>CM065648.1:1331810-2663621 GCA_033220425.1 Lepraria neglecta | reverse complement strand
TCACTTCATCTGGATCTTGATTGGATCTGCGATTTCTGACGCTCCCAGCTTCGCTCGCATCATCCGCAACAGATCGATCATCGTCCACAGCCGCAGCCGTTCGAGGGAATTGGACTCTTACGTTATACTTCTTTTGAAGCTGGTTCACCTGGCTCCCTTTGGCACCGATCATGTCTCGGTGATACAGAGGTTTAATCTTGAGAACATGAGTGGCCTCATCCTCGATCTTCTTGCCAAGCGCAAGAATCTTGGATTTGGCAGCATCAGCTTTCGCTTTTGGTCCTGTGATATCGACCTTTCCATCCTTGACTTGGATGTCCACGTCAAACTCTTCGCGGTACTTGTTGATATTCTCGCCTTTCTTGCCAATAAGGTAATTTGCGTATTTCTGGGGGAAGTCAAAGCTGGTCACATGACCTCGTTCCAACTCGTCTTTCTTCTCCGTCTCAACAAAGTCCACTATCTTTTCAGCAAGACCTTCAACAGCAGCGCTGGGGCCCCGCAGAGAACATTCGCTGCTCTCGGTAGTGGATCCAAATGATACTTGGACAGGGATTTCTGTTGGTGGAAGATGCTGCTGCTCGCGGCGAACGAACTTGAGTACCTTATCGCGATACCTTATGGCAATTAGGGTTTTATGACTGGCTGGAGGGTTTGAGACTTACTTGGGTGGCACCTCGACATTTGCAGCACCAATATCGTTCTGCCCTTGCACAAGACCGAGGATATGCTCTTGAGCCTGGCGCAAGTTTGACTCAAATTCAGCCATCTCCTGATCCGAAGGTCTTTGCCTAGGTAATTGGTACTCTCCAGCACCCTGAAGCTCGAGACCCTCGTATACGAGCACGATATGTGGGTCTTGCTCAGCTTCCTCAGGAAGAAGAAGATGTACACCAAAGTCATCACGGACACGCCTAGCACCCTGGCGGTGAATGTGCTGGTGAAAGAACGGATCAACCTCAACATGCCTTAGCCTCTCTGGTGGATGTGCGCTGATGAGGTTGGTGATATCTTGACGGGCGCGAATCCCGTTTCTGCCATCCTTGTGATAAACTTGCCAATTCGTCGAAGCGGCCTCGGATGTCGGGAGAACAATACGAGCGTCGAATTGTCTCTCTAGTTGCTCAATCGCTTGGCGCCGTTGCAAGTACCGGGTCAAGGCTCGTGCATGAGCTTGAGCGCCCAAAGGCGCATTTGCGTGTTGACGTGCGATATTAACCATAGACATTTGCATGCTACTAGCAAGGTCTATAATTTTGTCTTTACCCACTTCCAACCTATCTTGTGGCCCGGTGACTGTGAGTATATCAGTATCTTCGGATGCAGGTGGCAGGATGACAGCGCATCCAGTCTCTGCAAGGATGTCATGTAGGGTCGCTCCGTTGTTCTCCAGAATGAATTGATGACGACCAGGCTCGATTCCAATCTGGGAAAGGGTAATCTGAAGTCGAAGCTCCTGAACTTGGCGTTCGATCTCAGCCCGTGCTTCTTGTGCAGCTAATCGATCCCCCGAAATTCTGATGTGGCTCGAAGGGCTTGGAACAAATTGGGGCATCCCAGACGAAGGGCGTTGGGGAGGTGGTTGGTCTGACCAGGTGTGGTAATGAGGAACCTGTATTCGAACTTGTCGACCATTCTCGAGAGCGTTAATGCGGGAGTTGTGTGGGCCGGCAATGAATGGAAAATACTCTGCGGGAATATCTCGTAGACGTAGGTTGACCGTCGAAGTGCGTTCGTTGATGATTGCTTCGATCTCACGCCTTGCCATCTCTGCTGCGACTGCATCACCCTCGATGGTAACATCGATGGTAAGGCTGTCATCATCATCCATGCCAGGGAAGGGAGAATCTTCGGCCTTCGGTATCTGGACCCGGGCACCTGTCCGCTTTGATATGCCTTGAACTACGGCACCTTGTCGACCAATGATGTGTGGTCGAACACTCAAGGGCACCGGGACTTTTACTTGTTGCTATCTAGTGTTAGCTTTGCTTCTAGAGATGGGCTGGGTCAACTCACTTGAGAGCCAACCTCTTTAGCTAAGTCTTTCAATGCTTGTCTAGTCGCATCGACTGGGCCTGTTCCTTCGAAGATGATGGCTCCATTCGGACCTGGCTTCATCTCCACATTTGCTTTTGATCGTTTATTGATAGCTCTCAATGTCTCCTGTAGTGGTTTCTTCAATTGGTCTCTGGGCAACAGCTGTGACGCGGCAAAGCTTATTCTTTCACTATGCCTGCCAGGCATTGGCATATGCTGTGGAATAGAAAGACCTCGAGGCTGATGTGGGATGGTAGCGTTAGTAGAGGCCGGAGTCAATATGCCAGAGGTTGGTGTTGAGGCACGAGATGATGCCATACTCGACAAGGGCGCGTGACCATTAGTACCATTGGGGCCTGTATGTACGGCAGAGGGCTTTTTGGCTCCCCATGCCCTAGCTGTCGGTGCAGGCGCTGATGCCTTTGGTCCACCGCCAAGCGCAGGGAATGCTTCTTCAGACTGAGTATCTAGGGATGGAAAGCCATTTGTCTTTGCGACAGCTGGCACTTGTGGAGGCTCGTCGTTTGCTCTTTGTTTCCCAGCAGCTTTCTCTGACATGGGCGCATCTGCATTAGCCGCAGCAGGTGCAGGTTCTGACTTTGGTGCAAGGTGCATTGATGGCGGCGGATGGGCGATGTCCTCCTCATCGACAGCATCTTCAACTATGGGGCGGTGAGCAGCGGCATCAGCTTCGTGTTTCTCTCGAAGTCTCTCAGCTGCCGTGAGGTTGTGAGATGTTGCAGAGCTCGCCCCGTTCATTGCCGAATCTGTAGCCATGTTGCTCGATATTCTCGGGAAGAGGTATCAAGGTTGGAATCTGAAAAGGATTCGGAACACGGAGTAGCTGGGAGAATTGTGAATATAAAGGATTTTATAGTATGTGATGCTAGATAATTTCAAGACATGTTAGGCACAGCAGGAAATTCCCAGGGTAAGGCTGAAGCTTACTGTAGACAAGATGGGTATCAAGAAGCAGTGGGAGGCTGCGATAGAGGACTTAGGTTCGAGTACTATCGACAAGGCATGGTGAAGGGCGACTATGAAGACAACCGCCAACAGCTCGACGCCCGTTGGAAATGGATACCAATGGATAGCTTGACGGTATACGAGGTAGACGTGCAGGTTGTAGTCTCTGAACTCAAGACTCGACAGTCCAAGTGTCTTTGCTAGGGATATTGTATGGATGCACCAACAGGAGTTGGGTGTCTTGTCCTGTGCAACTTTTTTGGAGGACTCGAGCGTGAAGAGAAATACTTGCGTATTTTCCCCAGGGCTAAAGTACAAGCGGCTTGGCGCATAATCGGGAAGCTTCCGCTGGTGGACCCCGCTTTAACGCCTTCTGACCAGAAATCTTCTTCCACGTCTTCTCTCTCCTCGCAACTGTGCTTCATGCATTCAAGTCAAGGCCGAGTCGGATGATGCATGAACGCAATTTTAGGGTGTTCCAGATCAAGGAGTTTATCAACCTTTCTTGCGCCCAAACGAGAGTATCGAATCTGCAAATGTTCAAGGAGCTTCGTTTGCAATACCTATCTAGGAAAACAGCTTACACAGACAGAACCTGAATAGTGCGAGAACTGAACAGAGCAAGGACATGAAGACTTGAGAGGTATCATTCTTTGACGCATGCCATCCTCTATTGTGAGGTTGGTGGCCGAGGACAGCAGAGATCCAATACCTACGCAAGGAGGCGGTGAGGTCCGACGAGCATTTGTGTGTCCGGATTATCGCATCTTAGAGCAGGCAGGTGTGGTGAACTGCTTTGAAAAAATCACTCAGACGATGGAGGCAGCAGTGCGTCCAGACTGAAAAGGTAGCGGCCTGCATTTCGGCAGGTCAACATTCGTCACCATCCTAATCCAAACCCTGCATCACTACGGCGAATCCGGTGACAGCCTTACATGTAAGAAGGCATCAGCACCGCTCATAGCCATATATACCACACTTTTCGTAGAGGAGTCTTTCAATTCCCATTGCCATTTTTACCTCTTGTAGGGCCCATAGGCGCCACCTGCGCTGTCAAATTGAAGGCGGTTTTTAGTGCTGCTGATCGTTTTCCACGCGAGAGACCCGACCGAAGGGAGATCCACCAGATCGGCATTGTCCCAAGTGCAATTTCCAACGTGGACCTCGTTACTACCATACTCTTATTCGAATTTAAGACTTATCTCAAGAGTGAATCACTTGATATAAAGCCATTGATTGTTACCAGGTTTTCTAGGTTGAAGCCCCGCCGAGACCTTACAAGCGTCGCGATTGGCTCCGAGAGCCGCCGTCTACCACTGAACAAGCCTCAAGCCTCAAGCCTCAAGCCTCATCTCTGTCACAGTATGGACGACCTTAGGCAGGGCTTTAAAACAAGACGACTTACCAAAGAGCCACCACCAAGAAGCAATACAAACCCTAACATGAGCCAAAACAGTGCCACAGTCCAGTCTCCAGCAAGCCATCACAACAGCACCCCATCCCATCACACCTCATCCAGCTCATCCCTCGAGCGATCCCCAAACCCCTCCAGTCAATTCGCTTCCTCATCATCCTCTGATGCACATCACAATCGTTATCAATACCCAGCGCGCCAATCGCTCGATGAGCGGGAGCCCGATGAATTCAATGCGCATCCAGGTACTTTGAGCACATTGGACAGTACGAAAGCATCTGGCTACCAGAACTCCCTTCGCCGACCTCCCCCGCCTCCTATTTCCTATACGACTCCCAACGCAAAGATGTTGACCCCTTCTCTACGCCAATCCGCAAGCTTCTCTATTGGCGACCGCTCCGTTAACGCTACCCCGCCTGACGCGGATTCCGCATCTATTTCATCAAAGAGGTACTCAGACGAAGCAAGTGGGAAGAACTCGACACCATGGAAGAAGAAGAGCGGGTTTTCTTCATTCATAGGGAGTGTCTTGGGCTCACCACGGTCAAACAGCGTTAAAATATCCGCACCAGAGAACCCAGTGCATGTCACTCATGTGGGGTTTGACAATGAAACGGGTCAATTCACGGTATGTCTGGACATCTGAACTATACCTCATGCCATCATTGCAGAACCCCATTCCAATGATCTATACGGGTTCCCACCTACGAAGACTGTTCAAGTTCTAGAGAATCTCGCATCCTTTGCGTGGATTTGCTTGGCCTCAAAAGCTAGGTATTGAGCTTGTTGAACGTTGACTAACGAAACGCAGGGCTTGCCAAAAGAATGGCAGAGGATGTTACAGGAGAATGGAATCACAGATCTTGATCAAAGGCGAAACCCGCAGGCTATCGTTGATATCATGGCTTTCTACAAGAACACCCAGGCAGGCCAAGCTGAGGACCAAGTGTGGCATAAATTCGATAACGCAAGAGCAGAAGACCCCTCAGCTTCTGGATTGAGCCTTCTTATGCCTACCAATTCGTCTCCTCAACCTAATACACATCTTTCGACTATTACCAGTCCTCCCGCAAGCCCACGCTTTCCTTCAAATCACGAGACGAGCTTCGAGAATCCACGCGCGCCTCCACCTATCCCTCGAAGTGTACCTAACCCTAGCGCTTTTGCACCAAGCACTCCCTCCATGGATCAGCGCATGAATCAGCCCAATCTCATCCCTGGCCGTCCAGCTCCTCGACCGCCTGGCGCCTCTCCCATAACAAACCTCACACCAGCTCGCGCTGCACCGCATGCACCAACCACTCCAAAGGAATTCTCGCCTGTTCAGAGTAGACCAAGCGAAGAATTACCAATCAGGAACCGCTCAACATCAAATGCCAGAGAGGAACAAGATGAAGATTTAGGCCTTCAACGTCAACCCTCCAAAGCCCAAACTAACGGACTGACCCGACAACCTTCTCGTCCTACTCCTGGCGCGGTCGGTGGCCCGACGCTGTACCAACAGCCACAGGAGCAAGTTACCACGCCCGCCCAGAAAACGCCACAAAGCAAGCAACTGGACCGAAGTCAAAGCCAAAGCCAAAAGCAAGCACCTCAGCAGCAAGTCTCGCCAATATCACCACCACCACCACCACCACCACAACCACAATTCTCCCCTTCCTCACCGGATCCTCAGAATATACCCCAACCTACACAGCAAGCTCGCACTGGGCCTGCACCACGGCGACGTCCAAACAGAAGCACTGGTATCGATATTGTAGCAAGGCTCAATGCTATCTGCAGTGTTGGAGACCCAATGAGGAAGTACAAGAACTTGAATAAAATTGGACAGGGTGCATCTGGAGGGGTCTATACAGCCACCGAAGTCGGCACGAACAAATGCGTGGCCATCAAACAGATGAATCTAGAGCAGCAGCCGAAGAAGGATCTTATCATCAATGAGATTCTTGTGATGAAGGACAGCAAGCACAAGAACATCGTAAACTTCATGGACAGTTACTTACGTCAAGGAGATCTATGGGTCATTATGGAGTACATGGAAGGAGGTAGTTTGACTGATGTAGTGACGTTCAACTTGATGAGTGAGGGGCAGATTGCAGCTGTTTGTCGAGAGGTATGTTGTCGCACCTCCAAAGCCCAATTCTACATGAAACGCAGCTAAGACATTTTAAGACATTGAACGGTCTGCAACACTTGCACTCGAAAGGTGTTATACACCGTGACATCAAATCAGACAATATCCTGCTAGCTATGGACGGCAACATCAAGCTGAGTACGTTACCCATGTCTTGTTTAGAGTGCCGCAGGCTGACAGGCGTTAGCCGATTTCGGTTTCTGTGCTCAGATCAATGAGGCCCACAATAAGCGAACCACAATGGTTGGCACACCTTATTGGATGGCTCCAGAGGTTGTGACAAGGAAAGAGTATGGTCGCAAGGTAGACATATGGAGTCTTGGAATCATGGCAATCGAGATGATCGAAGGCGAGCCTCCTTATCTTACCGAATCACCACTTCGAGCGCTATACCTGATCGCCACCAACGGGACGCCAAAGATCAAAGAGGAGCACGAACTATCGCAAGTCTTCAAGGACTTCTTGAACTTCGCACTCAGAGTCGACCCGGACAAACGGGCATCTGCACACGATCTATTGAGGGTACGTTCAATACCTTAAGACTCGCATTAACAACACTAACGGTATCACAGCATCCATATATGCAGACCGCGGAGCCCTTGATCAATCTGGCCCCACTTGTACGCTCGGCGCGCCAGAGTCGTGCGGCTGAGAGGGCTCAAAAAGGCTCTTGAAGGAATACCCATCCCATCAAGCCATTTCAGCGACTTGCACCAAATTTCATGGACTTCAATTTATCGGTCCACGCAGTCGTTGGAGCCGCCTGTCATATCTTGTCCAGCCTTTTCTTCTGCCATGAACGAAGTAATGTTGTCAACGTCGTGGCATATCAGCACTTTATATACCGATTTCGCTTCTTCGATAAACGGTCTCAAATGTCGCTGGGACTACGTATACCTTTACGCAAGTTCCCAATCTACGATTACGTCTTCAGCAAGCCGTTATCGGCATGCATAAAAGCAAGACCCGCCCGTTTTGATAGGGTGTTAGAGCCGAGTCATGATCGATACACTTTTCGTCTATTTTAAGGGTTTATGATAGCAGCTTGTCGTGTTTTTTCAGAGGGAGTTGATGGAGTGGGAAATATGTCTGCCTACCTGTCGATTTTCAGGCTTGATACCAGAGCAAGGGAAAATTTTCATAAAGGGCACGCGTTTCCTGCTATCATTCTAGAGGTATTCAAACACATAGCAATGCAATGTAAAATTCTATACCGTAGCTACCATTATGCACCGGTGAAGATTGTTCGACTATTTGTAGAACAATTTATGATATTCGTCACCCTATTCGTCATTCGCTGCACTTAAGCCACGCTGATCTGCCGCTGGCGAGAGGCTGCTAGGCAGGAACCACTTCTCATGACCGAGCATCCCTACAACCTTTACTTTTCTGACCTTTTACTGCACTCTTCACGCAAAGAATCGTTGGGAATTTTGAATACCATAATCAACATGTTCCGCGCCCAGCAGAACGCTTTCGACGATGCCGTTGGTAAGCTCACCAGTGTTGAAGCTCTAGACAGTCACTGACCTTCCGTAGCGAAAGCAACGGACGAGAACCTAACCTCGGAGAACTGGGAGTTCATACTGGTATGAGATGGAGACATGCAGGAGGTACATGGGAATGTGTGCTGATGTTGCTTAGGATGTCTGCGATCGGGTTGGCGCAGAAGACTCCGGGTATGCGACTGCTTCTCTACTCTCCTGTCTGGACACAGGGGACTAATATGAACATGCCACAGTGGCAAGGATGCTGTCGCCTCGATGATCAAGCGTCTCGCCCACCGAAATGCAAATGTCCAGCTCTACACACTCGAAGTAAGGCTACAGGCTCAAGGCAGTAGATTTTGGGCGCTGACAGAAGGAAATAGCTGGCAAACGCATTATCACAGAATTGCGGAAATAAGATGCACCGAGAGCTTGCGTCAAGGAGCTTTACAGATGCCCTCTTGCGACTTGCGAATGACAGGGTGCGTTGCGAATGGAGGCTGAACAAGAAGGCCGCCTGCTGATCGAGTCGCAGAACACACATCAGCAAGTCAAAACCAAGATACTCGAGAGAATGGGAGAATGGTCAGAGATGTTCAAGAAGGATCATGATCTTGGTGTTATGGAACAGCAGTATATGAAGCTCAAGAGCCAAAGTATTAACACGGAAGCTGGCACAGTGAGACTCAGTCGCTAACCCTACTCCAGATCCCAACCTCTATCCACCGGCTGCGCCCACGAAGCGACAGATAACAGATGTCGACAGGCAAAAGGAGGAAGAAGAATTACAAATGGCGCTCGCCCTCTCCATCAAAGACAAGCCAGCAACCGAGCAAGCCTCAGGCAAGAAACCAAGTCAAGGTGCCGCATCATCATCACCAGCGGGATCCTCGCAGCAGGCAGCACCCTCGCAGCCAGTACCACAAGGAACAACCGCTGCCACAGTCTCACGAGTGCGCGCACTATTTGACTTCCAACCCTCCGAGGCCGGAGAGCTGCAGTTTCGAAAGGGAGATATCATTGCTGTCATGGAGTCAGTGTATAAAGACTGGTGGAAGGGTTCCTTGAGAGGCCAGACAGGAATCTTTCCCTTGAACTATGTGGAGAAATTGGCGGATCCTACCCAAGATGATCTACAACGAGAGGCGCAGATGGAGGCGGAGGTCTTCGGGGAGATCAAGAACGTCGAGAAGCTATTGACGCTGCTGAGCACTAGCAGCTCGGATCTGAATGTCAGAGATAACGAGGAGATCACTGAGCTTTACCACTCGACACTAGCTATACGGCCTAAGCTCATTGAGTTGATCGGGAAATACTCGCAGAAGAAAGGCAAGTTCTAAGGTCAGGGATGTCCTGTGGACAAAAGCTAACAGCAAGATTCAGATGACTTCACACAGCTGAACGAAAAATTCATCAAAGCTCGGAGAGACTATGAATCAATGCTAGAGGTGTCCATCTCACAACCAGCGCAGCAGCCATATGGCCGTCCAGGCCAGCCGCAGTACGGATATGGTGGTGGCAGTGGTGGGTACCCTCCTCAGAGTGCTCCCCCACAGCAGGCTCCTGGTCGATTCTATACTCCAGGCCCAGACGGTGGCCCACCAAGTATGTCGCCTTTCCTAATCATTCGCGACAAGGCTAACAATCGCAGCTACCCATACTCCGAAACCGCAATATCCACCACAATCCGGCCCGCAGCCATTCTCATACGCAGGCCAAGCGCCGCCATCACAGCAGCATCAACCCCAGTATCCGCCTAATGACCCTCGCAAGACATCTGGTGGCCAGGCTCCACTATCTGCAGATCTCTATAGCCACCGCCCACAATCAACCTACGACAACCCACAAGAACTGTCCACATCCTCCTACGCAAGTCCTACAGAGAATCGTCCCCAGGCCTACCCTCCCCATCTCCAGCAAACACAACCTCAAGACGAGTACTCACCTTCTGTCTACTCGCCAGCGGATGGCCCACCGCACCAGCAGTCTCAGCCACCTTACGGTGGTCAGCAGGCACCGTACCCTCATACACCCAATGAGCCTCCACAATCTCAGCAACCGTATCAAACATACAGCCAACCGCAGCCATCACAACCACCACCTTCGGCTCCCTCGCCAAATCTGGGCCAGAATCCATATCCGGTACTCAATTCTGGGCAGCCGCCGAGTGGTCAGTATCAGGCATATCATGCGCCGCGAGAGCAGCAGCAACAGCCATATGTTGCGGAGGCGGGCGGAAATCCTGATGGCTTCTACAGATAAATCTTGAGTGTGGTAACGAACATTGATATCGCAAGGCGTTCAATGGTTGCTTCAGGATCTCAGGAGTCATGATTCCTTGGGTGGGATTACAACTAATGCTATCAATGTAATCACTAGTATACTGTGTCGGAGCGGGCAATAACGAGCTTTTGATATGATACTATCACATATCCAATTAGCTAATTCAAAGCTACTATACACACCTCCCAACCCCCAATCCAAACATCATGCATCGTCTCAACCCTACTAACCCTCTCCCGCCCCAACCACATCAACCGGCCTCCTCCAAACCCTCACATGCCCCTCCCCACAAGCTGTAACAACGCACTCCTCCTCAAATCCCACCCAACTAAGCGGATGCTCATCAATAACCTTACTCATAACCGGCGGCAGCGTCGCCGTCATAGTCCTTGACTCAACCTCATGCTCAATCAATTCATCGTCATCCGCGCCCTCATTGCTCAAACTACTCGTACTCCTTAACCTACCCCCGGGTACTTGTGTACTCTCCGTTCTGTTCCTCGAGACGGGCGCGTAAGAGGAGATAGATGCCCTGTCGCGGTTGCGTATTGAAGCAGCTTTGGGACGCCGTAGCATACCGACGTTGAAATCCCAGAGTAGTAACCGTCGATCCTCACCGACGCTGCCGAACCGATAGTTCCTATTATCGCACCGCCACGGATCAAACGCCACAGCAGTAACCCAGCTATGATGGCCCGGACATCTCGCGACAATCCGTCTTTCCACAATACTCCAAATAGACACCAAATCGTCTTGCCCGCCCGTAAGCACGTATTTCCCATCTGGCGAGAAAGTGACGCAGGTGAATGCGCCATAGTAGCTTGTGTAGAGATCTGTGAGTTGTTCTTTTAGGTAGTTTATTATGCGGAGGGAGCCGTCTTCGGAAACTACGGCGAGGTGTCGAGAGTCGGGACTGAAGGCGAAGGCGAGGATGCGGTGGTTGGATATTTTCCAGCTGGCGACGGGGTTGGATTTTTGGTTTTTGCTGTTTACGGATTTGTTTATGTGGAGGGGATGGGGATCTGAATCGGTGCCATTGGGGATGTGGGCAGTTGTAGGAGTAGGATTGGTTTCTGGGACGAAGGCTGCGTCGTCGCGCTCTTTGTCGTAGACTATCAAGGTGCCGTCCATGTGGGAAGCTAGGAAGAGGTTTTCGGAGCCGGGGAGCCAGCGGATTTCGGAGATGGCGGAGGAGGAGATGATGTTGTTTTTGTTTATGCGGACGTATTTTTGGGAGTAGGCTTCGAACCATACTATGTCGCCTGTGGAGGCACCCATTATTACGTCGATGTGGGCGGGGCCTTTGGTGAAGGGGTTGATATCGTGGCATAACATGTGCGCTTTCGCGAATAGGATCTTCATTAGTGGTTGGGCCTGCAATAGTAGTCAGTCAGTGACCAAGTGCAATATCATTTCCGAGGTCATACTCTCGCAGGCGCTGGTGACGATAGATCCAGCCATTGATATGCCCTGTCTATATTCGCAAACACGAAAATACCTTCAGCATTATGATCTTGCAACCGCTTGCTTAGTTGATCATGTGGTATGACCCTCGATATAAATTGAGAATTGCTTTTTACAAGATTTGTCTTCGGCTTCTTTCGCTTCACTCCCTCCTTACCAGCAAGCGGGGTGAGAGCACTATTATCCTCGCCAAATATTGGTGTCCGACCAGAAGTGCTGCTCGAGGGGAAATGAGGGGTAGCACCATCGCTACTTGTGTCATGGGAACTTCTCGATTCTTTTTCATGCTCTTTGATACTGTACGTTCCTAGATTTGAGCCAGTGCTGGGTGCAGCTTGCCGGTACAGTGGCAGTAATGATTTTCGCGGGCTTGTAATACATATCGAAAGCTTTATGCCTGCCTTTGGGGGCGCGGGTGTAGTTGCCAGTGGATTCGGATTGATAATGGGGCCGTCTTGTGGGTGCGGTGGAGGTGTGGCAAGGTGTAAGTTGTCTTGCAGGAAATATGTTCCCTCTCCGACTGATAGCTGATACTCGGGCCCGCTTGGATGAGTGAGGATATTGCTCATCTCCACGACGGGATTCTGCACGGTGCCTCCATTGGGGCTGGATGTGGTCTGGGAGATAGGGTATCGTGGTGGTGGGGGTAGGACACTTTTCACGAAATCCATCAGTAAATTTGTTGGAACAGCTGAGCGTACCGAGACTTACAACATTATGTATTCAGGAACTAGAGGCCGTGCCCTGCATTAGGTACATGCACTGCACAAATGCTGCAACCCTGTACGTAATCGGAGAGATTTCGCAAAGTCGGTCGCGCAGCTGCGCACAGACATCAACTGGACGTATTACGTAGGATGCTGAGACAGGGCTGCACACTGGGATAAGGATGATCCAAGTACTGATAACGGCTCTGCAGAGATACGAATCGAGTCGTTGAAGGACGACGTAGGGGGCGGTGTGGGGTCAGGGGGTCCCCTGTAGCTTCGGGAAGCCTCGTGCCTGGGAGCCTTACCCATAGCGCCCGCACTTTCGGGTAGCGTCGATCTTCTGCAACTACTCAATCTGGAGAACATGAAATACCATAGGATGTATAACGATATCAGGATTGTCATTCTTACGAGTAGAGAGCCTTGCTGAGAACCTTCAAGAGCATTCATGGCTACAGGTTCATCTCCAAGCACGAAAACCCGCCGCAGAAGACTACGCTAACTCCTATTGCAGTGCGGATATGCGTTTGCGGCGATGAAGGTACTGGAAAGTCGAGCCTTATAACGAGCCTGGTGAAGGATGTCTTCGTCACGAACAAGATCCAGCCGGTCCTCCCTCAAATCACAATCCCTCCGAGTATTGGCACACCTGAGAATGTCACAACCACAATCGTTGATACATCGGCGCTACCTCAAGAGCGAACAAATTTAAACAAGGAGATACGCAAGTCCAATGTCATATTGCTCGTCTATTCAGACCACTACAGCTATGAGCGAGTGGCACTGTTTTGGTTGCCTCATTTCAGGTCATTGGGAGTCAATGTACCAGTCGTGCTATGCGCCAACAAGTCAGATCTGTCGGGAAATGTCAATACGGAGCAGGTCGTTGAAGATGAGATGCTGCCAGTCATGGCTGAGTTCAAAGAGATTGATTCCTGTATACGTACCAGCGCAAGAGAGCACCACAATATCAACGAAGTCTTCTTCTTATGTCAAAAGGCCGTCACGGATCCTATAGCACCCCTATTTGACTCAAAAGAATCAAACCTTAAGCCAGCTTGTGTGTCAGCTCTAGAAAGAATATTCTATCTATGTGACAAGGATCAAGACGGCTACTTGAACGACAGCGAAATACACGACTTTCAGAACAAGTGCTTTGGCAAGCCGCTTGGGGCAGAAGACCTCGAAAACATCAAGCAGGCCATCTCAAAATACTCTGATACCTCTGTAACGTCCAAAGGCATAACGCAAGAGGGCTTCGTCCTCCTGAACAAGATGTTCGCAGAGAAAGGCCGCCACGAGACCATCTGGATCATCCTCCGCACATTCCACTACACCAACAGTCTTTCGCTCCACACCAGCTTCCTAAGCCCCAAATTCGACATCCCATCTAACACCTCCGCCGAGCTCTCCCCAGCCGGCTATCGTTTCTTCGTCGACCTCTTCCTCCTCTTCGACAAAGACAATGACGGTGGGCTTTCTCCCTCCGAATTCTCAGCGCTCTTCGCTCCAACACCCGGCCTCCCCCAAGCCTGGTCAGCAGACAGCAACTCCTTCCCCTCCTCTACCGTCTGCAACGAATCAAACCATATCACCCTCCAAGGCTGGCTAGCGCAATGGAGCATGACCACTTTTTTCTCTCCCAAAACAACCCTCGCCTATCTCGCCTACCTTGGCTACGACCCAGCAGACCACAACACAACATCCGCCCTGCACCTAACCAAACCGCGCAAACGGACCCGTCGCGGCAAACGAGTGGCCAAAACAGAGCGCAACGTCCTTCTCGCATACATCCTTGGTGGCCCAGGCTCAGGAAAATCCTCCCTCCTCGACGCTTTCCTCTCCCGCCCCTTCTCACCCACATACCACCCAACCATCAAACCCAGGACAGCAGTCAACAGCGTCGAGCTCACCGGCGGCAAACAGTGCACGCTAATCCTCGAAGAGCTCGGCGAGCTCGAACCCGCCATCCTTGAAAACCCCGCAAAGTTAAACGCAGCAGACATAGTCGTCTACACCTACGACTCCTCGGACCCCGACTCCTTCGCTTACATTCCCTCTCTCCGCACCCAACACGCTCACTTAGATGAAATGCCCTCCTTGTACGTAGCACTGAAAGCGGACATGGATAAATCGACACAGAGAGGTGATGTGCAGCCTGAAGAGTATACGAGTGGGCTGGGCATGCAGAAGCCATTGCATGTGAGCGTCACGTGGGGCAGTATTAGCGAGCTTTTTGTTCAGATTGCGGAGGCGGCGCTGTGGCCTGACCGCGCGCTGCCGGCTGGCAGGGATGGAAAGGGGGAGGAGGTGGATTGGGTTAGGTGGGCCGTTGTTGGGGGCGCGGTGGTCGCGGTTGGGGCTGCGGCTGTGGGGATCTGGCGGAGGGTGTGGAGGGAGTAAGGGGATATACCCATGTAATATGTCACCTTTCACAGTAAAGAAGCTGAGAATCTGTCAAACCTACTGCGTTTGTCCCTCGCAGTAGCAGGTATCTTCCCTCAAGGCTGCTGTGAATTGCAAGAGTACACAGGAAGTTTTCCAAGCGAGTGCACCGTTTGAAGTGATAAGCGAGCAAGAAACTGACCTGTTGTAAAGGGTACTTGCCATGATCTATGACGTCTGATGGGTCAATGGCCCATGAAATGGCTCGTTGCTGGCGGAAGTATTTAGAAATTGGGCAAGTAGTAGCCGTTAATGTTACAACTTTTTGGGATGGATGAGTTGAGAACTTGGAGTCATCACGGCATCTTTTTATTTTATCTAAGGGTATCTACGCTCAAACGCCCTTGCTACACCTGAATATCTAGAGGATTAGCCCCATGGAACGCGTCATTTGAAGATACGAATGAGCGACAACATGAACTGTTTTGAAAGATATTAGCCACCCATCATGACGTTTGATAGGTTCCAAACCCTTGCAATGGCTCAATTTCTGACCCAGGCTTTGCAAGAATGGGATAGAGTGCATGTACACATCCGTGCATACGTGGTGTAACTTAGAATAAGAGCTCTGAGAATATGCAGATATCATGGCATGTACTCATTGTATTGAGGGTATCCACGCTTGAACGACTCTTCGCGATGTTAAGGCATCAAGGGGGATATCTCCACGAGCGTGCACATATCCGACATAAGATGACCGACAAAGAAAACCATTAAAGGGCAGTAAACTGTTAGAAATGCGCGATTGGCGAGGGTGTTGCTGCAATACCATAGCATTCTGTGGAGGGCAGAGATCAAACATGTACAACTATCCACGAGCTTGAATCTAATCTGTTTCAAAGGATATTAGCCGTTATTTATGGTAATTGATGTGCTTCTGACTCTTATAATGCCATAGTTCTGCGGGAAGTCTCGGAGGTATTGGAAGGACTCAAGGTGCACATCCATATATATATGCCTTTTCACAGCGAGTAGGAGTTGCATACGTGTAGACATCACGGTTTCTTTCCATTGCTTAGAGGGTACCTTCGCTTCAACACCTGCTATCTGACCTATTAGATCGGCATTAACCCCTCGAAGTGCTCATACCTAGTGGAAATCTTTAGGCATGTGAAAGTCCTTGAGCTCCCCTTCCGCCAAAGCCTCAGCAATCGCCTCGGCGCGAAGCTCCAGAATGCGCATCTTGCTTGGCTTGTACCCCTTGGAATCGTCCTTCGCAGGCTCCTTGCCCTTTCCTTTGCTCACTTCTTCCGGTTCAACGGTCTTGACGCTGCCAATTTCGCCGAGATCACCCCCATCCTTCTCAACAGTTCCATCGGTAGTAGTCCCCTCCTTTCCACCCTTCGAATTGGTAGCATTCCCATCCTTCTCGGCCGTTCCACCGGTAGCATCCCCTTCCTTCAGGTCTACCCCCTGGACCATCTTCGCAAGATCGTCCGTTTCACCAGCAAAATCCCCTTTCTTCTTCAGCGCAGCGATCAAAGTACGCTCCTTCACATAGACGACCACACCCACAAAATCATCCTGCTCAACAAACATAGACTTGAGACCCTTTTCATCGGCCTTGATGACAAGCTTGAGCACCTTGCCCTGGAAGAAACCCGTGTTGGCTGCTGGTTCGGTTGCGAGCTTGCCAGTCTGAGCGAGAGCGGTGTCATGAAGTCTCCAGGTGGGGCCGGCGAAGGCAGAGAGTTTGCGGATGGCGGGGACTGAGGCGGCGTAGTCGTGGCCGAGGATGGTGCCGGCTGTTGTCATGAAGCTGAGAGGGGTGGGTTAGTAGGTCAGGTTTGTGGGGAGGTGGAGGGGTGAGGTGAGGCCTACACGAAGTGAGTGGCATGCTCATCGGTATTGGCGGATAGGAGCTGCTTGATACGAGTCGCTGAGATCATGCTGGAACACTGTGGTTGATATACACTGGGGGAATTGATGGGTGTGATCGCGGTGTACTGTTCTGTCAATATAGATTGGGTTGCTGCGTTGCTAGTGGTTGCTTTTTTGGGAGTCAGCCCAAGTCAAGTGCCACGAAGTCACGTGAGGAGAAGTGAAGATTGCACAGTTGTTGGGCCTAATCCTCAATCAAACGCCTGTGTCGCAGGGTAACAAGCCGTCTGAATTGCAAGGTTTATGGAGTGATAGAACAGAAAATAGCGCTTTTTGACGTACTTTCAGCTTGCAATTGGCCGATTCTGAAGGCCGTCTGGACTGAGGCGTCGCCTGTTACAATAGGGATTAGCCTGAAGGTTCCGCATTTGCTTGGGTGAGTCAAGTTCGCATTGCCGTTTTCTTGGGGCAACGCCCAATGAGATGGACAGGATTTGACTTACTTCGAGCTGGGAGCTGCCTGCCACATGGGAAGTTAGCCTGAATTTCTTGCTTTTGCTCGAGTGCGTTGAGTAGAGATCACTATTGTGTCGGGGCAATTTCCCATGCAGTGGACACTTGTGGACTTACTTCGAGCTGGCGGAGTGCCTGTCACAAGGAATTCAGCCTGAGTTCTTCGCCTTTCGAGCTCTCAAAAGTCAAGCAGAACACCTCTTTCTGGGGATGTATCCCACGCAATAGAGACATCGTGACTTACTACCTGCTTTTTCCCGGCTGGATGCCATGGTTGTTAGCCGGTGAGATGGTGTATTTAGAAGGTTAATGTATTAGAAACCGGTGAACTTGAAGGGGCGCTGACTTACAAAGTGGCGGATCGTATAGGCTGCCGGCCGCTTTAAGACATTATTTTTGAAGATTTAAGACTATACAACAGCAACTGAGATGTTCACCGGCGCCCGATGGTGGCTTCAAAAATCTGTGTACAAGTGAGAGAATGTGAACAGTGAAAATCATCAACCTTTAAAAAAGCAATATTGGAGGACAAATTCCCGCATGTCGCACATAAATGATCTCGCGATTTGACTACATATGCTCCGGAACAATGTATACTAATCCAACTGATACTGCGTAAGATGGAGTACAGAATCTAGTGCAGTTGATTTCTATCGCATGGAGTGGAGGTTGTATGCATAATTTATGCATGCATGGATAAATCGACCGTTCTCTAACCCTTAATTTACTCCTCCCGGACTCAAGGCTCCACGTCATAGGCTCGTCATTGTGCTGACTTTGGAGGATATTTCGAACAACATCAATCCTCAATTGAAATCCGAGGATACTTATGTTTGCTTTCCGAAATCTACTACGTCAACACGGAAGCCTGCCGATTGCACAAACACATTTCATCAGTCCACGTACGTACGATCTTGACGTCGATAAGCTGCAGTTTATTGATCCTTAAACATAGTCTATCGATCCTACGCAGCCATGGCTACCGATCCGAAGAAGTATGCTCTGAATCGTAAGTGTCTGCCGCTAGAGCCTCCCATGGCAAACCTCACCAATCTCCAGACACGATGCTTCGTGTGAAGGACCCACAACGATCCAGTAAATACTTCTATCTTCAGATTTATTTTCTTTTTCTGATTTCTTTCAGTCAAATACTACGAGCTCCTGGGCATGAAACAGATCAATAAAATCGAGAATCCCGACGCCAAGTTCGATTTGTACTTTCTTGCCTACGACTCACCAAACAGCCGGGCTGCTGGTGAACACTGGACTGGTCGTCAAGGCGTCTTGGAGCTTACTCACAACTATGGCACTGAAAAGGATGATAGCTTCAAGATCGCTAACGGCAACTCCGAACCCAGCAAAGGCTTTGGGCATATCTGCGTCAGCGTAGACCACATTCAAGCTGCCTGTCAGAGGATTGAAGATGCGGGATACAAGTTCCAGAAGAAATTGACCGATGGAAGGATGCGAAGCATCGCCTTTGCCCTGGACCCGGATGGGTATTGGGTTGAGATCATTGCATTCAACCCGGTCGAGAAAACCGAGAATATTAAAGAGACAGACCCGGGATCTTACCGATTTGTACGCGTTCCGGGTCTAGCCCAAACTATCCTGATTGCTGACGATAATCCAGAACCATAGCATGATCCGAGTCAAAGACAATGAGACGTCCTTGAAATTCTATCAGGACGTTATGGGCATGACTCTCTTCCGTACCTCCGAACAATCATCCGCTGGATTCAACCTGTACTTCCTTGGCTATCCTGGTGATAACCCCGTACCAAAGGAATCATCCAACGGCGTCAACCCCACTGCGGAGCGCGAGGGTATCCTTGAGTTGACCTGGAACTATGGCACCGAGAAAGACGCTGATTTCAAATATCACAATGGTAACGACGAGCCTCAGGGGTTTGGCCATATTTGCATCTCGGTCGATGACTTAGACGCGGCCTGCAAACGATTCGATGAGAAGGGTGTAAACTGGAAGAAGCGCCTCACTGATGGGAGGATGAAGAATATTGCCTTCGTCCTGGACCCTGATAATTACTGGATCGAGGTATGAGTTCTTTACACCTTTTCCCTGGGATTGCTTGACTGACAGATTGGCTTTAGGTGATCCAGAATGAGAAGATGAAGAGGACGAGCAACTGGTAATCGCCTAGACTGAGGCATGCAGGACCGTATTCATATACATAGCTTATGCTCAACATCAACAGAAAATGTAGAAAAGCAGTCAAAATGAGCCCATTAAGCCCACATTTTGCCTTCGTATTGGTGATTTGGTATCTCACCCAGCCACTGGCTATGCGAGGTGACTCACAAACTCAATATTTCGGTTTGTAGCGGGTCCAGCGTAAAAGATATCTATCCATTTGCCATCAACGAGGCGCTCGCCAAGCCTTTCCTGCGGCCGCATTTCGGAGGACCGGAGGTGAAAAATCTACCGGCCTGATCTGACGAATGAAATCGTGCCATCTTATTCCCACCCAAATTTTCACTCATTTTTTTGAAGTTTTTCAAACCGATGATGGTTTGAGACAACCAACCAAGAGATAAGGATACCTTAGATGACGAAATCTGTTATGTCTGGGCTAGGGCAGCCGCACCGGCTGACTGAAGGTTGGCCTTGCCGCTTGCGACTTCTTTGTTCTGTCATGAAGCCATCAATCTAACTACGACTCCAAACTTTTCCTTGCTGGCTGGGATTGAAGCTTCTATGTACCCTTCACTGAGCATTCAATACACTCACTGAGGCCAATTTTACACTTACATCTTCTAATCTCTCGATCTCTCCTTCTCTTCATCCTCGGCGACGTTTTTCCTTCTTGCTGCCGGCGCGCGCAATCTAACCCGCTGCTGCAAGGTTGTCGACCGACAGATTCCACCATTCCTTCAGCGCATATCTCTCGTTGGTAGGATCTCCGTCTTATTTCTCCTGATTTTGCTTGTACTTTTGCCGTGCGGAAATGGAGTGGGGGCGAGCTCCTCGCTGCCCTTCTATCTTCTATTGTCATTACCTGAAGAAAAGGCCTAATTGAGAGCAGATCCGAAGTAGCCGATGGCACGCAACTTTTTTGGAAGCAGTAGCAGGGAGACAAGTAGTGTCAAATACTTTGAGATTAGGTGAGTCTCTCCAGCTGATAGGTCGCTATACCAAAAGATCATGTACTAATTACATCTCTCGCTCAGGCTCGACGAAAGCAACCTAATCCTCCGAGGCACCGAAGATGAAGCCTCCAGCGTTGTCCTCAAGGGAACCCTTGTCCTCTGCCTCTCGGAACCGCTACGTATACAAGGGATAAGGCTACGATTCACCGGCGAGCGGAAACTTGGGTTAGTGAGGAACGTATCGAACCGGCATAGATGGGGTGCTAACCAGAATCGCAGATGGTACCAAACCGGCGCTTCCGGAGCCAATTCTTTCAAGGAGCAGGATGAATTCTTGCGGAAGACTTGGGACTTCACCAACAAGTGCAAGCGGTATTCTGAAACTCTGCCTGCTGGAAACTACGAATACCCTTTCAACATGATTGTACCAGGAAAAACTCCAGAGAGCGTCGAGGGCCTTACGGATACCTACATTATATACCGGATGAAGGCCACAATAGAAAGAAACATACTGGCGCAGAACTTTGTGGCTCGCAAACAAGTTCGCATCATAAGAACTCTCGACACCGCCTCTCTGGAACTTGCCCATGCTATGGTAAGTCGTCTAAGTTTAGGGAGAATTCTGGCCAGAAACTGACATCCATTAGTCCATTGATAATGTGTGGCCAGACAAGATTGATTACTCTCTCAGCACACCAACGAAGGCTGTGATATTTGGCACAAACCTCCAAGTCGACTTCAGATTAATACCGCTCCTCAAGGGACTGAAAATTGGGAAGATCAAAACAGAATTAAATGAGAAGCAGGAGATTACCATTAAAGGATCGCGGGCTCCCAGCAAAAGCAGACAGATCATTCGAATGATTGTACAGGATGAACACCGCTTGCCCGATGATGCGGAGACCGAGGACATTGACGGACAAGAGGGCTACGTGTTTTCTAGAAATCTTCGATTACCCCAAAGCTTGAAGAATTGTATACAGACTGTTGATGCCCTTGGGATCAAGGTTCGACATAGCTTGACTTTCAACATCCAGATGCATAATCCAGATGGCCATGTTTCTGAGGTTAGTACAATTGAGAGCAAGCTTCAATGGACCCTTCGCTGACAAGAACCAGCTCCATGCCACGCTTCCCGTGTTCCTCTTCATTTCTCCAAATATGCCAATTGACGATGATAATAACATGGTCAACCGAGGTTCGCATAGTATAGATGCGGCTGCCGCCATAGATGATCTCACACCTCCACAATACGGCGAGCATCAATTCGACCAGCTCTATAGCGATATAGACCCTAGTGGTTACATAACGCCTGCTGGAGGAGCCAGCGGTGTGGGTACCCCATTCCAATCACGGAGTCGCAGCGTTTCAACGGAGAACCTGGTATCATTGGATGGAGTGGCCTCAAGTGCTTTCGCAGCGAATGTGCTGCAAACTCGACTAAGCAATCTAGATGTGGCTGGTTCCAACCGACTTGTACCTGACCGACAGCTCGAACGATCGCAACTTTCCAGTTCAGGGGATGGCGTAAATGACAACAGCTCGATTGAAGGCACAAGGCTAGATGAAAACGGCAGCCGGCAAAATTCTCTACCTAATGGCAGTTACTTTGGGCAACAACACAGCCCCAGCAACAGTGACCCAGCCTCGCGAAGAGTATCGGAAGAGGATGGTATTACATCAGGCCCAGTGACACCCCAACATATTGAATATAGCGCCGAGAGCCTGGCGAAAGTGCCCAGCTATACAGCAGCACTTCAGTCACAAACAAGAACGCCAATAAATGACGGTCTACCGACTTATCAGACCGCTACTCGTACGCCTGTAGCCAGACCGTCCATGCCGCAACCGCTGAGCCAAATTCAAGTTAATCGAACAAATAGAGGGTCATGAGACTTAAACGGCACCTCCATGTTTAACGCACTTGGAGAGTCAGAAGGACAGCTGCAGGCTACTAGGATGCCTCCGAACCTTGTCATTCACTCACATGTTTGTATATATTTTTCTTGTGACATTTCAGCGAAAGCCCAGGGGATTGCATAGCGAGAGGTGTTTGGGCGGCCATGTTCCTCTCGGCATTGGGCTGGATATACCAAAAATGGGAAGATGTCTTTTATGAAGCGACTACTGTGTGCTTGTGATGGCAGGAATAGAATAGAGAAGTAAGTTTGGTTTGAATAGCGTTGACTCGAGTGGCTGGCTCGGCGCGATCGAGACCCTTGGCTATGCACGTTGACGTCGTTCCTTCCCAGGTTTAAGACCCTTCCAACCGTATATGTACAATACTTTAGATTTGAAGTTATAGTTAGCCCATCCCACTAGAAGGGCAACAATCCCAATATCAAGTTGTCTAATCACAAACGTTCGAGCCACAATTCCTCCACAGCCTTATTCAAGTAACTCGCAACCATGGTTTCTGGTCAGCAGAGCTTGCCCCATAGAGGCACCAACAACTCCCTTTCCGATGACGAGGCTGTCCCCAATACTGACCCCAGCGACGTACGTACCTGCGAACCCTTCTATGTTCTACAACGTATCTGATAGTTATACGTGCAGACCTCTAGCCTACTACTCGAGCGGCTGCAAGCCTATAAGCATGCGTGCGGATATCTGGAGAACTACATCTCCGAGACGGAGAAGGTGCAGAAGGTTCATGCTAAGGAGTATGAGAAAGTCTTGAAGACCGTGTCCAGCCCATTGAAGGAGGGGCATCATTTCGATCAGAACTTGGGTGGTATTGCAGGGCTATTTGAGAATATACGATCCAACACACAGGTCAGTGCACATTCTTCCAGGCGTGGTTATGATTGTTGATTTTAAATCCAGGGCATTGCTGCATCCCATATCGAGACAGAAAAGCAACTCAAAGGCCAAGTCCTTCCGATCCTTGGACGTCTACATGCCGAGATCAAGAACAAGACCAAGGAGTTGAATAAGGGCGCTGTCAAAGGTTCAAAAGAAGTCAATAAGGCTAGAAATAATACCCAAAAGAACATTGAGCTTCTCGGGCAACACACCGCCAAATTCTCGTCGTCTTCAGGGAAGATCGAGCCCAACAACGATCCGTACATCCTTCAGAGACTCGTGAACCACCGACTACACAAGCAGGTGCTTGAGGAGAACAATAATCGTCAGGATCTGCTCGCCGTTCAGGACTCATTCCTACAATTCGAAGGTCACATTATTGAAACTATCCAAATGACCATGTCCCAGTTCCTACAGTGCGTTGGCGGGCAGAGCGAACGTCAAAAGGCTATGTACGCAAACATGATTGAAACTACACAGCGTATACCGAAGGATTTCGAATGGAAGGGCTTTGTCCAACGCAACAACAATACCTTGATCGACCCATCTGTGCCTCAGCGGACTGCTTCTCATATCACATTCCCCAACCAAGACCACATATCCACTCAACCTCTCATTTCTGGTACGCTGGAGCAGAAATCTCGTGCCGCACTCAAAGGCTACAGTACGTACTACTATGTCATCACTCGTAGCAAATACTTGCATGAGTTCAAAGATGACGACGACATCAAGAGGGAGCCTACTCCAGAGCTATCACTTTATCTACCAGACTGCCTCGTAGGTAGTGTCAATGGCGAGAAATTCACCATCAAAGGCAAAGATACTTCGAAAGGCAAAGTTGGGTCTGCTATGGCCATGAGCCATGAGCTCTCCTTCAAAGCTCACACGTCTGGCGATGCCGAGAAGTGGTACAACATCATTCGAGAAGCAGCTAGTGAGGGCAGCTTCTCGGGCTCTACGCCTACAAGCCCAGTGGAAAGCAGGAATGTGTCTGGACAATCTGCACCGCCTCAATACCAGGATGGCAAGCAGCCCGCGCCAGTGCAGACTCAGAACTTGCCTCATACTGGATATCAAGGGTCTGTGGTGACACCAGGCCCGAGTTCAGGAACGGCGCCAGCTTCGGCTAGGGGAGTGGGTCAGCAGCACATGAATACTCCTATCAGCGCTGGCGTAGGACTAAGCCCGGCAGCTGGGGCTGGTCCGACCTCAGGCCTCGACAGAGCACCAGGTCAATACTGAGACACTATGATAAAGACCATGGCAGAATGGGAGGTATCTGCGAGCGTTTTGAAGATGCCTTCACGAGTATATTATGGTTAGCTTCTTTACGTATTGATGAAGCATGTAGCAATATCAAGCATAGCATCATCTAAAAAATATTTATCTGTGCTTGTGACATCCCAGTATAGACCCGGATAAACTGTATAGCCGGAGTCCGATGCGGGACGATCAATGTATTGGTCCACCAGTTCCATTGTTCAAGGAAGGGCAGACTGCGCACTGCATGTTACTACATTCCCTGCTTGGACACCTGTATTATTATCATGACACCCAATGAATATTTGTATTGATTTAACTGCTATCTGATTCTTCGCCCGGCTGGCTCCACCCTTAAAGCTGCCGGCATTTCGCATTCTTGGACTCTCATTATGCAGGTATGCTTGTCCCTGTCCCACTGTCCCGTTCTGCGGGCACAAAGCCCTTGCATTGTTCACCGCATAAAGTCTGGGCATTATGCGGTGGCTTAAAGCAAATCTAGTGGAACTACCATTGGTGACATCTGAAAGCCGTTGCTTCAAGGCAGCGACACCGTTATTGTATAGATCGCTAAGCTTACCTTGTATCTTCTACACAGACATCCTCCAGGAATTACCAATTCGGTGGAAGCCATGCCGTTAATAGAAGAGGGCATGTGCCCCAGTTGTCCATAAGTGACGACAACCACCACGTAACCGAAGCGATTGGGGATATGTATGGGGATCACCAATATGGGAAACGGGACTCTAGGCCTCTAAGTTTCGCTCCATCCTCCCCACCAAATTCAGCCAACTCCGATTCACGGCCGCGGCAAGCCTCACGGGCTGGACCATCGCCCCCACAGTCTTTGAGGAACGCAAGAAACTCTCTAGTCCGCAATATTTCTAGCGAAAGAGCACCTACACTCGTCAATGGAGGAGGAGGTGTGAACATGCCTAGCAGGAGTAACTCGGGTGATGGCGAGGGAAGCCAGCTCTCGCCCCGCAATTCGATACATCGCTCGAACTCTGAGACGGCAAATTCTCAATTTCCCCTTAATGACATTGACTATGAATCCAACCCAAATGCTGTAGCTCAGGAGCTCAATAATCTGGCTGCGCTACGGCGCATGTCTATGGATGTGAATGCTTCTGGCGATCCAGATTTACCCTCATTTCCTTCGAGTTTCGGCAGTATACCCAGCGCCCCGCCACATAGTACTGATCCGGACGACACAGCAAGGTTGTATTGGGTACCAGCAAGCGTGCATCCAGAACTAGCACCGATGGAGTTCAAGACGTTCCTTGATAAGAAGGTTAAATCTTTGAAGAGGAGGTCTGATGAGAGAGATACACGATCACCAGATGGCAGTCTATCACCGGGCGGCGGCGGCGGAAGCCTGCGCAGGAGGAAATCTATGCTCTCACGACAAATTGATAATTCAGGCGGACGCGGCGCAGATGGCTACGTAGACGGAGCTGAGAGGTTGGACAGGAGGAAATCGCAGACTGGTGAGGATAGCTTCAAAGCTGGGATTCCTAATTTACACGATCTTGAGGTTCTGGTCAACGAGCCAGAGAAGATCATGCAACGGCTGAGTTTGGAGCATGGAGGTGAGGGTTTAGACGGGCTACCAGACGAGGATATGCCAATTCTGCCAGCAGTTCCAGGGAACAACTCGTTACGAAGATCTACGCGGACTACTTATCGACGAGGGGGAAGCCTGCGTAAAGGTGAACGGGGTCCATTTTCTAAGCGCGCAGCGGCGAGGGCGGAAACGGACAGTGAGGACGCACCATCATCACCGATCACCCCAGCAGGCGAAGCACTCAGTCTATCCAGAGTCCAAACAGAGCCAATTCAACCTCCGCAGCAAATGCCCGAAAATTTCTCAAGACCCGGCAGGCTTAATCGCCGCGCAGGAATGCCCCCACAAGCACGATCGTCCCAAGGCTCTTCGTACGAAGATCAACAAACCGGCCCATCCACAGAACTCCAAGATCCGCCCAGACAAGGGCCACAGCCAAGGCATTTCGTCTCTCAAATTGCTTCTAATGGTCGACTCGGCGTAACTCCGGAATCACTAGGCAAAGGCATACCTCACATTGTCGAAACCCCACCTTCAGATGACAGACCCACCTCCAGACAAGGATTTGTACCTCAACGATCATCATCACACGAACCACCACCTCCCCATACGACTTCTCCGCCTTCTGGGACCCCGAATGCCCGAATTCAAAATTGGACTCAATCAAGAACAAATCAGACCGTAAAAAGCAATCAAACGCTCAATGATATGACCTCTCACCCGTCTCCCCTACCTGGAAATAACACCCGCACAGACAGCCTGTCATTCATACCCACTCTGACCGAAGACAAGAAGTCTGCTGAGGCTAGAAAGGCCAAAGAGAAGGCCGACGCAGAGAAAGCTGATGGCAGTAGGAAGTCGAGCTGGAGCTGGGGATCACTGCTGGGTAATGAAGAGAAAGAGAAGGAGAAGAGGAAAGCGGAAGAGGTTAAGGAGGCAAAGAAAGCGAAAGCCAGATCCGGAAAGCCTGTAGAGAAGTCTCATGACAACACCCGTCTCGACCTATTACAGACTACGATGGAAGGTAGTCGGGGTAGGGAGAGCTTGGTACTCGATCGCGGTGACCTCAAGCTAGAGGAAGAACGCAAGAAAGAGAGTAGTCGTAAGTCTGCTGGAAGTGAAACTAAGAAAGAAAAGGAGAGTGGCTTTATCTCGTCGCTGTTTGGAGGCGGGAAGAAGAAAGGAGAGCGTGAGTTTGTTGGAAAGAAGCATTTCTCACGTAACCTGTCGCCTGAACCACCACAACGCTTACTGAAGCCCGACATCGATTACAATTGGACACGATTTTCTATTCTGGAGGAACGCGCTATCTATCGCATGGCACACATCAAGCTTGCCAACCCACGTCGCGCGCTGCATTCTCAGGTCTTGCTCAGTAATTTCATGTAAGTGTCGATCGCTTATGCTGTGTAGCCAGGCTAATAAGTATAGGTATTCCTATCTTGCCAAAGTACAACAGATGCATCCTCAGGCACAGCTTCCTCAATCTGCGGCCCAACGAAACGCACAGGCGCAGCAGAAAAAGGACCAACCTGAGGAGTTCTCGCAGTATCAAAAGTACCAGGAGGTAAGCGCCACTCGACTAGGCAGCTTTTCGCGCCATAAGCTAACACGTTGCAGCAACAACGCCGTCAACAAGAGCAAGAAGAAGCGCAAGCTGCAGCGTCATCACAACAACAACAAGCCCCAACTCTGGCGGCACCAGTACAGCATGACTCCGGCAGCTTCATGGATACGGACTACGAGTACGACCAACCTGAGCAAGACAGCAGACATCATGAGCAGGAAAGCAGGCAGCGTCCACAATCCCGCGCCAGCCAGCATATCCAGGAAAACGATAACGGACACCCTCAACACGGATATGGAAGCCACCATCGCCGTCAGCAGCAGACAAGATTCAATCCTCAGCAAGTTTCACCTTATCAGTATCAGCAGAGTCAATTTGATGAGCCTGGGCGTTCGAGCGATGATGATATGTGGTAATAGAACAGGAGTTGGAGCAGCGTGCAAATTAATTCTAACAGCAAGAAACGTCCAAGCGATTTACGACATACAAGCGACCCAACATCGGGACTAGTCATCGGATGAGTATGACTCAGCATGACCAAGAACATCGCGAATGAATATGTCCGTTTTTCGTACAAATTCCCTGGTTCCCTTGGACGACTTTGAGGCAATTGGAACGAGTTCGGAAAGTCAAACTGTCCTTCCTCACTTTCCTCGATCCAATGCCCGTCTAAGCCAAAGCCAATGTTTGACAGCTATGCAGGAGCGAGGTAAAATATGTGATTCGGTCTCAATGGGAGACAGATAGGCAAGCAGGGGGGCACCGTCAAGTCTCTCCACTGGATAAGGAGATTTCCACTCCCTCGATATGGGGGGTTCAATGTACATTACGACTCATCAGAGGGATACCACAAAGCATGTTTTCCATGTCAAACTTATTTTGTAATCAATCATGCTCAATGATTCTACTGTATTCCTTTTCGTTGCTCGTGAAGCTATTGTTGGCATTGCTGTGGACTTGGCATTGCTGTGGATTCCGAGACTCGAAGATGAGGAATCCTCTGCCGGACACTATCCCCATTCTGTCAAGCACCCGCTGCGATGTCATCATCCCGAGTGGCGCTACGGATACAAATTGAGTCGTTGCATGATCCGTCAACTCCGTCTTCAATTCCAAATTCACCTCACCACAGCCTCAATCATCCTCTATAAAATTACCTCCTACATGCGCTTCCCTTCCTTCCCAACCATAATCCGCACATTCTCACTCTACAACCTCACCCGCATCCACAACCTCCCAGCAGCCTACCGCGCCATACCAGCACCCTTCACTCGCAACACAACCGTCTTTCGGTCAATGCCCACTATCCCATTTTTAGGCTCCCTGTTCGGTTCCCAACAAAAAGACATGACGGACTACCCGGTTAAGAAGAGCGACGACGAGTGGCAGGCTGTTCTGTCGAAAGAGCAGTTCAGGGTTATTAGAGAGAAGGGCACTGAGGCGCCGTATACGGGCGAGTATGATAAACATATGCCTAGTGAAGGCACATATGTATGTTCATCCCCTTCCCTCCCCCAGTTTATCACGCTTCTTCACAGCTTCAAACAAACAAATACGATGCTAATGCTCAGCCCTCACAGACCTGCGCCGCCTGCCAAGCGCCCCTTTACCGCGCGACCCACAAATTCAAATCCGGCTGCGGCTGGCCAGCCTACTTCGATTCGATTCCAGGAGCTGTAATTCGGCACACGGACAGCACGCTTGGGATGGAGAGGACTGAAATTACTTGTTCGAAATGTGGAGGGCATTTGGGACATGTGTTTAAGGGAGAGGGGTTTCCGACGCCGACGGATGAGAGGCATTGTGTTAATAGCGTTAGTTTGAATTTCTCGAAGGAGGATAAGGAGGCTTAGGAGAGCGGTGGAGATGCACAATGTGGAAGTATGGATGATGACGACGAGATGTAATTATGTGAGATGGAAAGAAGTCAATGAGGCGGCAGATTTTTAAAATAGCAATTAGACGGTGATTCAATTCAATATGTCTGTCCTTGGAAAGTTCAAAATGAAAGCGTAAAGATCAAGATCTCGAGGGCATCATAAGGTCTTGGCATTCCACTAGCGTACTACAAGCCAGCCTTATCAGGTCCGGGCACCTGGGGTTCCACTACAGGTGCTCGTGAAGTTTTCAAGGCAACCCATTTGTGTACTGCCAACAGCCTTTCTCCTTCCCTCAAAAGACCACCCTCCAGCTTTCACAGGTTCAGAAACACAATGTCGAGGCGAGTGCCGCCCAATGCGGCGGCAGAGCGAGCCGCCCAGAACCAACAGACAATCAAGACTCTGCTGAAGCTCGAGGGGAATAAGAGCTGTGCGGACTGTAAGAGGAATAAACGTGAGTACACCATGGATTTATTCCAATGCCCGGATAATCTTGTGCAGCATGGGTGCTGACACCTGGCCTCGTTTAGATCCAAGATGGGCGAGCTGGAACCTAGGCATCTTTGTGTGTATTCGGTACGCAACCTGGAGAATAAAGCATACGACGATGGACACTGACCACGGTGTTGAAGGTGCTCTGGAATACATCGTGGAATGGGTACACATATTAGCAGGGTGAAATCTGTGGATCTGGATGCCTGGACGGATGAGCAACTACAAAGTGTCCTGAGATGGGGAAATAACAGGGCGAATAAGTCAGTCGAAACCATGCGGAACGATACGGTCAAGTTCTAATCATGGCAGGTATTGGGAGGCGAAGCTGGCACCGGCCCATGTCCCTTCAGATGCGTATGTTCGAGCGTGATCAATGAAGAAACTGGATGCTAAGCGAATGTCAGGAAGATCGAGAACTTCATAAGGACCAAATACGAGTCGAAGCGATGGGTGATGGACGGGCCAATGCCCGATCCGGCTACGTTGGATGCAGAGGGAGACGACGATGTGGTACGCTTTCAATAAATACCTTAAGTCCAGTCAGCGCTGACCGTCTACAAAACAGCCTCTCAACGTTGTCCAAGAGAAGGCCAAACTAGAGCGAGGAGCATCACTACGGGCGGCATCCACATCAAGTCAACCAGTACCTCCAGCACCAAAAGCAGCGCCTCCTATTGATCTTTTTGGAGACCTACCAGAACCTCCGGTCAGACCGAGCACGACAGATACTCCTGGTGCCCGTCATCCACCTCCCAAAGCCACTGCGCCTCCTAAACAGACGAAAGCCGCAGACTCTCTACTTGGCCTTGACTTTTTTGGTGGCCCACCATCAGGCTCGGCTGGACGACCAGCCAGTTCGTCATCGACGCCCGCAGGCTCGACAGGACCCTCAAGGCCGGATCTCAAGCAGTCCATCCTATCATTGTATGCTTCGACTCCCAAACCACAACCTCAACCGCAACACGAACGACAGCCCTCATTCGGCGGCATTCAATCGTCACCAGTCCAACAGCAGTCGACCTCGAGCTTTGGCGGCTTGGACGATGCTTTCGGCAATCTAAATTTCAATCCTCCTGTAACATCACCTCCAGCGCCCAAACCCCAGCAGCAGCCTAAATCCGATCCTTTCGCAAGCTTCAACAACCCGGTTAATCAACGATCTTCGGTCGCCGCACCACAGGTAACGTCTCCGCCACCCCTTAGTGGGGGAGGCTTCTTCGATGCAGGTTCGAAGCTCGCGTCCACAGCGCCTATTGCCTCGAAACCACCCCAAATGCCTCAAGCGAAACCCGATCCAATGTCCTCAAACGACTTCGGCGACTTCAGCTTCGCATCGAATCCTGCTCCTGCTCCATCTAAGCCAGCTGCGCCTGCTTCTAACGACTTCTTTGATTTCTCGGAACCTTCTCCACCGGCATCAATACCGCAGAAGCCTTCGGCACCAGCACCTTCCTCAAATCTCAATTCAGCCTTCAATCTCTCCGCGCCCGCTCCTCAGCAATCAGCTCCAAAGCCGCCAGCACCCGCAACCGGTACTTCCTCAGGCTTCTCAAACATGGACGCGTGGGGTTCCAGCGATGCATGGGCGACTCCAGAACCTACCATAACTACTGCTGCTCCGAAACCCAAACCTGTTGAACCCGTCAAAGCCCCATCGATCCCCATGTCCTCCGACTTCTCTGCCTGGGGCGGCACTCCCGCACCTTCAAATACCCAGTCATCTTTTGGCAACGGTTTCGGTAGCACTTCGCAAGCTCCTCCAAAGGTGACACCAGATGAGGACTTCGGCGGTTGGAGCAGTGCTGCTCCTGTGACGCCAGCGAGGATCAACCCACCGCCTACGCAGAGTAAGCCTAGTGGAGGTGGATTTGGTGGTGGGGGGGATGATTTGTTCTCGAATGTTTGGGAGTGAGAAGGGCTATGCTAGAATGGGTAATCGAGCCTTTGAGATACGTGGAAGGCATGCATATATGGTCTGTGGGCAGATACCTTTCGAACTGTACGTCAGAGCGACATGATTGCATAGCTTCAGGGTGATACTCAAAATTCGGATATGCATAATGCTTGTTGCGTATATGAACGGCCAAAAAGGCCTAGCATCTGTAAGGCATGCTCAGTAATTCAAACCCAAATAGCCACCGCACACGCGTTCTCTCATTTCTCACGATCGACGGACGCAGCAAGACGGCAATTTTAGGCACTAAGACGACTGCAAAGCAAGCCAAGTCAGCACCTCAACCCCAGGCTCCTGTAGGAGGTACCGTGAAACTTACTTATCTCCCTTTACTATCACACAAAGAATTCTGACCTGCCCTATTCGTGTTGTCGCCCCTATTTCGATCCGCTCCCAACCCCAACTCCATGCCCTCCCTCCTCCCTCGAATCCAAAAAGTCTGTCTTCCCCACTCCCATCCCTGTCACCTCCAGAACCAGCTCAGCCCCCACCAAAGCACAACCACTACCGCAATAATAATACCCGAAAGCTTCAGTATCGCTACTTTATTCCCCTGCTGCGCCATCCTGCCCAGCCGGCCTGCTGACCCTTTTATGGATGACCCCATGGAGGAGAAGACTTCTGACTGTTACGAGCGTCAGCAAGCCCTTATTCTTAGATGAGTAGCTGGGGGGCGAAGGAGAAGAAGGAATGGCAGGGGGTGTATGGGGCTAGGGGATAGGGCTCATGAGGAACATACACTGTTATCGATGACATGCTGATCACGCGCATTGTCGTAGATGTTTACTGTGACGCCTCGGAGCGCCGATACTTTGGAGGAGAGCTCGTCGAGGCGGGAGTTGTTTTGCCTGCGGAGGGAGGGTTAATTAGGTATGGTCTCAGAGACAATGAACGCTAGGGAGGATAGGGAGGGAGCGTACTGTTCGCGATCGTAGGCGCCTGACATTGTGAGGATTGGAGATGCGTTTTAGTGTCTGCAGACTCTGGAGACGCTCTTGCTGATTGCTGATTGTTTCTTCAGCGCCTGTTGTATCAGGTGAGCCTTTGTAACCGGCTAGAAGGCGAGCTGGGTAAGAAACAGCTAGCGTGGTTACAATACATAGCTTGGTGTAAGAGCAAACCTTCCCAACGCGTTCTTCCTCTGTTTCATCTTTGTTTTTACACCATTTGCGTTGAGACAACCGATAATCCACTTTGAATTCTCATGAACCAGGCTCCTTACGTTGGACATAATGAGGGTCCACACGGTCAGATTCATGAATTATTTACATTGGCAAAGCGAGAGCCTACCTACGACCAGACGATGGTCGCAGATGCCAGCCACAAATAGGTGCATAGGCTAAAAAGCACGATTGCGGCCAAGTTCATTAATAGGACCCAGGATAGGAGCCAAGAGGAACCTTTGGAAAGACTCAAGGGAGACTACTTGATTGGGAAGCAGCAATTTCATGAGTGATTGCTGACGTCGCTGGCTGTGCCCATGTAGCCATCCTCCCAGCGTGAGGAGCGTCTGTCCGTACGATTTTGGTGGAATCCTCGGCCTCAAATCTCAACCTATATCTCTTCTATTCGTTTCTCCCTCAGTAATCTACACGATTCTTGCCACTCGACGATCTTCGGTCCATATCCCATTTAATCGACTATGCTACAACTATCAGACGCACCAACAGATTCCGCATCCCACTGTTCTAATTTCACGTCTTCAGTGCCGTCGAAGTCTGGTAACTCTTGAAAGGGGCTGACGCCTTGCCACCACTTTCCAATGCAGTCTTGATCAATTCCAACAATCTCAGCTGCCTCTTCGCTCTCTCTATGTCCGTCGCTACCAGGGTCAATGATGCCATTGAGTATCTCTTCCCATTGATGAGATAGTCCAAATGCTTTTGCGTGAGCCCGAGCAGCATTCAGTCGATCCTCGGCCTCAATCAAATTCCTGGTCAACTGATTTATCTCCACGAAAAGATGGCCGTCAAATTCTGTCCTGGTTACAGAAGCCTCTCGTCCTCCCGGATACTCTTTATACTGCTGAAGCTCCTGCTGATAGAAGTAATGTCGATTATCAAAGTTCCTCTCGGCTTCAATGTATGCCCATTTTGCATTTCTCAAGCCTTCATCAGCTGTTCGACGAAGGAGCTCCCAGCAACTCGGGACTGTGCTTTCACTTTTGACTGAATCGCTGGAACTGCACTCGGAGAGCGCCTGCTCATCAAAAACTTGAGGCTCTAGGCTCAATAGGTCCACCAGATCCGCGTGTTCCAGAATATGCTCGAGCAGCTTCGATCCTATTGATTTGAGTGGAATTTACGGTGAGAATTCGGTCATGTTCAAGCTTTTAGGGGGTTGTCTGGCTTAGCTGTTCTGAGTATCTTCGAGGATCTCCAATGAACGGTCCTTCACCTAGCCCATCTTCCAGTGAAAAGCGCAGAGGTGCTCTTGAGCGACTTAGCAGCCTACTGGCCATTCCTGGAAGGCTGAAGAGTCTGTAGAACGTCCTCTGGAAAAAAGCGCCTGCGCCAACGTCCATAGTTAAGGGATTTGGGGTCTACTTGTCACTAGAAGGTTATGATACTGCCTATCTGATGAGTTTGCAGTGCCAGTAAAAACATCTTGTGTAGGTTGTGGTGTACGTCGCGATGAAACATGTTGGAAGACAAAAAGTGGGAGTGAATTTCGCTTATAGGAACCAAAGCTGGCTTTGTTCATGTAAGTGCTTCGCTCTTTATGCTGAGGACATTGTGCTTGAAGCTCGTAGATTCTAGCTACTCATGTCCTCAAACCTTTGTTCGTAGAACAGTTTACGAAGGCGAACCTTTGTCTTCTTAGCCCGCGTTCTCTGATCTTTGTCATGGCCATCGCCCAATGCCGGGCACAATGCACATTGTTTACCTTAAGACCTCCAACAGCTCAGCATTATCTTCCGCTGGACTCTACATTCTTTCAACAACATTGCACATATCCTGTCAAAGCGAGATAGCCGGACATACCCTCTACGCATATACAAGCCTAATTGACTAAACGCAAAGAACATCAATATATAAGGAAGAATGAGCGCCATACCACCATGGAGGAGATCTGCAGGGCCAAACAATCTGCCACTTCGAAACAAAGGTGCAAACAGCAGGGTCGCGGCCAACTCTTATGCACCCCAGAGGACGCCTTTCTTCGTACCGAACGGACTCAAGCCGAATGCCAAAGCTCACACCTCGAAGAGGAAACCTTTACGTGGTGAAAGGCTGAGAGGCGAATATAGCTTAGGTATTATCATCCACGCACCACTGCACGAGGAAGACCTTGACGGCGGCACCGGCGCATCGTTCCCCGCTGACATGCGAGAATCAATGATGGCACATGCCATTTCAGTATCACCCCTCGGAGGAGCTATACACACGAAATGTCGCAAGTTCATCGTCGTGGCCTTATTCGACGACCACTACATAGCTGTTCCCGTTTATTCCTATAACGGAAATGGTATAGTCAGAAAGCGCGCGGATGAGTACGTTTCAGTACAGGACCATCGCACTGAGCTTATAACACCGCAATCACGCCATGGTGTGCTCTACACCGCAGAGCTGGAAGAACATGTGGATCACTATGAGCCCATGAGCGCGGCGCATTTTGCTTTCGCTGTTCCTAGGAAATACAGATTGCCAGTCGTTTATGAGGGAAAGTTGGAGGCTGAGTCTACTAAGCATTTGCTGGGGCTCTTTAGTACTTTCATGGCTCGTGGGGCCAGGTACTGATTCTGTTAGGGGCGGAGGGCGATCGATTGAGACAAGGTAAGTTGCCTCTCCTCGAACCGAAAGCTTACAACGTGAAGGTAGATCAAGCATCAAGGATTGGGGGAATTTTATTGATTGAGTAGGTTAAGTGTGAGCACGATTTTCTTGGCAGTCATTAAATCTTACCTAGTCCGTCACATCATAGCTAGGGCATCCTAAAGTCCATTGAAACACAATTTTTTCAATCAACTTGGGAACATAAACTCGCGGAGAAGGCTAGGCCAGACATGAGAAATTTTTGAAAATAATAACGCTTGTGGAACTTCGGTGATAAGTAACCTCATCCTTACATACGAGCATAGCTGACCTTTCTCAGGCTTCAAGTTTATCTACTATACTAGTTGGAACGGATTACATTAATCTTTCGCCCGTGATGACTTTACCACGAACATGTTTCAACGGCGCCACTAGAAAGGGACCTCTGCTAACATCCGCCGCGCCTGCAATTTGGCCTCACATCTAGCCGCCTACTTGAGTTGTTCGCTCCGATCTTCAGTATCTTCACGTTTATACGTTCATGAGAAGCCAATAGGACATCCATCGCTATCACATCTTATACATTGTTCTATGCTAAATCTATATAGGCACCTTAAAAACTAACAGGAGCACCTTCGCTTCGGGTTTTCCTCGCCTTCAGCCCATACAGGCTGCTTTTGATCTGGCTGCCCATACTGAGCTCTACAAATCTCCTGCCATCGTCTCAGGTGCTTGCAATAATAGTCGTCATCTGCTATTGCGCTAAGATTGTTCAATACATCAACCAACAGCCTTAGCTTCCAATCATCGATATCGAGTTGGCTCGATGTTCTCCTGGCTGCCGATATCTGAGGCACTTCCTAAACACTTTTCGACGCGAGCGCGATCTACAGTCTGCGATAAGGCCATTAATTGACTCCCTGCCAAGTTCCCGTCACCGAACAAGTCACCAAAATAAGATGATGGTTCATTTGGGTCCATACCGAGAGCTTCGGCATACTTCTTCCCAGTCTCGTGCGCTCCTTCGGCCTCTATCAAGTCTCGGGTGATTTCTTGCCCGATTTTTAATTGTCGATTGTCGAAGTCAGTTTGAGTGAATCTCTTAGGATCAAATTCTCCGTCTGCAATTCCTTGCCGATATGTGGCGAGATCACGTCGTTAATCTTGCTTCGGCTTGTTGAGCTCCTGCCTGGCATCTCTGACATCTATGAATGTCTCGTGCATTTTTATCAAGGGCTGACTGTTTCGGAAACGTTTCTTTAGACTCAGTTTCGCCTTCAGGAATTACTATTTCACTCCTAGTCGCGGGTCCAGTAGAGCTTATTTCGATGTAAATCGAGTTTATTAACTCATCGCCAACGGTGTCCGATAATCCTGGGAGTATGACTAAAAGCTTGGCCTCTTCCAGCGCCGCCTCGAGTGGCCGTTGAGCCTCGTCTCGTAGGCATTCGAGCGTGAATCTTGGGACCGAGATCTCCTGCTCCAATCTTTCGACCCGCTGTCGAGCCTGGACTAGCTTTGGTATACCACATTCGATATCTTCGCGCGTTTGGGCTTTCTCGGCGGCTCTGTCGTCCAGCTCGTACAACTTCTTGCATTGGTCATTACCATATGCTGCTATGTCAGAATCATCTTGCGCCGCTCTCAACATTTTCTCGCTGTGGGCTACTGTGCGCCTATGTACCGCGATCTGGGTCAGCGTTCTGAACAGTCTCCTGTCGATAAGGACCGCTAAACAATCTTTTGTGAGTTCATTGGTAACGATGGTGCGGCTTGGTCCGTCGGTAAACTATGGGTCTGACATAGTTTTTTCCTGCTCCATGCGGTCTCCGTCCAAACTAGTGTAAGATTCTGTATCTGCTGTAGCCGAAAAGGCTTCGGATGATCGACTCATACTGTCAGCGTGAGACGTGTCAAAAGGCTCTTTAGACGTGGCGGAGGTCGCTTCGTTACTTCAATGTTGATTAGATGTATTGCTTTTACTTGTCATCAAATATCCGCCCCACGTGCAAGTTCCTGGGGTTGCAAGAGAGACATTGCACAACGGTACAAAGTCACCTTTCCACTCTCCGAGCCAGCCTTTGTGTTTTAACAAAGACTTTTGTCGGTCTTTATCATATCAAGGGTGTGTTGGTGTGAACGTTCACTTTACCATCGACCGATTTAGGTCAAGCCGCACGGCTCTTAATGCATTGGATCTATGGTACTCATTTCTGGATCAGAGGACAAGGCTTACGAACGTCAGTCGGAAAAGGAGGTAGATCTAAGGGACATAGTAAGTAACATTTCATTAGACTCAATCAGGTCGATTCGCTAAGACAGTAACAATATCTTCATTAAGTGGCCTATAAGAATTGAAACTAACATGAGCGTCTCCTACCAAATATGTTCGCGTCTATAGCCCAGGAATGTTCAGCCTGAATTCCATTCCCCTGGCTCCTCCCTTAGGTCACGACAGTGTTTCTCCCAAAGCTTAATCTTGCTGCAGTAACGGTCAACATCCACCATACTTGCGCTATCTTCGAGACCAATTGTCTTTGCATCCCACTCATCGACGTCCGCGAGCTCAGTAGCCCCTGGTGAAGCTAAGATTGCGGTCTGAGCATCCACGATGCCATACCACCATGTCTTGATTCGATCATGGTCGACGTTAACAATCGCACTAACCTCTTGACTTTTCAGATAGCCATCATCCGCTCTGTCGGCAAATTCCGAGCTTTGATTAGGATCGATGGGGGCCAGCCCCAGATCTTTTGCCTGGATCTTAGCTGTCTTGTACTTTTCTTCCGCCGCAATCAAACCAGCTGTGAGTCCTTGTATATGCTGGATACCCAAGAGATCGAAGTCTGTCCGCATGTAATGTATGGCCCCTATGGCAATAAGCTCATGATAGTTGGCTAACTCTCTTTTATAATCTGCATGGCGATCGTCGAATCTAGTCTGCATATTTAGCAGCTCCCACCAACTTATTCGTAAATCCTCTTGAGCGGTTCGACGCAAGAGCTCCTCTTGACTTGGCGGCAAGCTTTTACTATTACTGCTGTCATCGGATTCCGCTACACTGTTTTCGCCGTCCGCGATTGCCTCAACCCCGCTTTGACTTTGTGAAATAGTGTCATCCGATTCCAGCAGACCTACATTCTGCAACACTTCACCGAAGATATTTTGCAAAGCATCTTTTGAGCGCTCGAGGTTGCTTTCAAACGGTCTGATGCCTTGCCTTAGCGCATCCATTCGACGGTTATCCTTCTTCAGTTCGGAGTACAGCCCTTCTAGCTCAGATCGTATCCGACCTGCTTCTTCCTCATCTTCTTCGAATTTAAGATTGTCCTCGTTCTCTTCAATATCTCTCTTGATTCTATAGCTATCGTTCTCGGCAGTATTGATCGCTTTCATTTTCTTTGCCAAGATCTTTTTAGTCTTTTTAACTTTATTGAATTCCCAGACCATGTCCTCTGTGATGTACATCGCGAGACATTTCTTTTCGCCGTCATGATTCAACATAACACGATTTGGCCCATTGGTGTAGGCAGGTCCTTTCGATAAATCTGGTGAGACGTGTTGCTCGGCGTTTTCTCGCAATTCCGCAGTGTCTGACAGTGTGGTCGGCAGATGGAATGAAATGCTCCTCTGGTCATAGTGGTCCCATCCAAGGGCCGAACGAGCTCGATTGATTCGTTCCTCGACCGTTTTCTTTGGTCTTGAATATACACCTGATAGACTGGCGGCTCTTGGCTGGGGATTGTTTGGGAGATCGCGGCGAATCGACTCGGACTCAGAGGCGGTGGAAGAGTGGCGATCGCTCATCCTGTTTAGCTCTTCTAAAGGCGAAGAAAGGCTTCTGGTAGCCTCTGGCGAGTGAATAACTTCTACTGATATAGCTTTGACGCAGGTGCGATTGCTTATGAATACGTTCGTTGAGGATGATCCTAGTTTAGGGAAGAATATTGGCTACTAGTTCAGTGGTTAGGCGTCTGAGGTGACGCTAAAGGAAAGTGTTATACAGGCTTCGAACTCGCCTGAGTATTCGGCAAGGTGATATGGTAAGGAATAAACTTACAGTGGCAACATTTGTTTCCCACTTATGTCTTTCAAGTCGGGATTTCCTTTGTTGCTCCGAAGAGGCTTTATACTCTAATGTGATAATAAAGAGTGGTAATATCTTCTTCAGTTCGACGTTCGGTTCTTATTGATAGTAATCCCGGTTTTTTCTTTGATAGGATCAAAGAGTGCAACAAAGACTGATGATCACTGAGCTCAACAGTATCGACAGGGAGCACGTGGTGGTTTAGGGCGATTCACGAAGCCACCCTCAGAGCATGAAACCTTATGTGATAGGAGTGACTCGGAGATAACGGTGTTTTGTTTAACAGATAATTACCTTTGGCCTATGTTTCATCAATCTTTGTGCCTGGCGTTCTGCCCATTATGCCATCAGACAACGGGTAAACCCCTCCTGCCATTTATGTGCGCCTGAGATACTCATATTCCCGAAATTCAGGTTCAAAAACTTTCATACAATTCGATCGTACACAATTCGCTATCTCGAACACATACTAAAGAAAGATGACTCGAGGTAATAGGCCCAGTAAAGTACCTGCGAGGCCGTTTACACGCTACAACGAAGCTGATATTGACCGAATCAACTCAGGCATGTCAAACCTCCAAGCCCCTACTTTGAACGGTGGGCACACACCACCAATGAGCTGGGCCCAGCAAGCTCGAATGCCAACTTTGTCAGGCAGCCGAGGCCCTCCAAATGCCAACGCCATAAGTTCTTCTCAGATTCCAACCGCAAGGGACGTGCTTCTCAAATACAATGAGATGACTCAAGATCAGCAAACATGGTTGACTAAACAGGGTATTCTGGAAAGAGAAGGCTTTGAGGTCGGAATGATTGTTCGCGCACTCTTACATGAGGGCGATTACGCTGGAGGCAAGAACTCTGATCTACATGACATTATGCCGGGCTCAGAGGGTACGGGAACATCAAGCATCAGTGGAAAAGACAGTAACTTGTCTCTCTTCAATTACGAATACATCTATACGAAACTACGCTACTTGATTGTCATAGCAACGTACTATCATCAAGTACACACCCATAACGTAATGGGAAACGCCTTCTCACACATCATGCGCCTCGGTGTCCGCTCCTTATTTTGAGGAAGCACGCTGATACCAACGTTCTAGCACACATAACAACAAGGGTGTCAGCGCCAAACCCGAGGTCTTCAAGAAGGAATTCGTTTCTGTACGGGATAGTCGCACTAGGAAAGAAAACTTCAAGGAACTCACTGGTTTTGAACATATTACTAGCAAGAACAGGGGAGACAGAAACTTCATGATAAAGCCAACATCGACAGCACACTTCACCGATCTCGTTACTAGGAGTTATCAACTACCAGTTATTCCGACTGGCCACGTACTCTTCAAAGAATCAAGACTACAATTGGCACGCCTCTATAGCAACGCACTAGTTGAACGCTCGGAGAAGGCATAATTAGGCGCAGAGACGAGAAGTGGCGGTCATTACAGGTAAGTCTCGCCTTGAAGAAGCCAGCAGAAACGCTTGTATCCATATTAATCAACTGACATTAGGTTTAGGTTGTAAGTACTAGAGTTTCAGTTCTTGATTTGTCATCTAGGAGTTCGGGTATGGTTTATGCGTATACTTTCAAATTACTAGCATTAATTAGATTTTCATGACACGTTTGATTCTTTCTCAAGCTATCGTTCAACGTAATTATCGGCAATGAGATCACAAACGAACTCCAAATGGAAACTCACATCGAGGTTTCCGTCTAACTCTACAGCGAAATCTACCTACCTGAAAATAGAAGGAGCCTGTGTGGAAATGCAATTGTGTATTCTCCAACACAAATCAACCAAATGCTGCCCCTTACTGGCCTGAAACTACCCGTGAAGATCTTCTACTGTAGTATGAAAGACGCCTAATTATCTTTCGTCTTATCAGATACGTCATCCTTCTTAATCTGTTCCCTGAGACCGTTGCATTATTCGTTCCAGCTCTGTGTTTTTCGGGCAAGACCGATAGACCTTGCTTCCCAAGAATCGCCTTGTCTTGGTTCAGGATCATGCACAGTGTTTTTTATATCCAAGGTCTGGTTGTTAATTACCCCCGTCCACTAATTTTCGATACGGCGCCTGTCGACTTCGGCCATGGCGTCGGCTTCTTGGCTCTCTCGATAGCAATCGTCTGGGATGTCGCCAAAGTCTGACGTCTGGCCGGAGTGGTCGACATACCGTAATCCAAGAGCCTTTGCCTCTAACTTTGCTGCCTCATGCCTTTGCTCGGCTACGATCAAATTTCTTGTCAGCTGTTGCTTGTGTACGAACACCTCTTGATCGAATTCAGTTCGAGTCTTTTAGGTCTTCCCCTCGCCAAACTCCCGACTACACCTTGCAAGCATTCACTCGAATTCAATATGTCGATACTCAAACCTTGCCTCAGTGTCCTGCAACCTCCAGTAACTATGGTCCATCTCCTGGCGCGCCGATGGGTCCAACAAGCCTACCCCTTGCAAAGCCTCCTCCATGTTGCCCTGAACGTGGATTTTTGCAATCTTTAGGTTATTCTTGAACGGGTCCAACTCTTCCTTAATCTCGGTATACCGCTTCTCTGCACCTTGTAGCTTCAGCTTCGCTTCTTTTAATGAGAGTTCTGCATCCTCGACGTTCGCATAGCTCGCTGGTCTAGCCAGTGTCTCTTCTGCGTTTTCCACAAAGACCTTAGCCATGGTTTTCTCGAATTTGGCCTCGTCAACCGGTTTTCTCTTTCGATCCAATGTCTCGCCATATCTTTTGGGCCACATTGATGGCAAAGACCATGTTCTCGGTGAGTAGTACGGCTAAACAATCCATGTCGCCATCGTTGATCAGCACGACGCGACTCGGGCCGTCTGTGTAAGGTGGTTCGTCTTGCGGCGCTTCTGGTTTGCTTATTGAGGAGACCTCCTGGATGTTCTTTCCTTCTGAGGGTACATAAGACCGCTGGGGAGTGCTATCGATTTCCATCACGTTTTGTCCTGCAGTATTCCTCTAGAAGTAGCGTCGAAAAGTACCTTTCAAGTGTGATTGCTGTTTGTGTTTCTATATAAAATCAAATTCGAAATACAAAGCAATGTTATAGAGTGTGAGATCGTACAAGAAGATAATTTGTACCTATCCTGACAGCAAAAAGCCTTCCTTTAAGTCGAAGTGAAGACGCATCCTTTCATGTCATTGTATACACCTGACAAAGCATGAGTTCCATGCTATTTGTACACCGAATATATTAATTGTCCCATTGTTCTTTGTCCAAAGACACCTATACTGAGCAGTAATTGTTGAATGAGCTTACAAAATGTTGAACCTGCTGGTTTCTGCTGACCTCGCCCGTCCGTCCCTTGTCGGTTCTTTACTGTTTATAATGGAAAGCTACTGTATATAGCTGACCTAGTAACAACAGTCTTCAATTGAAACACGAATACCAGCACTGGCTTACTTTGCGAACATACTCCCAGGAGCTATTTGTGTACAGATGGGAGAGAATCAATGATTGAACTTCTGGCTTCCTAGTCTTATATACGAAGACTTGTTTGAACAGCTTTAAGGAGTTTTCAATAGGATTTCCTTCTACTCAGCGAATCGAGACCTGAAGTCCCTCTATCCTCCCGCCTGCATTTTTCTTGAGAGTTTATTATGGAGAGCTTTCCGGTGTTTTTGCCACTTTTTGATCTCGCTGTTATATGTTCCATAGTCTCTCATGCGGAGACTATCCTCGATCTCGATCGACTTTGCATTCCGGTTATCCAGGTCCAGTGTTTTGCTTGTGTCCGAGTGCTCTACTTCTTGGGTGTCAGGGATGTCGTTGAGCCAAGACTCAATATGGCCATGATCAATATCCGCCTTCACGTACGCCTCTTGGCTTATTGTGTAACCGTCATTCCTCTCGCTACGGAAGTCCTCGAACCGGCCGTATAAGTTCTCTCTCTCAAGCCAAGAGCTTTAGCTCGGGCTGTGGCGGCCTTATATTCCTTCTCTGCTAGAATTAAATTCCTTGTTAATTGCGATACATGAAAGAAATCGTTGTTGTCGAACTCGGTATATGAACATATAACCCGGCCTTCACCCTTCAATCGATGAAAAGCTTCTACTTATCTCTGGTAGTCTGCTTGTCGGTCGTCGAACTTCGCCTGGGTATATCTGAAGGCAAAGTGTTTTTGGTACGTATTGTTCAGGGTTGCTTGTCGAAGAAGTTCTTCCGAGTCGGGTTCTCGGCCTTCCTCGTCAGACAATGTTGTAGCATACTCGTTGAAATGAGATGCCTGATCGGCACAGCTTGTTGTGGATTCCGTAACGGGGTCTGGAGCGTCTAGCAAGTCTGCTTGGCTAAGAGCCTCCTTGAACGTAGGCTGGAGATAATTCTATGTGCTTTCAAGGGTACCTTTATAGATCCGTACGTCCTTATTAAGCGCTTCTATCTGTTCTTTGACCTTATTCAGCTTGGGCTCTGAATCTTCTTTCTCAGATTTCAGTCGATCCGTTTCTTCTTGACTTTCTGTTGCCCCAAGGCCAATGTCGGCGTGCTCAGCCTCGCCCTTAAGGATCACTGCATCGATTTCATTATTATCAAGAGCCCCTGTCGACTTTGCCACCAGTTGACTCTCTCGTACTATATTGTTCAAGTTGTAGACGAGTTCCGGAGTCAATAGTAGCGCCAGATACTCCTTACTACCGTCACTGGTACGCACAATCCGAGGCTCCCCGTCGGTTTAAGGTGAGGGCAAGTTGTCCCAGCCCAGGTCGGAGATGAAATGTCGAATGGAGTCCCCATCTGCTTCGATGATTGTCTCTTGCTCTTCGCTTGATGTCGCGGGATGCTGGGCCGCTCTAGACTGACCGCAATCGCTCAAAGTGGGATCAGCAACAATGGCAGGTTCCTCGTCAAGGCTTATGTCTCTTTGGGGTTAAAAGGGTTCTCGGCTTGAACATAGGGATTAGAAGTGATATGAAACAGAATCAAAAACAAACCAGCGTCTTCGACTGAATTCAATATCTATGCCCACTGCCCTTCATCTGTGCGAGCCTCTCTGCCCCGTTTGCGTCCGCCCTGCGCTCGGCCCTTGGCCTCAAAGTCTCACAACAACGCCTGCGCATTTCCTGTGCGCTTTTCGGCAGCGAGGTACTCCTCCGTCGCACTTTATATGCATAGTTCCTTCCCATCCGCCTCTTACCAAGTATCCTGACAATCTCCAACTCCTCATCTTCATGCAATGTTGGATATACCCGACCCTGAGACCGCTCCAGAGGGTACGGGGTGTTGGTAATGCCGCTAACAGAGCCGGCATCGAGCCTCGCTGTTCCGCATTCATCGTACAAATCTGCTCGTGGCGGCGCTTGGGCTTCTGAAGGAAGATGAGGCGAAAAGCGTCGGCGTTGATAAACCGCTTCACATGAGCCTTCTCTTCTGCGGTGGACAAAGGCCGCTTTTTTATAGAGCGCAGTAAAGGCGTGGTCTCTTACAATGCAATGGGGCTTGAAACATGTATGCCGCATTCGGAGTAAGGCTGAATATATGGAATTAAAGAATTAAGGCTTACCTGTTACCCTTACCCTATTGGTTGATCTGCATGAAGTATACGCTAAGCAGCGAAAATTGAAAACCCATGGTTCAGGAAGAGATGGCCAATCGAGCTGGAGTTATCCCCTTTGTGCTTCGAACTAGTGGGGCCGCGGCGAAAGGCCGTGAATTCCTTCTCAACCTTTAAGGATCGGCTATCGGGCTCATCCCTTCTAATGAAACGGAATGCGATAGTGGAAAGCAGGATCTCCATTACAGGCCCTCCATCGTATGTCTTGTGTCCATCCATGGCTCGGCCTGTTCGGTGATGATCGCCCTCCTCCCAATAATCAAAGTCAATAAACCATCCCACCGACTCTTTGCAGGACCCTCGCCGTTTTCAATAGCTCCGACAAGTGACATCATTGCCTCTGCATCCTGTATAAGCTGTTCAGCTTCTTCCGAAGGAACCGAAAATTCTGCAGCAAGCCTCTCGCGGCGAGCGGCGCCCGCTTTGAGCAGCACAATGGCCACCGTGAGAGTGTGACTCGTATGTTCTGCTTGGATGAGTGGCGAAGGATTAGTTGCCGTCGATAAGGTCTCGAGGTGTAATATGCGAACAAGATCATTAGTCCAAGTTAGGGAGTTCCTTTGACCATGGTTGATAGGAGCTGAGAGTAGTTGTATCTCTTTAATGAGCGGGGAGACAATACTAAGGTAATACCTTCAGTAGCTGTTCCATCTTTAAGACGTCTAGGCAGGGTGGAGAAAAGGAAAGAAGGATCCCCAACCATGGCGTCAGGCCTCGAGCTATGCGCTCAGCAATTACATAAGAGACAACGGAGCGTGCAGCTTCTGTCTCAGGCGTGGCCCAGGCATCGATGAAGTCTGCTTCCTGCCATTGGAGATAGCCGCCCGGGCCTTCAAAAAGGTCCGGTCAATATATTGATACGGATATTTAGTAATCTTTAACTCACGTATAATTTGCGCGACGTTCTCGACAGCTTGCTTGAGGTCTTGAGCCTTTAAGGCGTAGCTAAGGAGACGCAGGTTTACAAGATCGAAGTGTTCTAGGTACTTGTTTGGAAACGGTCTTGTCATGTCATGGACTATGAAGTCTTGGTTTGACGGCTTGTCAGGCGGGAATTGCTGTTGTGATATGTCGAAGCCCACAAACTCAGGGTTGCGCTTCCCATCGAAGTCTTTTGCAAGTTCTTGGAGCCAAATGCCAGTCCCTGTCCCAACATCCGCCACAGTCCGTAGCGCCTTTCGCGGAATTGAAGGATGAATTAGGTGACCATTGACCAAAGCAAGCAAGAATTGATGCTGGACTCTAAGTCTTTCCGTCTCACTGCTGTCCCTGGGTAGCATGTACGCCTCGTTCTTGGACATGTTGGAGGTCGAAAGTCTCACAAGAGAGCAAATGAGACGTTGCGAGAGGAAAGCTTCTCGGGAGGACCAAGGGGTTGGGGATTCAAAGGCTAAGCTTAGATTTACCGGTGAGGATTCGAGGAGAGCTGGAAAGGTGTGCTAGAGAGCTTAAGTCATCACAACTGCCGATCACATGTCGTATTTGTCACAAAATTACCGTGCTAATTTATTAGTCTTAGATACGGTCTCAAGCACTTCTTCCGCCCTCTCGCCCTCTCTGCTTGTTATCTTTCTCTTTGTTGTCTTTCTTATTCACAACGCTGCAAATTTTCCAAGTGGTTTGATATTATTCTACTCATATTTCAAATCTGGGCATACACGATACCCTTTTCAGAGTCACCTAAAACCATGTCTGCCAGCAAAGACGTTCCTGACTTAACTAATCCCGCAGAATCATGGAGTACCGCCTCTACCAGCTATGCGGAACGAGTAGGTCGTATGAGCCGCCACGCTGCAAACCACTTGATTCACATCTCGCACGATTTACACCCTTTTCGCGTCCCTGGCTCCTACGTCCTTGATAACGGTGCTGGTACTGGACCGCTGACTGATGCTGTCACTGAACTATTTCCCGGCATTCGTGTGCTTGCTGCAGATGTTGCCCCTGGAATGCTGGAGACACTCGATGCAAAGCAGATTCACAATGTAACTACAAGAGTCGCTGACGCGAGCGAGCTAAATAATGTTGCGGCATTGGGAACCGATGCCTCGTTTACCCACGCGTTCAGTACTTTCATGGTCATGTTCACCTTGGAGCCCCTCAATGTTGTGCGTGAGATGCATCGCGTGCTTGAGCCAGGCGGTCTCATTGGCTTGGGGATTTGGGGGGAACGACTTGGGCCAAACACACTGTGGGAAGAAGCGTGTCAGACCCTCGATCCGACATACAAGCTGCCATCACCATTCGCCGATCCCAATGCATGGCGCACTGAAGATGAAATCGCGCAAGCGTTCACCCAATTGGGTTTCAAAGAGATCCATACCGAGATATACAAGGTTCCATTCGAGTTCGAGAATACTGCAGCCTATCTGAAATTCTGGTACGGGGCCAAGAATCCTGTGGCTGATCGATTCAAGCTGTCGTTCAAGGGTGACCAAGAGGAGGCAAAGAAAGCGCTGGAGAAGGTGCTCAAGGAGAGATACAACGATGCCAAAAGTATCTTTGTGGAGACTGTTCTGGCTATAGGCAGGAAATGAACATGTCCAGAAATAAGAAAGAATCAGCCTTTAGATATACGCACACCGAAGATTTCATTTGCTGGGGGTATGTGCTAGAACCAGATATAGAGTAGCTCGATCATTCTGACTTCGTGGAGGTTTAATTGCATAGTCACAGACATTGATTGCTTAAGCATGGCCATGATACAGACCGTGCTCTGCAAGTTCCTCTGCAGCCGTGAACGTCTTTTCCACCTTGATCTGATTGCGCTGGGGTAGAGGCTCCATCTCAATATTATGGGGATTGGTCGATGACAGAATCTCAGCGTGTGATGTGGTGGACTCGTTTGCCTGATGCCTTTTAGAGGACATAGCACGGGACCGCTGAGAGCGTTGCGAGCCTGATGGAGAGCTCCCAATCGATGCAATGCTTCGTACGCTCCGTACGATGCTTTCGAGGGCCTTGGTATGTAATAAGCCATACAATGTTGGAAGACAAGCTGCTGTTAGTCCACACCCAATCTCAATGATGCACCAGTAAACACCGTTGGTGGAAAGAACTTGTGTGGCTCGTCAGCGTAGCCAAAACAGATGTACTTGGTAGTCATACAGTCGATGTCGCTTGTCGCCACATATTCGGCATTGAGGGTCTGAATATATACGACCATTCTCGTGACTGACGCCGCAATAGTGCTTCTCGGTGTGAGTCGATGAGATTAAATCCAAAGCTACTGGAATTACTACTTACAGAATCCCCAACGCAAAAATGCCAGTAACACCAATCTTTCGGCCGGGCGACATGTGCAGTGACCAGACCTAAGCCCCAGTCAGTGATTGACCCCTCATATAGTCGCCAAAATAAGTAAGACCATACCAAGGGGATGGGAAACGCGATGATCAGGAAATCAAAGATGAAGTCCGAGATGGCGTAGCCGAGATGCAATTGCGTCGAATTGTTGCAATAAAGTTTTTGATTGTAAAGGGAAGTCCAGTAATGGGAGGGGTGCGCCTTGCAGACGAAGAGATATCCAAAGAAAAAGCCAATGATCCAAATGATAATTAGACCCACGAAGCCATTGATGGTAGCTTTGAAGGCAGCGCCTTTGCCCTTTGCAAAGATCCGTTTATAGAAGAACATGAAGCTCAGCTTGATCAGTCCCAACGCTGGGATCTGCATCAGCTCGATGGACCACAGGACCTGTTGTCCAGAGTTAATCGCGTAATCCCCAGAAACCTCCAAGAGCTTGAAACATATTACCTTCCGTGTTGTCTGTTGTTGATAAGAAGCGTAATGGGCTTCGGCGTAGGCGCTTGCTGGCTTAGGTGTTGGATATCCGACTGAGTGAAGAGCAACGCCTAAAAGGTTTCTGTTCAGGAGCAGCACACGGAACTGAGTGTATGAATTGCTGCATACCACGAAGTGCCGAAGCGCACATGCCAATCAAAAGGATCTAGGGCACGAATTGTAGTTAGAAATTTACTGGCTTCTCTCATCTCACAACTCAATCCATACCAATGCCGGAATAAGCAGCCAGTCATCGGCAAGTAGTCTATTATTTTGGACGTGTCGGGTGTAGAAGCGCAGACAAACTGCTATCGTGCACACCGGCGGCCATATTGCACCAGCCGCAATTACTAGAGGTGCTGTAAGCCTTGCATCGGCCATTTAACAGTGCTTACAGCGCCGAGATGATGAACGTGTGGGAGAGCTTCAAAGGTTTGAACACTTTGTAGGTATGTGTGTGTGGAAAGGACTCGGTGGTAATTGGAGGAGCAGATTGCGAGAATTACTTATAGAGCGGTCACGTTTTCAATACCAATACATTTGTCTCAGCTCACCTTCTGGGGCCCCACCCACCATGCCGACTTCCTAGGTACGATAACCACAGAGTGGGTTCTTCGGTTACTCAGACGGGCTACACCTTGTCAATAGCCGCCGGCATAGTTGACGGGGATCTGCCGTTAGATGCCGCATTATGTACATTAGCCGATGGGGAAACGGGGAACTTCCATCGGAATCCGGCAATCATCGTCATTATGGGTGGGGTTTCCCGCTAAGCACCCCCCTGAATAGTCGGATTTTTACGTCAACCCGCGAGCTTAGCTGGAAGCAAGTGATCGACAGGGTTCACGCAGGCTCGTTAAGGGAAAGATCTACATGTTCAGGGTAGGGACTATCAGGCCGAGAAGCCGAACTTCAATACGATCCAATTCAATTGGTGGTCAGTGTGCCAATCAAAACGCACTTGATTTCATCGGAATCCGTAATAATTAATACCTCTTCAGTCCTGTTTTTTACTTTATATCGTTGCGATTTGTTCTCCCACCTAGATCTTGTGCTAGGCTTTCACTAACTACATCATATTGCTACTGTTAAGGCATTCAGCACCAGGGCTGCGTGAGACAGTCACACATTACTATTTGGGTGCTACTGCTACGGACCTCTGGGTCTCAGTGCCGAGAAAGATCAAGTATACAAGAACATCGACCATTGGTGTATATTTCAATAGCAAGAATATTAATTTTCATTAGGACAGTAGGATACTTGAATGCCACTTTATCTCCGACAATTCCATTCCCTTAAATGCCGGACCAATGATCAAAATCCAACGTCAGTCGATTGTGCCACGTCTGTTCCAGATGCCTTATCTTGCACCAATCAATCCAGGGTCGCAAGCATTCCTTCAACTTCAATAGGGTAAGCGTGATCGGCTCTCGTATCGGCGTCTGACGAGCGCTCATTGACTAAGCTCATTTTGTTATGCGTGGGTAACAACAGACACATGGAATGAAATTACCGTCTGACACTGGCGCTGAGTAAGTGCGACAGCTGAGAAAGGCAAAAGCCAAAACGATGATTGGCAGCTGCATATTGGCTGTGGTGTGTGGTGTTGTTCCTCCTCAAGTATGTACGGTTCCTGAGAGCTGTAGGGTAGGACAGTGGTAATTCTGGTTCTTTGAAAAGATGTAATTCCTGAGATTTGTGAGATAAGGATGTGGATGAGTCGAGATTAAGTGCTCTTCTAACCGGTGTCGAATAATCGGGGATCTCTGGCGTACTTCAATTATTAAGACGCTCAAGAAAAGGAAATGTCTAACTTTCGGTATGATTTATTTGTTCTCATAAATCATTATTGTATCAATCGATTCCTCTGGTAGCCTTTACTCGCGCCACCTACATCATTTCACAGCAAGATGCACGAAAATGGTTGCCTTCTCGCCTTGGTCGGAGAATGTTACCCGTGTAACGCGACAGCTGGCCAATTGAGTGCACCCTCGCATAAATGTTCAGCTGTAGATTAGCTTTAACAATTTAGCTACGTAATCACCACCGGACTAAGGATCCGCATCGATCTTGAAAACCTACATATGTTTGCAGAGATCGACTTTTCAGATGTACCTATCCCTAAGTGGCGGTGAGGCGATTTCATCCTGCAACATGACGATTTACTTGACGTCCGTGCCCACCCACTTCGATATTTTCAGCGCTCAGCAACATCTTAAATGCTGTTACTTATGAGTCTGCTACTAAGATCGAAAAAAAGGCTTTGTTCAATAATCGAGGAAACTCAGTATGGAATCAGACAAGCAGCTATTCTTCATTGACAGAAAGTCGACTGACTCTATTCAAACGTGTTGCTACGAGTGTTCTAAGCGTAAAGCACCACATCAAAGACTTGGGTATTGGGTCGGGTCGGTCCTGGTTCATGCATTGATCTTATTGAGCGCTTCCGCATTGCTCCTCCAACTTGAAAGACAAGTCCTTTTTTCGACCTCCGATACAGATCCAGCACAAGGCTCTCACTCTCAACACCTATACTGTTCGTCATCTCTCCTTTCGACGTCTCTTCTTTATACTGACACAAACCAGCTCCGATAAAAGAAGCCGTCCAGTATGAGACTGTAAGGCATAGAGCCGATGCTTGGTCGAATAGCATCTACACCGGAGACCCATCGCATGAATCTGATGCTGCATGGAACGAGCTTGTGGCATGTATGGCCCACTCCCTTTTTTGAATTGTGGACCGATCCCGCTGACGCATCTCTGCTGACCTAGTCCGCGGGGTCAAGCTTTCAGATCAAGAAGCATCAAGGCTGAACATGTCGACTCTTCCCTTGAAAGGAGGCCACGCCACGGTGTTTGGTTTTAACCATAATATTCATTGCATTGTACGTGGCTACTAATGTATGTCACGCTTATATTAAACGAATCTAGAGATTCCTTCGTCAGGTGATACATGCAGATTACTATTATCCTCATCAAACTGTCGAGCAGCGTGCAGAACATATCTTCCATGCTCGTAAGTGATACCCGGCTATATAAGGTTTACAAAAACTCTTGGATGTGTTTTAACTTTTTCTCCTTTGTTCACGTAGATCACTGCTTGGAGACGATCCGCCTCTCCGTAATGTGCGTGCCGGACTTGACTCCTTTGGAACTTTTTTGGGAATCACAAGAAGGACGTACCTGGGAGGTAGCAGCTAAATCTGACAGTCGTCGGGAGTGTGTCAAGTGGGACCCTTTAAACCAGTGGATGGCTCCGAGACACTACAACCTGAACGATCTAGCAGAGGGTTCTTCACTCAAACTCGACAATATATCATAAATGAGCTACCAAATCTGAGAATAGGATACCGTTGAATTTCAAATTGAAATGACTATCGAATATCCTGGCACGACTGGTATTTATTTGCTTGGCAGGATGATCACAAACCCCGAATAAGCCCTCGAATTTGCGCCAGTGTGGTGTGGAGAGGGGAAATTGCCTGTTCAATCTATTCAACATGCTATCATTTTTGGGATGACAATGAGGTCGCATTTGGTCCGGATTGATGTTTTGAATTACTGTGGGGAGATTTCGGCAAACCAAGACGAATAGAGGGAATGAGAACGTCATACTCATCCTCTGATCATCATTTGTAACGAAATGGACTTGGCTCAGTAGGAATCATCTACAGTATAGCTACTCTAATCAAGGAAGATATACCCTAGCTTGACTGAAATATAGCTTCGAATGGCGAAAACGCTTAGCGGGTTCTCAAATAATCTAATAAGTGACAAACAGGAAACTCAATAATTGCTGAAGATCACAAACTGTCTGTAAGCGCTAGACGATAGGATGGGATTACTTTTTCCATAGTCGAGCATAGCGAGCATAAGTAGCATTCCCTGCCGCGTCTAAGGTAGCTTTTTCCGTGGCTGGCGAGGCTCACTGCACTGCCGAAGCAACAGGAACAGCCGTTCAGCGCCGGATAAGCAATGCCAGGCCAGCTGCACCCAAAGCACTCCATGTGCGCCTGGTTTAATGGCTGCAACTCAGTGGTCGAAATAACTGGTATTTGTGCTTGCATTATTGACTTATAGCGAATTGATATGACAGTGAGTATCCCTTGTCAATGCTTTGAACAATGTCTGAGATACTTGATCTACCTCGGATCTTTCTTTGTCTCCCCTGTAAGTTGACTTGATCTCTAGTAGTTCACGACAGCAGTATCAGCAACATCAACTTATAAACCATGTTTGCCTTTCTATCCATTCCGCGCTCCATTCTCCCGTTTCTCGGTAATTCATTCTCTTCTCACCTTCCCTTCGACTCCTCCCATCAACACGTCAGACGGCGTGATCAGAGAAGGGTCGGTTGGTGCGGGATGGATCCGAGCGGGGTCTGTCTGAAGTTCGTGTTGAATGATGGTCTGCAAGGCCGATCAATATCGGCATAACGATCTGGATTGTCGCGCATGTATTGGAGGATGCAGGTTTGGAGCTGGAAGAGCACGTCGCAGTCGACTAGTTGGGTTCGGAAGCAATATTGACTAGTTTACCGACCTTACTGAAACTTGAAAGCACTATCTCGGTCATCGTCAAGGCATCAGACGACTTAAATTCGACTTATTGGTTATGTGTAAGGAGAGTGGGTTAACACGTATGTATCCCCCGACGGCTCGTACTCCACCAACCCAAACCTTATGTCGGACGGGTCCTCGAACACTGACTTTTATTCTCGAAGGCTTCAAATAAAAGGTTGACAAGTAGAAGATACGATGCTTTCTAAGCTCCAGTCAACTCAACAATCGATTCGTCGGGTTCATACGATCTCTGTTGTTGTAGGAGGCCAGGATTCGTGGTCCATATGACACAATCGCGCCTAATCTGCTTTTTTCACAATATTTGATTTCCTTCTGATAAATTATCTGGACTTTGCTTTTGCTGCGTGAGGCATACTGTCTGTTTCATGCTGTAGCCGGCTCCGAGGGGGACAAAATACAGATGAGCGTATGAAGCTGTCCTTATGTAGGACCGAGCGCGAGGGGTGTTGAAAGAAGAAAGGATATCAACACATTTTTGAAACCCCGGCTCCTCCTCCCCCGCCCTATTTCTCAGCATCGAATTCTGGCTCCAGTACCTATCTCTGCCTCCAGGATCTAGGCCTAAGCATCCAGTTACACGCCCCAGCATCCTCCAGGATCCAGGACTCAGGCCCAAGCATCCAATTCAGGCCTCAGCATCCTTCTGGCTCCAGCATCTAATGCCGCTTATGAAATTGACAGGCGCAGTCGAAGTTACGGCTCGTTCAAGCTCCTGTTTGCGGCTTAGCATATCTCACTCAGCCCTGGCTGGCAAGCCTAATTATTTTTCTCTACTCCAGCTGAGACGTACTGCTTGCTTCCCAGAACCCAGAGCACGCGATATGTCAGGTGGGAGGCTATTGGAACATGGCCACAGATTTTGGACTAATGACGGCAAGGAATGCATTTTTATAGCATTGGAGACGTGTCTGTGCCAAATATTCTTATAGCACTTCAAGAACGCACCAAACTGAATGCTGAGTAGAAATCTAAATAATCAAACTCTAAATGATACCGGTGCTTCTCTCAACTTTTATCTAGCTTAAAGACCGGTATTGTGCCAGAACCTGAAGCAAGTAATGTTTCCCAAGGATTCAAGGTGCATAAAATCATCGCAAAGTTCGTTGAGCCACCTCAGCTCAACGAAAGTGAATCCGTGACCAGCAACGCTCCTTGGATACAGCCCAGCTCCAATCGATCGACGGATCGCTTTACCGTCATGAAACATGGGATTACTTTCTCAAAGGATTTGGGGATTGACTTTCTTCGTTAGCGCTACGGGAAGGCTGACGGTTAAATGATATCGTAGATCCGAAAAACCTGTTGTAGCGTGGTTTTTTAGTTATCGATTGGCGCGCGCACACACCAAAATCTGAACAAAGTCGGCTTTTTACTAGATCTCCATCACCAGTAGTCAGAATCGTTCCTAAATGGGCAAAAGTGAAGCTCTTGGCATAGTGTTGCTTTTGCCCCCATAAACGGAGCTCTTGCCCGCGCTGTCGCTGCCTACCACCCTCGCCGCCGCCAAAATGCCACCCCCACTAGGCTCTCAGACACGTTTCGATATCGAGCACTATCTCGACCGCGGTGATACAGTCAAAGATATAGTAGACCGTACTGGTGTGACTCAACAGCAGATCTCCAAGATGAAGCGGAACCTGGAGGCGTGGGGGACGGTCGTTGCCCCATATATGGTGCAGGGCCGTCCCCGCCTTCTCACTGAAGTAATGGAGAAAGCCCTGACTGATTGGCTGGATGAAAAGCCACTGTCTTATCTCTTTGAAATGGTATATTTTCTATACGATATGTATAGTCTGACGCTCGGCGAGTCTACTATTCATGACACCCTGCGGCGATGTAATTGGTCACATAAAAAAGTAAGCCTCGCCTCCCATTAATATAAGGTATAGCCTGACTTACTTATTAACGTCTGGACAGGCTTCCCACCGAGCTTCTCAGCGAGACCAGCGCGAGCGCGATGAATGGAAAGCAAAGCTATGTAGCTGGACCGCAAATCAGCTGATATTTCTGGATGAGACCGCGTCCCATGAGCGTACCGCTGATAGGAAGTTTGGCTGGTCTCGTCTTGGTGCAGAGGTAGGGGTAAATACGCTATTCAAAAGATCAAAGAGGTGGTCAGTTCTTCCTGCATATACGGTGGATGGATATATTGCCTGGACCACTATCCATGGTTCTCTCACCGAGACTTTATTCAATGATTTTGTACGCAATAAGGTTCTCCCACAGTGTACCCCTGCAGCACTAGGAGGGCCTCGTTCAGTGCTTATCCTTGACAATGCATCTATCCACCACTCGCAGGAATTAGTGGATATGTGCGAGGCTGCAGGCGTTACATTAGCTTATCTTCCACCGTACTCACCAGACTATAACCCCATTGAGACCTCATTTGCTATCCTTAAGGGGTGGCTTAAAAGGAATGGTTATCTTATTGACGTATATGGTCCTGAGCCGGCAGACTTTGAGAGATTTTTGAATGATGCGGTAAGGGCGCAGGGCGACCTTGCTGACCATGGGGCACTATTTCGAGCAGCGGGCATATATTATGAAGGGCGGTAAAAAATAGCTAAATAGCAGAGAGATCTATATATAGACGGCGGGCTTAATGGAATTGCAATTAGAAAAGTGCTTTTGATTGGTAGTTGGCAAATAAGATATATATATGTGTGCAATTATCTTATTGACGTCGATATGACTCGTAGCCTGCTTTTTCTCGCTCCCACTGCTGAGTCTCGATACTCTGTATAATCGCATTCTCGCTAAGGGGCCGCTGAGTCTCTAGCATATCGTCGTCGTCGCTGCTACCTGACTTATAATCGTCATCTGCTCCATAGTTCTTTGGCGCATAGTACTGCGGCGATAATGGCTTCCCCGTCTTATCCTGAGTCGTTGCTTGAGACGCAGGTACCTGGACCTGAGCAGATGGCGGCGGTGAGGATGTTATATCAAACGGTGAAGCTTTTGTAGTACCTGCTAAAGTAAAGATATTAGCAAAATTAATTGATTGTGCTCTATACAGCCTTCTCCAACTGCCAAGCCAAAAAAACACGAATTCCAGCGTATTATTTCACCTAGTTGCAGATCACCCGTGTATTTAATAACTAAGCACTGCCAAATCTTATGTAATAAAACGATAGCGCAGAAGCTAAAATCTGTAATATTTAGCGGCGGAGAAAGCCGCACAGCTAAAAGATTGCCATATATTCAACCGCCAAAATACCACTTATAAATAGAAATTAACGGTGGAATAAAAGCAGAACGACTGACATTGACGACTGGCAGATTTCTGCTTCTCATAAGCCTGATATTTACTGGCAAGTCGAGCGAGATGATGCCCAACTCCAGGTTTAATATCCATAGAATCCCAATAAGCCTTATGCCCTAAGCCCTTCATTTCCTGTTGGATAGACTGAATCGATATATAAGCTTCTTCTAGAACATGTCCAGCGTGCTCAAAAGCTTCTTTTTTTGCCCCTGTCCAGGTGTTTTCTATATTGCAAAGCCATGAGATATATCCAGCCCAATCTTCAGTAGTCACAGGGCTACTTGGCCTTAATACGTCAGCGTCAGGAAGATGCGATAAAGCGCGCGACCTGGAAGAAGACGCCGTGTAGCAAGGACGCGGTAATAGTGGAGGAGATGGCGTACGAGCAGGCGTAGGCGCTGGTGCTGGCGCTGGCGCTGGCGTTGGCGTTAGATGAGGTGTCGGTGAAGCTGGGATATCGTCGCCAATGAGCTTTCCCATAAGCTTCAGCGTTGCTAGCTTAAAAGCTCTGTCCATATACTTCTCATCCATGACGTCTGTGGCTGCTGGGGCAGGTGTTATTGGCGGTAGGACCTCCTCCTGCTTCTTGCGATCCTTGGTCCCGTGGGGAATCTGACGTCTCAGCCTTGCGTTGATATGGAAATTAGGAGGAGGGGTGCTTGGTGTAGCAGTGTTGGTGTTGATACATTGAACCCAGGCACGAATGTGAGGTCCATCGAGAGCATAATGCTTGCCATCCTGCAGTAAGCACTGTCCACCGGCGCTATTTGGACAACTGGGCGAAGTGCATTTGTGGGCTGCTATCAACGCAAGCTCATGCTGATCGACCAAAGCTTGTTGTTGAGTCTTGAGTAGATCTACCCGCAGTGTTTTAGCCTGGGACTGCTGTGCCTTTATTTGCGACTGTGTTGGAGGTATAGACGGTAGCATAGACGCTGGAAGAATACCGTTATGAGTACGAGCAAAGAAGAATTCAACACCGACTTTAAAAGTCAGTATTGCATTCTTCTTGGGACGACTTTCGTGTCTGAGCTGCATCAGACTCAGGACCTTCTTTTGCCAAATGGAGTCCAGCTCGCCATCTTTCATATTTATGGTACTAGTAGATTTGCCAGCTGTATTACCTACCTTCAAATCTGCCCTGATTGCAACCGTATAGCAGCTCTTTCCCTCGCTATCTGCATGCTCCCGACCCATTGGATGAAGCCTGTTGTACCAGGCTTCCCAATCCAGGCGTCCCGCGGCTCCCATAGTATGTGTAGTGGAGTCTCTGAATAGCTCAATCTTCTCGAAATGGACCCACCATTCCACCGAATAACCAACTGCTTTGAATTCGTCCCATATAGCAGTGCGAGCTACAGCTGCTCGTCTTGATTCTTCCTCAGTACATGCCTTCTGATAGCGCTCCTTCCCCCCAGGCGATAGCTCTAGAGAGCTGAGTTCTCCAGAGGTGTTTTGTGAGTCCATATTCAGGGTATGGTAGTATTTCTCATAAAAGCTCTGGTGCTCCAGCCTGCGGGCTTCTTCCTGCGCAGCAGCTATAGCGTCTTCTTCATTATCCTGCTCAATCTGAGCGTCCCAGTATCTCTGTCCAGCGGCGGCGACAGCGGTAGCGGATTTAGATAAGGGCGCCTTTTGTAATTTGGCTAGTGGGGGCTTCTTTGGTTTGGGCGCTTTGCTTGGACGCCTGGGGGCAGGCTTGGGGGCAGGCTTTTTGCGGGCTGCTGGGGGCTTCGGAGTCGCAGAGGGTGGTGCTGTAGACGGCAGTGTGGGGAGACCACGGCGGCGAGTCGTCATGGGGGGGGGAGGGTGGTTTCTGGAGGCATAGTGGGGGTCGACAGCGAGGTTGGACGTCGGCGGGGTGGCAGATAGGGCTGCAACCCTGGGGGCGACAGCAACACTACGCTAGAAGCCTCACAATTGCCTGTTTAGGAAGCTTTTTATATGTATATTTGGTGCGATAATCGATTTATATGCAAAAGCCGACTTTGTTCAGATTTTGGTGTGTGCGCGCGCCAATCGATAACTAAAAAACCACGCTACAACAGGTTTTTCGGATCTACGATATCATTGGCTGCAGGTCATCGTCTATGCGACCGGAATCCCGATCCTGCGGGACAATGGCCATAAAGTACGCAATATAAATCCTTGTGTATGCAATGCCGTGCCTCTTGGATCGCCGATCTCTACGGCCCTTGGACGTCTGCGGGTTTGACCCTTGCCAGCTAATTGCTTTGAGTCTAAGCTTGATGTTGGTAGTGAAGGACCTAGCGACCTTGCTGCGTCTCGTGATGACGATACCGGGCGATGCTTCGCACCCCTTTCTCCGTTGCCTCTTTAATGAGCTCCCCCACTTCAGGTCGTTCTTCATATTGCCACAGAGTTCTTGACGATGAGAAGTCCTTTCAATTCGTCTCCGTTACAATACGCTTTCCAACTAGTCATCGCTTGACCAACAATCACCGCCTGCTTTATGATCTCCTTTTGTAAAGAATGAGTCGTTCGCGACCTGATCGTTTCGGGTGGTCTCAAGGCAACGCTCGCCGTCTGGTTGCTGAATTGTAGGGTCAAGGCCGAGCTGCTCGTCGTTCATTAGGTAAAAGCTGAGCATGACATGAGTGAATTCAAGTCCCTCCTTGTTGATCTCTCGCTACCTAGAAGAATATTCGGATAGCCTATTCGCATGTCCTATAGACGGCCCAGGCGAGCGAGAGCTATATCCTTGAACTTCACTGCACAAGCATCATTAAAAATTTATCCCATTGGACCTATGACGGACAAGATCAAAATAAACTTATTTTTTGAGGACTGAGAGAATGAAACCAAATTGGAAAGGTTTGCGAGGTTTCGGAAGCACGTATGAGCTCAGAGATACGGGTCATCCCAGGATAATATGTTAATACAAATGAAATCTTTGAAGCGAGTAGCGACGCCAGAGCGGATTGTTCTTTCTTCTGTATCTCGCTCCGGGTTCAACCACGGATGATTGAGAAGCTCTGCGGCCGCCTTTCTGTCCTCGGGTAACCACTGAAGCATTGACCTCTAAAATCCAGGAAAACCCTCTAGATCAGTCCCGCCTTCTAGCCTGTCCTTGATCAACAGGTGGAAGAATACTACCATCCAGGATACCGTACTCTGGTCTTGGAATGCGGAGATAGTAAACTCGAGGCAGACAGGAGAGACAGGAGTTGGAGATTCGTTATGTTCTTCGGACACGTTTCTGGGGAATTCTTTGTTGCACGGAGGCTTGACGCCGATACTGGCGAGTTCGAGAGTAAGAAAACTCAGTTTCAAATTGGGCTAGTTGAATGGCTGCGTATCTTGTTTGAGGAGGGTATGGGAGACAACACGATTTGATTCTATAGGATCAACATAGGTCATTGGACCTCCGGGGTTTACCCGGGCGAGCATGTATATCAACAGCGTGGTAGAACTTCGCTTTCCGGCGTGTAGTCGCCTCATTTCTATGCTTTACAGCCCTCTGGGGGGTTCCTTGGGGAGTAGTGTATTGCCATAAGGAATAAAATTACTGGGCGGTGAAGAATTAGTGGGGTTGAAGCTCGTCCGGGTAAACCCCGGAGGTCCAATGACTTATGTCACCCCCTGTTGGGATGAAGGAGCTGCTGCTACCACCGCCAGCGATTCGCTCCCTAGGCTTAATATCACCGCCCTCGGAGTGATCGTTATCTAATGCTGTCGGCGCATCTATAGGACATTAACGTCGTTTTCAGCGACCCGTAGAGCTAATATACCCTTGTTTTCACCTCGTTTCGAGTCGAGACCGGTGACCCATCGTAGTTGTCCTTGATCGCATGTCCCAAGTGTCCCCTTTCGTATTCACCGCTGAAGCCCGCTCGTTCCGACTTTCTCCTCTTTCCGGCATTGAGTAGCAAATCCACCAGGGTTAGGAGGTCATGATAGTCTTCGCTAATGCTGTAATTCAGGTCGCCGGCATTACAGAGTCCGTTGATATCTAAGATGGTGCATGTCTGTTGAAGAACAACTCAGAACGTTGGCTCCGGCGTCTGCTTTGGTGTCTTTGGGATCTTGTGCGGGCTCGCGGAAAGTATTGAAGTGTTCTCTCGGCGGCAAACCGATTATTTGTATGAATTCAATTGGATCGTCGTCCCAAAGCCTTCCACTCTATCCACAACTTGATCTAGGAGCTTTGGAACGTTTGTTCTCTCCAACGACGGTGGGGCCATTAGTGTTCGATGCTTTGGACACCATCTCACCAGGCAGGTTTGCCTTGGTCGGTGGCTAATAGAATTGAATGGGATTCGCATCAGCCAAAGCCATTGTGCCACTCAAGAGCAAAGGTAACCAGGGAGGACAAATAAACGGATAACTTTGGTTGGAGTCTGAAATGGAGGTCCAAAGTGAGTAAAGGCGGACGAGATGGGGATCCCATGTGTTTCTGAGCCGTACCCATAGTGGCGTTGCTTTGCCTGTCTCCAACAAACCAACCGCTGAGGGCCACTACCGCGGTATCTCCTTTGCTCGTCTTTCCCCCAAAAGCATGGGTCACCGACTCCTGGCCATCGCTGCTCAACCGCCCCGTACTGAGTATCCACGAACCCGAACCATTCATCTCACATCTGATGGTACATCCTGGCGCAATTTTCGGCCATTGGAGCCTCATATTCGATCCATATCTCATGCAGGCTGACGGCTCTCGGGTATGTCTATCCGACCAGTCTCGTCAGCTGCTGCGGCCTGGATCTCCAAGCTGAGACTGCAAGGGATCAGCGGTACGATGCCCACCCAAAAGCGAGATGGACGGCTAGTAGCCACATCGAGAGATCAAAACGGCTGCCGCATTCCTGTCGCCACAGCCAGGCAGACACGCAAAGACCGCTGTCGATCAAGGCAAAGCCAACGCCCCTAGGACTCTATTCGCTGAATTTGATTCACCGCCGGTGTTTGGATTCACGCCCAGCACCTCGGCGCCAAGTCGTCCCTTCAATGCCGAGGTGCAATCCCTGTCGACGCGGCCAGGCAGATATGTGGAAAGCCCGAGCGATCGCAATGTGGGGCGAGGCATTTCCTTCCATCGGTCGCGAGGCAGCGGTCTACTGATCCAATGATCGCTCTGCTCTGGGATCCTCACCGCAAGTTGAAGCTCTCAACCCATGTCATCGCAGAGTCGAAGGTCACCAGCGCCTAAATCTCATCCGGGCCGAGAAATGCCGGCAGACCGCTCAGCTCAGCGACGAGCCGCGGTGCTGTAGATCGGCCGCGCAGTACGGAGGATGACACCAAAAGTCTTGAATTGCGCTAGTACTGAATGCCACGGTGCCAAGCAGGCCTCAGACCTCAGCCCTGCCGAAAATTTTGCCGCATCTGCAGCTAAATATCGATATAACACCGCCAATGGGGTCAGGAATGGGGGCCAGGGGGCTTAGAGGGATACGTATCAGGTACTATATAGATAGGGAATTCCGTAGGCTATAGATGTTACTGTACCAATGGCTCCTCGCCGCCGCGGTGTAGCAGCTGGGCCTGAATCTCAGCCAATTGCTCCACCAAGAAGAAATCCTCGCAGGCACGGTCCAGTCGCGTAGCTGAATAAGTCGATTGCGCCATTAATCATTGAAAGCCTACGCCGTATACGTTATTCGCCTCCTACAGCAGCTCTCCCTGCCCTAGAAGAGACCCTAAGCCTTAAGACGCTCGCCAAAGATGGCCGTTCAGTCAATTATTCGATAGCGCAGCGACTCCAAGCACTCGCCCTAGCCGAATACGGTATAGAGGAGAAGATAGCAGCTACACAGGCTGGACTATATAATGCAACGTCAGTTAAAAGGCTACGGAAGAAGGCTAGGGAACGCGGATTTGACCCTGCAGCTGTCAAGGGCCGGCCTAGAGTCAAGTCATAGGGGTAGAATAGACGATGATATAGAATCTAAGGAAGGAAGGCCATATGGGCGCGACGAAGGATCTATGTAGGTGGGCTGCGGCAGCCCCTGAGCTAGGCCCAATAGGGCTAGTGGTGGAAGAACATGGAAGGTCAGGCCAGGGCCGTAACAGCAGCCTCGTCGATTTTAAAAGAAGAATATATGGCGGATGCAGGACGTTCTGGCAGACCGTGTATTTCAACGCCTACAAAAGAGGCTTAAATCCTAGCAGCTGGTATATACTTTTCCTTATCTAGAGGTATCTTTGCTAATAAATTTAGTAAAGAAAGACCGTAATGGTAGAGAGAAGCTATCTGCAGTACTAGGATTTGAAAATAGAGTCTCTTCTTCCTCAGTACTTCGAACCCTGCGCAGATACGGCTTCAATAATGTTAAAACTATAAAGAAACCGGGCCTTACACCTGCTATGATGGAAGCCCGCTATTAATTTGCTTTATACTTCCTGTCACGGCTTGGCCTTTGCTTGCTGTTAGTGCCGATACGCGTAGTATGGAGCATGGTTATCGAACATGGTGTTCGATCATCGCTCATGGCTAGCGGCTTGGCGCGTCTCCAGGACGCGCAGGCTTCATGTATCTATCTTCTCTCCTTAGATATGTTCTACTAGTCATACATCACCCCTATCGACTCGCTCTAGGCAGGCCCTTGACACTTCTAGTACTTGACAATAGAAGATTGGAAAAAAGTGATCTGGACTGATGAGACGTCCGTTTGCTTAGGACAACGCCGTGGCAAAGTTAGAATATGGAGAACTTCGCGGGAAAAATATGACGTAACGTGTACGCGGCGGCGATGGGGAGGCTTTATGGAGTTTATGTTTTAGGGCTGTTTCACATACGATAGAAAAGGGCCGTTCTATATCTAGAAGGACGAGACTGTAGCAGAAAAGGAAGAATCTAAGGCGTATATAGACGCTATGAATGAGATTTTGGAGCTAAAGCTTAAAGCTGAATGGGAACTTGAGACGGCAATGAAAAGAATGGGACTGAAGAATATGGGTGGTACTAAGCCTGCTTGAAATAGGACCAAAAGCATGGCAAAATCGTCCGAAACGCAAAGAAGGGAGGTATCGATTGGTACCGCTATCAAACGGTTATTCTGCTGAAACTGCTTATCCTATTTGCAAAAATATGTGGCCCTGAGGCTCTAGTCCAAGAGGATAAGGCTCCTTCGCATGCGTCTAAGCACTAAGATTAGATATTCCTGGACGCTAACGTCCTCCGCCTTATGTGGTGCGGTAATTCCCCGGATCTAAATGCTATAGAACCGTGTTGGTGGTGGATGAAGAGGCGTATAACTCGCAAAGTGTCAGGAGAAAGAAGCTCTCTATATGAGTGTTGAATAATATTGATAATAAGTAAGATGTTGAGTGTTCTATAGAGAGAAATCTGTATATAAGCATGCGCCAAGCCGCTAGTACCGAAGGTACGCAAGCAGACTAAGATGTGTACCATAAGGATTGCATGTATGTATGCAATAACCGTAACAGTTGCCACCAAAAAGAGAAAAAATGGCGACGTCCTCGTCGCCATAGCGATAGCGAGCTCTAACAGCGTAGATTGACCAATCACAGTATAGAATTCCATCTCTCATGTATGTATATAGGTCGGGCAGGTAAAGGTGAAAATCTGGCAGCGGTACAGCGGCGGTATCATAGAAAAACTCGGGTAATAGTTGCTCCGGAGGGTGTCCAGGGGTTATCTGATTGGCGGAGCAGGTGTTGAATGTAATTAGATAAGGTGGTATGGAGTGTTGAAGTTGAAATAAGTCGCGTATACGGAGGTCTTGGCAAAACTTTCGGTTTGCAATTGCAGAAGCATGCTTAGTAGCCAAATTGCTCCTATATATGCTCAGCGCTTAGCCATCTCCACTGAATTTAGCGACTAGTACTGAGGTCCAAGCACCAGTGCTAATCGCAGGATCCATGAGCTCATGTCTTCGGGGATAGCTAATGGCGTCGGTGCTTGGCGTTTGGCTGAATTGAATTGGTGGAGTAACTTTTGGCTGAGTAAATTGGGTGGTTTGCTGAGGAGCAGAAGTCTCCTTGCGGGGGCATTCCCACTGATCAGAAATTGACTCATCTTCACCATAGTTTGGTGGGGCCGTATCAGTCCGAGATGCTAGGGCATGCTCAGGAGCAAATTCCTGTGTTGCAGATGCAGAGGTTTCATCGAGGGCAAATTGCTGTGTTGCAGATGCAGAGGTCTCAGGCTCAAGGGCAAATTGCTGAGGTGCAGTAGCAGCTGCAGCTGCGTAATACGTCATAGCTTCTCTGATAGCAAGCCGAATTGACTCATATAGCTCATATCTTTGCTGCGGTGTGAAACCTGGATATCGAGAGGCAGAACTCTCGTTCCAAGCTGAATAGTCCCATGATGTAGACATCTCATTTGTAGTGCTTTTTCCAGCTGATTTGGCAGGCAATTTGCTCAGTGACGTAGTTGGAGATGTCGCAGCAGCTGGTGCTCAGGTGGCGACACGATTGGTTAGCAGTGAGTGCTGCTGTTGGCGTCTCTGGATCAGGGCAGGTGGGCGTAGGATGTAATTGGTTGACAGCTTAGTGAGACTGTCTACAAACGAGTATCCAGTAAAGGGGTTGTTTGCTCGGCGTATAAGAACTAGGGCAGGTAGGCGTAATTGATGTAATTGGTTAACAGCTTAGTGAGACTGTCTGCAAACGAGTATCCAGTAAAGGGGTTGTTTGCTCGGCGTATAAGAACTAGGGCAGGTAGGCGTAATTGATGTAATTGGTTAACAGCTTAGTGAGACTGTCTGCAAACGAGTATCCAGTAAAGGGGTCGTTTGCTCGGCGTATAAGAACTAGGGCAGGTAGGCGTAATTGATGTTGAGGCAGGAAGAACTAGGGCAGGTAGGCGAAGCTCTGATTGGATGGTGGACACGTGTTACGACCCACGTCCGATCGTTTACCTAACGGTGCGATAACCGGGTATGGGTGTATATGTCTTATGCTTCTGTGGGAGAGGAGTCACTCAGGTAGAATGGCAGTCTTTGTAATTGAAGGTAGTTAATGCGTTCTATGTTGATAACTAGTAAAGTATAGTGCAAGGAGTACCAGTAAGATTAACCAAGTAGTGGTTTGCTAAGTTGAACACACTGTTCCAAATAACGGGCAAGGCCCTGTATATGTAGATATAGGAAATCCTGCCAAGCACTCTATGAGCGACATGAGCGCACGGCGCTCATTGCGCTCATTATCCATAAGCGCCATAAGCGTATAGCGCTCGTTGCGCTCATCGCTACAGTTACTAGTCCTATCTATAGTACCTTGTCCTACAGGACAGTCCTGTTAGAACCAAGGGTTCTAATACTAGCCCCCTCCTCTAGATTTCTCGTCCCGAGAAACTATCTATCCTTTATACCTCCTCGTCGAAATATCTATTCTAAAGATCCTATTATCCGTTGTAAAGAACTCTCTAGTAAATTATCCAGATTTATAATACGTCCTTATACTCTCTATACGAAGGGCAATAGGTAATGCTTAGTGGGTGTCCGTTCAGATTATTATTCTAACTATATTACTGCAGGCAAGAAGTATAACCTAGTTATATCCGTTAACGAGATATATTATATTAAGAAAGTACGCGACGATACTTGGTTAGAAATAAAAGAAATGCAGGCGAAACTTATACGCCTTTAATCGTAATTTGATTAAGTTTAGGATAAAGAGAGAAAGTTAGTTAAGCGCGAGTTATAGAATATTAAAGAGTTAGAGAAGGATAAGAGTCTTCCTTCTGATACTCCTAACGGTTTAATATTCAACGTCGGCTCTGAGCAGTTCAACCTCCCCCTCGGCCTAGAGGGCCCTGAGAGTTTCAACTGGTCTTCTCTTATCTCCGATAAAACTCTTATAGGCGTTCCCCGTAATTCCCCGCAAGGTTCCTAAGAGGTTCCCAGGTACTTTCCGTCTCGTTATACCCTTTCTATTTAACTAGATAGAACTGATTTCTTCTATCTAGGATCCTCTCGACCTTATACTCTATTTCTTCCTTAACGTTATAATAAAATATTTCTTAGAGTAGTATATTAGAGTCTACTAGCTCTAGAAGTAAGATATAGAATACCGGATATACTTTAGCGTCAGGTAGAAGCTTGAGTTCATAGTTAACGGCCCCCTTTACCTTCTTGATTAAGAATAGTCTAACCTTAACATAATCTAGTTTCTTACTTAGTCTTATTATCTTTATATTTTTTATTAAGAGGTATACTTTATCCCCCTCTTTAAGCTGAGGAATATTCTTTCTCTTATTATTAACCTATCCCTTTAACTTATTATTTAAGCTTTTAATTATCCTTTATATATCTTTATATAATTCCTTTAGATCTTCTACCTTAACTAAGGCTTTTTCTATATTAGGTCCGTCCCTAGCTTATAGAAACGTGTTTATATTCTTTCTATGGTTAGTAAAGAATGGTATTAGACCTGTCGTGTCTGATCTCTTATCGTTATACGCCAGTTATACTATTAGAAGTAGTGAAACCCAGTTATCTTGTTTTAGGTTCATATAGTATCTTAAATATGCTTCTATTATTTGGTTCGCACACTCTATTTACCTATTAGTCTATAGATAGTATGCCGTTGATATCCGAAGTTTAGTTCTAATCGCTGCTATCAGCGTTTTCTAGTAGTTAGAAGTGAATAGCTTGTCTCTATCGGATATTATTGACTTAGGTATACTATAATCTCTTATTAGCCTGTCAAGTAGTATAAAGGCTAACTGATCTGCCTTGTATATCTCCTTGAATGGTATTATTATCGTATACTTAGTAAGTTTATCTATAATAACTATAATTGAATCAAAGGTATCCTATATAGCCGGATCCTTTGAAGGTAGTAGTTTTACTATAAAGTCTATTATGATATTATCCTATAGTGACTCTAGTATAGGTATAAATTGAATTTGCCCGTACTTGGCGTATTATATAGACTTATTCTGCTGGTATTGAATATATTCTTTAATATACTGCTTAACGCGTGTCCGAAGTTTCGGCGCTGCGTATCCTCGTCCTAAGAGTTCTATAGTCTTGGATACTCTAGGGTGACCTTATAAAGGGTTATCGTGGTAATCTCTAATCACTTCTTCAATATATATATCAGGTAAATAAGTTTTTTCCTAATATCTGAGTAATACTAAATCTGGTTGATCCTGCCGTAGCCTTGTTGTAAATATATCGTTGTTATAGGCCTTTACGATCCTGTCAGTTGTATCAGGTCCCGATATGCGAAGGGTCATTACTAATGCCTGGTGCGGCACTAATGATCTATCGGCTTCCCGTTTTAGGATTGGTTGTTCCATAACGTTCTTTTCTTCTATATAGTCCGATCGCCTACTAAGCGTATCCGCTCGACCATTGTCTTTCCCTAGGGTATAGGTTATCTTGAACTTGTATTATCCGAGTAGTTCTAACTATCTAACTTATCTTCTATTTAACTCTTTCGTTATTATAAAATTAAGAAGATTCTTATGATCTATAAAGATGGTTAGGTCTAAGTAGCTTTCGGCGTATACTCTCTAATTCTAAAGTATATATACTACGGCAAGTAGTTCTTTATTGTGTATATTATAGTTTTATTCCGCTACTGACATTTTTCGTAAAAAGTAGGTAACTGGATACTACTTTTAGTCCTTTATTTGATAAAGGCACGCTCCTATTACAAGATCCGAGGTATCTATTTTAATACGAGCCGGTTCGTTGGCTTAAAAGGTACAGAGTACTAGTAGATCCATATATGCTTTTTTCAATGTGTTAAACGACTTCTATTATTCTTGTCCCTATATGAATCTAATATCCTTTCTAGTAATATCTGTAAGTAGGAGTACTTTCTTTGAGTAGCCCTCGATAAACTTCCTATTGAAGTTAGCGAATCCTAAGAAACTTTGTACTACTTTGACGTCCTATAGTGTAGGCTATTCCGCTATAGCTTTGATCTTTTCTAGGCTTATACTAATACCTTTTATACTAACTACAAATCCTAGGAACTTAATAGAGTCCCTGTGAAATTCGCACTTTTCTGGTTTAAGGAGAAGTCCCGCTTGTAATAGGCATTTAATGACGTCCTGTATATGCTTGATATGTTCCTCCTTTTTCTCAGAGTAAATCAAGATATCGTCGAGGTACGCTATCGCTATTCGATCTAAGTATACTCGTATAACGTTATTGATAAGTACTTGGCAGGTTGCTAGTGCGTTAGTGAGTCTAAACGGTATTACTAGATACTCGTAGTGACTATATCTGGTTCGGAAGGCAGTTTTCCATTCTTCGCCTTCTTTTATCCGAATTAGGTTATATGCGCCCCTAAGGTCTAGCTTTATGAATATCCTTGTTTTGCTGAGCCGATCCTATAGCTCGCTGATATTTGGCAAAGGATACCTATTTTTGATTGTGATGTCGTTCAACTTTCGATAGTCGACGTATAGCTGTAAGCTTCCGTCCTTCTTCAGCGCGAATAGGATTGGATAACCTGCTAGTGATTTGGATTCCCGAATAAATCCCTTCTTAAGGTTCTTATCGATATACCCGCGAAGTATAGTAAGTTCCTTTTCTAATAATGTATAGATAGGTCCAAATATTGGCGCCTTACTAGGTTCGAGTTCGATCTTATGATCCTATAGCTAGTACTTAGGTAATACTTTTACGCTTATCTCTTCCTTGAATAGGTATACCTACCGTTTATATTCCCGAGGGATTATAGAAGGTTCGTCTTTTCCTTTAGTAGCTCTCTCTTTAGTATCCCGCTAACCTTTACTAGTAACTAAGGAGTCGAGCCTTCTCTCTTAGAAGTCACTCTTATCATTTAAGAATAAAGTAATATATACTTTAACCGGTCTTCGGTTCTTTCTCTTATCTATTATTGTCTACTATCGACTAATAGGTCTAATACTAGTAACGTTTCTAGATCGTCCGAATTTAAGTACTTTTATCTTCTAGTTAATTTCTAGGTTATATTTATTTAACCAAGGTATTCCTAAAATGATATAGTAAGTAGCTATCCCAACTATATCGAATGTAATCTCCTTATAGTATTACTGAATTATTACTAGTAGGGAGAGTATTTCCTCCTCTACTTTTCCTATTAAAAATACTAACCTATTAGCTAGGCGTAGCTCGTAGGATAATTTCTTCTTTCGGGTTAGTAGGCCGCTTGAGTCTACTAAGTTCCTTAAGATAAAATTTCCTGTAGCCCCGCTATCTATTATCGCTACGGTCTACTATCTATCAATATTTACTAGTATAATAATGTAAGTATAGTACTAGGCGGAACATAATTGTTGTTTAGGGAATAATATATTAATCTCCTTATACTTCCCCGTAGTATAAGAGATTATTCTTTTCCCTGTAATAGTAGGAAGCTATATACTTCCTTTATCCCCTTATACGGAATATATTTATCGTATAGGTAGCTATACTATAGTACTTGGTTATAAGCTCCTCTCTTAAAGACTTTAAGTAAGCTATTTCTTTCCTTTTCCTACTTCTCTATAAAGTATAGGAAGTAGTAATACTTCCTCTTGCTTACAAGGTACTATTAGTACCTATCTTCCTTATACTTATACTACTATATCTCTCTATAGTAAGCTTTCTTAAGTAAAGGTACCGTATATTCTTCCGCTAGACAGCCCCTTTCTTCTCTATATATTGAATAATCAGGCAATATACATTCAGTATATAGGATTTCGCTATATTACTGATATTCCCTATCATATCGATAGTCTCGTATAGGTTCGTCCTATTTGGGTTTTACAGATAATTACTTATTTAATATACCTTATACTTTACTTTCAATTTCGTCGAAGAGTTTATATTCGTCTTCGTCCGATTAAGGTTCTTTAATCTCTAGTAATTTTCCTTCTACTTAGGATGTATTAGATCTAGGTTCGGGTGTCGACGCTGGTCTCTCCGGACTAGCTTTCCGCTGTTCCTGATCTATCTTATACTATTAAGATCTATTACTATCCCTATAGTAATATCTCTATACTTCTTTATTGAATTCCGATTCGAAGGTATTATCTTCCGAATCCTAACTTAATTCTTCCGTGTCTTAGAGTGGCTATATTTCTTCGGAGTTCTCCTCGTTATCTAGAGGTCCTCCTTCTATTACGTTAATCTGCGGTCGGTATACTATATTCTTCGACCTGTAGTCTCTAGCCATATAGCCTAGTTTACTATAGCTATAGTAAGTAATTACTTTCTTTCCCCCGTGCTGCTTTTTCCCTTTAAAGTTTCCTTTCTTCTTTCCTATCTAGATAAAGTTAATCTCTATCGGTACTATACTACAGTAAGTATTATATTCTCTATAGTCTTGTCAGTAATTCCTTGTTTTTAAAAAGAATCCCTTATATCGGGTTCCGCTGACTCCTCCGTTATACTATTTCTCTATAGATTATTTGAATAGCTTGTTATCAATCTCGATTACATTTTTAATAAGTCTATCTAGAGTATTAATTACTCCTCCGAATCTTATAAGCTTATCTTTAATATTATCTTTAAGGCCTTAACAATATATTATTATCAGCGTATTATTATCCTAGCCCGTTTTAGTAGCATATATTTGGAATTGAGTTAAAAACTCTAACGCTGACTTCTTCTACTTTATATACTAAATGATATATATTACTATATTTGCCTCGTTAGAAGGTCCGAATATATGGCGGATTTCAACTATAAACTTTAGTATACTTTCTATCTATAACTTAACGTCGCTGTCTTCGTCGTCATCTTCTATATACTTCTTTAGGAAAGGTTCGACCTACTTTTAGGCCCGTCCTCGTAGGTAAGATATGGCGAAGGTAGTATATCTAGTTACTAGGAGCAAGTCCCCCTGGAATAGAAGGTATAGTTATACTTGTGTGAGCCATAGCTTAAGCTTATCCCTGTCTCTATAGTACAGGTCTAGTACTGTAACCTTGATCCTTTTTCTAGATCCTTCGTCTATAGTATAGTGTCTCTGGCCAGTAACTATTAAGGTGCTTGGGGTAGGGTTTCTGCCTGAAGTTATTAAAGAACTCATCCCTTAGGGTGTTCAAAGTGTTACGACCATATCCGATCATTTACCTAACGGTGCGATAACCGGGTATAGGTGTATATGTCTTATGCTTCTGTGGGAGAGGAGTCACTCAGGTAGAATGGCAGTCTTTGTGATTGAAGGTAGTCAATACGTTCTATATTAATAACTAGTAAAGTATAGTGTAAGGAGTACTAGTAAGATTAACCAAGTAGTGGTTTACTAAGTTGAACACACTGTTCCAAACAACGGGCAAGGCCCCGTATATATAGACATAGGAAATCCTACCAAGCACTCCATGAGCGACATGAGCGCACGGCGCTCATTGCGCTCATCATCTATGAGCGCCATGAGCGCATGGCGCTCGTTGCGCTCATCGCTACAGTTGCTAGTCCTGTCTATAGTACCTTGTCCTACAGGACAGTCCTGTCAGAACCAAGGGTTCTAACAACACGGTGTCCCGTTACTACCAATTGTCAGGAGAAAGAAGCTCTCTATATAAGTGTTGAATAATATTGATAATAAGTAAGATGTTGAGTGTTCTATAGAGAGAAATCTGTATATAAGCATGCGCCAAGCCGCTAGTACCGAAGGTACGCAAGCAGACTAAGATGTGTACCATAAGGATTGCATGTATATATGCAATAACCGTAACACAAAGGCTGCCCGCGGACCAGGGCGATTCTGACTAAGGTCTAGACGCGCTGTTGGGAAAAAGAACTCAGCCAGAAGCGTATCCAATCGTGGATTGAACGCCTCCCACGTCATATTGCTAAATTTATAGAATTGCGCGGTGGGAACGAGTATAGGGAAGGGAGGGAGGAAGGCGAATGGTCTGATATACGTCCATATATCCCTGCGGAGCGTCAGCAGCGGTATAAGGGTCGGAAGCAAGGCTATAGTCCTGATAGCAGTCATAATGGGAGCCTGAATGCTAGTATTAGTGTCTGAATAGATAGTTGCTATTGGTTGAAGAAGTTGGAGTTGTTGGAGTTGCTATAAAGCTTGCAAAAAAAATATTATGTATTGTGTTCGTAATACAATAAATTAAGGGCACTGAGTGCGGAGTGGACAGAAACGACTTAACCAGTATGCCACTGATTCAAGACTTTTGGTGTCATCCTCCGTAAATGGACAACTGCTCGGGAGCGTGAGGCATTTGTTCCGTAGGCATTTGTCGCGAGGAGGGCAGCTCCGACCGGGGCCCATTGCGCTGGCGTCCTCGTCATGGTCACGTCGATCGCCCAGAGCTCGCCGTAGAAAGGCGGCTATGTGAAGCTGGCCGGACAGCGAGCCGTAAGGCCAGCTGAAGTGGAGCGCAGCGGCGAAAGGTAGGGGCGCGGAGGGAAAAATAGATAAGGAGACTTTAGTCGGGAGAGTATAGGAAAGGGATTATTAAGGAGGTTTCGGTATCCTAGCGAAGTTAATAAAGCCAGAAGTATAAAAAATCGTAAGAAACCTTTAAAATAAGGTTGGCAGCCCAGAAGCTGAAAGCGATCATCGCAGCTAGCTAGCCTGGGATACGGGTCCAAGCGACTAGTTACAAGACATGAATAGCTCGAATAGTAGGGCCGATAGGTATATAAGCTATATAAGCGAGGAGAGGAAGGGAAAGGGAAGAGAAATTAGAGAGAACAATGAACTGATAGTATTAAGCAAAACAGGAAAGATTAGCTTAGAAGAGCTTGAGTTGATATTAGATCTTTTTTGGTATCGTCGCCGCTTTTCTTAGTAGATACGCTCTTAAAAGCCAGCTGGAAGGCTGTGACGCAAGCCTTCCGTCTAACCGCTGTAGATCGACTGCGTAATTAGCGAATAGGTGACTGGGTATGGAAGAGAAACGTAATGCTTTCTAGAAAAGTGGGAATCAGGTAGCAGCTTACTCGATCACCCTCGGTCGCGCGAGAATAAGGCGGCGCTCACCCTAGTCTCTGTGTGAGGGCAGATTTCTGTCTTCTTGGCATAAAATATTGGGTGATGTTCCGATGTCATTTGGTCAATGATACATGATCTCGACTGTCTGCTCGTCCCTGGCTGATCCCCTCCATTGCTCTCATTGCCCCTGCTGTCACAGCTGCAAGTGGATCCTTGCCGTAGTCCTAATTGCCTTCACCCTCCTCGCCTCCCTCAGCTTCATCAACAACCTCCTCATCTTTCACTTTCTTCGCACTTCCTTCATCCGAGTTCGCCTGATCCTTCTTGCGTTTGGTGGGAGTTGTAGCCGCTTTGGTGGGAGTTGCGCCAGGTTCACCCTCCTCAATCGCCTTACGAAGGCGGTAGAAACGCATACGTGCCGCGTTCTCTTTGATATTGAGGGCAGCACCGATGGCATGGAAGTCGATCTAATGGCCGCAGTCAGTAAGCTTATGTTATTGCAAGGCTAGGGACAGGAAAGAAGCCTACATTTTTAACTCTGCGGTCTTGAGGCAAGTGTAGAGGAACAGGAGATTCTCGTCAGGCGGGAGTTTGGTCGGCATGGTTGGAGTGAGCTGCTGGAGTGGTAGAGCTTCGAGGTTTTGGGTGGTTGTTGTTTCGACAAGATGGGAGCATGGCAGGATGCTTTAAGTTGTAGATGCTTGTTCTCAGTTCTTGGTCTGGCGGACGAAAGCTGAAATGAAGTGGAACAGGTGGACGCCAGGTGAATGATATACCTTCTTGCCCCGCGAACTAGCTTCACACGAACAGAGTGAAGCTCGAGAATCATATGTAGAAGGAATTGTTTACCCTTTGAGTGAAGAATTCATGCCGCGTCCTTGCATCCCGGTTGGCTCAGAGGCTAGGCTCCTAACCGTTAGTGATACTCTAGATCTCGAATTGAGGCCTCAGTTTCTAGAACTTAAGGCAAAAATTTCCGCTCTAATATAACCAGGTCCTCGAATAATTGGCCTCGACTACGCCCGCGCTATGCAGTCACCTTTCCCAGCAGTTCGTGATTCGTGCCTTCAATATAGGATTCTGCTAGTCAATGCAATCTTTGAAGATTCAGACGCTTGTAAGTTTGTCTGGCAACTTCACTTGACTGCCCTGGATCTTTGCCTCTGTACCTTCCCTGATAGCTTCCACAAGCACCCTTCGTGCAGCCACGGCTGCCTCCACAGCTTGATCAACCAGGGCATCAAAGCCCATTGGCGTAGTTCCCATTCCGTCTGATGATGCAGTGATATTCCCTTTAGCCCACGTTTCCGTCACCTCATCTCGAGATTGCAGGTAGCCAATCACACAAGCAGCTATGATCTCCTCATGGTCTGAAGGACAAGGGTCCAGAACGAGTTGTGCAGGAGCTGCAGGCTGGCGAACAATTGCTGCTACCCCACCGATGACAACATCAACGCAGTCGATACCAGCGTCAGTAAGAGCAGCGGAAGCTACTGTGATGCAGCCTGAGAGGATAGACATCATGCCCCATCCACCAGTCCGTCCATTCTGATTTCCGGCCGCAAGCGCATGCCATGGGCAATCTTCCTCCCCTTCAAGCACAGTAATAACGACGTCCACTCCACTCTTCGGCCATCTCTCACCAATCAAGACACCTCGAAGCGCAGTCTCAAGGTGTGCAGCAAGATCTCTCTCGCTAGAGTCGGGAATGTAGCCTCTGCGTTGTCTTGCTGCGAAAGGTGCAAATTTGACGCGAGTGGAAAGTAGAAGTTGGGGCGAGAAGGGTGCAGATCGTGGAAGAGGTCGAGGGCCGTGAACCGTGCAGGTCAATTTCAAAGCTGGGGTTCGGTTTGTAAGCGAGTTGCTGTGGTTGGTGGGAGGGGTTTCGAGCTCGAAATAGGCAGACCCAGAAGCGGAGGGTGTCAGACCGGTCTTGAGGACTGTTTTTATTTCGAACATCAGTATAAGGTCGTAAGGAGTTTCTATATACATGCAACGCTAAGCTGTACTCACAGATCTTCCTAATCTCATTGGCTCCCCGCGTGCGTTTTGAAGAAGGATGAGTCTTTCCACTCGAGGTAGAAGCATAGCAGGGCGGCGTAGTGCCACCAGGCGGCCCATTGACGCGTCTCCTATCCATTCTGCTCCAGGTCTTTGGGTTTGCACTGGGAATAGCACCAGGCTAGACGATGGTCGAATATTTTGGGTCGAGCTCCATTTTGCGCTAGCCTTTTTAGTTAGATCCGGTTTACCTCCGCTAGTTGCGGCAAAGGGATGAGGAGCTGAAGGAGCTGATAGTTGGAGTGTTGCCACCTAGCGCTTACAACTACGCTCTTTGAGATCAGCGTTCTCGAGTAAGATGAACTATCATTTAACATTGTTCCAAATCCATTGTTCAGAGCTCCTTCACAGCACTTCTGTTGTACTCCTCTGTGTTATCGCGTGACCAATTCACTTTTCATTGCCATGACCAGAAAAAGCTATGCTACGCTTTTTTGAAGGATTTTCGATGTCGTATGGCATGTTGCATCGTGGCAGCAAATCCAGTCATGCCTTGGATCAGTTGGACAGATCTCCTTCGCCGCCAATGGGGTCAGACTCGGACTCTGAGGATGACCATCTAGGTCGTCGTGGGGGAGACGGCAATTTCGAATTGAAAGATTTCTCTCACAGAGAACATGACTCGAGGGACCAGGATTCAGGGGGCTCAGATGAAGAGGAGAAACGCCCCGAGTTTGGCAAACATCGTAGAGGCAGCTCCTCGACCGCGCAAAGTTTTATGCTCTACACCCCAGACGAAGAAAGATCCGTGATCAAGAAGTTCGACAGACGGCTGGTCCTGTTTGTTGCTTTCCTATATATGCTTTCATTCCTAGATCGGTCTAGTATGTCTGTCTTGTTCTTTCCCCTGGCTCACTGTGCTTTCTAACGGTCGACCAGATATCGGAAATGCGCGGATCGCTGGTCTGTCTGAAGATCTGGATTTGAGTTCCCTGCAATATGAATGGCTGTTACGCGCATTTTACATAACGTACGTCCTATTTGAATGGATGACTCTGCTATGGAAAGTGTTTCCTCCCCACGTCTATCGTACGTAAACCTGTTCCCTCCGTTGCATTGAGTCGAACTATGTGAAACTGCGGTCAAAGCTGACAACCAGCACAGTATCCATCTGCGTAGCATCATGGGGCCTAATCGCCTCCCTCCAATCCGTAGCATTCTCCTTCCCCTCTCTTCTTGTCCTCCGCGCAGCTCTCGGCATCGGAGAAGCAGCATTCGTCGGCGTGCCATTCTTCATGTCCTTCTTCTACAAAAGAGACGAACTCGCCTTTCGAACCGGACTCTTCATCTCAGCGGCACCATTAGCCACTTCGTTCGCCAGTAGCTTGGCGTGGGCCATCACTAAAATTGGGACGAAGATTCCTATCGCATCGTGGCGGCTACTTTTTCTGTTAGAAGGATTCCCGAGTATCATCGTTTCGGTGTTCGTGTTTTTGTACATTCCGGATAATCCGCAGAGTGCGAGATATCTGACACCACGGGAACGGCGAGTAGCTAAGTTGCGACTCCGTAAGGAAAAGGAAGGGCACGAGAAAGGATCGAAACAGAACGGCCTGAAGTGGGGGGAAATTGCCCAGACCTTGGTAGATCCCAAGAGCTATCTCACCGCCGTAAGCCGCCTCATCACTCTCTTCATCATGACCATGCTAAGATTCATCCGCAGGCAATGTTCTTCTGCGCCAATGTAGCCTTCAGTTCTCTCCCAGTCTTCCTCCCAACAATAATCGAAGAGTAAGCCTATTCCCTCTCCCCTACTTCCTTTACAACCTTTTTGATTCTCCTCTCCTTACAAGCGCTCCGGTTGCCTTATACCCTGACTGACATGACCTAGAATGGGCTACACAGCCCTCCAATCCCAAGCCCTCTCCGCTCCACCCTATCTCGTCTCCTTCTTCACCGTCCTCGCCACAGCCTACCTATCCGACCACTTCTCCACCCGCTCCTCCTTCGTAATCTTCCACGCCCTCCTCGCCGCATCCGGCTACGCTCTAATGGCCATCGCCGGATCCCTTCACCTCACCCCCCACATCCGCTACATAGGCGTCTACCCCGCCTCCATGGGTTTCTTCTCCGTCGTAACAATATTGATAACCTGGACGATAAACAACCAAGACTCCGACTCTAAAAAAGGCACCGGGGTGGCGATGCTGAATTATATAGGGCAGCTTGGGCCGCTGGTGGGAGTGCATTTGTACCCGGAGAGCGAGGGGCCATTTTATGTTAAGGGGATGGGAGTTTGTGCTGGGTTTATGGGTGCGGTGGCTGTGTTGGCGTTTGCGTTGAGGGTGATATTGGAGAGGAAGAATCGGAGAGCTGCTGGTGAGGAGCGGAAGGAGGAGGGAGAGGATGAGGGGTTGGTTCGAGAGGGGAGGATGAGGAGGGAGAGTAAAAGGTTTGTGTTCATGCTATGAACGCAGAGTGCACGCTTGGGATATCCAATCATGGGTCTAAAACGAAAATCATGCATCAACGGAGGGCATTTAGTCCCTCAAACAACGATCAGAGGCAGAGAAACACAAATGATGCCCAATAACGATAACGCTTCGGGGAAAAAAATATGCTACCACAGAGTGAAAAGGCCCCAAACGTCCCGAACGATGAGGATCTCAGACCATAAATCATGACAACGAGAGTTCATACTCCATCTTTCCCTGAATGGTATTCTTCGTCCAATCATACACATACGCCAGTCCACTCTCATCCTCCAGTCCCAATTTCTCGCTCGCAACCCGGGGTGCCGAAAGAAAACTCGGCAGTATAGCACGGACCTCACGGTCAATACTAGCCGAATAGATGTTCCCACGGTGGCTCGTAGCGGCAATTTCGAAAGGGACATCCTTGACGAAACTGGAAACGGCTGGATAGTTATAAAGCCCCTCTACAGACACGCCCTCAGCGATAGCCTGCTTCCGCTTGGAGTCTAGTCGTGACCATACTCGAGCAGTGCTGATATGCAATGTGTTGTGATATGAGATCGGTGCCTTTAGCGCTTGCGTTGGATCTGGGAGCCCTGTCGGCGACTTAAAAGTCTTATCGACCCCGTATATTTCGCTGAAATACTCCGCACGCCGGTCACGAACTTTTGTGACGATGGTGGCAGTATCCAAGCCTGATTCGACGTCGTATTTGGTATCCCATCGATGGCTGAGCGCCTCATTTCAGGGGTTGCCGAGGTTCAGCCGCCCGCAGTTGCAACTCCAATTTCTTCAATATCTTCAACTCCTAAGCACTTATAAGCCACTATTAAGCTCCTACAACACTAGAATACCTCGCAATCGTACTTCTGATGACGTCGACCACGTTGTTCCTGACCCTAAGCCCTCCAATACCGTCCCACCAATCTGGACCCCTGAGTGACTACATCCACCAAGCCCACCGGGCGGAGCACTAGCTAGTACGCCTCAGCGATACCGCTAAGACCTGTAGAGCATACGCTGCGGGAGGGAGAAGAGTTGGAGACACAGTTAGAAAGCCTGCGACTAAGCGGAAGATACCTGGAGAGCTATCTAATAATATAGTACTAAAGGGTAAATTAGCTGGGAGGCGGAAGGAGAGGTCTCGGTGGGGATGTATCCTTCGCCACATCTCCTTATATAACCATAAGACGTGTTGGAAGGACCACTTGAGGCTAATTCTTTGATTTATGGGGTGTTGGTGGTATTGGTGTTGCAAAATCAATAAGGCGCTTGGTCAGCCATCGATGGGATAGAATTGGACAGGGCAATTGAGCTTCCCACAACGAAGGACACTCGGGCCGAAGGGGCTGGTAAATGGGGGTAGCTCTTTGCATCGACGAGCGTCATGCGCATCCTTGGAAGCTATGTCCTTCTTTATCTCCTCCGTCTCCCTCGCATGTGGAGCCTCTCTGGTGCTTTTGGACAGTCGGACCGGACAGAAGATTGACATTAGGACATCCATTACGGCAGTATCGGATATGACTGCCTTGGGATCTAGTGCAGCTGGTGCAAGTGGCTCTCGAGACTTGATGGTTGCAAAGAAAGTCTTCGGCATGGTGTGTCCGTTCTGTGGATACAGAGCCCAGAATATAACAAGCTGTATACGACTTACCATCTCCCAGCGAGCGGCACAACTGAAAGAATCCAAAAACAGTCCCAAGGCTTCCCAAGGACCAAGAGCCTTTTTCCAACATTGCCCAGAATATGCTTGCTGAAACTGTTGACGGTCGGTCTAGGTCTCGAGGTACACCAGGGGCATTGAACTCATGGTAAATCACCTGCAAGAATGGGTACGTCCAAGATTTGTCGCCAGTTTTCTGTTGCTCGAGCAGCCCTTTCATCATGGTGGTCACAGTGAGATGAATCAATTTTGCTTTTTGGATTGTCTTGATTGTCTCTGGGTCTGGGAAAGTGATTACCTCATACCATCGGAGAAGCTGGTTGAATCCCTGCGGAACAGTCAAAGTCAGCATTACTCTTTATGGATACAAGACAGTATTATATAACAATTCTATGGCGCACAGCCTGAGTCATTGTCCGATGACTCGTCCTAGGACTTGGACAGCATTCCGAATTGGGAAGTGATTTGGAAATGTACTTACGGATAAAGGGTATTCAATGATCCAGCTGTCAAGGTGTGCCTCTTCATAGTCCTTCACGGCACGTAGAAGATCACGAGGATAATCAACCATGCTGCTGGTGTTATCAGTGAATTTCTCCTGGCACTTGAGTCTGCGCAGAAGATTGCTGAGCGTCCATATCAGAAGTTCTCTTCGTAATGAGACTTCCGGGTCAGTAGAATCCCGCGAGCATCAAGCCTTTGTCTCTAGTGTTCGGTCGAGGATGGTCATGAAGATCTGTACTATACCAGGGATGCCGGTGGCAAGCCCAGCGGTAATTGCAAGAGCAAGCTGGTGGTTGATGTATTTCTTGTTGGGTCCTGCATAGTCAATGGTCGGAATGGTAGCCACAATTTCTTCTTGGTAGATTGACCTTGGGCATAAAAGAGCACACTGGAGACAGATGCACTGGCTAGAGATCATGTCAGCTTTTTGCTTGGCATGTCCGGCAGCCTATTAATTGACATCATTAGCACAATGTATACTCAACTCTTGCATGATGGGAGGCTTACCAAAGGAAAGTTCAACTCAAAATCTGTTGTATTCTCCTCTATAGTATCCAGGTTCTTGAGGACAACGGACATGATCTGCTCGTCACCGCAACAGATAGAACATGTACCTCGAAATGCTTCAATATTGTCGGACAAGTCAAGAGCTGAAAAGTGGACTTTACTATCTGCAGCGGACACCAGTTCTGCTCGCATCGCCCTATTTCTTCTGCGATTGGGAATATCAGCAATGTACGACGACTTCTCAAACCATGATATTATTCGAAGCGCCGATCGATGAGTGTTGATTTCAGTAGCGCGTCGAGCTTCGCTGGGAGAGCTCTGTAGTTCAATGTAAGTCTCTCGATTGGCAGTATGTGCCTGGCGAAGTTCCTCCATCAGCTGTTCCTTTTCCTCTGGCTTGATTTTATCAGATTGCAATTTCTCCATGATCTTGCCGGCTCCATGACGATCCTCAAGTCGTATGAGGATCTCTTGTTGCTTATGTCTAAGTATGAGATCTTGTAGTATTGGAAGCTGGCCACGTGTTTTGCAGATGAGAGCCAACTGATCAATAGCTTCTTCTTCGAGCAGATTCCTCAAGTCTTCCAATCGTATCTGCCTCTCAGCGAGTAGAGCAGGGACATCGACCAAGGCATTGTTGATAGCAGCATCCCAATCAGGACCAAGTGATACCGCCCTCGTCAGCTGTCGTCCTTCACTCCAAGTGATATTGATGGCCAAGTCGGAACAGCGTTTGTTGAATGCTTTTTCGTTCGCATAAATTAGCAGCGATGTTCAGCTCGTAAGATCGAGAGTGGTTTCCCTTTTCAGGGGCGCAAAGGATCCTTTGGCATCAGTTACCGTGAGTCGGCCAGTAGCAACATCTTTGAACAGGATCAGTGCTTCTCGTGCACTTGCGAAGAAGGGGATACTAACCGAGATCTTTGTTTGGGCCGGGGTCGATGACTGTGTACCGGTAATGATGAGAACAGCAGGAATCTGGATGACATCCATTGTCTCTGCAAGCCGTGTAAGCTCGATCACACCGCTGCCGTAGATCTCGCCGTCCGTAAGGAGTACCTATAAGTCAGATGACCGGATTTCGTCGACGGCTTGGGCGTTTCGCATTATCGTATCTGGAGAAGTGCCTCCATTGCCATCAAAGAAATGGGCGGCTACATTGTCGAATACTGAAGGGTTTTCACAACGGCTCTCTCATTTGGCGACGGTGTCTTTGGGATTACCATGGAGCGCACGCACGGCAAAGAACTTTTTCGCTTCAAAGAACGGGACTTTGGCTGGTAGTGGTGCATCTGCAGGGACTTCGACCGCCCTCTCTTACCATGATGGTAGATCCATTGTTCTGTGAGTCTGGGATGCAAGGTAGAATGTCTGATCTTGGATGAGAGCAGTGATGGCACGATGAGGCTGATGTAGAGAGAATGCGAAGACAACGCAAACTATGCTTAGAAGGATTCCGATAGAAGTCTTGACAACGTAATGTGAATTGAAGGCAATATTGTTTAGTTATGGAGGAAAGAACATGTCGTGAGTCAAAACAAAGAGGTCGCGCAAGTGAGTCAACAAGCTCGACGTGGAAGGAGCGGCTGGGCACCAGTAGCGGTAAGTCAAAGATCATCGTTCTCGCTGGATTCGGAGAACATAGTTAAAGACTCAAAATATTTACACAGGTTGACATGAGATTGTTTTGAAACCTAGCCACAGGTGTTTACGATAATCACGTAGATTTAAGATAGTTCGACGAAAAATGGTCGGCATTCTCTCACGAAAAGTGGATTAGGCGCCTTGGTTCCGAATCCTTCCAACGGCGATTGGCATTAATTCTCTGTTTCAGCTGGATTGATTGGCCCGCATCTATCTGTGTAATTAATGTCGAGTTTTCAATCATTACCTAGGGAGGGTGGAACTGCTGAAGAACCCAAGACGTACGGATAATCTTGCAATTAACGTCCGTAGCGGTGAAATCCTCTGTTGTATCTACTGGAGCACAAAGATCCATGACTATCAGCTCACACCAGCTGCTTGTCCGAAAGGAACCTGTTCTTCCTTGGTTACTGCATGCTCCATCTATTCTTTGTCACTGTCGCAAAGATGTGATGGTAGCGGAAACACAAACGTACAGTTTAATCTGTGATCGGAGAGGATGTCAGTGGCATTGCTAATAAATAGTATCGAAAGCTGTGAGATGTTGTAGAATTGCTCAGAAAAGCCGGTTTAATCAGGCATCTCCCACCGGCCCTCAACGAGTGGTGACCAGGACGATCAACACGGGCCAAGAGCTCTGAAACCACACAAACTGGTCCCAGTTCACTCCACAACTTATCCTCCCAGGTGGAAGCCTAGTCCAGTGCGGGAGGGTGGCTTGGTAGGTGACCCCTTCATAGAATGGATTGACTTTTCTCATCATTGCAGAAGAAAGAATAGAAGCAAAAGAGCTTACACTAAGGTCATTGTCCAGGAATAAAGGTGTAGAGTCTATTTTTTCTAGAATATAGGTCAGTCATAGCCTTCAAAGCATTTAAGATGTTGCAAGGACGAAAGCAAAAGACCACGAGATCAGAGATTTTTGGTAAGTTTGGTAATGGTTGTCATCAAGATTTATCAGAAGCAGAACTGATGTATTGGTTTCTCATCATAGTGAAAGTGACGCAGCGCGAGATGATGTGGATGTAGCACGTACCTTTCATTTTGGACAATCCGTTCTCGATGGTTGTTCTTCACATCCTAAAGCCTGGTCAGTCGGAATCATGCGAGGTCGAAAATTGAGTGAGCGAGGATTAGACAAAGGATATGCTCAGATGGTAGTGCATGTTGTTCGATGGCTCAGAGTAAAATCGCCGGAACTTGTGTGATGAATTTCCTCATAGCGGAAGGTGGATGTTGATATGCTGATGGCAGGCAGAACGTACCTCTACGGGGCGACAGAGGTGTGCTTGATTTGCTGAGACCATGCATATGGAGATTAGCCAGTAACAGGTTCAGGCCTCCCATGTAGGAGTCGCAGGCAGGATTCCAACTGTCGAGTGTCGTGTCTGAATTAGCGTGAGTTGAAAATTTGAAATACAGTGGCAGGGCGTGCTCAACGTAGCAGCACCCTCCTATACATGTAGCTGGCCGAAGTCTCCATGACCATTACTCAAATGCCATGCTTTTCGTCTTGCTTGCATGACGTGTATGTGTAGGATGATAAACGTTGATGAGTGTAGAAATTTCGAGTGACAATTTTATCTTGGTCACTAGTGCCAAGGCCGGCAATCTTGGAGCTAAAACAGGCAGGGGTACAATTTCTCCTGGTTGACATGCTCACCCTTCACTCCTCACATCAGCTCTAGTAAAGTCGACAACGCGCCATCCCTCTGAAGATATATGGTGTGAGCTGCAATCGTCAAGTCAGCTCCATTACGTGTTCTGAGACTCCTTCCGCCGTCGGATGCTCGGGCTTAGGAGAACCCTCTTACGTGGTGCTTCCATTGCGCCAAGCTGTCTCCTGGACCTCGAATTCTGCGATTTGGGAGCCGTGACGATAACCTCCGGTCGCTGACCGTAACGGCCTCTGCCCAGGAGGCAGTGGCGTGGTTGAGAAGATGAACAGGCACAATGCCTATATTAATGGGCACAAGGGGTCTTTCTCGAGGGAGAGTGGGAATCTATCGATATCGCCCCATAGGTACGATGGCTTCCATTCATCTGCAATCATGCAAGACTTTGCATTTGTATAGTATTAAGATGATTGCTGACTTCTTCTTTCCTTCATCAGGTTTCGGCCACAGTCACAGCCAGCTTTACGGCGAAGAAGACAGCTCATCATCCGGCTTGGCCTTGCTGCAGGCTGCTCACTCCTCCTTGCCCTTTTATTCTTCCCTTCATTCAGAACTACGTTTATGAGAACTCTATCCCTTGGGTTACTTGCACCTGCCGTCGCTGGACCCGAATTGCCTTTGGAAACCGTTCGATACTATGATCTGTCGAATTCGGACGGCACCGCCAGAGGATGGGAACGCGAAGAGCGAGTCTTGATGTGCGCGCCTCTCCGAGATGCTGAGACTCATCTTCCCATGTTCTTTGGCCATCTTCGTAATTTCACATACCCCCACCACTTGATTGACTTGGCGTTCCTTGTCTCTGATTCGAAAGATAACACCCTCAACCTCCTCAACCAATTGCTCACAGAGCTACAGAACGATCCCGATCCAAAACAACCTTATGGTGAGATCTCTGTCATAGAAAAGGACTTTGGTCAAAAAGTCAACCAAGATGTGGAAAGTCGGCATGGTTTCGCTGCCCAAGCAAGCAGGAGAAAGTTGATGGCTCAGGCAAGAAATTGGCTACTAAGCGCTGCATTACGGCCCACGCATAGCTGGGTATACTGGAGGGATGTCGATGTCGAGACGGCTCCCTTTACAATCTTGGAAGATTTGATGAGACACAACAAGGATGTTATTGTACCTAGTGAGTACAACTATCTGTTACGTTAAATATTTGCTGACTTGTGTGCTTAAGATGTGTGGCGCCCCCTGCCTGATTGGCTTGGTGGAGAGCAACCCTACGACCTGAATTCATGGCAGGAATCCGAGACAGCCTTAGCATTGGCTGACACTTTGGACGAGGATGCTGTTATCGTCGAGGGTTATGCAGAGTACGCGACATGGAGACCGCATCTGGCATATCTGCGAGATCCCTATGGCGATCCCGACATGGAGATGGAGATCGATGGTGTTGGAGGAGTCAGTATCTTGGCAAAAGCAAGTGTCTTTAGAGCAGGGGTCCACTTTCCAGCATTCAGTTTTGAGAAACATGCAGAAACGGAAGGCTTTGGAAAGGTAAGCTCTAAGTTTTGCTTAAACCTAACAGCGCTAATCATACCTCTAGATGGCCAAAAGAATGCAGTTCTCCGTCGTTGGCTTACCTCACTATACTGTCTGGCATCTTTACGAGCCAAGTGTCGACGATATTCGGCACATGGAAGAAATGGAACAAGAACGAAGGAACCGTGAGAACGAGGAGAGGGAGAGAGCAGAGCGTATGAAGAAGATCAAGGATGAATTCAACGACCCAGGAAGTGAATGGGAGAAAGACAAGAACTCCATTGAGGGAATTTCCCAACAGGAGGACCAGATCAGAAAAGAACACGATGCTGCTATGGCTGATAAAGAGGCGAAGGATCAGGATTCTACCGGTAAGCCAGCTAAGGAAACGTCGGATGAGACGGTGTCCAAGGAGACAAAAGACACGAAGGAGGCTACCGATACCAAGAAAGTCGACGCTAAGGATGCCAAAGACATCAAAGAGGTGATAGATGCGAAGGATACAAAAGAGATAAAAGAGGATAAAGCCTCCAAAGACGCCAAAGACACGAAGGAAGTCAAAGAGGACACGACTTCCAAGGATACTAAAGATACGAAGGAAGTCAAAGAGGACACAGCCTCCAAAGACACCAAAGCTATCAAGGAGATAGCAGAGGATAAGGATGTAAAAGATGTGAAGGTGGTTAAGGAGAAAGAAGCATGAAGCAATATTGGGCCATTAGCTTGAGCGCACTGAGACGACTCCCATGATTGCTACTTCTACTGAAGAGTTTTATTGGTCTCCGGTAGATCTCGGTGTTGCAATGAGTAGGGGATACGAGGACAATATTCTAGGTATGCTAGTCATATATTCTCGGCTGGAGGCCCTATGCGAGGCTGCAACATTGCGAGCCGTGCGCCGCGGGGCTCATGAGGTTGAAGGGTGCTCCAGCGTCGTTTTACCTCGTGATGTCTATTGTATTAAGGATGTGAGCGGGGCGCCATCTGGAGGTATTTCATGGAGGACTTTGGGAACATGGCATCGGCGAGCGTGCCGCGAAAGATAGACTTGTATTATACTTATTCTATGATTTTAGACTTTTGGAGGAATACATGAACCTCATTTTACAGAGAGTTTCACAAAATTTTGTATCTCGATACTGTGATTTTCGGAGGTACTACTATCTGGAGTTGACAGCGGAGAACCCCTTTTGCGGAGTGGCATCTTCTCGCTGTTGGTTAAATGCTTGGCATTGAAAATAGCTTGGAGAGCTACACCTCGCCATACGTTACAAGCCTCTACTATACGAAATGTCCATGAGATTTTAGACGGCCATTCTAATTCATCAACGACGTTGTGGAAATGGTTCCCCTTACTGAGTTTGACTGAGACGCTATCCTTGCGCGACCTCACAGACTACTAAAAACTGTCAGCTTGCCCTTTCGAGGAGGGCGAGCTCAATACATAGAAGAGTCAGGATGGGTAAGGCCAGTGTGGATGGGAATGAAGAAGGTCCAGCGCCTCAATATGGCGAGGAAACCCAAAACTCCCAGTACAGCGCAACGCCAACCAGGCATTCCACCGTTGCGATTCCTACTCAAACAGTGGCACAAGAGCCCAGTCCAAAGATGCACACGTGCACTTCTTGGGACACGAGAATATCGATAGCGGTGGACCCGGTGGCCCTGATAACGACAGAATGCATTACGGTCACTTCTGCAATGAGAAAACATGCTCGATGGGCTCATTCTTCAGTGTCAGCGATACTGGGAGGTGGACCCTCTATGGCCAGGGATATCGGTCGACTTCAAAAGCCTGGGAACAGAAGCTCGGTAGCTGGGCAGAGGCAGTCAGGGAAGTTGACCAACGGATCGGTCGGGGAGGATGACACTCTGGCCAGTCGTTGGGGCCTTAGGGGCAAGAAGGGAAAGAGCATGCAAGACAATCCTCTGCTATCTGCATTCGCCCGCCTGAGAAACGATCTCAGAGGCTGTACAGGTATGTTCTCTGGTTGGAGAAGGTATATAGAGATCACTGATTTCTCTCAGACATCCGAAGCTTCGACATCCCTGCGTTACTCCACCCTTTCCTCCAAGTCATCCGCTCCTCGTCAACTTCCGCTCCGATCACCTCTCTCGCGATTGTTGCGATCACAAAGTTCTTCGCCTATAACCTCATAGGAAGGGACTCTCCACGACTCTCGCTAGCTATGCAACTGCTTTCGGCTGCCATCACCCATTGTCGTTTTGAAGCAAGTGACTCCGCAGCAGACGAGATCGTCCTTCTAGGTATACTCGAGCTCATGGAAAACATGCTATCTGGTCCTGGAGGTGATCTACTTGATGATGAGAGTGTCTGCCAAATGATGGAGACTGGGCTCAGCATGTGCTGTCAAACACGCCTCTCAGAGCTGCTACGAAGAAAAGCGGAGATGTCAATGATTGTCATGTGTCAAACAATCTTCGAGCGCTTAAAGTCTCTTGAGATTGAAGCTGGCGAGGACATTGGAATATTGGAAGCTGAGGGCGAAGAGAGCGTGAACGTCGTGATGAACGATCCTGCTGTGGACGGCACGTCTCTCGGCCTACAGCCTCCTACCGTCAACAGGTCGTCATCAACCAACGCTGAAGAGCCCAGCCAAGCCCTCACGGAAACTGTAGCAGTCCAGAACAACCTCGAAGGGCCAACTGACAATGGTGAGGATTCTGCACCCGCTCAAACGGCCCCCATTGGAGCAGAGTTGAAGCCGTTTAGCAATGCCGAATCTTTAGGTGCTGTCCAGCCGAGTGCGAGTGCTTTGGATTTGACACAAAAGACGGAGCAGAAGTCAGACGAACCAGCAATCATCAAACCTTACTCTTTGCCATCAATTCGAGAACTCTTCCGTGTCCTCGTCGATCTCTTGCAACCGCAGAATCGCCAAAATGGTGACAACCTGAGAGTCATGGCACTGAGAATCATAGATATAGCCCTTGAGGTAGCGGGGCCCTCCATTGCAAAACATCCTAGCCTGGCGACGCTGGCAAAAGATGATCTTTGCCGATACTTATTCCAATTAGTGCGCTCGGAGAATATGGGACTTCTCAATGAATCTTTGAGGGTCGCAGGAACACTACTTGCTACGTGTAGAGAAGTGCTCAAGTTGCAGCAAGAGCTGTTCCTCTCTTATCTAGTTGCTTGCCTTCACCCGCGGGTCGAGATTGAGGACGAGCTAGGCATAGACCCTGCACTTTACGAAGGCGTGCCGAAGACGCCCAAGCTGGTAAGACCGGCAGCATCTCAAACGAATAGCGGCCGGTCGACGCCTGTGCCCATCAAGGAACGTCAAAAGCTCGGAATGGAGGGTGGCGCAAGGAAGCCTGATTCCAGGGAAGCCATGGTGGAAAGTATTGGGGCACTATCACGAATACCCAGCTACCTTGTCGAACTCTACGTCAATTATGACTGTGAGGTCGACCGTAGCGACTTGTGCGAAGATCTCATAGGATTGCTCTCACGAAACGCCTTCCCGGATTCAGCGAGATGGAGTACTACGAACGTGCCACCTTTATGTCTTGACTCTCTGCTTGGATATGTTCAATTTGTGGCAGATCGCTTAGACGACGAACCAATATATCAGGGGTATCCGGACATCCACAGACTACGAGAACAGCGAGACCGGAAGAAAATCATAATCCGCGGTGCAACGAAATTTAATGAGAACCCCAGGGCAGGTATCGCGTTTTTGGCTTCCCACGGTATTATTGACAACCCTGATAACGCTAAATCTGTTGTCAAATTCCTTAGAGGCACGACGAGGATATCGAAAAGTATACTTGGCGAATTTCTATCAAAGAAATCTCACGAGGAACTTTTGATGGCATTCATCAACCTTTTCGACTTCACCGGCAAGCGAATTGACGAAGCCTTGAGAGAATTACTCATTACATTCCGTTTGCCCGGAGAGTCTGCACTCATCGAGCGAATTGTCGTCGTGTTCTCTGAAAAGTACTGTGGAAGCAGCCCACCTGATGGGATTGCCAACAGTGACACCGCATTCGTACTCACATACGCAATCATCATGTTGAACACCGACCAGCATAATCCCAACCTGAAGAAAGATAAGAGAATGGCGTGCAACGACTTTGCCAGAAATCTGAGGGGAGTGAATGGAGGCCAAGATTTTGCACCAGAATATCTCCAGGAAATATATGATTCCATCAAGAGCAATGAGATCATCCTGCCCGACGAGCATGACAACAACCGAGCATTCGACTATGCTTGGGAGGAGTTGCTGATCAAGGCCCGAACATCTGCTCCATTAACGATGTGTGATACGAACATTTTTGACGCCGACATGTTTCATGCCACTTGGAAGCCAATAATCGCAACGTTGTCATACGTATTTATGTCCGCTTCGGACGATGCTGTCTTCTCCAGAGTCGTCCTTGGATTCGATCAATGCGCGCAAATTGCTGCCAAGTATAATCTCACAGATGCCCTTGACCATATCATCTTCTGTCTCAGCTCAATGTCCACTTTGTCTTCAGATGTGCCTACGAATACGGCGCTCAATACCGAGGTCCAAGCCGAGAAGAAGAGTGTCATGGTCAGCGAGCTCGCTGTCAAGTTTGGACGGGATTACAAGGCCCAGTTAGCTTGTGCTGTCTTGTTCCGGCTAATACCAAGGAAAGAACTTCAGATCAAACATGGGTGGAATCATGTGAGTGGAGCACACTGCATCTGTTCTCTTTGACTAACTGTGAAATAGATCGTCCGCATATGGCTTAATCTATTCACCAATTCCCTCCTGAAGCCTACGTTCTCCAAGTCCGAAGATCTACTCGATATCCCGCCAATACCGCTACAACCACCATCAAACGTCATCGATCGGGAGCAGCGCGGCAATGAGGGTGGTATTATTTCCACTTTCAGTTCTTTCCTGTCGAGCTACGCCGCGGACGATCCACCAGAGCCATCAGAAGAGGAGCTCGAAAGTACTTTGTGCACCGTGGACTGTATCGACTCATGTCCTATGAATAGAATTTTCTCGAAAGTCTTGTGAGTACGATCTATCGAAATGAGTAGCCTGTCTGCTGACAGAGTTGTAAGGGCAATGCCACCTGAGGGTCGTCAAAGCGTAGTTCAGGCTCTCCTTAAGAAGCTACCGGAACCAGCATCACCTGTTGTCATTTCTGTCAGGCCAGAGAGACATGCCCCTGCTCCCATCAGGACGAATGGTCATCGTACAAACCCATCAAGCCCAACATATGATCCGTCACTAGTTTTCGTGCTTGAGCTGGCGACGATTTTGGCGACGCGAGATCAAAAGTCCGTTGCACTGATGGGCCAAGCTACTGCGGATGCACTTCAGACGATCGTGAGAGACCCTACCAACGTCCACCCTCTGATACTGTCCCGAGCGGTCTTCTACCTCCTATACCTTCTGGATGCTAGCCAGGTAAGCTAGCGAAATACCTGATAACGGACTATACTAAAGGTTGCGTAGGATCACTCATTCGTCCGAGCACCCGTCATCCTCCACACTATTGCTGGTTATGACCAAGCAACACTAGAGAAAGCTGCAATGCCAATACTGAAAGGGCTGACGCTATGTATTCGAGATCCAACTCCACTGAGAAACGAGATCACTAGCACACCAGACTTTTGGTCAATAATACGCAGTCTTCATGAGATACCAGAAGCGTCTGGCAGAGCCTTCGACCTTGTGGCCAAAGTAGTATCTGGGCAGCCTCCAGCAGTAACTGCAGACAACTACAAGGAAACAGTGTCAATACTGAATCGGTTCGCCGCAGCAGGGAGTGTTGGAGCGGTAATTGAGCAAAAGCGTGACAGCAATGCCAGGAGGAGAGAAAAGCCTACCAAACCAGCCAAGCCACGGTATGTCATGATGCACCTTTTTTTTTCTATGAATGACGAGCTGACAATGGACAGTGAAAACGAGGTGGTCGACCGAGGCTTCAAAGCAGTCATCATGATATACAAGTTGACGAACAGAGTACCTGCACTGATCGAGCAGTCTCACCTGGAAAGAAACGAAGGCACGCTTCCCGTATCCATCCACTACCTTCGATCAAGCTAACTTTCGCTTAGCATGGCTAACATATTGGTCCCCAATCTTCGAAGCCCTGCGCTCCCAGTGCCTCAACCCCTGCCGCGAAATCCGCCACCAAGCCTTCTCCTGCCTCCAAAACTCCCTCCTCTCCCCCGAACTCGCCTCCGCAGACCACCAAGAATGGACAGCCATCTTCGGCGAGGTCCTTTTCCCCCTCATCACGCGTCTCCTACGCCCAGAAATCTACCAAACGGACCCGGTCGGTATGAGCGATACGCGCGTCCAGGCCGCCAACTTGCTTTGCAAGATATTCTTGCATTATCTCGTATTGCTGTCTGAGTGGGAGGGGATGCTAGATCTTTGGTTGAGGATATTGGATATCATGGACAGGCTTATGAATAGCGGACAAGGTGATAATCTCGAGGAAGCGGTCCCGGAGAGTCTGAAGAATATCTTGCTTGTTATGGCTGATGGTGGGTTTATTACACCGCCTGTGGATGGCCAACCAAGGACAGAGCTGTGGGATGAGACGTGTAAGCGTGTGGATCGCTTTTTGCCGGAACTTATGGGGGAGATCTTTCCTAAGGTCAATGTGCCGCCGGAGGAGAAGAAGGAGCAGGAGCAGGAGCCTGCGGCGCCGGAAAAAGAGACAGGTGAAGAGAGAGGAAACGAGAACAAGGCGGAAGATGCAGCTCCACCTGCGGAGACGCAGCCGCAGGATGTCGATTGAGATGAGCTGTCTCGTGAGCAAGTCATATAGAGTACTTGAGCGTTAGCTATTGTGAGGGTACGAAAGGGCGTTCAAAATGGGCAGTAGTGGGAGACATGGCTGCGCTCCTATTTACAAGGATACTTTACATAAGATGTTGTGATATAGAGCGAACATCGTTACAGGTCAGAGAGGCCGAGACTACCTCTACTTCAAAGCATAGCGCGGGCATTTAATTTCCCATTTGATCGGAAATAGATTGAGTGACAGCCCACTACCTCCAATGATCATCCATCGGGTATCCTGGCACGACTCCAACCATAAAACATCACCATCAATTACAGTCCAAATTTTGCCTAGCTAGCTCATTCAATCACATTGTTCTCCAAGCCCCAACGTTTCGTCCTTTGACGACTCAGCGGCCAACTGATACACGTGACTTTAAGCCACTTTGAGGCCTAGCTCTGCGCAATGTCTCTGAAATGCCCTAGGTGATATACGGACGAGGATCGAAGCATCGTGTACACCACTGCCGAGATACAGAGTTGGTGTTGAGCTCGAGTGAATGACAACATTGTGATCTTTCCCCAAGAGCCAGCCAGGCGGGAGGTCTTCAGCCCGTCCAAGAAGAATCTTTCAATCATCATCGAGCTCCACATCAAGCGCATCTGGATTCGTAGGCACCACTTCCTGATCCGGCTGTGGTATATTCCCCCCTTGAGGTCCACTACTCGCAGCAACGAAGCCCATAGGAGCTCTCGCTTGACGCTCTAGCGCAGCCATCGCATCCGCTTTTTCTCCAGCTTCGCCTTCGCCATCCATATTCTCCGCATCTTCTGGCTTCATCTGACTCCTAGCAAGCGCTTGAGAGGCGATAAAGTTGACATCGGTATTATACTGAGCTTGCACGCTCCGCTTAATCCGCAGCATTTCCTTAAACGTATCCTCGTTCCCATGCTGAACTTCAAAATGCTCCCATTTCTGCCAGAACGTGGGTGTAGTTCTCGGATCGCAGAACTGTGATGCGTGGCCGTAGATAGCTCTCGCTCTATCAATCTCTCCAAGCCGTCGTTCCATCTCTGCGAATTTAAGACACATATCTCGAGCCTCCTTATCTGGCAATGCGGCTATTGCTCTCTCATAAATAGGGCGGGTAGAGGTGAGGCCGAAGTTGGAGGCGGATTTGGTGATGTAGAAGTTGAACATTTCGAATTTATCTTCGTCGGAGACGGCGCGAGTGGCTCGTTCGTAGATTCGCATTGCATGTCGGGCGAGACCACGTTCCTCTTCAAGGCTGCCGTACATGAGGTATAGAACTTTGGCGAATTTGGGAGGGCAGCCTTCTACTGCTTGCTCGAAGAGGTCTCGTAAACGCTCGATGCCGATCTCGCGGTCGACGGCTTTGGTTAGGTATAGGTTCCATAGTTCGAAGGCGACTGGGTAGTTGAAGAGGTCGAGTCCGCGCTCGTAAATTTTGAATGACTCCTCGAAGTACTTGTTCTCCTCCAGTAGGTTTGCGTAATTGACCACGGTCTGTGGCGTGGCTATACGGAGCTCGAAGATTCTGTCGTACACTTTCTTCGTTTCTTCAAGACCGCTGACGCTCTCCACTAGATCGACGTAGAAGCTCCATAACTTCCAGCTCTTGTGTACTCGCTGCTGGGGAGACAGCGCCTCGTCAAAGTAGTCCACCGTACTCCTCTTTGGTGCCTGAGTCGCTTTAGCCATGATGTCCACTGCCCGATCGAAGTTCTCGTTCCTGAGTTCCAATTCGGCCCAGCCACACCACATCTCAGCAAGTTCTGCTACCGACTTGAAGGGCACCTTGACAGCTTTCTCCAAGATTATGCGGGCACTTCGTAGGTCGCCGCCCTCTTCATAAAATTTCGCGTAGTTCAACCATAATTCATGGAATTTTCCAACGGCTTTCCTTGGCTGCACTGCGGCAATAGCATCTGTGTATGTTTGAACCACCTCTTTCTTGTTATCACCCCATAGACCAACCCTCTTCTCCCATTCATTGACATTATTAGGATTCTGCCGCAGTAGCACATCGTTCACCAAGAACGGGCGTCGGTCCATAAGCTGCTCGAAGCGCATCATGCGAATATCCAAGTCGAAGTCTGCATCTTCATCTGTTTTGCCTTCGTCCGATCGTACAGCTGCGTCGTCCATGAGAGTGGTTATGATCATTTCCTCGAATTCGACGTATGTGTCGAAGATTATAGTGAAGTCTCGAACAGTCATGACAGTCGTGATCCCTTCTTCGAACACATCTCTGGCTTTCTCAAAGTTGTCCTTCGTGATCCAGTATGTTGCAAGACCTGCCCATAGCTTTCCCCGCTGGTCTGAGAACCTTTCTATGCCACTTCGAACTATCTTCTCAACATCGATTCCAACAATGTCTCCTGTATCGATCTTTTTTGCCCGTGTGACTAATAGATCTACCATCTCACTCCACAGCTGAAACTCACTCTTCGTGTTCTTGCTTCGAAACTTGGGGTTGTTCAGGATGTCCATGTATTTCTTCACAGCTTCCGTATATTGGCCTACCTCAATCAATAGCTCAATAAAGTCCTCGGTATCCTCGGGATGAATCTGCATGTAGCGTCTCCAAATTTTGATAGCTGTATCTCCAGATGCAGAATTGGCGAAGGGCCGGAATAAGGCCCATATGCGGTTATGCTGTGTAATGGGCAGTGCTCTCAGGGCTCTATCGAATGTCCGGCGCGTAGCAGTGACCAGAGGTTGCTTCATTAGGAATGACAGGTACATCTCCCATATCTTTGGCATCTTGTTCAGTAGTATGAGAGCTCGCTCAAATAATGCGTTGACCTTTGCATACTCCGCGGAGTGGATTGCAGCATTTATGTTCCGTAGATGCTTCATGCGTAGTTCCAGGTACATCTTCCATAGCTTGTATGACCGCGGCAGTTGCATGCAAGCACGCTCCAACACAAAAGCCTGTTCAAGAAGAGTGCCATGTTGGTGTTTGTAGTCGATGTAGATTAGCCAGGGCTTGATAGATCCAGGGTCACGTAGAATATCTTGCTCGTATACGACATCGTCTGAGGACTTTAGAAATGGTTAGCAACGGTAATTCACGCAGACAAGGCATAGTAACTCACTATAAGGTAGAGAGATGGATCTGAGCTTTGGACTGCGCTTTTGAGTTTCAGGTTGCTGGCCGCCATAGCTAGTAAGGGCACACCGGGCATATCTCCGTGCTCACGGTCAGCGCAGCATAGAGATAGAGCAAAACAGCCTTGAATGAGGGCGAAACGTTGCGCTGAATATTCTCGATCCAATTCTGAAGCGCCGATAATTTGGCAGACGCTAGTGGAAGAGCAACGGCCTTGGCATTGCCGACTACCGACGAAGCTCGAAGATACCTGGAACCAACTATCTTCTAATAGACTCCTCTCAATCTACTTCACTTTATTGACCAACTCCTGCGTCTTCAGCTTGCAGCCTGGCGTTGCTTCTACAGTATTGATCTCAATCACGGCCAGATTTGAGGTCTCTCCCTCTCGACCGGTTGAGAGGACGCACGTCATACTCTAGTTATCAAGATGTCAGGTGCAGGGGTGAGCTATGAGACATTCTAGACTTTTGGAAGTGGAAACATGCTGATTGAATACGCTAATTAGGATCGAGAAGCTGTGTTCCCAACGCGACAGTCGTTAGGGCTCATGAAGAACAAGCTCAAGGGCGCCGAGACTGGACATAGTTTACTGAAGCGGAAGAGTGAAGCATTGACAAAGTACGCTTCTTCGGTCGTTCTCCATGACTTTGCTGATGCTTTGCTAGACGCTTTCGAGGTGGGGTGATGGTCGAGTTGTCTGTGAAGCAGTACTAATGCCAACCTAGAGATAACAAGACGTATCGATGAAGCAAAGCGGAAGATGGGTCGTGTGATGCAGATCGCAGCTTTCTCGTTGGCAGAGGTCACATATGCGGTTGGAGGAGATATAGGATATCAGATTCAAGAGTCAGCCAAGCAAGCCCGCTTCCGAGTCCGAACTAAACAGGAGAACGTTTCTGGGGTGTTTCTACCTCAATTCGAGAGCTACACAACGGAAGGGAACAACGACTTTGGTCTGACGGGTCTGGGAAAAGGTGGTCAGCAAGTTCAACGATGCAGGGAGACATATGCGAGAGCTGTGGAGACCCTAGTCGAACTTGCCAGTTTGCAGGTAAGCAACAGGAGCAACAAAGTACCCTGTGGCCGTGCCGTGCTGACGATACATGCAGACGGCGTTCGTGATCCTCGACGAAGTCATCAAGGTTGTGAATAGAAGAGTCAATGCAATCGAGCACGTCATCATACCACGGACGGAGAACACTATCAAATACATCAACTCGGAGCTAGATGAACTCGACAGGGAAGAATTTTATCGCCTAAAAAAAGTTAAGAACAACAAACAGCGGGATAATGACGCAAAGGAGCTGGAGGCGGCTTCGAAGAGGAGGGGAAGCGATAAGGAGAATACTGCGGACGATCCTGGAGCGACTGATATTCTTGGAGAGCAGGAGGATCAGGACGTCATATTTTAGACTTCATGATGGTCCTTTCGCATAGTTCAATACGCTTGTAGCAGTACATGACCTGAAGGCGCTGCATTTGTTGCTTCCGGTCCTGTTCGTGTCCCTCAGTCCTAACATGGCCAATGACGCCTCTACGAGGACTTGTTGGAGAAAGAAACATAGGTTTAGTTCTGTATTCGACAATGGAGCAAGAGCTATTTGACCTTGTTATCATTGACGTTGATACACTACCTTAACAAGCCTCCCCTCATCCCCCAACGTCATCCCAGCCGTACCCTCCTTAGCACTAATAGCCCCAGCCTCAGCCTCATACTCCACGAACGCTATGCCCTTCCTTCCAGGCACCAACCGCACTTCCCTGAATCCCTCAAATCTGCCAAATATAGCCGTAAGCCCATCCACGCCGTAGTCTTCTGGTAAATTCTGCACGAATAGAATCTTGTTCGGAGGGAGGTATTCTTCTGGTATGACGGCTCCTGCTGCGGGATTTGACGACTTGAGACCAGCACCACGAGATGCTTTGACTGGGCGGCCGGCGCCAATTTCTGGTGCCGCTCCTACTGCGGGGCGTTTGAGTTTCTTTTGGGCTTCTGCGGCTTCGTAGGCTTGTTTTCTCTCTGCAACAAAGTCAGCCGCTCACCCCTAGTACCAGGAACAGCAAATTGAAGTGATCATACCCTTCTCAGCTAACCTCCTCCTCTTATGCACCTCAAAGTCCTGAGCATTCCCTTCCCTCTGTACCGTAGCATCGCTCCTCGTCCTCGCATAATCCAACACCATAGGTTTCTCAAACAGTTCGAACCCCTGGACCTCTTCTATAGCACGTTTGGCGGCTTCTGTGTCATCGAAGACTACGAAAGCTTGGCCTTTCGCTTTGAGGTTCGTTTTGGCGACTAGGTCGATGACATTGCCGTATTCGGAGAAGATTTCTGTGAGGGCTTCTTTTAGTTGGTCGGGCTTTATTCGCTCTTCTAGGTTTTTGACCTATCTCAGGGATTAGTGGCAATCCGTTACGGTAGTATTGGCGAGAGGTCTGGGTGCACCGACATAAACTCTAGAAAATCTTAGCCGACGCTTTCTTTGTAGAATGATTAGGATACATACGTTGGATTAGGGGGGTTGATAGAGCCTTGGTGAGCTGCAGCAGCGGCCATAGTGATGCAGTGGGGAGAAGTCTGTAAATGCTCGATTTAGAATGTCGAGACTCTTGGAGCTCGAACGCTTCTGGATCTCAGCCTTAGCGCGTATCTTCGAGCGCGACTTCCCGTTCTAGCACATCTACATCCTAAGGGCCCTATATATCAAACTATTTGACTCATACTCTAGTCATCGTCCCTGCACCTGGTGACTCTGGCTGTATGAGATCTTGACGACAACATGGTCCTCTAATGAGTACTGAATGCGTATTCTCAGACCTCTTCTCAGAGGTCCAGGCTTGATTTTTAACTCTGGATACCGACTCTTTGGCTCCTTCGACACAGCTATGGGAAAGACTATTACTCTTACAGAGCAGGAGACAACCCTGCGGCAACTTCTGCTCGATACATCAGATTACATTGGCACGCTTGAAGGCTGTACAAAGCCTGAAATCCGCATCACGGGAGGATGGGTTCGAGACAAGCTTCTAGGCACACAGAGTATGGATATTGACATTGGAATTGACACGATGACTGGCTTCAGATTTGGAAATCTCATGAAGCAATACTTAGCCCAGCCAGAAAGCCAATCCAAATACAAAAAAGATGTGCTTGGAGGCCTGGCAAAAATTGAGGCAAATCCAGAAAAGTCGAAGCATCTGGAGACTGTCACTACAAGGATATTAGGCCTGGACATTGACCTGGTCAATCTTCGTAAGGAAACGTATGTCAAAGATAGCCGCAACCCGACTATGGAATTCGGGACCCCAGAAGAGGATGCTCTCCGTCGTGATGCTACCGTGAACGCTCTGTTTTACAACCTTTCTACCTCAAAGGTAGAAGATTTCACTGGAAGAGGCCTTGAGGACATGGAACGCAAAGTCATCAAGACACCACTGGCACCACTGCAGACGTTTAAAGATGACCCGTTGAGAGTGTTGAGAGCCATACGTTTCGCCAGCCGCCTAGACTACCAAATTGCTCCCGAGGATGAGGCCGCTATGAGAGATGCCAGCATCAAGGATGCACTAAAACTCAAGATTAGTCGTGAAAGAATTGGTGTGGAAGTCACGAAAATGCTCAAAGGCAAGTCAGCATTCTTGACAAGCGGTATTCTATCTGACGTTTTATAGGGCCACACCCTCACATCGCGCTTTCACTGATTGATCGGCTGGGCTTGTACAACGAGGTCTTCACAGATCCCATCAACCCAGAATGCAAAGCAGTTGAGACTGACCGCTGGCTACGGGCCTACAACCAGCTCTTCGATCTTACCAAAGCCAAATCAGCAGGGTCAGAAAGCTCCGGAGCTATGCAGATAATTGCATCAATTCTACTGCGTAATTCCGCCGACGACATATTCTTAGCTTGGGTGCTGACGTGTTTCGTTCCCTGGGCAAAAGAAACTCCAAAGCTTCCCAAGAAGCCGACTTCCAAAAAGCTGCCGTCTCCAGGGAGTTTTGCAGCTCGAGAAGGCATCAAAGCGGACAATAAGATATGCAAGCTCGTGGATGATGCTGTTGCCCACTTGCAAGAGATTATTGTTATCAAGGACGCTGTCAATAATGACGATCTGCAAACCACTTCGCCGCTAAAGAGAAAGCAAGGTGCGACTAGCCGTGAGGGTCAAGGACAGGCCATCCGTGCTTGGGGCTCACACTGGAGAAGCAGTGTAATGTATGCTCTGCTAGCACAAGTGGCGGAGACGAAGACTCCAACAGGTACGTGATGGTCATGTTGTGCATAACTAAGCTTACTGTACCAGAATGCCAGAAGATCCTGAACGATTATGCCACCTGGCTCTCAGACCTTAAATCGCTGAATCTACTTGACGTTGACCAACTGAAGCCGATTGTAAATGGCAACGATCTGGCCGAAGCTCTTGGCACCAAAAATGGACCATGGATGAAGAAAGCTCTAGACATTGCTATGGAATGGCAACTTCGCAACCCTGAGGAGACTGATGCTGCAGGTGGCATTGCAGAAGTCGTAGAAAGGAAGAAAGAGCTTGGCATCACTTGAGAGATGTTCCACAGCTTGAACCCGAGAAAAGGCTTCCACGGCACGTAAACACAGAACATCCCTATATCAAATTTTGCCAGACCCTTCCAAGTTGAGGCAGGTTTGGTTGCTCCGCACAAAAGCGGTTTCCCTGAGAAAGACATCATAATGGAAAGCGGAATTGTGAAACTATTGTGGAAGAGTCGTCAGTGTAAGTCTTAAAAAAATATTCTTGATTCCTGCTTTAAGACAAGAGGAATCATGGCTGATGAAGCTCAGATCTAGTGGTCACCTGGACTATCGCAAATCAAGGGGATGCATCGCGGCTTTAGGCCACACTTCTGGTACAACTCAACAAAACCCGTGAACAATAGACCGAAACATACCAATGTAGGACAATGATTCTTAGGGATATCTTCTACTAGGCTTCTAGCCTTCTTCAATCTTGGAGACGACCCTATATATTTACCACCAACTACAATTCCATCAGACTTTCCACACATACTTTCTTCCAACACACGATTTTCGACCGGGCTTGTCTCCATTTCCTATTCGAGCAGTGGCGCGATAAGCAGCGCCTAGTTAGGCACTCACGATTTTCGGTCGGGCTCGTCTCCACTTCCTATTCGAGCAGTGGCGCAACAAGAGCACCCAGTATGGAAAATATAGCCAAAGCATAAACTACCTCCAGAAATTTTTCAACGCAGTGCTGAGACGATGCTCCACCAAGCCGAGACATTCACCTCCAAGATGCATTCAATATCTTTTCAACACTACTAAAACCGTTGGGCGCAGCACCCAAAAGCGCAACGCCTCCATTCTTAACCCAACCAAATTTCTTAGTTTCCACCACGCGCAAAATTGTTCCCAGCTCACCTGTTACCAAACATGTACGCATTAGTGACAAGTCTCTAATGTTGTTCGTCAATGGCCAGTAGAGCCTAGCCTTCGCGTCACTAATGTGTTCACCTTAAGGATATCTTGATGAATGCATCAGCAGCTCACGCTTTATTATCGTAGTGGCGACTAGCACTTGATACAATGAACTATTCCTTGGGCTAAATTGAATATATAGCTCCTTGCGACAGCATCAACTCTTCTACTCGCAATCATCGCACATATCATCAATGTTCTCACCCACAATAAGCTCCTGCCCATCCTGCATCAAATCACTCTCAAGCATCTCCATTTCCACAAACTCCCTGCAAAAACGCTGACACCTCGCCTCCGCAAGACTGGTCATTTCCTTCTTATATCCCTGCCGACGATGATTGTGCTCTCCAAAACCTCTCAGCTGGTCATTGAATTGAATAGCAGGCGAAATAAATAGACTACCATAATAGCAGAGATGATAGGCTCTTGTACGATCGTCCCTATCCCAGCTTCCGCAGATCTCGCTGGAGTAGCGGGGATCGTCGAGGAGGAAGGTCGCGTCGGAGTGCACGTTGTAGTATTCGATTTGGCGGTATCGCGTTTTGCGCGTGCTGTTATTGCCATCGAAGCAATTGCATGTTGTGATGGTAAGGTAGTCGGTTTCGAGCCCTTGCGGGGTCGAGATGCGACCTGATACCTTGCCTATGGCGACTTGAGCCCGGGCAGGGACTTCTGCACGGGTGGCGGAGGAGTAGACGAGGGCTAGGAGTGGGAGCGTGCTGAGATGGGATGCATGATAGTGGCTGTGAGAATCAGGTCGGAGGAAAGGTGCGTAGCTCTTTTCTTCTCCAAACTACGAAGAGATTATGGAAATCAGCAAACTGAGGATGAATGATGTTTCCACTTCGTGAAGAATAGATGAGCTGATTTTGCTGAGCCAAGGATAGATGATTTCTCCATTTTGTGGAACATTGATGAGATGACTTTGTTGAGTCAAGCATCCTAATTCTCTCAATTTCTCTTTTTACTATGGAAGTGGGTCTTTGTTATTTTGCTGCAACAATCTAACCCACAACCATGCACCTCACCCCCTCATCCCTCGCCATCGCTTTTCAGCCAAGCCCCCTCGCCCTCGCCACCCTAGCTATCCAAGAAATCATGGTTGGCAAAGTCCCCGGCTTCACCCACTCCAACTACACCGACCTAGGTACCGACTACCTAACCAGCACATTCTGCTACTGCACGGCCCCCACCCACAACGAAAGCATTAAAGACGAAGCGCACTTCTTCCTAATCGAATACTACAACTTCAACCTCAACACCACCTTCATCCTCTGGCACCTCAGCACCGCCGTCCAAGACGACGTCCACACCTGCCTTTCCCCCCGCACCGAAGACGGCAATCTCGGGCGCGACGACCTCTTCGGCTGGAGCGGAAGGGTGTGCAAGACGTGGCCTAATCATACCATAAGCATGGCGTTTGGGTGAAGCATGAGGATGAGTTGTGCTATATGCCGCATAAGAAACATGTCAAGGGTGCGTGGGAGGACTTTATCTCGTTTAATCCCCAGGAGAGAGATGTAGGCGAGCGAGGGAAGCAGGGGTTGCTAAGAAAGAGTCCTGAGGAGGCGAGGGAGGCGAGGGAGGCTTGTGAGCCGTTGTGTTTGATGGAGATGGGGTTGCCTTTACTGGAGGATAATGATTTGGGGTTTAGTAATGTTGTTGTTTATGATCATTTGGATGATATGTGCGATGGTTGCCCTTAGAAGAGGGTGAGGTGATGGGTTGGTGAGGAGGCTTTGGGCTTGTGGGGGTGCGTGAGACTGATGGGTAGCGGGTGTTGCTTTCACTATAGAATGGGCGTTTTCTCCTTTTCCTTTCACAGCGAGCGACCTTTGGGCCAATCGACGCCGCAGCTAAACCGGAGAAAGCCAAGGCATGTGCGCAGCGAATGTAAAAGCTAATTGTTTATTCAATTGAAGCACTAATTGACATACACGATGCAGAAAGCCACACCCCAATAGAGACAAACTTCGCAACAAGCCACAGCACAATGCTCTCTCCAAAATTATCCCTTCATCACTGACCCTCGCTCCCATCTAAACATCAATATCAGTAAGCTCATCCCCTCCATCACCAGTAAACGGCATATCCGTCCCAACATCGCCCCCATTATACGCATCATTAGCATTAAAGCAATCCAAAGCCAGATAAACGCCCCCACTAGCAGCAGCAATAACAGCGGCGCCATCATAAGCCGTACACCCCATATCAGTCGAAAAAGCAAGCGCAGCAGTCGTGCCCTGTGCGCGAACAAAGTCGCAGCCTAAGTTGCTAATGAGGAAGCCCTCACCGCAGCTGCTTTTCCATGCTGGGGTCGTTGGGGATAAGGATGCCCCAGCTGAAGTAGGGCATGGAGCCTTGGTCGTAGGTGCAGAATTGCATGTCGAGTAAGGAGGGATCGGTGTAGTTGTTTCGTGCCTGTCAGGTGTTGCCGATGGTGGTGTCGCCGAAGAATTGGTAGATGTCGCTTAGGAGTTGGTTCGTATTCTGTCGTGCGGCGATGGCTTTGTTAGGGGTGGTGGCTGGGAGGGCGAGGGCACTGGATAGGTGGGTGGCGATGAGGAGGAGGAAGAGGAGGAAGAGGAGGAGGAGGAGGGAGGTGGGGAAATGATGGTGTTGGGGCTGAAAATGTTTGTGATAGGAGTGACAGGTTGTAGTGATATTGTTTGAGACAAGATGGTGAGGTTTTTTGCTATGTTGTTGGACGGTAGAAATGTATGATAGACGATTGAATCGGTGCTGTTGATGCTGTTGAAATAAGGACGTCTTCAAGTCTCTTATATTTTCGAAGACTCGACTTCAGGCCGCCTATTTGGAAATGTCATTTTCATTCTGGTCGCCGCCGCTTAGGTGAATCGTCCGCTCCCCCTTAATGGTAATAAAACGGTGCTCCACAGCCTCGTACTAGCGCTAAGGCCTCCAACACGAAATCGACACCTTATGCTGTACCAGGATTCAGGTCCGCAATTGAGAACTGGACTTGAAATTATGCCATACTCTTGGTCTACAACCAAACGACAGGATTGAATACTGATATTGCTGAAAGGTTTCATGTAGTGACGATATTGTTGCCGTAGCTGCGATGCTTTCAAGAGTGGATGACTTCACATACTGGGCTGCCACGTGCAGAGCCCGAATCTGCAGAGCCTGCATCACTAATACGGTGTTCAATCCCATGCTTGTCGCAACGATGTTGTCATTGCTGAAGCTGATAACAGATCCATGTGGAACTTCTCCTTCACAGCACAGCTCAGGATCCTCGCACTAAACCGACTAAGACGCTCAGGCAAACCTTCTACTTTCCACAAACAGTCAAGAGGCTCAGCGGCACAAAGAACCAGCAAGAATTTGAAGGCTTGAAGGTTTGAAGGCCTGAAAATAAAGAGGCTCTGTAGCGCTAAGACTTGGCAACAAAGTTAAAGGTGTGAGAACCTGAAGAATAGCACCAAGCTTAGTTTGGCGCCTAGCTTCCTCCATGCCGGATTCGAAGAACGACGCCTCTATTGAACCTAGGAGAATGAAGCGTGAAACATACAGCGAAGGGAGAGACAACCTGATGTTTGTGCTAGCATTACTCACTCACCGCTTCGGTTGAGGGTTGAGCATACTGGGCCGGTAGATATGGCGGTCAGGAACCAGGAAATGCACCATGCTACCAAAACCACCTCTTTTCACGTACAATGAAGAATATCGCGTCAATGAAATTGAATTCGGTAGAGCCGTTGAGTGAAAGTATCCTAATAGCGGCGTCAATAACCCAGCTTCAAACATTGACAATGTAGGACTGTTCTATAAGGGTTTGAGTTGACTGATTGACTTGCCTATCATAGCTGAGCTGCAGAGTGGTGTTTAAAGCTTGAGATGGCTGACTAAGCGAATTTCAACAAACATTGGTTTCAGCAGACCACTGAGCACGAAACGTCTAGACCAGGGCAGACTGGAGCAGACCAGTGTCAATTGGGAAGGCTGTTGTGCGGCAAATCAGTCAATTTTAGGTTGTGTGGCCTTGAAATTGCTCGAGTTTGAGATGCAGATGCCATTCTTAAATCTATCAGAGTTAATACGTTTATACGTTTATACTACCACCAAGATGCAACAGCAACAGTCGTAAAATTGCATCTCCGAAAGCTAGAATGCCAAAGTTTCCGTCATCATCAGAAGAGCACATATGCCACCAAAAGCCTGCCGTAAATATGTCGCAAAATTAAGCTAGCAAACCGAAACATATGCATAGATGCCTGCCTGCCAAAGCTAGAAAACGCAATCACTTCACTCACGCACCACCCTTCACAAATATCAAAAGACTGATCTCGACTTATCAACCCTAAGTGCTTGGGGATTGTGGGTTGGTAGGCCCACCAAAAAGCGAACTGTACGCAACGTAGCGCAGCGGAATGGGCGAGGTTGTAGCTGCGCGCTGTCGGCGAATAGTAGGCGTTCTGAAATCATTCTGGCTCGAGTGTTCGACTGTACCATCATCGCGGAGGTTCTCTTTTGGGACATCTGTCCCTGGTGAGGGTGGGTTATTGGCGGTGATGCGCCTGATCATTGGCGTCCCGCCGGGGAGGTCTTCATGGATGTTGACTGTTACTTCGACTTTGGTCCGTAGTTTGCGCTTCTTGGTTGTGGTGATGGGAGCTGGGACATCGCTGACGATGTGTTTGATGTCCGCTACATATTGATTTATGATCGGCTGGAACGCATCCAAAAGTCTGGGTTCTAGCGTAGATTGAGTTGACTTTGGTGATTTTACAGTTTCGCAGCTAGCCCGCTCGTTGAAGTTGTGAGGCTGGTTATCTTTAAGAACATTGGGAACGAGCTGCGCAGATGGTGAATTGGGATAAGAAGGAGGGGGTTCGGCTAGAAATTGAGCAATCGGGGATAGGAGCTTTCCGAGCTCTTCGTCGTTCATTATCGTTTCCGAGGAAACAGCGTCTTTGCCACGCATGCTTTCGATCAGCGTATGTTCGGTGTCCTCGATCACACTGCCGGCGTCTTCCAGGTCGACCATATTATTCCCCTCCATATCATGTTCATCAGCTCCAGCGGCTTCTGCCTCGACTGCAGGCACGTCGGCGCCACTATCGGCAGGGTCCTTATAGACTTCGAATTGGTCCCCTCCTCCGTAACCGTCACCCTCGTCAGTCTCGCGGTACGTAGCCCTCATAGTCGTTGGGCTTCCTACGCTGTGACTCCGGTGCTTCCAGTATTTCGAGCCACATTGCTTATCGAACACATCGAAGCCTTCGGTATGATTAAGCGTCCAGTCGTTCTTGTCCGAGTATTCCCGCTTACCACCACAGAATGCCTCAACACCGAGTCGGACACTTTCATATCTTGCCTTTAGCCACTCGGTGCCTTCCTCACTATTGAGCTCGTCAAGATTGATTTCTCCGTAATCGAAAAGCACTCTCTTGACTTCTTGCCATGTTATTGGTAGCGTGTTGCCTTGGCCTGGTGCTCCTTTTTGTAAACTGTAAACAAGCCGGTCGAGTGGCTCGAGCTTCTCGTATTCTAGTGGCCCCGCATTCGCATAAGGATTTTGTAAATTCGACCATGCCGGTGGAGACGAGGGCGTGGGAGACCGTGTGGAAGGTTGCGGTAGTTCGGGGATCGATACACAAAGAATTTTCGAATAGGAAAGCTTTGGAGCAGGCGCGGATAGAGTAGTAGAGAGTCTCTCCATGGCAGTAACATCATGGCTCGGAGTTGCGCTCTCATCCTTGACTAGGGTAGAGGTGGTGTCCATGGATGCACTTCGAGGTTTCTGGGTCTTTGCTTGCCTGAGTGTAGCGGCTTTTGCAGCTGCTGGCCGACACGCCTTGTCGTACGCAGGGTGGAACCTGTTGAAAGAGTTAGCATAGGCTGCGAATTGTGAGGAGTAGAGGGGAAACCCGTACCTCATGTCATAGTTGGGCACGTCACCCCGAAGTAGGGTACGAGATGAGCGGCGGCGGTCAGGGCTTGGTGAGCGATGGACGCTGTGAACGACCTCATCATCGGAGTCTTTAGCTTTATTCTCTCCATCTGCGTCGGGATCTGACTCATGACCCTGCAATTCTTCTAGCTCATCTGAATCACCATCCTCATGCTCGTCTGCGTGAGGCTTCTGAGGGCTGTAAGCCTTGGACTTCACCTTGAGAGATCGTTTGGGGTTCATAACATCATCCATTGGATGCCACTTCCCCGAATAGATGGGTTGAGCCTGACCTTGTCGCCGGAAAAGCCGCCGACGTTTTGAGCTAGATGATTCGCTGCCGTCGTTCTTAATCGAATGCTTATAGCTCTGTGAAGGCTGGGTGATAATGTTAGCAGCGTCAATGGCCCAGCTGGCCTCTGGCTTGATGGGAACTACCTCTTTCTTAGAGGGTTTCTTCATTTTGGGATGAGGCTGCTTGAAAGGCTCTGTTGCTTGAGGTTTCGACTGCTTGGAGGTGCGGTGCTGGTTCGAGGCAGAAGCTGAGGCTAGTCGAGCAGGAATGGGGCTAGGAGTGCCTTCATCGGATGAGGTGTCATTATCCTCGTTGGAAGCAGATTCATTGATTGGAGTAAAGCTGACGCCCTGGAGAATCATCAGTGTCAGTATCAATAATAGTAAGTATGCAAGGACCAGCTGACCTTTGAGTGAGGCCTCATGTTTGCCTACGGGCCTAGACGCTGGGACCTCCAATCGATGTTGACCTTCTCTTCGAGTGAGTTCACGGGCGGGATCGAGGGGTTTGAGGTCGAGTGTGGGAGCTGTTCTCGGTGTGCCGCTGTTGCACCCCGTGGTGTTGAGTGTCAAAACATCAGTTGAATTGTCAAAACCCCAGTCTCGACACCTGAATAGGTGAGGATAGCTAAGGTGAAAGAATGGAGTGAGAGTTGCGGAAGAGGGGATGGGAGCGGGATGTTTTTTCAAAAGGTGAAGTAAATTCAGAATTCACTTGGGCGGGCTAGAAATTGCTGGATTAGGGCATCACGTCAACAATGGCACGCGTACACTTCATAATTCACATTTCACAGCACGTAGGAAAGACGATGTCACCTGATTTTGCACGATCGTTGAGCTCGTCATGCTCTACGCTTCAATTCTGCAGAGCCTCTTCCTCGTATTCATCAACGAGACCAGAAAGCGCCGACGCCGAAGAGCCGCTCATGTTCATATCAATCCCATGCTCGACGGTGCACCCAACCAAATTCCCATGCCGCTCATGGTAAATAACCCAACACTAAGCGCTAAACAATGTCCAGATATACCAGATACCAAGCCACACGAAGATACAGTGCGGAATCACAGAGCCCCTGTAGCGTGGAACATTAGAGTCTTCTTGTCCTCCGAAAGGCCGACAGATCAATATGTACAGACTCGGCATCTGAACCGTCGTCAACCTCGATCGTCCCCGTCCCGGTAAAGTTGATCTGCTTGAGGGGTGGAGGCATTTCAAGAGACGGCTCCAATTTCTTCTCCACAATGTGCACCGTAGGCGAATTCTCTTTTAGCTGCTCAGCCACCAGATCCTCTTTCTTCTCATTCTCATTCTCCTGTCCTTTTGTCTCATTTTCCTCTTCCAATTTTAGCTTCTCAACCTCCTTCCTCGCCACCTCGAGCACACTCTCAAACTTCTTCCTCATCCCCTCAATCTCAAGCCTACAATCCCCCTCCCGCAAAAACTGATGTGCACCGACCTCACACAAGTTCTGCACAGCCTCAAGATCCTTATCCGCATCGTCAAAGCCCGCTAGCTTCACGTCGCTGTTCCCGTCGATATCCGGGCTCAGTCTAGTCCGCGAGAATCCGTTCCTCATCATCTTAGGATTGAGCATCGCAAATTCCCCAGCGGCGGCGAAGGGATTCTCTTCCACGCCCATAGAAGCCATGCGTGCCTTGAACATTGCAGTCACTTTGCCTTTGCGGAGGTTATTGCGTGCACCGGCAATGGATCGGACGATGGATTCGAAGGCGTCCTGGATGGCACCGTCGTAGTAGACGACAACCATTGACTTGGTGCGGTAACGGGGACGGCCGGAAGTAGCGGACCGGACGTCTGAGCCAGGCTTGCGCTTTCGTTTGAGTTCTTGGATGAGGTGGGCGTTTGTAGTGCCGGCTATTTTAGGACGGGATACCCCGGAGATACATTTGTAGGAGGGATTGGGCGGGCTGTAGACGTCTGCTGGGACGTCGAAGAGGGCGAGGTCTGAGGGAGGGTCGGGGACGACATTGTCGTTGTCATTGGGACGGAGAGATTCGGTGGAGTTCTGTTTTCGTTTTATTATGGGCTCGCTGAACTGGGATGCTCGGATGAACCGGGCGTTTTGCTCGGCCACTTGGGCGGTGAGGTCGTCGAGTTTGGATAGCCATGAGGGGAGATTTTCGGTGAGATGAGTGAAGCTCTCGAGGGGAGTGATTGAAGCCATGTGGTGTAGCCAGTCAAGTAGAGAATAGATTGGGCGCAGTGAATGATTTGAGAAACAATTGCGCAGAGTGGCGAGAAGTGTAGAGTCATAAAGTTCGTGTATATCGTCAGTTCATCAATGCATACTCGTTCTCAATCATAAATCGTTGTAGGGAGTGAATGTGGATCGTGTGGGAGATGGCGGAGGGTTACGTCCTTAGATAGGATGTGGGGGAGGGCTTTAGATTAGATCTCGGCAAGGAGACCAATACAAGAAGGAGGTTATAACATTATCGAAATCAATATGACTGTCCTTTACCGTCATAGAATTTCGAGTCTGTGTGGTGTGGAGTTGGTTTATGGAAAGAATGGGCAGAAGCAAATACTGGCACCGTCCCACCGCTGATCTCGCCCCCAAAGCAGCTAAGACGCATCGCTCGGCAACATTTCCGATTTACTGGTTTTTGACCTTCGATTTGCCGATCCCAATGTTCCCCCGACGCCGTCCCTTTCAAGCGTGACGGGAACGTCGATGCTAGGACGCATGCCAGCCACGTGTTTGCCAAAAGTATTTCATCATTTGTGTAGTCACGGAGCTTACCGGCACTTTTGGCTTGAGCTTTCTGCATGAAATTATCTTGCGTCAGTACTACTAAAAGGGGAAAGCGAAAGCAATGTTCTATGAAGCCATCAATGACGACGTTCTCAGCCAGTTTTGGGTCTCGCAAGAAAAGAGTGCTGTTGGTCGGTGATGCACCAATGTGCGGAGTAGCCGGTTGCTGCAGAAGCCCTTGTGTGCTTGACGCATCTAATCGCTAGAATCCCTGCCACATCATCGCCTTAAATAGGATACTAATAAGAAAGGATCGAAAATGATGCGCAGCTGGTGGTCGATGCGTCATGCACCTCAACGTCCCCGACCGGCCTTGATTCGAGACAGAGTCGAAAAAGATGTCATGGTTGGGTTACGTCCTTGCGAGCCGCTCCAACGAAGACCCTCCCACGCCCGGGCCGCACCGATACCTCGAGATGGCGGGAAGGGTGGCTTTATTTCTGTGCCGCTGAACTGCTGCCACGAGGACCGAGAGCTGACACAAAGTAATTGTAACACAAGTGTTTGATTGTCACTGTTTGGGTGGTGTGTGCCTTGCTTTGCTACCGAATCATCTTGCCGCGCGCGGCACCTTTCTTCCTTCTCGCATGTCGCACTCTGTCGGTAGTATTCAAAGCGTTATGCCTAATGACGAAAGAAGAGCGGTGCGCGGTGCGCTTCAGCCAAAGGTTGTTCGTACCCAACGATCACCGCTTGGGGAGAAATGAGGGGTTAGGAGCTGCACCCATGTTCGGTTTATTTTGCATGGCTGCAAGCCAATAATGCACCCTGTAGGTTGAAAGTTCTTCCTGCACAGGACATCCTATGAAATCAAGATTCCAAGATGCAGGAATTTAGAGACGCAAGAGACAGAAGAGTTAGACATTGCGAATGGTTCGGATTGAACGTCGTGTTCCATGGCCATGACTCTGTTATTTTCGCAAGAGAAGCTTTTCCGCGCACGCAGTGTGTTACTTTTGGGACGATCTTGGCCTAGCTATAAGCCTTGGCGCTAAGAGAATGCAGGGTGACAGAATTAAGTGGATGATAAGGAATCCTTCACTCCCGGACCCTTTCTCCTGGGCTTTAGATGAGTAAAAGGGGGTAGTAATAGACATAGCGGTGAATTGCAACGTATATGTGCTTGGCGCGATAGTAGGTAGGATTAATATTGCAATATATTCGATAAGTCAGCAGCGTGAGCCAATCAATTGTAGGGTTTTTAGGCCCATTAGAGTATTAAATTATATTGAACTCCAATGAGCGAAGTGACAAAAGCAGATACTCAAGTGCCTAGGGTAGTATCTCAAAAATTGGAGGGCTGCGAAGCAAAGAAACCATGTTCTGTGGAGACTGGGAGAGGTTTGCATGAACAGTGTGCATCTTTATTAGGAATTATATGCCAAATTTCGACCGCGCTTCACGGCTCTCGTCCACGAAAAATGCCAGTGACAAGCTCAGTCCATTCGTGCCTTGCCATGCTTCCAAGATATTATACTTGGTATGCATTGATCGGACTATTTCAGACCAAAGGCATTTTTCGTCAACAGGACTGCAATGAGTCTCAGATATTGAAGCCCTCATGTTGGGGTGGATCAACAAATCTCCAGAGCCCAGCCTCTTCAGCAGCTCTGCGAACACTTGACACCTCTTGATCAGTAACGGGCCGATTGATCTCGCTGTACCTTGCTGAAGACGTAGAAGAAGGCTCCATTACAGACGCCCCTTCCGAGGGCTCAGAGCCGGAAGAACCCCTGGCGGATCTCGAGGGCTTCCCAACATGAGCATCAGGATGATATTGCTCCATGATATTCACAAAGAGGTCTTTCGACACATTGTCACCTAACCACCGCATAATCTCTGCACCCTCATCCCCCTTTCCCGGCATGACCAAATGCCGTAAAAGGACACCCTTCTTCGCAATTCCATCAGCCGTAAAACAGAGACCACCCACCTGCTCGTGCATCTTCTTTATACTTTCCATAGCCACAGTAGCATAATCATCCACCTTCAATAATCTCTTGGACGTCGCAGCTTTCCACACCTTGAAATCAGGTAGGTAGATATCCACCAGCCCATCCAGTAATTCCAAGCTCTCCAGCGAGTCGAACGCCGAAGTATTGTAAACAATCGGCACCTTCAACCCCAATTCCCTCGCCGCTAATATACTCAACACGACCTGAGGGACCACGTGCTCGGGAGTAACGAGGTTGATATTATGGACGCCCCCCACATCCTGTAATTTGACGTACCACTCTGCCTATAAAACTTCGCATCAGCCTCGCTTCCTAGTAACATGAGTCGAAAGACGACACATAAAGTATGGGCAAATAGCCACATCAACCTCTCATTGCAGCCCAAGAGGAAGTGTCAATTGGAAGGTCATCGCCTCAAAGAGGCTACATACCAGCTCCTCAGGTGTAACATCAAACCCATTCCTCTGATGAGCGATATCATGATTCTGACAAAAAACACATCTCAAATTACACCCACTAAAAAACACACTCCCACTGCCCCTATATCCCTGTATACACGGCTCCTCCCCAAAATGCGGCGCAATAGTATTGACCTTCGCCGTCTCCGCACCAATCAAGCAGACGCCCGTGCGTTCGTAGCGGTTCACGCCGCAGAGGCGGGGGCAGAGGTTGCAGTTGCGGAGGTGGGCGTAGGCTTGTGAGCGTTTTTGGGAGGCGGAAGTGGAGGAGAGGAGTGCGTAGCGGGGGGTGTAGTCATCGAGGAGGAAGGGTGGGGCGAGGTGGAGGTGTCGGAGTTGAGGGAGTGGGCGTTTGGTGAGGAAGAGTCGTAGAGGGGAGGGAGGGCGAAGCTGCTTCGCCAGTAGAGGCATTGCAGGAGAAGGTGCCCATCTCCTTGTCTTCAACGAGTAGGGGAACGGAGTCCGTAGGTCCTACTGCTCGTAAGACAAGGCAAAGGTGCTTGACCCATGCGAAAGTGTGAAGGCTAATCGCCAATAAATTGGGCTTTGCGCTCAGCCCTACGATGCAGGTGGCAAATTGAGATACTGGTTAGCTGGCACGATTGGCGTTTTCCACAGATCACCTTTGTAGAGTATGTACTTCTGTTTGCAAATTGAACTTGTATTATGGTATCAGTCGTGTCTATCTTGATGTAGCAACCTAGTCTATAGTGCGACGATGACCCAAGCAATTCTCTGAAAGCCAAAATACTCTAGCAACAGCCATACCTTTCATCGAGATCGAGCAAGGAAACAATGAAACGGGACTCCACACCACCTGGGTTGCTCTCAACGCCTTATCCCATGTGAAGGAATTTTAAAGCCATTGGATAAATGCCTCCATGGCTGCACGCATCTCCTGCTGCTCCATCTCTGTCGTCTGAGGGGGGACGCTGACGCACCAGCACCAGCTTCAGGAGGATCTCCGATGATAACGGGCACTAAAGAAGTCGCGACAGGATACGGTAGCCCTGCAGAGTTTAGAACACTAACGACTGATGTGCTCAACTGCTCATGTGCCGGCAAGCTTGGAGATGGAGACGGTCCACGTGAATGAGGATGCGTTTTTGCTTGCGACGTCAAGTCCTTTGATGTAGGCAGTGTTTGTGACTTTCTTGTGATACCGAGGGAGGACAGTAAAGCACGTAAAATCGAGGGTAGTGTTTTGGTAATGACTATGACTGTCTCTGATGGGCTTGACGCTGCTAAGCTTGAGATAGTTGTTGCTCCTGAAAGAAAGATCGGCTCACTGGCTGGAGTCGTCGATGTGCTTGTTGAGCTGACAGCATCGCTTTGAATGATCACCGTTGCAGAGTCCGCAAGTGTCTTTGACAAGGAATCCTTAGTTGCAATAGGAGATGGCGTCAACTGGAGAGAGCTGACGGCAGCCGTTGACGCTTCCGAAGCTGCTGATTGAGTGGAAACCAGCGCTGACGTAGAGGTGCTTAGTACTACTGATTTAAGCGAGAAGATCCTCGTAGTTGCCTTAGCTGATACACTTGGACGAGTGCTTGCCGTCGCACTGGCAGACGCGCTTGGATACAACCTTGCGGAGATATTCCCGGACAGAGTCGCAGAACCTGTGGCGAGAGATCGTAAGGTGGGGTTTGCGGATGAGGTTGAAGAGATTGATGAGGACGGTGGGTTGCTCGCTGGTAGGTTATCAGCCTTGATGATATCGGCTGCCTTTGGTAAATCGTCAGCGTGAATTCTTTGAAATCAAGACCAGTCGATATCGTACCTTCTCCGCCACTCCATACACCACTGCCTGTAAATGAGTGGCTGGTATGGCTGGAAAGATACCGGCGTCAACCACCCGCAGATTCTGCGTACCCCAGACCCGTAGGTGTGAGTCCACAACTCCGCCCAGTTCGAGCGGCAGCATAGCCAATGTTCCGTTTAGATGGAATTCAGTCCTAATACCATTGTTGATCACTTGGTTGATAGCATCCTCGTCGGCATCAACAGGTGGTACGAATTGAGCGGGTTGCAGTTCGAGCATTGGGGGAGTCGCCAGGATCTGTTGATTGAACAGTAGTGCCTCGATTAGCACTTGTCGGTCCACAGGGTTGGTCAGCCATCTTGGGTCAATTGCAGGCGGCTGGAACCGATCGGCAGATTGGATGTAGCGGATGTATGACAGATACCGTCAGGCTGCTGGCATTGTTGTTGATTATTTCGTAGGCACCTACAGTTTTCTCTGCTAATCTTCCCCGCCAGAGATTGTTTTTGTGCAATGAAGCCTGCGATGATCGTTGGATCTAATCCAGCCACAAGACACATTGGCGAGGATGCTTGCTGAGTTGTTGCTGATCAGTGGTAAAGGATTGAAGGCTAGAGCATTTGGTGATCCGGCAGTCCAGGGACCTAAGCAAGTCAGCGATCGGTCAGTCTGAACTTGCAGTGCTGTTACATACCAGTCTTGTCAGTACCATATTCTTCCTCAGCCTCTGCATTGTACGTAGCATTCGTAATTAGCTCTGTTGGAGAAGGGTAGCTGGCGTTGTTATCTGCAAGCATCATTAGTACCATAGGGACGAACATTCTATCCATTTATAGCTTACATGGATAGAAGGTGCCCACAAGACAGTGATCTTGAAGATTGTTGCCAACACCAGGCAGATCGAGAGCCACAGGAATGTCGAATTCAGCTAACAATGGGGAAGGTCCTATGCCAGAGAGCTGGAGGAGCTGAGCAGAGTGTAAAGCACCAGTAGCAACAATGACCTCCCTCGTTGCATATACAGTTTGACGTGGTGCTGTGGCGTTGGGTGCAAACTGGACATTGTCGGTTAATCTAAAGCTAGTGGAGCGCGGCACATACCTCGACTCCGGTGATTCTCAGATTGGAAGTTCTAGGATCTTGGCTACGAGTGAAAGGAGTAGATCTCTTGCCCGGCAGAGGAGGTGTGGTTCCGGCAGGCCCGAACCCGAACCCGTTATTGTCCCCTGAAGAAGGTCCATTGCCATCGGTATTGCCTCCGGCTGCTGGGGGTACTAACTGCGTTGTTGCTACCAACGCCGTCGATCATGATACGAGTTACATGCTGCCCGGTGATGATGTGGAAGTTGCTCCTGCTCACGTAAGGGTCGAAATAGGTACGACGTGCATCAGAGCGGGTCTGATTGTTGGGTCGAGGTCGGTAGGCACAAAGGCGGGGCCTACAGAAGTTCCATCGTTGGGGTCGAATTGTGTCGGCAACCCTGGGAGGTTCATTCCGGCAAACAGATTGACTAGCACGGTTAGCTGTAGTGCAATGTCAAATGAATCGAAGGGACCTACTAGACTGGGGATAGAAATACTTGGGGTAGCTGACTTGTACAGGCCCAGAGGTGCCATGGACAGCAGGGTTGTAGTGGATGGAGTGTTCTTCTGCAAACTCTTCAGAATATACCGGGGTGTGTTTGACTCTGTTGCCAACGTAAGCTATGTTTGCAATTTGAGCAGACACGCATTTACCTTCATGAAGTATGATAGAATGCCGTCCCAGCCCCAGCCAGGATTTCCAAGAGCTTCCCAGGCGTCGAAGTCATCAGATCCGCCTCTATTCCAGCACATAGCATTGAGGATGCTACCACCGCCAAGTACTTTGCCTTGTGGCATTGCTCTAGTGTTCCCATCGAGCTGTGTCTGTGGCACCGTCTCGAGGTCCTAGTCGTAGATACCACCAATGTCAGCTCCGACGTAGACCGGGTCCTGGATGACTGCCTCATAGTGATCACTGAAACTGTAAGCTTTGATGGTAGCTTCGAGGTGGCAAAGACTTACGCTTCGCCTGCTTCGATGCAGAGGACCGTTCTTGATGCAATCTCGGAGAGCCGATTTGTGACCACGAGTTCGCTGATGCCACAGCCGACGACAATGTGGTCGTATGAGTCTAATAAAGGCTCATTGATGTCACGCCCATGGAGATGGACTCCCAGGGATGAAGTTGGGAACAACGCTGAAGTGAGTATGGCTAGCATGGCCCTTAATATGACGAGGGAGAGCAGGTCCGTGGCAGAATGCCGAGTAATGGCCCAATTGGGCAGAACAACAGTGAAGAAAGGGAACTGCGCGTGGCAATGATGGAGATCAAAAGTTTGCAAAAGAGTGTGGAGGTGCAAGATGAGGAAGGAGTGACTTGTTGAGGCGGGAAATTGATGGGTAGTCCGTAGTTGTTTTTTGACCTTAGGGCTAGCTGGCCTCCACGCTTGACTCAAGACCAGCACGATATGATCCCTCTTTAACGGGTATCGTGCAAATGCTCTCTAGTATTAATGCTTCACGAGCAACACAAGGCTTCTCTCATTGGTGTCTCTAGCGCGTATAGACTGTTTTCAGGGCATTTTCAATCCACAACTACACCACATGTATTATTTCAAGGCTTGCATGTTAAATTATTATGTATCATGTCTTCAACGTAGTGGCATAGGTCTTCATGAGGCAAGGGTAGTCCAACAACTCTAAGAGAAAGAAGGAGCACTGCCTTTAAGGGGCAAGGAGTATTGCTCCGAGGCATTTTGAGTGAGGAGTGCACTCGAGTGCTTTCCAGGATGCAAATTAAGCAACGTAGTAGGGAATTCACCCCGAATCTCAATCTTACGACTCAGGCAAAGATCAGAGTGACTCTAGTGGATAACAATGCATGACAAATAAGAGCCTCACAATCTGGCAAAGCCTTGACTCCACCCAGAAGCCATTCGCATCTGGTGCTGCCCAGCTTCCCTCCAACAATATATATCCGCTCACAGTGAACCCATATCATCATTTGTGTAATGCCTCCATATTCCTAGACCATGTGCCTCCATGTTGCAACCCAGGGTAGCTCTCGGTTGTCCTAAAGCTTTTGAACTCCAGCTGATGGATAACGGATGCGCGAATGGGATGGTAGACGAAGGTAGGATTTCAGATCAGCCTGGCGAGGCAAATAGGAGCTGCACAATCAGGTACTGATCGCCCGTTGTGCAGTGAATGGGACGTCACTCGTAATGCTTCACGTCTCCGAGTGGATTCAGAGCTTCACTGGCCATTGCTCCGCATGTTGCTGTACTTTGCTTGTCCTGGTGAGTACGTGTGTGAATTGTCGTCAATGGCCAGTACGTGTTTGCGCTTGCCTCCCTGCAACCGGCTAACCCAATAGATCCAAGCTTGCCAAGTCTGAAAGCAAACCTCAAGGCTATTCAGACGTCCAAATTCCACACTCCTCCTTTATTGGGCCTTTTAACATCCAGATGTGAAGCTTAAAAGCCCGTCCCAAAGGTACAGGCCAATGGCAAATGATGGCTGCTCGTCCAGCTTCTTGCGGTGCTCCGTTCACGCTTATCCAATGCCATAGTCTCTGCGGAGAATATCAATGCGCCCCTTATCATGCGTGCAATGTAGCTTGTACCGGTCAACCTTTGTACCCTTCAGTGACTTTTCTCTCCAATGATGCCCTCGATGGTGCTGCTCGATCGCCCCGACGATTTCTACGGGTTTCAAACCCAATATTGCTGACATGATTCTGAAAAAGTATGAAGCTTGGCTTTGCCGTCATGAAGGAAGACAGGAAGGTTGAAAGGTCGATGATGTTTGGATCCTGTCGAGTTACAGCAGTCCCCCACAGCATGATGTTTTTCACTGACAGTTATGCAGCCTGCTGCCAAGTGTCGTTAAATGCTGCTCATCTCAGCTGTTGTCCTTGCCTTGATGCTATCATACTAGGGTGACTCTGCTTTATCGGGAGCAGCTCAACACCTCTGACAGTGGCCTGTCACATGGGATATCATGCACGGCACGCATAGCATAGTTAGAGGATTCTCCAGCCTTCTAGCACTGATGCCTTTCCTAGCTCCAGGGATTGCCGCCGTAGACTTGAAACCTCCTGCACCGACCTCTGCTCTTCTGGAGGCCCAGCACAGATTGGCTGGGTCCTTAAGCACTGCTGTGTATGGACTTAGTTCACAATAGTATCTGTCCAAGAGAAACAACGTCCATGCAGACAAACAGCTTTGAGTGCGTGGTTGACCTTGGAGCTACAAGAAATGGCACGACTCTAGCCGCGCTAGGTGTCATCACACCGCGATGATGATAGGTTGCCTGCTTGCAATAAACAACACATCTCGGTTGCCACTCAAATCTCGCGTTAATCTCCTACAAAACAAGACCTCGAACATCTACCTTCTTTCTTGGACTTTACCTTCGCACCCCAGTTGCCGGCGCACTTGCTCTGAATCACTCCTCGTGCTCGTCAACATTGCGATATCTGTCTTCGATTATCTGACGCGTCTCCAAACTCCCCAAAGCATACCCCCGGCTCTAGACCTGTGCTGCTACTCACCTCACTATGGCTACAAAATCATCCACCGGCGACTCCAAGGTAGATGGTTACATCAATACCTATCGTCCATTGGAGGTACTTCACCCGGTAGTAGCTAAGATATATGAGACACCTGAGCTCAAGCGGATGTTCTGGAATTGCTTGACCTACGATCTCACTGTGATCAACCGCCGCTCACTCAATCTCGCTGATTTCGAAATCACAGCGGCGCAGAAAGCTTTCAGTGCTCTTATGGGCAACGAAAAAGATGGTGTCGCAGCGGTCGAAATCTACGTGGAAGAGATCTTAGGTCTAAAATTCAACGAAGATTCAGACAGGGTTCAGGCCCTGAATACAACGATTCAAATGAGGAACTGCATGCTAGATGGTACACCCAATTCCCTGTTTGGTCTCCCAGGATGACGTAACTAATAAATCCCTATCACGCAGCAGCAGGGTCGCGCTGCACTCTTCCAGCTCCTTTCGGGGCTTCCTCCAGCGAGATATCAGTCTCACCACAAATCGAGTTCGACATTCATCGTTCATCCAGCAAGCGCCCAGCATCTACCGATCTCAGCCGCATCACCGAAGGTCTGTTCGTGTCCGACGGTAGCGACGGTTCCCAAGTCCTGAGTTCGCCCCACGGGCCATTCGGATCAGCGCAAAATGGCTTCATTGTCGACAATACTGGCGACCAAGCCCTTGAGCCCAATGAAGAGGACCCCAAACTCAATCGACTCCTCGGCATGTTCCACCAAGCCAAAAATGACTTCCGTGTCGCTCCACTAAGAAGTATCGACCGTACTAAAGCCGCTAAGTTCTTACGTGACACTATTGAAAATACGCTCGCGTACATCACCACCAAGCAGCTCGCAGCGCGCGGCAAAGAGCCCACCAATGGCTTTGAGAGCTCGACGCTAGAAGACCTGCAAGAGACGCTCAAGCAAGCTAGAGCGGTTGCTGAGGAAGGTTCTGGAGGGAAGAAGCGTCGCTTCGATGCCCCACAAGAGAGTACTGGTATCGGATCCCAACCAAATGCTCACAACCCACGCACCACCGACCCTATCCTTCGAGGCCGCGCGACAGAGACCAACGTGGGTCAGTCAGACACCTATCGACCTTCAGCACAGCGCGGCCCACCAGTTTCCTCTTCCGGCCAGTACCGCAACGATCAAGCTAGGCAGAAGCGCTCAGTCTCCCCGTTCCATCGCTATCCTGCCACGATTGGTCAATCGGTACGTCGCGTCTTTCCAAGGATCGAGAAGTCGTACACTAAGCGCAAGCAGCCGAACGCTCCTCGTCGTGGGGATCGCTATGGCCCATCGTACAAGTGACCAACTCGCCAAGGTCGTGTCAGCAACGTCTCGCTTGGCTTTATTTCTATAAATACTGGAGAAGAAGTACTACTTTTCTTGTGTGGGATACGTTTGGTGATCAGAACATTTTCGTGAGAGGGTTGGCTACTTTTCGTCGTTGTAGTGATCGTCTCCTGTGATGATGACAATCCTGCGAGCGGCTCCATATTAAATGTATCTCATTCTTGCGGGCTATCGTTGTTATGGAACCATGTTTGTGGAGGGCTCTGAGATGGGAGAAAGCCTTTTCATTCTACTTGGCGGTCAGGTTTCCATAGCGGTCGGACATTTTCTTTCTTCTGGTGGATTTTCTTATGTGATGGGAAGATGCTTGTGAAGGGCCCTAGGGTGGGAGCATTGGCGGGCAGAATGTTTTTATTCTCGAATGTAGGCTTTTTTCCCGGCGGTCAGGATAGGATTACGGCCAGTCCCTGTGTACATTATGCTCAAGCAAAGTTCAGTTTCAATGGAATCAAGATTTCAGTATCAACTCCTATGGACTACTGCCTATCTCCTGCCTTTTCGCGAGGAAGTTCTCTTTAATGCTTCAACGGTTCTGGGAAAGCGACTAGATATACATTCATATCCCAGGCCAGCTAAATACTCATCAGTGCACACAAGGGCCACAGAACTCCTCGCCAGTCACGCTGGCTACGCCGGACCCCTGCCATGTTCACATTTCTCCTAGCTCGTGTCATGGCATGTGCCTCCAACACCCTCACCAAGCAGTATGACCACCGTCAACAATCATAGCCGACCCAGTCATATAGCTACTCGCCGGACTACACAAGAACAGTCCCACCCCCTTAAACTCTTCCGGCCTCGCCAGCCTCCCCAGCATACTCTCCTCCTCCCACTTCCCCCTCAACCCCGGATCCTCTTCAAAATTCTCCCTCACCATCGGCGTAACAATATGCCCAGGACAAAGCGAATTAACCCTAATCCCTCTCTTCCCCCACTCCATCGCCAGATTCCTTCCCAGCTGCACAAGCGCTGCTTTCGAGGCATTGTACACAGGAGAGAGTAGTCCTTTATTAGCCACGAAGCCGGACATGGAGGCTACGAGGACGATGGAGCCGGAGCAGTTGTATTCTATCATTCTTTTCGCTACGGCTGTTGCGGTCATGAATGCGCCAGTGAAATTGTCCGATTGTTTACATGTGCTGAGGCGGTTGTTGATGCCGCGAGGAACTAGCGCCCGTGTATTGAAGGACGGTTGATATCGGATAATAGCGGACAGCACGGAGAATGCTCGACATTACTCCGATGTGTTGTGAATTTATAATAATTAATGGTAAAGTAATTTCGATATATATTTTATTACACTAAGTCTTAATAAGTAAAGAAGATAGAAATCTATTTCTAATTTAATCGAGACTCGTCTAAGACTATCGCTTTTAACGAGCGAGCTAGATAATCGGAGGTAATACGATAATCGCGCATGAAACTTGCAATAGTGATAGATTCGGAGCGTTGCTCCGAAGAGAATATGCAATCTACGAGTTCGATACCGTTATATTAAAGTATGACATGTGCCAGGAAATCCAATCAGCCCGGATCAAAGATGACCTAGAGATTGAACAGAATGATACCCTTGTGCGGATAACAAAAATGAAAATCGGTATTCAAACCCATGCAGATCCGGAAAGGGACGCACGTTGACCGGCGGGGCTGTGCTCCGACCAAGTCGTCATTAAGTCGTCATTCAGCCAGACAAGTCAGTAGAGGGTGTTTCTTAGCTCCAGAAGATTCACTAGCGTATAAGGAAGACCCCAAGGAGAAGACGCTCGCGTGCCAAAATATGGGAGCGAAAATCATGGCAGTCAACTCCGTTCCCAAGCCAATGATTACGGCTCCCAAAGAAGCCATCTTTAAAATCACCCACTGCACCATATGTGGATCCGATCTACACATGTATGAGTTCCAGGCTCTACCGACAAACAGTGATGTTGGAATTCTGACGGTTTATCTGACACCAGAAACAGGCGAGTTAGACTCAGCCATGCAGGAGGGCGATATCATGGGTCATGAGGCTATTGGAATCGTGGATGACATTGGCTTGGAAGTGGAAACAGTAGAGAAGGGGGATAGAGTCATAATTCTTCCTGTCATTGCTTGCGGGGCATGCTTTTATTGCAAACCTCAGGTCGGTGTTGACAGCCAAAAGTCATTGTATCCCAAACTCAGATGACTGATGTGGTTGTGCTTGCAGGAGTACTCGCTCTGCGATAAGACCAATCCTACTAAGGACATGGATCATATGTGGTATTATTTTATGTGATAGTCCGTAGCATTAGTTTTTGCTCACAAGCTGCTTGCATAGGGGTCACCGCCTCTCGGGGATTTTCGGCTATACTCATCTTATAGGAGGCTATCCGGGGAACCAAGCTCAATACTGCCGTGTGCCTAACGCCAACATCGTGCTAGTGAAGGCACCGAATGAAGGAGTCTCTCCGGAAAAATTACTCGCACTAGCTGACGTAACGAGAACCGCATGGGACGGCTGCGAGTTGGCCGAGGTCGATAATGGCGATGTCGTCGGAGTCTGGGGATGTGAACCGATAGGGCTCAGTATCGTAAAACTCAGCTTCTTTAGAGGAGCGAAGAAAGTCTATGCCGTCGAACCGGACCCAGGACGACTGAAAATTGCCGAGAGCTTTGGATGCATTGGCGTCGACTTTGGCACGCATGCAAGTGTCTCAGACTACATCTTGGATAAGGGCATCGAGGCGAACGGGTTCAGAAGCGCGCAAAGCTAGCTGCATGCCACCATGAGAACCTTAGGTAAGGTGCCTGCCCCTTACCGCGACCGGATTCCAACGTTCGCGCAGGTGTAGAAGGTGGTCAGTCGGACACGATTACCCACGTGATCAGGGCGACTCGGCAGGCGGGCAATATTGCGTTGATGGGACATTTCTTCTTCACTACTAACGAGTTCCCGATTGGGGCACTTATGGAGAAAACAATCACTTTGCGTGGAGGGCAGTTGTCTGCCCAAAAGGTGGGATAATCCGATCCATCTGTGCTGCTGGTGACGAACTCAGTACAGTATCACCCGTACCTCCTGGACATCACGGTAAAGGCGAATACGATCCATCATTCGTTTCCACCCACAAAGGCAGGTTATCAAGCAACGTTTTCTTGCATAAGATGACCTTTGCGACGCGCTTGCTGTTCTAACCAATTCTCAACAGATTGTTTCGAGAACCTCGCGGAGACTTACAAGCTTCAGAACGAGCATGCGATTCCGGGCGGTCTTAAAGCTATTTCGGTGACTTCCTCTGGACATTCGCTTGGGTCTCCTTTTCGCTAATCGAGGTGGTGCTCCATTATCTACACGATGCTACGCCAACGAGCATTACGGGTCGATAAGGACATTTACTTGCAGGAGGAAGTCTATCTTAGGATGAGATAACTATTTAGTGTTTTCTTAACCTCGACCCTGCCGTCTAATCTTTTGAAGTCTGTAGTGGAACCCTTGGAAAATCTACCAGACATTCCTCAAGAATCAATATCAACTATGATCATCCACGGATCGTTGAACATGAAATTTTTTGTCCCATAATGATGCTGCTGATGAGCCTGGCTTTCCTTCGAGATCTTCTAGTTTGAGGGTAGCATCGTCCTCTTCTGCACGGCTCGTCTCTTCAGGATGAAGCAAGGTCGATTCGGTGCATATCTGGCGATGTATCAGAAACTCATCCAGTACTGATCCGAGGCGTAATCAATTTTTCTCAAGTTCATCTAACAAAGCTCTTCTCTGAAGCAATCGCTGTGAGCTTTTCTGACATCTTCGTTTCCAACTCATTCTGCACACGTTTCAGCTCTTTTATTTTGGCTACCACTTCCCTTTGTATCAGTCTAATGTTCTTACTTCTCGAAGTATCTTTCAGGACTGTCGTAAGTGATGCTGCACTTTCAATCATTTTCTCAACCTTGCAAACACTTACCAGTTGTCGATGAACTGCGGTGTGTCGTATCTGGTGAGTTTTGAAGAGCACATCCCGAAAAGATACACCTGGTATCTCTGTTGTAGCCCACGAGGGAAGGTCTTTGCAATATCTGACCAGAATCCTAGTCCATCGAGTGAGCTCTATGGATTCCACACATTCACATGACCTCGCCTTGAGGACTTCTGGCAGCCATAGGCGCCCAAAGTCGAAACAGCACTCTTCGAGTATGACTTGAATTATAGTGAGAAGACGATGTTGTGTCTTGTAGGGCAAGGAAAGAGGATGAAGGGTCGGTGTCACAAGCGTTGCAGGAGGCAAGTTCAATGTGCGGGAACCTATTGTAGGGCACTTCAGGCTCAGCTCAGTACGACCATTGGCCGTCTTTAGGTCGCTCTTACCGCATTGCGAAATCTTCGGATCTAGAACGTCCGGTTTTTTGATATTCTCTTCTTCTGAAGATATCATTGCTTCCATGGCGTCCGCCTCAGACTTGGTCGCTTCAAAATCCGAAGGCTCGCTCTCTTCCCAGCTACCATCGGAGGATTGGAACAGCTCGGGAAATTGCGCCTGGGCTTTCGACGCTGATTCGAAGACGCCGGCATCGAGAAGCTCTTTTACGACGTTGCAGATTGTCCCAAGGTCATACTCATTGGTGAGAGTCCCAAACGAATGCTTGTTCTTCTCCAGCAGCTTCCGGACGCTCTTGGTCTTCCGAACACGAGCGTTCCTTCCGGTAAAAACGCTGCTACAGTGCAGATAGACTGATTTCCTTGGCGCTTGCTCTTTCGCCATTGTTCGCTGAGGGTGATTTCATTAGATATTGATCCATCTGAGGTTGATAATCGACTGTACGTACGTTATAATCCGATATTGGCGGGGGAGGCGGGTTTAGTCAGCCTTATGGGAAGCGAATGATTAAAAGCTTCCCCGCTTTGAAGGCAGTGGGGTAAATATATATACACGACTAATGGTCTCGCTATCAAGAAATGAGTATGCTCATTCCAATTCTGGTTCGCGCCAAGTACACCATGCTTCCCACAAAAGATACTGACGCAGTACACGCGGTCAACGAGTCACCGACCCACAATCCCATTGGTAGTAGTTTAGATGACAAACCACGATTTCAGAGACTGCAAAGCTTTACTCAGTACTTTAGCCGTGAAACGTACGTCTGACCTGCTTACCTTTTGCTCAGAGCAGAATCTCCCTTGGTCTCACCTTCTAACATTCTTCACTAGATATCAAGGGTCACTGGTCTTTAACATCTTTACTTTTCTTCTCCCCGCACTATACGGGACGCTCAGCAAGCTATGGATCGCCAAAATAGATCCCAGCCAGGTGGTCACGACGATGTCTATACTTATATTGGCGTCGTGACACAAGTTCTCAATGACGGCCTTCCGAGAGCAGCATGGCTCATCATTGGGGACAGAACAACCCGGACCGTGCCCTCTCGCCTTAGCCTTTCGTATACACTGATCCTCATCCAAACCGTACTTGGGGCCATCATGACTGTGGTCTTCATTGCCGCCTCCCACCAACTTGCGGCAGCATTCGTCCCCTCCCAAGTCAGGAAGGCTTCTATAACATACGTCCAAATCTCTTCGGTTTCAGCCCTATCCTCCGCGGTGCAAGTGGCTGTATCTGACTGTACTCGGGCATTGGATAATCCTGATGGGCCGATGGCGAGCACGGGTTGGTACTAATATGCGAAAGCCTAAAGCTTCTAGACGGGACTTGACCGGTAATGTTCTTCCACTCATACCCCGCATCACAAGCTGACTGACTCTTTGCCAAGGAAATTGTTCATCCCGCATTTATCTCTTGTATAATTGCCCTCATAGTTGAAGTTCCCATCTGTATTTGCCTCTCTTTACGGGGCATGGAATGCTTTGCCTACTATCTTTCCGGATCTACCGACGTGGCGCTGATAACGAAGAAGATGTGGAAGGTTAGCTTTTGATCCTTGAATTTGTTTAAAGCCCCGGACCGCTAACGATCATGTAGAACATAGATTGGTGTTACATCTTTTACGCGGTCCAATATCAGCTTACAGCTATACTACTTGCGACTAATCCTCACTGGTACCTTTACCAAGCGTTGGGATCGAATTTCCTCTGGATTCTCCCATGGGCAATTGTGGTTACTAAGATCAAAATGTCCGAAGAACATGCGTGGACGTACTATTCGATCATATTTGGCTGCGCCTTGGTTTTTGACTTCTTCGACGTGGGGATCGTTGCCCTGTTATGGGCGTGGAGGTTGAGAAAGGGGAAAGTTACTCTTCGGCGTATTCACAGCACTCTTTGAGTTTTTGGTAAATTTACAAGACCGGAAAAGGTCCCCCTCAACCTTAGGTTGCACCATGAATTCTATACCGGGGGCTTCTTGGGCGCGTTCTATTAGGAAATTACGGCGCGGATGAATCCGTATGCTCCATATGATTCAATTGAAAAGCAGGGAAGTATGCTGCAAAGTATGTTGATCCTGTATATTTCCAAGACTGGCCACGTTCTAGAAACGTCCATGGAAAACAATCCTCATCAAGTGGAAGGATCAAGCCGTAGAATAGTGTCGTATGTCGAAGTTTAGACGCCGCAAACTTTGCGTAGGTCAAACGATATCAACTTGCTTTCATCCGGTTTCCCTTCTACCTATATTACCCCTCTTCCTTCATTTCAATGTTATGAGAAGCCTAGCCTTCGCGCGTGCTTGCGGAGGGTGGTACAAATCTGGTAATAGATTGTTTCTTCTCCTACTCTCGTGCACCTGCGGGGCTTTGCGTTTCGGTCGTTTCGGTCGTCGAGCTTGCTGTTATTCTTTCGCTGTACTAGGCCTTGGATCTACACTCCGCCTTTTATCTTCTCCTGTTAGTGACGTGGAATAGCTTGAGATATTGTTTCGACGACATCACCTTTCACATCATCGTTCATGCGTGTCACTGGCGATGTGGTATCTTTCTGAGCCTGTCTGCTGACTTTTCTCTGCCTCAGCTCGCGACCATAGGGTCGGGCTGTAGAGGATCTAGCAGTCTTGTTGCCGCTTGTTCTCCGTCTCCGGTGCTATAGTTGTTCGCGTCCAGTATAGGTAGAGAACCAAGGATCACGAGCCCACCTTGAATTAAAAGGGAGGCTGCAGTTTTCTCCATTTGAGATGATCTTTGATAGGGCTGCCATATCTCGGAGAAACCCAGCGCTGAGGCTCGGCGGCAATCAGATACTCGTATTAACCCCATAACCGGCAGGACCCTATAACCGGCAGACACTAAGCCTAGTTAGGTATAGTAGTAAACAAATACTATAAACAATTCTATTCGAATTACTCTATATTACCTACTTAACTCTACTATTATAGCTATATTAACGCTCTATAAGCCCCTAGACCCTCTCCTAGATCTAGCCGATAATAAAGACCTCTAGATAGGTCCTCCGGAGCTCCTAAAGGAGTAAAGAATCCTATTAGCTCTATACTTTTATTATAAAGTTATTAGTACCCTATAAGCCGAACCTATTTACTAGATTATTAGTCGCTTTTAGATTAGTTAGTGTAATAGGAACCTATAGCAATGTGAAATAACGTATAGTAGTAGGGTTTGTACCAAGACTAATTCTCAAGGAATCTAAGAGTGAGGGGGGCGGAACTCCCTATTAAACAATGGGCGCATGGGACTCGTAGCGCTAACGCACGCCAAGCGTATAGTAATCGCGAGCCAACCAAGACTTTGCTAAGCCTTCCATTACAGTTAGAGTACTCTATTAGATTAGATTAAAGGGGTAAAATTAAAGAAGGAATATAATAAGGAATAGTAATTACTATTACTAGTAGAAGAAGCTTCTATTATAATATTAGAACCAGTAGTTCTAATAGGACTGTTATATAGGACAAGGGGACTAGAGACAGGATAGGCAGCTCAAGCGATGAGCGCCAGGAGCGCTGAGCGATCAAGGCGATTAGGAATAATGAGCGCTAGGAGCGCTAAGCGATCCAGCGTTTATAAGATACTTGGCGGGATTTCCTATTGCTATATATATGGGTACTTGCTTACTATTTTGTAATGGAAGGCTTAGCAAAGTCTTGGTTGGCTCGCGATTACTATACGCTTGGCGTGCGTTAGCGCTACGAGTCCCATGCGCCCATTGTTTAATAGAGAGTTCCGCCCCCCTCACTCTTAGATTCCTTAAGAATTAGTCTTGGTACAAACCCTACTACTATACGTTATTTTATATTGCTACAGGTTCCTATTATAATTCTAATTCTCCTTCCTTATAAAGGGTAGCGATCCGGAATAAGTATACTAAGGCAAACGCGTACAACTCGCAGCCGGAACGGAGGTAAAACGTCTAGTACCTTAGAAGGTAGTAGGGATAGATAACGTTAATAGGCGGTTGGCGAAGGTAGTAGAAACCCCCCGCAACCGCCTAGGGATGATGGCTATACCTCGGAAGTAATAGATTTAGTACCTACTCTAGACGAGTACCTGCAGGCTCGACGCCGCCGAACCGAGCTCGTTAAGTAACACGAATTAGATACTATTCTACCCCAAATCGAGACCCTCGAGCGTACCGCTCTAGATCTAGAGGCTACTATATAGGCGAGACGCCGTCTAGAAGAATTATAGAAGTAGCAAGAACTCTAGGAGACGCTGGCTCAGATCGAGGCCCTAGAAAGGGGAGAAGTCCCCCCGCCGGCCAGCTACAGTTCCTACCCCGCCATCTAGCTCGGGCTCTATAAGCCGTACTTATGGCTCGAAATATACACGAAGCGCATCCTCCGATAAGAAAGAAGATCGGGCCCTATCTATAAGACCGGCGAAGATATCCGAATATCAGGGGAAGACTATCCGGGAACACCGCGATTAGATAGAGGGATATAACACCGTCTCTTGATAGGCTTATCGCTATTTCAAGACGGATAAGAATTGCATTCTATACGCAATATTAGCGCTACGCGGTAGCCCGCGGCAACTGTAGGGAAGCTATAAGAAGGTATATCGGTTAGATACCGCAAAAGAGGTCAGAATTAGTAGATCTAGCCGATAGGTTGGAAGATATAGACGCAGATAAGCCGATACGCCGTTGAGACGCCCTGATTACGCAGAAGCTGGCCAATATAGCAGGGATTCACACCCCTGTGTTTAAGGCAATCAGAGGGTATATAGGCTAGACACTCCTGAGGGAGGTAATGCTCTAGAAGTAGGCGTAACGCACGCGGTATATGGTATACACGCAGTGCAGGCGCAACATCCAGCAGTAGAGGCAAAAGCTGAACTGCTAGGATCTATACTTGCCGCGGTCAATAAGACCCGTTCAAGTTATATAATAAGGCTTAGGAAACCTCTACCCTAAAGCCGGGGGAGCTCAGGCGAGATACCGGCTCAAACCACTTGCAACGTAGCTAGTATTTAGCTTAATCCTATTGCTGGAACTATTGGTTATAAACAACTCGTTCTATATATAGTCGCCAGTATAATAGCGTCTCACGAAACGGTATATACGTCTAAAAGCGATTCTATCGTATAGTAAACGCCGGGTCTTAGATATAGGATAAGTAAAGTCTTTGAGATATAATAGCGCTGTATATATACCGAAGACGAAGCTATTGGAACGCCAAAATCAAACGGGCTAGATACTCCTAAGGGAGGTAATACTCTAAAAGCAGGCGTAACGCACGCGGTATATAGTATATATGTAGTACAGGCGCAATATCCAGTAGTGGAGGCAAAAGCTGAACTGCTAGGATCCATACTTGCCGCGGTCAATAAGACCTGTTTAAGTCATATAATAAGGCTTAGGAAACCTCTACCCTAAAGCCGGGGGAGCTCAGGCGAGATACCGGCTCAAACCACTTGTAACGTAGCTGGTATTCAGCTTAATCCTATTACTAGAACTGTTGGTTATAAATAACTCGTTCCACGTGTAGTCGCTAGTATAATAGCGTCTTACGAAACGATATATACGCCTAAAAGCGATTCTATCGTATAGTAAATACCGGGTCTTGGATATAGGATAAGTAAGGTCTTCTAAGATATAATAGCGCTATATATATACCCGAAGACGAAGCTATCCGAGATAAGCTATTGAAACGCCATTATAACGACCCCTTAGCGGGACATTTTGGGTCTAATAAGACTATAGAGCTCCCTAGGAGAAAGTTCTTCTAGGGTACTATTAATAAGGATATCAAGAACGCCAAAATTAAACGCTTAAGTATTATCTGCGTACCTACTGCGATAAGTAGCAGGGTAACTAGGCGGGTCTCCTACCGCTAGCCGAATTCGTCTATCGCTAAGCTTAGCAAGTAAGCTCCGGGAGAAGTCTATTTTATTTAATATATAGAGATAAGCTAGAGCTTAAAATATACGCCGAGGATAATACTAGGGAGGAAGAGGTACCCGCAACAAAGGATCGTATAAAGTAACTTTACTAAATACAAGATACGCTTACAAAACGCTAGGTAACCGCAGTATCCTCCCTAGCGGGAGCTATATCGAAGGTAGCGCGGAGACGGAACGCCTTATTAGCGAGGCGGTAGCACTTATAGGGGACCTCGGGGAGTAGCTGGGGGTTAGTATTTTAGAGGTATAGTAAAAGAGAAGGCAAGCTATAAGCCTGGAGCTCGAAATAGAGACGCCGGCGAAGAACTACTAAAGCGTACTAGGTACGCAATATTACGGCCCTGGCCTATATACGGTAACCTTCCATTATCTATTCTATCCCTATTAACTCGCTCTAGGCCGGCCCTTAATAGTATATAGAATCTCTATCATTAACTGGCGATATAAGAGGTATTATCAGCGTTGGGATAGAGGGTACTTTTAGTACCTCCTAGTAAGTAGTAGTACTATACTAGCTATATAGGATCTGTCGATCTAGGATAAGTCTATCTACCTACTACAGCGTGCTTTTAGTAAGCGAATACCCAGGGGTCCTACCTGATACCGATAGTACTACGGACAAAACCTTATCTACCGGCTTATAAGCTAGTTAGCAAGTCTAAATAAACGACGTAGAAACCAGTGAGCCTGCTTGAACGGCACCTACAGTAAGCCTACTCGAACGGCACCTACAGTGAGCCTACTCGAACGGCACCTATAGTAAGCCTACTCGAACGGTACCTATAGTAAGCCTGCTCGAACGGTACCTACAGTAAGCCTACTCGAACGGCACCTATAGTAAGCCTACTCGAACGGCACCTACTGTAAGCCTGCTTGAACGGCACCTATAGTAAGCCTACTTGAACGGCACCGCGATTCAACTAGGGAAGCGCACGACATGCTTAGCTAAATACCTGACTATTGGTATAACTATAGTATATATCGCTATAATTCTCCCCTCTTAAATTATACGAGATGAGGGTAGTAAGGCTATAAGCCTTATAAGTAGTAGAAGACTCTTTTCCTTATTTCCCTACTAGGGTTTAAAGGTTTTTATCGAGTCTTCCCGTATAACGAAATTATATATACCGCTCTAGAAACGTCTACTATTAGTATATATAGTATACTTAAGGAAATAGGGCCCGAGGACGAGCCCTTAGGGGGAGGAGGCAATTATAATAGAAGGCTTAGCAAAGTCTTAGTTAGCTCGCGATTACTATACGCTTAGTGTACGTTAGCGCTACAAGTCCTATACGCCCATTATTTAATAGGGAGTTCCGCCCCCCTTACTCTTAGATTCCTTAAGAATTAGTCTTGGTACAAACCCTACTACTATACGTTATTTCATATTGCTACAGATTCCTATTATATATTTAGAGTAGCGTACTTAACTTCCTATTCAATTGTCTACTATATACGATAGATCTCTTAGGCTAGGCACTAAATATATATTATCTAATTATATACCAGACCCGCTTAGTATCTATTGAAGCCTACTTTATACTCTTATTAGTTATACCTCTATCCCTATTAAGAATCAATCTATATACGGCACGAGTACGTAATACGTATTTATAATACTTTGAGCACCCTCAAGGATAAGTACTATACTAAGAGACCCTAGGGTACCTACCCTAAGCTCCTTAGGAGGGAGTAGATAATAATAACGCTCGACAATCGACGAAGGACTTAGTAGATATATTAAGATAGCCTAGCTTGACTTATACTATAGAGAAAGGGACAAGCTCGAGGGATAGCTATCCTAGGTATTATTATATCTGAAGTTCTAAGGGGACTTAATACCTATTTAACGATACCCGACCTTCGTAATTACCTACTTACGTAGAAGAGCCTAAAAGTAGGTTAATCTATTCTTAAAGAAGTATATAGAAGACGACGACGAAGATAGCGAGATTAAATTATAGATAGAGAGTATAACTATATTTAGACTCGAAATCCGCCGTATATTCGGTCCGTTAAACGAAATTAACGCGGTAATACAAACTATTTAGTACTTGACTCAGAAGAAGTCTATATTAGAATATTTAACTTAGTTCTAATAGTATATAGTAAAGACTAACTAGGATAATAATATATTAATAACTATATATCGAAGAGGTCTTAAGGATAATATTAAAGACGAGCTTATAAGGTTAGGAATTATTATTAATACCCTTAATAAATTAATTAAAGAAGTAATTAAAATTAATAATAAGCTATTCGAAAGAACTATAGAAAAAAGGTACGACGGAGGAGTTAGCGGGATAGAACGCTCAAGCTTTTTTGCTAAATCGAAGAGCTACCGCCTAGGATATAAAAGGGAACGCGACCCTTATAGATATATACCTATAGAACTAGACTTTACGGAAAAGAAAGGAAAGTAAGCCTTTAGAGGGCCTATAAGAGGTAAGAAGTAGTAAGAGGGCAAGAAAATACTAAAGTATTATAGCTATAGTAAATCGGGCTACTTCGCTAGAGACTGCAAGTCGAAAAATATAGTATATCGACCGCAGCTAAATATACTAGAGAAAGTATATACCTAGGATAATATAGACGATACGCCTAAGGAGATTCTACTAATATAGGACGAAGTTAAAGAAGATATTAACTACTAGTATAATAGGATGACGCAAGAATAATATAACTATAAATCTAAAGACGAGGACGAACTTATAGAGGACGTTAACTTATAAACTAAAGAAGATTTAGATATTAGAGATGGTAGTAGTACTTACGAAGATTCTAAGTAGGATTAGGAAAGCGAAGGAATAGATCTAGAGTAGAAAGAATCCCTTAGTATATTAGAAGCTAAATAGGAAGATATACGACTATTAAGGAGATTAATACCTGGATCTACTGCGTCTAAGGAAAAAGAAAACTCTAAGGAATCACGATAGGACGATAAGAAACTAGACTATCGATAAGATCGGAATTATCGAAGATACAAGGAGTTACCGTAGAAAGAATATACTACGCTTTACTATATATAGTATAGTACGCTAAGGAGTTACAGAAAAGAACTAGTAAAGAAAGCTTACTATAGATAAGACTTCTACTATAACTATAAAAAGAATGAATATCTATAGTATTTAGTAATAAAAAGACTTTACTAGTTCTTCCTAGGGAATAATATAGATTAGTTAGAACACGTTAAAAAGGAAATAATATACTATCCGTACGTAGAGAAATACTATCTTAAAGAATAGTACGCCTATTTATATAATAACTATACGGAATATAAGAAAGAAAAATCTAAAGTAGGATTCCTACTCCCAACTTATAAGTAGATAGAATCTATATTAGGATTTCTATAGGGAAAAGAGTAATCCCTTATAGTAGGGGTAGCTATAAGGAGATTAACGTATTAACCCCTAAATAATATTTATGTTCCGTGTAATATAATATATATATAAAAATACCGATAATCGTTAACGGATAGCGGACCGTTGCGATAATAGGTTCTAGAGTAACTAGGAACTTTATCTTACGAGACTTAGTACGAATAACTAGGTTACTAACTCGAAGGAAGTTACGTTAGTACGACCTTTAGATAGCTAACGGGTCAATACTATTAATAGGAAAGGTAGACGAAGAGATACTTCCGTTACCTATTATAATTTAGTACTACTATAAGGAGATTACCTTTAATATTATTAGGATAGCTACTTATTACGTAATTTTAGGAATACCTTGGTTAAAGAAGTATAACCTAATAATCGATTGGATAAAAGGAGTACTCGAAATTAGACGATTTGGCTATATCACCAAAATCGAGTCTATATATCAACAGCGTACGATAATAGATAAGAAGTCGAACCGGGGACTAGTCGAGGTATATATTACCTTAGCTTCGTATAAAGACGGTACTAAGTAGTAGTCCGACTCTATAGTTACTAGTAAAGGTTAGCGGGATAATAAAGTAAGAGCTAAGGGAGGAACTAATATACCCTCTATCCCTTAAGAATATAGTAAGTAGGCGCGCTTATTTAAGGAAGAGACGAATATAGAAGTATTACCTAGATACTAGCTATAGGATTATAAGATTGAACTCGAACCTAGCAGATAGCTAATATTTGGACCTATCTACGTATTATTAGAAAAGGAACTTAAAGTACTTTGCGGGTATATCGACGAGAACCTTAAAAAAGGATTTATTCGGGAATCTAAATTACTAGTAGGTTATCCTATCCTCTTTGTACTAAAGAAGGATAGAAGCTTATAACTATACGTTAACTATCGAAAGTTAAACGATATTACTATCAAAGAATAGATATCTATTACTAAATATAGGGGAGCTATAGGATCGGCTCGGCAAAGTAAAGATATTTACTAAACTGGATCTTAGAGGTATATATAACCTAATACGAATAAAAGAAGGCGAGGAATAGAAAACTACCTTCCGAACGAGATATAGCTACTATAAGTATCTAGTAATACCGTTTGGACTCACCAACTGTTACGACCCACGTCTAGTCGTTTACCTAACGGTGCGATAACCGACGTAGGTTGTCGTATATCTTATACTTCTATAGGAGAGGAGTCACTCAGGTAGAATAGCAGTCTTCTTAGGTATAGGTAACCAATACGTTCTATATTAATAACTAGTAAAGTATAGTACAAGGAGTACCAGGAAGATTAACCAAGTTGAACACGCTGTTCCAAACAGTAGGTAGAGCCCCGTATTTGTAGACATAAGAAATCCTGCCAAGCAATCTATAAGCGTTATGAGCGCACGGCGCTCATTGCGCTTATTATCCTTGAGCGCTATGAGCGCACGTCGCTCATCGCGCTTATCGCTTCAGCTGCTAGTCCTGTCTATAGTACCTTGTCCTACAGGATAGTCCTGTTAGAACCAATGGTTCTAATACTAGCCCCCTCCTCCAGATTTCTCGTCCCGAGAAACCATCCGTCCTTTATACCTCCCCGTTAAAATATCCGTTCCAAAGATCCCCTTATCCGTCGTAAAGAGCTTTCCGGTAAACTATCTAGATTTGTAATATATCCTTATACTCTATATATAAAGGGTAATAAGTAGTACTTAGTAGGTATTCGTTTAGACCGTTATTCCAACTGTATTACTATAGGCAAGAAGTATAACCTAGTTATATCCGTTGATGAGATACGTCGTATTAAGAAAGTATATAATAATACTTAGTTAGAAATAAAAGAGACGCAGGCGAAGTTTATACGCCTCTAATTATAATTTAATCGAGTCTAGGATAAAGAGAAAAAGTTTGTTAAGCGCGAGTTATAGAATATAGAGGAATTAGAGAAGGATAAAGACCTTCCTTCCGATACTCCTAATGGTCTAATATTCAACGTCAGCTCCGAGCAGTTCGACCTCCCCCCTAGCCTAGAGGGCCCCGAGAGTTTCGACTGGTCTTCTCTTGTCTCTGATGAAACTCTTATAGGCGTTCCCTGTAATTCCCCGCAAGGTTCCTAAGAGGTTCCTAGGTACTTTCCGTTTTATTATACCCTTTCTATTTAACTAGATAGAACTAATTTCTTCTATCTAGGATCCTCTCGACCTTATACTCTATTTCTTCCTTAATATTATAATAAAACGTTTCTTAGAGCGGTATATTAGAGTCTACTAGCTCTAGAAGTGAGATATAGAATACCGGATATACCTTAGCGTTAGGTAGAAGCTCGAGTTTATAGTTAATAGCCCCTTTATCTTCTTAATCAAGAATAGTCTAACCTTAATATAATCTAGTTTCTTACTTAGTCTCGTTATCTTTATATTTTTTATTAGGAGGTATACTTTATCCCCCTTTTTAAGCTAAGGAATATTCTTCCTCTTCTTATCGATCTATTCCTTTAACCTATTATTAGAGCTTTCGATAGACCTTTATATATCTTTATATAAATTCTTTAGCTCTTCTACTTTTACTAAAGCTTTTTCTATATTAGATCCTTCCTTAGGTTATAGAAATATATTTATATTCTTTCCGTAGTTGGTAAAGAATAGTATTAGGCCCGTTATATCTAACCTTTTATTATTATACGCCAGTTATACTATTAGAAGTAGTGAAACCTAGTTATCTTGTTTTTAGTTCATATAGTATCTTAGGTATACTTCTATTATCTAGTTCGCACGTTCTATTTATCTATTAGTCTATAGGTAGTATACTATTAATATTCGAAGTTTAGTTCTAATTACTGCGATTAGCGTTCTCTAATAGTTGGAAGTAAATAACTTGTCTCTATTAGACGTTATCGACTTAGGTATACCGTGATCCCTTATTAGTTTATCAAGTAATATAAAGGCTAACTAGTCCGCTTTATATATTTCCTTGAATAGTATTATAATCGTATACTTTGTTAGTTTGTCTATAATGACTATAATTAAATCGAAGATATCCTATATAGCTAGATCCTTTAAGGGTGGTAGTTTAACTATAAAGTCCATTATAATATCATCCTATAGTGATTCTAGTATAGGCGCAAATTAAATTTGCCTATACTTGGTATATCGTGCCGCCTTGTTCTGCTGGTAATGGATATATTCTTTGATATATTATTTAACGTGTATCCGAAGTTTCGGCGCTACGTATCCTCGTCCTAGGAGTTCTATAGTCTTAGATACTCTAGGGTGACCTTGTAATAGGTCGTTATAGTAATCTCTAATTACTTCTTTAACGTATATATCAGGCAAGTAAGTTTTATTCTAATATCTAAGTAATACTAAGTCTTACTAATCCTATTTCAGCTTTATCGCGAATATATCGTTATTATAGGCCTTTACGATCTTATTAGTCGTATTAGGTCCCGATATATAAAGGGTTATTACTAATACCTAGTGTAGTACTAATAATCTATCGGCTTCTCGTTTTAGGATTAGTCGTTCCGTAATATTCTTTTCTTCTATATAGTCTAATCGCCTACTAAGCGTATCTACTCGACTATTATCTTTTCCTAGGGTATAGGTTATCTTGAACTTATATTATCCGAGTAGTTCTAACTATCTAATTTATCTTCTATTCAACTCTTTCGTTATTATAAAGTTAAGAAGATTCTTATAATCCGTAAAGATAGTTAGGTTCGAGTAGCTTTCTATATATACTCTCTAATTTTAAAGTATATATACTACGGCAAGTAGTTCTTTATCGTATATATTATAGTTTTATTCTACTACTAATATTTTTCGTGAAAAGTAGGTAACTAGATACTACTTTTAGTTCTTTATTTAATAAAGGTATACTCCTATTATAAGATCCGATATATCTATTTCGATATAAACCGGTTCGTTGGCTTAAAAGGTATAGAGTACTAGTAGATCTGTATATACTTTTTTCAATATATTAAACGACTTTTATTATTCTTGTCCCTATATAAATCTAATATCTTTCTTAGTAATATCTATAAGTAGAAGTACTTTCTTTAAGTAGCCCTCGATAAACTTCCTATTAAAGTTAGCAAATCCTAAGAAACTTTGTACTACTTTGACGTCCTATAGTATAGGCTATTCCGCTATAGCTTTAATCTTTTCTAGGCTTATACTAATACCTTTTATACTAATTACAAATCCTAGGAACTTAATAGAGTCCCTATAAAACTCGTACTTTTCTAGTTTAAGGAGAAGTCCCGCTTGTAATAGGTATTCGATAACGTCCTATATATACTTAATATATTCTTCCTTATTCTTAGAGTAAATCAAGATATTATCGAGGTACGCTATCGCTATTTAATCTAAGTGTGCCCGTATAACGTTATTAATAAGTACTTAGCAGGTTGCTGGTGCGTTGGTGAGTCCAAACGGTATTACTAGGTACTCGTAGTGGCTATATCTGGTCCGGAAGGTAGTTTTCCATTCTTCGCCTTCTTTTATCTAGATTAAATTATATACGCCCCTAAGGTCCAGTTTCGTGAATATCTTTACCTTACCGAGCTGATCCTATAGCTCGCTAATGTTCGGCAGAGGATATCTATTCTTAATAGTAATATCGTTCAACTTTCAATAGTCGACGTACAGCCGTAAGCTTCTATCCTTCTTCGGCGCGAAGAGGATTGGATAACCTGCTAGTAATTTAGATTCCCGAATAAATCCTTTCTTAAGGTTCTTATCGATATACCCGCGAAGTATAGTAAGTTCCTTTTCCGATAATATATAGATAGGTCTAAATATTAGCGCCTTACTAGGTTCGAGTTCAATCTTATAATCCTATAGTTAGTACTTAGGTAACGCTTTTATACTCGTCTCTTCCTCGAATAGGTATACCTATCGTTTATATTCCCGAGGGATTGTAGAAGGTTCGTCTTTTCCTTTAATAGCTCTCTCTTTAGTATCCTACTAACCTTTACTAGTAACTAAGGAGTCGAGCCTTCTCTCTTAGAAGTTACTCTTATTATTTAAGAATAAAGTAATATATACTTTAATTAGTCTTCGGTTCTTTCTCTTATCTATTATTATCTACTATTAACTAATAGGTCTAATACTAGTAATATCTCTAGATCGTCCGAATTTAAGTACTTTTATCTTCCAGTTAATTTCTAGGTTATATTTATTTAACTAAGGTATTCCTAAAATAATATTATAAGTAGCTATCCCAACTATATCGAATATAATCTCCTTATAGTATTACTGAATTATTACTAGTAGGGAGCGTATCTCCTCCTCTACTTTTCCTGTTAAGAATACTAACCTATCGGCTAGGCGTAGCTCGTAAGATAATTTCTTCTTTCAGGTTAGTAGGCCGCTTAAGTCTACTAAGTTCCTCGAGATAAAATTTCCTGTAGCTCCGCTATCTATTATCGCTATAGTCCGCTATCTATTAATATTTACTAGTATAATAATATAAGTGTAATACTAGGTAGAACACAATTGTTATTTAGGGAATAACGTATTAATCTCCTTATACTTCCCCGTAGTATAAGAGATTATTCTTTTCCCTATAATAGTAGGAATCTATATACTTCCTTTATACCTTTATACGGAATATATTTATTATATAGGTAGCTATACTATAATACTTAGTTACAAGCTCCGTTCTTAAAGACTTTAAGTAAGTTATTCCTTTCTTTCTCCCACTTTTCTATAAAGTATAGGAAGTAATAGTACTTCCTCTTACTTGCAAGATACTACTAGTATCTATCTTCCTTATACTTATACTACTATATTTCCCTATAAGGAGTTCTCTTAAGTAGAGGTACCGTTCGTTCTTTCGCTAGACGGCCTCTTTCCTCCCTATATACCGAGTAATCGGGTAGTATACACTTAGTATATAGAATCTCGCTATATCGCTAATATTCTCTATCATATCGATAGTCTCGTATAGGTTCTTCCTATTCGGGTTTTATAGATAATTACTCTTTTAGTATACCTCGTACTTTTCCTTTAATTTTATCGAAGAGTTTATATTTATCTTCGTCCGATTAAGGTTCATTAATTTCTAGTAATTTTCCTTCTACTTAGGATATAGTAGATCTAGGTTCGGGTATCGACGCTAGTCTCTCCGGACTAGCTTTCCGCTGTTCCTAATCCGTCTCGTACTATTAAGATCTATTACCATCCCTATAGTAATACCTCTATACTTCTTTATTAAATTCTAATTCGAAGGTATCTTTTTCCGAATCCTAATCGAATTCTTCTTTATCGTATAATTACTATGTTTCTTTAGAGTCTTCCTCGTTATCTAGAGGTCCTCCTTCCATTGCGTTTATCTACGGTCGGTATACTATATTCTTCGACCTGCAGTCTCTAGCTATATAGCCTAGTTTGCTATAGCTATAGCAAGTAATTACTTTCTTTCCCCCGTACTGCTTTTTCCCTTTAAAGTTTCCTTTCTTCTTTCCTATTTAAATAAAGTTAATCTCTATTAGCACTATACTATAGTAAGTATTACATTCCCTATAGTCTTATCGGTAATTCCTTATCTTCGAAAAGAATCCCTTATATCGGGTTCCGCTAACTCCTCCGTTATACCGTTTCTCTATAGATTATTCGAATAGCTTATTATCGATTTCGATCGTATTTTTAATAAGTCTATCTAGAGTATCGATTACTCCTCCGAATCTTATAAGCTCGTCTTTAATATTATCTTTAAGGCCCTAATAATATATTATCATTAGCGTATTATCATCCTAGCCTATTTTAGTTACGTATATTTGAAATTAAGTTAAAAACTCTAACGCTGACTTCTTCTACTTTATATACTAAATAATATATATTACTACGTTTACCTCGTTAGAAGGTCTGAATATACGATAGATTTCAACTATAAACTTTGGCATACTTTCTATCCATAACTTAACGTCGCCGTCTTCGTCGTCGTCTTCTATATACTTCTTTAGGAAGGGTTCGACCTACTTCTAGGCCTATCCTCGTAGGTATAATATAGCGAAGGTAGTATATCTAGTTACTAGGAGCAAGTCTCCCTGAAATAGAAGGTATAGTTATACTTGCGTAAGCTATAGCTCAAGCTTGTCCCTATCTCTATAGTATAGGTCTAGTACTATAACCTTAATCCTTTTTCTAGATCCTTCGTCTATAGTATAGCGTCTCTAGCCAGTAACCGTTAAGGTACTTAGGGTAGGGTTTCTACCTGAAGTTATTAAAGAACTTATCCCTTAGGGTATTCAAAGTATTACGACCTACGTCTAGTCGTTTACCTAACGGTACGATAACTAACGTAGGTTATTATATATCTTATACTTCTATAGGAGAGGAGTCACTTAGGTAGAATAGCAGTCTTCTTAGGTATAGGTAACTAATATATTCTATATTAATAACTAGTAAAGTATAGTGCAAGGAGTACCAGGAAGATTAACCAAGTTGAATATACTATTCCAAATAGTAGGTAGAGCCCCGTATTTGTAGATATAAGAAATCCTACCAAGTAATCCATGAGCGTTATAAGCGCACGGCGCTCATTGCGCTTATCATCCTTGAGCGCCATGAGCGCACGTCGCTCATCGCGCTTATCGCTTCAGCTACTAGTCCTATCTATAGTACCTTGTCCTATAGGATAGTCCTATTAGAACCAATGGTTCTAACACCAACGTACTAGTAACCTACCAAGTACTTATTAATAATATTATACGAGTATACTTAGATCGAATAGCGATAGCGTACCTCGATAATATACTAATTTATTCTAAGAATAAGGAAGAATATATTAAGTATATATAGGATATTATCGAATACCTATTATAAGCGAAACTTCTCCTTAAACTAGAAAAGTACGAATTTTATCGGCAAGCGGTAGAATTTCTAGGATTTGTAGTTAGTACGAAAGGTATTAGTATAAGCCTAGAAAAGATTAAAGCTATCGCTAAATAGCCTATACTATAGGACGTTAAAGTAGTATAAAGCTTCTTAGGATTTGCTAACTTTAATAGGAAGTTTATCGAGGGCTACTCCAAGAAAGTACTACCTCTAATAGATATTACGAGGAAAGATATCGGATTTATATAGGGAAAAGACTAATAAGAATCGTTTAACACGCTAAAGAAAGTATATATAGATCTACTAGTACTCTATATATTTTAGACTAATAAGCTAGCTCGTATCGAAATAGATGTATTAGATCTTGTAATCGGAGTATACCTATATTAAATGAAAGACTAAAAGTAGTATCTAGTTATCTACTATTCGAGGAAGATATTAGTAGTAGAATAAAACTATAATATATACGATAAGGAGCTACTTACTATAGTATATATATTATAGAACTAGCGAGTATACGTAGAGAGCTACTTAGACTTAACTATCTTTACGGATTATAAGAACCTTCTTAACTTTATAATAACGAAAGAGCTAAATAGAAGATAGGTTCGATAGTTAGAACTATTAGGTTAGTATAAGTTTAAGATAACCTATACCCTAGGAAAAGATAATAGTTAAGTAGATACCCTAAATAGGCGATTAGACTATATAGAAGAAAAGAATATTACGGAACGACCGATCCTAAAGAAAGAAGCTGACGGATTACTAGTACTATACTAGATATTAGTAGCGACCCTTCGTATATTAGGACCTAATACGACTAATAGGATCGTAAAGGCCTACGATAATAATATATTCGTAATAGACCTATAAAAGGATTAGTAGAATTTAGTATTACTTAAATACTAGGATAAGACCTACTTACCTAATATATACGTTAAGGAAGTAATTAGGGATTACTACGATAATCTATTATAAGGTTACCTAGGAGTATCTAAAATAATAGAACTCCTAGGACGAGGATACGCGGCACCGAAGCTTCGAGCGCGTGTCGAATAATATATTAAAGAATATATCTAGTACTAATAGAATAAGACGGTATAATACGCCAAGTATAGATAAATATAGTTTACTTCTATACTAGAATTACTATAGGACGATATTATAATAGACTTTATAGTTAAACTACTACCTTTAAAGGATCTAGCTATATAGGATACCTTCGACTTAATAATAGTTATTATAGATAAACTTACGAAGTATATAATTATAGTACCTTTCAAAGAGATATATAAAGTAGATTAGTTAGCCTTTATCCTACTTAATAAGCTAATAAGGGATTATAGTATACTAAAGTCGATAATATCTAATAGAGATAAGTTATTTACTTCTAACTACTAGAAAACGCTAATATTAGTAATTAGAACTAAACTTCGGATATTAATAGTATATTACCTATAGACTAATAGATAAATAGAACGTGCAAATTAAATAATAGAAGTATACCTAAGATATTATATAAACTAGAAGTAGGATAACTAGATTTTATTACTTCTAATAGTATAACTAGCGTATAACGATAAGAGGTTAGATATAATAGGCCTGACCCTATTCTTTACTAATTATAGAAAGAATACTAATATATTTCTACTACTAAGGAAAGGACCTAATATAGAAAAAGCCTTAGTTAAGATAGAAGAGCTAAAGAATTTATATAAGGATATATAAAGGTCTATTAAGAGCTCTAATAGTAAGTTAAAGGAATAAGTTAATAAGAAAAGAAAGAATATTCCTTAGCTAAAAGAGGGGGATAAAGTATATCTTCTAATAAAAAATATAAGGATAACGAGACTAAGTAAGAAACTAGATTATATTAAGGTCGGACTATTCTTAATTAAACGGTTAAAAGGACTAGTTAACTATAAACTCTAACTTCCACCTGATATAAAGGTATATCCGGTATTCTATATCTTACTTCTGGAGCTAGTAGACTCTAGTATACCTCTCTAAGAAACGTTTTACTATAATATTAAGGAAGAAATAGAGTACGAGGTCGAGAGGATCCTAGATAGAAGAAATTAGTTCTATCTAGTTAAATAGAAAGGGTATAATAAAACGGAGAATACCTAGGAACCTCTTAAGAACCTTACGGGGAACTATAGAGAATATCTATAAGAGTTCTATCGGAGACAAGAGAAGACTAGTCGAAGCTCTCGGGGATTTCTATCCCGCCGAGGAGATTGAACTACTTAGAACTAATATTGAATATTAAATTACCCGGGGTAGTAGGAGGGGGCCGTTACTCTTCCTCTAGCTCTACGATATTTAAAAGTTCTCTTTCAATAAGCCTCTTCTTCTCTTCTCTAATATAGTCTTCCTCCGCTTATAACTATACTAGCTTAGTAACTATTTCACGAATCTTAGTGCGAACTTTCTTTCGCGCACTTTTAATATAGTATATCTTAAGGGGCGATACTATAAGGTCGTATTTCTTCCTATTGCCGATATAGTTTAAATACCTATTAGAGTCGGGACCTACGAGGTACTACTTATTAGTCCTGATACATAAGGAATAAGGATATATAACTACTTCGGCTAGGTTATTAGCGAGCTCTTTACGACGGATAGTAGGATCCTTAGAACGTTTAGTACAAACGGGTAGTATAAAGGATAGATAGTTTCTCGGGACGAGAAATCTAGAGGAGGGAGCTAATATTAGAACTAGTAGTTCTAATAGGACTATTATATAGGACAAGGGGACTAGAGATAGGATAGGTAGCTCAAGCGATAAGCGCTAGGAGCGCTAAGCGATCTAGCGTTTATAAGATGCTTGGCGGGATTTCCTATTACTATATATATATAGGTACTTACTTACTACTAGAGCAGCGTGCTTAACTTCCTATTCAATTATCTACTATATACGATAGATCTCTTAGACTAGATACTAAATATATATTATCTAATTATATACCAGACCCGCTTAGTATCCATTGAAGCCTACTTTATACTCTTGTTAGTTATACCTCCATCCCTATTAAGAATCAATCTATATACGATACGAGTACGCAATACGTGTTCGTAATATATAAAATAGATAATATAACTTAATAAATAGGGGTAGCTACTAAGGCTTATTTAATTATACTCTATAGCCTAGTAAATACTTTAGAAAAGAGGCTATATAAGAGATATAGGATATTATTAGGTCGATAAGTTCTTATATTACTATCCCGATCTAAAAATAAAATTCCTCTCGTCTATAGATAAGAATAGGAATAATACCGCTAGTAACCCTATAATAATAGCTTATTAGTTCGAGCTCTATATTATAATAAAGTAGAAGTATAATATAGAAGACTAGGATATATATAATACAAGTTAGTGCCCGTAATCTTCACAGAAGATTACCGTAAAACCGGCTATATCTCACTTATCTTATACTCGATTTAGAAAATTTAAGCGGAATTAGAAAGCCCTCTATTTATAGTATATTTTATATATATAAAGCTAAGTCCTAACCCTAATATATCGAAATTTATTAAGGATTTAGTATATCAGTGCTTCGGGGGCAGCTGCAGGGGTGGCTGCGGGGGTAGCTTTAGGGAAGTCCGCAGGCAAAAACATGTTTTTTGAGCGTTCCTTAGCCAAGTCTTAGCCAAATTTCAAAATTCGAACGGCGTTGGAAAGCGCATGCTTGGTTCCAAAACTCATGAAATCATCTCGATATTATATGATGTATGTGGCGCGGGGTATCGCTGCGAAGAAGTTGCGATGCGAATTCAACTTTTGGTGTTCTAGGGTCCGGGGGCGCCAAGCTCAATGCTTGGCATTTGCCACTGAGCTTGCGCTGCCAGCAAAACGCTTCTTTTGCTTATAAGTTTTGCGCAAATGGACCGATTCTAAAAAATTTGACGGCATTGGAAAGCGCATGCTTGGTTCTAAAGCTTATGAAATCATCTCGATATCATATGACATATGTGGCGCGGGGTATCGCTGCGAAGAAGTTACGGTGCCGGGGGCGCCAAGCTCAATGCTTGGCATTTGCCACCGAGCTCGCGCTGCCAGCAAACATGGCGAAAACGCTTCTTTTGCTCATAACTATTGCGCAAATGGGCCGATTCTAAAAATTCTTGATGCGCAAGCAAGCTAATGATTAACTCCAAAACATATGAAATCATCTCGATATCATATGACGTATGTGGTGCGGGGAAGTAGTGCGAAGAAGTTGCGATGCGAATTCAAGTTTTGGTGGTTGAAGGCGCTAGCCGAGAGAGGGAACACTGAATATAGGGCCAATCTAATTGGCTATAAGTGCGGAATTGCTCCGAATTTCGCTATAATCTATTATTAGAAGAAAGATAGATAAGAAAGGCTTTATACTTAGAGTCCTAAAGAAGGTTAAATATATTATCTTAAAATATACTATCTAACTATATATTACTTATTATAGTAATTAGAAATAGATATCTCTCCTTAAGCTTATCTTACTTAATAGAAGACTCCTTTAGCCCTAGATTATCTTTAAAAGAAAGTAATAGTAAATAGTCTATTAGGAAGTACTAAGTAAAGAGAAGATCTAGAGTTATATTATATATAGTAAGAATAGCTAGATAGATAATAAATTAGGCCTACTTTAGATAAAAAAGTACTTCTATAAATATATAAAGTAAAAAGGCTTAAAAGATAAATATAGAATATTTATATTTAACGGCTATTAATCTTATATCTTAAATAAAGCTATTAAGTTCTATAAGGCTTATAATATTATCCTTTTATACCTTCCTTCCTACTCTATATATCTACTCTAACCTCTAGATATCTTATTCTTTAGACCTTTAGCTAATATATATCGAAAGTAGCTATTAGAAGTTATAAGGTTTACTACCTATATTTTAGTAAATAAGGTAGAATTTATTAAATATTATTATTAAGTAAGGAAAGTAGTAGGTAGAGAGGATATAATTAAAAATATTTAGAAGAAAGCTAGCTTATCTCTCTAGGACCCTAATATAATTATCGGAAAGCTCCCTATTAATATCGATATTAGTATTTATCTAGTTATACTATCTAAAGCCGGGGTTACTATTAATAGCTTTAAAATATCTACTAATATCTAGTAGATATAAAACCTCCTTTAAGCTATTAGAAATATTAATCCTTAAGTAAAGAAGCTAAGGAAAGCTACTATCTATACTATCTCCTTCTTAGAAACTTAAGAGAGTATTAATAAGTAACTAATAAGAGCTAGTTAATAAAATTAGAGTTATAAAGGTAATAAGTAAGGTATTTATAATAAAGTCTAAGTTATAAGCTTAGAAGTTATCTAAGAAAGGTTATTTACTAAAGAATAATAAGAGAAGGAGGATACTTTAAGAAACTAATAGAAGGAAGAAGTAAAGGAGAAGAAGGTACTAGATAAGATCTAATAAGTAAAGAAGAAAGAAGAAGCTAAAATATATAAGCTTATTAGTTAAGTAAGAGTAAAGGCTCGAAAAGATAACGAGAAGAAGGTATTTACTATATTAGGATTTATCCGCTATCTATTCGAGCTTCTAGAGCCTCTAATAGTAATACTAAAAGTACTCTAAGCGATAGTAATTACGACTCGCCGAGTAGATATATCACTGAGGACGGAGCAGCCAGTCTCTAAACGAGAGCTATTATCTACTCCTATAGCTACGTAAGGAGGTCGGATTATTAGGAAGCTATAGCGACTACTAGAATAGAAGCTATACTTAAATAGGAAGGAGGTATTATAATTATATTTTTAGGCCTGATTTCAAATTCGATTTACGATATAATATAGTAAGTATATTTATATATTTGAGAATTCGGGTAGATATACCATACTATATATCTAAGATATAGCTATTCTAGATATCAGGGCCTCTTTTACTACTAGTCTACTACCTCCGAGTATATTATAGAGCCCTAATTCGGTTAGTTCGCTATATAATATCCTTGAATAGAGGTGTTTATATAGATAACATTAGTAATTTTTTAGAAGTTTGCCTAATTAGGCTTAGCGCCTGCCGGTTGTAGGGTCCTGCCGGTTGTGGGGTCTATACTAGTACCCGACGGCGCATGTAGCCATCAGGGTTGACCGGTCCTCTGCCCCTCAAAAGACCTATGAGGTCCCTTAACATCACCCCCACAAGTGGTGAAATAGAGAGTCTGATTCCTTCGACCCGTTTACGTTCCATAAGTGCTTTTAAGTTTTCGCACTTGCATATCAAACATTCTTATGGAGGTTGACGCGCCTTATCTACACGAGCTTGATCGTGTTGACGACGCGACAGCTAATTTGATTTTGCAATTGCATAATAGAGACGTTGAAGAGCTACTACATGCTAGCAAAGGCAAAGGCCGAGATGACGAACCTTCAGATGCTGATCTCGCCATAGTGACCTATCAGAAAGAGCTTCAAGAAAGGAACACAGTTCTTGCTGACCAGCGCTTAGCCCGAAGCCTTACGCAAGCCATTATCAGTGATGCTGCGTTACTGAGGGAGTCTCTGGCCGAGGAGAACGCCGCAACTGAGGATCGAGCTCTGGCTCATCGTTTAGCGGGGACCAACGCTCCATCTGCTGCTCCGGAGCAAAGGACAGCAGGCTGTACACTGGACGACGAGTTTCTGGCAAGATTGACGGCGCTTTATGTCTCTGGCAGGAACGATGAAAGTGACACTTCGGAGAACATGACGGATGCCAACAGCCCAGCGGCGGCAGAGTCATCAGCTCGGGCAGCATCAAGACAGGAAACCTCAACCGCGGTTCATCGTCAATGCACCGCGTGCGACCTGAAGAGGCCGCTCTTTGATATTTTCCAAACGCCCTGTGGACACCACTATTGCCAAGAGTGCTTACAAACTCTCTTCGAGCTGTCAACTACCGATGAGACCTTATTTCCACCTCGATGTTGCCGTCAAGAGATTCCCTTGCGGTCCGTCAAAATATATCTGAGTCCCGCCTTGCTCCACAAATTCGCATTGAAGAGCATTGAATTCAAGACATCCGATAGAACATACTGTTCTCGGCCAGTCTGCTCATCGTTTATCGCTTCAGTCAACATCACCGGCGAGCGGGCAACGTGCACAGCGTGCGGCACACACACTTGCACTATTTGCAAGAACAATGCCCACGACGGCGATTGCCCCGAGGATACTGCGACTCAACAAGTCCTTGAGACGGCACGGGAACAAGGGTGGCAGCGGTGCTACAATTGTCGGAGGCTCGTTGAGCTTGACGTGGGGTGTAATCACATGGTGTACGCGCCCTTATGGAAACGGTTTATTGAATGTCCACTGACCTGAATTTCAGCTGTCCCTGCAGTGCACAATTCTGGTACCTCGCCCTCCTCTTGTTCCCGTGTAGCTTACTAACCTCAACAGTTATGTCTGCGGGCAGCGCTGGAAGACCTGCCCTTGTGACCAGTGGAACGAAGATCGCCTTATGGCCCGAGCGAACCAGGTGATCGCTCGCGATCGACCTCAAGTTGGGTGGGCTAGAGAGCGACAAGTTGACCAAGCTGTGGCCAATCTTCGAGAACGCCATAATTGCACACACGAAAATTGGCATTATGTTCCCGGGTCCCATCGATGTGAAGAGTGCTATTTCCAGCTTCCGCGTTATATTCTTGAATGCAGGCAGTGTCGAATGCTGGCTTGCCAAAGGTGCAGGAGGAACAGACTATGAAATATTTATTTGAATGTTGGGAGCACCAAGGAAGCATCATGAAATCAACGTGGCGACAAATGAGGGCACTCCTGTAGGCCAATTGCTATCTATAAACACGAAGTCATTGCTATTTATCACCTTTAAGTTGTTCATGTGACTGACGGCCAAAAGAGTCAAGCTTCGTTTCAGGGTCAATTGCCTGCCGCCGTATCTCCTGCAAACTGCGCGGTCATATGAATAATAATCAGCGCAGCTGGAACCTCTCTGCGTTTCGGGTACTAAGAAGTCGCTTTCGAGAAGGCCATAGTTACGTGGAATACCCAAGCCAACTGCGTAAACCCTCAAAATAGGCTGTCTCGATACTGTCTTGCTTAATGCATATCTTCTATAGAGGCTTCAATTTCATTAATACCGGTAGCACCGGCGCTGTAAGAAAGAGTACCTCTCGACCGGCACTCCCAAATTTCCGACCAGCGAAGAGTACTCTCTCAGCGAGTGCTCCCCGGCCAACACTTCCGTCAAGTTTTCGAAGCTCCGATGAGGGTGATCCCCTGGCCAAGAGGAACACTATTCTAAACCGGACCCCGACCTCGACCTCGATCACGACCTCGACATTGACCATCAACTATCCATAGCCATTATTCTCTCCCATTTCCCCCTCCGCCAAAGATCCTCAAATCCACTGCTTTATCGCCTTCCCGGCCTTTTCCGCCATTGATGAAATCAATCACACACCCAGTCGCCGCAAACCCTCCCAGTCACTGACTTCTCTACTCGGCGCCCTATTCGAACTGCTACTTCCATCACCCAGATCGTCGCAGATCTTATACCCCCGAGCCTCCTGCATGACGCAGTACTCTATATGACTTGTAATATTGGTGTGGTAGCCTTGTCGGCTGAGTCGGTAGTTGCTGGTTGTTCCGCTGTGACCGGTTTGAAGTGAGACCAGCCTCAATCGCCTGGCTGGAGATGTATTGGAGAGGAATGATTTTAGACACTGTAGACAGTTGCGATCGTCTCTACCTCGCTGAAGTGCTCAGCTACTGAGTCAAGTCAAATACACTCCCATTTGGCCCGCAGTGATACGTTTCAACGACTTCTCGATGAGCCGACTCGCTTATGGGAGATACTGACAGTCAGATGCTCAAAAGACTCAAGTTGAGAGTAACTGATGATTCCTTCATCTCACTCAAATCCTGTTCAGCTCTTAGAATACGTACATGTTCACACTAATCGTCCTCATACTCCTGTACAGGGATATGCTTGATCGATTTTGGCTTCATACTTCTATAGAAAAGCGGCGAAATCGTCCGTGCCCCTTCAATGCTCCACGCTTTTATGAAGCCTAGCTCCTTACCTGCCATCCGCAAAGCAAATGCCTCAGTGGGGCATTCATCATATGCAACAGACGCCTTGAGTAGATCCCATGCTGTAGGTGAAGGGCTTATAAGTATCTCCATCTCTTGATGTAGGTTCCAGAAGGCGGTGGTTGGCATCAAACTTCGAAATTTATTGTGAAACTCCTCAATAGAGGCCACCGAATTGGTGCTGTCTGTATTCCCATGAAACTTTGATTTCCACGTCCTGTGTATCTTCTTGATACCCTTGATCAGGAGTTGGAGGTCCTCACGGTAATCCCGTTCCTCGTCGGCTAGTTGCTGCACTGTCCGAAGAGGTCTGTAAAGCGCATCGTCTCTGAAGCTGTTGTTCTTCCACAGATCTCGGACTTCCGTCAAAATAGCGTCAGCTGTAGGTATGACCGTAAGGAGAAGCAGTCTGTCTACAGCATTTTTGGGAACAGAGGAGCGAATATCCTCCGGTGACGCTCCTCCCAGTAGTCGCTTATGAAGAGATTCTTCGGGCTTTTTATGCGTGATTCGAGGATCCGAGGCGATGAACTTTTTCCATTTATCTTCAGTGAATGTGTACCCCATTTTGGAAGAATCGACCAACAGGTCATGGAGATCTGCAAGAGCTCCCACGCCCACGGACTTGATGGAACCTTCTGCGTAAGCGAAGCTGTTGTGGAAATTCGTGCATAGGCCGAGGACGCCCTGTTGACATCGGAAATTGAGACTGAAATCAAGGAACTCTCTGGTCGCTTTTTTGTTCGACGTTATAAAGCTGTCATCCAGTTTTCGGTCGTCTACCTGGATTCCAAAAGATTCTGGGCTGGGAAGACCAGGAGGTGAGGGCGCATTCTCGAAATTATCGACAATTGCTGGATCCCAAGTTGCCAAAAACCTATCTCCGTCGTAGTCACCATTCTGCATTCTCTCAGCCAGAGGGAAAACGCCTCTTGACGGAAAGACGATCACATCAAGCAGATGCTTTAGCTCCGGTTTGAAAACACCTCGCACCTTTTGCATATCCGAGCCTCTCAAGGCTGGCTGACGACCGACCACCAATTCAACATCATGAAGCATCATATCGTAAGACCCGGACTGCTCGTCAACAAAATTCTCGGAGAAAGCCAAGTGCACTTCACCTGGATTAAGGCATCCCAATGGATCTGCTATGGCAAAGACGTTTACCCAGCGTCCCACACGAGGCCTGAGATATTTCTTCAGATCACTCAGGTGTTTCTGCATGACATCTCGCACAAGTCGTGCCAGATACGGTAATTCGTAGGGTAGGAACCCGTGCTCAAGCAAGTAGAGAGCCGCCTTCGGCTTCGAGAATGGCAGACTGCCGAGCCACACCATCTCAGTATCTTCTTGGTCATCCTCTATGACAGAAGCTTTGGAATAGACCCAGCGATACAATAGCTGCACATTCTGAACTGCGTTCATCATAGTTTTCCTTTCATATTCCAAGCTGGCATAGTAGAGACAATGAAGGGCTTCCTCAGGGACCCCTCGGTCTACGAGGATCGGAATCAGTGTCGGACTAAAGCGGGCAGAGGCCGGAGGCGTAGACCATGTGACAACTTCAAATGTTGTCCTCCTTCCGTCGAAAGTTTTGTCTGAAAGGTCCTCTGGGTGTCGATGGAATTTTCTTTGTGATGGTGTAACCTCAATCCAGATGTCGTCCTGGCGCTTATGTGGCAGGTTCTGGACATCAACCATCCAGATACCCTTCCAGCATCCGATCCTCGCTTGGAATACGCTTGGTGGCCGTTCGGCCAGGCCCAGATCTCGGGCGATCTGTCGTGCCGCACCAACAGACAAGAGTGAGCAACCATCATTCATCACTTTGGGGTTTTTTGGGTCAAAAATTTCTCTGAGTCTCTGTCTCCTCTCTAAGAAACTTGTATTCTCCGTGGTCCCGTCCGCAAGGATATCCGGCACTTCTCTAATTTGACTTGGTAAGAAGGTCAGAGTCGGCAAAGTCTTGGAAAAGCCAAGTTCTAATCGCGCGTATGCTTTGCATTGTAGCTGGCCAATATTTGACTGAGTTGGTAAGAACCAATTGATGACTTCCTCAACACCGATCGTTGACCGAGCAACCTCGGTGGCAAACAATATCACTGACTGCCCACCAACTTCATCATCTTGAATGAAGCGTCCGGGCTTTTTCGCCTTTTTCTCAACGAGCAAAGGCATCCACGTGCACCCAAGGAATCGCTTTCGCTTGCGAAGCCATTCCTCATAGCTTGGTTGAATATTGAGGTGCTGACCTCTCAAATGCGGAGGCAGTTTTGAAGCTGTGATTGCGGGAACCGAGAGGTAAAGGAATCTATCGCCGCCAAAGGCTCGTTGAAAACGACATGATCGCTCCTCCCGCAACGGTTCTAGATGTAGTTCAAACAGAGGGCCTACGTTTTTGGGACGGAAAACTAGCTTCCCCTTCAGGCTGATCCCGGCGAAATCGTCTCTGGCAGCCTCCCAGTCAAGGGAACTAACCCTCTCTGGCGGGTGACGTACGTTATGACCGGCATGCTTCTCGAAATAACGCCACAGACACTGATAATTTTCAAAGCCCGCGATTTCGCAAGAATTAATTCGTTCCAATGGGTACCGATAATGGGACGCCAGTCGAGTACATTCGTATCGGACTCTCATGGACGCATCTCTTAAAGCTCCTTGTATATCAGGTTCAAAAAGATCTTGATGTGGGAGATCTCGAACTTGATGCTGGACGAGATTCGAGGCTCTTGTCGAATCAACTCCGTCAAGTTCGGCCGATGTATGTCGAGATTCAATTCTCGATTCGATGGCATCTCCCTTCTCATAATCTCTTGAACCGGACTTATTTTAGAGTTAGGGTTGTGGACAGCTCACGTCATGTTTCCCCTTTTGAAAGGGAAACATGTCAAAAAGTTCTCTGAGATACGCTTACCTCGTCAACATCATCATATCTTGAATTCATATCAGATTGAGGAGAGCAACCGCAAACAACTGCTCCTCCGGTCATCAATCCGCTTTCTTGGGATTTAGGAATTTTAATATCATAAGAACCTTTGAACAGGGAATCGACCTTTCAGACAGAATTCGCAGCGCCCGTAAAAAGTCGGACCCAAATGGTTCTGCTGTGCAATAGCAATTCCGGAAAAGATAAAATTCGCAATTATCAGTGGGTGCACGGGTCTCTTTTTGGTAGGGCACTTCGGTGCTAGTGCCCGGGTGTAAGGCTACGCAAAAATTCACTCGCTTATCATACAAAAAAGGCGGGCGCCTGTGCATTAGCGCTGGTGTTTCCAACCCCACCTTTGGCCCAGGCACGCCCTCGCCAAAAAAAGTTCACGTTTTTCCGGGCGAGGCCCCCCATAAGCGAGACACCTAAGCGAGCCCCTAAGGTGCCCCTAAATAGTACCCCGCAACCACCAAATTCTTTCAATTCCACTACCTTCTAGCTCCACCAGTAAAACTGTAGGTCTACAGTATACCCCAAAGACTATAGTACAGTATAGAGGGCGAGGGACCGCGTATACGCTGATAAATCGTGAGAATAATCGTATTCTAGGCCTAATAAATGCCCGAGTGGTGGGGGATCTCCAGGCAACTTCGGGGCCCGCGCTCCGGGACCTTTCCGGGGTAGTGTGAACTTTTTTTTGGCGAGGGCGTGAAGGGTCAATAGAACTCCTTCGTACGAAGCTCTCTGAGTGCTTAGTTAATGCTTAAATAATACAAGTGGCTTCCAAAGGCCGTCATCTCTTTTCTGCGCTCACCCGATACCCGAGCAGGGGGTGAGTCCGGGGCTGTCTTCTTAGCATTTGATATCTCACTCAGCCCTACTCTACCCAGCCCTACAGCCGGCGACGCGCCGTGCACAAACATCCAGGCCTTTTGGATGGTGTGATGATAACGCTGCGATCATCTTGCTGAGAGCGAGGATGATCCATGAACTGTTACTGGGAATCAGCGGGCATCCTTCACCCTTGCTGTCTTCATCTGGCAAAGCAGAAGACACAAATGGCCTTCTCCAATCCGTCCTCTCTCCAGCAGAGAAGGCGTTACTACACACTCTAACCCAAGACTTGGGCGAGAAGAACAAAAAAATACGGACCAATGCCTCCGCCATATCCTCATCCCACCCGTCCACAGTCTGCCGAGCTGTGCCGAATGCTATGGTTTCAACACACCTCGCGAGCTTTCAGAGAAGGATCTTGGAGGTAGAGAAGGACATATTGGAGCAAGATGCAAGCATTGTTGGGGCGTACAACATTGTCCCCTTGTCTTCCATTGTAGGGGCTTTCGATGGATGGGGTCGGAAGCTCGAATGGCTCTGGAGGCTTATCCAATTCATCCAGGCACCTGGTCCTAAAGCCTACTCCCGATCTGGGCAACCGAACAATGGTCCATGTACGGCAGCTGAGCTCATGGAGCACCTACGAGACTCTACGCATACTGGCTATCCTGATATCGAGCAAATTGCGTTAAACCTGTTGAAAGTCGCAGAGACAGCGTGGCTTAAGCAAATCTCTACATGGGTGCTCTATGGTCGACATCCGACGGCTGGGACTGCAGACTTCTTCATAACTCAAGAGTCTGTCAATCTCAACGGGCTTTCCAGTTTCAACGAGTACGGGATTCAATATAGCTTGGTCCCACACTTCGTCACGAAGGCCACAGCACAATCCATCCTTTCAATTGGGAAAGCTCTGAATCACATTCGAGAAAGACAAGACGTTCTCACAAATGACTCTTCTAAGACATCTGCTCAAGATCTTGCCTTTCTGCCCACTCACCTGGCCCACCTCTCATCTCTGGAATTTCCCCTCAGTCCTTCTAGCTTCTCAGCAGCCATAGGAGCGATACGTCTGTCCCTGTCACAGAATGCTTTGCAGAAGCTGCTGCCTATGACCAAGGCCATGGAGATACTTCGTCTTCTGAAGGACTTCTTTCTACTTGATAATGGTGAATTTGCTATCGCCCTGATCACTGCAGCCGATGAGCGTCTTACATCGAGAACCAGACCGGAAGTATCTAAGCAGAACTTAGCCAGTGACTTGGCCAGCATGACCGTAAAGGAGGGCGAAGTCTCCGCCGTGTTGGCTCGAACTTGGACTGCCTTGGCATCGCTGCAAAGCCTTGACCCCACTTACGATGAGGTTGTCGACGACCAGCTCGATCTGGCTAGCGAGCTGATACGCCTGTCGATCAAGTCGCTGAATGCCAGCTCTACACCATCCCGGGGACCGACAGATAAGCTATCGATGGCTTCGTTTGATGATCTTCTGCTGCCTTCATCGACAGTGCTCAGCCTGCGGGTGCCGTCCCCAATGGATCTCTTCTTGACATCCTCTGATGTTGATACCTATTCTAATATTCACGCCTACCTTCTCGCTATTCGGAGAGCTCATCTTCGCTTAAGCAAGCTATTCCTCTTGTCTGTCCTACGCCGAGACCACCCATCACCAAAGCCGCCGACTTCGCTGAATCACAAGGATGCATTTGGTGCACTGGCCCGCATAAGAGGCAGAGCAGATCAGCGTACAAAGAAAATGCGGCCAATTTGGGCGACTATTAGCTCTGCTGCCTTTTTCCTGGCAGAAGTCGGGGAGTATTTCCAAGGGGAAGTGGTCAAGAGCTCATGGTCAACATTTCAATCATGGCTGTTACCGAGCTTGGCATCCGACATGCGATCCATCAATGCGAGTCTGATGTCCTCAATTGGCTCGGGCGGGCGCTCTTATCCCTCGAGACCGAATTCATCGCGGTCGAGCCAAGGGAACGCACCACATTCGCCCCATGATCCGGAAACACTGACACAAGCACACAAAGCCTATCTTGCAGCCCTGGAAAAAGAGCTTCTACTGGGCAACTCCAACTTTACCACGTTGCTACGTCGCTTCATGACATCAATAGACCATCTCTCGGCACTGATGCAGCGCTTGAATCTTACTCAACAACGCTTGGATTCGGAGACAGGCACTGATGTACCAAACGCGGCTAGCAATTTCGCTGCGGAAGAGCAGAGGCTCATGGAGGATCTAGGGACATCTCGCCAGAAGGTCGCCGGTGGCGTACAAGAGCTGATAGACGCTTTACGAGCAATTGATGCTACACGTATCGGTGGACGTCCACATAATGGGAAAAACGCGACTATGGAGCATGACGGCTTTGTCCCATGGGCAGGTGGCGGAGTAGACTGCTTGCTTCTTAAGTTTGATTATGGCAATACTGAGAAGCTGGCTATGCAGCAATCCGAAGATGGCTAGAGTACAGAGTGCAGAGCATCGGTATTCTAGTAAACAGACCGGTTTTTGCTCCACGGTAACAAGCGTTCAGAGACATCACTTCTCCGTCCCTCGTTGAAGGATTGTTCCAATTTGGAAGCAACGATCTCAGTGAATGGATCGAGTTCTGCGCTCCGTGCACTCCCGTCCCAGGCACCCTCACTAAAGTCCTCGTTCTTCAGTTGGCAAGCGCCTTGCCCAAAGTTTTAATCACGCTCCTCCGTATGTAGCTACCACGTTCGGTCCACTTTGGAAATTTCGAAAGCCAATCATCGTCAGGACCAACCGTAGATGGCGTCTCTTCTCGCTTGTTTGCCCACCGAATACCCTTCAGGAGCTGGCAGCAGAGGTATCGCATATATGAGACAGGCTCGGTCCATGCATCGTCTCTTCGCTTTGTCCGCAAAATGCTAACCACGTAATGCCAGTGGAGGAACCCAGGGCGTCGACTTCCCTTGAATACCAAGTCTTTGCCATCAATGTCCGAGAAGCGTTTTTTGGTGTCACCAACGCGTTGATTCGCCCAGGCCTTTTTCAGCAAGACAAATTGCAATCGCTAGGGCTTCCCTAGCTCTATCTCCATTGGCACAACCACACAATCGCCGTTGCGGAACCGGCCCTTGAGAGCCAATGACGTGACAAGGCCATTGTCGATCCTCCTAAGAAAGTCCTTTGCCGTGAATTCGTCGCCGTAGTGACTCAGTTGCCAGTATACGTCCACTTGGTTGGCCTTAGATGGAATGATGTGCATTGCGGTTGCACTCGACCAGTCCAAGTATTGTTTGAGAATGGGGCACCATACTCGGAGGGGCTCCTTGGGATGACCAGAATCGTCGACGAAGAATGCATTGTGGCGCCTGATGACTGTATTCTGCCACTCATTGGGAGGCATTTTTGCGGGGGCGATGTAGATGAAGAATGCTAAATTTGCGTAGTTCAATGGATGCTGTAAATGATACCGCTATGCGAGAAATGAGTGGAAGTCCGATGAACAATGAGCGGAAGTTCAATGAAAGTTGAAGTTCAGATCCAACGAACTTTAGAGATAAACAAAAGACCCGGCATCCATCAGGCAGGAACACCGCTCCCTTTTGGAAGGCAGGAGCTACATTCAATTTGCAATTGCAGCTCTCGTCCTCCATGCCTGATGGTCCTAAGATGGTCAAGCGGAAGAAGAAATTGCAATTGAGGCGGATGTTGTATATGGAAAGACAGATTGAGGTGGTACTTCTTAGCAGCAGCTAAAGTGGGAAAGTTAGCTCGGCTCAAAGTGAATGTATGCTTTGCTTCTGAGCGAAGCTGGCGCTTGTCTTACCGAAACTCGCAAGACACATGCCCATTGGCAAGCAAGGTACTTCTGAACAAGATTACATATATCGAGAAACACTGCCGATGGCCAGCACTATGGCGTGTGTACAAACTTGATGCAAGATTAGCAAAGGACACAATCACTAATTAAATCTCTGTTCACCCTCAAAGGACAACAATTTGCTACCGCCCAAGTGCAGCTGGAAGTGATATAACATCTGCTCACGAGGAGTATGGGTTAGTGACTTTCTCGACAGGTTCAGAGCCGGCAGAAATCTCATTAAATTTAGATTGAAGCAGCATCCTGAGATTTTTTTCTCTAGTAAAGGCAAGTGCAGTCGCTGTTCTCTGCTCACGCTGATGAAGAATTCTCTACATCTCTGCTCTCTCCATAAGGAAGTTTTGCCACCATGTGCGCATTTCCAGCAAGGTCTCGAAAATTTTGCTCCACTGAAAAACAATCTTGCCGTTTCCAGCTCCTCGCTCACGCTAAAAACCCCGAGTGCCTGCGTTTACAAAAAGGGTTGGGCTGCACATTCTGGTCGGCCCTGCCACGATACTGCCTCCCTTTACACCACGCATCGGCCACGCATCGATGCGTAGGCTATAGCACGTATCTAGATTATTTCGTCTTCTTCATCAAGCTGGACCTTTCACAACACTAATTTTCTGAAACTCCAACTTCAGATAAAGACTCTTACCCATCGGACTTGCCAACAACGTGACAGCCAGATCTTTCCCTTTTACGACATCGACACCCCAGCGTGCAAGAGCACTGCCGGCGCTACGGCATAGACAGTCAGGGTTTTTGACGAGTGAGATGCGAATTTCGCTGTTGCCGTACATCGGTCCGAGAGACTGTTTCTGGGTTTCGTTGGCACCATTTGTGAAAGTTGCCATTCTACTTGGATCTGTATCTTTTCTACCTTGTGTAGTAGATCCGCTTTGAGGGAGTATTGCTAGCAGCGCCGTGGTCAGCAGGCCAGTCATGATATTTGAGTCAAACCAAGACCCACCTGACTGTCCAGATGCATCCTATTTCTCGATAAAACATATTCCAGACGGCGAATACGACCATTTTCGAAGATTCGAAACTTGGACATCAGGCATTTCTGCGACTGGGGCGCGCCATTCCCCGCATCCGTAGTCGGGGAAGTGCTTGCATCGCTTTCTCTGTAATTTCGTGTATCTGCTGGGTAGTCGTGGAGTCGGAGAGATCTATAGTTCCATTTTGGAGTTGTTGACAGAGCAGCTAGGCCATTTTCGACGATGGCTTCCAGATCTGACGGTTCTGCCAAATCTGCAAATGCAAGGATCAGGAAGCCTCGCTAATGTGAAATGGTTCTTTATTTGCATCCAACAGTATTAGAGCTGGGATGAGAAGCAAACGCTACGACTACATAGAGACAGTTGCGGAAATTTGGCAACTTCCCAGCTCTGGAGAGCATCAAAAATAGGCATTTCAAAAACGTACTCTTCTGAGACTGACAGGTTTACTGCTCAACAGAGGGGCAAAAGCACCCATCTCAAAACAGGAGCTAGTCGGAAAGTTAAGATCATGACGAATCGCATGAGTGATAAAAAGCATCAACCTTAGAAGGAGATCGCTCTGAATATTCTAACTTTAAAGGACCAAGAGGGCAGCATTCACTACTTTTCCTGCTTGACGTTGATGGTGCCTTACCTTCCGAATACGCTTTCACGGCTGGAACCGGACGGCTACGAGCGATGGGTTTACGCGTAGATGCATATATTATACGAGAATCCGTTGGAAACAGAATACTTTCCGGGGTCGAAGGAGCATCAAGTGCCACTATTCCAGCTTCACTGGGTTCAAATACCACCTTCCAGCACCCTTACTCCGATTGGAATAGGTCGGTCCCTTGAAGATGAGCAACCCACACAAGCACATAGTCAGACTCGAACGCTTTTCGAGATATAAGTAGCTGTATTTGCCACCCTCATGGCTTTCGTTCGATGTCATCTGACCTTCTCGTCGCTCGTTTAACACCGAGACTCGCCGGTCATGCACTAATCAAGTGTAAGGTAGAGAGTGTCACCTGATGCAGATGGCTATTTTCTAGCAACGGGTCTGTGAATCTGATCCCATCATAAACACGCAATCGCTGCAATTGTCTGCCTACAAAAGCGTGAGGGTCTGAGCCTGTCGTGTGCTTGACAAGTCGCGTTCTGGTCTCTTACTAGTGCAATCTGACTATCAGTAATCATCTCGAGGTCAAGATTGAGCAGTACAAATCTACCTTATATCCTCACCACATACCATCGGTCCCTTCCACAATCTCATCTCATTCTCCCCTTTGGAACTCTTCTCATCCAGCACCATGAAGAAGCTCCCCCAGCCTCACCCTCCTAGCCTCAACCCCCGCGATCCCATCACAACCCATCCTCAACTCCCCCTCATTCAAACTAAAGTCCCGTGTCCTTACGCCCCCAAACTCCTCTTTCAACAACCTCTACCTCTCCTCCTATCACATCTAGCCAGCCTTTGACTACGCAGTCTTCGTAAAAAACAACACGCAAGGCTCCGGCATCGTCGGCTACCTGAACAGCACAGCGGCCGAATTCGCCGAGCATGAGACACACTTGGTATATGATATTGGCAATGGCAATCCGCAGTATGGGTTTGTAATTCAGCAGGTCAATGCAAGTTACAATCATGTTGAAATTAAGGGGGGGAATGGGACGAAGGGAGTTTTTGTTGAGAGAGGAGTGCTGAAGTATCATAATCGGCAGAGTAGGGGATTTTATGGTGAGTGCTTCGTTCATCGGAAGGGGATGAGGAGCGGTCGAGCTGATGATGTTAGCTTGCAATAAGACGCTCCTTTATGGGCCAGCGGTGCAGTTGTTCTACAAGCCGAAGACCACTAGTACACCGGATGGATGTTCGAATGTGGAGTTGCTGGTTGAGTATGTTTGATGAAGAAGAGAAGGTGGATGTTGGTCTCTGACCAGGCATGGTATGAGAGAGATTGAACGGGAGTTAGTCTATTTGATAGATCCGAAAGCAGTAGATTGCGAATATGAAGTGTTTCGAGTTGGAAAACGCGCCTCTTGACAGCTGAACCGTGGTAGACTCTACAAATTCAAAGACTTCTGTAGTAAGAATTGTCCACAATTCGCTCTTTCACAATGGTATCCTCTCTGTTACTACTCCGATTTGCAATCGAAGTCGAGCGCTGTCAGCTCCTGGGGGCTGCGAAGTATTCCGTTTCTCCGTCTGTCGGAGCTCGAAAGTCGTTGCTTGAAATCTTTGCCCGCTCCAAATACGATACGACCAACGACTGTGATGGCACCAAAGGAGTGCTAATAGACCAGGCCCCAGGGACAAACAGACAATTATCGTGAGCTCCGAAGATGCCAAGGGAATGCGACATCTTCGATATCGCCGTGATGTTATTACTTAACATGGAAATGTACATACCAGCTATGTCGATTTACCAAACGCGTCTCACGTCCCAAAGTCATGCTCGCCCTTACTTCTTCCTCCCTTCTAATTTTGTGATTAGCTATGTCGTAGAAACTTGCAAGCCGTACCGCTGGAATATCAGTGTCGAGATCTTGGGCACTGCAAGGAAGCCAAAACTCCCGAAAGCCGTGTATGTTGCGGGAACATGACATCCTCCGACCAAAAACTCAAACGGCCTTGAATGGGCCTATCATACAATCGAGTACGACAGATGCACAGCCAACGATGACGAAAAGGAGCCATTAAACGAGGCCCGTGAAGTGTTCAACAAGTCTGCGAATTTCCGAGGCTACGAAGGCAGACTTGCAGCAGGGCCGTGGAATTCCGAATTTCCGATGCCAAAAGCATCAGGGCTGGACTCAGCAGATTCAAATCACTGGACCAGTGCAAGCAGCAGCGCTATGAAAGCTGTTCAGAAGATTCTGATCCCGAGGAAGAAATGCGTGTACGTCCTAGTGCGTCAGCCACTGCTGCCAAGGTCATCCGTCAGCAACCTTGCACCATTTCCGAGATACCTGGGCCTGGAATGCTCAACTATATCCTGAAAATCAGCTTGCGCAATCAAATAGTCTGTGGAGTCTTCTCGTGCCCTCCATCATTGACTCTGTACAATCTCAATCTGGCCATTCAAGCAGCATTCGATTGGCAAAACATTCACGCTTGAGCTTTCTCAGTGGAATATAACTACAGGGGCGATTGGTACTGGAAGTACCGCATGGTGTCAGAGCCTCTGGATGACATTTTTGGTTCACGCAAGAGCAAGACTACGACTCTCTATACACTACTCGAAGATCGGAGGTACGAAGACGCCAAATTAAAATACTCCTACGATCTTAGCAGCAGTTGGAAGCATAGAGTTGAGCTGATTGGACGGGCTGAGCATGCAAGCCAGACGGTCACTTGCGTCGCAGGGGAGGGGGTCCAATCAAAGAGGATAGGACATGGGAGGAAGAAGAGGAAGAGAGGTGGGGCCCGGGAGGCCACGAAAATGAATATAATGAGGCCCAGATTTCGAGGGAGAAGTCTTGTTGCAATGGCAAAAAGCACTCAATTGACTGACTAGCTAAGAGATAGGAATCTATGGAGTACTAATAGACATCTCCGTCTGTTTGCTAGCAAAATCTGCATGTAGACCAACGGGGATAGATAATGGAATCGCATAAAGAGCAATTAAGCAACCAGATTGTAACAAGTCTAATGAGGACTTGATGGACTCGTTCTATGCTCCCTAGTATCGCAGTGCCAAGCAATAGCCTTCAAGATTTTGAGGGCGACGACCATGGCGAGCATTCCGCTTTACGCGTTCACGGATAAACCGCCTCTATTGTTCATACAGCGTTTCGTTCACGGAATATGCGACGCTTCAAGAACACACAGGTCCGTTCTATTTCGTCGGTACACCAATGAGCAAGGCTGACAACTAATAACCCCTGCATGCTCATCTCAGATGTCATCTACACGTTTCACCTTCCTTCGCTCATTTTTAGCAGACCCAGTCAGCGCTGTTTGCATTACAACCGCCAGAAAAAAATCAATCCAAACGATATACCGTCTCTGAACAAATGAAAAGGCACAGTGTCCTCTTAAGAGAACACGATGAGAAATTCTTCCCACACGAAAAGAACAAGAGACTCCCAAATTGTCCATTTCAGTCAACTTCCTCACTTGCAATATGCTGGCTGGTCAGATAGTGTCCTCTTTGCTGGGTGCTCTGGGAATCCGGTCAGCTTATGAACGATCGTCTTTGCCTGCGCTCTAACCACGTGCTCCTGCATCAGATTGTATTAATCCCAATAATCAGCCTCTGTACGTGGTCAGTGTCCTCTCTTAATGCCGTCCATGAAAGGCTCATCATACACTATAGCTGACCTAATCCTATTAGGTTAATGGCGATTGTCCATGGTCACCCGCAAGTCCCACTAGTTGTCAGCAAAGTAAGGACTATAAGGAACACTGCTTAGCCTACTGCGAATAATATCTATATTGGTTCTATGGACCGGAAGTACCATTTCCAAGTTCTTTCTGTAACCAAGGCGAGATTTGTACATTCACAAAAAGCCTGGCTATTACGAACATTTATGCTTTCAACGGCGGTGTTGATGTTGGAGGAGGAAACGATGCGCTCAAAGCCGCCTTCGATCTGGGTGCTACCTATACGTACTCAACAACAAGTACGAAATTGCAGACTTTGACGACTACGAAGCCAGCGGATTTCACAAACAATTGTGGGTATTGGATTTTCTGCCTTATTATATCGAGGAAGTGGTCCTAACAATACCATCGAATAACGTAATTATCAGACTTAATAAACCAAGGTCCTGCGGTTTCTACATCAAGGGATAGGAAGACGTAGTGGCCCATGCCGCAAATGCATTTAGCTAATACGAAGCCTCTGCATGCAGTAGGAACTAAAATATCTCATTCGCATGTACCAACACCACTTATACCAACGGCGAAAGTTTGACTGGATCGCAACAAGGCTCTGTGTACAAAGATCAAGGCCTTAGCGTCCCGGCCCATACCGAGCTCACCAACGATACATATGATAATTGGGAGGATACAGATATGAACTTCCTCGCACAGGACCCAAGTGGCTGGCCAACCTGCGAGCGTGGATGCCTCTGCGGCTATGCGAACGTCCCGCTATCCAATTATGACCCCCTCTACTCTTACGGCTTCTGCAATTGCACAATTCACTTACCATTGGTGTGTTTGACCATCGCTTCGGGTCAAGGATATGCGTTGCAATCAAGTGCTCGCAATTGCTTCGACATTTCCGTCACCCAAGCCAACATTTCGATCCTGCAATTCTATGGTATTTACATCAACGAATCTGCCACTATTTTCTCGACATCGATTGTTACCATGTCATCGAATATTACCATGTTATCGAACGTCTCTGAAGGTGTCGAATGGTTTTTCACAGATCAGACCAATGAGACTATCTACAAACCTGTCTACAGCCCTTATGAATGTTTTGGTGGTCTTTCCGAGTATCCAGGTTGCATTCAACTCGTCCGGCGCCAATAACACAGCATGACAGAGTCGGCTTCGAGGGCTCGTTGACAGCCCTTGAGAGCCTTGTCCATCGCCGACTATTGACGTCCTGAGTCATCAAGATACTGTCAGTAGCCTCTGCATAGCTGCGCTTTGCATTTTCAAGCGCCTCAGGCACCGGTTGAGGTTTACCAATGCTATCGCTTCTCCATTTAAGTGTTTGGAACAGTGTTCTGGAATTGGAGTTGGATTTGGGCAGGTTGGAGGCTTTTAGGGCTCAAAAAGGAAGAAACAAGAATTTGGATCACCGCATTGTAATTTATTCAAGCCCATTTCTGTGCGTTGACCAGAGAATGAAGACTCATTGACAGAGATAAGCCGATGAATATATGTCATCAAAGACACAAGCTCTAATAACTATGTAGTAAGTGACAGCCGCTGCGCAGTAAGCTTAGCAAAGGGCAGGAAAGGCCCAAAATAGTAAAGCATCTCAATGGCCAAAGACTGTCTTCCCACATATTGTCTCCATCTTAGTCCATAACCTCAGACCCTACGCCTTTTCCACATCCACTGAACGTAGCAGATCGTAGAGTATCGCAAAAACTCTGTTGTTCATCACGCAGAGACCCTCACAGCCGACTGCATAGCACTCGAGCAATTGACCATGACAGGGAGTGCAGCATTCTTCGGGGACTGGTCTCGGTGTAGGGGCTGTCTGCTAACCGGATATCAGTATGTCCCTGTAATATCATGACGGAACGGGTTGAGAGAAGTGGTTCCAGCTTCTGAATTAAGCAAAGTCCAAGAAAAGCGGATCCTTTTGCGGCGTTATATTTGCTTGAGTACCTTCCACGCAGCGGGGACCATCGATCGATCTTGAGGGTTTGAGGCACTCGAATTGAGTAACAAAAACCCTAGAATCCGCTCTTCCAAGCTCACACTTGATATGATCCTAGGCTAGATGAGCAGCAAATTTCCATACATCAACGCTGCTAGAGTTTTGACCAATGCACTCGACAAATATGTCGAGCCGCAGATGTGATATTGCCTGCTTTTTCAAATATATCAAGGGTGCAATTTGCAAGATTGTTTGACCTTGAAAAACCTAGCCTCTTTGCTCTTTCAAGATCACAACTGATATGAAATCATCGCATTACGGTGTGAAAATGTAGCTTCCCCTGCTCCTCCAAGGGCAGGAGCGACGCCATATTCAGGTATGTTGAACTACGCACACATCGTTCCTCGCTCTACAGAATTCGGGTACAGACATGCAAGACATTGGTAACAGTGCCACCGCCAGCGAAAGAAGATCGGGATTATATACTAGGTATGATATAGTATTGTTAACACTACACTACATTCGAATCACTCGCTCCTGTACATACGTTGAAGAGCCAGAATCCACGCTATGCTGTGCCATGCCATGCAATGCACGCTCTTCTATACATACATCAAATTCCTCCCAATTGGACCCTATATAGAACAAGAAATTTAAGTAACAGTAGAATTCTCTACGAGAAGAAATATTGGCTGTTCTTGAGCCTAGTCACATCGAAATCTCCCTAGCTTGTTGTCAGTCTTGTTCAGAAGAAGAATTTGGAGATGCTGCATACCTTCTTCGGAACCGGCGGGAACGTCAACGGCAACCACAACCAGACCTTGGCATACTTTTTCTTCTTTTTCTCATCTACTTTGAGATCAAGCTCTTCGTCTTCATGGTTAGCCTCAACATCGGCGTCCTCTAGATCATCTTCAACAGCTACAGCTTCAGCAGCCTCAGGCGTCTCAAGACCAGCTTCTGAGGTAATAGCGGCCACGCCTTCACCAGTAGCAGACTCTGCGGCTTCTGCATTCTCAAGATCACCGACTTCAATCTGTTGATTGGCTTTCAACTTGGCTGATCTCATGCTAGAGTCCGCCGTACTTGGAGACATCCCACCAATAGTAGCGATCTTGACATCCGTGGGGGCTAATGCCTTCTCATCGGCAGCTTCATCGAAGATCCTCCCAGGCGTAATCATTTTCTCGCCTTCTTCTCGTTCCTGCGGATCTTCAGAGGCGAGCAGTGTCATACGGCGATGTTCGAGGAGCATCTCATCCCATTTTCGAGCGTCTAACTTTCTAGTCTTAGTTTCTGCCGTCTGCTTAATTTTCTTCAATCTATATTCGTCCCTGCGCCATGCCAAAATTTTCTGTCCGATGGGACTGTCGGAAGGAACGCTTGCTAGGTGCATGAAGTCTTTGTATCTGGCTTTGAACTCGGCTGAGAGCCGTCCGATAATGTCTTCAGAGTGCATTCTTATGAAAGCGTCGCGGATGATTCTGTTCATAGTGTCGACGTCTCCAGCATGCGTCCAGAAGGAGTCATGGATTGCTGCGAAGGTAAGACCGACTTCATCGCACTTGAGGGCAGTGAGAAACATATGCGTAGCGTCTAAGGAGTGGATAAAATTGGGAGGGAACGCTTGAACCTGTTTGGCTTTGTGGACCGGATCTGCAGCTGATTTACCCAGGATGCTGATTTTCTGTAAGTGGGTACTGATTCGGCGTGAAGTTTCTTTTCGGTACGGTTGCACAACTGGCATTTTGAGGGGTGTGGTCCAGACGACGCTCGATTTGAAAGCAGCGATGTCGTTCTTGGGTGTTCCTTTCAAAGTCTTCGACTTGAACTGGCTTGGCACTTTTACACCTTTCGCAATGTTTCCCAGGTATGCTACTTGCTCCGGGGCAATTGATTCAGAGATCCTTGCAGCGCAATCTGTGAGCCAGTATTGTATGTCATGGGCCCCCGTGAACATGGACGAAAGACCTGTAAAAATTTCCTTCGCGATGTATGATGCCGCCAATCGACGATTCACAGGCCGGGTATCGGGGAAATCGGGGAACAGATCATCAAGTTGTCTTTGGACCTGCCTCTTAGCACCCACAAATGTGACGCCGTAGACATTAGTCATCACTGTCTGCTTGACTATTTTCCTTGATATCTTGCCTTCCAAGGCTTTCGCTAGCTCGTTGCCTTGGACAGCATGTTCTGCAATCTTGGCTTTGACTATCTCAGCAACACCAGTATATACGTCGGATGGGCGTTGACCCGGTTCAAGGTTGACCTGCTGGGCACCTGCAACGTCACCACCAAGCGCTGCGTAATGTTGCAAGCCATTGCAGGTACCGTCCTGATGTATAGGGAGTTGGCACACGTAACGGGTTGGGTCGGGCAAGTCGAGGGCATTCTTCAACTCGTTGCAGGCTGCTAGACACTGCCAAGGGTCTTCGGCATCCAACCACCATCGAGAGCCACCCAGAGGATTAGTCGCCGATTCATAAATCTCGGCCCGATGGTCTTCGGTAAATTGCAGCCTCTCATTGAAGCTGGCTTTATCGTAGCCATAAACGTTGGCAAGATGGACTTTGAGCCACCAAAGTCCTTCCGTTGTGAGCTCTTTGCCTTTGGCGAACAGCAATAGTCCACGACAATTGTCAGATCCCATGTGATTCATGAAGGGTGCCAGAGGGTAAGCACGCCCACGGAAATCAATGTTGTGCGGAAAGTAAAACGTCTCATTCAGATAAGCTCGGGCGACTTCTAGTTGAAAATTCTGAAAACATCTCTGACTTCTGAGGCCTGACCAGTGGTTATGGAATTCTCGCTGTTGTCTTAACCAGGCTGCACGCGCTCCTGGCTCGTTCGACGCCGGCGGTGCATCAGGAAACTCGCTTGGTGGGTCTTCGGGTGGAATTTTCGCAAAGGCCTTCCCCGTATTCCAGACTTTGAGCATTGTGTCGAAGACATAACGATTGATCTTCCACGGTGTCTTGCCTAGTATATCAAGACCGGCAAATATCTGGGACATGTCTCCATTTTGAGAGGCCGTTATAGCGTAACGTTTCGCGTGCGTGTCGGAGTAATCGATGCGCACCACAGGCACTGAGTGTTCCAAGAAACCGCCTTCGCGGTATCCTACCCAGGGTCTGGGCTCAGCGATCATAGGAAGATATTTTGCGAGCGCTGAGGTAACGGGACCCCTGGCGAGTCTTTCCACGACCGCCGAGTTGAGTCGAACAACGCCCACGCGCTTTCCGAGAATGTATTGATATGTATGAAAGAAGACTGGCTGCGATTCCGACACCTTCTCTTTGGTAACAGGGTCTTCGCGAGAGACCTGTACCTTCGCAATGTCCATCAGGTGAGAAAGTAGCACGGCACCGAGTCTTATCCTGGTAGCCTTCTCCCATTCCAAATGGTCGTAGTCTAGCGAGATAGATTCATTGGCCAGCTTTGCACGGGAGTTCCTTTGTGTAGATCCTTTGGTCATGTTGGCAAGATCGCGCCAATTGGCAAGGCTTTTGTTGTTCCTGAGTCTTTCCGCAAGGCACTCATGCTGGACCGCATCTCCAATTTTTAGGACAACATGCTGAAGTCTGAGGCCCCTCTCATCCCCTGCGTCGGTACTGCAACACTTCATGGCAGTCAGAATGGTCACTGCAGACATCTTATCGGGTGCGAGCGACTGTAAATATGGAGCCCAGAGTAAACGGTCCAGATCACTCTTACTTCTTGCCCCATTGTTCTCAGCTTCATGTGACTTGCGGATTTCGTCTCGAATCACCAGGATCAACTTTTCGTGCCATTGCCACATCATACCACCGATGGTAGATTTTGAAAGCCCGCTGTTGACACCTATGCTCTTGAGATGTGCATCTTCTGCCTGCCACCGTTCCATGGCAGCTTCAAGCGTATTTCTCTCTAGGGACCTCTGACGCTCTTCATTCTCACCAATGGTGCGATTCAAGTAGTCAGAAGGAGTCAAATTTGCCGGATTTGGTAACAAGGCCAATGACTTTTTCAGGGTTAAAAGCCCATAACCTTTCTGTGGTGTCTTTCTGACTTCTGGTATTGCCTCTAAGGTTCGATTTGATGCGGTATGAGGAACTTCTGGCGCCTCATCTGCAACCTGTGCTAAAGGTCCATTGGACTCTGATAGGGATTGGGAAGGGACAGTCTACCAGCATAGATTAGCTATAACCCTTCATATCCGTATACAATGACATACAGATGTCGAATTGGCGTTGGCCACTCCTGTCCTCTCAAGAGCCGATAAAAGCTCCATGGTCTCCTCAACGAGTCCAGCCTTTTCTGCGAGCCCAACATATCTTCTCACGGTGCGCGCTTTCTTCGCGTCCGAAGCTTGTAGACTGGCCTGTATCATCAATGCATAAGTCACTTCGGTCGGCATGACGCCAGTGCCGCACAGCTCCACTTCAAACCATCGCTGTAAGTCCTGAAGAAGCTGCTGGTCGCCTGTTTGGACTATCCTATGGGAGAGTTCTTTCACATAATCGTTATGCGCAGCTAGCAGTCCGGGCGCATCGGTCTTGTATATTTGGTTCAATCTTCGCACCAAGCCGGCGGCTCGCTCAAGCCGACCTACTTGAAGGCATGCGTGGAGTGTCTGGTGAATCTCATTGATGTCGCCACTGATAGCGTCCATCGACCGGAACTTCTTTGGGTAGGTTGATAGTGTGTCGTTGATGATGATAGGCGATGTATGTGGATCGAAGGGCCGAAGGGTGGCTTTACTTTGCCCGTTGAAGCTTGGTGGAGCATTGTGTCTCGAATACGACGTCGGCTCCCAGGGAACGTGATAGTCTTGGTGAGGTTCATATTCGGGAGCAGCTGCAGAAGCAAGGCTTCTGCTATGTTGGGGGGCGTTGGCGATTGTGTGTCTGGCGACGCTTGCTCGAGGTTGCTTTAGCTCTGATTTTGACCAGGGTTTGGACGTCGTCGATGTCTTCCGACCATGACTTTGCCGTGTGAACAAAGCCGGACACAAGAATGGAAGATGTAGGATCTCGGCATTAGGGGCTGATTGCTTGAATGCATCATTCTGCAAGCTTCGCCTTGAAGCTCGCACGAACATAGTCTACCCAGACAAGTACAGGCTAGCAAAGAGACGAAAGGGCCGCGATCGCTATCTCTACAAATGGGGTCAGTAACAATAAGGACAAGATGGAAAGAAGTGCTGGTGAATTATTGAACTGGGAAGTTGCGCGTGTGCTTGATATCATCGAAAGGGAGCGAGCAAACTTTTGACAGGGATCCTCAAAGCAGATTAGTCTGCCAAGCATCTCGCCACTCTTCCGCGAATTAGCTGAGTCAGCGTGCTCGTGCTTCTCGAGCATCGAGTCCATGAAGAGGAATTTCAATTGAGCGAGCATGTTCAAATCTGCCTGGACTGGACGGCTCCCAATTAATAGTGTTACTGTATATCTGACCACTATGTCACGATTTAGAGCCTACTGCAACCCTCTCTTGGCTCATGAGGTAGAAGGCGGAGTAATTCGAGCACTCAATTTCAAGTACTGTCAGTATTGGATTATCGAGACATTCGAGCTTCCCTTGTCTATTCCTTTGTCTATGTTGTTCCCTTTGTTTGAGATTTCAGAGCGAGAGGACAAAGCAAAGGTGACAATGTCTTTGTCGTTCGCTTATGTACCCTTTATTGATCCCCTTATTTATCATGGTCTTAGGATGCTGATCCTTCAAAGTATCTCTCGTCTGGCCCACACTGTGTCATATCACAGCTGTCAACCCACATGACCAAACGAACCTTCGCCCCGCAAGCCAAAGCAGCCGAAGACCCTGCGAAAGATCATGGAGGCCAACCTAGCCATGAATACCAGTTTAGCCACCGAAGAGGCTAAGAAGACACTGCTGGAGATCGTCAGAGAGCGAGATGAACTTCGAACGGAACTTGCTCACGCGAAGACAGCCATCATCGAGCTCGAAAACCAGAACATCGAGTATGACCGTCTACTCTCGAACGCTAATAACCAGCTCTACGAATGTGACCCAAAACGATTTGCGACCCTTGCACCTAAAGCTTGGATCGGAACCTGGCAGTCTGATCCTGAACAGTATCCGGCACTCGTATCCATCGAGAATATTTGGAGAAATGGTCATCTTCAACAGGCGCTCAATATGATGCCCGCGATGCTTGAACGCAAGGACTTTGGTGTGCGACACCGAATCAACGCCAGATTACCCTTCTCCGCACTGATTCAATCATCTGGTGATAATTTCAGGGTGGCATGTCAGTACGCAGAAGAGGCTCTCCAGATTGCTTCGGAAGCACAACTCCACGAGCTCGCTGGGAAAGCCCAATTCCATCGAGGACTCTGCTATTACTTCCTTTCCGAGTACGCAAACGCAAAATGGTGCCTCCATCTAGCGTCGCATCTGGTCGACCACGCCCAGACGATTTCGGAATGCCGAGAGAAAGCGGAGCAGAATCTTGACCTACTTCCTGAAGGCGACCCGAAATGGAACGTTTCGCCGGGATTCAAGATGTTCTGTTATTCGAAGTCTGATAAGTTCGTGTATAGTGAGTCCGCCGTGATGTCACGGCTAGTATATTCCTAGTGTACGTATGATAATTACAATATAATCCTCCTGCCTTTGTTGTCTTTGTTTTAGTCTCATGTTTGTTCCATTTCCGTTCGCGCAAATATTACTAAGCAGAATGCGTCTACAATCTTTCTTTGTTTAGCAATAGTTTCTCGCATTCCACATATTTTTTCGTAGTTGTGAGTTCTTGCCATCGCCTTCGAACTCGCGTCCAAAAGATTATTTCATCGACAGCACTATAAGACAAAAGCACGTCAGTTGTCCCATTATATTGCATGAAACCCTCATTGATGCAAAATTCAACGCACAGGAAGGAGGCTTCGACCAAAGCACGATTTCAGGGCTCATGTCGCTCATCCAATAGCTATACTAAATTATTGGCGCCGTCGTTCGGAAAGCACTTCCTCGCAACGCACTGATGCGAGCGAAAACTCTTCTATCGGCAATACTGCTCAAGATTTAGCTCAAAATCCGGCTCGACCGACGACAGCACCAGCGGAAGAAGCCAACACAGGCATTGCTGGTCCGGAGGCCGACGCCTTTACAGACGCAATTGCTCAGCAGGCTGCTCAAGCCGAGGAAGCACCAGTGGCAAGAAATAATGTACGCCTTACATGGAGTGACATTCACCGTATCGGAAAAGTAAATGCGGAAGGGAGCGGTCCAGACAGTTCCGAATTATTCGAAGCCCATGAATGGAGACCTCGTCCTTCAACTGCAGATCCTATCCTAGGTAGCCGAATGCAATTTTCTGAAGCTAGGGAAACGATGCAAAGTCGACCAATGTCTCAATCCGGCGATCCCACCTATCGTGACAGCATCTATCGAAGAGGGTCCCACATTTCGACTCTCTCAAGGCGAGGCAGTATGTCTAGTACAGGTCGTCCAAGGCAGAGCAGTGTGTCTGGTACAGGCCGCTCAAGGCAAAACAGTCTCTATGGTACTCAAGATGCAGCCCCTACCCCAGTCACCTCAAGGCGCAGCAGCCGCGTCATTGGGCTCGTGCAAGGCGTTATGGATTATGTCTTCCCAGTTCTCGCCCCAGTCAGTGAGGACCCGCCGGACGAGCCAAGCACTCCTGAGACTCCACTTATCATGGCTCTAGATGGACCGGTATATTCACCCAACTCTCAACATCACGCACTTATCACTGACACGGGTCTTAGGAAGATGAATATATACAAAACAGTGACAATAAGTTGAGTGCGGAAGAAGAGAGAGAACAGGAAACCAACATGACAATTCTTGCTCTACATAAGGACAAATTCAATCTGAAGCAGGAACTGAAAGCCCAGAAAGCCTTTTTCGAGCATCAAATCAAAGTGGCCAGAGGAGAGCTACCTCCCATCCAACTAGATCTAAAATACCAAGCCAATCCCAAGAACGAAAAGGAGACAAAATCGCAGAAGATAATTGACTTTCTTCGCAAATCAGTATTTGACGTTATAATCGCCCGCGCAACCGTTACCTTCATGCTTGAAGAATATGTACCAATGGAAGGCCACGCGAGCAACGCTGCTCAAACCTCTTCCCCATTGATTGAAACGAAACTCTACGAGCAATGCCATTATATCCGTGGAGTGGCTTTGTATCACCAAAACCGGCTTAGTGAAGCTGATGAAGCTTTCCATCAAGCTATTAACTGCAAGGGCGTGAACGGTATCTCCAACAAAACTGCTGGGAAGTGGATGAGGGATATACAGCGAGTCATTGCAGATACGCCTTCTCAGACGCCTGTACAAACACCTACAACTACTAGCTTTCCTAATAGCTTTCCACCTCGTCCAGTAATCTGCGGGCATTCGTCTAATGAGGATGACGCTACGCCTCAAGATCTGCCAAGTAATGTTGCAGAGCAGGCCACAGCGTCTTCTACGACAGAAGCTACAACGTCCTCTGGTCCACCAAGCTCGGCGCTCCCTTCTTCCGATACTGATGATGATATCACGGTTCGCAATTTCACCGGTACCTCTCCCGACCAAGTCATAGCCTCTTCGACAATAGGGCCTGCAACACTCTCTCATCCCTCGAGTTCAGATCTCATTCCTCCCGATAGTCACGCTGAGACTTCATTCCGGTCTTCGTCTGAGCCCGAAGAAAGATTTCAGGTATCGCCGTTAACTTCGACCTGGGTAAGTCGTCTTCCATGGTTTAGCATTTTTTCTTTCCCACGGCGTTTATAGTTCTGAGACAAGTTTCGGGAGCAAATACTCCCTAGACAGTGTTCTGCACATTATTTCAAACATTGTTTTAAACCCTGTTCTGGACAATGTTCCTAAAGCTGTTTTACAACTTATTCCCTACCTCAGAAGAATGATACTGACCTCAAGATAATCCAGAACTCGCCAGTGCCTGTAAAGGCACCTCTCGCAACAGTACCTTCCACAAAACAACCACCCCCATCTCAGCAAGGGCGTTTCTCAATGAACGACGAATTCTCACCACCAGCTGAAGAAAACCCAGGTACCATGGCGTCCAGCCCCGACGACCAGGAACGGCACCTCTCACCAATCTCCAGCACCGGTTCTCGCAGGTCCCAACAAAGTCCCTCACCTATACCCATTCGTATCAACACCACCGGGGGACCAGACTCCATTCGGAAGGGAAGAGCAGGTCATTCAGGTCTCAGGTCTACCGGCGATCGGTCGAAATCTGCATCTCAGCGGTCCCCACCTTCAAGAGAAGACGCCATGAAGTTCTTAAGCGAAAGATCAGCATCTCTACGGCAAAGAGGTGCCAAATCCGCCTGGAGTCCGGAATCGAGCCCCGATATCGAAACCCGCCGTGAGGCCCGACAAGCTTCTAAAAGTCCGGAGAAAGACGCGCGAGAGTCGATCCTGTCAAAGGTCGCTCCTAAATACACGATTCAAGCGTCACCTTTCAGACGTGTAGGTGAGACTTCGAGACCGAAACCACCAGCAGATCTCGATGCGCGGATTGCAGAGCACACGAAATCCAGTGAACTGAGCCAGCAACGAAACCCAAACGTTTCTCCCATACAAGAGACCTCAGCATCTTGGAACAAAGACAAAGCCACAAGATCGAAAACACCATCAGATTCCAAGTCTCAGACTAAGAGAAAGTTGACACCCGAAGAGGTAATGAAGCTGGCCCAAGAACGCGATCCAACCAAATCTCCCTCACCAGAAATGGACGATTCCGTAGCCCAAGCCAGACGGAAAGCCTCCAATATACGGCCCCAAAGGCCCACAGAAATCCCATTCGCCTCCTTCCGCAAGAGAGCAGCAAGTAAAGCATACGGCTCCATCATCATGCGCAAAAAAGTCGCAGCCAACGCATCAAAATCCTATCGTATAGTCGCAGCAAACAACTCTCCAGTATCAGCCTCCCCCCAACAACCGCAACACTCAGCAACAGCAAACAACTCCCTACCCTCCGCCTCCGACTCCAAACACACAATAGCAGCAACCCGACCACCTCATCCTTCAGCAACAGCACACGACACCGAAACACTGGCCCACACACGCGCCGCAGCCCAACCACCCCAACCCTCAGCACCAACAACACCAACACTAGACCAATCAGAAATCAACTTCCTCTTCGGCGGCGCCCGCGGCGGCCGAGACGAAATGACACCCCCCACCTTACCCACTCACACCGACCAAACTTCTGACGATTTCTCTAGATATCTTGACAGGGATGTCGTGAGCCATGACCCTAACACGTATTCTGACAATGATGAAGATGCTGACGAGGAATGGGAAGAAGATGGTCCCGAAGCGGAAGAAGATGATTCTGAAGAGGAAAAGGGAATGCGGGAGCGGCGAGAGGAGGCGAGGGGAGTTGGGATCGTGCAGGTTGCTATTGTGAGGCGGCCCCGTGGGGAGAGAGAAATAATCCGTAGTCCGCCCCGTTCGGAGTCTTCATCCTCCCCCCTCAGCGGAAAAATGATCGCAGTAGGCCGCAGCACGCCGGGCGCAAGAGGCAGAGAGTTTAAAGCGTCGGGAGCGGGAGAGGGAGAGGGCGGGATCGGATACGGAAAAAAGAAGAATCAGAGGTGGGGAACAAAAGCGGGATAGGAGAAAGAGGAGGGACAGATAAAGGGTGAGGGGTATAGGCGGGAGGATGGGGGGTGAGAGGAGGGGTATTTAGGAGGTTGTGTGGCGAGGAATGGGGTTAGGGCTGCTTGAATTGAGATGGGGTTTGGCGGGTTGGATTGGTTGTAAGAGCGTAGTATAGCACCGCACAGCAGGTAGTGTTTGATTCTTTTTGATGTGTAAGAGATGCATTCCAATATGTACAGTCAATCTGAGTATCCTTGTTTACTAGGAATGCCCGTCTAAACCATCTAACATCGAAAGTCATAACATACTCAATGCTCGCTTATCAACGCCACTATGCTTTTGCCCAAACCAAACTCAATCCTCATCATCACTCTCCACCTCCGCAACATCATCATGGAAAGTCTTTCCCTCAGTCGTAGGCTTGATGTATCCAGCTCGTATCGTCCAATCACCGAAATGCTCACCCTCTTGCCTCTCCATGGAATACCGCTTGAGCATCGGTTTCATGATTTCTAATATCTCTTCCTCTTGTATCGAGCTCCTGTACAGCTTGTTCAGCCGTTGACCATGGTAGCCGCCGCCAAGGTACATATTGTAAGCACCGTACGCTTTCCCCACGAAAGCGACTTCGGCTAACCAAGGCCGGGCACATCCGTTCGGACACCCCGTCATGCGCATAACGATGCTGTCCTGCCTTAGTCCATTCTCTTCGAGACGGTCTTCAAGCTTGGTGATCAGTTCTGGCAGGTAGCGTTCTGACTCTGCCATCGCTAGACCACAGGTTGGGAAGGCTACGCACGCTGAGGAGCTGAGACGCAGGCCGGAGAATTGGACGTTGTCGAGTTTGTATTGCTTCATCATGGCTTTGATGTTCTCGAGATCGTCATCATGAACACCACTGAGGCAAAGATGCTGGTTGCCCGTCAAGCGGAACTCGCCCTTGTGCACCTTCGCAATCTCGCGTAGGCCAGTCTTCATGGGAAAACCGGCTGTGTCTTCTATGCGGCCATTCTCGATGAAGAAGATGTGGTGGTTCATGCCGAATTCGTCTCTTTGCCAACCGAAGGTGTCGATGTTGGATTTGAACTCAAAAGGTCTTGGATCTTCGAACTTGTAGCTTAGTAGCTCTTCAACCTTACCCTTGAAGACCTCAACGCCCATGTCATCAATGGTGTACTTTAGTCTTGCATGCTTGCGGTTCTTTCGATCACCATTGTCGCGTTGGACAAGCATGATCTTTTCGCAGACGAAGTGGACCTTCTCTGCTGATACGTAGCCGAACATACTGCCAGTACGCGGATATGTCTTCTTGTCATTATGGGTGACACCCATGCCACCGCCAGCGAGGACATTGAAACCTTCGAGACGGCCATTCTTCCCCTTGATGGCAATAAGTCCTATATCGTGGGCGTATACGTCCGTGTCGTTGTGGGGTGGGATGGCGATTGTAATTTTGAATTTTCTGGGAAGATAAGTAGGACCGTAGAGGGGTTCATGGTCGACGATCGCATCGCCAGCGACCTTAGTCTGCTTGCCATCATCATCCTTCAGCCATATTTCGTGATAGGCAGTTGTTGCGGGTAGGAGGTGGTCGGAGATTTTGGCTGACACTTGGTGGACATCACGGTGGTATGCTGATTGCGTTGGAACCGTGCTGCACATGACGTTGCGATTTACATCACCACAGGCGGCAATGGTGGTCATCAATGCTTTGTTGATGCCTCGCATGGCTGACTTCAGCTTGGTCTTGATAACGCCATGGAATTGGAAGGTTTGTCGTGTAGTCATTTTCATGGTCTCGTTACCATAAGCGCTGCTGATAGCGTCCATCTGCAGCCATTGTGATGGAGTCGCAACGCCGCCGTTCAGTCTGCATCTAATCATGAAAGAGTAAGCGGGTTCCAGGCCTTGTGCTTTGCGCTCATCACGTAAATCGCGATCGTCTTGCATGTAAGTGCCGTGAAATTTGGTAAGCTGTTGATCGGAAGCTGCAATCGCTCCAGTACTGGGATCCTCAAGACCTTCAGCAATGGTGCCACGGAGGAAGTTCGATTGGATCTTGATATCTTCATTGGTGATTGGCGGCGGCTCCTCCGGTAGACCTTCAACCTTGTCCACGTTGAGGGCTTCCCACAACTTAGGCTCCCACTCCTTGTAGCCGGTCTGATAGCTGTCTGGATCCTGATCATCTCCAAGGCCGATATCGATCAGACGCTTTCCACCCAGGAATGCCACCCTCGCATCCAAGTCTTTACCTGGCTTATTGTAATACCTCTTGTCTTCTTTCCTCGGCCAATAATGGCTGTCTCCTAGCGCAAACACTGTATAGTTGACCGTAGAAAGGTCAAGCTCAGCATTCTCCTTGATTGCGTCCCAGAAAGCGCGGCCATTCTGAGGGAATTCTCCTTGGCCAGCTGTACTAGAAATCATAACCACGTTCTCTTCGCCTGGTAGATCCTCCAGTGGGTAATCATCCATGGCAATGACCATTGTCTTGAGACCTCTCGCTTTGCCCCTGTTGCCCAGTCGTTTCGCCAAGCTCTCTGCATTGCCATTGTCTGAAGCAAAGAGGATAGTCATAGGTTGCCCATATAAGCTTTCTAGCATCCTATCGTAAGCATCTTTCGCCCGTCGCTTCTGTAGTGTGCGCACTTCGGTGCCGTATGACTCGGAGAGATTGGCTGAAAACTCAGGATGCCTCTTCATTAACTGCGACAGGTGATTGTCACGTTTCAGAAACTCTTCCAGCTCTTGCTTGACACGCTCTGAGTCGAGTGAAAAATTGGCTTCACCCTTCTCTTCGTTGCTAGGATTCCATCGGTACAACGGCCAGTACCCAAAGTCAACAGCTTTCTTCGTTTCTTGCAACACCGTCAACGGCGAGTCGCTCTCCTTGTTGTACGGGAGGTATGCAACGACTACCGAGGGACCATCGAATTGATCTGCTTCGATCATAGCTTCAAGCACCTGAGTGTATGAACTGTAGACAGCCACTGAGGCAACATAAGCATTTCCGAAGTTCATCGCATACAGACCAATGTCTTTCTTCCTCCTTGTGGCATCAGCAGCAGCTCGTTCTGACCATGGCTGGGAGTCTATGATCAACATGTTGACATTGGCACCAGATGCAATAACGTGATGAACACCAGAATTGCCCAGGTCGTAAGCCCAGGCATCTGATCCAATAAGCCATTGGGATTCTTTGAAGAACAAAGACTTCGACACCAAGAGCTGGGATGCCAGCTTCGAGCCATCGGTACTCAATCGTGCAATCGTTTCTTGTGCTAGGCCGTTCGCTTTCTTCGGATCCTCCGCACTCAAGGCCCACTTCGAAAGCCAATTTCGGGGTACATCGGTCACAAAATCACGAGTCGCAGCGGCTTCTTGCACTTCGCCAATGAACCTCCTCCGGTGGTCCATACGTGCGAGGAGGGACCCAAAGCCAAATTCGGGGTTCGCGGCTATTGAAGCAGATATACCGGCATTCGTAGCGCCTAATCGGTTTGCGATGTGTAGCCTCTCACCAAAAACTTGATCAAGTATCTTCATGTAGGCGCTCTCGATTTTCGGTTGCTCCAAGCTGTATTCACTTACTAGGTCCTGTGGTTGATGATGGTTACCAACCTCGAGGTTTTGGATCGGAGATGGCGATTTCAAGTTCTGGAAGATGCCACGCAGAGCTTGACGCGCAGTGGAAGGTTCAATGTAGCCCAATTGATGGCCTACAATCATTGGCGCGCCCAATGTCGATGGCCCTATCCGTAGGCTGGTCAAGATATCCATTAACACTGGGCCCCACTTGACCGTCTTCTTGCGAATTTGCTCCAATACCGCAATTCTCTTTACCGACTGAGGCATAGATTCGATTAGGCTGGCGCCGATCCAAGGTCTGTAAAGGCGTGCCGTGATGATGCCACATTTGGCAAATTCGTGAGACGATTTGGCCTCCAATATCTCGTCGACGAACACGCCGGTAGATCCAAAGACAAAGAGCGCTGAATCTGCATCATCTGGGCCAGAGTACTCAAATGCCTGGTAGGTACGGCCAGTAGCTGTACTGATCTGAGACCAGATGCCAGACAAGAATCCCTGGATATCTTCTGAAGTCACTGGCCTTATCGTTGTAAAATTTATCGAAGATGCGGAGGAGATTGTAGGCCGGCTGTCTGCACTGCTCTCACGTACGGAAGAACCAACTGAGGACTCATCGCCATTCTTGCCTTTGGCCTGGGATGCGACGGTGGCTTCTCTGGCCACTAGAGGTGGAGATTGGCCAGATTCTGTCGATGGTATCTCATTCTCGATAATGGTTGGCTGCCTGCCCTCATCAACGTACAGCGATGAAGTACCAGCTGATGTGGACTGGTAGTCCCTCGCAGTATTAACATCCAAAACACTTTTCACGAGCTCCGGCTCTTCAGCGGAAACTGGATCATCCTTTTCTGAGTTTGCGGGATCGAAGAAGTGAACAACGCCCTTGCCGGATTTTATAGCCAATGCGTGGGCCGACAAGGCAATTTCCTGCCCTTCTCGCAGTGTCTCTGATTGTAGAAATATAAAGCCACACTGCCGTATTGCCGTTATCTCTGAATAGTCTGGGTAACCGTAGGGATTTAGAGCTACATGTATGACGATCGGGTATCGTGCCAATTTGTATAGATGGGGGATCGAGGGTAGAAGGATCGAGGAGGAGGTCGTGACTGAGACAAGCTTGCCGGACCGAAGCGGCTGGAAAGTAGATAAGAGGGGATCCACATTGTGCCTGACTGCTTGCACCTAGGGAAGTATCAGTACACGGTATTGGATCACTTAGTCGCGCTAAATGTACCTCTGGTTCCTTGGCTATTATACCGGGTGCCCGCTTCGACGATAATGCATGCAGATGCTTGGAGAACTCCGAGTCCGCACCAAGCGCAGGCTGTACCGATACTATAACATCACTGGATGCATATGCTACTCTTGCGACTGTTGTCCAAAGGGCCTGTGAGCAAATAATGAAAGAAAAGCAAAGTCCCACAAAGGAAGGCGGGGCACCAGGAAGGGGTGGGGGTACTTGCCTGCTTCTCCGACAGTGGCCACGGAAGTCATGATGAATATACTGGCCTCTGAGATATTTATAGCAGTCAGAGGAGATCAAAAGAAAGAATGAAGCCCGCACAATACTGAAATCATGCACATCATACTGCTCGAGAACTTTTTGGCATTAGAATATGCGGAGTCGCGGAAATTTCTCCGTACTGAGCACGCAATTTGTTAGCTCAAACTCCCCCGTCACAACAGATCCATTGCTCATCATTGTAACACTGAAATAATGATCGTTATTCAATTGAGTCCTCGTGAGAAAGAGAGCCTCACCTGCTACCACGGCGGGCTTCTGCGACAATGCACCAAACCCAGGCCCCTGCTTACATCAAGTGGAATTGTTCATTGTAGCAGTTACCTACCTACAGAGATGTCTTCTCTCCTGCTGCAAGCCAAATTTCCTTCATTTCCTTGTGGACTAGTCAAGTGTGAATGATGTCGAACGTGATTCCGTTGTGTCTGTCATGAATGACTGGCTCTCACACTTTCGTCTGGGAATCATCGAGTGGGTAGCGGAAGTTTCCTCCTAGCAATTGTTTACCATCCTTGGACCCTTGGCTCTCTCTTACAGTGAGGTCATCCGTTCTTCAGCCTGCTATTTCAGTATACCTATTAAGACGAGCCTCAAAGATTTGGGACCTGCATAACCGTTGAAGGTCACTCCCTCGGCAGTTCTCCTAAGGCACTTCCCGATCCCAAAAAGTGTCTAGCCTACCCCACGTTGATCCCGCATCGTCATAATTCTATTCGGCAAAAGCATGATTGTTGATGTTTATTAAAACATATCCTTCTCGACTGCTCTGGAATCTTTGCACGTATCGGAAGCCCAACAACAAAGCGTTGAGATCCCTAGGAAATCTCTGTTATTTCGTCACGTGACATTCAATCTACACTGCCGATGTCATGAAGCACCTTGCAGGCTTTTCCCCGAGTAACAGGGTATTCACTTCCTCTTCGGAACTACCCGCGTTTCTTTGCAGGTAATGAATTCAGACCCATTCGCCGCTTGATGGGCGGCTCGACTATCTTCGTGCCTAGAGGACCAGAGGACCTTCCACACCCAAGGTCACCTAAGATCCATCAATGACAGATGAGACAGCACTTTTAATCGTGGCTTAGCTGCAACAATGCTCAATCAGCTGCCTCCTCAAGCCAACATGGCCCCACCCACTCGCCATAGTGAAGCTCTCCATGCTCCAGTACAAAAATACGCTGTGCAGCACTACGATAGCTTCCCCAATAATAAGCCGTCGTCGCCCCTCAAAAGTCCCGCAAGATCACGGCACCATCCTTACAATCAGGACACTGTGGCAGCAGGGCATCAACGTCAGAGAAGCTCGGACTTGGGGGCAGGAGACGGCAAAAATACAAATACAGGTTCAGTGAGGCGAAGGATTAGCCGGGCTTGCGATCAATGTAACCAGCTACGGACCAAATGTGATGGCAAGGGCCCTTGTGCCCACTGTGTAGGTATATACCCTACTAAATCTTCTGTCGTATGAATGATTTTGACATTGGCGTTAGAGTTCGGTCTATCCTGCGAATACATTCGTGAGAGGAAGAAGCGAGGTAAAGCGTCTCAGAAGGACGCTGCCCAGCAAGAGCCATCAACAACTGGTTCTGCCCATGCTCATTCTCCTCGAGATTACTCGTCTGAGGGCCCGTCGCCTCCTCGAACAGCAAGAAGTCAGTTCCAACCGGGCTCAAGTCACTCTTCTACCGAACATGTCTCGCAGCTTTCAGAGTCAAGGTCATCGACTACAAGTGGAATCGTTGCGGATGGAATTTACGCATCGGCTAGAGACGGAGGCGTAAGGTATATTGCTGGCCAGACAGAAGTCAATCCACCGCTGCAGCGTTTGGCGACTACACAAGATGGCATTCTCCCAGATCCTAACCCTCAATCATCTATACGTCAAGGGTCGGGGATAAGTCCCACAGCGATGTCATTGAACGGGTTCAGCCTCAGTCACGACTACGACCGACCTGGCGTGCGTGGGATCGGTTCCATGAGCAGTCCTCACTCGAATCATAATAGCCTTCAGATCAGTCAGATGCAATCCCAATTGCAGTCCCAGCAGAGCTTTCAGAATTTTGGAGACAACTCATACCCTGCGATGAGCCCTCCAAATCTGGCTCCAACTCCAGGGTTTCGCTTTGGGAGTGCGGGTGAGAGTCCCTCCTTCGCCGGTTTCTTCGGTGCATCGCCAATAATTGGATCTCCTGGATGGCTAAATCTACCGTCTCCCTCCAACTACCAACTGAATCCCCGCCAAGGGAAAGCCATGAACGCTTTGAAGTTCCCCGTTTTGCAGCCTTTACTTCCTTACATAGACTCCATCATGCCCGTCTCACTCGCATGTGATCTTCTTGAGCTGTACTTCACCAGCTCGTCTACTACTCATGTACATCCTACTTCACCCTACATACTTGGCTATGTCTTCCGAAAAGAATCGTTTCTCAAAAAAACCAGGCCAAGGACATGTAGTCCAGCTCTACTATCCAGTATGCTTTGGCTTGCCGCACAGACCAGCGACTCTCCTTTCCTAACATCGCCTCCCTCCGCCAGAGGCCGTGTTTGCCAAAAGTTGCTAGAGATCACTATAGCGCTTTTGAAACCACTAGTGCACGGACCTCCAGCAAGCAAAACCTCTGGCAGCGGCGGTGCTGATTCCGTGATCAATGGCGTTGCACTAGGAGGCCTTGGAGTCGCGATGACAGGCGGCGATCAATTGACGGGAGATAGTGGAGCAACAGGACCCGTCGAAAATATTGCAACTTACATTCATCTAGCCGTCATAGTCTCCGCTTCTGAATACAAAGCTGCAAGTATGAGATGGTGGAACGCCGCTTGGACTTTGGCTCGAGAATCGAGCCTTATGAGGGAGCTTCCTCCGAGTCCAATAGAGAGCGATAATGCAAACCGGGAAGCCGGCGGCATAGGAAATAATAACCTGCCAGAGCAGTCCACAGTACAATTAAATGCGAAGGGGAGCCTTTCCGCGAATGCTGCTAGGGGTGCGAGTGAAGAAGAGCGAGAAGAACGCCGACGAGTCTGGTGGCTTCTGTATACCGTTGATCGGCATCTTGCGTTATGCTACAACAGGCCACTCTTCCTACTCGGTACGTGCTTCTCGGAGTATTGCCTTCCCCATTAGGACCATTTTCTGAGTCCCAGCATCCTTTACGGGAACCACGGCTGAGGCTGTGCGCCCTGAAAATGTCTCACAACTCCTTGTTTTAGCCACAATGATGAGGGCTGACTCCGAAATGTGCGCAGATGTCGAGTGTGAAGGTCTTCTACAGCCATTGAATGATGTCGACTGGCAAGCGGGCAACTTCTATGACAGCGAGCCAAGCTTGTATAGGACACGGGGACCTACGTTTTTGTGTACTGGGCATAGCATCTTCGGCTACTTCACGCCCTTGATGACAATACTTGGCTATATCGTGGACCTCTGTCAGGCCAGAAACCACCCCAGGTTCGGACTCTCATCCCGTAACGTAGCAGAATGGGAAGATCGAGCTGCGGAAATCACATCTCAGTTGGAAGCTTACGGCCAAAGCCTCAAGGAATTCGAAGCCCATCACATCGCGAATGCTCATGAATCAAACGGTCAACCAGCTGCCCCTAATGCCACGGCAATGTCAGGATTGACCGATTCCATGGTCCAGACGAAAAATGTCGTTGCATATGGCACTCACATAATGCACGTCTTACACATTCTGATCACGGGCAAATGGGATCCGATCAACCTCCTCGATGACAATGACCTCTGGATCTCCACGCCATCTTTTCGGACCGCTATGAGCCATGCTGTCGCAGCTGCCGAAGCAATAAGCAATATTCTTGAATATGACCCAGACTTGAGTTTCATGCCTTGGTTCTTCGGCATAAGCTTGTTGCAAGGTGGTTTTTTGTTCTTGCTGACCGCAGAGAAGCTTGGTGGAGAGGCAGATCCGAATGTAGTGAGCGCGTGTGAGAACATTATCAAGGCTCATGAAGCCTGCATCGTGACACTCAATACAGAATACCAGGTATGCTTGCCAATTCTCTCTTTCGTGTTACGCGTGGATCATGAAAACCATTGGAGCTGACATGAGACTCGTTCCCAGAGACATATGCGCAAAGTCATGCGCTCAGCCCTTGCCCAAGTAAAGGGTCTTGGAGAGCAGCAGGTGAAGAGACGAGAGGTCTTGTCACTGTACAGATGGACAGGGGATGGGACTGGATTAGCTCTGTGATTTATGCCACGATTGGGAAAAAGCAGGTGAAAAAGGATGCGGGTTTTATCCATTTGGCGAAGATACCCAGGTGGAAGTCACATGCTAGGAATGATCATTGGCGATTTTATGAGTGGCTTCGATTGCAAGTGGGACATCCAAATGGCTGATGTAACATATCCCATTTACATGAGATATTAATCTCTAACAAAATCAGCCGCTTCTCTACTCCTTTCTTCCCTGTTCAACATGAATGCAAAATCCAGGCACCCAGTCTTTCTGTGAAAATATCATGCAAAAGAATCTGACTTCGTGGAAGGCGAGTAGTGCTCAGGAACAAATTGTGGGCAAAGGGAAGAGAATGATCAAGGGTCTCAAACATTTCCTCCGCTCGCTTCTGGTGCGGTGGGGCAAGGAAAATGCCTTCGCTTTCGGCAAGCCTCAAACAAGCCATGTCCGCTTTGGGAATGACAGCTTATAAATCATGCATGTGTCATCCACACGGGCTATTTTAGAAATACGTAACAGCTTGCGCAAGTCTCCTCACTAACGAAATATTGATGGTCGGATTCTTAAAGGGTCTCCTCTGGTTGAAACTCGATTCTCTATTAAAATGATCATTCGCAGTCAATACCGGACAATAAGACGCGGAAAATTGTAAAGAAGCTATCAGTGGTTTAGCCAACCTGCCTCTGAAAACTTAAAGTGCAACGGGAGCACTCCTAGTTTATCCTAGAATAGCTGCATACTCCATCGCGTGACAGCGGTGCAACTAGATATACTTTTTTTTCATTCTTGTTCGTATTCTACTCCCATTATAGCAGCAGCCGGTCAGGAATTAGGTAGGTGCCACCAATGCGAGCAAGTCAGCTGCGTAGAACGTCTCCAAGGTGAGGGTTGAGTCGTGGAAGTTCATGACGCTTCCATTCAATGCTTCGAAGCTTGCTAATACTAGTCTCGTCGTCACCAGGTTGACGCCACCAAAAGAGTGTAAGAATTCCACGTCCACCATCGTAGTTCAAATATCGCAATGCCTCGTAGCTTCACCCTACCACTACTACAATGCCCAATGGTACAACAATAGACGACCCATCGTGCAACCTTGAATCCCCCTCGGCTCAGAACACCTCTCCCTCACGAATCGTATACTTGACCGAATCAATCACAAAAAGAGTATTCGCCGGCCCCGCCCCACTCGTATAAACCGAGAAATCAGCCTGCGTACAAGTGGTGAAACCCGGCGAGAACTGCGTCATTGCCGCAGCAGTCGCAGAACTAGGTTTATACGTATACAAATACGGTCCCTCGTGGCCGAATCCCCCAGGAGTTAGGCAATCAACTGTAAATTCACAATTCGTAGTTGCATAACCGGATGCGGTATTAGTTGCAACGAGGCATCCGGCCCAGAAGGAGGTAAGATCGAAGCTCGTAGTTTTGGTGCCGGAGATGTTGATTTTTGGTGCTGTGATGTAAGGGGATGGATAGGGACCGGCTATGGCGTAGTTGGGTTTGGTGTACGGGATGACACCTCGAGCGTGGGCACCGTCTCCGCGGTGAGACACGGTGAGGTTGAAGTAGCTGAGATGGTCGTAGGGTTGTTTGAGTTTGTAGCCGTTGGCGAGGTCGTCGAACTAGATGGGGTTAGTGCTGAGCGAGTGGATCTGGGAAGGGAGGACATGTACGTTGGCTACGACATTGATTGTCTTCGTAGGACATGTGGTCCCACCACTAGGGGTGCATTCTGCTGCAGGAGCTGGAGTGGCTGTCGCGACCCCGAGGAGTCCGACTGATGCGAGTAAGATCCACTTCATTTTGAATGCTGGAGGTGGAGAAGAGGATGTAACAACGCTGCAAAGTTTGGATTTAGTGAAAAGTGTTGCCGGTTGAAGACGATGATCTGAGAATCCAATGATGACAGGGAAACATCAGCGCACAAAGCTACTTATATAGTGCAGTGGAATTGCTGTATCTCGATCAGCTGCGATGGTGGCGTGTTGTATTCGCTATTATTGAGCAGCCACGAAAGAAATACTTGGCAAAATCTCACTAGGTTCCGTCCCTCGAGGCAGTCCTAGGCCTCGTGCATTCGGAATTCTGCCAATCAGCTCGACTTCTCCTACTAGGTTATGCAAGAAAAACGCCATTTTCAGAACACCGACACGTGGAATGCAACATAACATCTTCAAAGTCATTTTTGTTTATGAGGAAAATACGAATTCTGGAAGCTGCCAAGATACCAAGAAATACCGAGCAGGAAGATATACCAACAGTGCAAGCAAACCTTAACTCCACTATGAGTCATACAGATCCTTGTGATATGAAGGCATTCAGCTTAATGGTAGCCAAGGATAGCCAAAGCTGTTCAGCCTCACACTTCCATATCGCATGAACAGAATGAATTGCCGATCCAATGCACGTCATTCAAAGTCGCCGAAGTAGATTGAGCTGGCTGCAAAGCTTCAATTGAATTTATATTGAGCAGATCAAGTAGTCGTCCTTTCAAGGATTGTATCCGGAGAACACCGATCTCCATTATGCCCAGAATTCGGCCTCCTATTGTGAGTGATATGCGGTAAGAAACGGGACTCTTACGCCAGCACCGTGTAGAATGTGTATCCTGCCAGCACCACGCGATGTTGTGAGAGTGGAGAAGCTGGCCGGCTTGCGAGCTGATAGAGAATCAGCACTATCAGTACTGTCACCTCCGCTAGCTAGACTTACCATTCGAACATTGTTGAACAGATGTGCGTTGAATGCCGTGTGATTAATAGAATTGCTAGCGCCAAGCCTGGCGGAAGCTCGAACCTCGGCCCCAAATCGTCACTTCCATTCCCAAGCTGGAAGCTGGAGGAGCTCAAATATTTCGCGACTCGATGAGAAGGCGCCATGGAGTTCATGTCAAGCCTCCAGAATGGCTTCGACGATCACAAGCCTTCGCTGTTCGGTACTGCCTCCCAGGAAGTCCTGCCAATGAGTTTGCTGACCAGTCCCAGAACTCCTCTCCGAACAACAGCTCTCGGCCCTCATCCCCCCATCTCTGCGCTACCTCCTTACCATAGCCACGCACCGTAACCCTCGATATCTCCTGCGGGTCCTGAACTCTTTCGATGAACTCTATGCCCTTCTTATGCTAGCCGTTGAGCGGCACTACCTCAAAACATATGGCGGGGGCTTTACAGAGAACTTCTACGGCCTCAAACGCGAGCGGGTCTTGCGTATCAAAGGCGGCGAAGCTCCTCGCGCACGGATTGGAGCGCCGACCGTGATGCGGGAGACACTACAGCTTCGAAATCGAGATATATGGAACAACCTGGCCATTATGGTGGGCTTGCCATACCTCAAGCGCAAGCTCGATGAGAGCTATGATATACACGCGCCGCAGGCTGCGATACTAGGTCCCAACTATAACCGCGATGCTCTTCCATATGATGCAACGATACGGCGAAGAATAATGTACTACTACAAGTGGTTCCTGCGGAATATATACCCCAGCGTGAACGCGGCATACTACTTCTCCCTCCTCGCTTTCAATCTCGCCTACCTTTTCGACAACTCCAAATACTCCTCGCCATTCCTCTGGCTTATTGGCACGCGGATACGACGCCTCAGCGAGGCAGATCACCGCGCCATAACACTGGCCGCCCAACCCCCAGAAGTCCCCTCTCGTCCTGGTGCTCGCCCTGGGCAGGCATCTAGCATGTTCAATCCTCTGACCTTCGCAACGACAGTCTATCCTCGACTTCTGTCCAGCCTCAAGATCCTCCTCCCAACTTCAATATTTGCCCTCAAATTCCTAGAGTGGTGGCACGCCTCGGATTTTGCGACGCTGCTCTCTAAGAAAGCTACCGAAGGTCTCGACCTACCGCCTCCAACCATCTCAGGTCTACCTTCCAAGCATGCTCCCTTGCCTACTTCAGAGAAGCCAAAAGCACCAGCGTCGTCATCTCAACAATCTACGACTACCAATACGGTCTCCCTCTCTTCTCCACCTGCGTCAGTGCAGCCGATATCCTCTCCAACGTCCGCATCCACTGTCCCTTCTAAACCTGTCAAATCCAGCCCTCCGATATCTTCAACATCGCTGCTTCCAATACACACCGTCCCGTCTCCAACGCCGGCAACGTCCTCCCTCTGTCCAATCTGCATGCATCCAATTCAGACTGCTACCTCCGCTCAAACAGGCTTCGTCTTCTGCTATACATGCATCTTCAAATGGGTAGACGGGAGCCATGATAGGCAGATAGCCTTTATGGAGGGTAAAAGCGGGGGAGAAGAGGGATGGGACGAGGATGAGGATGACAGTGAAGAGGAAGAGCAGAGCCATAACGGGAAAGAGACCAAAGGAGGAAGTAGGGAAGGCAAATGGGAAAGTGGGAAAGGGAGGTGTGCTGTTACTGGTCGGAGAGTCCTTGGAGGTACGGATGGACTACGGAGAGTCATGGTTTGAAAAGATAACGACTGGCTTTCCACGATCCACTGCATTAGTGTGGTGTTCCGTTCGACGTTTCAGCAATGTACCATCCGAGGCATGCTATCCTTTCAGCGGGACTATCAGCACCATCCAACCCGAATCTCGCCTCGCAGTACATGCGAAAAATCTTCTCAACACCCGAATCTACCTGCACATTCTTTCCAAGCGTCAGGTTTGATATGACTAAGTTTCTCATTCAAAATGAGGACCGACTCATCCTTCATCTCTGACTTCATGAACTCAGGACAGAAAACCTTGCACCTGTCGTCCGCCACACTCGTCAATTCCTTCTTATGCCCATACTTCTTTGGCAACCCCACCTCTCTGCGGTGTCCATCAAACGTCATAACATCGCCCATCGGATTCATGGACTGGTCAAAAATAAAGCAGAATTCATCCTTCCAGCGTTGTCCCTCGTACTGTGGCTGGGCAATAATTTTATAAGTCTTGCAAACGGTGGCGACCGGCCGTTTGAAAGAATCAGCGGTTTAGGAATTGTTTATGTTTGTAGTCGAGGAGGAAAATTTCGTCGCCTTTCCGGTTGTAGTATTCGAATTGGAAGTATTGCATGCTGGTGGGTGGGTCGGTGGTGTCATTGGAAGCGCAGTGGCAGGGGGTGGAGATGCGGCCGGAGACTCGCCCTTGTTTGACTTGGTCGGCGGTGAGGAGGACGGCGGTGGTAATTGTTAAGTAGCAGAGAAGTGTTGACAGCGCTGATAGGGATATCTGTGGGAGATGGATGATGGCGATGTTGTGAGAAGACTGTGTGTCGGATGGGACATTTCTGAATTTTAATGGTATGCGGAAGGCGGGAATGGGAAGATTGGAGAAGAAGTCAAAGCCACCGTGGAGAAGAATTGAGAAGAATCGAGAAGATTGAAAAAAAAATCCCAAGCCATTGATGCCTGAGGCTTGGCCTAGCCATTTCCATATGGATATTCTGCTCAGACCCACTCTCAACTCAAACTGACCTGTAGATGTGTATAGGTAGCCAGATACCGCTCGAGCTCACTAAATGAGGAAGAATAAATATTGTGGCCTTTGTGGAAGAAGCATATCTTTCGCCGAGAGCGCTGCAGAAGAAGGTTGTACAATTGAGACAATCGTTTTTAAAAACACTTATATCCTCGTCTTGTTAACGAAAACATCACTGAAAGTGAAGTCCTTTGAGAAACAAGGCGTAATGTTGGTGGGTGACAACTTAAATACGGAGGTGTTTTGTGGAATCCAAATGACTGGCAAACCAAGCGCAACCATGAAGCACGTACAGAATAGTCGAGTTTAGCATGCGTGACACAGAAGCAGCAAAGGAACAAGATGCGAGTATATGAAGAACTTCTCCGCTTACCTTTATCCCTGCTCTAGACTTTTAAGACAGACATGAAATCCTTTGAGACCGCACCTCGCAAACAGCAAACAGCAAACAGCAAACACCGAGCGCAAAACGGATTAGCCAAAAGGTCACTTCGACGTACAACAGCTACGCCATTGACAAGCTTCGAACCACTACAACTCCCCATCATGCATCTCACCCCCGCCCTCCTACTCACGCTCATCGTCACCCTAGCCCACTACACCGCAGCCAGCCCACTCGTCGCGCCTCCCCTAGCCAAACCCACCACGAACCCCGCTCCCGAATGCCATAGACAGAACGGAGGTGACTATCCACTGGGTTGCTCTACCAGGATTGCTGGAACAAGTGTAAATAGTGCGATCTGTCAGATTCTTCGTGCTGTCAGTGCTGGAATCCGAATGATGTGAGGACGCCGGATCCGAAGGGGTTTGATGGGTATAATCAGCATAATTGCGCCCAGTATAATCTAACGTTGGGTGGGGTTGGTCAATGGGTCACTTGATGATGGTTTGGAGTTTGTCTGATAAGCTGTCATACATATATGTTAATGAATTAAGGAATATGAGGTAGGGGCCTGGAGCCTCTTTCTTTGAAATGAAATCTTGCAACTTTTGGCATGGCTTCTTTCCTTGCGACTTGACTAGGTCTTCTTCTTGCCCTCTTTGAGCGGAAGATAAACCTCATTCCACAAATCACTAGCTGTCCCAAGGAAGTGTGTTAGACTCACATCCGCCATGCTAGCTTCTGGACCACCAGCCATAGTCTCGAGCTGTGAGATGAGGTTCTCCAGTCCGAAAGCCTTGCCAGTGGCCTGGGTGCTTGTAGCTTCGGTCATGACGTGCACGACGTGTATGTGGAAGTGGTAGTATGTAGGTTGGTCTGTAGCTCATCAGCCCAAGATCTCAAGTGTTTCGGCCGGGGAGAGGATGACGCACAATGCACGTAGAGCTTGAGCATATCCCGTTCCAGCTCCCCATACAACCTCACAACCGCACCCAGCACCTTCTCCCTCATATGTTTCAACCACTCTACATGCCTCTTCTTCAAGTCCCTGATACTCCAGATATCCCTCCTCTCCACCAGCGCCAGTAAATGAAAACTCGTCAGCGTCTTCTTATCCCAGTTAAGATCCGGCGTGAGCAGAAATCTCTCATCCTCGCCATCTTGAGAGCCTTTCCCGGGATCTCGAAGCAACACGTCTTCCTGCTCAGCGCGCCCTTCAATGATATTGAACACCCAATTCAATCTCCCCTCATCCCTCATACGCTGCATGTACGGCCGCACATAGTTCTTGTAGATCTCAGGTGTCTCAGTCACCATACGCACTGTCTGCGGGGAGTATTTCTTGATGTGTTTGTCCGTGCATGGGTAGATCAGATTGAGCTTTAGGTCTGGAGGAGCTGTGTCTGTGATGCCTGAAGAGGCTAGGTACCAGTGGTAGATGTCATTGTCGCCTATGTTGTTGATTTGCGCGAGGGTGGAGTGGAAGGCGTGAAGGGTTGGGAGGTCGGAGGGGAAAGCGGCGCGTTCAGCGGTGAGGAGGGCGGGGATGTAGTTGATGGTGCCGAGGAGGTCGATGCGGCGGCCATTTTGATCTGAACGTGGGTTGCGTTAGAAGTAGGCATGGTTCATAAAGGAAATATTTGAACCTTGCTTGAGGAGACGGTCCAGCTTGAATTGTCGAACTAGCTCCGCGGCGGCTGGCGCTTCCATGTTGACTTCTTGAAACTTTCCTCAAACGTTGACTTGTTTCCTTTACGGCTCCTCAACTCGATCAGAGATGGTCACCGGTCCACGTTACGTTGAACAGTGCAATGGCTAGCCGTCGCTTCCTCCCTCTATGTCGGTCAAGGAAAAGAAATGTGCCGTTGCTTGGGTGACAAGGCTGCAGGCAGGAAATATCGGCGCTCTACAGGTCACATCTTCTGTTCCAATGCCAACACTAAATGCCTTCTACCATCTCTGACTACCTCTCGGACTCTATGCTTTCCAATGGCTGTGGTTTCGTATCAGAAGCATGCACATGTCCACCACCCCTGTAGCAGAGGACCCATGGCCGCGCATAATGCAGATCTCATCTCGCTTTTGAGCGCCACCGACCACAATTAGAAGATGCGATCCTACGGCTAAGCCAGTATTCGTCATATCTGGACTAGAGCCAATATTTCAATCCATTGATGAGGTTGAGTACGATGAAAAGGGATTGTTTCGGGGTGCTTGGCTCGTCACGACTTCCTGCTGTCTTTATTCTAGAAGATGCACTGCTGAACGCTCTTTATTGCTCGATCTTTGCTTTGGAGTCTGGAGTTTGTACCTTGCTAGAAGTATTTACACTCAAATACCCAACGAAGGAACGGCTTGCGTTGCACTAGGCTGTTTCCATTACCCCTAGCTGTCACAACTTTCAGCCGGCGGCTTCTTGCATCAATTTCACATTCTTAAGAGCAGTAATGGACCCTGTCTCCGTTACGGCTACCATATCGAGCTTCATTATTGCAGTCGAACAGATTGTGGTGGCTATATACAAATACAGTAGAGGGGTAAAAGGCGCAAAGAAGGAGATCAATCGTTTGTCCAGTGAGCTTTCTGAATTAAAGGCTGCCTTGGAGCATGTTCGAATGAACTTAGAGAATTCCGAGGATCAGCCTGGCTCTTACCCAGCGGTCTGTTCACCAATTTCTCGGACTGGAGAGTTCCGCAATACGCTTTCGACTACGGCACTGCTTCTGAAAGATCTCTTTCAACGCTTTGAAAAAGCTCCCGGGCATTTGAATGCAGCTTTGCGTAGCCTCGGATGGCCATTGACGCAGGATGATATTAGGAGCAAGGTGCAGCGATTGGAAAGATTAAAGTCATATTCGTCTTTGCAACAACAATCGATAATCTGTAAGGATCCTCCCGTCCTTCTTTGAGCTAGCTAAGACAAAGAGTATAGGGAGCTCTTCAGGCTAATATACCTTGGAGTGGGCTCTATTGCCCGGACCCTAAACTCTCAGCAGCAGCAGCATGATGGTAAGGCACAGAGTATCCCATTCCCTCTCGAGCCGCCTCGCCCCCCTTTCCCTCCTCCTCGAGCCACGAACCAGCGAAGACACTAAACAGCTGACAAGTTTAACAAGTGAAATTTCGAAGATCAGTACTTCAGTGATTAGCTCCTTTTGACTCAGCTCCATTGTACCGGACAGCTTTTTCTACAGGTCAAGCTGGTACAGGCCGGTGGTTCCTTGACGGGATTTTCAGAACATGGTTTTCAGGACAGTCTCCGGCAATGCTTTGGTTAAAAGGCAAAGGTTTGTTGATATCACATTGTCTCAATCCTGTCAGGTACTAATTATTCACTCAGCTGGCATTGGCAAGACTACCCTTGTTCACGTTCTCAAATAAAGGCCGACCAGTCACGGTTCGCTAAACGCAACTACTAGATCTGCTGCAATCTACGAGACACAGTTGCCCAACGCTTATGGTGGCAAGATCAATACGGCATATTTCTTCTGTTCTTTCAGGGATTTGTCTTGGCAAGACCCATTGAATGTCTTCGGGTCACTTTTAGCCCAGCTGTGTAATATCAACACCAGCTTGTGGGTTGATTTCGACACCCTTAGCTGGCCAATACATGTCCGATTTCTTGACGAGACCGAAATCGATAGCTTTACAAGAGATGTTCTCCTTCGCTTTTTGGACTCTGCTACATAACCTCGTGGCGGAAATTTTGCTGCATGGGTGCAAGTCGGGATACCCTTTGCGCGAATTAGTATTGAAGAAACACCGCTGCTTGATAGCATTCAAGACTCAACGTTGCACAATGCGGACTGCTTTGGCCATAATACCGTGGTTAAGCTGATACTCGCAATGCAAGGCACAGCACCCGTGCAAAATCGTCCTTAACGCCAAGGCCTTACGCCCGCAAACGTTGCATGTGCCAATGCTGCGAACGACGTGTTTCAGACCTTGCTCACAGCCGGAGCGAATACCCAGAAAGCCAATCAGGTGGGCGAGTGGGGCTTGCAGTGGGCTGTTTTGAACGGAAGCGTGGCGATTGTGGTATTACTGCTAGCTGCAGGAGCTGGCCCCGACTTCCGAAACCGTGGGGGATACACACCTCTTTACTACGCTGTTTTGAATGCACAAGAGGCCTGTTGTGAAGCACTGTTATCTGCCGGTGCCGATGCTACAGACGTCGATGGGAATGGCTTACACGCTGTCACTCTCTTGAAAAAAATTCGTGGTGTTCAAGGGAAGAATTCAGATGCTGGCAATCTGCAAAGAGGGATGAAGGAGGGCCAACTGAAAGGAGCAGTATCCTCAGAAAGTACCACACCGTCAGAAAGAAGGGTCGAGTATAGCGATGAGGCTACACCATCGGCTCAACGCTGTTAATGGTTTGAATGAGCTGGTTTTAGACGAAAACCGGTCCAACTACGAGGTTTTAGAGGTTAGGTGGGCTGGTTTGAAAGCCAAACCACCTAAACCGTTAAAACCAGTAGTCACTAATGGTCTTTAATGGTCCAAGGGGCGGAGGAGCAGAAAGGAGCCGCAACGCACCAAAGTTGGGTGGCCTTTAGCTTAAATTCGCTCCGACTTTCCTCGGGCAGTTTCAAGTTAAAATGCGGTATATTTGCCAACACCGCCGATAGGGTATGCGACGACGACATCACAAAATAAGTATATAGAAACCCTTCGGGGTCCATAAGCATCCTAAACAACACGGCGTGCATCAGGCTTGCATTTCTACGGGTAAACTCCGGGCATAGGGCTAGGGTTACTAACGCTATTAGGTAATACGCTAACCCGATATAGCTGCAAAATCTACTCCTCCAGGGCTTGGCGGTTTAGATGGTTCTAACCACCTACCATATAAGTTAAACGGACTAAACCGGGACCATTAAGACCTCAAACCGGTCCAACTACGAGGGTCGAAAAAGCAAACCAACCACCTAAACCGCTAAGAAGTTAATTAGTTGGGTAACCATTAACAGCGTTGCATCGGCTTGATATGGATAGAATTCGACAAACTTCACAATAACAATACAATATCTCCTGCAGATTGGCAGATCTGAGAACAATGTTATACGACTCTTCCGGTGTAAAATTCTGTTACATAATTGAATAGCAAACCTAGACGTAAGGGGTGACAACACACTTCTATGACTTTTTTACTTTCTTATCGATAAGGGCCCAGTCACCAAAGCGATTATCCGGACTTCATTCCTCTTTACTCGTGACTTCTCCGTATTTATGGCTCTTTTGAATCTGCCTCACCCGTCATCCTCCTGCCGGTGATCATGGCCAGGGCGCTACCATGGCTCAAAAATGCAGCCACAACCACAATCCAATCCTCAAGACCCCGCCCAAGCAAGCGGCAGCGAACCCTCGACCCGGATTCAGATTCAGACAACAGCAACCACCCTCGCGCCATAGCAGCAAAGAAGAAACAAGCAGCGTTAAGAGCAGGCATGTAATTACCCACTTCTACTTCAACGCGCCTGGCTAACAATCTCTAGACCGCACACCAACCACCTCCCCACCCCCCTTACCCCCACCAACATCCCCCCTCCGCCCAGGCCTCCACGCAGACGACATCTATATAATGGTCGAAGACGAATTCCTCAACACCGCGCGCCTATTCACTGCGCATCTCCACCACGCTGAATATCTTCGTCTTAAGAACGAAGCTAGGAAGCGGAATGAGGGTACTATCAATACTATTTCCCGCCCCGTTGATTCGATTACGGAGATGAGGGCTGAGACGCGGAAGAAGAAGGAGGCTGAGAAGCAGGAGGGCAGGACGAAGGCCGCGGTGGAGAGGTTGGTGCCGGCAGGGGGGAGGGGGGAGGGAGTGGGGAGTGAGGGCAGTGAGAGCGATTTCGAAGAGGAGGAACGACACGATGATCTATGGCAGGGGACACAACTACAGCGCTTCATGACCGCGAGTCCGAAAAAATCCTTAACAAGCTTGACGGGGCTGCAGGGTGTGATGTCGAATACGAGGGCTGCGGCTGGGTTGGCGAGGGCAGAGAAGCGGACGTCAGAACATGAGCAATCTACGCCTATAAAAAGGATTAAGCGGAGGGATGGGGAAGCGAGGGTTGTGGAGGATGAGACGGAGGATGAGGATAGTGATGATTTGGATGCGCCGAGTTATAAGAGGGTGATTGCACGAGCTGCGTTGTCTGGAGGGAAAACTGCTTCGATACCGACGTGTAAAGCAGCTGAGCCACCAAGAGGTCCGGTTCCAAAAGCCAAACCACCATCGCCTCCTCGTCCGGCCCCGCGGAGAGCATTCCTCGATATAACGCCCATCTCCAAAACCACCACCACCACCACTCCCACGTCTTCCAAGCCACCAGAGAGACCGCAGCCAACTCCAGCTCCAGAGCCAGTGATAAAGCGAGAGTTATCGGAAGACGTAAATGCTGCGAGAGAAAGACTTGAGGTAAGGCGGAAAGCGAAAGCGAAAGCCAGGCGGGAGAAGGCTGAGAATGAGAGGAAGAAGAGTAGTGGTGGGATTGGGGTTGACGAAATTCCTGTGTTTCTTGTTTGAGGGATGAATGAGGAGTTTGGATAGGATTTGATACCCAGTTCTAGCGTTTTTGAAGGAAAATCTGAGAATTAGTACTACGAGTGAGGTGTGATCAAGACTCGGAGTATCATATTCACGGTGACTTGCTGGATGTGTGAATGGTTATTGAAATGCATGAATGACCTAACGAGGTGGAGTATCTAAAAGACGAAGAAGCGGAAGAGCTGGAGATCATTGCAAATCTCCTGTTACATCCAAGCATGATCGCATGAACGTGGCATTCTCGAAGGATCTCGGAAGACATCTGACGCTCGCAAGCCACGCACGAAAATCACCATTCCTAGTATTTTCCACCTCCTTCGCCGGATGTGTACTCGTGAGCCGAAGCTGAGTGCTGTGATCCAAGTTTTGGACTGGGCATAGCCGTTACTGGCGGTGAGAGTGGTGAGGTACCGACAGAGTGGAAAGCCTGAGGAAAGGCTGAAGATGTACTGGAGTTGTGCTGTATCGACAGACGGGAAAGCCTCATTAAAAAGGCGGCATGATGAGCTGAGTTGTGATGTGTCGACAGAGTGAAAAGCCTCGTGAAGAAAAGGCTCTGGAAGAAAATCCATTCTATAATGGGGGGTCGTGAATCGAAATCGCATGGTCTCTTCCTGGGGTGAAATTCATAGCACCTCCCTCGTCGAAATACTTCATTCTCGAATCCCTTCAACGCTTCGATCAAAGATTCTTCTTCGCAGCACCCGCAAAATTCATCCCGTTGGAATTACCAGCCTTCTGCGCATTCTCAGCCGCCTTTTTCACAAGTGGTGGAAACGACGCTCTCTTGCGTCTCCCTCCTTGGAATTCCCAGCCGGCCTCCACAACGGCCTGGGGCTTTTCAGGCTGTCTAGGAATGACCAGCACAGCCGGCTTCACGGGAGTACGGCTCTTCTCTTCACAAGGGGCAGGTGTGTCGTTGTCGAGGTGTCCGTAGCGGTTGCCAATGTCGGTCGCGTTTGGCAGTATTGTGCCAGGTGGTGGGAAGCGACGGAGAGGTCGTCGTTGTTGTGGGGACGAGTCTTCGGGCGGCGGCGAGGCCTCGTGGACGATCCTTCCATTACGGAGGGATCGGTGGTCCTTGCCTTGGAAAAGAGAGGGCTTGGCGTTTGAGGGATTGGGGGCGGGTGGGCTCCTAGGTTGATTGGTTGATCCGTCCACGGGACTATCCCGGAAACACTCGTAGCCATCATCATCTGAGTATGGAGAGGTGGCGCTGGATCCTGAAGTTAGGCTTGGAGATCTAATGGGAGAATTGAGGCTCGATGACAGCTTCGGCATAGACCTGCCGTCCATACGTTCTCTAGCGAAATCGACGAGATCCTCTTGGCTATCTTTGAAAGACCGCTGTGTAGGTGTCCTGAGTGGGTCATCATCCGCTCCGAAAGATGTCCTCTTGAAGCCTTGAGCAAGCGAGAGTGGTGGGCCATCCTCAGGCAGATCGAGATACGCGTCATCATCCCAGCTCTCGGGACTCCATACACCCTGTGGGTTGCCGTTTGACAGGTACCCTTCCTCAGCACCCTCATCCTCCTCTTCAATGCTGTCTAGCTCGCTCTCCTCCTCGATCTCTGGCAACTTCTGACCTGTGGCCCAATCCCAAAGCTCATTGTTCTTGACCATCTGGTTGTAGGTACGCCTATTAGCATAGCGCCAATAGCCAGCCATTCTTTGCATGGTCTCCGCCTGCTCATTGTCAAGAGCGACAAGATCTTCCACGATAGCCGTGCGAAGTTTGTTGTCCAAAGACTTGCGTTCTTTGGTAGCTTTCGTGAGATTGGTCTTGACACTAAGTCTTGCTAAAATGGGGCTGAGGATCTCGTTTTCTTCCTCGGCTGTCATGCCGGGCTGCTTTTTAGGATCATTGGCTTTAGCAAGTTTCTTTTGACAGATGCCTTTGCGGAGACTGGACCAATTGAACGTGTGCTTTCCGAAGGCGATGTTATCTTCGATAATCTTGTTGTTTGCGAGGCCTTGGCCATTCTGAGTCCAGTGGTTTGCTTGAGTCTTGCTAAGTTCGGGATGCAGAGAGTCTTGGATCTTGTCAAGATCCTCCTGAGTGATGACCTTGAACCGACCCTGATTCTTTGCAGCTTTCCTCTCAGTCTTAGCTGCTTTTCGAGCATCAGCGTTCCACTGCTGCTTCATTTCTTCTGTCTCATCATCGTTAAGTGTGCTGGACTGGTCATCCCACTCTGGTTCCCGCTCCTGACTGCCATCCTTGGACTCTGCATCAATATTGAAGGCGTCCCAATCGGTCTTTCTTCGGCTCTTCCTCTTGCTGTCGTGAAGTGGATTGGCAGTGTCGTTGATTCCGTCCAGACTTTGGATGTTCTGGACAATCGCAGCAATCTCGCGATGCCGTTTGTCGTGGAGCTCGATTGTCTTATGGCAGCTGAGAGTGTGTCAGCACAACCAGTACCCCAGTGGAGGTATCCTGTTTGAACTTACGCGTCGCAGTGGTTGGACTGCCCTGTAAGCACAAATATCAGCGGGTTTTATGGTAGGACAAATGGAAGATTAGCTGCGTACCAACGTAGAAAAGTGTTTTATGGTATCGGGTGCAAACTTCTTCATGGATACCAAAGCATGTCTTCTTGGCCCGGGGTGAACTTAGGACGGTAGCACAGGTGCCACACTTATGCTCTGCGTGACCGGTTAGTATTAGAATTTGGTTGGTTATTCAAGCTTGTCTCCGGGTGTTCGTGTACCATACCTAATCCATGGTTGTGTTCCTAAGGCAAACCGGTTAGCGAGATCTCAAAAACGACATAAGATCACCGGGCGGAAGTCTTGTTTGACGTACCTCCCACCGGTAGAGCAATCCGGTCATGATGCCGGTGCTATTTTATGATGTCTACAAGTCTTTTGATATGTCTGAGCTATTTCATCCCTTGAGGATGTTGATTAGTTGATTAGTTGTGAGTGTGGGTGGTTGTTGATGAAAGAGGTGATGTAGAAGATGAAGAGATTTTGTACGCGTTTTGTGGGACCAAATTTGTGTTAATATTGGCGTACGTAAGCAGGGCAATTAAACGCGAGATGTGTCTAGGATCCATGTGTTGCTATGGAGGCGCGGAGATTACCAAATGGGTATGTGGTGGCTCGTCACCGGTCCGTGGTGTTGAGAACATCGAGGGGATCGAAGGGTAGATGCAGGAAATGTCTCGGGACATAGACAAAGCAAACTGAACCAGTCTGAACATCTGGGTCATTGCGCTTCTATGACAGGCAATAATCCAAATTGTTGGGGATATTCAAGCCTTCAAGCATGGTTGTCGATGTTGTTCTTTATTCATGGCGGCCTTGTCATCCACGAACTTTCTCGGCCTCCTGAAGCATTCGGCACCACAGCAGGTAGAGCATTGCATTCGAACGTATACCAGAATGAAGAGGGTTGCGTCATTGTGTTTTTTCAGTTCTATCATTCCGTGGTGCAACGTCGTAGGTCATGAGAACAGATGTTTCGAGGATAGCTCACCTGGCTCAGCCTGGCTGGCACAATGCAGGGGAATTGGGTGCGGGGAAGCAGGTGGCCTTTCCAAGACGCAACTGTCTGTATCACCCTCTACAATTAAGACAATAAGATTACAATTGCATAATGACAGACAATTATTTCTTGTATCGAGATGGAAAATGAAGTTGATTCATCGGCCTCGGCATCAGAGGTAAGATGATACCCCAATTGGACTAGCTTGTTGAAAGCCTCGTTCTTGCCACAATTTTGCCACGCAATTGACGGAAAGTGTCAACTATGCCCGCTATGTCTACTTGATGTCACGGACCAAGCGCGCGCCACACCAGGAATACGGATAGTTACGCTGGTACCAGTTGACACTTATCACGAATCAGTGGCGCGTTTTCGTACAAAGCGAATACAACTCACAAAGTCTTGCGTCCAGAAATTCGCGGATGTGTTGCCCAAGATCCGCCGAGAACGATGTTGTGCTTTCCGTCGAAGAAGTCGTCTAATATCTCTTAGCTCCTGGAATATTCACGAATTCTTCAAGAGCCGGAATTACCTGTGTAGGCCGGATACACCTTCATGGCTTCGAATCCTTCATGTCTCTCCAGCGCCGAGCTTGTCCATTCCCACACACCACCCATGTCGCCGCGTCCCGACAGTCTGTTGCCGTTCTGTGTAACAGGCATTGGGTGGAAGTGCTTGAAGCCGACATTGAAGCCTTCAAGATCAGCAAAGAGCTGGTTGGGAGCTAGAGACCGCGAGGCGCCTTTATGCGGAGGGTGTGATGGGGGCGAGATCTCAACTCCATCATTTGACAGATGCCTTTTCAACAGTAAGCCCAGCACAATCTCAAGCGCAAGAGAGGAAAGTTACCCATTGACTGCCGAGACTTTCTTGGTAAGAATGCTGTCAGTATGCTTGTTCTTGTTGAGATCGACGTAGCTGTAGATGCTGTGAGCTTCGTCCACTGTAGGAATACGTCCATTCATCCATGCTGCACACCGAGCAAGCTCGTCGTAGGAAGCGAAAATTGGCCAGTCCAGAGCATGTTTCAATGGCACAGGGCCATAAACTGTCCTGACGAATTTGCCATTCAGATATGCGTCAGTCAACGGCATACTATCTCCATTGAGGTAGACTCCATTGCCAATGATATGCGATTCTCCATTCGTTTGAGAGTGGTATCCATTGCTATCCCAAGAAGTCCAGGAAGCTGGGAGCTTGTCCTGGCTAGTATAGTCAAGGAAACGGGCGTAATCTTCGTTAGTAAGAGGTCTTGCTTGTGCTTCGAAGGCTGGTACATCAACCGTACGCTGAGGCTTCTCGTTGTCCCAACCAAAGTGTCGATCAGGTCCCTCGTCGTTATCTGGATCATTCATGCCTACGCTGATTGTGCTGGCGTGCACCTTGATCCATTCATTTGGCACGGCAGCCTCTCGTGCTTGCTTTGCCAAGATCTCGAAGTCCGGGGTCACTCCAGGCGGAGGACGCGTCTTGTCGCTTTGCAAAAGCATGTACAACAGGGTTTCTAGATGCATGGCTGCTCACATCACATTAGGTTTTCTGAGCTGTAAGAACGTCAACGACGGCATATTCTCACCTTCGTGCTCAAATCCAATCCACAAGGCCCTTCCGATCTTTCGATCTGTCTTAGCCCATCCATTTTGGTAGAGCGAGCTCGTTCGAGTTCGAACACGCTCCTGATAACCAAGGATCTCATCGATGGGAGGCCATTCATCGGGGATCTCACTATGTGTATGGCAATTTTCTGGATTGTCCACATCTGGGTCGATACCTCGCTCAAAGATCTGCTGGTAAAAGCTTGGCTTGGTTGGGGCCTCGCCAGTAGCCCGGGTGAGATGGATGTCCAAAAAGGTTGGGATATGTCCCAGGTAGAACAGACAGCAATTCCGGAGCTTGATGGGCTTCGAAAGTAGTTCTTGCTCGGGTATCATCTGTCTCGTCACTAGATCCCATGCCGCCCATAGCTGTTCAAATTCGTGGAGTGCTGGAACCGGTTGTGCAGCATATTCAGCTGCCTTGAGTGGGTAAGTGAATATTGGCTTGGAAATCAAGTGTAAATCTGCAGGCACCTTTGTAAGTAAGTTGTTGATTTTGATCTTCTGAAAAGCCGTTGGAGTAAACAGTTGTCGGGCGTGTATGAAAACTAGTAAAACATGATGTCATGCAAACACGCGGAACTGCAGTACCGAGAGTATGTTTGGCTAGGAAAACTTGGCAAACCTCCGTAGGAGGTGTGAATGGATTTCAAAGTAGATGTGTGGAGGAGAATGTTTGACACATGCGCACTGCGGAGAAAATCCACTTACGGTATTCGTTGATTCTGTTACCGAATCTCGCCAGTTCCATTAACCCTGCATGCTGCCAAAGTTCCCCGCTTTGCAGCAGAGAGTACTTGTAGCTTTCCTCGAATCTGATCCTCTCGCCGGCTTTGATAGGTATTCCTTCGACCACAACATCTCTGACCGGGGAATAAAATGCCTGATGGCGGCCGGCATCTTCATCATATTCTCCGATGATTTTCCAATCGCTCCGATTGAAGACTTTCTTCTCAATAAGCCTATTGGCATGAGCTAATCCGTTAAGACCGAATTCGTGAGTCTTGCCCTCTCTATCATTATAGGCATGGTAAATTTTGTCTTTGTCTTGGCAAGCATCAACACCTATCAACATGACATCTTGGCCTCCCAAAACCTGTGAGAAGCCCTTGATAAATTCTACAGCTTCTGGTCGAGTGAGATTGCCAACAGAAGAACCCATCCAAAGAATGCATTTCGGCTTCTCCTGATTTTCGGGCTCCTTCAACCACGCGAGTCCATCGTCGTAGGTTCCAAAAAGTCCATGGCAATGTACGTGCTGGTAAACACCTTCAGCCTGGGCGAGCGTTCGCTCCAGCTCTGGCCGTGATAGATCCAATGCGTAGTAGTCGATGTCCTTTCCGGCCCTCTCGAATGCCTGCAACAAGATGTTGATTTTGCGGAGATTGCTATGGGATGATTAGTACTTGTAACTCGACACGTATTCGAGTTGCCATTGCTCGAAGCGCTCGGAGTCATTGCTGGCTGTGTCAGGCATACCCGCTTCCCAATTCAACAACTATAGAGCCCGCACGTATGTGTTTCGTCATTTCGTCCGCGTGATTGGTAAGCACTTCAATCTCAGCATTCGTCAAGTAGTATTCATCGAGGTATGTGATGTCCTCGAACAACTTCAAGCCCTGCTCATCGTAGAGCAACAGTGTGGGCATCCTTCGTTCTTTCCCTTTACCAGGGTTGAGCTTCTGACGAATCTCGTCGACGAGGTCGAAATCGTGTCCGCCTCGGCGAATGTCAATGATGGAGACATACGTGTGTCCATTTTGCAACGCCATCGTCAATAGAGATAGAAAGCGACGGTGTAAGGATAGTTGAAAAGGGATCAGCCTTGTGGAAATTCGAGGTCGAGAGTGGTTATAAGGTTGTTGTGATCACTAAACAAGGTAGAGTCCTTCCCTAGGAGGGACAGACGCCACTGACGGGCACCATGTCCCTGGATTCCTCAACAGCTGGATCGCCTCCGGGACTTCCGCTTGAATGATGCTCTCCATTGGAAATTTGTGAAAAACCGTGCGAAGCACAGACTAGTTTAGAACCTTGACGGTTTCCCCACAAAACGTTGCGTACCTAACCAATGGACCGCCATCCTTTCCCCGCTGAGGAACTCAGGAACTTGCACGGGGGGTTCCTTCGAAGTAAAGGGCTGGAACGGAAGGAACGAGGGGAAATATGATGCTTAGATAACGTCACTCGGTTGCTTAGTGCTGATGAAAAAATGCATTACGGAACGCCTATGATGTCTTTCTTTAACCTTGAAAAGCAATTGCACACGAACAACGAATGAAAGCAGACCTCACTGAGGGAGATTCCTAATCAGATGAAGTCGTTAGCGAGGCTGAGGCTTGCGCTTCAACCGCTTGGAAGCGCCTTTGGCCCCCAAATGCTTGGCACAGGCGTCTCTTCCAGGTCCTCGTCTCAGTGAGCGTTAGCATAAATCACCTCTCAGCCCTACTCAGCCCTACTACCTGGTGCGCATAAATAGCACGCATCTCCTATAGAGAATCAATCAAGTCGTCCTCAATATGCTAAAGGGTTATAAGCCCGGGTTCAGCGCATCACTACGCTGCAAGATAACTTCCTTCGTACAGAATCCGATTCGTACGTCGTACTCAGGCCCAGATACTAGGGTCTAGCTGTGTGGTTGGACCAAGAAAATTTCAATTCAATCTATAGCATCGATGCTTTCGTCGCTACTCTTCTTCCTATGATGAACATCATTAACCACGCCGCCTTTACAGCGCCGGAAGCCAGAAACGAGTCAAATCACCAGCGGAAAACGAGGCAGAGATCTGACCAGAGACGGATGGGAATTACCCACAGAAACGAGGCAACAATCTGACCAGAAACAATTGGGATATTGGCATAGGAAACAAGGCAGGCAAGACTGGGGCGAAGTTGTTGGGGCCTAGAGGGCTAGGATTAAGGGGAGGGCAGACGGAAGCACATCGGTGGTGCCTTATATAAAGAAGAAGGGGAGCGCCGAAGGGAGCATTGAAGGGAGCACCAAGGGGAGCACCAAGAGGGAGCACCACCAGAGGGAGCACCAAAGAATTCAATCAGGGGTCCCAAGTCGGTAGCCAGAAGAGCCTTTCTACAGGCCAGTCATTATAGGCCCCAGAATGGGCCCAGCCAGGGGGTTAACGGTCAACGCGTCCTACCTCCAACGGCATCAACACCGCTTCGACAGCGATCTCTTATCGGTACTTGATACGCGGTTTGCAAATTTCCTCCCTACGATATACCATCGACCGCCGACCAGATTAGGTCAGGTCGGGATACGGGGCTATGTACCATTGACCTTCGCCGAGTGACCAGAAACGAGTTGGTTAGCGTACCGGCAGAAACGAGGCACGACGTAAAAAGGCTTTGGGGAGCTATGATTCAAGGGGAGGAGAGCAACAGAAGCGCACCGGTGGTGCCCTACATGGGGTATTTACACCAAGATAGGCCGGAGAACAGCGGAAGCACACCGGAGTTGATACTGCAAGGCCGGCGAACAGGGGAGGCAGCCTACGCCTTCGAGTCCTAGTACGCAAAACGGCCGAATACAGTAAGAAGCCCTGCACCGGCAGGCACAGTGTACATCCAGGGTACTCTTCCCGATTTCCCTCTACGTCAGAACGAGCGAATCAAGCGGAGGTTTACGGGTTTAAGGAGGCTTCAAAGCAGGATATACAGACGGAAGATTCAAGGGGAGCTTTAACAGCAGCTTTATTGGCGACAGGATAGGGCTTTTACAGGCCTAATCGTTGAAGGGGAGCGTTAGCATAAATCACCTCTCAGCCCTACTCAGCCCTACTACCTGGTGCGCATAAATAGCACGCATCTCCCATAGAGAATCAATCAAGTCGTCCTCAATATGCTAAAGGTGAGCAATCATGAAAGGACGAAGACATGTTCAGTAATGCTAGAGGCCTAAGTAACTATTCGTGATTGATAACGATTTCGTAATGACTAAGTCTGAGGGAGAAACGGGAAGCCGGGACTGGTAGTTGCCAGGAGCATTCTCTGGGGATCGGCGGCGCCAGCGGCCAATGAACCAAGACACATCTATTCATAATGACCACATATGTATCTTTGTTTGGGTTCTATTTACAATTCATCCATGACGAATTACTTCGCACACATCCCTTTGGTTAGCCACCAGACTCGTGAATGCTGGGGCAAAATGAGTCTTGCTGGTGGTAGAATTATGTGCAAGAAATTTATAATGTTTAAACGATGACATCCAATCGAAATGGTCGAAGCGAGAGATATCCAAACACACTCCCATTTTTCCATGGATGACTTTGTCTCTCCAAACATCTCTTTAACATTGCTGTAGCTCAACAGCGGTGATGGTGACGGCATTGCACTGTGCGACCCACTTGCGGTCATACAGGTTGTAGAAGTCGCCACTCAAGCATTGGTAGAAGATATTGGAGCCACCAAGAGCAAGCGATCCGTTCGCACAGAACGAGAAGCCGGCGGGTAAAAATAGCTTCAGATTGAGGAGGCCCATCGAATTGGAATTGGAAGTTGGATGCAATATAGCCAGTGCGTCCTTGGGCATCCTTAAGGATGTTGTTTTCGAGGGTGATTGCGAGTCGACCTTCAGCATCGCAAGCAACCATCTCATCACTTGCTGGGGAAGCCGCGGGTGCTGCAGGAGCAGTAGTTGCAACAGCTTGGGCGTCGGCGGCTTCTGAAACTTCCGTCGCGGTGGGCATCGCCATAGTCGGGGCCTGTGGCTGTCCGACTTTGTACTCGGCGACGGGTGCTATTGTCGTCTGGATTTGAATCTGGCCATCGTTGATTTGGTTGGCAATTGGCATCGTGATTTTGGTCTGCATGCCGGCTTGAATCTGCCCGCCACCGATCTGCGCGACTGTTCCATGGGTGACCTGAGGCTGACCACTAATAGTTGCAGGTTCAGCATCATCTTCACCTTCCAATATCAAAGGACATGGTGCTTACTCGGCGATCTGAGTCACCTGTCTCTTCGCCGGCGAAGCTGTTGTAATGTTTCGCACAATAACGGCGTATGAACCAATAGCAGCACCCGTACATCCTGGCGGTGCAGGTTCTGGCGGTGCAATGGAGGCAGTAACACCTTGTCTCTTGACCAACGGTGCAAGTGGGTTAGCACTGGCGGTAGCCGCAAGGGCCAGGATAGCGAGAGAGTATTGCATCGTACTGGTTGTTAGATATCAAATAAAGCATATAGGGTTAATGTTCTGGTTGATGGAAGACGAGTATCGCAGCTTGAGTGAGTGAAAGCTCCTGCGCGTCAACGAGAGTACAAACAACGAATAAGAGTGCGTATGAAGAGCTTGACATGATAAATGGGAGGGAGATTGGATTTATGGATACGTGACAGCATGGCTTTGGTGGACCCTGGAAAGATGTCTTGTATTCCTTAGGTCAGGTTCGCGCGGTTGGCAGACCTTCCTTTCCGGCCTTAAAATGGACCTAGTCTCTTAATTTCAAGTCAGGTACGAGGTTGATGACGATTGCCTCGCCTGATAACGCAGCTTCGCCCCTTCTGAGGGCGAAGTTGGGTGGATTTCATGCCCAGAAGCCTTGTAATGATAGCTCCAAGCGTATATCTTGGAGTGAAACGCGTAGAGCTCCCTCTGCGAAATAATTGATAAGAAAGAGCTCAAGATCCATTTCAGCGAATCGAGGCTAGCGGAGGTTACGGAGTTGAAAACTTCTCAGCATTTGGGTGAGACGTCGTAGCTGGCCAAGCATGAAGAAAAACTCAATGACCACCGTGCTGTGGGGATGGCTGATTGGCATTCGCAAGAAGCCCAGCCAGCCATGACCATCTCCAAGACTCCATCTCCGCTCTTCTTGTCTTCTCATCGAGGACTGACACAACAATAGATGCTGCTGGCCGGGCATCCGATGCGAGCTTCGTAAGCCTCTTCACCCGGGCTGTGCAGTCGTTTGTGAAGGATTTTTTCTTACTTTGATAACCTTCTCATTTTCTTGGTATTTCGTAACATGCGAGTTTCGTGGGTCCCAAGAAAATTAGCACAAGCTTGTACAGAGCGGACGAGGGAATTGTCGTGGAGGATGTTTAAATAGCCCCTGACCGAAGAGATTCAGATCTCTTCGGCTGATCGTTGGCGGCCACAGCTACTGTGCCAAGGTTGACAAAGAAGCTAAGATAGAGGAAAATAGTCATCTGGATATATGCGAGTAGGATTTTACCAATGTCAGAAGCAATTGTTTGCTAGTTAATGTACCATGCTAATGATTTAAGCAAAGATGCCTAAGCCTGCACTAGGTAGGGTATCTTGCATTCCAAACGCCAAATACCTGCTTTTGATTGAGCAAAATGATGCAACGCAAATAGTAGCGACAAATTCTCTCCTTTAGAAACGGTGCACATAGTCGTAGTGCTGCTATGTCTCTTCCACAATATCTCCAGACTTGTTCGATTGTACATCCAGATATTGATGCAATGACGAGTCCATCACTCCCACTCCCCATCTGAGTCGACACTCTTCCCACTCTTCTTCCTCCCAAGGGAAGGTCTTCCTCTCTTTTTCTTCATCGGCGTGCCGGCAATAGAAATAGAACCCTTCCTCTTCATTCCTCTGGACCCACCGCTCATCGGAGCATCTCGCTCTTCGTCTCCGCTAGGAGTTTCGGGCCTTTCAAGATCTTCCTCCCCTTCTGCAGCAACCTTGACTTCATTGTCCACCGACATCAGATCGACGAATTCTTTGCATCGCTGTATCATTGATTCTTCAGTACCGAGAGAATTGACTTTCTCGGCTATTGCTGCCACGATCTTATCACCATTGACTCCCTGAACACGGTTCGGAGTTTTGTTGAGATCTTTCGCGGCCGCCTTTGCTTTGCCATCTTTCTTATGTTGGCTTGCAAGGCCATAAAGACGCTTGATATGAGTCCTGGCTTCCCAAAGTGACGATAGGATGATTGCGGCAGTGGTCAATTGGAACAGTCTCGCACGATCGACCGGTGCGACTTGGGATGGTTCAGCTGAGCCTTGGATCTGGAATCCCTGGTCATTGGTGTCCTGGGAAACAGACTCGACTGTAAGGTGAAAGACCTCTGTGCTGATGCTGTGAGCGATTCCAGAGCCTGTGTCTGCAACGATCTTCTCCATACACGATATAGTATGCAATAGTTCATCGAGCCGGCCGTAGTCGAAGAAGAGGAGGTTCTCGGTAAGGAATCTGGAGAATTGTAAGGTGTTGGGCGCAGTCCCTGTAAGATCCATCTTCGAGATGTCGAAGTCAATCTTAGAGCAGTAATTGGAGAGGAATTTCTTCTGGTATTTGGCCTTGCTGGTCTTGATGATCTCAAACATCCCAGATAGCTTCGAGGCATATGGTTGTTTAGTATAACCCAGAGTATCATTCACGATATCCCTTTGGTACCTGAAAGCTTCTTGGATAGCCCTCATGTACTCTCGTTCAAACATGCTCTCGTGCTGCTGATGCAGAAGACGGTGTTCCTGGAAAGCGACATCGGCGATGGCTGGATTGGTTGAGGTCTCTAGGGCGACTAAAGCCGGACCAGACTCCTTGGGGTGCACGAGGCCCTGTCGGTTGATGCTCGCAATGACCTCCGTGGCTGTTAGGGCAGAAGTGTCCTGACTGGCTAATGCAATGCTCAACGTGTCTTTCAGGAAGCGTTGCGCTATCAGAGCCGAGGCACCGTCCCCATCGTTAGCAGTCATCGACCCTCCGAGTTTCCCTTCAGGCGAAGCGTTGGCTCCGGGTAAGGCCTCTGCTACTTTCTCTTCGGCTTGGTGGTCTATTCTAGCAAAGAACTCTCTAAAGCTTGAGAGGACTATGCTTTGTAGTTCTGGCTCGCCTTTGCGAAGTACATCTTGGAACGCGTTGCTGATATGTTCTTGGGTGAATTGATAAGGCCAGGACTGACAAATGAGGCCGATGCTGTCGAAGGCTTCGGCTCTGAGGGATAGAGGCTGCTTCTCTCCAGTGAACGGGAGTATGGACTGGACAATTAGTCCGGCTACCGAGCCTCCTCTCGACCAGAGAAGAGTGTTTTGGAAAGCTTGGTCATGGCTTTCAAAGTCGCAATGTTTGCCAAAGTAGCCTGCAATCTGAATATACTTCTTGACACGCTTGAGATCGTCAACCTTGTCTGGGTTGCCAAACGACACACTCTGCAGGTTACGCAGGTTCTTAAGTACTGAGATGGTCAATCTCAACAGCATTTCTGGGTTCTGAAGTGTACCATTGATGGTCCACAAGCACTCGGCCACCTCATCAAGCTCTGCTTTACCGAGCTTGGAGATGCTTTGAAGAAGGGCTTTCTGGATCTCTCGAAGCAGATTATGTTGCAGATTCGACAACACTGGCAACACGCAACGGAATACGATGACGATCGATCGGAAGACGTCAAGGTCGTCTTTGCCCGATAGATTGGCAATGTAAGGCTGCAGGGCCTGAAGTTGGTCTGGAGTAAAGAGCCTCGCATTGGCTTTGGCGAAAACGGTCATGGTCTGCAAGATATGCCGCTGCTCGAGACGCTCAGGCCCCTCTGAATTGTCGATGATCATATCGAATGCTGTGGCAACCAGGGATTTGCAGACTTTGAAGTTCCCAGCGGCGTTCTTGGCATTGTTGGAAAGAACTTCCTTCAGTAGATGCACTAGAACGGAAGATACCTTCTCACCTCGTCGTACAGTGGCTATAATGAGGCTGGCTTGTTCTCTGAAGGCAACTTTGTTCTGAGCAGATGCATCCACAAGTTCAGGAAGTGTCCAGAACGGCGATAGCCAGATATCCTCAAACGTCTGACGAGCGAGATCCGAGACTCCGGTGTCAAGGTCTTTCGTGCGTTGTAAAAGGCTGTCCCCAATCGCTGTCTTCGCATTCATGTCGGTATTCCTTAGGTAAATGTCTTTGAGCAGCTTCATCGAGCGCTTTCGTACCCCAGCGGCGGGATCATCAGTTAGCCTGAGGACGTGTCCCAAGAAATCACCTTCAAGAGCTGGCCTCAGGACAATGCATTTTCCAATCAGGGTCAATGCCGAGTCGCGGACCATCGAAGAAGCATCGGTCGCGCATTTAACGATAAGTACTTTGACAGTTCTCGCACGATCAAGTATCGAAGGATCTTTCTCGAGCATTTGGGTGACGCTCTTCAGGCTCCTTGTACGTACGGTGATCTGCTCGCTAGTGACGGAATCAAGCAAAATCTTCAAAATGTAATCAAATTGGCGACAAAAGTCCATACTGAGCAAGGACAAAGCGTAAGCGATCCGATATTGACTATTCGACAAAGCATCCAGGGAGCTTGACAGTTAATTAGTACTCGTTCTCTCAATTCGAAGGTTTAAAGGAGCATACTTAGAGGCAAACCATCCAGCTCCAGTGACCATCTTGCGTAGCCGGACAGCTTGCTTGTCGCTCTCGGCATCTGGCTTTAAGTCCGCGAAAGCGACAGCTTTGGCCCACCGAGCCAGATAGTAGCCTTGAGCACTCTCAATCTGTGGGTCATCCGAGCTGTTGGACTCAAGAAACTCCACGACAGCATGATATGGTCCGTTCCATATGACAATCTCACTAGTTTCAAGCGACCCATCCGTGTAATCATCTAACATCTGTCGAATGTAACCACTGAACTCTGAGTCGTCGTTCTCAAGGCTTTTTGCGATGTGTCGGGTGTTCGACACCAACTCGGAGATGGCTGAACCCATCATTCCTAGGAGCTCCAAGGCCATGTTCTTCGCAGGGGCCAGGGATTTCGGATTTTCCGCAATGTTTCGACAGGAAGCCAACAACATCCGCAACATAAGCTCTGCTACTGGCCACTCCGGCAGGCTCAGGACTGAAATGAGGTCCTCAACAAAAATATCTAGAAGCTGTCGGTGAGGCTGATCGCCCGTCTTCGAGGATGTCATTGCACGTTGTACAAGATGCCTGACTACGTACTGCGCGCTTTTAGCAGCATTGTCTAAGCGGTGGTTAGCATCCTTGCTCAACATCTGCATGGCGGTATTGTCGTGCGGTTTTTCGACTTTCTCAGATCCATCGGATTCATCATCGTCTTCAGCTTCAGACGTCTCCGACGCATTGCCCTGCTCTTTCTCAGACGGAGCCGACGCCCGCTTCGAAGCCTTTTTAGCGAGAGCAGTCGATTGTGTCGCACTTGTCTGTACCAGTCGCATGATCAAGGCAGAGACAAGTTGAATGCTTGTCCCACCAGCCAACCTGAATTGTCGCGCGTGCTGTCGACTGACGGGCAGTTTCTGCACAGACCCAAGGATTTCATCAAAAAGGAAAAGCCGCTGCTCTGGGTATCGTGCAAAAATAATAGCAATCATGTCCATTGCGGTACGGCGGAGACTCTCAAATTTCTGAATTCCGAGTACCGATTCCTTTTCACTGTGTGAGTTTTCCACGAACAGGAGTGGAGTGGCAAAAAATTCAATGCCAGTAATGATCATCTCGGCCATTTCAACCTTAACCAAAAGCTTTGCCAACAATGCAATGACCTTGGTAGTGTCGAATAAAAGCTGCGAAATCACCTTCTTGTGTGAAGAAGCTGCTTCAAAAGTTGCTGAAGAGGAATCAGAGCTTCGAGATTCAACGACGGGAGTAATGCAGCGGTCCAGAGCCTTCTTAACCACTCCTAGCACGCTCTGCAACAACTCTTCTGAGTACAGCTGCTTTTCCTCACGCCCTCCTGTCATCATCCTAAGGACCGTTCGCGCAGACCGAAGTCCCAAATCTATTGCATCGAGCCTCTGAACCCAGCTAGCGAAGTCATCTGTATTCCACTCGGTTTCGATATGTAGATCTGCTGACTCCGCAGAAGATAATGAGCTCTGACAAAGCCCTTGAAGACGTTGTAAATGTTCCACGGGAATCTCTCCTATTCTACCAACAGCAATTGTCTTCTGCAGTATCGACTCCAGTCTGACGTGAACACTAGGGGCCAGGGTAGGAATTTCTCGTTCCTCATGACTGGCTAAGACGAAGTATTGCGGGTTCATGGACGAGATAGCTCCTAATGCGTCAGGTTGTGATTGATCATCGGCTTCAAAGATATCCTGAATGAAGTCCTGGAGCTGCCGCAGTGTTTCATTGGATGCTGCCCTCTGATCTTTAGTCTGTGACAGGCTCATACCTAGCTGGGCTTCGCTATCACGCTTCCGTTTTCGAGAAACCTCGCCATCCCTTCCTTGAGGCGCTTCATATGTTGCTAAATCGCTATGTAGAGCTTTCACGGATGAAGGGGGAATAACGACCATCGGCGTCGGCCGGGCCTGCGTTGGAGTTGATGGATAGGCCGCATATACGGGAGCTTTCGCATTCTGGGCGTAAGCCGCCTCATTCTCGGCGAAGCGTTGGTGTGACGGTGTGACAGGCGATGGCTGTTGTAGATTCTGTACCTTTGGTTTGGTTGCTGGCGGCACTTGCTGAGTCTGTGCTAGTTTGGGGGGTATCTTCGGCTTTGGGGCACCATCTAACTGCGCTTGACTTGGTTTCGATTCGAATTTTGGGGAGGTACGTTCGGGGCTTGTTGGCGTTGGATCTGGCACATAAGCTGTCAGTCTCACCATCTACAAGTCTTCATGGATACTCACATCGATGACAGAGATCAGTCGCATTGAGTATTATATTCCCGAAGGCACCGATCTTGTTGGGGGATGATTTACGGCCGTTGCCATTCATCGTAGCCTGAGGGGTCCCTTGCTTGCCATTAAGCCTTTTGGGTGCCTTGAATTTACTAAAGACACAGCTTAGCTCACACGAACGTGGAGGATGTAGAAGAGACTCACAAGTCAGTAATGTTATCTTGATCCAGATAAGACATGAGGTCATTCTTAGCACGCCGCACAACGTTCGATTGCCCTTGAGTCCTCGAGAGCTCTTCATTGAGGTAGTCAAGGGGCTGTCGAGCGGTCTGCCGCTCCTGAGGGGTCGGAAAGATTGGATGGGAGCCTGGGAGGTTGGCATTAGGCGTCGGTATAATATCTAAGTCGTCAGATGTTGGCTTCCCTGGCAGTCTGAGCAGTACTTACCTGATCCGAATGGGACAATCGAAGAAAACGGGGAGTATTTCAGCGCCTCGTCCACACCCAGCAATCTGGATCGAGCAGGAATGGCGCCGTTTGACTGCTGAGGACCAGGTCCACTCGGCCTCCGCTGGAAAGGCACTCCGTTCATTTGCCTAGGCGGTGCTGTCCCGTTTGACTGTCGAGGTGAAGTCTTTCCGTTTATGTATCGAGGAAAAGGAGGAGGGGGCATCCCGTTTGACCCTTGACTGGAGGTCAAGCCATTCAAGTGGAAAGTCGATTTGTGGGGTGAGCTGAAAGAATGATGCTTGACTTTTCCTCGAGTTGGGCTTTGGTTGTTATTGGCTGGGACCACAACTGCCAGCCCAGCTTTGTGGATTGGTGATGCCATTGTTGGTGGTTATGGAGCCAGGCAACTTCGCCCACATATAGTGCCTTAGCTAAGGACTGTTAGTCCATCCATGATGGTGGTAGGACAGCAACCTCAGAGACGATGGTGAACTTCGGAGTGACTAGTGAAGTGCTAGGCATCAAGTGCGGGAGATCGACATTGAACAACCTTACCCGCCCGAAAGTGGGATGCCGTCAAAAGCGACAGGTCAATCTTCAACTTCTTTTTTACTGCTGTGGAGAACTCAAAATCGTACGGATAGGGTGTGCTTATCTCTACAAGAAGCAGGGCGAGTTTAAAAACTGCAGCTATGGCAGCTATCGGGTCCCTCGTATTCTGCACTGATTGTGGGAATCTTCTGGATGGGTCTTCTGGGAATGAAAAGGCCATATTAAAATGCGATGTGTGCGGTACAGAGAACAGAGGTGGGACCTTACAAGCTCAACGGGAGGTTCGCGCTATAAGAAGCTGACAAGAACCTACAGATACTTCCGCAAGCACGATTACGACCAGATCAAAGCCCTCGGCTTTCCCCTCCGCCCTTCGCTCGAAGCGATCAGCCGTGCAGAACTTGACCGAGGAGGATGTTCAGAAAGATGCTGTTATCCAACAGACATGCTCAGAGTGTGGTAGCAAGGAGATGAGATACTATACGCAACAGTTGAGGGGCGCGGACGAGGGCACCACAGTCTTTTATAGCTGTGTGGTATGCCCCCACAAGTAAGCTCGCATCCCTTGTGCCGTCGGTGTCGCTGAGCTGATGGACTTGGCTCTACAGGTTCAGCACAAATAACTGAAATGTTTTTTTGTCTATTCTTTGACGCTCGCCAATGGAGAGAATTCTTGCTCGTCTGGCAGAACGGCATATTCCATCTCGCCATTCTTCTCAAATTCAGCCATATCCAACGCTACAACCACACTCTCCCGGACAACTTGTTCCGGATCATCTAAGAACCCTCGCAGAACATCCTCGACACCCTCTTCATCGCCGAGACTTCCCAGAGCTTCAGCAGCTTCATGCCGCACCATACTCTCCTCCTCCCTATCGCTCAGAGTCGCAATAAGACTCGGTATCGAGGCTGGATGTGAGAGCTGACCAAATACGAAGGCTATTTCGTGTCGGAAGAGCGCCGAAGGGTCGGCAAATCCAGATGCAAGAGCTTTGACGGCTGGTACAGCTGTAGGAAGATCGGGCGGAGAAGACAGGTCTCGAAGGGCAAACATGGCTCTGTAGCGATCAAAGAGGGGCAGCTTCGTATCCAACAACTTCTCCTGAAGTTTCGGTATCGAGGGCTGGTGCGCGCCTTGGGCAAGTGGTGGCGCTGGATCGATAGATGTGAAGTCACTGTTCCCAACTTGTCAACTCTGTTTTACCTCACACTCCGATTGGACGAACACTCTCACCTATCTCTTATTCGCTCAGCCTTTCTCTGCGCACTATGTTCCCATTCAATCCTTCCCACGGCGATCTCACAAGTCTCCCTCACAACTTCGACTTCCCCCTCTTCATTCCTAAACCCCTTCAAAAGCTCCAATGAGTCCCAGTCTCCCAATGCGCCTAATGCCTCCGCCGCCTCATGTCTACACATTGCATCTTCTCCCCGATCCTCCAACACACCTCTGAGAAATGGCACAGAGGCTAGGTTTCGTGTTTGGCCTAGACAATAGGCAAGCTCGTGTTTCAGGAGGGCAGAAGGCGAAGCAAAGGCGGCGGCTATGGCCTGAATTGCGGGGATGGTATCGGACGTGGGTGGATTTTCGGAAGCATAGTGTTTAAGGGAGAAGAGTGCACGGAAGCGGACTGCGAGGGGAGTCTTTTCGGAGGTGAGAGCGGCACGTAGAGGAGTTATGGGATTGGATTCTTTCTCCGAATGTGGGGCAACGGAGGGGGTCTCTGTAGATGCGGTTGAGGGAGCCATTTTTATTCCTGATATGACTTTCGAATCCGGAGGTTCAATAGCTGTTGGCGCCATGGCAAAGGTTGGCAGGTCTGGGCTGCAGTCGGGTGTGAAGGAATATCAAATGGGTCGAATCGTAGAAATTTGAGGCAAAGGCTTAGCGCTGCGGGGAGTGATTCACAAAAGGCGGGCTCAGCCTCCCACTCACCAACTTGATAATACTTCACCACTCCAACCTCTCCGCAAAGCTCTTCTCCAAGACTGCCCTCATTCCGTTTCCGTTGAAGTACTCACTTGGAGCACAAGCCTCCCTAATCGAATCCCCTCATAGCAGCGACCATGGGTTCCGTCGTCCTCCCCCATCTAGTCACAGGCTGGCACGTCGATCAAGCCATCATGTCCGAAGAAGAGCGCCTAGTAGTCATCCGCTTTGGCCGTGACTGGGACGCAGACTGTATGCGCCAGGACGAAGTACTCTACCGGATAGCCGACCGCGTCAAAAATTTCGCTGTCCTCTATGTCTGCGATTTGGATCAGGTGCCCGACTTCAAGCAGATGTACGAACTCTATGACCCGGTTACGCTTATGTTCTTCTTCCGCAATAAGCATATGGTAGGTGCCTGAAAGCCAAGATGTGGGGGATTTTTGCTGACTATGGGACAGATGTGCGATTTCGGTACCGGCAATAATAACAAGCTGAACTGGGTGTTGGAGGACAAGCAGGAGCTGATTGATATTATTGAGACGATTTATAGGGGTGCGAAGAAGGGGAGAGGTCTGGTCGTCAGTCCAAAGGATTACTCAACAAGATATCGCTACTAGTTGGAATGTCCCCGAGACAGGCAGCGTAGACATACGCGAGATCTTTTTGGAGGATTGATGGGGAGATGGAATACTTGGTAGACGGAACTGCATAAGGAGTTTTGGCTGATTATGCAAACGTGCGAGGATGCAAGGACAACGATAGAACAAATGAACGATCTGGTTGGTCTCACTCGGCGTCGACTCATTGACTTGATCCATTTGCTAACACCTGTGTTTTGATTGTAAAAGAGGACGAAGAAAGTGCACCATTGAATGGCAGTCGGTTTGGAATATCTGAGAGATTATGTGCCAGCAGCATGCGGACTTAGGTCATATTAACATACAGGCCCGTCGCGATCCCAGAGAGGGACACCGAGGTGTCGTCTCTAAGCGCGCACTGCCGTTCCATATTCAGAAAGGGTATATTCCTCGGGATGATCCGGTGAAGTTTTGTCTATCCAACTGGCACATCCAACCACGCCTTACGCCTCGACGCCTCGCTCAAGAACCAGGAGATATGGAGTGATCACACACCCTCACATCCAAACTATCATGGGCCGTCGGATTTTCCTGGCTTATGCATCTGATATTTCATCACGTCAGCGATTGTCCCATACAGATATTTGTCTGCTGGACTCGCTGAACCCACGGCTTCGGCAAACCCTATCCATTCTTCCATGCCTTTCACAAACGGGTCCTCGCCTTCAACCGTGCTCTCATGGCCCCACAACACAACTTGGTCAAATGAGCCCAACTCTTGCAGCATGCCAATCTCCCCCTCTTCCTCAAGATCTTCGCCGTCTCGTGAATCTTGTTTCTCAATTTTCTTGTCTGCATCTTCCTCTTCCTTGGCTTCCTTGACAATAACACCCTTGTACCTTGTGGGTGCTTTGATCTCCTTCCCTTTCAGCTTCCTCCCACGGAAGTATGCTTCTGGCTTTCCATCTACTGGATATGAGCTTTGGTTCTGTTATGCCTTGGTCGTGAGCGGAATAGTCAGTTCCTCACCATCAGCAGTCTCCGGAGCCCAGTACCTCTGCGAAGCGTCTACCGGCCCATTATGATTGATTCGACATGGAAGAAGATTAGGAATGCATTGCTTCGAGGCATCAGACGTTGGCGGAGAGAATTTGAGCATTTCGCAGTGTTGACACAGATATCGAATCCTGGAGCACTCGAAACGAGCAGACGCGACGACGCGGGGATTGTATTCTATTTGTTCTAGCGGTAATTTTCTCCAGCCGTCGATCCGGCCGAAGCGGACATCACACTGATGTCAACGTTATTTCCCCTCTGCTGTCAAATTTTGCATCCCGACGTCCAATTCTGGCAGCTATGACGTTCCCTGTTGCCAGGATGAGCGCGAATACAAAGAGCGAGTTCGGCCCTGGCCCGAGCACGTTCGCAAAGCTTCCAGCTCTTGACCAAAGATCATCATGTACTTCAAATCAAGCTCCCTAGCTCTCGTCGCCAGCATTGCTGGCTCAGCATTCACTCAGCAAATCGCACAAGATCCAGGAAAAGGCGGTGTTCCGATCGAAGTCGTCCATCTCTATAACGATGAGTACCCTCAAGGTCAGCACCACTCCTCTCATCTACCTTCAACCCACTCTAACAATGCGCAGGCATCGCCGTCTCCTCGACCGGCCGCAAATTCTCCAACTACGCCCGCTCCCTCGACCCAAACAATATAGCCTACACAGTCACCGAGCTCACTTCCAACAACACCGAGACACCCTACCCCTCCGCAGAAATCAACTCACCCCCAGGTGGTGCCATAAACATGAGTACCACTCCCGCCACAGGCGCAAACTACGAGAACTACCTCATCGGCGTGCAGTCCGTCGTCATCGACCCGCTAGACCGCCTCTGGATCCTCGACACCGGCCGCGCGGCAATGCAGAACGGCACCAACGTCCCCTCGAGCGTTGGCGGACCGAAACTAATTGGCGTGAATCTGACGAATAATACTATCTTTAAGACGATCGTCTTCCCACCGAACGTCGTATACTCAGACAGCTACATCAACGACATTCGCTTCGATTTGCGCCCTTCAGTAACAGCATCAGGACAGGGCTTGGGCTACATCACCGATTCCTCCCAGGAAGGTCGCAATGGGATTATAATCGTCGACTTGGGCACTGGTGAATCATGGAGACATCTAGACGGGACAGCCTACGTGCGCCCTGAGACAGGTTTTCTGCCTGTTATCTGGGGAGAGACAGTATACTCCCTCCCCAATAGCGTCAAGGGACCAATCTCACAAGGTACATTCGGCTCAGATGGCATCGCTTTGAGTGCAGATGGGGCTACGCTTTACTTCTCGGCGGTAGGAACGAGATACTTGTACTCAGTCCCCACAGCGCGGCTGCTCGTCAATGACGCTACTTCCGAACTGCTAGCCCAACAGTCTGTCAACTCGCACGGTCAGAAAGGGATCTCGGATGGGTTGGAGACAGATAGCAATGGGTTCATTTACGGGGGGGATATCGAAGCTAACTCGATTATTTTCTTCAATCCAGCGAACGGGACTGTGAATATTTTCGCTAGAGATCCAAGGATAGGCTGGGCCGATACCCTCTCCGTGGCTACAGACGGTTATCTCTATTTTACAGCGAACCAGCTTTGGCGGACGCCGATGTTCTATCCAGGGACGGACAGGAGGGTTAAGCCGTATGTGCTATTCAGGGCGCAGTTGCCTGGGAATGGGACGAAAGTGAAGCTGAGCTGAAGTGTGACGGGAAATGGAAATACGTCAGCAAGAGGCGCAGGCTTCGTTGATGGTCCTGTACTATGTACGCTATACAGTGCAAAAGGTAATGATAATTAAGGCTTATTGCTTCTCGCAAATGGGTTCGACAACTGTGCTAGACTCCTGCATTTCCTTCAGCTCCAAAGGTGTCACTTCTGTGATGTTCCTGTCTTATGCAACGTGATCGGTAGATCTTCAGGAACAAGATGCGGCTCTGACAAGGACCGGAGGAGAGTCCGGTGTCCAACATCCCATACTCTTCTCCTGTCGATTTTGAACAGTTGAAATGCCAAATCTGTCGGTCGCAAACGTCTCAGTATCAACAGTAATAACCTCCTAAGCCGCTCAACAAGACAGGGAAGGGTTAATATCGCGCGGAGTATGAGGAAGCCGGCGGAGTCAAGTGCGGGACGAAAGGTATCAACACGAACACGAATGATGCCCCACCATGCGGATCGCTAGTGCATTTTTGGAACACATCCCTGTCAATCGTACCTGCAAGAGTTACCTGGAATTTTTTTGTTGACAGGTCTGACAGCGTGCGAGTACAAGCGATTATGAATTTGGAGTTGGCTTTGATTCCAGGCAACAGTTGAGGGTGGGTGCATATATACGTTCGAATGCTTCTGAATTAGCAGGGTGGGTTTGTTCAGTCGAGAAAATTGTCTGTGTGCCGCGTGTGTACCTCAGCAATGGCAATCGTCTCTCGAAGTTTCGACTCTTTGCGCATCTACGTCGGCTCGTTCACCTGGGGGCCTTTTGTCAAGCTTTCGCGCAGCACAGTCTTGGGGCTGCTCGGGCGCATCGAAATTGGCCAATTAGTCGTCAAAGACTGTGATGGAACCGGGACAATCTGCGGGGGACCGGGCGACAAAGATGGCTCCCCACAAACAGAGTTGAAGGTACTGAAGGAGGCTTTCTGGGTGCGGGTGATGCTGTTCGCAGATATGGTGGGTGGCCCGAATTGCTTGCAGGGCATTGGGCTCGGCGCGCAGCCGTACACGCATGAGAAGTGACTGAAAGATCAAATCTAGGGCTTCGCTGAGAGCTTCATGTTGGGCGAGATCTCATGCCCGAATCTCGTTGCGTTTTTCCGGGTATGCAGGTCCCCGGTGGCTCTGCATGATCGTCGGCAGTCGCTGACAGCAATAGATCTTCATCCTGAACCGCGCCCAACTGTCAAATGCCACGACCTTGACGTCTTCCCTTGCCTCGACCGTCACAGGCCTCGCTCGGAGTACGAATACTCTCGCAAATTCCCAATTGAACGTCTCGGCCCATTACGACATCAGCAATGCCATGTTTGCTGCCTTCCTTTCTGACGACATGACATACTCCTGCCCGATCTGGGCCCCGCTTTCGAACCCGAAAAATCAGAATGAGAGCCTCGAAAATGCACAGGAAACAAAACTTCAGTATTTCATCGATGCTGCAAAGATTAAGGCGTCGGACCACGTCTTCGAGATTGGTACAGGATGGGGAAGTTTCGCGATTGCAGCGGTGAAAAAGACGGGGTGCAGGGTCACGAGTCTGACTTTGAGCAGAGAGCAGAAAGAGCTGGCGGAGGAGCGAATAGCAGCTGCGGGTTACACGGACAATATTGAGATCTTGCTCTGCGATTATCGAGCGCTGCCAACCCCAAGAGAAGGATTGTACGATAAATTGGTGAGCATCGAGATGCTGGAAGCCGTCGGCCGCGAATACCTGGATACATATTTCGATTGTGTCAACAAGTTATTGAAGCGCGAGGGAGGTATTGCCGTCTTTCAATGTATTACCATGCCCGAGACAAGGTATGAAGCATACTCGAAAGGCGAGGATTTCATAAGAAAATACATATTCCCTGGAGGCCATCTTCCAACAGTGAGCCAGTTGGTAGGAAGCATAGAACGAGGCTCGAAGGGCACATTGGTGGTGGATTCATTACTGAATATCGGAGGACACTATGCGAAGACCTTGAGACTCTGGAGAGAGAAATTCGAGACTAATTTCGAGAGCAAGATCCGGCCAGCACTGTTGGGCGAGCACGAAGGAATGACGCAGAAAGATGTGGAGCTGTTCAGACGGAAATGGCAGGTTAGTTGAATTCTACACAGCTTTGATGGGTTGCTATATACAGACTGCTGATCAACACATTAGTACTATTTCACGTACTGTGAAGCGGGGTTTAATACCAAGACTCTGGGCGATGTAATCATCACAGTCGGGCGAGAAGGAGCCACAGAAATGTTGGAGGATGTTCCATTGTAGAGTTGTCGAGGCGTGGAATTCTGGGGTTGTGTTTAGCCAGCTTGGAGTCATCGAGCGACTTGAGCGTTCAGTCTTCGCCTCTCTGCGAGCCTCCTCGGTAATCCCTTGGAAGGTGACGTTCGCCTGATAGAGTTTGCTCCTCCATCAAAGTTATAATATTCCAATCTCAGACCACCCGTGCTTTTCTCATTTCTTGGCTTTCTTTTTCTTCTTCTTTTTCTTCTCGCCCTTCCCGTTCTCGAGCTCGTCGTCTACTGTCTTATCAAGCCTTCTGCGGTCTGATCCCCACTTCTTCAGGTGCTCCCTCTCAAAGCCGTCTTTCTCCCTCCTGAACAAGAGCATGGCTGCCCTTGCGTCCTCGATACTTGAATGCTCTCCACCTTGTATGTCTACCCCTAGAACATCCCGTGCCAACTTCTTAAGACTAGGTGTCTTGCCGCCTGCCAGCTGTCGGAATCGCGGGTGCCTGCTCGTGTCTCTAATGTCTCTTTTCGAATGCCCCAATAGCAGTGCTGCAAGGTCGTTTTTGATGGCATGCCCAATGAGTATCTTGCCATCCAGTAGTTTGGCAACGTCTGCCTGCACGGTTTCGAGAGTTCGAGCTGTTTGAAGAAGCTCGGATGTGATGCCAGACACAAAGGTGCGGTAGTCGGTCACGGGTTCTTTCGGAAGGACAAATGAGTCGTAGAGCTGGTGGCCATGGTAGTTGACGAGGGAGACACGTGCGAGCGCTGAATCGTTGTCTGGTGTTGGACCAACGCCAACCATTTCGCAATCGATGGCAATGAATTTTCCGGCTTCAGCTGTAGGTGATAGTCCTTCATTGATCTTGTCTTCCGTACTCTTGCTATCTGGTATTGATGTGCTCTTCAGCGAGGTACCGTAAGCTGCGGCAAGGTCTTTGGCTGGAATTTCGTTGTCTTCCGCCCACAAGGCTAACGATTCCGAGGGAGCATCTTCTTTACACTTTGACCAGCTGAGGCCCATGCCACTAGCTTTGACAGTGTCTCTGCCTTTTGAATGGTCTGGAATTTTGGTATTGTGTTCCAATTTTCGGTGTTTCACGCCGTTGCGTTGAGGCTGCAAGACGCTTTCACTGGCCTTGCGTTTTGGGGGTTTAGAGGTATCCGCTTTCAGTGTTGCTTGCAGTTTCTTCCAGTTGCTGGAGAGATCTTTGAGCTCCACGCCTGGAACAATGCCGTTGGCCATGGCATGCTGAAGCGTCGTCGAGCTCGGGTTGAAAGTTGATGATTGGAACCCCGCGAAACTTTCAGGGAAGGGAAGCAATTTTGATAGGGCTGACCGTTGACGCTAAAATTGCCTCAACATTCTCGATGTGTATTATCTTAAATTTCTCGTTGGGACTGGTTCTATGTTATATGATGTCTGTAATGCGTTGGGAGAGACGATGCCTCCCATGAGCCAGCCAGCTCGGAGGTTCTCTCTGTGATTTTCCCCTTACGCAATTGGCTCTTTCTCGGCGTTGCAAGCCCTGGGAAGAGGACCTGAGTGTAAGGAGATGGCAACAGGATTCTCATGAACAATCACAATGTGACTAAAATCAAGAGTGGTATGTAATGGACAGGTGTGAAAGCTGATCAAATCTTGAGACTAGCATATGTACATCTGTGCCTTTCTAGGGTCCTCCACTCAATCCCTGTCTAATGAGCGTTGTTCTTGTGATGTCCTGCGATAACAAGTCAGCATCCAGTCCCGTTTATTTCTATTCAGATGTGGTACATACGGAGATGGAAGTAGTAGTTGTTGCCATATCCAAGGATAAGGATGAAGCCAATGAGGTGGATGAGAGCTGCCACACATGGTCAGCAGCTGTACAGTCTTCAGAGCGAACATGAGATCCAATCAGGGGACACGTACGCGCTGCCGATGGGTTCTTCCCAAAGTAGCGAGCTTGGTATCTCCCCAATAGCCCCGTGGCTTTAGGATCTGGTGCTGCGCCTCGTGGTAACTTTTCGTAGAAGCTCACAACTCGCTGCATGCGTGCTGCATCTTGTGCTCCACCAATAGCCTGAGGAAAGCCACGTTAGCCGAGCTCCCTTTCGTGTTCTTTGTAGAATGCCTGTGTTCTGCTAAGACACTCCCATTCTGCCAAGGGGACGTCCATAATTCGACTGAACGGCCCGGAAAACGGATGAAGACTTACGGAAGGCGACGCAATCTGGACGAGAGGTCAGCATGTATAGATCCGATTATCGTAAAGGGAAAGCAGACCTTTGGGGGAACCAAGGTCGAAAGACCGCGCCGGGCAATGAAGCTCATTGTGAATCTGAGACTTGGGATTTCTGGTTTCAGTCAGCACTCGGAGATCCAATGAGAAGTTTCAAGCTGATTGGCATACCACAAGGCTCAATTGCAGTGTTTGGATGATCAGAGGTGACGGTGTGATGGAGGTGGATGTTGCGCTCGGCGGATGTGTTTGAAGCCGGGAACTTCTATACCTCAGGCGGTCTAAAATTTATTACCGTACGGCCCCCCGCTCTAATTTCTTAGTAAGCCCCATAGTAATTTGAGCGCGACGCGTGCATAAACATAAACATACCTCGCTGCCGCCTATCTTACTGTCGCCAATTCCACCCCATTGCTTGCCAGTATTCTCGTATATATTGACAACAGTATTCAGCAGAGAATACCTCGCTGCCATATCTTCACCTCCACCCCGCCGCCTCTCGCAGATATAGATTAAGCAGCCCTGCGAGATTCCCCCTGGCTCAGATGATTCTGACTATGACTCTTTAAACTCGCGGTTCCAGCAGCCTGAACCTGGAGAGGTTGATCTGAATTTGACGCAGGAGTGGCTAGCTCGCCAGCCAGTAGATGATTGGCCATCCCCTATACCAAGCAGCCAGGATCAATGGAGTCAAGACACTTGGTCTTAGCGCTCACCGCCGCCTCAATCGCCTCCTCCTCCTCCTCCTCCTCCTTCTCCTCCTCCTATACTAAAGCGGAAGCCTACTTCCGCCCTCGATACGCAAGAACCTCCGCGTAAGAGGTCTATACAGAAGCAATCCTCCCTTGACGCGTTTGTTGACCAACCATCCCCTTACATAAAGTCGACTCTTATCCAGCTACCGCCAGAGCTTAAAGCAACACGAGAAGCTGTTTTCTTATTGGATAGGCCTATAGTATGGACCCTAGAGTAATATCAGCAGTATTGGCCTTTTGTGGATAACTTCCGGGTGCATAATCAGACGCGTCAAATGACGAGCAAAAACACCCAGGTCTCTTACTGGTACTGCCGCCTTTGGAAAGGCGACACCCGCTGATTAGAAGAGATGGCAATTTATATTCGAAGATAGTGGCTTTGAAATCTATGAGACAGCCACAAAGACATTCATAGTGGATGAGGTCAACTCGGGGGTCCAAGCAGGCATATGTTGGAGGTCCGCGAGGTTCTTGATGATATCAAGAACCGTTTTTATGACCTAGAAGAAGCCACCGCGTCATTTGACGACGAACACCGCGAGCGCGTTAGCATGCTATGGGTTCAGATGCTCCGTAAGTTGACAGGACCAATTCGTCTACAGGGGGTGCAGCAAGCACTGGAAGAACTAGGGCAAGATGGTCATGATATATCGAGGCTGCAAGCTCCGGAGGGGTGGCAACACATCGATGACGTTTGCCGTGGATACTACAGTGAGGATGAGGGTTAGCTAGAACACTCCCATAATATTATCAATGAATTCTGGCGCCAGCAAGGTCCCATGATCCCCCGAGAATTATGGCAGTGAGCCAACTCCGCCCGCTCCGCCGTACACCAAATTTCCGCCCTGTAGCGGAGCTGCAGCTGCTGGTCTTCCGCCAGACCGCTCCAGGGGTGGCAGCGACGTCTGCGCCGGCGACATAGCATCGCCAGCGAGGTGCATGGTTCGCGCTCTAATCCCTACCAAAAATAGGTGTAATCTAGAGCGGGAACCATGTATTGAACTAGCTATGTAATTTTTTTAGACCGCCTGAGGTATAGAAACTCCCTTGAAGCCTCGGCAAGACGCTTAGTCAGCCATGATAGAGACGACTCTTGTCCAAAGCTCTCCGTATTGCACAGCAAGGCAACATGCCTCTACTTCGGCCTCAACTTGCCAGCCGGCTTCTACAAGCCAATGCAGCAAGATACCAACAAATTGCACCTCGCGGGGCAAGATGGGCCAGCAAAACGTCCAGCGGAGAGTACGCAGACAGATCCGCCCAACCAGCGCCGAAAGCCTCTTCGGAGGACCCTCCAATGGCTAGATCAAGTGATTCGGGAATGATCAGACAAGAAGATCCTGCGGAGGGCTTGGTAGATCATCAGCCTGACTATCACGCTCCCATTGATCATGGAACATCGTGAGTCTCAACTGCTCAGCTCAAAGGCGGGATACTAAATATTGGCCAGACAATTCTCTCCGATTCCGAAGCGTGTTATGGATGGCAGCGAGCCGGGAGATATTACACCTGCTGCAGTGCTATCTGGAGCTCCTGTCGACTTACAGGCGCGCACAGTCCGGTGTGTACATGTCTTATGATAGGAGCGCGGGGCCAAAGCTTATGTGCATTGCTACAGGATATATCGACCTGCAAAAACAGCTACGCAATCTGGAGATTGGCATGGACATCATTGGCGAATGGACTGGGACATACTACAGAAAGGTCATCGATGGGAGAATCCTCTGATGGGGTGGCAATCCTCTGCGGATTACTTACAGGGCACACATCTTAACTTCAGTTCGAAGGAGGATGCGATTCTGTTTGCCAATAAGCAAGGGTACGAGTATTTTGTTCAGGAGCCGAATGAGAGGAGGATCGTGCCCAAGGCGTACGCAAACAACTTCATGCACAGCCCAAAGAGGCTTAAGAAGATACCGACGAAATGATGGTTTTGTGTGGGTGACCAGGGTGCATTTGTATATAGAGGAGAGCTCTCTCGATAAGACCTGCTAGAGGTCAAGATCCCTGTTATCTGACTGATATAAGTCTTATCCCCTTGTTGAGCTCTGTTGTGTTGAAAAGCTTTTCGCTGTGTGCTGGAGTATGTTTATTTTGATGAGTCGGTCCGAGGAGCAACTCTTTCCGGCATAGCAACTCCTATAGTATAGCTGGCATTCACTCTGTACCTACGCGTTCACTTCTTTCTTAAACAGAACCTTTCGATCTTACATGTGAACCTTCCTGCATCAATATTAAAATATGCAATACCTTCGTTGAGTGTTGTAAGGTGCGAGAAGCATGTTCTCATCATCTCCTGTCATGAGATAGTCCAATATCTAAGTACCGCTGCTACGTTTGAAAGCATAGTACGCACTGGTCCTGGCGACTCCTCACGTTTTCACTCACCTTTCAACATAGGCCGGCCTTCAGATCAAGGACACAGAGCAACAATCACCAAGTCCCTTGATTTCTGCTCTACTAGACCACGTCTACGGTTGCAAACCTTCTATCACAACCAAGTAGGTCTGTTCTGACCCACCCATGTGTGTGGACCTAGCTCATCGGAACTCACCAATTATCCAAGGGTTTAAGTGAACTCAGAGTACCTCATCCCTTTCACGTCTCATACCTCCATGGCCTGACGCCTATCGTCACGTAAGTCTCGAGGATAGGAGCGCCATCACGTGCAAGCTACTTCAGATCGCTGATATTCTCAGTTTCAAAATGTTAATTTGTGCCTTCCCAAGGCATTTGTGTACTCTAGTCATGGCATCTCACCAGGCTGAACGCTTGACCCTCACTGTGTCATCCAATTCCACGCAAGAGGTTCCCAATGATCGCGTCATCGACTTTCTCAAATTCGAACCTGAGCTTCGTAACAAGATCTACGGCATTATATGTCAAACAGTCCTACATTGGCTCGAACCGCGACAAGTCATCTAGAGGTTTCTTCAAAGACGCCGCCAAATGGCGCAATCTGGCATTCGCAACATAATGCCGTCAGATCTACGAGGAAATGTCCAATGTGTTCTACACTCAGAATGGATTCGAATCCAGCTCTGTGCGCCCTTTCTTGGAATTTCTCGAAGGGATAGGGCGTAAGGGGCGTAGAAATCTCACTAAATTGAGATTCGTGAACACGACGAACGGGATGCCTTTCATCGCTTTGAGATATCTCAAGTCTTGCGAGAATCTCCAGAAGTTAGAAATAGACGTCGAAGGTTGGATCGCCGACCACCGCAACCGAGTATAGGCAGAATGTCTCCGGATCCAGAGTTCGAGAAGAAGAACCAGGACAGCAAGCAAGACAGCATACAGGACAAAGTCGAGAATAATTTCGAAATCAAAGACACTGCGCCTGAGTACGGAAGAAAAGGGGGTATAAGACTTGCCAAAATCCCTTACTGAAAACCTAGAGAAGATTACGAAGGGAGATAACGGGCATCGGAAAGGGTAAGTTCATGAGAATGGTGGTTTTGTGCCGTCAATACTAATACGTAGTACAGGCATGAGCTTCCGAGTGTGTTTGCACATGGGTCCTCCCAGGTGTATCTCAGGACTCTTCCTCCATTCAAGCGCCAGAGTGAGATCAACGAGGGAATCAGACAGAGGCAGGGGGGAAAACTTATGGAGGTTGAGAGGAACCTAATACGGATTGGAAAGCACGGCGCCCGCTGTGAGTAGATACCTGCGGTTTATGGACAAGGTTGTATTGTTGCTGACATCAAGTAGATACCATTGGCCTGGGTGGAGAGAAAATCATGTTTGATAAGGTACCCACGTTGAGGAGCAGCGCCGCAAGATCCAGGCGCCTTCTTAGCCTCCCACCCGGGACCGCTCAAACATGTTCGGGTAACTCCCCTAGCAAACAAGGGACGAGCTCCTCAAGATGGCTCAGGAATTGCAGGAAATCCCTGACAGACTCGCTAAGCTTCATGGCTAGGCCAGGTTGATTGATGAGAGGGTTGCTGGATTCTCGTCCTCGACACAGAGTCGCTAGGAGTGATGAGTCTTTTACAATGTTTTTTTTCAAACAGATGTCGCATGCTCTTGCAGAATAGCTCCGCTACGCAGATGGCAGTCCCAAAAAATTCATGTATTCTTAGCAACCAAAATATCTCTTCTCAATCCATCTCTCCTGAAAATCCTCCACAATCCTACACACCACGACTTTGACATTCGGGAATACATTCAACAGCCTATTAACCCCCATCCTGCCCGCAAAATAGGTAACAAACACCACCTTCTCCTCAGGCACGCCGTGATCCACTAGCACCCTTACTGCCATCAGTGCCGCTCCACCGCTCGACATCTGCGCATCCAGCAACAGTACGCTGTCGTGAGTTGAAATGTCGCTGGGAAGGTGTAGATAATGCAGCTCAGGCTCGCCAGTCCTGTAATTGGTTTGGATTAGAAGTCGGCCGCTTTTGCATTCTGGAATGACTCGTCTAAGGCCTGTTTCGAGGCATGAGCCACCGCGAAGAATGACGACTGCGCTGACTTCGCCGGCCATGGTCAAGCCCTTGTATTTATTGCCTTGAGGTGTTTCGACTTTTTTTCCGTTGAAATGGATATTTTCCATGGCTCTGTTCTCGTTATTAGCAATCTACGTTCTAAGAGTGTGAATTCCCTTACCTTTCAACCAGAAGACTAGACAGTCTATCAAAGTAAAATATGAAGTCGACCTCCTTGGTCATCGGATTCTGAATGATTGTGTTCATGCCCACAATCTGCCTTGTCTGTTTCAGGAGCAAGACATTGTCAGATAGAGGCTCGTCTTCGGCCTGCTTCCCAAGTCTTTGCAGTTCTTCTTGGTGTTTTCTTGATTTCTCTTTGAGCCTCCTTCGGACATGCTCTACGACCATTGTGATAGCCACACGATTTTCTATACCGCGAGGTACTATGATATCTACAAAGTACTTTTAGCTTTGTTTGAACTCACCTTCTGACTGAGCCTCGTACCTGCAATTTTCCGTTGCGGCTCCACATATTGCTCAAAGTTCGGCTTTACAAACGATATCCACTGCCTGATACAGCCCTCTATATCTCGCCCTCGTTCTCGTACATCACGTGTAACTTGCTTAGATTTAGCATCAGCTTGATAGCTTCGAGAAGGTCAAGGGTCAGACTCACTTCTTCGTGCAAGGCAGACATCTGCATCTGCCTCCGCAAAGATCTTCATATCCAACAGATCTAAGACTCGCTGATCGTACAATGCAAAGATGCCTTCTAATATTAATACATGGGGAGAGTAGATGGATGTCGTCTCCTTCTGTCGTTGATGTGACTCGAATGAGTAGATGGGTATATCTGCTCGGCGCCTGAATACACATAAGTCTTAGAAAGGCTACGACGAGAGCAAGCAACCCTACCCAGCTTTGAGATCTTTGAGTCGGTCCACCAATACGTCAAAGTCAATAGAGCTTGGCGAATCAAAGTCGTATTCATTCTTATGCGCCAAGATGTATTGCTCAGGGGTCAAGGCTTTGTAAAACGAATCCTGTGACCACTTTAACAAACCGCAGAACGGCGCCAATGGGTATGCACCTACCATGGACAGAATTACAACCCATGGTAGATTTAAAGAAGAGACAATCTCGACAGCTAAACTCGTTTTGCCAGAGCCAGAACTCCCAGCTACGCCAATTATGCTCGTATTAGCCCACGGCGGAGAGTAATGCGCTTTCTCCATGGCTGCGGCCAATTGCAAATTTCGAGCCGTTTAAAGATACATTCATGGATAGCGTAATGCAATCTTCGTTTCCATATCTGTAGAAAGGAGCAGGGAGCGTTTCCGTTGGTGATATGAGACCGAGAGGGGATGGAGTAGGAAGCACGCGACTCTAAGCAGCCTTGCCCCAATGACTCGGCCATGTGAGTTAGGATTAGGGCAACGAAAATGCAACTTCAAGTCAGCCCTACCCGAAGCTCCATGTGAGCCAGTGCCTCCTCCACTTTCTTCCCACAGACATTAATGTCAGACTCAGTCTACTTAGATGTTCTTCGAAGTCGGGTAAGGGATCATGCTATAGCACCTCCTTCGCGAAGAGTGCCCATGGTATGTTGTCGGACCTCTATTCTCGACCAGCGAAGACTGACAAAGCGAACCGTCTAGACTTCTTCTACAACCTCCACGGCAACCCCTCCTCACCATGCCTTCCAACATGGCCTCGAGGAGGTCAAGCTATCAAAGACGTACGTGACTCTGTTCCCGTACTCCTCGCCAGCTGTTCTACCATGATGTCTTTATACTCAAGTTGGGAATCTCTCCGAAATATCCTGCGGAAAACAATTACAAACTTGTACCTCTGAATCGCATACAGTGCACCAAAATAATGCCGCAGCCTCTACGTTTGAAACGCGCTATTCTTCGACTTGTTGCTGACTTATTGTATCCAGCGACCTCAATGCGGTCATCATGGACTACCTCATCAGCGAAGGCTACCCTTCAGCTGCTCAAAAATTCGCACACGAGGCAAATATAGAGCCAATGCTGGACGTGGACTCAATACAGGAGCGTGTTGAGATCCGAGAGGCCATTGATTCAGGGGACATACAGACCGCTATTGAGAAGATCAACGAGCTCAATCCTCAGGTAAGCTCAACCCAGCCTTGCCACCTGCCCTGGTCGCCCACCACACACCACATTGCAATGATTAGATATTGTTCATGCACCACTCATAGACCCTTCGGGGTGTTGATGAGAAAACAACTCAAACTACTTCAGTCTTCAGTCTGAGCAATATACATTCAGTCCCATTCCACCTTGTTCGTCAGCCTTGGCCTGTACAACTGCTAATACAGTCCTCAAGGTCCTTGATCAAGACTCCGCGCTGCACTTTTCCCTCCTCCGCTTGCAACTGATCGAACTCATTCGCAAAGCCACTGCTTCACAAGACGGCGACATCACTCCGGCTCTCACATTCGCAACAACACACCTGGCACCACGCGCACCGACGAACCCTGAATTCCTCGAGGACCTCGAACATACTATGGCTTTACTCATATTTCCACCTGACAACCTCGCACCGACTCTTGCTGCATTACTCGATCCCGCTCTCCGTCAAGAAGTCGCCCAGCGAGTCAATCAAGCTTTGCTTCTCAGCCAGGGCGAGCGCACCAAGGCAACACTTTACGATCTCGTCAACCATCGTTCCTGGGCACACCAAAAGGCTATGGAAGCAAAGAAAGAGCAGCTACCGGAGCGCATGGAGCTTGGATTTGATCCTTCCCAAAACGGTCACGAGAGTTCTCAAAATGGTGCACCATCTTCTGATCAACATAATGGACAGGGGGATCCTATGGCGACTGGATGGGGTCCTTACTAAAAGCGATTCGTCTTTTTTGGGTGAGCGAGGAGTTGGGGAGCTACGTGGGCGCTGTGAACCTAGACATTACGAGATTACGATGTCATAGAGTAATGCCCAAGAACGCATTCGTTTGCAAATATGATATTACGAGTGGAGAAGATATCTCGGGGTCACGCGTGGACCTAGAAATAGATTCTACCAATAATAGATCTTGCTTTATGATCGAGCTTCGTATCATCCTGTGTCATTCCTTCGTGTTGTAAAGAAAAAGTGAACTTCATGACTCAGCCCTATAACATCCCGCAAAAACCTTCAACAAAGGCCACCACCTTCCTACGACAAATCCATCAACCAAAATTCTAATCACGACTTTTTCGTCCTCAAACTCGGCCCAGTACTAGAATAAGTCTGTGCGACAAAGATGGCGCCCAGAGATGGATCGCAAGAGCGAACGGGTACGCCAGATACTGTGGAAAAGGGCATGGCGACGATCAACACTTTACGGTAGGCTTCAATCACAGATTTTGATGACCCTGTTCTTATCAGAGTACTCCAAAGTATCATCCACAATGCTTACCAAAATTTTAGGATCGGTGTGAAGGCGTTCGTCGAGAAAGTAAGTATTCTGTTTTTTGCGATCTAAGGCTTGGCTTCGAGTCCTCGCTCTGCCAAGAGTCTTTCCTTCAGGTTGCGAGTCTTTGTTACTGCTACAGTGAATCCCTGCATACATGGGAAAACTTCAGAAAGTCCGCTCATGTCATCTCAAGCCTTTTTCACCTTTTGGTTGGCTGTCATCGAAGGCGCATCCTAATGCAGAACGAACGCTGACTTTGATACACAAGGATGGCGAGAAACGCAAGGCCGAGATTCTATCAATACAAAGGAAAAAAGGCGAACCAAATTACTAGTAAGCAGGATCTGCCTGCTGGGTAGTGAAGCTCTCTCTAATCCCTATACCAGCGTCCATTACGAAGAGTTCAACAAGCGTCTTGATGGTAAGGTATAGGCCTTTGATTATTTTATATAATTACTGATGTTTTCAAGAATGGATACCGGCGTCTCGCCTTGACCTTTCACAAGAAGTAGAATGGCCGCAGCCTGAAGCGCCCACAAAGAAATCCCAGAAATCTACTGCTCCAGCCCCAAAGTCCGCTACTCTTCCCAAACAGACTGCCGGTCAGAAACATCCTCGAACATCAAACACAGTAGCTACAAGCCGCAAGAACTCCGAAAGTCCCGAATTATCCACAACCACAGGCAATGCAGCGAAGCCTGCCCGATCCCCATTGGTAGGAGGTAAAGAGAACCGCCCCGGCAGCGATAGATCGATCTCAGTCATTGCTCCTGAAATTACCACCGATACTCCCAAAGGCGAGGACTCTGAGCTCGACCTTGTCGACATCCAAGATGCCGCAGCAGCCGCTAAAGCCTCTAATCCTCAACACCAAGCCCCTTACTCCCGAGAAGAAGAAATCGAGAAACTCCGCACTGGCGGTAGCATGACCCAGAACCAGACCGAAATCTCACGCGTACGTAACCTGGGCCATATCCAATTGGGCGCCTTCGAAATGGAGCCCTGGTACTTCTCACCGTACCCTTCTACATTCACCGCAGCAGAAACAGTCTACATCTGCGAATTCTGCCTCAGCTACTTCGACTCAAATCAAACGTTCACCCGCCACCGCGCAAAATGCACGCTCCTCCACCCACCAGGAAACGAGATATACCGCGACAGCTCAGTCTCATTCTTCGAGATCGACGGCCGCCGTCAGAGGCGCTGGTGCCGGAATCTCTGCCTCTTAAGCAAATTGTTCCTTGACCACAAAACACTCTATTACGACGTCGATCCCTTCCTATTCTACTGCATGACAACCCGCGACGAACACGGCTGCCATCTAGTCGGGTATTTCAGCAAAGAAAAAGAATCAGCGGAAGGGTATAACGTAGCCTGCATCCTCACCCTACCCCAATATCAACGGAAAGGCTACGGAAAACTACTTATAGCATTCAGTTACGAGCTCTCCAAACGCGAAGGCAAGCTTGGCTCCCCCGAAAAACCACTCTCAGATCTTGGTCTTTTAGGGTACCGCGCCTACTGGGCCGAAACAGTCACAGACGTTCTTCTCGATCACGAGAAGAATAGCAAAGACGGAAAAGGCAGTAGCGAGATTTCTGTAGAGGAGATAGGAGCGCTGTCAGCTATGACGACAAATGATGTTCTGCATACGTTGCAAAATCTCAATATGCTGCGGTATAGTAAAGGACAGCACGTTATTGTGCTGACGGAGGCGGTGTTGGAGGCGAAAGAGAAGGCGAAAGCCAAGGAGAAGGCGAAGGGGTTGACTAAGAGGAGGATCGAGCCGGCGAGATTGATGTGGAAACCGCCTGTTTTTACGGCGAGTTCGAGGACGTGGAACTGGTGAAGTGGATGTGGGCTTTTGTGAGTTTTGTTTAGCGTGGAGTTGTTGGATATCAGACATAACACAGTGTTCTTCCGGATACTGGCTGTGTTGAGATACGTGTATTTGGTATCCAATTCTGTTTTATTGACTTCCTTCCTCCTTTCGGTGCTTTCCATTATTTTCCACATATCCTACTCGCTCTCTACTTTCTTGACCGCCTACCTACACGCCCCGCAACCCTATCTCGTCAACATCTATATTGGTTCATTCTAATGTCTAACGACATACCACATTGCCGGTCCGCTGCTCTGCTCTTCATCGCTACTTCTGCCCGAGTGTACCATTTCAATCTGTCCGCGTTGCTGTTGATATACGCCTTCGGTGATGTAGAAGTCCACTTTGCTCACTCATCTCCGCCTGGTATTTATACGTCATTACTCCCATCTCCACATTTCCGCATTTCTGCATATTCTCCGCATATTCTCCGCATCTCATGTATTGTCTTTACAACCTCCACACTTCACACGTCCTCCGGCATCCAAGCATTTTCCCGCAATTCGCGCATCCTCGGCATCTGAGCCAACTGTGTTCTTCGTATTCTTCCGCTATCTAGTACTTTCCGTATCTATATTTTCTCCTCATTCTCTGCGTTTCACGTCTCTCCGCATTCACGCATCTCCACCATCGATATCTCCGCCGTCTACGTATTCTCCGCATCATCCACATTCTCTCCGCCATCTACACATTCTCCGCAAATTTTCCGCCATTCACGCATTCGCCGCATCTCCGCAGTTTCCGCAACGTGCGCCGAGAGTATCTTTCCCGCTATCTAACCATCCTCCGCATCTTTTCCGCACCTTTTCCGCATCTCTCCGGCATCTTTCCCGCTATCTACCGATTCTCCGCATATCTTCCGCATCTTTCCCGCCATCTATGGATTCCCCGCTATCTTTCCCGCTATCTACCGATTCTCTGCATGTCTTCCGCATCTTTTCCCCCATCCACAGATTCTCCGCCTATCTTCCGCATCTTTCCCGCTATCTACCCATTCTCCGCATGTCTTCCGCATCTTTCCCCCATCCACAGATTCCCCGCCTATCTTCCGCATCTTTCCCGCTATCTATCCTCCGTATCTTCTCCGCATCTTCTCCGCATCTTCTCCGCTATCTACCGATTCTCCGCACATCTTCCGCATCTTCTCCGCCATCCCACCATCTACGTATTTTCCGCAATTTTCCCGCAACGCTTTCTCTACATCTCCGCATCTTCTCCGCATCTTTCCACATCTTCATTCTCCGCATCCCGCAGCGCGGGTACAGGGGGTCCTGGTCATGCGGAAATGCTAGAGAGGGGTATTCTAAGATGAGTCTGAATTGTGCGAAAGAGATTACTCCAACAATGGGGAGATACGTAATGTGCATATAGTGTTCTGTCAATACGGCGGAGATGGATAGTCTGTTCATGCGGAGAAGCGGAAAATGTAGGTAAGTCTAGTCAACACTCATCTCACGCCTGGCCTTTGGCAGGCTCCATGTTTTAATGCGCACTCCGCCAAAAATGCGTACTCCGCCTATGAATCCGTGTTGAAGTATATAGAAATGCGGGTTCCGCCTTTTGTATATACAGAAAATGCGCATTCCGCCCAAGAGAAGAGATGCGCATTCCTATCTTGGGCGGGATGCATGTTTTTGGCGGAACCCGCATTTCTGGCGGAGTCCGCAACTTTTTTCGCATTTCTTCCGCATCTTTTCCGCATCTTTTCCGTACCTTTGGCGGAGTCCGCATCCACGCTTGCAGCAATTGGAGCGGAAAGTATCTTAGTCATGCGGGAAAATGTATCCTGATCATGCGCCGAGGTGGAAATCTACTATCATGCGGAAAAATGTAATCTGGTCATACGGAGAGCGTTTTTAATGCGCGGAAAGGGGTAGTGCGGGCATGCGGAGACTACAGGGCAATTTGGTGAGGCGGTAAAGGCATTTTGGTCATGCGGAAGATGGTAGTCTGTTCGTGCGGAGATCCTTGAAGAGTAGTCTGGCTCGTTTGATTCGCAGGTGATAGCATTGACTGGATTATTCGTAAACCAGTATTTTGGGGACGAAAACTTAGGCAGTCAAAAGCTCATGACGTTCCGTTCACAGCCTCAGTTGGATACATGCTATTTGTGAATGGCAAAGAGTTGGGAACATGGAAATCAACACGAAGGAGGAGTTTCAAGTGTGCCAAAGCTGCGGTGCATTCTGCGATGCGGGAAGCTTTGTTGTGCTTATATTCTTGATTGTCGAGATAGAGGATTGTTTTCATCTTTTCGATTTCGTTCCGTTCTCTGTTTCGCTATAATATAATAGCTTCTAAATGAATACATTTCAGTGCATTAACTCTCTTCTGAATCGCTTGAGCAAACTCATGTCGACAAAGAGAAGCTATGGAATCATTCTTGCTTCGATCAACAGATTTATTCCTGTGTGGAAGGATGCTGAGAGAACAAAAGGAATTGCCAGGAAAGCCGTTCCCTCTCTCGAGCATGGTGTACTGGTTGACATGCTTTGTAGCAGAAAATATGAGGAAGCAATGAGGGTTAATGAGATGTAAGTCAAATTTTTTCTTTGCTGTTGTGGGTATTGACAAAGATTGGAATGTTCAAGAGATGTTTTCGTTGAACTACGTGATCCGGGGCCGTTTGCTTGTGTAAAGGTTATGCTCCGGGCCAGAGCTACCCTTAAGCCACGAGGGCCAAAAATCAAGAATGCTTGGCCCGCTACCCGTACGGCCCTTATTAGGGCCCTTACAGGGTGGATCTTATTACAATTACCCCCCCTCTAGGGGACTCGTCCTCGAGGACCAGGTAGTATGCAAAAGTTGAACTTCCCCCATAATAGCGTCGCTAGAGCGCCCGCTATCGGGTTGCAAGGCCCCCGTAGAGCGCCTCACTAAGGCCCAGTCTGAGGCCCCCGCAGGGCGCCCGCAAGCTGGCCAATCAGCACGATGCAGGGCTCGGTTAAGGCGTCCCCCAACCGGCGAAAATCCCTCAGAAAATTTATTTGCCCACTCCAAGACTCGAACCCTCGACCTTTGTCGATGTCCTCGGATCGGAGTTTTAGGGCCAAGCATAATTGTAAAGGTTATGCTCCGGGCCAGAGCTACCCCTAAGCCACGAGGGCCAAAAGTCAAGAATGCTTGAACCGCTACCCGTACGGCTTTTATTAAGGGATTTATAGGGTGCGTCCCAGGTGGATCTTATTACAGCTTGGTAGGCTTGGTAAGGAAACATCGGCTTGGGCCGGATCTGCAGACTGCTTTCCGTGGGCGCTTCTGGTAGGTGCTTTTGGGTGTTTGCCCCCGGAGCAAGGAACCCTTGAGGGCGTCGGATACGTAGACAACCCCCAACAACAACGACGTGCTTTAGCAACAAACTTTGTATTGCGCACTAAGAGCCTAGGTATACCTAACATTCGCACCTATATAAATATCTTCGCAGTCGTCGTCATCATCGAATTCGGTTGGGTCCAACTTCTAATCATTTTTGCCAAGATTCTTCCGGCCCTACAGGGCTGGACACGGCCCCGATTCCGCGCTACCTCCCAGAATATCAGTTTAAAAGCCCGACGATTGCAGCACAACGGTCGACAGTATAAAAATTAATTTGGTGCGTAAGTTGTTAAATACCCTAAGTGCTACAACTTTATCGTAGGAAATACCTTTGTAGGTCTGACGGTGGTGGGGTGGGAAAGGGGTCTATGTGTATCCGCCCCTTTGTTCAAGGGGTGCGGCCGCCTTTGGTGGCTGCCTCTGGTTTGTGGACTATGTCCTCTCATACACATATCGGAGCTGAACGCTGCCTACATACCCAGTCACGACGTCTTTATCTTACTCTTGACTCTCGCGACCAGCTTCTCTACATCATCTCCATCTCCATTATCCCCTTTCCTCTTCTTCTTCCGCTGCCTCTCCTCATCAACCTCCTCAACCTCCCCACCACCCACCTTCCTCTTCCTCCTACCCTCCTCCAACAACTCCCTCATCCCCTCCGTCCCCTTATACCTCGGATGACTCGGATCAATAGCATATTCACTCTTCTCAAAGACATCCCTAAACCTCTCATCCCCGACGTTAATCTTGAATTGATCCCTCTCCTTAGCCGCCAACGCGTCTTTCTCTCTCTCACTGAGCTTGTCTTTAGACCTCTTCTTCTTTTTCGCGAGAGTTTTCTCGGCTTTAGCTATTTCATTAATGTCAAAGTGCTGCATGTCTCTGGAGCCGGTCTTGTCATCAACCATTAGCAGTTCGAGCTCGGCGCGTTTGGCCCCTGCGGCTGCTTCGTCGGCGGCTCTTTGTTCGCGTTTTAGGCGTTTTTCGGCTTTGCGTTGGGATGTGGTGGCGGCTCTGTCGTGAGTTGGGGCGGCGAAGAAGGGGTCTGAGAATCCGAGATCTTGGTCATCTGCTGGTAGCTGGTCATTTGATGTAGCTTTGGGTTTGTCTGAATCTGCCGTGGGCTTGGTGTCGTTTTGTGATCCTTTCAATTTCTCCTTTCTTCGAGCTTTCCGCTCTTTCTCTTTGCGAACGTATTTCTCCACAGTGGTTTCATCTCGCTCTGGTTCGTTCTCAAAGACAGAACCCTTGTTTTGTCCTAATGATAGACCTGATGAGAAGGTGATTTGCATGTCACCAACAGGGGTATTCTTCTGCGCTTTTGACCTCTTGTTCGTTGCAGGCTCATTCTGCAGCCCCAGCAGCGTACGCATCCTTTGGCGCTCGGCTTCTTTCTTTGAAAGCTTTGGACCAAGCTCCGCAGTATTTTCCCCATTTTCAATAGCGCGGACTGTCGTCTCATCAGTGGCATCAACAATCACTGGCTCTGGCCCTTCGTCTTCTGAGCTATCACTCCCTAGATACGCCTTCAGGTCATTCTCATCAATTTCTGCCCTGCTACCACCAAAAGCTCTCTTCTGCGCCTCCTTCCTCGTCCCATCGTCAGCATCCCATGTCAGCCGAACCTTGCTATGCTGCAACGCATCTGTAACGAATTCATTTGGCCTATAACTGTCCGGTATTCTCTCGCACTCGTCTCGCGCCTTGTCGTCTGAGAAATCTGTTTCGTCAGGTATGTATCGTAAGTCAAAAAAATTGGCTGTAGTAAGGTATTCAGTGCCATCAACAGCATCGTAGATGGCTTGAGCGGTAGAGGTAGATGAGCACTCCAGCACCGCATAGTAGTAGCGTAATCTTTCAAGCTGGTAGCGACGTAGCTTTGCAGAATTGAATTCCAGGCCTTGGTCCACTTTCAGTAAAGATTTCTTGATCTTCTCATCTTCTCCCTCGTCGTCTTCCTCTTCCTCTTCCTCTTCCTCTTCCTCTTCCTCTTCCGAACCCGGAGATTCACCATCCTCCTGATCATTGGTCTTACTCTGACCAAATATCTCCTTCGGCGGCCCCTCCATCTCTTCCCTCTCCATTCTCTCCTTCCCAAACTCGCTAGGGTATACCGACGTCTTTCGTATTCGCCCACTACTAGGCACGAAACTCGAAAAAACAGCCATCAGGTCGGCCGCTCGTATGTTGTCCCAATCCAGATTAACCACTGCTATCCGTGACGAAACTTCACCTTTCGGTATGCCACCTTCGCCTTCTTGCTCATCTAGTAGTCCAAACACTTCTTCTTCCTCATCTTCGTCCACATAGTCGTCGGATGAGCTCTCTTCTGAAGACGACACCTCCTCCTCATCTTCAGCCTTCACCCATTCCAGCTCTCGCTCAACTTCTTCGTCCTCATCGGCACCCTTCTCATCCTCATCCGCGAGCTTATAATATTTCTCCAGCTCTTTCCTCCCAGCATCCTTTGGTAACTTCCTCCCATATCTGTCAACTTTTGCTCTGCTGGAGAAATTCTCATCGCGCAGCATGTGCGCGAAGCGCTTGTCGATTTGGACATGTGTGTTCTTTTTCGAGGGAAGTCGGAATCGGGGATCGGTCTGGATGTTGGAGAAGCGAGGATCAGCTGGTGACGAGTCAGTAGACATTCATTGATCGTGTGAATGTGTATTTACAGATGTGGTCTGCAATACTGGCCCCGGAGCCTTTGGGCGCTTTCTGCTTTATGGGTTTTGGCATTTTGCTGATCTGCTGCTATTTATAGGTCCAACACGATGTTTTCTACCAAGCAGAGAGTATTCCACAGGGAAAATAGCTGGTCCTGGTTGTTATTACCTGGATAGTCGGACACTAGATGTTTTTTCTCTAGTTCCAGTTACGGTCGCCAACTTGAGGTAGTGCTTCTTTAACCTGAGCCGAGGGTGAAGAAGCCTAAACTGAGGCTGAGCGCGCCTGTGCAACGAGGCTTTTCCCGGGCTAAGGCCGGGTGTCAAAAAGCTCCGGAGTTAAAACGCACTAATCGCGTCGCGCTTTCCCTTCAATCTTAACTCTTATTTCTATTCTTTACGCCCACACCACCTAAATTTATCAAAAAAACCTTGAAGCGAAGCTAAAAGCGATTTGGGCAACCCTGAGTCGAGCTGAAATTAATAGGTAAATAGCTGAGATGCCAGATCTGATGAAAGAATGTGTAGACAGAGGAGGAGTACCAATGCCATACTAATTGTTAGGCGAACTACTCCTGGCGCGTCGTTTAACTCCGGAGCTTTTTGACACCCGGCCTTAGGCCCCGTGCTGAACGGCTAGCCTGTTCCGCGTTAGGTGAGTGAGGGAGACTTGAGGCCCGGGCTCTGGCGAGACATGTCCACAACTCAGCTCATGACTGGGCACCTCATTGGTTCACGTCTCACGCAAGTGCCTTCTTTGCCTACTGCTAGGATTTCAAGTGTCACACAGTAGGTGGAAGCTTTTACTCTAGAAAGTCTATCGCGGCCCGCGGTCATTCGGACTCGGGCAGTCACATCATCTACAACAAAGTAATACAGTATTTCACAGAATCTTACTATGGCATATCTCTACGCAAGACAGATATCTAGGTCGAGAGATAGGTGCGAATATCACTGTCCTTGCACCTGCTAATTGTGAATTAAGATTAACTAGGAGGGACGGCTTAAGAGACGTCAAATGCCCAGTCTAGCCCCTGCTTAGCACTCACCAATGCAGTATAGACTGTGGCTAGCTAGCCTCCACCAAGAGGCTCAGAGGAGCTAATGTCCTCATCTTATGCTTGTGGAACACTCGTACGAAACATGCGTTTGTGAGATCTACGTGTGTAGCCACCTAGAATTAATAGACCTCATAGAAAAAGATAACGTGGTCCCCAAGCGAGCGGCGCATCCAAGCGAGCGGCGCACCTGTTGAATTATAAGCTTATCTATAGCTTTATTTAATGGCAACGGTTTTGGTGTATGTAAGAGCTGGCTATAAAGACAGCTCTGGGATGCAGAAGTAATCTTTGAAGCTTTGCATGGTTCGGATGGTTCCAGGATACTAACCGCCATATCGCCATGTACGAATAGGTAACCCGGTGCCATATCTCCATGTGCGAATAGGTAATCTGCCGTCATATCGCCATGTGCGAATGAGCCATCCGGTGCCATATCGCCATGTGTCGAATAGGCAATCCGGTGCTATATCGCCATCTGTCGAATAGGCAACCTGACCGCCATATCGCCATGTGCGAATAGACAACCTGACCGCCATATCGCCATGTGTCGAATAGGCAACCTGACCGCCATATCGCCATGTGCGAATAGGCAATCCGGTGCTATATCGCCATCTGTCGAATAGGCAACCTGACCGCCATATCGCCATGTGCGAATAGGCAATCCGGTGCTATATCGCCATCTGTCGAATAGGCAAACCTGCCGCCATATCGCCATGTGCGAATAGGCAACCTGACCGCCATATCGCCATGTGCGAATAGGCAACCTGATCGCCATATCGCCATCTGTCGAATAGGCAATCCGTCGCCATATCGCCATGTGCGAATAGGCAATCCGGCGCCATATCGCCATGTGTCGAATAGGCAATCTACCGCCGTATCGCCATGTGCGGATAGGCGATCCGCCGCCATATCGCCATGTGCGTCATAGGCAGTGTATGCCATATCGGCATGTGCGAATGAGCAATCCGTCGCCGTATCGCCATGTGCGAATAGGCAATCCGCCGCCATATCGCCATGTGCGTCATAGGCAGTGTATGCCATATCGCCGTCTGCGAATGAGCAATCCGCCGCCATATCGCCATGTGCGTCATAGGCAGTGTATGCCATATCGCCGTCTGCGAATGAGCAATCCGCCGCCATATCGCCATGTGCATCGTAGGCAGTGTATGCCATATCGCCATCTGCGAATGAGCAATCCGCCGCCATATTGCCATGTGCAGTGTATGCCATATCGCCATCTGCGAATGAGCCATCCGGTGCCATCTCACCATCTGTCGAATAGGCAATCCATCGCCATATCGCCATCTGCGAATGAGCCATCCGATGCCATCTCACCGTCTGTCGAATAGGCAATCCATCGCCATATCGCCATCTGCGAATGAGCCATCCGGTGCCATCTCACCATCTGTCGAATAGGCAATCCATCGCCATATCGCCATCTGCGAATGAGCAATCCGGTGGACCGTGCGGTACGCCTGTCTAATGCCTCATGCGATACGCCTTGTATCATGTTTTATGCGATACGCTTGTTTCATACTTTTTATGCGGAAAGCTTATTCTATATAAAGGCTTGGCTCTGGGGTATATATAGAAGGCTCTACACCTAGGAGAGCTCACTAAGTTAAATATTAATCTTCAGGGTATTTCAATGAATCGATATTGGATATCCTACTATTTGCTTCGCTCTAATATATCGGTTCTTAGTGTCCTTATCCACCTGTTACCTTTCTAGCTCTACTCAGTCAGTATACCATAAGGTGGCCTGCGTTTTTGAAATCTTTCCAACAGCACCATATCAGGGGCCTGCCTAGAGCGAGTCGATAGGGGTGTAATATGACTAGAAGAACATATCTAAGGAGAGAAGATAGATACATGAAGCCTGCGCGTCTTAGAGGCGCGCCAAGCCGCTAGCCATGAGCGCTGAGCGATGATCGAACGTTCGATAACCATGCTCCATACTACGCGTATCGGTAACAACAGTAAGCAAGCAATGGCCAAGCCGTGACACTACCCCCCCTTCAAGCAAGTATCGTCCCTGATACGGAAGGCAAGGCGACTATAGCCGACTCGGACTACCTGGTTTGTTCGGGTAGCGCGCATAGAAGTCGTCGACTATGTCCTGAGCGTTACCAAATTCGCCGCTATCCGCATAGTACCATTGGCGGTCCGGTTATTGCTCGTTCTTCTATCGGACCCGGAACTGCAGACGGCGGCCGCGACCGAATGTTAGAACCCTTGGTTCTGACAGGACTATCCTGTAGGACAAGGTACTACAGACAGGACTAGCAACTGTAGCGATGAGCGTAACGAGCGCCATGCGCTTATAGCGCTCATGGATGATGAGCGCAATGAGCGCCGTGCGCTCATATCGCTCATGGAGTGCTTGGCAGGATTTCCTATATCTATATATACGGGGCCTTGCCCGTTGTTTGGAACAGTGTGTTTAACTTAGCAAACCACTACTTGGTTAATCTTACTGGTACTCCTTGCACTATACTTTACTAGTTATTAATATAGAACGCATTGACTACCTTCAATCACAAAGACTGCTATTCTACCTAAGTGACTCCTCTCCTACAGAAGTATAAGACATATACACCTATACCCGGTTATCGCACCGTTAGGTAAACGATCGGATATAGGTCGTAACACTTTGAATACCCTAAGGGATAAGTTCTTTAATAACTTCAGGCAGAAACCCTACCCTAAGTACCTTAACAGTTACTGGCTAGAGACGCTATACTATAGACGAAGGATCTGGAAAAAGGATTAAGGTTATAGTACTAGACCTGTACTATAGAGACAGGGATAAGCTTGAGCTATAGCTTATACAAGTATAACTATACCTTCTATTCCAGGGGGACTTGCTCCTAGTAACCAGATATACTACCTTCGCTATATCTTACCTATGAGGACAGGCCTAAAAGTAGGTTGAACCTTTCCTAAAGAAGTATATAGAAGACGACAACGAAGACGGCGACATTAAGTTATAGATAGAAAGTATACCAAAGTTTATAGTTGAAATCCGCCGTATATTCAGACCTTCCAACAAGGCAAACGTAGTAATATATATTATTCAGTATATAAAGTAGAAGAAGTTAGCGTCAGAGTTTTTAACTTAATTCTAAATATATACTACTAAAACGGGCTAGGATAATAATACGCTGATAACGATATATTGTTAAGGCCTTAAAGATAATATTAAAGATAAGCTTATAAGATTCGGAGGAGTAATTAATACTCTAGATAGACTTATTAAAAATATAATCGAGATTAATAATAAGCTATTTGAATAATCTATAGAGAAATAGTATAACGGAGGAGTCAGCGGAACCTAATATAAGGGATTCTTTTTAAAAATAAGGAATTACTAATAAGACTACGGAGAATATAATACTTACTGTAGTATAGTACCGATAGAGATTAACTTTATCTAGATAGGAAAGAAGAAAGGAAACTTTAAAGGGAAAAAGCAGTACAGGGGAAAGAAAGTAATTATTTACTATAGCTATAGTAAACTAGGCTATATAGCTAGAGACTACAGGTCGAAGAATATAGTATACCGACCGTAGATTAATATAATAGAAGGAGGACCTCTAGATAATAAGGAGAACTCTAAAGAAATATAGCTACTCTAAGATACGGAAGAATTAAGTTAGGATTTAGAAGATAATACCTTTGAATCGGAATTTAATAAAGAAGTGTAGAGATATTACTATAGGGATAGTAATAGATCTTAATAGTATAAGACAGATTAGGAACAGCGGAAAGCTAGTCTAGAGAGACCAGCGTCGATACCCGAACCTAGATCTAATATATCCTAAGTAGAAGGAAAATTACTAGAGATTAAAGAACCTTAATCGGACGAAGATAAATATAAACTCTTCGACGAAATCGAAAGCAAAGTATAAGGTATATTAAATAAGTAATTATCTGTAAAACCCAAATGGGACGAACCTATACGAGACTATCGATGTAATAGGGAATATTAGTAATATAGCGAAATCCTATATACTGAATGTATATTACCTAATTATTTAATATATAGAGAAGAAAGGGGCCGTCTGGCGGAAGAACGTATAGTACCTTTACTTAAGAAAGCTTACTATAGAGAGATATAGTAGTATAAGTATAAGGAAGATAGATACTAATAGTACCTTGCAAGCAAGAGGAAGTATTACTACTTCCTATACTTTATAGAGAAGTAGGAAAAGGAAAGAAATAGCTTACTTAAAGTCTTTAAGAGAGGAGCTTATAACCAAGTACTATAGTATAGCTGCCTATATAATAAATATATTCCGTATAAGGGGATAAAGGAAGTATACGGCTTCCTACTATTATAGGGAAAAGAATAATCTCTTATACTACGGGGAAGTATAAGGAGATTAATATATTATTCCCTAAACAACAATTATATTCCGCCTAGTACTATACTTATATTATTATACCAGTAAATATCGATAGATAGCGGACCGTAGCGATAATAGACAGCGGGGCTATAGGAAATTTCATCTCAAGGAACTTAGTAGACTCAAGCGGCCTACTAACCCGAAAGAAGAAATTATCCTACGAGCTACGCCTAGCCGACGGGTTAGTATTTTTAATAGGAAAAGTAGAGGAGGAAACACTCTCCCTACTAGTAATAATTTAGTAATACTATAAGGAGATTATATTCGATATAGTTAGGATAGCTACTTACTATATTATTTTAGGAATACCTTGGTTAAATAAATATAACCTAGAAATTAACTAGAAGATAAAAGTACTTAAATTCGGACGATCTAGAAACGTTACTAGTATTAGACCTATTAGTCGATAGTAGACGATAATAGATAAGAGAAAGAACCGAAGACCGGTTAAAGTATATATTACTTTATTCTTAAATAATAAGAGTAACTTCTAAGAGAGAAGGCTCGACTCCTTAGTTACTAGTAAAGGTTAGCAGGATACTAAAGAGAGAGCTACTAAAGGAAAAGACGAACCTTCTGCGATCCCTCAGGAATATAAATAGTAGGTATACCTATTCAAGGAAGAGATAAGCGTAAAAGCGTTACCTAAGTACCAGCTATAGGATTATAAGATTAAACTCGAACCTAGTAAGGCGCCAATATTTAGACCTATCTATATATTATTAGAAAAGGAACTTACTATACTTCGCGGGTATATCGATAAGAACCTTAAGAAGGGATTTATTCGGGAATCTAAATTACTAGCAGGTTATTTAATCCTATTCGCGCTGAAGAAGGACAGAAGCTTATGGCTATACGTCGACTATTAAAAGTTGAACGACATTATAATCAAAAATAGGTATCCTTTACCAAACATCAGCGAGCTATAGGATCGGCTCAGCAAAGCAAGGATATTCATAAAGCTAGACCTTAGGGGTATATATAACCTGATTCGGATAAAAGAAGGCGAAGAATAGAAAACTACCTTCCGAACCAGATATAGTTACTACGAGTACCTAGTAATACCGTTTGGACTCACTAACGTACTAGCAACCTGCTAAGTACTTATTAATAATATTGTATAAGTATACTTAGATCGAATAGCGATAGCGTACCTCGATAATATCTTGATTTACTCTGAGAAAAAGGAGGAACATATTAAGTATATACAGGACATTATTAAATACCTGTTATAAGCGGGACTTCTCCTTAAACCAGAAAAGTGCGAATTTCACAGGGACTCTATTAAGTTCCTAGGATTTATAGTTAGTATAAAAGGTATTAGTATAAGCCTAGAAAAGATTAAAGCTATAGCGGAATAGCCTATACTACAGGACGTCAAAGCAGTGCAAAGTTTCTTAGGATTCGCCAACTTTAATAAGAAGTTTATCGAGGGCTACTTAAAGAAAGCACTCCTACTTATAGATATTACTAGAAAGGATATTAGATTCATATAGGGATAAGAATAATAGAAGTCGTTTAACACATTAAAAAAAGCATATACAGATCTACTAGTACTCTATACCTTTCAAGCTAACGAACCGGCTCGTATTAAAATAGATACCTCAGATCTTGTAATAGGAGTATACCTTTATTAAATGAAGGACTAAAAGTAGTATCTAGTTGCCTACTTTTCACGAAAAATATTAGTAGCGGAATAAAACTATAATATATACGATAAAGAACTACTTGCTATAGTATATATACTTTAGAATTAGAGAGTGTACGCTAAAAGCTGCTCGGACCTAACTATCTTTACGGATTATAAGAATCTTCTTAATTTTATAATAACGAAAGAGTTAAATAGAAGATAAGTTAGATAGTTAGAACTACTTAGATAATATAAGTTCAAGATAACCTATACCCTAGGGAAAGATAATGGTCGAGCGGATACGCTTAGTAGGCGATCGGACTATATAGAAGAAAAGAACGTTACGGAACGACCAATCCTAAAACGGGAAGCCGATAGATTATTGGTGCCGTACTAGGTATTAGTAATGACCCTTCGTATATCGGGACCTAATACGACTAACAGGATCGTAAAGGCCTATAATAACGATGTATTTATAACAAGGCTACGGCAGGATCAACTAGATTTAGTATTACTTAGATATTAGGAAAAAACTTATTTGCCTGATGTATACGTTAAAGAAGTAATCAGAGATTACTACGATAACCCTTTACAAGGTCACCCTGGAGTGTCCAAGACTATAGAACTCTTAGGACGAGGATACGCAGCGCCGAAACTTCGGATACGCGTTAAGTAGTATATTAAAGAATGTATTCAATGCCAGTAGAATAAGTCTGCACGATACGCCAAGTACGGGCAAATTCAATTTACGCCTATACCAGAGTTACTATAGGATAATATTATAATAGACTTTATAGTAAAACTACTACCTTCGAAGGATCCGGCTATATAGGATACCTTTGATTCAATTATGGTTATTATAGATAAACTTACTAAGTATATAATAATAATACCATTCAAGGAGATATACAAGGTAGATTAGTTAGCCTTTATACTACTCGATAGGCTGATAAGAGATTATAGTATACCTAAGTCAATAATATCCGATAGAGATAAGCTATTTACTTCCAACTACTAGAAAACGCTGATAGTAGCGATTAGAACTAAACTTCGGATGTTAACGGTATACTATCTATAGACTAATAGGTAAACGGAGCGTGCGAACCAAATAATAGAAGTATATTTAAGATACTATATAAACCTAAAATAAGATAACTAGGTTTTACTACTTCTAATAGTATAACTAGCGTATAATAATAAGAGATCAGATACGACAGGTCTAATACCATTCTTTGCCAACTATAGAAAGAATACGAATATATTTCTATAAGCTAGGGATGGACCTAATATAGAAAAAGCCTTAGTTAAGGTAGAAGATCTAAAGGAATTATATAAAGATATATAAAGGATAATTAAAAGCTTAAATAATAAGTTAAAGGGATAGGTTAATAATAAGAGAAAGAATATTCCTTAGCTTAAAGAGGGGGATAAAGTATACCTCTTAATAAAAAATATAAAGATAATAAGACTAAGTAAGAAACTAGATTATATTAAGGTCGGACTATTCTTGATTAAGAAGGTAAAGGGGGCCGTTAACTATGAACTCAAGCTTCTACCTAATACTAAAGTATATCCGGTATTCTATATCTTACTTCTAGAGCTAGTAGACTCTAATATACTACTCTAAGAAATATTTTATTATAACGTTAAGGAAGAAACAGAGTATAAGGTCAAGAGGATCCTAGATAGAAGAAATTAGTTCTATCTAGTTAAATAGAAAGGGTACGACGAGACGGAAAGTACCTGGGAACCTCTTAGGAACCTTGCGGGGAATTATAGGGAATACCTATAAGAGTTTTATCGGAGATAAGAGAAGACTAGTCGAAACTCTCGGGGCCCTCTAGGCCGAGGGGGAGGTCGAACTGCTTAGAGCCGATATTAAATATTAAACCGTTAGGAGTATTAGAAGGAAGACTCTTATCCTTCTCTAACTCTTTAATATTCTATAACTTATACTTAACTAACTTTCTCTCTTTATCCTAAACTTGATTAAATTATGATTAAAGGCGTATAAGTTTCGCCTGCGTTTCTTTTATTTCTAACTAAGTGTCGTCGTATACTTTCTTAATACGATATATCTTATTAACGGATATAACTAGGTTATACTTCTTGCCTATAGTAATATAGTTAGAATAATGATCTGAACGGACACCTACTAAGTATTACCTATTACCCTTCGTACAGAGAGTATAAGGATATATTACGAATCTGGATAATTTACTAGAGAGTTCTTTATAACGGACGATAGGATCTTTAGAATAGATATTTTAACGAGGAGGTATAAAGGATAGATAGTTTCTCAGGACAAGAAATCTGGAGGAGGGGGCTAGTATTAGAACCCTTGGTTCTAATAGGACTATCCTATAGGACAAGGTACTATAGACAGGACTAGTAACTGTAGCGATAAGCGCAACGAGCGCTATATACTTATAGCGCTTATGGATGATGAGCGTAATGAGCGCCGTGCGCTCATATCGCTTATAGAGTGCTTGGCAGGATTTCCTATATCTATATATACGGGGCCTTGCCCGTTGTTTGGAACAGTGTATTCAACTTGGCAAACTACTACTTGGTTAATCTTACTGGTACTCCTTGTACTATACTTTACTAGTTATTAATATAGAACGCATTGACTACCTTCAATTACAAAGACTGCCATTCTACCTGAGTGACTCCTCTCCTACAGAAGCATAAGACATATATACCTATACCCGGTTATCGCACCGTTAGGTAAACGATCGGACGTGGGTCGTAACACCGAATAGTCTAGTATCCAAGATATCGTCGATCTCCCACTCTTCCTAGTTATCTACTATAACAGGTCTTGGCGGCTCCGTTCGCTGACTAGGTAAAGGGTCTATAGATACTTTTCGTAGTAGACTAGGGTAGAAGACATTATGTATTTGTATACTAGATAGGAGTTCTAGGCGGTAAGATGATCTAACTTTATCTGATACCTTAAACGGTCCTAGTATCTTGTCATCCAGTTTCCTACTCGGACGTTCTATACTTATATTCCGACTGGATAGGAATACTATATCTCCTTTATCGTATATAACGTTAGACCGCTTCTTATTAGCTTAATCCGTTATTCTCCTATAGCTTATAACGGATTACTTAGTTATAAAGTCTAAGACTCTCGTTATACGGTCTACGATATCGTTCGCCTTAGTATACTAGATACGCTTATAAGCCGTAGATCCAGTGTCTATAGGTAGAGAGAAAGATATCTGAGGGTAGAAACCTTTATTGGTAAAGAAGGGAGTCATTCCTATAGTACTAGTAATAGAGTTATTATCTATAAATTCGGCTATAGGGAGAAGTCGGAACTAATCATCTTGTATATACGAGTAATACGTTCTCAGGTAACGCTCGACGTTTTAATTAGCCTATTCTATCTAACCGTCAGTTTCCGGATAGAACGCTATAGATAGCTTAATATTAATCTTTAGTCACTAATATAGTACCTTCTATATCAACGATACGAACTATAGCCCTCGATCAGAGATGATTAACTCTAGGAGACTATACGAGCGGAAGATATATCTTATTAGGATGTCGGCCGTGGCTTCCGTAGACGTGCCTTGATTAGTTACAATATATAGAGTATAGTAGCGCTCTTTGGAAAGCCGGTCTACTATAGTATATATAGTATTGTACCCTTCCGAGACGGGAAGTCCAGTGATAAAGTCTATCGAGATATCTTGCCAGCGTTGCTCCGGCACCGGTAAAGCCTATAGTAGCCTATTATATTAGTCTCGAGGGGCCTTGCTTCGTTGGCAGATATGGCAATTACGGATATAGCGGGCAATCTCATCTTTTATACTACGCTAGTAGAACTGTCTCTTTACTAACTCAAGCGTCCTATCTCTGCTAGGATGGCCGTATACAGGTTAGTTATAGCTTTCCTTGATTAGGTCCGTATAGAGCTTAGCTATTACTAGAACCTAAAGATAATCCTTATAGAAGAGTATATTATTATAACTAGAGTAATAACGTAGGTTGATTATCTCGAACATCTGAGACGGATCCTTCGCGAGGGTATTATAGATACGCCGATAGTCGTCGTCTTCCTTGTTTACTAGTGCTACCCTTACGTATAGAGGTAAATCTTTATCAGCTATCGCGTTGATCTGTTCGTCTAATATAGTATCGTTACCGCTACCCCCCTCTTTAAGGTCTCTATCCTTAGAGAATTTCTAAAAATACTCTAGAGATAGTAGAGTACGGTATTGATGCTTTTAACGCTTATCTTGGTTATTAGTAGGTACTAAGTTCGGTATATATATCAAGGCGTCTGCTTTGCCGTTAGATTTGCCACTCCGGTATATGATTTTGAAGTTGAAATTAGCTAATTTCTCTACCTATCGAGCTTGACGGCGCGTTAGCTCCTTTATCTATATAAAATATTCAAGGCTCTTATAATTAGTGAATATTTGGATAGGGATATCAGTTGATTCTAATTTAGGGTACTAGTATTCTAGGTAGCCGACGATTATAAGTAGCTCCTTATCGTAGATCTTATAGTTATACTCTATAGGTAGTAGGTTCTTACTATAGAATATAACTGGATAAAGGACTCCGTCATCGTTAGCTTAGGATAGGATACTACTATTAATATAATCGGACGAATCTATCTCCAGTACCGCTGGTCGGGATCTATCGTAATACCGAAGTACTAGGGTACTAGTAACTATACTCTTAAGACGCTCGAAGGCCGCCTGATATACTTTAGACTACTAGAATAGATAATCCTTTCTAGTAAGTAATACTAAGGGTCTAACTATTTTCGAGAAGTCCTTTATAAACCGGCGGTAGAAGTTATAGAAACTAACGAATACTTATACCTCCTTTAGACGAGTTAGGGGTTCCTAGTTACTAATAACCTTAACCTTAGAAGGGTCTATATATAGACCTTCTATTAATATAATTAGTCCGAGGAAGGTTATCTCTTGGACGTAGAATTCGTATTTCTCGATATTAACTTATAGTCCTACCTCCCGAAGCTTCAGTAAGACCTTTCGTATATATTACTTATACTCTTTTTCTATCTTACTATAGATTAGGATATTATCTAGATAGACTTAGTAGAAATTATTTAGGTATTCGAAGAGGGTATTATTTATATAGTACTAGAAGGACGTAGGTCTATTAGTCAGGCTAAATAGTAGGATATAGTATTTGAACGCTCCGAAGGAGGTAGTAAACGTTGTAAGATCTTCGCTGTCTAGATATACGCGAAGCTTATTAAATACGGCAATGATATCTAGCTTTATAAGATATTTATATCCGATAACACAAGTAAGCGTTTCCTTAATAAGCGGTATAGGATAGTAGTTCCGAATCGTAAGGGTGTTAAGTTTCCGATAGTCGACCTAGAAACGGAGACTTCTATCGTACTTTTAGATAAAAAGGACTAGTAATATATAGAGAGCTATACTAGGTAAGATAAAGCCCTTCTTAAGATTATCGTCTAAGTATTCCTTTACCTTCTAGAGCTTGAATCTAGATATCAAGTATAGGCGACTCTGAGGGGGCTTCTTTCTAGATTCCAGTTTAATCTTATAATCGTATAACCGATACGGCGGTAGTTCCTTTACTTTACTCCGGTTAAAGATATTAATAAGATTATAGTATTCCTAGGGAAGCTTCTACTCGACTATCCCCTCCGTTACTTCTAATACCTTATAGATCTAGTCTAGTATAGATCCCTTCTAGATAGCCTTCTCTAACTCAGCTATTGTTATAGAGAAGTATTAGATATCGCGCTTCTTTTGATTCCTTATATATATATAGAATACGGTAGCGCTAATCTCAGCGATATTAAGTACCTTATTTTCTTTAGGCGATAGGAGCGGTAGTAGAGGTTCCTTTGAAGCCTTTAGGCGAGCCTAAGGAGCTCCGGTATAATTACAACGGCTAGGCAAGAAGATAATACGGTCATCCGCTATATCTAGTAGGATCTTATACTTATTTATCTATAGCTTACTAAGGATAATATATTAGTTACCTAGGTTAGCAATAAGTATAGGTATAGTCGACTCGAGATAATCGTAGACTTTTATAGAAGGGTAAATAGTATAGGTAACAGGTTTCTTTCGTATCTTACTATTATAGCTATAGAGGTAATATAGTTTAGCGAGAGGTATAGGAATAATATCAAGGTAATCGGATAGGAGTTACACTTCCTTTTTATTAATAAATGAATATACTATAGTACCCGTATTAGCAAGGGCTTTAGATTAGTATTCTTTTCCTTAAGTAAGTAATATAATAAGGTATATAAATAATCTTCTTCTATATAGATCGCTGATATCTACTAATAATAGGAATAGTAGGTCCTTAAGGGCGACTTCCCTAAGGACTTCTAGTTTTCTGAAACCTCTAACCGATTTATCTTATTTCCGCTAGCTCTAAGCTTATCCTTAGAGCTTATTAAGTCTTCGCTATTAGTAGCGATTTTCTAGATTCCTTCTTTCTTTAGAATAGGGCAGTCCTTAGCCTAGTAGCCTTCTTTACTATAGTTATAATAGTTACCGGAGGATAGTTTCGGGGAGATAGTACGTCTAGGGGCGATAATAACGGCTGGTTCAACCGATAGACGCTTTATCGGGGGCGTATATATAGTAACTTAGGGTACTTTTAAAGAACTGGTAGGCGGGGCTATTACGCGTTTAACTAACTCCTTCTTATACTTATAGGTAGAGTCTATATTATATAACTAATTATCTACCCGTTAGTAGTAGTCTCTAAGTCCCTTAATTATATTAAACTCTATAGTATTAGTAGTAATAGCTCGTTAAAGGCGAGGCGTTACCTTCTTAGTTAACTCCTTAACTATAATTACTTCGTTAAGTTTTAAGTAAGTAGTATACTTATAGAATTTTGGTAGGAATACGGCGAAGGTTTCGGTTACCTTTATTTTAAGTACCTTAAACTCTTAATATATATCCGACCGCTTATTAGGGTTACCTATTATATCTTAGAGTATACTTAGTACCTCGTTAGGGGTAGCGAAGTAATTAGGGTCTTTAGTATAGTAGGAGTATATCTACTCAGCGGTAATACCTCTAGTATAGGAGATAATATAGATAGTTCTAGTAGTATTATCCTTAAAGTAGTCTTTATTCACTATTAACTTATCCCGGATATATTATATCTAGTCCTCTAAGGTAATATCTCTATCTAGCTAGTAGAATAGTAGAGGGTCTAATATTTTAGCGGTATACTACTTACTGCTACTAATAGTAGAGCTAGGGGTTATTTAGCGCGGAGGTATACCTTCTTCTAATATAGTAACCTACTCCTCTAGGTATCCGACTTTAGTTTCTAGTTAGGAGTTCCTTTATCTAAGAGTTCGGTATTTATCTTAGGTAGTTCGCCTCTAAGCCTGCGCTTCCTGCGCTACTTCCGCTACCTAGTCTAGTTTAGTAGTTATTAATTCCTAATCTTTAATGTAGGATATAGCTGCGTCTCTTTCCTGGCGGAGTTCTATTAGGGCTACTATTATAGCTGTTAGCTCCCTTAATACCTAGTATTATAGTTAGGGTATAGTTCTAATATCCTATATAGTGGCTGCGCCTTAAGCGTCTATACTAGTATCGTTATCGGGTAGGAGGAAGGAGGTACATTAACGGGTTTCTACTCGCCGGAGGATATCTTCTCGCTAGTAGAGGTCTAGCTTATAGCCTCGCGCTATAGTAGTAGGGGATATAGAGGGTAATAGGGTAGGCAGAGGGACGAAGACCGAGGTACCTATAAGGTAGGGGTAATAGCTGACGGGTTGAAAAGGTATTGTCCTAGGATAGTATTAGGGGGCAGGCTTTAGCCTCTTCAGAACGCGTTAACTTGATACTTCTAGGGTTTAGGGTTACTTACTAGGAGCTTACTTATATAATAGAGCCTTCGTTAACGTGTTAACGGTATACTATAGTACTAATCTAGATTGGATACTGAAAGGGGTTCCTTAACACTTGTTTTAACTCGCTAACTAGCTATAAGCTTCGCTATTTATTTTACCTCGCTAACGAACTCACGAGGGCAGGGGTAAAGAGAGATATATTCTAATATTAGGGGCCTGCCTAGAGCGAGTCGATAGGGGTGTAATATAACTAGAAGAACATATCTAAGGAGAGAAGATAGATACATGAAGCCTGCGCGTCTTAGAGGCGCACTAAGCCGCTAGCCATGAGCGCTGAGCGATAATCGAACGTTCGATAACTATACTCTATACTACGCGTATCGGTAACAATAGTAAGCAAGCAATGGCCAAGCCGTAACACACCAAATCGTATTTTCGCGATAAGATTCTTTAATTAATTAACCACGACGCCTATAATCTATTAAAACTAATAGAAATCTTCTTCGGAAGAGGTATCTATAACTTTCTAACAAGTTCGCGCGTTATATCCGGCATTATCGTACCGTTTATATCGTTTTTTCTCGTTTCTATCCTTCTCGGCCGACCCCTTTTCTCGCACGTTTCCTTTTCTATTTACTATATAGCGTCTTTCTAATAGATAAGATTCTATACGTCTTAAAAAGAAAACGATCCTCCTTATCTAATTCGCGATTTTTTAGCCCTCCGACGTTTACTAAGTATCTTATTCGTTTTACGGAGTAACGCGTTCTTATCCTCAAGTAGAGCGAGTCGCTATTGTTAGCGCAGGCCACCTTAGGGTATACTAACTAAGTAGAGCTAGAAAGGTAATTGGAAGGGTAAAGGTACTATAATCGATCTGTTAGAGCGAAGTAACTAGTAGAATATCCGATGTCAATTGGTTGAGATGAATATTTGACTTGCTAAGTTCTCCTTGGTATAGGACTGTCTATATATACCCTATAGCCAAGCCATCGCATAAAACATAATACAAGGCGTATCGCATAAAACATAATACAAGGCGTATCGCATAAAGCATAATACAAGGCATATCGCATGAAGTATGATATAAGGCGTATCGCATGAAATATAATAATAGGCTGTTGAATTATAAGCTTATATAGCTTTATCTAGTAACAAAGTGCTAGTATATATAAGAGCTAGCTATTCAATACAGTCCTGAGAGGCAGGAATGATGAGTTGGAAAAGTTTGGATGTCTCGGATGGTTCCAAGGCATTTTTGCAATGAGCCTGTTTTTATGCTTTCTGCGATGCGCCTATTTCATGCTTTTCATGCGATAAGCCTTGTATTATATTTCATACGATACGCCTTGTATTATACTTCATGCGATACGCCTTGTATTATACTTCATGCGATACGCCTTGTATCATGTTTTATGCGATACGCCTTGTATTATATTTTATGCGATGGCTTGGCTATAGGGCATATATAGACAGTCCTGCACCAAGGAGAACTCAGCAAGTCAAATATTCATCTCAACCAATTGACATCGGATATTCTACTAGTTACTTCGCTCTGACAGATCGATCATAGTACCTTTATATTAGAACCATTGGTTCTAACAGGACTATCCTGTAGGACAAGGTACTATAGACAGGACTAGCAGCTGAAGCGATGAGCGCGACGAGCGCCAGCGCTCATAGCGCTCAAGAATGATGAGCGCAATGAGCGCCCGCGCTCATAACGCTTATGGGATACTTGGCAGGATTTCTTATATCTATATATACGGGGCTTTGCCCGTTGTTTGGAATAGTATATTCAACTTAGTTAATCTTCCTAGTACTCCTTGCACTATACTTTACTAGTTATTAATATAGAACGCATTGACTACCTATACTAAGAAGACTACCATTCTACCTAAGTAACTCCTCTCCTACAGAAGCATAAGACACACGGACCCCCTACGTCGGTTATCGCACTATTAGGTAAACGACTAGATATAGGTCGTAATACTTTGAACACCCTAAGGGATAAGTTCTTTAACAACTTCAGGCAGAAACCCTACCCCAAGCACCTTAACGGTTACTGGCCAGAGATACTATACTATAGACGAAGGATCTGGAAAAAGGATCAAGGTTATAGTACTAGACCTATACTACAGAGACAGGGATAAGCTTGAGCTATAGCTTACACAAGTATAACTATATCTACTATTCCAGGGAGACTTGCTCCTAGTAACTAGATATACTACCTTCGCTATATTATACCTACGAGGACGGGCCTAAAAGTGGGTCGAACCTTTCCTAAAGAAGTATATAGAAGACGACGACGAAGACGGCGACGTTAAGTTATAGATAGAAAGTATACCAAAGTTTATAGTTAAAATCCGTCGTATATTCGGACCTTCTAATAAGGTAAATATAGTAATATATATCATTTAGTATATAAAGTAGAAGAAGTCAGCGTCAGAGTTTTTAACTTAATTTCAAATATATACAACCAAAACCGGCTAGGATAATGATATACTAATAACGATATATTATTAAGGCCTTAAAGATAATATTAAAGACGAGCTTATAAGGTTCGGAGGAGTAATCAATACTCTAGATAGACTTATTAAAAATACGATCAAGATCGATAATAAGCTATTTAAACGACCTATAGAGAAGCGGTATAACAGAGGAGTCAGCGGAACCCGATATAAGGGATTCTTCTCGAAAACAAGGAATTACTAATAAGACTACAGGGAATGTAATACTTACCGCAGTATAGTACTAATAGAGATTAACTTTATTTAAATAGGAAAGAAGAAAGGAAACTTTAAAGGGAAAAAGCAGCACGGGGGAAAGAAAGTAATTACTTACTATAGCTATAGCAAACTAGGTTATATAGCTAGAGACTACAGGTCGAAGAATATAGTATACTAACCGCAGATTAACGTAATAGAAGGGGGACCTCTAGATAACGAGGAAGACTCCGAAGAAATATAGTAATCCTATAATAAAGAAGAATTCGATTAGGATTCGGAAGATAATACCTTCGAATTAGAATTCAATAAAGAAGTATAGAGGTATTACTATAGGGATAGTAATAGATCTTAGTAATATAAGACGGATTAGGAACAACGGAAAGCTAGTCCGGAGAGACTAGCGTTAACACCCGAACCTAGATCTACTATATCCCGAATAGAAGGAAAATTACTAGAAATTAAGGAACCTTAATCGGATGAAGATAAATATAAACTCTTTAACAAAATTAAAAGCAAAGTACAAGGTATATTAAATAAGCAATTATCTATAAAACCCAAATGGGACGAACCTATACAAGACTATCGATACGATAGGGAATATTAGTAATATAGCGAGATTCTATATACTAAATATATATTACCCGATTATTTAGTATATAGAGAAGAAAGGGGCCGTCTAGTAAAAGAGCGCACGGTACCTCTACTTAAGAAAGCTTACTATAGAGAGATATAGTAGTATAAGTATAAGGAAGATAGGTACTAATAGTATCTTACAAGCAAAAGGAAGTATTATTACTTCCTATACTTTATAGAAAAGTAGGAAAAGGAAAGAAATAACTTACTTAAAGTCTTCAAGAAAGGAGCTTATAACTAAGTACTATAGTATAGCTACCTATATAATAAATATATTCCGTATAAGGGAATAAAGGAAGTACACGGATTCCTACTATTACAGGGAAAAGAATAATCTCTTATACTACGGGGAAGTATAAGGAGATTAATATATTATTCCCTAAACAACAATTATGTTCCGCCTAGTATTATACTTATATTATTATACTAGTAAATATCAACAGACAGCGGACTATAGCGATAATAGATAGCGGAGCTACAGGAAATTTTATCTCAAGGAACTTAGTGGACTTAAGCGGCCTACTAACCCGGAAGAAGAAATTATCTTACGAGCTACGCCTGGCCGACAGGTTAGTATTCTTAACAGGAAAAGTAGAGGAGGAAACTCGCTCCCTACTAGTAATAATTCAGTAATACTACGAGGAGATTACATTCGATATAGTTAGGATAGCCACTTATAATATTATTTTAGGAATACCTTAGTTAAATAAATATAACCTAGAAATTAACTAGAAAACGAAAGTACTTAAATTCGGATAATCTAGAGATATCACTAGTATTAGACCTATTAGTCAATAGTAGACGATAATAGATAAGAGAAAGAACTAAAGACCGGTTAAAGTATATATTACTTTATTTTCAAATAATAAGAGCGACTTCTAAGAGAGAAGGCTCGACTCCTTAGTTACTAGTAAAGGTTAGTAGGATACTAAAGAGAGAGCTATTAAAGGAAAAGACGAACCTTCTATAATCCCTCGGGAATATAAATAGTAGGTATATCTATTCGAGGAAGAGACGAGCGTAAAAGTATTACCTAAGTACTAGCTATAGGATTATAAGATCGAACTCGAACCTGGCAAGGCGCTAACATTTAGACCTATCTATATATTATCGGAAAGGGAACTTACTATACTTCGTAGGTATATCGATAAGAACCTTAGGAAGGGATTTATTTAAGAATCCAAATTACTAGTAGGTTATCTAATCCTCTTCGCGCCGAAGAAGGACGGAAGCTTACAACTATACGTCGACTATCGAAAGTTGAACGATATTACTATTAAAAACAGATATCCTTTACTAAATATTAGCGAGCTATAGAATCGGCTCAGTAAGGCAAAGATATTTATAAAACTAGATCTCAGGGGCATATATAATCTAATCTAGATAAAAGAAGGCGAAGAATGGAAAACTACCTTCCGGACCAGATATAGCCACTACGAGTACCTAGTAATACCGTTTAGACTTACCAACGTACTAGTAACCTACTAAGTACTTATTAATAACGTTATACGAGTATACTTAGATCGAACAGCGATAACGTACCTCGATAATATATTAATTTACTCTAAGAAAAAGGAGGAATATATTAAGTATATATAGGACGTTATCGAATACCTATTATAAGCGGGACTTCTCCTTAAACCGGAAAAGTACGAATTTTACAGGGACTCTATTAAGTTCCTAGGATTTATAGTTAGTATAAAAGGTATTAGTATAAGCCTAGAAAAGATTAAAGCTATAGCGGAATAGCCTATACTACAGGACGTTAAAGTAGTACAAAGTTTCTTAGGATTTGCCAACTTTAACAGGAAGTTTATCGAGGGCTACTTAAAGAAAGTACTTCTACTTACAAATATTACTAAAAAAGATATCGGATTTATATAGGGGTATAAATAATAGGAGTTATTTAATACATTGAAAAAAGTATATATAGATCTACTAGTACTCTATACCTTTTAAGCTAATAAACCGGCTTATATTAAAACGGATACCTCGGATCTTGTAATAGGAGTATATCTTTATCAAATGAAGGACTAAAAGTAGTATCTAGTTACCTACTTTTCATGAAAGATATTAGTAGTAGAATAAAATTATAATATATACAACAAAGAACTACTTGCCGTAGTATATATACTTCAAAATTAGAGAGTATACGTAGAAAGCTGCTCTAATCTAACCGTCTTTACAGATTATAAGAATCTTCTTAATTTTACTACAACAAAAGAGCTAAATAGAAGATAAGTTAGATAGTTAGAACTACTTAGATAATATAAGTTCAAGATAACCTATACCCTAGGAAAAGATAATAGTCGAGTAGATACGCTTAGTAGGCGATTAGACTATATAGAGCAAAAGAACGTTACGGAACGACTAATCCTAAAACGAGAAGCCGACGGATCATTAGTACTATACCAGGTATTAGCAATAACCCTTTATATATTAGGACTAGACATAACTAACAAGATCGTAAAGGCCTATAACGACGATACATTCGTAACAAAACTAAGATAGGATCAATAGGATTTAGTATTACTCAGATATTAGGATAAAACTTACTTACCTGATATATACGTTAAAGAAGTAATTAGAGATCACTACGATAACCTATTACAAGGTTACCCTAGAGTATCTAAGACTATAGAACTCCTAGGACGAGGATACGTAGTACCGAAACTTCGGACACGCGTTAAATAATATATCAAAGAATATATCTAGTACCAGCAGAATAAAGCGGCGAGATACGCTAAGTACGGGCAAATTCAATTTGCGCCTATACTAGAGTTACTATAGGATGATATTATAATAGACTTTATAGTTAAATTACTACCCTCGAAGGATCCAGCTATATAGGATACCTTTAACTTAATTATAGTTATTATAGATAAACTCACGAAGTATACGATTATAATACCCTTTAAAGAAATATATAAAGTAGATTAGTTAGCCTTTATATTACTCGATAGACTGATAAGAGATTATAGTATACCTAAGTCGATAATATCCGATAGAGACAAGTTATTTACTTCTAACTATTAGAGAACGCTGATCGTAGTAATTAGAACTAAACTTCGGATATCGATAGTATACTATCTATAGACTAACGGATAAACGGAACATATAAACTAGATAATAGAAGTATACTTAAGATATTATATAAACTAAAAACAAGATAACTAGGTTTTACTACTTCTAATAGTATAACTAGCGTATAACGATAAGAGGTTAGATACGACAGGCCTAATACTATTCTTTACTAACTACGGAAGGAATATAAATACGTTTCTATAGCCTAGGGAAGGACTAAATATAGAAAAAGCCTTAGTTAAGGTAGAAGAGCTAAAGAACTTATATAAGGAGATATAAAGGACGATCAAGAGCTTAAATAATAAGTTAAAGGAATACGTTAATAGTAAAAGGAAGAATATTCCTCAGCTTAAAGAGGGGGATAAAGTATACCTCTTAATAAAAAATATAAAGATAACGAGACCAAGTAAGAAACTAGATTATATTAAGGTCGGACTATTCTTAATTAAGAAGGTAAAGGGGGCCGTTAACTATAAACTTAAGCTTCTACCTGACGCCAAAGTATATCCGGTATTCTATATCTTACTTCTAGAGCTAGCAGACTCTAATATACTACTCTAAGAAATATTTTATTATAATATTAAGGAAGAAATAGAGTATAAGGTCGAGAGGATCCTAGATAGAAGAAATTAGTTCTATCTAGTTAAATAGAAAGGGTATAATAAAACGGAAAGTACCTGGGAACCTCTTAGGAACCTTGCGGGGAATTACAGGGAACGCCTACAAGAGTTTTATCGGAGATAAGAGAAGACCAGTCGAAATTCTCGGGGCCCTCTAGGCCGAGGGGGAGGTCGAACTACTCGGAGCCGACGTTGAATATTAGACCATCAGGGGTATTAGAAGGAAGGTTCTTTTCCTTCTCCAATTCCTCTATATTCTATAACTCGCGCTTAACCAACTTTTTCTCTTTATCCTAGACTCGATCAAATTATAATTAGAGGCGTATAAGCTTCGCCTGCGTTTCTTTTATTTCTAACCAAGTATTATCACATACTTTCTTAATATAACGCATCTCGTTAATAGATACGACTAGGTTATACTTCTTGCCTGCGGCGATATAGTTAGAATAACGGTCTGAATAGACGCCTACTAAGTACTACTTACTACCCTTCGTATAGAAAGTATAAGGATATATTACGAATCTAGATAATTCGCCGGAAAGTTCTTTGCGACGGACGATAGGATCTTTAGAACGGATATTTCGATAAGGAGGTATAAAGGATAGATAGTTTCTCGGGACGAGAAATCTAGAGGAGGGGGCTAGTATTAGAACTATTGGTTCTAACAGGACTGTCCTATAGGATAAGGTACTATAGACAGGACTAGCAGCTGAAGCGATAAGCGCGACGAGCGCCAGCGCTTATGGCGCTCAAGAATGATGAGCGCAATAAGCGCCCGCGCTTATAACGCTCATGGGATGCTTGGCAGGATTTCTTATATCTATATATACGGGGCTTTGCCCGTTGTTTGGAACAGTGTGTTTAACTTGGTTAATCTTCCTGGTACTCCTTGCACTATACTTTACTAGTTATTAATATAGAACGCATTGACTACCTACACTAAGAAGACTGCCATTCTACCTGAGTGACTCCTCTCCCACAGAAGTATAAGATATACGGACCCCCTACGTCGGTTATCGCACCGTTAGGTAAACGACCGGATGTGGGTCGTAACACTTTACCCTTCCAATTACCTTTCTAGCTCTACTTAGTCAGTATACCCTAAGGTGGCCTGCGCTAATAGGTTATGAGCCCGGATCGACAAAAGGATACCACTTTCGACTAAGTCAGTTCTATTTCCAGTCAACGCTATACCTATTTGGGAAATATCTCCGAGTCTTGGCATTCTTGGCATTCTCGGCAAACATCGATTTTCTCTTAGCGATATCCAGAAGTCTTGGTATCCGCGCTAGTCCTATTTCGGTAAAACCGATTTTTCTTGGCAACGACCAGGTAGATACTCTCGATCTTTTGCTAACTCTGAACTTTGATATCTCTAGAACGAATCGACCAATCTACCCCAAATTTGGACCGTGGTAGGATAGTCGCTATCTCTTTCAGGATTATCTTTCTAGGACTACGCTAGACCAAATACGATAACTACCGATTTTCAAGATGGATTACAAATTCACTATTTCAAAGCTTAAAGGCGCTAAGAACTACGAAATATAATCCCTTCGCATGCAATCTTTGCTTATTAAGGAGAAATGCTCGGCTTTTCTAAACCCCCCTATAGACCCTACTAAGGCCCCCGAGGATACCGACAAAGCTCTAGCTCTAATACGGCTCGCTATCGAGGATGGACCTCTTTTGCAAATTCGCAATCTCGCTACCCCGTAGGATATATAGAATGGTCTCAAAAAGCTCTATAGCCCTAAAGGCTTTAGCTCGGAGTTCTTGCTTTTCAAAGAGTTTTTCGACACGACGCTAGCCAATTCAAGCAATTCAGCCGAAGAATATATCAATACGATTACGCGACTCACGGATGATCTCAATACTAGAGACTTGAAGCTACCGGACAAGCTAATTATATATAAGGTATGCTCCTCGTCAGCGGGCCGTTATCGCTCCGTGAACTAGGCTCCTCGCTGGCGAACCGTTGCTGCGCCCTAGGATCTGCGTCCCGCTGGCGCTACGATGTCTATTATAGTTGCTGGTTGCTGGTTGCTAGTTGCTGGTTGCTGGATTAGTAAGCGCTTACGCCCGGCCTCATGTATTTCTCCCGCTCAGGAGCTAAGAAAAACAACAACTCATTCAACCCCAATAACTCGTTCATTGTGATCTTTGCGCGTTGTATATTTCATCCTTACTGAGACCCTGCCAATTGGTAGTAACGGCAGTATATTCATTCCCGCTGTATACCAGCCCTTAGGGTACCAGTCCTCCGCTATTACGAATTATTAATTATTAAGTATCATTGATTCGCCGAGACAGTACCATTTTCTATACTAATCACTTCCTGCAGATCGAGACGGCCTATACTACTAAGTTCGCCTTCATCTGTAACTATCCCTGTAATTCTACGCTATTAAAAGGCACCCGCTTGGTGTAGCTACAAATTACTAGTGCATCACTGTACTATCACCACTACTTACTACTTCGAACGGACCGAGCTGAGGACGCCTTATCTATTTCCGTCTGAACTATACTATAAGGCTACAAGAACTATAATATCTACGAAGCTATACCAGCGACCTTCTGCGTCAGCGTACTTTACGTATAGTTCTACGCCAGTAAATTCTATTAGGACGCTATTCCATATCTAGATTTCGCCCCTAACGCTTGGCGCGGTACGAATTTCTGCCGAAGAATTGAGTTACTAGATTATATTACCGCCTCTATACCTTATATTAAATAAAGCTTTTCCTTTAATACGAAAATACTATCTTTAATTAGTTATTAATAACGAGCTCCTTATAAGCTAGATAGGAGTTACTCTAGAAGCGGAGAAGCCGAAGTTGTTAGACCTTACCGTTTCCCTTACTTTCTAGTTAAACGCCTTTTTAGCGAATAACGTCAACGTATACGAAAAGAATATTAATATATTATACTATTAAGTTATTCTTTCGATTATTAATATATATAATCCGCTAATAGACGTTCTTAGGGGTAGTAAACCTTATATAAGACGTGGTCGTTCTAATAGTAGGGCTCTCTTAGTCGATCCCTTAGAAGTTAACTCGTTAGAAGTCGACGCGAAGGAAGTTCCTTTTATATTTCTATTTACTTAGAAGTATCCCTTATCTCTTACGGAGGCTTTAGCTATATTTACTAAGGGAGTTAGATTTTATAGAGACTCTAAGTATTTCGAAGTCTAGAAGGTCGACTAAACGGAAGATATAAATAAGCTTCTAAGCCCTTAGATTTCACGAGCAGCTCGAGAAAAGGCACGTTAGTATTTATTAACCTCGTAGTCCTTACTAGTTCTCTCTCTATCTAGTTCTCTTTTAGCTAGTCTATTAGCCCTGAGGAGGTTTCTTCTACTAGGCAAGACCTATACTATAGATAATATTATAAGGCGGGTTTTATTCCCGAACGGATTAACTATAATACCTATAGGAGGGAATAATAGCGGATAGAGCAGTTTATCAGGAGGACTAGGCTTCGGAAATTTTAACTAGAGGGGAGATTAGCCTTCGTTTACTCCCTAGTAATATAGAGCTCCTTAGAATCTAGGGAACTAATAATAAGGAAATGGCGAGATACTATAGGCCCCTCCTAGCGTCGATACTGCACTATATAACGCTATAATTCAAGCTATATAAGCTACGGTGCCAGAAGCGGTAAACAATACTCTAGCAAGTTATAATCTACATGAGTTCCGAGGTCCAGTTAGACCCCTAGGACTACTAGGCCCTACCGGAGAACCTGGAGAAGCCGGTTAATTGAATCAATCTGGTAGTAGCGCTTTCTATACCCATGAACTTGGTTTCTTTCACCCGGATTATCTAGAGTCTTAGGGTACTAGTAATATAGTACCGAATCCCAGAGAATTAATCTTCCGAGAAGTCTACACTTTCTATAGTTATACCTAAGACTTCGCTGTTATAAAAGGCGAAGAGGTAGTAAGAAAGAATCTAAATAGTTACTTCCGCGGGGCGGTAGTAAACTAGTAGCTTAAGATTCTTTCCTAGGACGAGAAGGATACTATAATATAGCTACTAACCGGCCTCTAATGCCAAATTGCCAGGTTATAGGATCATTTCAAGATTACGATATCTACGGCTTTAGAAGAACTAAGCCGATAGTCCTATACTTTAAGGGATACGAGTAAACGAAACGACCCATCGGTGTACGTCTAGAACGTATCCAAATATATAGTACAGGCCGGGTTCACTAAAGAATATACACAGGCTATATAGGCGTGGAATCACCTTGATATGGAATTCTAGGCTACGATTCCTCCCCCGACTACGAATACGACCCTCCAAGAATTCATCGAGCAGCTAAAGGGTAGGAAGGAAATATAGTATCGAATATAGTTATAGAAGGAGTAATAGTATAAAGATACTTAGAAGGAAATTAGGGAATGTAAAAAGGATAGGGATAATTAATAGGAATATTCTAGTAAGGAGAAATTCTTGCCGCCGGGACGGTAAGGTAGGTACTCTTTATTACCGTATTGTCTATAGTAATATTAGTAGCGGCCTTTTTAGCAGAATAGACTGATAATAGGAGGATTTCCTCTATAATACGGATATCAGCAGCTAGGATAGCCTTTTTATTCCAATCTATTTCAAGTACCCTATACTTAGCCAGCTTATATTACCAATATATAGATAACGTAACTACCTTAGTAGGCTTCCAGTCAAGCCGTAGGCTAGAACTAGCCTCTAAGAAACGCGCTTCCTCCTCCGAAGTAACCTCTTATAATTACCGCCGGAAACGTATAGCCAAATCAAAACCTTTACGTCGCGAGTCGACAGAATCAGAACTATAGGAACCGTGGTAGACGCCTATACTACCCTCTGAGGTAGTATAGCTATAGTAATCGAAGCTACGGTAATTAGAATTACGGTCTACTAGCACTCCTAATATAGCCGGTCTACTTCGGTTAGGAAGTCTACTATAATAACTCCTAGGATGAAAACTATGGGTATAGAGTAGACGGAGCTATCGAAGGATATCACGTAGGTACGGATTATAATCCTCAAGATCCCTACGGCTACTATATAGGTACTAATAAGAACTTCTATAACGCCTAAGAATTAGTCCCTCCCGAGGAAAAGAAGGAGTTAGAAGACGTCGATATAGGATTCGTGGTAGTCTCGTACTATATCTCTACTGGCAAGATAGGGTATCGTTCTGTATATTGTTACTATAAGGCAGATTTTCCTTTAAATAATCTGCTTTATATATACGTTAAGGCGAAAACGTACTGCTATACTAAGGCTTCTGCGAAGAAGTCGGTTGATCCTATACCTGCTAAAGAGGTACTAGTACTATTAATTAAGTAAGTATTACTACTAATAAAGGTGGTTAATAAAGGCAAAGTGATCGAATCTACGGTACCTCTATTATTACTTAACGGCATGTCTTTCCGCTTATAGCACTATCTTACTAGGCAAATTACCTTATCCCTGAACGCCCCTTGCGAGCCTAGATACCTAGATATAGGATACCTAATAACTATAATTGATCGTACCTTTCTAAAGAAGCGAATCCCTACCTTCGAGGTAAAGGTATATGAATCACCTATTATACTACGAGGAATCGGTTCGAATAGACACGCTATAGCTGAATAGACTACCCTTACTTTCTATATAGACGGAGAATTAGAAGTAGGAGACTTAGTTACGATTAAGATTACCCGAGATTTCTATATTATAGATAATTTGAAGGTAAATATACTTATCGGAATGGATGTCCTCGGACCTAAATAGGTTACTATTAATCTACTATATAATAAGGTTATCTTCGGGAGCTATAATAACGTCTCGGTTCCTATTTAGACTACCGCTAGAGATAATATCTATATTCGTCGCGTTATACGCTCTAAATGATATCAGGAAGTTCTACCGCGGTCTATAGCTTAGGTTACTATAATAGTTGGAGGTAATACGTAATTACCTGACAGAGATTTCCTCTTCGAGCCTTATACTGCGGGTATATATACCTATTTTATTAACTCTAGAGTCAACTTTATAAACATTCGAAATAAAAAGAATACGCCTCTTATTATTAGTCGTCGATAATATATAGGCTTAGTAGTAGAGTATAAAGCGGAAGAAACCTATTCTATTAACCTAGACAATCATTCGTTAGCAGCGAAGACTATATATAGCGAAGAATCTATAGCTTCCGAATTAACCAAGATGCTGGACCCAAGGCCGGCAATTATATAAACTTATATTGATCCTACTATAGAAACGAAGCTTGCCAATAGTATTACTATCTATAGCAAAATGGAAGATATCTCCGCTATTTAGAAGCTTACTAAGGAATACCCTTGAATCTAGGAAGATACTAGAAATATAATCGACCTCCCGGAATCTAAATAGCTGACTGTTCCTGTTATAACGAATTGGTAATCTTCTAACGCCAAACTCGGTAATAAGGTATATCCTCTTAGCCCTAATACTCGGGCCCTTATCGATAAGAAGTTTAATAAAATATATAAGCAAGGAAAGATATTATAGTCTACTAAACCTTCGCTATTCGCCTTCCCGGTATTCGTTATATAGAAGACCGTCTATAAGGGTCCGGAGAAGACCCCGAGACGGAAGGGACGCGTTATTGTTGATATCCGTAGGCTCAATAAGATTATAATCTCTAATAATTACCCCTTGCTACTATAGAATAATATCGTCTTATCCGTATAGGGATGTACTTAGATTAGTATTATTGACTGTAGCGGCCAATTCTATCTTTTCCTGGTTAAGAACGAAGATCGGTATAAATTTACGGTTATCTCGTATCGAGGGGCGGAATACTATAACGTCGCCGCTATAGGATTCAAAGGATTAGTACCTTACGTCTAAAGGAAGATGGATAATTTCCTTCGACTATACCGACACTTCGCGAGGTACTATATAGATGATATAGTTATCTTTTCCCGATTAATAAACGAATACCTATAATACTTGAATACTATTTTCTCCCTATTTGTAAGCCTGAAGATTATACTAGAACCGAAGAAGTCCTTCCTCGTATACCCTTCTATTATACTACTCAGGTAGAAGGTAGATAGTTTCGGTATAACTACTACTATAGAAAGGGTAGTAGCTATTAAGAGTCTTCGATTCCCAGATATACTATAAGTACTAGAAACTTATATTGGGATGGCAAATTGGTTACGAAGTAATATTAGTTACTTTGCCTAGATTGCCGAGCCTCTCTAGCGTTGTAATACGGAGTTATTAAAGAGCTCCCTAGTAAAAGGGGGGTATATACGAAAGATATACTTACGGAACGCGAGATTCGACCTAATAGAAGAAGAGCTAGAGTCGTTCGAGCTGCTCCAGAAGGCGTTAACGTCTGAAATATACCTATACTATCGCGATCCTTCCCGTTAACTATACATTGATATTAATACGTCTAAGAGATATAGTATTAGTACTATAGTATACTACGTGAAGGGAGACCTATAGGGAAATTCCTTTCTAAGGACTAATATATAACCTATTATTTTCCTCTCGAAGCTACTTAATACTACTAAGGCTCGCTACTGGCCTATAGAACTCGAAGTTACTAGGTTAATCTGGACCCTGAAGAAGATTCTATACCTACTAGTACAGGTGCTAATAAAAAAGGTTATTATCTTTACCGATCATTTAGCTACTATAGATATCACCCGGTAGACTACCTTATCTTCGTCCTCTTCTGATAGGATGAATTTATACTTAGTTCGAGCTTCCCAATACGCTTTATAATTTGACTTAGATATATATTAGAGACCTAGAAAACAAAATATAGTTCCTAACGCCCTATTAAGACTACTCCGTAATAAAGAAGAAAAGGTAGATATAGATTTACTAGGGGTACTCGATAAGGTATTCACCTATAATATAACCTTTACCGAAATATTAGAAGACTACCGGAAATAGCTTCTATAGGTATATACCGAGGACAAGAAATAGTCTAAGATTATAATTACTCTCTACGAGGAAAAAGATAGACTAAAGAAGCTGGATCCTGGAAGTACCGAGGATAATATCTATATTCCCAACATCCAATTCTTTCTACGAGATAGTCTTATCTACTATAAGGATGGTTTCAACGACCGGGAACGACTCTATATTCCCAAGACTATAGAATAAGAAGTCTTCGAGCTAGCCTATAATAAGCGAAGTTATAGAGGGTTTCACCGTATATATAAGTAGATTATCGGAAATTATTACATAAGGCACCTTATACGAAGACTTAAGCGCTATATTTCACATTGTCCTAATTACCAGCTAAACCAAACCAAGAGATATACACCTTACGGGGAGATGAAACCGATCGTTACGCTACCTAAGGTCTTTTATACTATTACTATTAATTTCATTCTCGTATTACCTATCCTACGGAATAGTTATAATACTATACTTATAGTTACCGATAAATTCTCTAAGAAGGTCACTATAGTATCCGGGAAGGATACCTAGACTATAGAGGAATAGGCTATTAGGTTGCTCGCTGTATTGACTAACTAGGGAATTCCTAACGCAATCATCTCTAATAGAGATCCGAAGTTCCTTTCTATACTATAGAAGGCTATTTTCAAGGTATTAGGTACCGAGCTTATAGTCTCTACTACCTACTATCCTTAATCGGATAGTTAGTCCGAGCGAACGAATCAAATAGTCGAAATTACCCTGAGGTTCTATATTACTTATTTCCTAGATAAACCCTAGGATAAGTTCGCCGTAACACTTCGTTCAGTACTTAATAATTCTTCTAACGCTTCTACGATATTATTACCGAATAAGATTATATACGGAATGAAGCTTAATAATAGAATAACGATTGTAGTTTCAACGTCTAGGAATTAGATAGATATTACTAACACGAGGTCTACGAATCGAAAGGAAGCTATAGACGCAATTACTTTCGCAGCGGCTGAATCAAAGATTCGCTATAATTCTAAGCACGTTCCGCTCCTTATAGAGGAAGGAGATATAGTCTTCCTAAAGCTCTATAAGGGATATTAATTACTAGGGTTAGACAATAAGAAGCTTTCTAACTAACGAGCTAGCCTATTCAAGATCCTTAAGAGATACGGATAGCTTATATATAAGCTCGACCTCCCCGAATTAATGACTATACACCCTGTCGTCTTAGTTGTAGTACTAGAACCCGCTCTATTTAGAGAGGACCTGTATAAGCGGCTAAGGGAAACCGGCTAGGACCCGGTATTCGATAACGACGAGGAAGGTACTAATAATTACTACGAGATTGAATATCTACTTAACCGAAGAGAGAGAAGGCTTCCTAGTTATAGAAAGCGAATAGTAACCGAATACCTAGTCAAGTGGAAAGGATAGGGACCTGTCTAGAATAAGTGGTATAGTATCTATAACTTAGCAGACGTAAGAGAGCTTATCTAGGAATATAAAGAAAAATATAGGCCTTAATTAGTATAAGGCTACCGAATAGAGTCTTGAAAAGAATCTAAAGGAAAGAGATAATAAAGCGCAGCTCAGAAGAAATCCTGAACGCTACCTTTCTTCTTATACGCTAATAAATATTACTTATTAGCGTACCGTTAAGCTAGACGTTAAACGTAGTAGGTCTTACTAAAGGCCCGGAGTATTATTTAGGATAACGAGGACGTTAACTGGCTTTCTAGTAGGGGTAGAAGAATTTGTATCTAGCTATAACTCCAGTATAAATAGTAGTATCTAGCTACAACTCTAGTATAAGCAGTAGGTATCTATATAGCTCTAGTATAAGTTAGCATAACTATTTCGGGATTAATAAAGCCGAATAAGTGATATAAAAGCGGGGGCTATAGAGATTTTTTCGGTGGTAATTTTCACGCCTTTATCACGGTATAGTAATACGCTTGGTTTTACTTCGCGAAGATTATAATATCTTACCTTACTTAACTTACCTATACCCTATACCTTTTATATACGATATCGTATCAAATATAACCTATATCTTTTCCTGAATATGAATTCGAGCTACGAGAAGACTATACAGAAGAAAAGGATACGGAGGCCAAGTTTATTATTCCTTTACCCTTATATAATAGCTTCTAGGGTATACCTTTTAAACTAAAAGATTATCGTTACGCCGAAGCTATTTTATAGTACTACCTATCTAAAGACGATAACGCGCGGTTTATTCTTAGCGGATTACTCTCTATTAACGAGCTATTAGAATATCTATAATACTAAAACGAGGAGACCGTTAGGTCAGGATTCAGACCTGATATTAATTAGATCGTTAGAATAATTAACGTGTATATTATTCCGAGGTACCCTATTACCGTAAACGCTAAGCTTCTACCTATTATTATAGAACCTAAGGAGCTAGTATACGTATTATAGAATTTTATGAATAATCCTTTTAAGGCAACTTTTAGAGAACTTATTAGTCCTTTAGCTTACCCTATCGACGAAAACCTATATATAGAGCTATTTATTCACCCGGACTTATACTAAGGTCTTGACCTTTACACCCCCTAAATTAATTATATATATTTTCTATAACTAGTACTATAGTATACTAACTACCTGAATTAACTAGAAGAGAGGCTAGATCTAAAGAGGGAGCTCGACGATCTCTAGAATACTCTAGTCCTTCCTTTCCGCAAGCCTACTAGTCTATTTATTCGTATTGATTTACCTGCCCTTAAGATCCTCCTTAGTGATAACGATTCCTCTACTTCGATAAAGCTATACTCTAGTATTCCGGTATATACCTACTAGAAAGAAGGAGGCAGGGACTAGATAGGCGATCGGAAGGTTAACGACCCTCTACTTTACGACAAGCCTAATTATAATATAATAGCAGACGAATCTATATAGCTGCCAACTAGTATTAATCTTTTATCGCTTTAGGTAGCTAATATTACTAAGAATGAAGTAATCTCTTAGATAGAGCGCTATAAGAGATGGCCTGCGGTCTTCTATTCAAGGGACCCGCTATATTCGGAATAGACGAATCGTAGCTAGGTAGTAAAGCGTTACGATAGTAAGATAGAAAAATGGGTCTATAAGGTTCCGTACGGATATATATAGATATATAGAGATAAAGGAGAGCGGTCGTATAATATAGACTAGAAGGATTTTACTGGGATAAAGGTTGTTAGAACCCTTGGTTCTGACAGGACTGTCCTGTAGGACAAGGTACTACAGATAGGACTAGTAACTGTAGCGATAAGCGCAACGAGCGCCATGCGCTCATAGCGCTCATGGATGATGAGCGTAATGAGCGCCGTGCGCTCATATCGCTCATGGAGTGCTTGGCAGGATTTCCTATGTCTATATATACGGGGCCTTGCCCGTTGTTTGGAACAGTATATTTAACTTGGCAAACTACTACTTGGTTAATCTTACTAGTACTCCTTGTACTATACTTTACTAGTTATCAATATAGAACGCATTGACTACCTTCAATCACAAAGACTGCCATTCTACCTGAGTAACTCCTCTCCTACAGAAGCATAAGATATATATACCTATACCCGGTTATCGCACCGTTAGGTAAACGATCGGATGTGGGTCGTAACACTTTGAACACCCTAAGGGATAAGTTCTTTAATAACTTCAGGCAGAAACCCTACCCTAAGTACCTTAATGGTTACTGGCTAGAGACGCTATACTATAGACGAAGGATCTAGAAAAAGGATCAAGGTTATAGTACCAGACCTGTACTATGGAGACAGGGATAAGCTTGAGCCATGGCTCACACAAGTATAACTATACCTTCTGTTCTAGGGGGACTTGCTCCTAGTAACTAGATATACTACCTTCGCCATATCTTACCTACGAGGACGGGCCTAAAAGTGGGTTGAACCTTTCCTAAAGAAGTATATGGAAGACGACGACGAAGATGGCGACGTTAAGTCATGGATGGAAAGTATGCCAAAGTTTATGGTTGAAATCCGCCGTATATTCGGACCTTCCAACAAGGCAAACATAGCAATACACATCATTTAGTATATGAAGTAGAAGAAGTCAGCGTTAGAGTTTTCAACTTAATTCCAAATATACGCTACTAAAACGGGCTAGGATAATAATATACTAATAACGATATATCGTCGAGGCCTTAAAGATAATATTAAAGACGAGCTTATAAGATTCGGAGGAGTGATTAATACTCTAGATAGACTTATTAAAAATACGATCGAGATCGATAATAAGCTATTTAAACGATCTATAGAGAAATGGTATAACGGAGGAGTTAGCGGAACCCGATATAAGGGATTCTTTTCAAAAACAAGGAATTACCGATAAGACTATAGAGAATGTAATACTTACTGTAGTATAGTGCCGATAGAGATTGACTTTATCTAGATAGGAAAGAAGAAAGGAAACTTTAAAGGGAAAAAGCAGTACGGGGGAAAGAAAGCAATTACTTGCTATAGCTATGGCAAACTGGGCCATATGGCTAGAGACTATAGGTCGAAGAATATAGTGTACCGACCGCAGATTAACGTAATAGAAGGAGGACCTCTAGATAACGAGGAGAACTCCGAAGAAATATAGCCACTCCAAGATATAGAAGAATTAAGTCAGGATTCGGAAGATAATACCTTCGAATCGGAATTTAATAAAGAAGTATAGAGATATTACTATAGGGACGGTAATAGATCTTAATAGTATAAGACGGATCAGGAATAGCGGAAAGCTAGTCCGGAGAGACTAGCGTCGATACCCGAACCTAGATCTAATATATCCTAAGTAGAAGGAAAATTACTAGAGATTAAAGAACCTTAATTGGACGAAGATGAATATAAACTCTTCGACGAAATCGAAAGTAAAGTACGAGGTATATTGAATAAGTAATTATCTATAAAACCCAAATGGGACGAACCTATACGAGACTATCGATGCGATAGGGAACATTAGTAATATAGCGAAATCCTATATACTAAATGTATATTACCCGATTATTCAATATATAGAGAAGAAAGGGGCCGTCTAGCGGAAGAATATACGGTACCTTTACTTAAGAAAGCTTACTATAGAGAGATATAGTAGTATAAGTATAAGGAAGATAGGTACTAATGGCACCTTATAAGCAAGAGGAAGTATTACTACTTCCTATACTTTATAGAGAAGTAGGAAAAGGAAAGAAATAGCTTACTTAAAGTCTTTAAGAGAGGAGCTTATAACTAAGTACTATAGTATAGCTACCTATACGATAAATATATTCCGCATAAGGGGATAAAGGAAGTATACGGCTTCCTACTATTACAGGGAAAAGAATAATCTCTTATACTACGGGGAAGCATAAGGAGATTAATATGTTATTCCCTAAATAATAATTATGTTCCGCCCAGTACTATACTTACATTATTATACTAGTAAATATTAATAGATAGCAGACTATAGCGATAATAGACAGCGGGGCTACAGGAAATTTCATCTTAAGGAACTTGGTAGACTTAAGCGGCCTACTAACCCGAAAGAAGAAATTGTCCTACGAGCTACGCCTAGCTAACGGGTTAGTATTTTCAACAGGAAAAGTAGAGGAGGAAATACTCTCCCTACTAGTAATAATTCAGTAATACCACAAGGAGATTATATTCGATATAGTTAGGATGGCTACTTACTATATTATTTTAGGAATACCTTAGTTGAATAAATATAACCTAGAAATCAACTGGAAGATAAAAGTACTTAAATTCGGACGATCTGGAAACGTTACCAGTATTAGACCTATTAGTTAATAGTAGATAATAATAGATAAGAGAAAGAACCGAAGACCGGTCGAAGTATATATTACTTTATTCTTAAATGATAAGAGTAACTTCTAAGAGAGAAGGCTTAACTCCTTAGTTACTAGTAAAGGTTAGCAGGATACTAAAGAGAGAGCTACTAAAGGAAAAGACGAACCTTCTGCGATCCCTCGGGAATATAAACAGTAGGTACACCTATTCAAGGAAGAGACGAGCGTAAAAGCGTTACCTAAGTACTAGCTATAGGATTATAAGATCGAACTCGAACCTAGCAAGGCGCTAATATTTGGACCTATCTATATATTATTAGAAAAGGAACTTACTATACTTCGCGGGTATATCGATAAGAACCTTAAGAAGGGATTTATTCGGGAATCTAAATCACTAGTAGGTTATCTAATCCTATTCGCGCCGAAGAAGGACGGAAGCTTATAGCTATACGTCGACTATCGAAAGTTAAACGATATTATAATCAAAAATAGGTATCCTTTACTAAACATTAGCGAGCTATAGGATCGGCTTAGTAAAGCAAGGATATTTATAAAGCTAGACCTTAGGGGTATATACAATCTGATTCGGATAAAAGAAGGCGAAGAATGGAAAACTGCCTTCCGAACCAGATATAGTCACTATAAGTACCTAGTGATACCGTTTGGACTCACTAACGTACCAGTAACCTGCCAAGCACTTATCAATAACGTTATACAAGTATACTTAGATCGAATAGCGATAGTATACCTTGACAATATCTTGATTTACTCTGAGAAAAAGGAGGAATATATCAAGTATATATAGGACGTTATTGAATGCCTATTATAAGCGGGACTTCTCCTTAAACCAGAAAAGTGCGAATTTTACAGGGACTCTATTGAGTTCCTAGGATTTATAGTTAGTATAAAAGGTATTAGTATAAGCCTAGAAAAGATCAAAGCTATAGCGGAATAGCCTACACCACAGGACGTCAAAGCAGTACAAAGTTTCTTGGGATTCGCTAACTTTAACAGGAAGTTTATCGAGGGCTACTCAAAGAAAGTACTCCTACTTATAGATATTACTAGAAAGGATATCGGATTTATATAGGGACAAGAATAATAGAAGTCGTTTAACACATTGAAAAAAGCATATACGGATCCACTAGTACTCTATACCTTTCAAGCTAACGAACCGGCTCGTATTAAAATAGATACCTCGGATCTTGTAATAGGAGTATACCTTTATTAAATGAAGGACCAAAAGTAGCATCCAGTTACCTACTTTTCACGAAAAATGTTAGTAGCGGAATAAAACTATAATATATACGATAAAGAACTACTTGCCGTAGTATATATACTTTAGAATTAGAGAGTATACGCCGAAAGCTGCTCGGACCTAACTATCTTTACGGATTATAAGAATCTTCTTAATTTTATAATAACGAAAGAGTTGAATAGAAGATAAGTTAGATAGTTAGAACTACTTAGATAATATAAGTTCAAGATAACCTATACCCTAGGGAAAGATAATGGTCGAGCGGATGCGCTTAGTAGGCGATTAGACTATATAGAAGAAAAGAACGTTACGGAACGACCAATCCTAAAACGGGAAGCCGATGGATCATTAGTACCGCACCAGGCATTAGTAATGACCCTTCGTATATCGGGACCTGATACGACTGACAGGATCGTAAAGGCCTACAACAACGATGTATTTACAATAAGGCTACGGCAGGATTAACTAGATTTAGTATTGCTCAGATATCAGGAAAAAACTTATTTGCCTAATATATACGTTGAAGAAGTAATCAGAGATTACTACGATAACCCTTTACAAGGTCACCCTAGAGTGTCTAAGACTATAGAACTCTTAGGACGAGGATACGCAGCGCCGAAACTTCGGATACGCGTTAAGTAGTATATTAAAGAATGTATTTAATACCAGTAGAACAAGTCTATACGATACGCTAAGTACGGGCAAATTCAATTTGCGCCTGTACTAGAGTTACTATAGGATAATATTATAATAGACTTTGTAGTAAAACTACTACCTTCAAAGGATCCGGCTATATAGGATACCTTTGATTCAATTATAGTTATTATGGATAAACTTACTAAGTATACGATAATAATACTATTCAAGGAGATATATAAGGTAGATTAGTTAGCCTTTATACTACTCGACAGGCTAATAAGAGATTATAGTATACCTAAGTTAATAATATCTAATAGAGATAAGCTATTTACTTCCAACTACTAGAAAACGCTAATAGCAGCGATTAGAACTAAACTTCGGATATTAACGGTATACTATCTATAGACTAATAGGTAAATAGAGCGTGTGAACTAAATAATAGAAGTATATTTAAGATACTATATGAACCTAAAACAAGATAACTAGGTTTTACTACTTCTAATAGTATAACTAGCGTATAACGACAAGAGATTAGATACGATAGGTCTAATACTATTCTTTGCTAACTATAGAAAGAATATAAATACGTTTCTATAAGCTAGGGACGGACCTAATATAGAAAAAGCCTTAGTTAAGGTAGAAGATCTAAAGGAATTATATAAAGATATATAAAGGATAATTAAAAGCTTAAATAATAAGTTAAAGGGACAGGTTAATAATAAGAGAAAGAATATTCCTTAGCTTAAAGAGGGGGATAAAGTATACCTCTTAATAAAAAATATAAAGATAACGAGACTAAGTAAGAAACTAGATTATATTAAGGTCGGACTATTCTTGATTAAGAAGGTAAAGGGGGCTGTTAACTATGAACTCGAGCTTCTACCTAACGCTAAAGTATATCCGGTATTCTATATCTTACTTCTAGAGCTAGTAGACTCTAATATACTACTCTAAGAAATATTTTATTATAACGTTAAGGAAGAAATAGAGTATAAGGTCGAGAGGATCCTAGATAGAAGAAATTAGTTCTATCTAGTTAAATAGAAAGGGTATAACAAGATAGAAAGTACCTAGGAACCTCTTAGGAACCTTGCGGGGAATTGTAGGGAACGCCTATAAGAGTTTCATCAGAGATAAGAGAAGACTAGTCGAAACTCTTAGGGCCCTCTAGGCCGAGGGGGAGGTCGAACTGCTCGGAGCCGATGTTAAATATTAAACTGTCAGGAGTATCAGAAGGAAGACTCTTATCCTTCTCCAACTCTTTAATATTCTATAACTCGCGCTTAACTAACTTTCTCTCTTTATCCTAAACTCGATTAAATTATAATTAAAGGCGTATAAGTTTCGCCTGCGTTTCTTTTATTTCTAACTAAGTATTATCGTATACTTTCTTAATACGATATATCTCGTCAATAGATATAACTAGGTTATACTTCTTGCCCGCAGTAATATAGTTAGAATAATGATCTGAACGGACACCTACTAAGTATTACCTATTACCCTTTGTATAGAGAGTATAAGGATATATTATAAATCTAGATAATTTACTAGAGAGTTCTTTACGACAGACGATGGGATCTTTAGAATAGATATTTCGACGAGGAGGCATAAAGGATAGATAGTTTCTCGGGACGAGAAATCTGGAGGAGGGGCTAGTATTAGAACCCTTGGTTCTAATAGGACTATCCTGTAGGACAAGGTACTATAGACAGGACTAGCAACTGTAGCGATAAGCGTAACGAGCGCTATGCGCTTATGGCGCTTATGGATGATGAGCGTAATGAGCGCCGTGCGCTCATATCGCTTATAGAGTACTTGGTAGGATTTCCTATATCTATATATACGGGGCCTTGCCCGTTATTTAGAACAGTGTATTCAACTTGGTAAACCACTACTTGGTTAATCTTACTGGTACTCCTTGTACTATACTTTACTAGTTATCAATATAGAATACATTGACTACCTTCAATCATAAAGACTGCCATTCTACCTGAGTAACTCCTCTCCCACAGAAGCATAAGACATATACACCTATACCCGGTTATCGCACCGTTAGGTAAACGATCGGACGTGGGTCGTAACAAAGGTATATAATAAGTATACTATCGTTAACGGCCGAGTTTGTAAAATCTAGGCTGCGCTAGGTAAGGCTATAGAGATAGCCTTGAAGTTAAAGTGTAAAGGAGGTAAAAATATATCAGGCCTACTACCGAAGCGTTAGAAGATAAAGATACTGCTAAAGGAGTTAGTAACCGAGATAAAAGGAAAGGGCGAGAAGACTATACTAAGGAAGGATACTACGCAGGAGCCTATATAGGAGCCTCTACTACCTCCAAAAAATACTATACCCGTAAAGTAGAAGCCGAATATAATTCTTATCGATAGCGATGAAGATAAAGAGGAGCTACTACTAGACAATAATATAAAGGATAAGCTTATTACTACCCTAACTCTGGATAATAAAAACCTTAAGAAGAACTTACGTATCGCGGAAGGAAAGGTAGTAGCTATAGTATAGCTACTTGAAGGATTTTATAAGGTATTCAACAGCTATACTATACGTATATTCAAGTAGAGCAGGATTATTACCTACTGGAAATTATTTATGCCGTAGACGAAGGTTTCTATATAAATATTAAAGGTCTAGAGCGCTTTTAAAGCTGCAAAGAACGAAATAGACGAGCTTATAGATAATCGGGTATACTATAATAGTATCGCCAAGCGTGTTAACGACGCTATAGTTCTTTTCACCGACGCTTTCCCTGCTATATCGCGTGTTACCTTTTATAATGGTTTATTTGAGAGCTAGAGACAAGCTCCTTCGGAGAACTTTAAGAAGCTAGTAGAAGATAGTAATATCGAGCTTAATACTCGAGGAGAGCTATATATTATCGAATAAGTATAGCTGAGAAAAGGTACGGCACTAATACTCTACCTATCAACTTTTCATTCCTGATAACAGCGACCCTAAATAATAGTTAGCTATTACTTTTCATTCCTGATAACGGCGACCCTAAATAATAGTTAGCCATTTCTTTTCATTCCTGATAACGGCGACCCTAAATAATACTATTTCTTTCATTCTTGATAACGGCGACCCTAAATAATAGGAATATCGAAGTCGTACGGAATCGCGACACTAGCAAGGCAATTCTCTTGATATATATAGTATCTTCTAGCTTCTTGATGCCTCGTGGGCGAACGGTATCTTTCGGCGGGGGCAACTATTATGGTTGCTGGTTACTAGTTACTAGTTGCTAGTTACTAGTTACTGGTTGCTGGTTGCTGGATTAGTAAGCGCTTACGCCCGGCCTCATGTATTTCTCCCGCTCAGGAGCTAAGAAAAACAACAACTCATTCAACCCCAATAACTCGTTCATTGTGATCTTTGCGCGTTGCATATTTCATCCTTACTAAGACCCTGCCAATGTCGGACTACGGCTCAGCTCTTCGCTAGCGTTACGCTACTATATACAAAGGTATTTAAAGACGTGAAGTGGTTATATTACTGGTATAGTATAGATAGTTCTATATTAGAACTAATTACTAAGGATCCTCAGGAAAGAAGTAGGCAGACCGCTCCTTAAGGTTCTCTCTATAGGTAATATATAACTACTATTAGGCAGCTTGCGCACTACTGAGAGCCTAGCTCCTGATATCTACCAAGTCGGTCAAATATTATCCCGACCTACTCCGGTACTCTGCGCACTAGGAGATATCGGAATAACTTTACTAACAAGATAGACCCTTCCAATATAATAGTTAGTATTATAATTATCTCCCCCCTTAAGTACTAGCCCTCTAGTATAAAGCTATAGCGGCGCGCCTTTGTAGCGCGTATATAGTAGAGAGGCTAGATAGTTACTAGGTAGAGCTTATTAAAACCCTTCTAAAACCTAATAGGAAAAAGGAGGGGAAAGAGTCCCTACTTTATATAAGCTCCGAGATAACGCAAGTATATCTACTATCGAAATAACGAAATTACGAGGTGAATTTATTTCGAAGTAAATATTATATAACGTTAGCTAACCGCTATTACTATAACGAAATTACGAGGTAAATTTATTTTAAAGTAAATCTTGTAGAATACTAGCTAACTGCTATCGCCATATTAAAACCCTATAGATTCCCCTTTTACTTCCTTCTTTTATAATACCGCTTATAGTACTAACTATTCTCGATTCCCGAGTAAGGAGAGTTATCACGGAGTTATCGTAAAATAATATTAATATTTTAACAGTTAATAATAATAGAAGTAGTAGTAGCTATAGTAGTAGAAGTAAGTATAGTTCAATACGTAAAAGCTCCGTTGTCGAGGCGCTACTAATATTCGCAGTGGCGGACCTCCTATATAGGCCGTACCTTCGGGTACAAGTCTAGTATTACTATAGGCTGGTACCTCCTTATACTCGGTACAAGGGGGTACGATATAGAGTGAACCGTTATATTATAGTATAGGTATTACTTAATATTCTACCTACGTTCCGCTAATATTAAAGATACTACTAGAGTTTAGGGCAGAGGCCCGGGCGCTCTCCGCCGAGTCGGCCGGTAGTATAGTAGCGGTGGGCGTGTCACGCCCGTTAGTCCAGCGTATTAGGGACCTACTTTAGTAGGTTACTTAGTAGCGTAAGGACTATAGTATAACCCCCGCTATATCAGGTAATCGGTTAGCTTAGCAGGTAGCTAACCTAGAAGGGAGGGTGCGGGTGTTAGTAAGATATCCAAATCTATAAGTTAACTCCGCTAACTCGCTATAGAAGGTAAGTTATATTCTATTCTTTCCTTCTCTATCCTTCTATTATACTACTATCCTTAACTTCGCTTATATACCTTATACCCTATATATATACTAACTAATTTTTTCTAGGATAAGGTAGAAGGGCTACGTGTTATAAACGCGGAGGTAAGTATAGCGGAGGAGGAGAGTAATAAGGAAGAAGAGGAGGAAGGGGAGGAAGAGGAGGAAGAGGGGTTTAAGGAAAGTAGGGAGGATAATAAAGAGGAGGTAGAGGAAGAAGAGGAGGTAGAGGAAGAAGAGGAGGTAGAGGAAGAGGAGGTAAGCTCTAGCGCACCGTATACTACCGCTATATACTAAGTTATATAGCTACCTATAAGCTAACCTCGAAGCGAGGTTATTCAGGGTACCGCGTTAGAGGAGTAGAGGGAGAGGAGGATAGAGGAGAGGAGGGTAGTAAGGAGGGAGAAGAGAAGAGAGAGGAGGAGAGCTATAAAAGCAGCGAAGAGAGTAAGCGGTATTACTCCGCTACTACTCCTTATACTAACTTTCTAGGCTTAGTCCTCTTAGATTATATTCTTGCTTTTTCCTTTTAGTATTCTAGCGTTTAGTATTAGGCGCTCGCTATTCAAAAGAATCAAGATAATTTTCCCCTACTCTTCCTTCTGTATCCTATATACTCCTTAATCATTTTACGATAGTACTATAACCGCTCTACCCGTTCCTTTACTAATAGTATCTCCCCCCTTAGGGAACCGTCCCCGGCTTCCCAATGAATTTCGGGGTTATAACTATATCCCGCAAAGACTAAGATATTATCCAAATATACTATATACGTTATATCGACTAGGCCTATAAAGGCCTAATTAATATACGCTTGGAAAGTAGTAGGGGTATTTACTAACCTAAATGGTATAATAAGATATTCAAAGTGACCGTAACGCGTACGGAATACTATCTTCTATTCATCGCTACGCTGAATTCGGATATAGTAATATATATCCTTAAGGTCTAACTTCGAGAAGATTTTGGTACCGCTTAAGCGGTCTAGCGTCTCCGTAATTAGGGGTAATAGGTACCGATTCTTAATCGTCACCGTATTTAACCCTCGATAATCTATATAAAGATATAGCCCTCTATCCTTCTTCGGTACGAAAAGTATAGATACTCCTACCGGCGAAACGGAGTGGCGAATCTACTTCTTTCCTAGTATATCGTTAAGGTACCGCTAAAGCTCCGTTAGCTCTATTCTTAATAGATTATAGATAGGACTATAAGGTAGCTCCCTACCGTCTAACTTAATAGCGTAGTCTCCCTACTTTTATTTAGGCAAGATCCCTACTTTCTTACTTAAGAAGATATCTTTATACTCCTATAATTTAGGAGGAAGGGTTATATTAAACTCGTTAGTCTGAGGTTACTCCGCTATTACGGCGCTAGCGTAAACTATAGCGAATACTTTCTATTCCTATTACAAAACTTTGCCAAATTTAGTCAGTCCATCCAGCTATATCAGCCTAGGATTTATTTGGTACCGCTATTAGCGCGCTAGCGTATTAATTATAATACCTAACTTATAAAGCGCCGGTATCCCGATTATTAAGTCGGGACCCTCCTAGTCTATAGTATAGAACAAGAAACTATATTCCTTTTCTTACCCCTAGTTATTAGTAGCTATATAGCTCAACTAAAACGCCCTATAATAAAAAGTGCCTTGCCTACTTAGTTATACCGGCGTCGGCAAGATAGCGCGCTCTAGCTGTAATTATATTATACTATGAACCGCTGAGAGACCAAGCTAATCGTTGCCCTAGGGTTAACCAGCCCCTTAAAGGGCTATCGACTACCTAGGAGGATTACTTATCCCTTAAGGTAAAGAGGTTCTAAAGCTTCTATTCGTCGATCTTTCCCTGTATACTCGATAGCGGCGGGGTACTATCTTTCTCTAACTATACCGAATTGGCAGGAGTAAAGCTTGGATCATCCCTATAGGGATATTCTGGCTTCTAATGCCCCGTCTCACCGTAATAATAATAACTATTATTATAGTAGTCAGGGTTAGCCTTAGGTACTAGATAAGACTTAGAATCTTATCTCTTCTTGCCACCTCGCTAATATCCTACTAGCTCTCCGCTAGCGGACTTAGTCGGAGTACTAGACACCCGTTCTTCTAAAGGCCTACCCTTACTACTAGACCTAGGTATTAATAGATAATACTCAAGGTTCTTTTCTTATATAATCGCAAGTACTAAGAGACTATCACGTATCGTCGGGATACTACTAGTACTTAGGATTTTAGACTTTAACTCAGGGCGGAGTTTAGTTAAAAAGCTATTTACCCGGAACTCTTCTAATAGGGGGTAATATAGCTTTCCAGTTCTTCTAGATAAGCTTTAAAGATAGAAACCTTCTGTCCCTACTATTACTTAGCGCTATTTAAGCGCTTATAGGTAAGTAGTCAGCGATTCACTAGGTCTACTACTAAATCTAAGAGAAACTAAGAAAAGTTCTTAAAAGAGTAATCGTCTAGCTATTCCTTCCGAAAGTATTAGCGCTACTAGGTCGCTATATCTCCTTCTAGGGACTATATATAGTAGAGAATTTTCGCTCTATCGGTAGTAAAATATTTAGGACTTAGGAGGAATTTGATTTCGATGTTAGCGAACTAGCGTAGATACTCTCCTTCGCTACTCCTGTAGTAGAATTATATCTTTTCAGGATATATCATCTTTGCCGCCAGTAAGACCGATAGCGCCTTACTATCGCTAAGCCTATTAAAGTCTTCTATATTAGCTTCAGCTCCTAGTCGAAGCTCTACGTTCCGAGCTTCTAACTCTTAGACGCGTTTTTCTTCTAATAAGCGTTGGTTTTCTACCTTAAGTTAGATAATCCTCTACTAGAGTACCGAAGATAAAAGGGTCGAGTCTAAGGACTCCGCTATTAGCGTATTATCGGAGCGCGGAGTCCCTATTTCTAAAAGGCGCGGTTATCTTACTATAATATCCTACTCCGGGCCTTTAGCCTCAAAGGTTGGAGTAATTAGAACTATAAGATATACTCCCCGTTAGCGGGCCGTTATCGCTCTATAAACTAGGCTCCTCGCTAGTAGACCGTTACTACGCCCTAGGATCTATATCCCGCTAGCGCTACAATATCGGACTACGGCTCAGCTCTTCGCTAGCGTTACGCTACTATATATAAAGGTATTCAAAGACGTAAAGTAGTTATATTACTGGTATAGTATAGATAGTTCTATATTAGAACTAATTACTAAGGATCCTTAGGAAAGAAGTAGGCAGACCGCTCCTTAAGGTTCTCTCTACGGGTAATACATAACCGCTATTAGGCAGCTTGTGCACCACTAAGAGCCTAGCTCCTGACATCTGCTAAGTCGGTCGAATATCATCCCGACCTACTCCGGCGCTCCGCGCACTAGGAGATATTAGAACAACTTTACTAACAAGATAGACCCTTCCAACATAATAGTTAGTATTATAAATATTATAATAAAATATTTCCTATAAGGGTATATTAGAGTCTACTAGCTCTAAAAGTAAGATATAGAATATCGAATATACTTTAGTATTAGGTAGAAGTTAAAGTTTATAGTTAATAGGTCCTTTTACCCGTTTAATTAAGAATAGTCTAATCTTAATATAATCTAGTTTCTTACTTAGTCTTATTATTCTTATATTTTTTATTAGGAGGTAGACTTTATCCCCCTCTTTAAGCTAAGGAATATTCTTTCTTTTCTTATTAATTTATTCCTTTAATTTATTATTAGAGCTTTAATTATTATTTATATCTCTTTATATAATTCTTTTAGCTCTTCTATCTTAACTAAGGCCTTTTCTATATTTAGCCCTATCCTAGGTCCTAGAAAAGTATTTATATTCTTTCTATAGTTAGTAAAGAATAGTATTAGCTTCGTTATATCCGACCTTTTATTATTATATACTAATTAAGCTATTAGTAGTAGTAATACCTAGTTATTCTATTATCTATTAATATAATACCTAAGGTATACTTCTATAGTTTAATTAGCTCTTTTAGTTTATCTATTAGTCTATAGATAGTAAGCTATTAATATTTATAGCTTCGTTCTAATTACTATAATAAGTATTCTCTAATAGTTTAATATAAAGAGCTTATCTCTATTAGATATAATTAACTTTAGTATACTATAATCTCTTATTAGCTTATCTAATAGTATAAATACTAGCTAATCTACTTTATAGCTTTCCTTGAATAGTATTATAATTATATACTTTATTAATTTATCTATAATAACTATAAATAAGTTAAAGGTATCTTCTATTACTAGATCCTTTAATAGTAGTAGTTTAACTATAAAGTCTATTATAATATTATTATAAGGTAACTCTAGAACTAGTATAAATTATATTTGCCTATACTTTATATATTAAGTAGACTTATTCTACTAGTACTAAATATATTCTTTAATATATTATTTAATACAAGTTAGTGCCCGTAATCTTCACAGAAGATTACCGTAAAAACGGCTATATATCGCTTATTTTATACTCGATTTAGAATATTAAAGCGGAATTAGAAAGCCCTCTATTTATAGTATGTTTTATATACATAAAGCTAAGCCCTAATCCTAATAGGTCAAAAGTTATTAAGGATTTAGTATATTAGTGCGTCGGGGGCGGCTGCGGGGGTAGCTTCAGGGAAGTCCGCAGGCAAAAACATGTTTTTGGAGCTTTCCTTAGCTAAACCTTAGCCAAATTTCAAAATTCGAACGGCGTTGGAAAGCGCATGCTTGGTTCCAAAACTTATGAAATCATCTCGATATCATATGACGTATGTGGCGCGGGGCATTGCTGCGAAGAAGTTGTAGTGCGCATTCAACTTTTGATGTTCCAGGGTCCGGGGGTGCCAAGCTCAGTGCTTGACATCTGGCACCGCCAGAAAAACATGGCGAAAACGCTTCTTTTGCTCATAACTTTTGCGCAAATGGACCGATTTTGAAAATTTCGACGGTGTTGGAAAGCGCATGCTTGGTTCCAAAACTTATGAAATCATCTCGATATCATATGACGTATATGGCGCGGGGAAGTACTGCAAAGAAGTTACGGTGCGTATTCAGCTCAATGCTTGGCATTTGCCACCGAGCTCGCGGTGCATGCAAAACATGGCGAAAACGCTTCTTTTGCTCATAACTATTGCGCAAATGGGCCGATTCTAAAAATTCTTGATGCGCAAGCAAGCTAATGATTAAGTCCAAAACTTATGAAATCATCTCGATATTATATGGCGTATGTGGCGCGGGGCATTGCTGCGAAGAAGTTGCGGTGCGTATTCAACTGAGCTTGCGCTGCCCGCAAAACATGGCGAAAACGCTTCTTTTGCTCATAACTATTGCGCAAATGGGCCGATTCTAAAAATTCTTGATGCGCAAGCAAGCTAATGATTGACTCCAAAACTTATGAAATTATCTCGATATCATATGACGTATGTGGCGCGGGGAAGTACTGCGAAGAAGTTGCGATGCGAATTCAAGTTTTGGTGGTTGAAGGCGCTAGGCCGAAAAGCGTACTATCAGGGGGGAGAAGTATAGGGCTATTCTAATTGGCTGCAAGTGCGGAATTGCTCCGAATTTCCTCATAATCTGTTATTAGAAGAAAGATAAGTACGAAGTTTCGGCGCTATATATCCTTATCCTAGGAGTTCTATTATCTTAGATACTCTAGAGTAACCTTATAAAGGGTTATTATAGTAATCCCTAATTACTTCTTCGATATATAATTTAGGTAAGTAAGTTTTTTCCTAATATTTTAGTAGTACTATTTTTAGCTACTATCTCTATAGTATTACTATAAATTTATTATTATTATAGGCCTTTATAATCTTATCTATTATATTAGGTCCTAATATCTATAGAGTTATTACTAGTATATAATATAGTACTAATAATCCGTTAGCTTATCGTTTTAGGATTAGTTATTCTATACTATTCTTTTCTTCTATATAGTCTAACTATCTACTTAAAGTATCGGCTCGTCTATTATCTTTTCTAGGGGTATAGATTATTTTAAACTTATATTATCCGAGTAGTTCTAACTATTAAACTTATCTTCTATTTAATTCTTTTATTATTATAAAGTTAAGAAGATTCTTATAATCTATAAAGATAGTTAGGTCTAAGTAGCTTTCTACGTATACTCTCTAATTCTAAAGTATATATACTACGGTAAGTAGTTCTTTATTATATATATTATAGTTTTATTCTACTACTAATATCTTTCTTAAAACGTAGATAACTAGATACTACTTTTAGTCCTTTATTTAATAAAGGTATACTCCTACTATAAGATCTAAGGTATCTATTTTAATATAAGCCGGTTTGTTAGCCTAAAAGGTATAGAGTACTAGAGGATCTATATATACTTTCTTTAATATATTAAATAACTTCTATTATTCTTATCCCTATATAAATCTAATATCCTTCTTTATAATATCTATAAGTAGAAGTACTTTCTTTAAGTATCCTTTAATAAACTTTCTATTAAAGTTAGCAAATCCTAAGAAACTTTATACTACTTTAATATCTTTTAGTATAGACTATTCCGCTATAGCTTTGATTTTTTCTAGACTTATACTACTACCTTATATACTAACTATAAATTCTAGAAACTTAATAGAGTCCTTATAAAACTTATACTTTTCTAGTTTAAGGAGAAGTCCCGCTTATAATAGGTATCTAAGGATATTCTATATATATAGAATATATTCTTCCTTATTTTTAGAGTAAATTAAGATATTATCGAGGTACGCTATTACTATTTAATCTAAGTATACTTATATAATATTATTAATAAGTACTTAGTAGGTTACTAGTACGTTAGTAAGTCTAAATAGTATTACTAGGTACTTATAGTAGCTATATCTAGTTTAGAAGGTAGTTTTCTATTCTTCGCCTTCTTTTATCTAAATTAGATTATATATACCTCTAAGATCTAGTTTTATAAATATCTTTACCTTACTAAGCTAATTCTATAGCTCGCTAATATTTAGTAAAGGATACTAATTTTTGATTATAATATTATTTAACTTTTAATAGTTAATATATAGCTATAAGCTTCTATTCTTCTTTAGTATAAAGAGGATTAGATAATCTACTAGTAATTTAGATTCCCGAATAAATCCCTTTTTAAGATTCTCTTTAATATACCTATAAAGTACTTTAAGTTCCTTTTCTAATAATATATAGATAGGTCTAAATATTAGTACCTTACTAGATTCGAGTTCGATCTTATAATCCTATAGTTAGTACTTAGGTAATAATTTTATACTTATCTCTTCCTTAAATAGGTATATCTATTATTTATATTCCTAAGGGATTATAGAAGGTTTATCTTTCCCTTCTATAGCTCTCTCTTTAATATTCTACTAACCTTTACTAGTAACTAAGGAGTTAAGCCTTCTCTTTTAGAAGTTACTCTTATCTTTTAAGGATAAAGTAATATATACTTTAACTAGTCTTCGGTTTATCCTCTTATCTATTATTATCTACTATTAACTAATAGGTCTAATACTAGTAATATATCTAGATCGTTCGAATTTTAGTACTTTTATCTTCTAGTTAATTTCTAGATTATATTTATTTAACTAAGGTATTCCTAAAATAATATTATAAGTAGCTATTCCTACTATATCGAATATAATCTCCTTATAGTATTATTGAATTATTACTAATAGGGAGTATATTTCCTCCTCTAATTTTCCTATTAAGAATACTAATCTATTAGCTAGGCGAAGTTCGTAGAACTATTTCTTTCTTTAGGTTAATAGTTTATTAGTATCTACTAAGTTCCTTAAGATAAAATTCTCTATAGCTCCGCTATCTATTATCGCTATAGTCTACTATCTAATAATATTTACTAGTATAATAATATAAGTTTAGTATTAGGCAGAATATAATTATTATTTAGGGATTAATATATTAATCTCCTTATACTTTCCTCTAGTATAAGGGATTACTCTTTTCCCTATATTAGTAGGAATCTATATATTTCCTTTATTACCCTATACGGAATATATCTATTATATAGATAGCTATACTATAGTATTTAATTGTATACTCTACTCCCGAAAACCCTAAATAAGTTATTTATTTCTTTTTTCTACTTCTCTATAAAGTATAGGAAGTAATAGTACTTTCTTTTACTTATAAGATACTATTAGTATCTATCTTCCTATAAGGTATACTCCCCGTTAGCGGGCCGTTATCGCTCCGTGAACTAGGCTCCTCGCTAGCGGACCGTTACTGCGCCCTAGGATCTGCGTCCCGTAGGCGCTACGATATCGGACTACGGCTTAGCTCTTTACTAGCGTTACGCTACTATATATAAAGGTATTCAAAGACGTAAAGTAGTTATATTACTAGTATAGTATAGATGGTTCTATATTAGAACTAATTACTAAGGATCCTTAGGAAAGAAGTAGGTAGACCGCTCCTTAAGCTTCTTCCTGCGGGTAATATATAGCTACTATTAGGCAGCTAGCGCACTACTAAGAACCTAGCTCCTGATAGCTGCCAAGTCGGTCGAATATCATTCCGATCTACACTAGCGCTCCGTATACTAAGAGATATTAGAATAGCTTTACTAATAAGGTAGACCCCTTCCAATATAATAGTTAGTATTATAATTATCTCCCCCCTTAAGTACTAGCCCTCTAGTGCAAACCTGTAGCGGCGTATATTCGTAGTATATACCGATAGTAGGGCTAGATAGTTATATATAGAGCTCGTTAAAAACCTTCTAAAACCCGATAGGAAAAAGGAGGGAAAAGAGTCTCTACTTTATATAAGCTCCGAAATAATATAAGTATATTTACTACCGTAGTAACGAGATTATAAGGTAAATTTATTTCGAAGTAAATCTTATATAACGCTAGCTAACCGCCGTCGCAATATTAAAAACCCTATAGATTCCCCTTTTACTTTCTTCCTTTGTAACTCCTACTACTTATAGTATATAACCTATAATCTAATACTCCTTTAATAGGTATAGACTCTAATTAATAATAGATTATCTTGTTATAACAATTTTCGATTCCTAAGTAAGTAGAGCTATCGCGGAGTCGTTATAGAATACTATTAATATCTTAATAGTTAATAATAGTAGTAGTACTAGAAGTAAGTATAATTTAATACGCAAGAGCCCCGCTATCGGGGCGCTACTAATATTCGTAGTAGCGGACCTCCCGTATAGGCTATACCTTCGGGTACAAGTCTAGTACTACTATAGGCTAGTACCTCCTTATACTCGGTGCAAGGGGGTATAATATAGAGTGAACCGTTATATTATAGTATAGGTATTACTTAATATTCTACCTGCGTTCCGCTAACGTTAAAGATACTACTAGAGTTTAGGGCAGAGGCCTAGGCGCTCTCCGCTAAGTTAGCCGGTAGTATAGCGGTAGCGGGCGTATCACGCCCGTTAGTCCAACGTATTGGGGACCTACTTCGGCAGGTTACCTAGTAGCGCAAGGACTATAGTATAACCCCCGCCACGTCGGGCTATCAGTCAGCTCGGCAGGTAGCCGACCTAGAGGGGAGGGTGCGGGTATTAGTAAGAATTCCGAATCTGTAAGTTAACTCCGCTAACTCGCCGTAGGAGGTAAGTTATATCCTATTCTTTCCTTCTCTATCCTTCTATTATACCGCTTTTCTTAACTCCGCTTATACACCTTATATACTATATATATACTAACTAATTTCTTCTAGGATAAGGTAGAAGGGCTATATATTATAAGTATAGAGGCAAGTATAGCGGAGGAGAGTAAGGAGGAGGAAGAGGAGAGTAAGGAGGAAGAGAAAGAGGAAGAGGAAGAGGAAGAGAAAGAGGAAGAGGAAGAGGAAGAGAAAGAGGAAGAGAAGTAGGAGGGGTTTAGGGAAAGTAGGGAGGATAATAAAGAGGAGGTAGAGGAAGAAGAGGAGGTAGAGGAAGAGGAGGTAAGCTCTAGTATACCGCCTATTACCGCTATATACTAAGTTATATAGCTACCTATAAGCTAACCTCGGAGCGATATTATTCGAGGTACTATATTAGAGGATCTAGAGGAGAGGAGGATAGAGGAGAGGAGGGTAAGGAGGAGGGAGAAGAGAAAAGAGAGGAGGAGAGCTATAAAATTAGCGAAGAGAGTAAGCGATATCACTCCGCTACCGCCGCTTATACTAACTTTCCAGGCTCGGTCCTCTTAGATTATATTCTTGCTTTTTCCTTTTAGTATTCTAGTATTTAGTAGCTCGGCGATAGAACTACGGGTTTTATAGTTATATTCAATTAAGATAACTTTCTCCTATACTTCCTTCCGTGTCCTATATACTCCTTATACTTATACTTAAGGACTAGCGTATTAACAAGTTTATCCTCTAGTAACTATTAGTTATAGATATTACCCTATCTAGTCTACTTAACCTTATACTATATACCTTCCTTATTCTTTACCTTATTAATAATTTCTTCTACCTCCTACTATTCTTTATTATTAATAAGTTCTAGGGGCTATATAAAATCTACTAACTCCGCGCTATCGCGTAAATAATAGGGTTTAAGTAAGGATATATAAAAGGTATTATAGATATAATAATCCGGGGGTAGTATAAGTCGGTACGCCTATACTCCGACCTTATCTTTAATTCTAAAAGGGCCGATAAACCGATAGGATAGCTTCTTACTTAGCCGCCTTTACTTAAGGTTTTTAGCCGATAGTATTACTAATTAGCCTACTTGGTACTCTTTAGGCTTATATTCTTAGTTATAATACTTCGTCTACGCCTTGATAGCTCCCTACTAATACTCCTTAATCGTTTTACGATAGTACTATAACCGCTCTACCCGTTCCTTTACTAATAATATCTCCCCCCTTAGGGAACCGTCCCCGGCTTCCTAATGAATTTCGGGGTTATAACTATATCCTGTAAAAAACGGCGAGTAGCTAACAGAGCTATAGAGGCTATTTATATAAGTAAATTCGGCTACGGGCAAGAGCTTTACCTAGTTTGTTTATTCTGAATTCGTAAACGTCCGTAAGAAATACTCTAATATCTAGTTTTAGTATTCTATCTAACCATCCGTCTATAGGTAAAAAGCGGTGCTTATACGCCGCTTAATCTTTATATAATAGTAAATCGCTAACTAGAACGCACTTATAAATATAGAGCCTCTATCGCTTATAATACTAGTTAGTATACTATATCAGCAGATAACTTTATTAAAGAAGAGTTCCGCTAGCTCGGCGGCGGCGATAGTTTTAGTAGTAGGCAGATAACGAGCTATCTTGGTGAATCTATCTACTACTACCAAAATCGAGTTATATACGACGCCGCCCCGTTTACTCGGAGGTAATCCCATTACAAAATCCATGGTTAATTCCTACTATAGACCTTTTAGTAATAGTAATAATTATAATTCGCTATAAGGACGATATCTAGCTACTTTGACCCTTTAACAGATGTCGTATATATATACGTAGCTCTGCGCCTACTCCGCGATATTATACTAATAGTACTTGCGCTATAGGAGCTCTAGCGTCTTTTCGGCTCTAAAGTATCCTACTAGGGGGTCGTCGTAGTATTTACCAATTAATTCTTATCTTAAAGTACTATCTTTAGGGATATATAGTTATCCCTTATACCGAAGGAGGTTCTTATTATTAAAAGACTAATCTTAATCTAGAAGGCGCGGGCGCCCCTCTAACTCTACGCTGTTACTTCTATATTTCCTAACCTACTTATTATAGCGTTATAAATTAGAAATTAGCGACTTAAGTAGTCTTTAGGTATCTATATAAGGCCCTTCCTTAAGATCTCTAACGGTTTTCCTTAGTATAACTACCTAAATACCTGCAACTTGCGACCCTAGCTATAGTATCGCCTTATCGGCGCGCTTATATACTTATATCCTCTATAGACCAAAGTACTAGCTTATTCTGCAACGTTAGTAATAGCTTAGTATTTAATAGCAAGGCCCCTTTATAATCTAGGCGTCTAGAAAGAGGATTAGCGGGATTGGTTTTACCCGCTCTATAGATTATCTCGAAGTTATAAGCTACGAGCTTCAGCGCCTAGCGTACTTACCGTAGCGTTAACTCTTTCAGCTTTATAAATCCCCGTAGATTATTATAATCCGTTAGAACCTCTACCGGGAAAAGGCTTCCTTCTAGGTAGTATCGCTACTACTTGAACGCCGTGATAACTACGAGCAATTCTTAGTTATACACTTTATAATTTTACTTAGCAGGAATTATTTTACGAGACTAGAATATAACTAGCCGCTAGCTCCCCTAGTTATCCGGTTATAATAGGATACCTATAATAGTAAAATTCGATATATCGGTCTTAACCCTGATTTTCTAAGACGGATTGAAATATTATAGTAGAGGGGCTTTAGTAAACTTCCTATATAGTTATTAGAACGCCGTCTGCGCGTTATCAGACTACTCGAGTAGTCCCGTTTTCCTTCTATCCTTACTACCTTTTAGTAGGCTAGTAAGTAGCACTATAATAGCCGAATAATAATAGATAAAACGACGATAGAAATTCGTAAAGCCTAGGAATACCTGGACTTCTCGATAAGTCTTCGGTGTTAGCCAATCCCCAATTATCTCAACTCTATATATATCTATCTCTATACTAGCGGTAGAGACGATAAAGCCTAAGTACTTAACCCGGGTCGTAAAAAACTTATACTTCTTCCGGTTCGTATAGAGTTAGAATTACCGAAGTCTTTAGAGCACTCCTTTAACGTACCTCTAGTAGTCCGCTAGGGTTTCCGAAAAAACCAAGATATTATCCAAATATACTATATACATTATATCGACTAGGCCTATAAGGGCCCGATTAATATACGCTTAAAAAGTAGTAGGGGTATTCGCTAACCTAAATAGTATAATAAGATATTTAAAGTGACTATAACGCGTACGGAACGCTGTCTTCTATTTATTACTACGCTTAATTCGGATATAGTAATACGCATCCTTAAGGTCTAACTTTAAGAATACTTTAGTACCGCTTAAGCGGTCCAGTATCTTAGTAATTAGGGGTAATAGGTACCGATTCTTGATTATTACCGTATTCAACCCTCGATAATCTACGTAAAGATATAGCCCCCTATCCTTTTTCGGTACGAAAAGTATAGGTACTCCTACCGGCGAAATAGAGTAGCGAATCCACTTCTTTCCTAGTATATTATCAAGGTACCGCCGAAGCTCTATTAACTCTATCCTCGATAGATTATAGATAGGACTATAAGGTAGCTCCCTACCGTCTAACTTAATAGCGTAGTCTCCCTACTTTTATTTAGGTAAGATCTCTACTTTCTTACTTAAGAAGATATCTTTAAACTCCCGTAATTCAGGAGGAAGGGTTATATCGAACTCGTTAGTCCGAGGTTACTCCGCTATCGCGGCACTAGTATAAATTACAGCGAATACTTTCTGTTCCTATTACAAAACTTTGCCAAATTCGGTCGGTCTATCCAGCTATATCAGCCTAGGATTTATTTAGTACCGCTATTAGCGCGCTAGCGTATTAACTATAATACCTGACTTATAAAGCGCTAGCATCCCGATAATCAAGTCGGGACCCTCCTAGTCTACGGCGTAGAACAAGGAACTATATTCCTTTTCTTACCCCTAGTTATTAGTAGCTATATAGCTTAACTAAAACGCCCTATAATAAAAGGCGCCTTATCTACTCAGCCATACCGGCGTCGGCAAGACAGCGCGTTCTAGCTATAAATTATATTGTACCACGAACCGCTGAGAGACCAAGCTAATCGTCGCCCTAGGGTTAATTAGTCCCTTAATAGGCTATCGACTACCTAGGAGGATTACTTATCCCGTAAGGTAAAGAGGTTCTAAGGCTTCTATTCGTCTGTCTTCCCCTGCTTACTTAGTAGTAGCAGGGTACTATCTTTTTTTAACTATACCGTATTAATAGGGGTAAAGCTTGGATCATCCCTATAGGGATATTCTGGTTTCTAATACCCCGTCTTACCGCAATAATAATAACTATTATTATAGTAGTCAGGGTCAGCCTTAGGTACTAGATAAGACTTAGAATTTCATCTCCTCTTGCTACCTCGCTAATATCCCGCTAGCTCTCCGCTAGCGGACTTAGTCGGAGTACTAGACACCCGTTCTTCTAAAGGCCTACCCTTACTACTAGATCTAGGCGTTAATAGGTAACGCTTAAGGTTCTTTTCCTATATAATCGTAAGTACTAAGAGACCATTACGCGTCGTTAGGATACTACCGGTACTTAGGATTTTAGACTTTAACTCAGGGCGGAGTTTAGTTAAAAAGCTATTTACCCGGAACTCTTCCGATAGGGGAGTAATATAGCTTTCTAGTTCTTCTAGGTAAGCTTTAAAGACAGAAACCTTCTATCCCTACTATTACTTAGCGCTATTTAAGCGCTTATAGGCAAGTAGTTAGCGATTTACTAGGTCTGCTACTAAATCTAAGAGAAACTAAGAAAAGTTCTTAAAAGAGTAATTATCTAGCTGTTCCTTCCGAAAGTATTAGCGCTACTATATCGCTATATCCCCTTCTAGGGACTATATACAGTAGAGGATTTTCGCCCTATCGGTAGTAAAATATTTAGGACTTAGGAGGAATTTAATTTCGACGTCAGCGAACTAGCGGATATACTCTCCTTCGCTGTTACCGTAATAGAGCTATATCTTTTCAGGGCGTATTATCTTTGCCGCTAGTAAGACTAATAGCGCCTCGCTATCGCTAAGCCCCTTAAAGTCTTCTATATTAGCTTTAGCTCCCAGTCGAAGCTCCGTATTCCGAGCTTCTAACTCCCGGACGCGTTTTTCTTCTAATAAGTATTAGTTTTCTACCTCAAGTTAGGTAATCCTCTACTAGAGTGCCGGAGATAAAAGGGTCGAGTCCGAGGACTCTACTGTCGGTAGGTTATCGGGGTATATAGTCTCCGGTTCTAGTTCTTCTGAAGAGCGCGGTTGTCTTACTATAATATCCTACTCCGGGCCTTTAGCCTTAAAGGTTGGAGTAATTAGAACTATAAGGTATACTCCCTGTTAGCGGGCTGTTATCGCTCTATAAACTAGGCTCCTCGCTAGCGGACCGTTACTGCGCCCTAGGATCTGCGTCCTGCAGGTGCTACAATGTCGGACTACGGCTCAGCTCTTCGCTGGCGTTACGCTACTATATACAAAGGTATTCAAAGACGTGAAGTAGTCATATTACTGGCACAGTATAGATGGTTCTGTATTAGAACTAATTACTAAGGATCCTCAGGAAAGAAGTGGGTAGACCGCTCCTTAAGCTTCTTCCTGCGGGTAATATATAGCCGCTATTAGGCAGCTAGCGTACCACTGAGAACCTAGCTCCTGACAGCTACCAAGTCGGTCGAATATCATTCCGATCCACGCTAGCGCTCCGCGCACTAAGAGATATCGAAACAGCTTCACTAACAAGGCAGACCCCTTCCAATATGATAGTTGGTATTACACTTCCTTATACTTCTACTACTAGATTTCTCTATAAGGTATCTTCTTCCGAAGAGGTATTATATACTCTTTTACTAAGTTATTTCTTTCTTCCTTATATATTAAGTAATTAGATAATATATATTTAGTATATAAAACTTCTCTATATTACTAATACTCTCTATTATATTAATAGTCTCGTATAGGCTCTTTCTATTTAGATTCTATAGATAATTACTTTTCTAGTAGTCCTTATACCTTATTTTCGATTTTATTAAAGAATTCGATTTTATCTTTATTATCTAATTAAGGTTCTCTAATTTCTAGTAATTCTTTTTCTACTTGGGATATAGTAGATCTAGGTTCGGGTATTACTATTAGTCTCTCTAGACTAGCCTTCTATTATTCCTAATCTATCTTATACTATTAAGATCTATTACTATCCCTATAGTAGTACCTCTATACTTCTTTATTAAACTCTAATTTAAAAGTATTATCTTCTAAATCTTATTTTAATTCTTCCTTAAAGGGTTCTCCTTCTAAGTTATAGAGTAGCTATATTTCTTTAGAGTTATCCTTATTATCTAGAGATCCTCCTTCTATTATATTAATCTATAGTTAGTATACTATATTCTTCGACCTATAGTCTCTAGCTATATAGCCTAGTTTACTATAGCTATAGTAAGTAATTACTTTCTTACCCCTATACTACTTTTTCTCTTTAAAGTTTCCTTTCTTCTTTTCTATTTAGATAAAATTAATTTCTATTAGTACTATACCGCGGTAGTAATTATATTCTCTATAGTTTTATTTATAGTTCTTCGTTTTTAAGAAGAATCCTTTATATTAGGTATCGCTAACTCCTCTATTATACTATTTCTCTATAGATTATTTAAATAGTTTACTATTAATTTCAATTATATTTTCGATAAGTTTATCTAGAGAGTTAATTACTCCTCCGAATCTTATTAGCTTATCTTTAATATTATCTTTAAGGCCTTAATAATATATTCTTATAAGTACTTTATTATCCTAGTTAGTTTTAGTAGTATAGATTTAAAATTAAGTTAAAAACTCTAATACTAACTTCTTCTACTTTATATACTAGATAATATATATTACTATATTCGCTTTATTAGAAGGTCTAAATATATAATAGATTTTAATTATAAACCTTATTATACTCTCTATCTATAGTTTAATATTAGTATTATTATCGTCTTCTAGATCCTCTATATATCTTTTTAGGAAAGGTTTAACCTATTTCTAGACTTACCCTTATAGGTATAATATAGTAAAGGTTATATATCTAGTAACTAGGAGTAAATCTCCCTAGAAGAGAAGGTATAGTTATACTTAAATAAGCTAATTTTCGAGCTTATCTCTATCTCTATAGTATAAGTCTAGTACTACTACCTTAATCCTTTTTCCAGATCCTTTATCTATAGTATAGTATCTCTAGCCGGTAACTATTAAGGTACTTAGGGTAGGGTTTCTACCTAAAGTTATTAAAGAACTTATCCCTTAGGGCATTCAAAGTATTATAACCTACGGTAGCTATATATCTAAAGGTGCGATAGCCACGTAGTCCGTTTAGTATAGTTATACTTCTATAGAAGAGGAGTTATTTAGGTAGAATAGTAGTCTTAAATATAATTAATAACTAATACGTTCTATATTAATAACTAGTAAAGTATAGTATAAGGTTTACTAAGAAGATTGAATATACTATTCTAAAGAGTATAGGGAAGCCTATATATATAGATATAGGAAATCTATACCAAGTATCTATAATCGCTATAATCGCTCCTGGTCGCCTTTAGCGCTCATTTACGATTATATTAAGCGCTCGCCTTGATCGTAGTACAATAATACTACTATTCGCGGCGATCGCGGCGATCGCCTATACTGGTTTGAACGTAGTTTATAGTATATTTTATACTAACTAGTATAGTTATAATATTAGGGTAGGGTTTCTACTCGAAGTTATTAAAGAACTTATCCCTTAGGGTATTCAAAGTGTTACGACCTATAGTTATATCTAAAGGTACGGTAGCCACGTGGTAGTAAGGTTAGTCTACTTCTATAGAAGAGGAGTACTCAGATAGAATAGTAGTCTTAAAGTATATAGTAACTAATATAGTCTATATTGATAATTAAATAAAGTATAGTATAGTATAGTAATAACGAGGTAGTAAATTGAATATACTATTCCAACTGTATAGGGAAGCCCGTATATATAGATATACGAAATCCATACCAAGACTATAATTAGACATGATTATTCTATAATTAGACATGATTATTTTATAATCAGATATAATTACTCTATAATCAAGATGATTATCGCTTAAGGTTCCTATTCTATACCTAGGAATAGTCCTATAACAATCATTTATAGGGTAACGACTTGTCGTATCCTTATCGTAATTGTAACAACAAGCTCGGATACTACCTGTCGAGTGTCCTCGCTAACGATTTCGGTATATATATATTTAGTCTTTAGGAATTCGTTAAGGTGGAATACTAAAATGATAGTATCTCTACTAATAGGATTTGTAGAAGCTGAAGAAGCTACCGTGAATACTTCGGAGGATCTTTAGAAAGTTAGTAGTATAGATATTTCTTACTCGTAGAGAGCTTCTTGGTAAGAGAGTCAAGATTTCGTTATTAAGCTTTTTACTAAGATATAGTTTCTTTAATAGCGAAGATTCGACGACGAGGAAACGCCGGCATCTATATCTTGACGAGATGGTATAGCGTAGAGTTCTTTTGCTAGGATTTATCGGGGCTCGGAAGAATTATTAAGGTACCCTGAGTTCGGTAGGAAGATACGAGTCTTGGTAATATAGTAACTTATACAGCAGCTTACCAATAATACTAGGAGTCGACGGCGTCGAGGAACTCGGGAATGCTAGTATAGTTTTCGACGGTGCCTAGGAAATGCTCTTGACGTTTCCTATACCTGGTGAGGTAAGGTAGTCGTTACGTCGTTACTACTAAACGGTGGTAAGGTATTAAAGAGTGCGGGGCGGAAGAAATGTAGATTACTCAACGTTCTGATGTAATAGACTCGAAGAAAATGGCGGGCAACCCTGGTAGAGGACTCCTGAATCTAGTTGACAGTTAATCGGCGTCGACAGCGTCCGTTGCTACCATGTTGTTATGGACTCTCTAGGTGGTAAACTTCTTGCATTCTCTATAAGCGAGGCTCGGCTATTTCAGATACTAAGCTAAGCTACTACGGGGCTAGTACGCTTGGTAGGAAGCATGCCCTGCCAAATGCTTCGTGACAGTTACTCTAGATTCGGTTAGAGCTAAATCTATGGCTTATCGTGGAGTGGTTTGGTGTTCAAAGTGGGGGATACGCGTCGCCTTGGAAAGTGCGCCGCTCGCTTGGGTGCGCCGCTCGCTTGGGGACTACGTTAGGATACGTCATTTAAAGAATGTTCGTAATCACACCAACTTCATCCCGGCCCGTGTGACAAGGGAGGAAGGTACGACATGGCTCAGCAATACATCCGTAGCCACTTCACTGACAATGAACTCGTGCCGCTTCCGTGATCAAGCGCGCCAAAAAGTGGCAATTCTATTGGCTTATGTAAGTTTGATTGCTCTTCTGAGTTCCTGCAAAGAGCATATCATTGCGTCTAGGCATGCAACTCTGTCAAGCGTATTCTCCGTGGACAACAATCTTAGATCCAGTGACGTTAGGATCATTTTGGGGATCGTACTTGTCTATGGTATCCAAAGGTGCGTACCTCTCGCAAAGAAAGCACATGTCGTTGTAGGCACTACCAGCCACCATGTCAGCACGGGTTTTTTGAGAGATAGCTTACAAGACTTACGTTTGTCTCGTGACATTACCAGGGTGTCCACCAGAGTAATTGAGGTTGTACTTCAAACTGTACAAGCGGTTTCGATCTTCCCATTCTTCTACAGGCTCGGCTGCTTCGAAGTTACGAAGGTAATTCTTAGAATAGACCTTAGCTCGCAGGTATTGACCCCATTCACATCTCCACTGGCCGAGTTCCATCTCATTATGAGCGTAGTATGATCCGGCATCATACAAGATGATGTCTCCAGTATCTGCGTGTGTACCGACGTTGCCTTCCCATAGATCTCCGTGTATGAGACTGGCCTTGATCTGATGGCCCTCAGACTGAAGGACGCCGCACAGCCTTGGTATTACTTTCGTGATGATCTGCTCAGCAGCTTCTTCGAGCTCAGGCCAAGGCCCGTTAGTCTCAATGTCGAGCTTGAGAACGCCTCGGATAAGTTTCGCAAAGAAAACCGCCCAGCTGCTCTCCCACTCCACAGTATGAGGTAGTTTCCCATCGCATGTTGTTACAGGAAAGCCGAACATTCCATTAGGAGATGTGCCTTTACGATGCAGTTCGGCAACACGAGCAGTAAACTGGATTGGTTCAGGTGCTGACATGTCCATGTCAATGTAATCAGAGAGGAAAAAATACGTGTCTGGTGGGCCGACTTTGAACTTTCCCCAACCATGAGGAGCAGGAACTAAGGCAGGTAAGAGGTCGTGTATCGTCGTCACCGAAGTGAACTCTCCAAACATCATCGTTCGGCCGTGATCTTCGCTTGCACACTGTTTATAACGATGTTAGCACAGGCGTCAGCGAGCTCCTGAGGTAGCCCAGCTATACCAGGAACTTAAGTTGCCACATAACTGCTTCGGAATTGGAAGACTTGGAGAGCTATGAAGCTTTTGGTTTGTTACTTCATGCCGCACGCTCAAGAGTAATGAAGAATGATATAGGCTTACTTTCAAGAAGTAGACTTTCGGTTCACCGTCTGGTAGTATCACCTGTATGCGCCCTGTAATGGTCCAGGCCGAGTTTCCGTACGTTTCAGCCGAGATCACCTTCGTCCCTTCCGGCATTACTGTTGTATCGAGCTACTTAGATAACGTACCACCCAAATCTGAGATCGACTCACGCTCAATGACAGCTTCATCCATTGGGAAATTGCCTTCGATGCCGTCCAGGCCAGAATTTGCCTCATGATCACCTCCGTTGAGAAGGGTATGTATTGCTTTCGACATGTTGCGTTCCTGTGGCTCTTACTGCGGCGTGGCTAGGGTAATTATCGGCGTGCAGCACATTTAGCTCTATGCTCGAGTTCTCCTTTCAATTGTAAGCGTCGAGAGTCGCGCAAGACCGAAACACAAGAATGATAAGTGAGTCATCAGGGTAGAAAGCACAGCAGAGTCGACCCAATAGCAACGGACCACGTACAAGAAAAGAGGACCGAGGCCAGAGTAATCACAAGCAAAGTGGCATTAGAACCAATCAAATATCAGCAGAGATGCCTGTAGCGCCTTGCTAAGGGTGTGGGAGGTAAACGCCCGACTATATAGCGAAAAGGCCTGTGGTGAGGGGAAGAAAAGATGGAGCCAGAGCATCCTCCTGTTAAAGAACTCTCTGGACAAGCTAGACGCCGCAGCCAACATCCCGGCGCTGCTTATTCGCTAGAAAATCGACCCGTCTTTGCACCACCCAAACAGCCTAAACATGCATCATGATAAGGGCAGCTGGCCTCTCTTGTAACTGAGACGGCGCACGTTGCGATGGGCTGCGCAACAATGCATACTTTGCCCCCAAGCCATCATGCAAGACTCCAATTATGAGGCCTTGTAGCTAGCCTAGCGCGCTGGTCCTCGGCTTGCCGATCAGAATGTCGTGCGCATGAGAGCAGCTCCGAGCTGTATGCGGTGCACCCTGCTGTTCTTATCGTGCCGATCCAGATAGCTGCGGAAGATCGGTTACATTGTGGTAGGTTTATTTAGCCTCATTGTTACCCGTTGAGATAACGTCTGAGTACACAGACACACACACAACAGATGCAATGAAGCAAATCGGTCAATTGGTTACAGCAAAGGCGAAGTGGTGAGATGCTTGATTTTCAAAGCTATCTGCTTTTCTGCTTTTCTGAGTGCTAAATACTGCTGGGTGGCGGGGGGGTTCGTTCCCTTTCGGGCCTAGCCCCCGGCAACCGGAGGTGGAGGCAACAGTTTGACTCGGGCAATCGCCCCCCTCACACCGTCGTTCTTGCGTAGTTGCTTCCTTTGGCCAACCTGCGACTTTTCGTTCCACCGTATCATAACCTTCTGGTCGAGCAACTCAGTTACCTAACCTGTAGCAAACCAACTATCTTGGCGCACTGCGTCCAGCTGAGAAAAGCGCTAATACATGCTATACGGCCATACGTGGCACCAAATCAGATGACCTGTGTGATCTTAGGCGATCGTAATGGAGGCTTCGAGGATGGTCAGTGCACTTGCAATTGTAAGACAATGCTATGATTGACGTGTGTACGATGGGTCTAGTTCGGGAAACATTTCGGTTCCAGAACTTCAAAGAAAACCCTTGTGGAATCCAACGAAGCAACGCAACTCGATCGAACCTTGTCTACACCACATGCGTCTGTCCTCGAGTCGGGTGCTGAAACTGAGGAGTTGGGCAGAAACGTGCCTCATAGAAGTCTCACAGCAGACCCATCTCTACCCAATCGAAGTAGAAGCCCTGGAGCAAGAGATCCTTTAGGCCTGCACGTCGTACACACCCCGAAGGAAAACCGTAGGCTTGACATCGTCTTTGTCCACGGGCTTGGTGGAACAAGTCGGCTTTCGTGGTCAAAGAACAAAGATCTGAATAAATTTTGGCCATCAAAATTTCTTCCTCTGGAACCCGAAATATGCTTGGGTAGGATATTGACCTTCGGGTACGATGCCAACATCGTTCGTGATGTGTCGAACAAGTCCTCGTCTGTACTGGACTTTGCGAAAGAGCTCCTCTTTGAGCTGAAATATGCCAAAGATGAGAAAACAGACGAATTGGACATTGGCGCTGTAAGGCACGTTGCGCTCGCCTCGATCCAAAAGTCTGATAACTCTACAGGTGCCAATCATCTTCATTGTGCATTCGATGGGAGGTCTGATCGTCAAAGAAGTGAGTCTAGCTTCTCCTTTTTTGATTGCATTCAATTGATAATGAGTAGGCATATCTGCAAGGCCAAAACGATCCAGAATATGAAACAATTGTTCGAATGGTTTCCGCGATACTTTTCTTATCTACGCCGCATAGAGGGACCAACCTTGCAGAGACCCTCAATCGTATTCTACAGGCCTCTTTCATCTCCGCCCCGAAGCAGTTCATTGGTGACCTTGCAAAGAATTCCTTCACTCTGCAGAAGTTGAATGACCAATTTCGGCACGTCGCCCCAAAGCTCGACATCATTTCTTTTTACGAAACCCAGATGACGCCCGTTGGTCTTCAGAGAAACAAGGTCATGGTTTTAGAAAAGGAATCTTCTGTGTTAGGGTACCCAGGTGAAACTTGCAAAGCTCTCCATGCGGACCATCATGGGGTGTGTAAGTATGAGAGTCCGCAAGACCCCATCTATGTCACGGTGAGGAATGTTCTGAAGTCGCTCATTCGAAAGCTCCCCATTCCTGGAATCAAGTATGAAGCAACTACATCACTTGAAGACGACAGATTCGGTGTCGAATATACCCTGGGTATAACAGACGCGCCTGACACTGACTATAGCTTCTTCAGAGGTCGTTGGGCGGCAGGGACGTGTCGCTGGATACTTGAAAATCCGGTGTTCCTCGACTGGGAATACGACAACGGCCCAAGTCCTCGAGCACTGTGGCTTCACGGATCAGCTGCCAGCGGCAAATCTGTTTTAGCATCCTTCGTCATCAATCATCTTGTTGAATCACATAGGTTGTGCCAGTACTTTTTTATTCGGTTCGGCGATCAGAACAAACGGTCAACCAGTACGTTGCTGCGATCACTGGCCTCGCAAGTTGCCGCCGCTGTTCCTGCATTTCGTCAGAAGCTAGTCCAGATGTCAGAAGACATTTCAAAGGTCAAGAGCGCGGAAGTGCAAAGTATTTGGCAGAAATTATTCAGGGCGATCTTGTTCAAAGTTCCCATGTCTCAACCTCTCTACTGGATCATCGATGGACTTGAGGAATCTGATACCCCAAGAACAATCCTCAAATTACTGTCTGATGTGCTACTGGCACCAGCGCCCATCAGGATATTGATCATCAGTCGCAAAACTCAGGAACTGACTTCAGCGTTCCTCAAAGCGTTTGATGGTTCAAAATTGGACATTTTGGCTAACGAGGGTCACGAGCGTGACTTTCATCATTTCATTGACCAAGAGCTGAATATTCCAGAGCGAAAGTTCAAGGATGAGGTTACCAACGAAATTCTTGAGAGCGCCAGAGGGAACTTTCTATGGGTACACCTAGCAATTCAGAATATCAACAAGTGCATGACAAAGGCAGATGTCAGGAAAGCATTCGAGAAATTGCCTCCCGGGATGGAGGCCTTGTATGGCCGAATGGCGCAGTCCGTGGCTGACATCCCAGAAAGAACGAATAGAAGACGTGCTCATGATATAATGGCTTGGGTCTCATGCGCTTCGCGGGCCTTGAATGTTCAGGAACTCTGTCAGGCGCTGGAAACGGGAGAAGAAGAGATCATCGATCTACCGAAGTCTATTGAAGACCTCTGCGGCGGATTTGTTGTGGTTGACAGTGATGGCAACGTGGCCATGGTACATCAGACAGCTCGCGAGTACTTGCTTGGCGATCAGATCCGGCCGTTCAACATTAACAGACGAGCTGCGCACGAACAACTTTTCGTACGCTGCATGACCGGATTGATGGAGAATAACCTTCGCGCAAAAGTGAACCGCGGTCAGGAGTCTATGTTCCTGCGTTATTCGCTTGCGGGGTGGTTCCGTCATCTCTACGAAGGGGCTCCAATCTCTCAGGATACTATGTCCATACTGATGAAATTCACGAAAGGATCTTCTATGCTCGTGTGGATACAAGCCCTGGCCAGCCACGAGCAACTTCGCACATTGATTTCCGCCTCAATCTACCTTTCAAGATTTGCGGATAAGCTGAGAAACGCCGATCTAGACGTTGTTCCGTCTGATAGACAGATACCAGAACGTGAAATGGTTGAAAAATGGTCTTCGGACTTGGTTAAGATAGTCGGCAAGTTTGGCGCCAATCTCGCCCGAAATCCTGAAGCGATCCACCGCCTGATACCGCCATTCTGTCCGCAAGACTCTATTCTCTATCAGCAGTATGGCCGAAGAGAGATCAAGTCTCTTAATATTAGTGGGATTTCCAATACCTCATGGGATGACTCTCTTGCTCGTCTCTCCTTTGGGTCGGGAACTCATGCAGATAGCATTTCTGCCGTCGGTGCCTACATTTCCATCTTGGATCCTGCAGGGAAGGTCTACGTTTATGGAGAGAAGAGCTTTGAGGAACTACATCAACTACAACATGGCGAGCGTATCCGCTTGATGCAAGTCAACTCCAATGGTATACTGCTAGTAACATATGGGTTTGTCTCAACTAGAGTATGGAATGTATCAACCGGTAAATGCATTGCATCCGCATGGAATCCAGCGAGGAGTGCTCGACCGCAGTCAATGACTTTTGTGAAAGACGACACGGCCATCATGCTAGGCTCCGGTGACGGTCGAGTGCGTCTCTGGAGAATGTTCGAATCCGGGTCCGGATGGGAAGTCATTGCAGAGCTTGATGAGCAACGGTTAGAAGGCACGTTCGTCAACTCTCCCAGTTGCATGGCTATTAGCCCAGATGGCAACCAGGTAGCTCTTGGCTATCGCGGCCACCCAGCATCGGTCTGGGAAGTCCAAGGGCCCGAATTTGTGGGCCACTGCTCGCGTCGTGACGCTGAGAATGCCTGGGGTGAAGTGATTCAGATCACCTGGCATCCCTACAGTGGAGAGATCCTCGGCCTCTACCTAGAGGGGATAGTCTTCAAGTGGAATCCATATGATTACGATGTCGAGGAAATTCGTACCGGAGGCGCGAAGCTTGTCGTTAGTCAAGATGGCAGTTTCTTTGCCACTGGAGACGCAACCGGGAACGTGAAAATCTTCAGCACATCAGACTTCTGTCTCATATACCAACTTGCGGCCCAAGATCCGGTACTGGACATGTCTTTCAGTCCAGATTCGCATCGTCTCTATGATATCCGCGGTTCCTTCGGTAACGTTTGGGAACCTAGCGCTTTGATCAAACTCTCCGAGATGACAGAGAGGAGCAGTGACAACGCGAGCGATTCGCAAAGTATAGTATCTCGATCGGCAATGCCAGGAGTTCAGTCCCGAAACATCGATACTATCACGGCCTTGGCCACGCATCCGAATGGTCGTTACTACAGCTTAGGTACAGAGGATGGAATCACTGAGCTTTTTGACACATCTCGTGGTAAGGTCGGAAATCTTGGAAGGTCAAGGAGTTACATGACTACGGAGCAAATGGTTTGGAGCCCAAATGGACGCTACATTGCTATCGCCGATTTGAGCGGAGGATTGTCTGTCAAAACTTTTCAGCCCAAGAGCGATGTCTCTGCTCAATGGGCAACCGAGTCGAAGCTTGAGATGCCTATCAGCACCTCACGTGGGGCGATCCTGCAGCTGCTTTTTCATCCTGACTCAACAAAATTATTTGTATACACGTCATCGACATTGAGTGTTGTCACAATTTCTACGAAGAATGTGGATGCCTCAGTTGTCTTGAGCCCTCCGAACCAGTCATACAAATGGATCAATCATCCCCTTGATCAAAATATTCTGATAGCTGTGGGGCCAGGTACGATACAGATGTGGGCTTGGGTTGATTTGCAAGAGGTCAATACGTTCCATACTGCCTCCCCATACATGGACCAGTTGGCCAGCTTATCATTGATGACCAACGATGAGACAGAGGTCGAGGCTAGCCAATCAGACCTCGGAAGCTCTGCAAGATTTTCCAGATCGGTCAACCTTTGGGAAGCCCAGGAAACCGTGGACCGAGTGCTTCTTACGCCAGGGGACAAGTACATACTGGTGCAAACTTCCCATCCGCTGGACAGCTCTCGCCATAGGCACAAGCAAGTTATTCTGTTTGAGGTGGCAACATTGGGAAGTTCTCAGGGGAGCCGCCCTCGTTTCAGTGACATCGATTTATCAGCATCAAGTGCTAGTGTTCAGAGCGCCAGCCAACAACAAGAGCTAGACTACATCACGCTTCCCGAGAATCTGGCTTGCGATATTGAGATACCACTAGGTTTCCTCTCCCGAGACCGACTCGTGTTCCTGGATCGCCACTTCTGGGCTTGCTCATGGCGTCTGCCTTTACCGTCGAACATTTCCACGCGCCGCACCAGTGAGACGACGGTGTCGAGAGGCGGCTCAAATCTGCCCTCAATGTTATCAAGACGCCGTACTAGCGAGACAACGTTATCAGGAGGTGGAATGTCTGAGATCCGCCGGCATTATTTCCTACCTGGGGATTGGATCAGCCCAGATTGCCTCGCGCTTTGTGCTGTCACAAGTGACGGGACAGTGTTGTGTCCACGGAACGGAGAGGTGGCTGTGATCAAATGCGCTACGCTCAGGAGCTAAGAGCCGTTATTGAAGCAGAACATCGAAAGTTGCCTCAAAGCCGATCATGTATGAGTCTAAATGTTGCTGACACTGTCGGACGTGTTCTTTTTTGAGCACAAAACTCCCTTCCCTCATTCTACTCCTCGTCAGTCTCAATTCATATCTTGAGTCCTCAGTACAAATTTCTAATTCCCTTTAGCTCAACCTGACGCTTCATGTAGAGTCAGTCATGGGAGTGGTGTGCAGAAAATGTTCGTTGCATTCAACGTTCTGGCTTTCGTTTCCATGAAGTGAGGTATGCGTCTTATAGTAGATGCTGATCGGGCCGATGGTGTCTTCAGATGAGATAGCAGATGAAGATTGAAGATGTACGAGGAAGATATTGCTACGCTTTTTGGAGATCTATGATGGGTCCAGGAAATATTGGGGTCAATCTATGGACTGCATACAATATTGGGTTACTATTGATATACAGTTATTGCGTGAAGCTTTTGCAGAGATTTCCGGAAGACTTCTGTAGCGTGTCCACGTCTCGACATCTTTCGTCTTCTTAACGTGCTTTTCCTGGTGACGAATTCGGTCTCGCTCCGCGTGTGCCTCCCTGTTATGTTGGGGGCTTCGGAGGGTTCCAGTTTTAGGACCTAGGGGTCCAAAAACTGGTCGCCCACGCAACGCCGTCTAGAGTTGACCAAAACGACTCCAGAGGCCAACCACCTCAGAGACAGCATAATTGGTGCATCGGAGAACGAGAGGGGAGGCGCCTAAGCAGATGGTGAACATCATGAGCGGTGGGTGAGCGGAGGGTGAATCGCACCTGCGCAAAGGCGCCGAGGCTGACTAACCGCGACGGGACTCTTGAAAAAATATTTAGGATCATACTACCGTTGTAAACATTTTCTATTAAGCTGCGTCGCTGGAATTTCGTGCATGCCGCTAAGATAACGATAAGCCTTGCAAGTCTTGGCATGCTCTCTGCAATCATGACGCGCTCTCGAAGCTCTCAACATGTTTTTGCAGGCCAATTGACCACGATCATGAGAATTGACCGCTGGCAGGTTATTAAGCTACACAAGCATGAAATTCAGAGGAGCTAAAGGATCCTTTATTCCTCCTCCAAACCTCGCCCACCCGATACGATGCCCCCATCTCCGTTCCCTCCTCCTCCATGGGCAACCTACAGGATTGGACGAGGCGAAACCGGCGTTCTAACACACGAGCCCTACAAGTCTGCCCTCCTCCCTTTATGGCACTTCAAAACTCCAGCTATAGCCCGCACATCCTCTGCTGCACTCTGGGATGCTTTTCTGACCTACGAAAGGGAAGATGATTTCGTGGGCATGGATATGTGTAGAAAGTTTATACAGATGGGTATGACGCGGGCGAGGAGGTATGCGAATCACAAGAACGGGAGGAAGTATGGTGCTGATGGGAATGTGATTGAGTTTGGGGAAGCCGAAGATTGGGAGGGTAGGAAAGAGAAGGAGGAGGCGAGTATGATTTTCAGGGAGGTTTGGGAGAGGGCGAGGAATCATGAAGGGTATCAGATGAAGAAGAAGGAGTTCTTGAAGGAGCAGAAGGAGTGGGATAAGGATCAGACGAGGAAGGAGGCGCCAGAGGAAAAAGGGAAGAAGAGAAAGCGAAAGGAAGAGGATGAAGAGAAGTAGATACTTCCTCGACAATCGAATAGAATTTGCAAAACCACTCGGAAGGCCGCACGAGGTGTATCAAGGTTGAATGCTTGGTTATGCTCAGTAGCAGTAATTGAGACTCCTATCCCGGTACAGATCTGCAATTACAGTGTCGTATTCAACGAACCCGTACCCCCGGTTTCTATCTCTGGAGTAAGTACAGGAAAGTGCCTCCGAAGCGAATGGTCGCAGCCAACGGACAAGCGCCTTCGCCTATGGTGAAAGCACAACGCTGAACCCCTGGCTGATGTGCGCATCTGAGAGACTCCATGCATATATGGAGGGAGGATGAAAGAAAAATTTCGAAACTGAGGAATAATGGCTGACGCAGGCTCTTCTGAGAGAACCTCTGTCGGATGTATGATCGAACGAGTGGCCCAAGGCCATGATAGTAGCTGCAGCCCTAATGGACCGGATTCGTAGCACGCTGGCCCCAAGCAGGATGATTTTTGCTGGGCTGTCCGCGTGCCTGTGGAGGTGGACCACTCTGTGGAGTATTCCTCTGTGGTCCACGCTGAGTATTCTTTTGATCATTACTGAAGTTCCCTGAGCTCTCCCGAGACTTAAAGCCTTTATTCGGATTTCGCCCTTGGTAAGGACGAGAAGCTGATTGCCCATGACTAGCACCCTGAGATCCCGGACGTGACATCGACACTGATTTTGGGAATTGCATTCCCAACATCCTGATAAAGATCAAGACGCCGCCATTTGAGGAGGCGATGTCCTTCTCAATGAAGACCTCCTTGCTGGCAGATTCGACTTCTTTGCTCAACTTCGAATTCCGGTATTGACCTCGCTTGGGAGCTTGAACAGCAGACCACCCAACCTCTGGAGCTTGCGTCGGAATCTGCACAGCCGGGAGGGATCCAAATTCACGATTTTCGAAGAGCGCTTCTTCGTCTTCCATGGCCTTGGAAGCTACCTCTAATGACCGACTAATGGCTTCTCCAGTTTTTGGAGGAAGCGAGACCGCTGCAGAGATCTGCACTGCGGGTGAGTCTAGAGGTACTTTCGTAGCTGAAAATTCAGCGACATGGATAAACTTCTTCTCTGGCGAAAGCTTTTTGACGCCCAGCAGCCCATTGAACCTATCTTGCCAGGAAGGGTTGTTTACTAATGGTTGCGATGCCGCACGTAAGGGGATCATTCGGACCTCTGCCAGCTGTGGAGACTGCACTGGAGTGTTAATGGTAGGTGGCAGTTTGACTTTTGGCTTATCCTTGACGAAAGGCAGGTTGACGTGTGGGCGCATAGAGTCACGAACGTAGGCCGGATGGAAGTGAGACCCATCCTCTGGCGGCGGGGGTGAAGACGAAGGACGATAGCCAGGCGGAAACTGTGCTCCATTCTGATACTGCGGATGCAAGGCTGTTCCGGCTGGGAAGAAACGCGATCCACGACCTATACCGCCACCAGTGTAGGGAGGCAAACTGACTGGAGTTGCGAATAAGGGGGTTTGGACGTCTCCGTTAATCTGTGGGCCCACAAATCGATCATGAGTGTTCTGTCCTTTGACGACACCAACGATCTGCCGCTGACCATGCTCATCAACTTTAGCCTGCCGCCAAGTCTCATTCATAATCGGCAGTTGAGGTTCTGGTCGTCGAATGCCCAATCGAGCTTCTTCTGCCTGCCTGGCCGCATATTGTTGCGCAGCTTGACGATTTCTCTCGGCATCCGAAGTCTGAAAGTTACCCCATGCAACTAGAGTCGACTTCTGTGGCTCAGGACCTCGTACAGGCCGCTCGACATTGTTGATTTGAGGCTTGAATTGTGGGCCTATGCCGAATTGAGGAGGTGCAACATGTGCGTCACCGTTCGCTTGGGGGCCTGGGAGTTCAGGTCTATTTGCCGGAGTCGGTGCCTCAGAGGGAGGGAAGGTTGGGATTGTTTGAAAGTCCTCAACAACAGGGGACGTACCCGTCTCGTGCGATCGAAGTTCTGATGTCTCGCGCGGCCGCTGTAAGTGTCTTGGTGGGCCAATTGGCTCAAGGGCTGGCGATGCGAATTGCTCTTGCGGCCTCGACTGCGGCCTCTGTACGCTCCTGTCAAAGGTACCATTTCCAAGGTTCCTGGCATGAGATGGTAAACCCCATACACTACTGGACGCAGACGGTTCTCTTGCCATACCCTGCCCACTCCAGCCTGTATATGCATTGGGATCTCTTGAAGCGTTGTTCCATGGCTGTTGCCTTGCCTCTCGGGCTATGTTCAGGTTTGGGGCATCTGGCGCTCGGTAGATAAGCGCATCCGGATGCTTCGAGGGCGTTACCCCGTTGACCCTTGGTGAGGGTAGAGGCTCGGGTTGCTCAGCTTTGGGTTCGAGTCCTGGGGGTGAAATCATCTGACTTGGTGCTTTAAGCCTGGTCTTCTCCGCAGTCAAGCGTTCACTTGGAGGCTGTGGCACATTGTTTGAGGTGGCACCATGTAATTTCATCATCCCATACTGTTGAGGCATTCCAGACGCATCAGGCGCTGGAGGCTTTGGTGGAGACCGCGATGTCGATGTAGATACTTCTTGGGCTGGTTTAGGAACTCGAGATTTTGGAGACACTTCCTGCTTTTCCGGCTCCTTCTTTTCGACACTAACCGGTTCTGCCTGTCTCTTTTCGATCTGTTTCTTCTCAGGTTCCTCCTTTGCAGGCTCGCGTCTTTCTTCTAGAGGAGGCAAGCCTAATTCTTCCATCTTCAATCGAATCCGCTCTCTCTTGGCAGCCTCTTCCCGCTCCTCTTCCTCTTTCTTGCGTTTGATCGCCATCTCTCGCTTCTCTTTCATCATTTGCATCTGAACCGCCACATCATCACGTACGGTAGCTGCGGCTTGGTCCGGTCTGCTCTGATATGGGGATACAGCTGTTGGTCGCGCTTCTTGCGATAACTGAGAATGCTGCATTATAGGAGACTGCGTTGCTGAGTGCGGCAGCTGTTGAGCCGGAGAGGCACTACGGTGAGGAAACGCGGGTTGTGCATGGCCAGGAGTCGACGGAGATTGTAGTGCTTGCGAATGCTGCGAATCACGACGTTGCTGGAGCATCTCTATAGGTATCCTTATCATATCGGATCCCTTGCTCGTTGACATTCGTCGACCCTGCGGTCCACTCTCTCCGCTCACAGTGGAGGAGCCTCGGCGCGCCCACGGAGCGGCATCTTGTTGGCTGCCGGAACGGTGGGTTTGGAATGCAGCTGATGGTTCTGCGGGTTCGTGTTGGTCGCGTGCTGAGCCTCTCTGGAGCAGGGAAGGAGATCTGAAATTTTGATCTTTCCGGACTGATCCTCGGCGGCCAGCATTGGCTGGCTCGTACTGTCCAGATTGTGCGTTGTATAGCTGTCCGGCGTTCTGATTATCCCGTCTTGTTCGAGTGAAATCATCGGCAGCGATTTCCATGGCGGCTAGAGGTGGCATAGCATTATTTCCATAAGGATCATTGTATTGTGGTCTTGAAGTAGATTGTTGACTAGGAGGATTGATATCAACGGGAGGGACCTTGTCAACGGGTGGTAAAGGTGCCCATGGAGATCTCGTAGGGGTAGGAGCTGAGGGTTTCGCGACTAGTGTTGGCTTTTCCGAGGGAGTTTTCAGGACGAGTCCGCCAGACTTTGGTTGAGCAGCAGAGCGAGGTTTCAATACAGTCGCATTTGGCCCAACTGTGGTCGTAGGCTTTTGCTGCGCTGCCAGCTTGGCTTTAGCCTCTTCTTCCTGGCGGTCCTTCTCGACGATAGCTCTAGCTTGCTCTTCCGCAAGCAGGGCCGCAGGTTCGTTTTGTGATAGTGTTATCTTCGTACCGTCGTTCCACTCGATCGTTTCCGGCGCCCAATCGTCTTCATCGTCGTCGATATCCGCCCACTTGGACTCTTTACCATCCGCATCCGCCTGGAGTCTTGTAGCAAGATGTATGCCATACTGCTGCTTGAGCTCCTCGTCTGTGAAATGCTTTGGTGTAGGTTGTGGGGCAGCTGGACAGGTTGTCAGTACAGGAGCTATGTCAGGATGCTGGATAGCAATATACCTCTATTCCTATTCCAGACTTGCATTGGATCCGGTCCCGAACCCTCTTGTCTGGATCCAAAGTGCGAGGACTTAGGAGTTGAGGCCTTGTTTCCGCTTGCGGTCTTGGCGACGAGTCGGGGGCGCGGTGCTGGTGGCATGATGTTTCCGACAGCTGCTGTGTTTGTGGCTACCTCGGTCAGTCGCAAGTTGCAAGCTTCATGAAAGGTGATCTTACCAGTATCGCCGTTGGTCTTGGCAGCTGGTGCGGTCGGCGTGCCCGCTTTGGCGAGGAAATTCTTCGTGACTGATACCGCCTTGAATGTGATGGGCTTCTTGACGGAGTTTGAGCGTGCATGATGCTGAGTATCGGATTCATCCTTGCTTGCTGCTTCAGATCTCAGAGGTCCTCCTGTATCGGTATCGGAGCCAACACTGCCATCGACTGCTATCTGCTCCGCCGGTGGGTCGGATGTTTCCTGCTCGTGAACATGGTCGATCGATGACATACGTATTGGTTTAGTGAGTTCAGTAGGGTGTTGTATGAGTGAGGGATAGATGAACGCCGAAGGAGGGTGATTGTTGGCCTTGGTCGTGTCGTTTGATGGGGGTGACTCGATAGATGCTGGCTCCGCAAAGGTGTCAGTCAATTTAGAGATTGACGAATCGGGTTAGAGGCTGTGGGAGGAGCCAAATCTTAACGTTGGGGCCGTGGCAGGCAAACACTCAACCTGTATGTGTGCAACATATCACCATTGACTATGAATCTCTGGATTTTCTACGTGTCGGAGAGGCATTCGGTTGACAATTTGCTACTTCCTGTGTATAATAACGAGGAGTCTTATTCATTCAATTACTAAATCTTTGTATGATGTCAAGACACCGAGGTCGATGTTAGATGAGCAGAAGGCTGTTGCAAGCATCTCCCCATTAATATCAATTAGGAGGTCACTGTACTCTATGGACGCCTCGTCGGACTCGGAACACGATGTACAATTTTTCGCTTTAGCTAATTTAGAAGTCTTCGCCTTCAAAATTCACTCATATTTTCTCTCACTTCTTTTACCATGAATCTTTCCAGCTTGACGCTTCATTGTCTTTTATACCTCAACATCCTGACAGCCATCAACCTCAAGAAGAGGACAGTGTCGTCATTGGTCCGCCAAGATGGTGGTAGACTCCTTCGGCAAGCTGCCTGCAGAGCTCAGAGTCATGGTTATGTCTCATGCTCCCGACCTCAAAACCCTGCTTAATATTTCTGCTGCACACCCAGACTTGGCACCGGAGCTGGAACGAACATCGGAAGTGCTCATGCCAGCCGTCATATCACGATATATGCCTACTGAGCTCGAGCAGCTTGTCAATGCAATCCTCACAGTCCGCGCCAACCCCTCAACAGCTGATGCAGAACCACTTTTCCCAGGCCGTCGCGTTAAATTCTACGGTGTTCAAGCCGATTGGTCAACTAAGGCTTTACTTAATCTGAAGTTGCTTGTGGATATCCAATCCGCCATTGATTTCTTCGTTCAAGGCTTCGTACGAAAGCAATGCTATCCAGACAAAGGAAAATACTCGCAACCACCTACGAGAACTGAATTGGAATGTATACATCGCGCACTCTGGAGATTTGAGTTATGCTGTGAGCTCTACCGAAGCCCGACATCAAATGGCGGTTTCATAGAGTACGGTAGACTCAGCAGCACTCGTTTGAACCGCCCGTACAATTACTTAAGAACGTTGACGCCCTAGGAAGCAGAAGAGCTAGAATGTGTGTATGACCATCTCGAGGGCTTTCTGCTGGGAGATGCCAATATGGACCTGGATCTTGAATGTTCAGATGTCGATCTTTGTCTAAAGCTTCAGAAGATAATATATCCAACAGCCGCGGACAAGCTGAACTCTGGCGTGAGCTCTCGTGTCTTGTCAGAAGGTCTGGTCTTCCTCCAGCGTCGTTTAACTTTGTCTAGGACAGATCCAGATTATGTATCTCGGGAGCTACGAGACAACCCATCCCTCCGTGAATTGCTTATACGTCCTCTATTATCTCAATGTCGAGTCTATATCTCGTCGATCTCGGAACGACTGAAGCCATTGATTACGGGCCAGATTCCCGACGCTACATGGAATTCCGGAAATTGCGATACATCACTTCCAAACGTCGGCTCGCAGTATTTCCACCCTGATATGCCTCAGCAAAACTCCGTGTTGAGAAGCTCGTTCAGATATCTCCGCCGCTGGGGCTTCTGCATCTCGGACGAAGAGCGTCTGGAGTCATGGGGTCTCCTATCGAGGAGGTACACCGATGACCACCGAATGCTTTTCGGTTCACCCCTATATATGAAAGCTTGTGCAGAACGCCAAAAGTTCGGGGAAGAATTATACTCGCAGTATAAAAGGGACAGGTGTACATGTCTGAGCCCTCATTTCCCATGTGACCGTGAGGACTATGTTGAGTGGTGGCATTTCTTCGGGTATACTTGCTTTACAAGGCGTGGGTTGGAAACTCTCCAGTTCGATGTTGATGACATTAAAAGGAGGATTGAGGACGAACGCCGGTCGACTGGTACTACACTCTGATCTAAATGCTTTTGAGATTCCTTAATAGGTGATGCCGTCTCCAGACGGCTAATGTACATATTCTTCAAACCCATCACGACTACACTTATCAACACCTATTCTCTCTGTGTACAACATACAATCTCCTACTACCACCTGTTCGCCGTCAAAAACTCGCTTTACCAAGACTGATCTAGACTGATCGATGTCCTCACGTAGTCAGACAGCAGGCGCCCGAGATCATGGGTGTATTCTACCGGAGATATGACAAATGAATGAACATGCTAAAGAACGTTGCCATATAGAAAGTAGCCCGGGAAAATCAAGTATTGAGATGGAGTGATTGGTCAACCACTATTTTATGATTTTAGGATGATTCATGTGAACGATACACGCTGTCAAAAGGACATGAGCAATGTGTAAGATCCTCCACTTCTGTTTCTACCAAAGCTATTGACTCTATACACAAGGCTTGTCCATCCTCTCAAAGGTTGAGATTTACGACAAAGTCAACACACTGGTCGCTCAGATCAGCGCAATGATAACCCCAGTGCAAACCCCTCAAGCCCACAAAAAGCTGACCATCAACAGCAAGCCGGGTCTCATCCTTGCTATACCTATCGAGATTATTCCGAGCAGTCATATCTCCCCGACTATTGACTGCATACACGTATCCATTGCATGCATAGAAGGCGTTACCGTTCCAGCATACAACATTCGTGACATTATAACCGCAGTCAGGCAAGCTAGTCGAGTACACCGTCCCAACATTGTCCGGCCGCAATCCGACACCGTACCCATTAGTACCAGCATACAGCATATTGGCACCCTTATTCAACGCCAGGCGAACCTCTTGCGACCCAACACCGCTCAAATCATTCCGATTCAGCAGCTTGCCTGTGCTAGCTTCCAGCTGATAGACGATTCCAGCAGTGCCAACATAAGCAACATTCTCCGTGCCAACAACGGAACAGACAGCATAACCGCTACCAGGTAGCTCTTTGGTCCAGACGACCTCCTAGGTCTCGTCTCTGAGGCCAACAGCCCAGCCATCAGTTCCTACTACCACGGTCTTGGAACTCGCGGCGTGCCCAAAGCGTACCTCATTGTGGCCGTGTTTCGATAGCGGATTGTGAGCTTCCACGTTACCGTTGGAGATTCTGAGACGATATAAATGGCCGTTGCAGCCGGTATAGACTCGGCCGTCGACACAGGAAACGTTCGTCACATCATACCCGGAATCTGGCAAGTCTGTCGTCCATTGCGCTTGGAGTGATTGCGCGTTCAGACCTACAACGTAGCCGTTCGTGCCTGCAATGAGGAGTGAGCCACCGTTAGATGCTGCCAGTCGGACTTCGTTGTAGCCGGTCCCGGGGAGGTTGTTAGATGCTGTCACACTGCCGTTGTCGTCCAGGTGGAAAACTGCGCCGTTTTTGGCAGTGTAGACGCCGTTGTTGGTGGCGAGGATGCTGGTGATTTCGTATCCGGAGGCGAAATTGGACTGCCATTTGGTCTCGAGTGGAGCCATGGTTGTTTTTGTGGAATTGTGTATGTAGTAGAGAGGGACTCGAAGATCGAATGTGACAGGATACTAAGTGTGAATCAGAACATACCACAAGGACTCCTGGTCAGCTAGATATGTCAGTCCTCGCTTACAAGTTTTCATCGAGTTCCTAGAGAGTACGTGTTAGTGAACCTAGCGTGAGTGACAGAGAATGCATGCAGGCGCCTTTGCTAGATCACGAAGGGTATAATCTCCTTCTTCAAAGGGATTGTTGAGACGAGACTAGCATCAATGCAACGAAGTCCAGGCATCTGGACAACAGCTTCTAATCCAATGCGGTCTGACTTATTGAATAAATTAGGCCTACCACTCCAAACCCTTCTAGATCTAGAACGCTACGTAGGGATTTCCATATCTTTGTATGTCCACTTCTCCGTGAGGGTCCTTCTCTTCTTCTTGGGCTGTTGGATCGGCTTCCTAGTCTCTATCTTGCCTCTCACAAGGATATTTCGAAAGCGATCCTTCAACAGATTCCCCTCTGGCTTAAGCAAGCGAAGCGAGTCCCGTAGCTCATTTGGTAGAACGAGCTCTAATGGCGGTTCTGGCAACCTATTCGCTTGTGAGTAGTCTGTAGGAAAAGCAAAAGCACGGTGGACGTACATGTCCTTCCCTAACTTTCTCCGCCTCAATACCCGCTCATCCACCTCCTGCTGCTCGGCTCCCTCTCCCTCCCCTTTAACCTTCACCAACGCCTTCATCTTCTGCACTTCCTTCGCCTTCTTAATAATCTCCCCAATCTGCTTCTGCTGCCTCTCCCTCTCCTTCTCCTTCTTCTCCCACTTCTCCCTCCTCTCCGCCTCCTTCCTCCTCTTAATCTTATTCCTCTCAGAGGGCGTCTTTCTCTCCGGTCTCCGCTTCTTCAACCACTCAGCTGCCTCATAGTCGCTCTCAAACCCTTCCCACGCGCTCTCATCTTCAGTCTGTATATCTTTGTCCCGCTCTTTCTCAGCAGCCACTATACGAGCAAGCCTCTCTTGCTCTAGAGTAGCTTCTCGTAGACGCTTCTTCTCTGCCTCAACCTCCTTCTCCCCTTCAGCCGTAAGAAGCGCATCCCAATCATGGAACGCAGGATTGTAGCTCGTTCCCGGTTTCGGCGCTGGCACAGCAGGGACTGCTCCCTTACCTGCTGCGAGAGATATGGGGGCTTCCTTCAAGGTTCGCGGGGCTCTAATAGGCTTTTTCTTCTCAAGGTATGAAAATTTGGGATCTTCCTCTCCTGAGTTTACAGCCCATGGGTCGTACTCCGGAGCATCATCCGTCTTGATAACATCCTTAACGCTTTGGCTTCCGCAGGCAACCTCCCTTAGCCGTCCATACTCTTGGGGGTTGACACCATCGGTCTTGCGTCTCTTACTGCTGGGAACAATCACTCCATCTGTAACACCAGGGCGCTTGTGGCTGTCGATGGCTGGGATTGCAGAGCGCTGAGCTAGGATTTGGTCGGCCTTGAGCGGTTTATGGGTTTTATTGTAGGATTTTTGGATGGCTTCTGAGCCTTTAGTATCGAGGGTGAAGAGGTCGGTAGAGGGCTTTTCAGCGATGATACCGCTATTGATTCTTTAGACTGGGCCCATTCTTATAAAACATGTAGAGTCGAAAATACTGACCCTTTGATCACCTCCTCTCGAGCCTGCTCAAGCCCCGCTTGCACATCTGAGACATCGACATGCTTCCTCCACGCCTTCTTGCCCTTCCGGGACGGCTGCTTATGCTGCTTTGGCTCTTCAACGGATCTATCCATAATGCGGGGCAGTTAGGCCAGATTCTTTGTTTGAGATCGGATTTGAATATTCAAGATCGTGGCTTAAATATTTTCCCGAGCCGCCAAGTCTTTTCCCGCGCCGCAAGCGGAACATGCCGTGTTTTAGATGCTCGGCCGACGGCTTAGAAGACTCTCCTGAAGAAAAATAATAGTTACTTTGTGAAAGAGGCAACGGGCGAGCATCTTCTCTTCTCTACCCTGTCGTTCATCTATCATCCATTGGCCACGTTGTCGTTCCTTCATCATGGCGTCCCAGTCGACCGTTGGGTCGTACTCTAATCCCCTGAAGAAGTTCAAGTAAGCCTATTGACTGGTGCCTCCCAAATCTTCAAAGGACGAAATGGCTAACACAAGGCCAGACTGGTATTCCTGGGCGAGCAAAGTGGTATGGAGGAGTTACATAAATCGCATCAAGCGCTGTCACTAACGCTCTACGAATCTCAGTGGGCAAAACATCCCTAATAACCCGCTTCATGTACGACTCCTTCGACAACATGTACCAAGCCACCATCGGCATCGACTTCCTCTCCAAAACAATGTACCTCGAAGACCGCACCGTCCGCCTCCAGCTCTGGGACACAGCCGGCCAAGAGCGCTTCCGCTCTCTCATCCCCTCCTACATCCGCGACTCCTCCGTCGCGGTCGTCGTCTATGATATCTCAAACCTAAAATCCTTCCATAACACGAGAAAATGGGTGGATGATGTGAGGGGAGAGCGTGGGCAGGATGTTATTATTGTCTTGGTAGGGAATAAGACTGATTTGGGCGATAAGAGGGAGGTTAGTAGTCAGATGGGGGAGGAAGAGGCGAGGAAGAGCGGAGCGATTTTTATGGAGACGAGCGCGAAGGTGGGGGCGAATGTTAAGGCGCTGTTTCGGAGGATTGCGCAGGCGTTGCCGGGGATGGAGGGCGAGGGGGGCGCGGCGGGTGGGGAGAGTCAGAGTACGTGTTTGCTGGCAATATACACAGCTACTGGATTGGGGCTGTTAGAACCATGCGTGCTATGGCTAACGATTTGGCAGTGATCGATGTGAACATCAACCCCACGAAACCGGAAGCCAACGAGGGATGCGCTTGCTAGAAGAGTTCAAGCTGAGTAAGGGGGTAACGAAAGAGTGCTGTATAATAAACGTTGAGGATGATACCAGGTTTTCAGCATGTGGCCGGTAAGCGATGTACATTTGCGGGTGTGTAGCATGGCGTTTAATCTGGGCAGTCGGTACCTTTTGGTGCTGAATGCGGAGGGAAACTCAGAGCAAGCATTGTCAGGGTTTCTTAATTCTCTGTAGAGTTCGAGTATGTAGAATACGCTAATTGAATTATTAATCTGACGTGCTGGACAGATCTGGTACCTAAGCAAATTCGTGGAGTGTCTTGCTAGGCCAAAGGGTAAACATCCTGATGCAGAGTAGACATGACCTTGCACGAATGGCAAGTCATAACCAATATTGTATTCACTTTTGACCTGATAACGAGCCAAGGAGGAAAGAGAGTCCACTGGATACTAGCTGGGTGACTGTGACTTTGCATTGTAAGGGAAGCTGAAATTGTAAGTTTTGGAACAAGTTGAGATTTAGCAATGGTATAGATCTTGATGGTATTGCGCTGGGACTGTGTTTCTTCTTCTAGAAACGAAGCTGGCGCACTAAGGTGCAAGGGGTAAACGAGCGTCGCTTATGCAATGTTTCGATATGTACAGCACACAGGAGCTTCATCCGAGCTCGATAACGAAAGCTGCAAATCCCGCTCCGTATTCCTAACGCCACGCAAATGCATAGAGAGCCTGTCTCAGCTAAATCGATCCTAACCCCCAGCTGAACCAATGCAATGAAGCGCTCGAAAGGCTGGAGGTATCCAAGTTGGGCTGTCCACATCCTACTTCCCGTCTCTGACCTCCTGCACCCTCAAGTGCTGGCCCTGAACGCCCTGCAGCTGTGGCATTGGCGGTGGCGGCCCCTGGGGAAAGTCATCAGTATTTGGCTTCCTTTCAAAAAGAATCATTAACATACCGTCCCACTCCTTCTCCTCCTCTCCCTCTCCACAACCCCCAGCGCCTCACTGCCATTTCCCTCCCTCTTCCTCACCCTCCCCATAGCAATTTCCTCATTCATCCAAACATCATCCCCCTCCTCAGTGCCCAACCAATAACTCCGCCCGACACTGACCATTGCCCTTCCCAACCGGCCCTTCCATCCTTTACCCTCAGGTAAATGCGTCGCGAATGGATTCTCGATCAAATTCGAGGATTTTCCAGGCGTATACAATGCCGTACTCGCCCTCGACATAGAAGCCACATGCCTCCGTAGTACAAGCCGCGCGTAGCTCATCACAATCAGCACGAAATAGACCCTCACAGCCCATAGCGCACAAATGACAACGATGCTGCTGATGCTTTCAGACTGAAGCACGCCGTGGCCTAGACTCGGCGATGCAGCTGTCGACGGCGTTCCGCTTCCGACCCCTGCAGTGACCGCCTCTTCCCTCTTTCCCGGTATGCCTGCGTCTGGTCCCACAGCCACATCAACCCGACTAACATTAAATTCCGGATTTGGAAACCCCGCGGCATCACTCATCGTCTCCCCTCCCACCCCCGGCGCTCCACTCCCACTCTCATTGCTATGATGCTGGCTAATAACCAAAAACCACGTAATGCCAAACGCAGCCGTATACGCCGCGTTAATAACACTATCCAGGACATAAAACGTCGCCAGCGCGAGGCAGTGGAATGGACTTTGAGTGCGTATGTGTGGTACGAGGACGATGACGAGAATGAGCGCGAGCACGCTGTAGATGTACATTGAGAGTTGCAGGGGGGAGAGGTGCAGGCCTGTTAGGAGGGCGAGGAGGCCGTAAATTCCGGATGCTTTGTTTAGGAGGAGGGAGAGGGTTGAGAGTTCGGTTCCTGTGCGTAGGGACATTAGGTAGAGGAATGTCTGGGGGTTGTTAGCTGAGAAGATGGGGCCAGGAAGCGCTGGGGGTTGGTTAGGGGGGTTTACTTTTGGCCGCGGTATGCGGATGAAGCGGGTTGAGAGACCCATGCTGGTGGAAGGGACTATACAGTTCTTGGAGTAGGTGAAGTTGTATTCAAAGTCTTGCGCAAGCTTGGTGGTTTTGCGACGGGGGTGACGGGCTAGGGGACAAAAGAAGTTGAAGATTCGGATCGGCTCGGCTAATTTATACACGCTGACGAATGGCCTTTGCGAATAGCTTCATTTTCCCATTCGCTATAATTTGTTGAAGACTAAGGATCGTTTGGATGATGAATGATGGCGATGGTGATGTTAAGAAGAATTGGTAAGCACTAGCGGTTCGATTGATCTATCTGCTCAATGTCTATTCCATGACTCCAAGCGCTATGCAGTCACCATGATCTATCCGTGAACGCAAGAACGCATGAAGGATAAGATCAAGAAGCGCTGGTTTAAATTGTATGGCTGGACGATCGCTATTAGCAAAGACATTAGTGCTCAGAACACGAAATAACGACATTCTATTAAAAACATCAAGATCCAGGCTTTTAATTTTTCCCTTTCCCTTTCAATCCGCCCATTACCACTTCAAATATTCAAATCAAGTTTATCTTCAATTCCTTAACTCCTTCAACTACTCCCACTCCTCCAACTCCTCCAACGCCTAAAGTAAGATCATTTTTGATTACAAGACCATAGCGTATAGAGCGAACGCAGCCATCATGGAGGTAGGCACCCTGAATGAGGTGGCAGCGCCAGTAAATGCTAGAGGAGTTTCACCAGTATTGGCGTTGGTGGCTGGGCTCTGGTTGGTAGATGGGTTCTGGGCAGTAGCAGGGCTCTGGTTGGTAGCAAGGCTCTGGTTGGTAGCAGGGCTCTGGTTGGTAGATGGGTTTTGAGCGGTAGCAGGGCTCTGTGCGGTGCCTGGGGCAGCGGCTTGAGTCTGGACGGTGACAGCTCCGTTGGCAGCAGTGGCGGTGACCAAAACAGCAGGAAAAGTCTCAACAATGATAGCTCCGTTGGCGGCAGTGGAGGTGACCAAACCAGCAGGGACAGTCTCAACAGTGATAGCTCCGTTGGCGGCAGTGGAAGCGACTAAAGTAGCAGGGACAGTCTCAACGGTGATAGCTCCGTTGGCGGCAGTGGAAGTGACCAGAACAGCAGGGACGGTCTCAACGGTAACAACTCCGTTGGCGGCAGTAGAAGTGTCCAGAACAGTAGTGGCAGTCTCACCAGCAATTTGGCTAGTAGCGGCAGTCGCGATGGCTGGAGCCAGAGTCTGAGTCTCAACGATGACTTCGCCGTTGGCGGCGGTGGATTGGACCACAACAGCAGTCTCAGTCACCACGGTGACAGCTCCGTTGGCAGCGGTGGAGGTAACAAGGACAGGTGGGCAACTCGAGACGACGACTTCCTCTGTGATGGTCTCGACAGCAAATCCAGTGGTGAAATCTAGAGTGACGGTGGTGACTGGGACGTTGGGGATTGTAGAGATGGAAGCCACAAGGCAGGTAGGGCAAGGCTTGGTCACTGTCTGGATGAATGGGAAGCTCTTGGTGACGGGGATGCCGCTGGTAAAGGTCACTGGTACAGGTAGGCAAGTTGGGCAAGGCCTGGTCATGGTGATGGTGACAGGGAATGGAACAGCGATTGGAGTGCCGGTTGCCATTGATCCAGTGGGCATCGGGGCAGTGCTGTTTCTCATGGGGAAAGGAGGTGTGCTGGTTGACATTGGAGGAGCTGTGCCGCCAATAGACATGGGCATGTTGCCAGTTGGCACGGAACCGGTGCCGGTGCCGGTGCCGGTGCCGGTGCCGGTGCCGGTGCCTGTGCCATAGCCGTGCCATTTGCATCCCAAACATGGGGAGGCCATGGCGAAGGCCATGAAGGAGACCACCAATTCGATGCTGAACTGCATGGCTGCAGTGAACGCAGGTGATTAACGAGTGTGGTGGTGTGTGAAGTAAAAGTAACGAGCGAATGAGGTTGAAGGACGGAAGAAGTTCAATGGGAGTGAAGACTGCTCTTATACCAGGCCACAGTTCCAAGTGGGCCAGTGCGCATTACCACTCGCTGTTGTTAAGAGGACTCATCGCCAGGGAGTGGAGTCGCGTTTCCAAACATAGCGATAGCTTTCGCGCGAGCTATTGATGGCGTTCTGAAACATGTTCGAGGGTAGTAAGGCTGAGATATCTTGCTCAAACTATGTCAGTGCATTAACCCTATTGGTAACCCCAAGGCAGCGATTCGCCGTTAAGTTCGAGCTTGGCGTCCAGAGCCCTAGAAAGCAAATGGAAACTTCCTCAGCCTCGATCCACAAAGGGTGGAACGTGCAGGGTATAGATCTCTTGCTATTGAATGTACTGAGCAATAAGGCCATCATTAGCTTAAAACGAGGCGTCCAGAAGTATAAACACATATGCAAATTTTTGACGAAAGCTCCGACATTACCCTATGATTATCCGCCAGCTTCCGATCAACCACAGAGATGACACATTCGTCAGTAGCTTTTCTTGCAAGGGAGGAATATTGAGAGTAAGGCTGCTCCCACACATAGAATTTTGAAAGTGGAGAACTTGAGTTTTCCAGACACAAATTCCATGAGATTTCTTTCGCTGGATAACTGCGGGTTTCAGTATGAGTACACTGCATAAACGCCATGACGAGAAAGTACAATGAAGACATTGCTCGTATTTCTTGATGTGAGGTAATGTTGACGGATTGTATTTTGGGTTCCTTTGTTATCATCACTTAAACCTCAACCTCTTGCGGCAGTGGTCAGCAATTGAGTCTGACCTGATTGGTTTCCAATCACGGCGCAAGACCTTGCTTTCCCATTCTGGGAAAGCTCACCCTAGATCAAGGTGTTTTGGGCTTCTAGGAAAGGTTTGTGGCGCCTGAAAGGCCAGTGCACCATCCATCATAACCATTAGACTTTTGCCCTCAAAATTTATCGAGGCCAAGGATAGCAAAACACGTGCCACCCTTCCTTGAGACGCGAACGGTACGGCCAAACTGAGTCAATCATGAGAAACTGCACTTTCTTAAGGGAAAGGTCGGATATGGCAACTTCAGCAATTCAATTCGCTCTGTAAAGTCGTTCCACCTCCTCAACCAGATCTTTCACTTTATGGCCTCCTTCACAATCTTTCCATTTCCCTCCGTCCATCACACACCATTGCTCTCCTCCCACCCGCACCGTGCAGCTCTTCTTCACGCCAGCCTTCTCGCTTCTCTTCACACTGGCTTCTAAAAGATCCAGCCCTTTCCCCTCCTCACTTATGCAGGCGTTCAGGTCGTCGAATGAGATGCCGTGTTCTAAGGCACAACTCTGGACAAGATCTCGCGAAGGTATGCGTTGATACGACATGATCAGGCAGGTGCTGAAGCCCAACGAGATCTTTGGATTGTTTGGGAAAAGATCATTGGCGCAGAGGCCCAGCATGTTGCCCAGGCATTCGGTCGATCCGTGCATACAGTGGATTGTATCGTTCTCATCAACCTTTCCAATATACGACAGCCGGAAGTCGACTTTGTCAACGATCTGCTGCATAGCAGGAACGACTAATTCTTCGAGGCACGTTTTGGCATCTGGACATTTGCTCATGATGTGCGCTTCGAGCGGCACAAGACTGGACTGATTTGTGCTGGACAGGCTCGACTGCGGGCTCGATTGTCCAGGATATGGTCTTGGGTAGAGGCTCGGGAACAAGAGGGGAGAGCCATACGTGATGATTAGAAAGGTGAAGAAGGTAGCAGTAGCGTAGAGGGTGAGTGACCGCCGTGAGCGGCGTCCCAGCGTGTTTGACGGCGGTGGTTCATGCTTTGTCTGGTATATAGGCAGAGGTGACTTGCGGCTAAGGTGTTTCTCCATATCGTTCTTCTCGTCCATTGTAAGGAGTGTTACTGCCTGTAGTCTGTGTCCTCGAATACGTCGTTGATATGCTGGGGGTCAGAAGGTCAATAATGCCGCCGGAAGAAGCTGAGACACGCGCTAGTCGGCCTTGGCGTCTTTGGGTCGCTCAGCCCTACCACAATCATATCGCCTGCCCTCGAGAAATATCCACCACCAGCGTGCCTGCCTGTTTGCAAGAGATTTTAAACCGGATGATTACTAGAAGATAGCTCCGCCGCTCTTGGGGTCCTGATATGGAATGTATATAAGACGAAACAGGCTGAGGCTGTGGGCTAGTCTCTGCAGAATCGAGGTTTTTGTGTACGCTCCGCACTCATATTCAAAGCCATTGATCTGCTGAGACGACTCCGAACACCCTGATACTGATCGGTAGTTTGGTTTAGAGTCTGCCTGTTCCTTGGGACAGTGCTCTATTTCTTGATGGTTATATCTGGTCGAGAAGCGAGATCCTCGCGCATCAAATACACAACTCTAACGGGCTTCTTCCTTCAAGATGAGCCTGGCACCGACCCGTCAATATTCGACTATGTACTGCATTCAAACCTGAGACGTAAAGTTAGCGATTAATGCAATCTAGACAGCTGTTAATTTCGGATTGATCAACAGAACCTACGACACAGACGCCCCATATGATCCAGAACGCAAGAAGACCCAATGGCAACGTTTTGATCACCAAGTTTCGCAGTTGAACATCCAGAGTGCAGACAATGTGCAATACAAGATTCTCTACATTGTATGGAACCCTGCGGCTAGGAAGAAACTGGACTGATGTGTTGACAGGGACGGCATGGGGAAGGTGTACATAACGTAGCAGAGGACTTTTACGGCACTTTGGCCTGGGACGTGGGTTGTCTCGATTATGTTTTGCTGTTGAGACGCTGATGAGGAAAAGGCTTACTGGTCAAAGCTCGATGGGAACGACACCGTCACCTGGGCCGACGCTCATTTGACTGACAAAGGCATCCAGCAAGCCCAGATAGCCAACAACTTTTGGAAGGCCGAGATCACCACCCAAAAGATACCAGTTCCCCAAAAATACTACACTAGTCCACTGCATCGATGTCTGGCCACAGCGAACATAACATTCTCCGAGCTGGAACTCCCAGACACCCAGCCATTCATCCCAGAAGTAAAAGAGTTTCTCCGAGAAGTCAATGGAGTCCATACCTGTGACCGTCGTAGCAACAAGACTTACCTTCATAGCGAGTTCCCGCCTTACGTCTTCGAACCTGGTTTCGCTGAGAATGACGAGCTCTGGAGTCCTGATGTCCGCGAGAGCGACCCGGACCTTGATGCTCGGTTGAAGAAACTGCTAGATGACGTTTTTACGCATGATAGCAGCACCTATATATCATTCACTGCCCACTCAGGGGCTATCTCCGCACTTCTAAGGGACCTTTGGCATCGGCCATTTCGCTTGCAGACAGGCGGTGTGATCCCTGTATTGGTGAAGGCGGAGACATTTCCCGCGAGCTTGTCACCCACGAGCATTGCTGCGTAACTGAGAGCAGATTCAAGACCTCTCCAGCTGGACGTGGACGCAATTAGAGGTTCTGGCTCATCTGGCTAGCATTCCTGCAACTGAATTCTACACCTGGGAGCTTCTATGAATTACGTGCTATGAATGCAAGACTTACCCCCTCAAGCACTGTATAGTGACCCTTAGGCCGAGTATCACCCACTTGTGGATAGCTTGATTAGGAGAGGCCTCGGTATCTGACCTAGGTCAAAAGTAAAGTGGGACAATCTCCTAGAGTTCTTTTAAAGTCAAGTCTCGAAGTCTTGCAGCACCGCGAACAAGTTCGTCCTTTGCCATGTCTAGCAGCACTTTATTCCACTCAGTGCTCTTAGTATTGTGCGGCATTGTCTGCATTGCACCCTCTCCAGACACTTTCCCATTTAGCCAATCGGAGAAGTTGAATTGCTTCTAATCTCTTCCGGTGGCTTTCCTATGATGTATAAATAAAAAACACACATGGATTCTTAACGAAGAGAACATCCGGCTGAATAATGCGCTCCTCGAAAAAATTAGCCCTTTCAGCTTCTTTTTTGTTCCACGAGCCTCTTATTGAACCAAACTGGTGCCGAATAATGGTGCTTTGTCTTTGATATCAATTGCTCATTTCCACTCGTTTTACATGATCGACAAGCACCCTTCTCCGTCAGGAAAGTAAAATTGCAGCTCTGCCAAGTTTTTGCAGACCTCACACACAGGATCTAGGGTTTATCGCCAAAGCGACACTTTGTGGAGACCATTTCTTCTAAGGTCACCATATTTTTGCAAACTTCTCGCTGGCGACGAAGATAAAGAGCAATAAGCATGCTTTCTCCCTACAAATTCGCAGCTCTGGCCACCATTCTGGCGGTGGTTTCGGCCCAAAGCACCGGCCTTCCGGGCATTTGGTCCCCTTACGATCCCGTCATCAATATCCAAAATACCGGCTCCACATGGATCTGCTACAAAGTCGAATTCACCTCGGGATACTTCCCCACACCTTCCTGCGAGTCAAGTCCAGGCTTCACTGTCAATCCTGGGGAAACAATAGTTATTCATCCCGGCTCAGGCTTCAATGGTGCCATCACAGCTATAATAAACAACGTCAATGGTGCGCGGCACGAGATCAACTTCGCAGCGCCCTTAGATGGCATGGAGGGCACGTGGTACGATGTCGACTACCAACTCGGCATGAGTGATAGCACACTTGGCCCCGCAGATGGCCAGCCACGGAATATCAACGGTCACCAGCTGCCCTCCGTCAGCGGCGAGCAGAATACCCTAGCCAAAGCTAATGCTGCCTGGCCGAAAACCACCAACAAAGCGCAACTACTTGTCTCCTCGTACTACCTCCAGCAAGGCTCGAACGGCGAATTGACGCACATCTACATGGATACCAATGCCCCAGCTGACGTGGTGCAATTCTTCCAGCTGATGGCGAGCTTTACAGCATATGTTGGGGCCGGCAGTGTCGCTGGCGTCTCCGTAGCCCCTAGCACTGTTCAGAGCGACATGGTGCAGACGGCTGATGAGAAAAGCTGGTTTGTTAACACGCAGGCGATGGTGTTAACAGCTTACTAGGCAGGTCCTATGTTCGCCCTCTACGACTTTCCTATGGGGTTTTGCTAGCTTGGCGTTGTATGTCTGGAGCATTGGGAGATCTATTCCCCTGATATACCCACATTCCCTTACAATAAAAGTATAGTCTCCATTCTCCATGATACGATCCTACGATAGAAGTGATTCAAATGCAATATCTATGAAAGAAATGCAAGATGCCTACTTAGAGCACCCTCAAAGCTTTCCTTGCTAACAGGTTGTTTAATTATAGGGCTGAGACTGACGCGATTTGGCGCGCTAAAAATTTAAATTAGACTGATTTTCCTCTTCGCGATTTCCTCTGCTTTTGTATTCTTACTTCCGGACTGTCCCAAGTTCCCCATGGACTCTGAACTGGTTATCGGGTATTCGTATTTCGACGAGACGACATGCTATACACGACTAAGCAGACTAAGGTCGCTTTTTCGATGGGCAAGAAACTCCTGTGTTCCCTTGCCATCACACTCGCAGAGAAATCGAACCACTCCGTCCAATGAACGCCAAACAAAACCCTGCCGTACTGGCTGTCGATCCACTCTCAAAAGAACCAAGGTCCTACTCACGAAATACGTTAGCCAATGTCTTTCCTAGAGCTAGAAGGTTGCTTGATGCAGGGATGGACTGTCAAAAGTCCACTACTATACTGACCGTAAGAGAAGCTATTCTGCTGCTCTGACAAAGCCGGAATCTTTAAAATATTCGCATGGACTGCGTTCATGGCAACCAGCGCTTGTTCTTCCTTAACAACGAACCTACATATTTATCAGTCACCAGGCGAGTCAAGGCTCTCAGGATACATCACTTACGATATATTTATCTCACTTGCTCCTTGACTAATAAGGTAGATATTGATTTTGGCGCTTGCAAGGGTAGAGAATACCTCGCCTGCGAAGAACAAAGCGGCCATTAGTCAACAGATCTTTTCTTTCATCCAGCAGAGCGAAGTGCAAGCTCACCAGCAATACCAACCATGTTACGCATCTTGTGGCCCACAACAGAGATAATCGACACTCCAGTGGTTATAGAGACCTGTTTGGTTCGCATAATGTCAGAAAACGTTCGTATTTCGAGCTGTTGCAAGCCATCTTCTCTAACTTACAGTGCCTAGTTTTCCGATCTCAGCCGTTGCTTTCTTGAGAGCACTTTCGTCTTCCGTCGCCGACGACACAGCGAGGCTGACTGATTTCTCGCTTGTTGTAACTAGATCCACTACGAGTTTGTGATGGTCTAGTCGCTCAAAAATCTTGGCTAAGAAGCCGTGGGATTTGCTGTTGCTGTGAGAGAGCACGTTGATGATGACAATGGAATCCTTGGCTGTCATAGCCGTTGGTGTCCGCCGATAAGGGTTTTGCATATCTCCGTCACCATGATAACCGTTGGTTCTCATGAAGACAGATTGTAGTGTCGAGGTGCCGGAATAAGCTGTTGTTGTATTGCCGTTGTAGCCGTTGGAGCCGTTTGACGTTGCAACCGAAGCGAAATATGAAGGAAGACTGGTTGGATATATGACCGTCCCAGCTCCATCAGGATTTTTGACGTTTTTTAACCGCAAGGGAATGTTTGACTTCTGGATTTGTTCCATGGTCAAGGGATGTATGACCTAGATGATTAGATCACGCAACGTCAGCTGAACATAGGTGAAAACTTGACAGCAATCTGGAGGCTGAGGGAACTCCCAAAAGACGTGAAAATTACTAACCTCACTCCCAAAATAAGTCAACTCAGCTGCTTCTTCCGAAGTCACCGTGGCAAGTAGCCTTGCGGATGGTACTTTGCTTGGATCTGCAGTAAATATTCCATCGACCTCCTTCCAGATTTGGAGTTCTCGAGCACCAACTCCTACGGCACACATCGCTGCGCAAAGATCAGAATAACCACGGCCAACGCTTTGAAGAAGACCAGTTGGCATCTTTCCAAAGAAACCTGTACTGTTTGTTAGTGGATACTCTCGCTTTTGCATCTATCAACCACGTACCGGTGACTACGGGCACCTTGTCGCCGCATTTCACAACAGCTTCGCCAATCTTTTGAGAGATAACTTCAAAAAATTGAGCACCAAGCTCCTCATATGCTGCTTCTGGTCCTTGTGGGCTGCCTTGGAAAGCTTGCTCAATTATGTCGTTCAATAGCACGACTTCGGCACTAACACCCTAATGTGTCGGATTAGGAGAAGGTCCACCAGTGTCTCGATAGCATAGAGGAGGCTTGACGAACCTTGCTCTCCAATGACGCTGCCGTTATGCGGCATGCTAATGTTTCACCAAGGGCAATTACTCGGTCTTGCGAGCGAGGAGACAATTCTCCAATGGTCTAGTTGAATGGGTAAATTAATTGATTCAGTTCTTGATACAACTATGGCGGCTATGGAAATTGACTTACGTGGGCCGCATGAAGAAAGCTCCGGAGGCCTTCGCAGTCTTCAACTATACTCTCCTCTAGCGGACCAGATTGTACAGACCCGCTTACCACGGCCGATTCAATGGCCTTCAAATGCTCGTCTCGGATCAGGTTTATGATGGAATCAAGTCTCTCTCCAGAACCTGCGCTAGGGTCTGTAGCATGGTTGATGGCCTCGAGCAGTAATTGTGTCGTTCCTGTTGACTTGCTCGTCCCAGACCGAGCTGAACAAACAACAATCACTCTATCGGACTCAAGGGAGCCGGGAATTATGGTGCCAGTGATCGTGTCCAGGAGCTTGCCCAAACTGGTACCCCCAAACTTCTGCACGACGTAGCTACTATCTAATTCCTTCATTTTGAACAACTCAAGCAGGGAGTACAAATACTAAGGTTTGAGAGAGGCAGGAATGCGTTTCTCTTGCGTGACAACTAGTCTCGGATTATATGCTTCGAGGCGAAAAACTTCAAAAAGTGGCGAAGAATACGGTCAGCGCTTGTCACATGTGCAGTAGCCTACACTGGCATTTCAGATCCCTTCAATTTCACAAATATCTTTGTCACGTCCAGACTCTACGCTCCGGATCTCTACACCCATTTAATCTCCGCATCGGGTGGAGGACAGGGTCTCCGTTTCACCGTCGTGCACTGGGGGTCCATGCAAAGACCGAGGATTTGACATTCGGGGACGACGACCATGGACGTCGATCTTTTCTGCTTCCGGAGAGACACACATCTTTCACGTTGTTGATCGGTAGCCAATGATGGCTGATGCGTTTATCGTGGTTGTTCTCCGCAAGGTCACGTGACTAGCTTCGGGATTTGAAAGTCAGGTTCCAAATTCGGGATTAGAGACATAAAACGAACAGGTCAAGACCAATTCGACTCTATCAAGCATGCGCAACGTGACGAATGTGGCAGCAGATAACGCCAATCTGCAGATCGGGAAGATCGATACCATGAGTGTATATGCACCCTTCTCACATATAATGGGGCTGCAGCAGCTTCTTCTATCTCGATCTCTACACAACAATATCTACCAATTAACACATACACTACTGAAAACAATACAACCTTCATCATGGTCGCTTCAGGATCTCTCAGGGATGTCAAAGAACCCGGGTGGGAAACCATTGCCTTGCATGGTGGCCAAGAGCCAGACCCCATCAACGGAGCTCGTGCCGTTCCTCTCTACCAGACATGTGCATACAATTTTACAGACGCGGCCGATGGTGCCACCAAGTTCGCCTGGTCGAAAGACGGCTACGTCTACACCCGTATGGGCAATCCCACAAACACCATCTTTGAGACGAGAATGTCCATGCTCGAGGGTGGAGTTGGTGCCGTAGCAACTGCATCAGGTCACGCCGCTCAGGTAAGAAATGACACACCTCCAATATTAGCCTATCTTTGATTGGGATTTACAGTTCATGGCCATCACAAACTGCTGCGAACCCGGTCAAAACTTCGTCAGCACAAGCTGGCTCTACGGAGGCACATACAACCAGTTCCGTGTCTACATGAAGAAGTTCCACATCACGGTCAAGTTCGTCGAGGGCGACGACGCCTCTGAAATCGCAAAGCAAATTGACGACAAGACCCGATGTGTCTACATCGAGACAATTTCAAACCCTAAGCACAATCTTCCCGACATCACCGCCATCGCCAAAGTCGCTCACGATGCTGGAATTCCCCTTATCATCGACAACACCTTCGGCATGGGCGGCTACATCTCGCGACCCATCACTCTCGGCGCTGATATCGTCACTCACAGCTGCACCAAATGGATTGGCGGCCACGGTACAAGCATGGGTGGTATTGTCATTGACGGTGGCCACTTCGACTGGTCTGCCAGCGGCAAATTCCCCGGCTTCACTGAGCCCGCAGACGGGTACGCACAGTCCTTCGCAATTGCTTGCTCCCGGCATTGAACCCTTAACCGCTGACCTCGGTTCTAGATACCACGGTATGCGCTTCTGGGAGACATACGGCTACAAAGCCCTCGCAGCCAAACTACGCATGGACTCCATGCGTGACTTGGGCCCCTGTATGAGTCCCTTCAACGCCTGGCTCTTCCTCCAGGGTCTCGAGACTCTCGCCCTCCGCGGCAAGAAGCACGTCGAGAACACCCAGGCGTTCGCTGAATGGCTCGAGGCCCACCCTTGCGTCAGCTGGGTACTCTACCCGGGTCTGAAGTCGCACAAGGACTACGAGCACGGCAAGAAGACTATGCCCAATGGCCCTGGTGGTGTGCTTACTTTCGGTGTGGTATGTACCCACTCAACTAAGTTTTCGTTGTTCCAGGAAATGATGGACTGATGATTATCACTCAGGCCGGCAAAATCGACGAAGTCCGCGCCGTCGTCGACAACCTAAAACTCTGCTCCCATCTCGCCAACGTCGGCGACGCCAAAACCCTCATCATCCACCCATGGGTCACCACCCACCAACAGCTTCCCGACGAGGAGAAGATCAAGGGCGGTGTCACCCCCGATCTCATCCGCGTCTCGCCCGGCTTGGAAGATATCAAAGATATCATCTACGACTTTGAGCAAGCGTTCGTTGCTGCTGGTCTTAAGCCAGCGGAGAAGGGCATTGATCCTTTCAAGACTGCGTCGACGCACGCTACGGGTGGATTCATGAAGGATTTGATGACGAGAGGACCCAAGCCGGGTACGGATGGTACGGAGGGGTATGCGAAGAGGCAGATGGCTATGAGTGCTTAGATTTTTCCCTTGATGTCTTTTAGACGCTTGGATGTCTTGGTGGCTGGTGTTGGCGAGTTTATATCGCTTTTGTATATTACATAGGTAGTCAATGAACTTTGGTGTTCTCGTTTGTTCTGGCTTCATGTCGAAATTAGTAATGCGAGATTCCTGTGATGATCATCTTCCAAATAATTTAAAAACAACTTTTCTCTTCAAAGCAAACGAATGCGGAAGCAACCATACTTAAACACGCCAGACCACAGGAAATACACTCCAATCTAAACCTCCCTGAAGTAAGGAACCACGCAAGATCAGCCCAATTCAAAGCACCACTGTACAGATTCCTAGCTCCTAAGGTTGGTAGAATCTGCTCTACGGCGCGGAATTGAACACTGAGATTTCTTCCTTCCCTCGAGACAGCTCCAATGAAATGGATATTTACTACTGAGCCCCTTGGATTCTTGAAAGTAGAAAATGCGCATAGGATATGGTATTTTTCTTAGAGTTGGTGGAGCCAGGTTGACGACGGCTGCGCTGTGTAGTGCGGAAGGAGAGAGATGATGGCAGTTCTGTGATATGGAATGCTATGCTGGCGCAGAATTCCATAAGGTAGTTTTATAGAGAAGAATTTATGGGAATTGGCTGCAATGATGTCGAGAGCAGTCGAGTACTCTACTAGAAATGATTTGCAAAAACTGGTTGGAATGGAACTGGAAATAGAAATGATGCAATGTTAGAAGGAGATGATATTTTTGGGCAAGCTATGTATCTCTATCATCTACCACCTCCTCACTTCCTTTCTGTGGATTACCTTTCCTTGTTCATTCATCCTCCATGGACACGTCCTTGAACCACTCATCAAACAAAGCTCACGTTCGTGCTATCGGCGGTGTTAACCTTCAATTGGCTGTTCCTTCATGTCAGCCATTTCACCAAATCCCCCGCTTCCCCTTCAAGAAAGGAAAATGCACTCACAAAATATCCGGCCTCGAATAGCTCCCCACAGCATCAAAATCCATCTTCGCCTCCGTCAGCACAGTCATAGGCAACTCCGCATACAGAATCGCCTCCTTGTCCCAAACTGGCTCAGCTAGGAACGTGCCTAATGGTCCAATGATGCATGAGCCGCCGTGGGATAGTATGTCGTTTGCTTCCCAGACTGAGCCGTCGGGTTTCTTGTCGCTGGGGTTGGTGGCGGCGAAGGGGGGTAGGTTGGTGGGAAATCGGAGACCTGGGTATTGTTATAGCGAGCTTTTGGGAAGGGGGCAATACAGTTGGAAGGGGAAGAAGGGGAGAAGAGGAAAGGGAAAGGACATGAGAGCGTTACCTTGCAGAACTGATTGCAGTTAATAACAAAGCACCGCCCTTCCTTGGCTATATGCTGCATAGTAGCCGTCCAGGAAGGTGAATCATCAGCATTAGGCGCGACATAGATCTCGATTCCTTTCTGGTACAGCGCCAGTCTGGCAGCTGGCATGTAATTCTCCCAGCATATGAGACCTCCGACCTTTCCAATTTCAGTATCAGACACAACGAGCCCGTCTCCAGCACCACGACCCCAGACGAGTCGTTCAGCTGCTGTTGGTATTAACTGTCAAGGTCAGATGGAAAGGCAGTCAACATTTACTTGTTAAGGAAGACTTACTTTCCTGTGTTTGTGTAGAAGCACGCCTTCTCTGTCGATCAGGATAGCCGTGCAGTAGAGCGTGCTGCTGTCCTGTTCTATGATACCAGCGGATAGGTAGATATGATTCTCCTTCGCGGTGCGGCTCAGGGCATCAAAGTCCGCCGAAGGGATCGCAACGGCAGAGTCGTAGTACTTCGCATACCATTGTCGACCTGAGCACAACAATATCAGCAGTCTGGTGTATGAAAATCGCCCCATGAGGAGTAGCTTAGGGTTTACTCACCACGAGGCTCCCTTGCACCAATAGTAGCATCGAAAGCATAGCGCCAAGGATAAGCCGATAGGAACCCTTCACTGCACAAAAAGCGTTAGCACTAATCGATAAACCCCCAGGCATGCATCTAGATGCATGCACAGCAGCCCAAAAAACAAGGAACTTGTGCCCTACGGGAATACTACTAGATCAGCACCGGCCTTTGCCGCCTCCGTGGTGAAGTGTGCTACTTTTGCCAAACTTTTGGGAAGATCGAAGGACACCGGAGCAGCCTGCACAGCAGCGACCTTAACGATCTCTTCCGTCCTTGGCATCGTCGGTCTGATTTTCGCAAAAGTGCTGATGGATAGCTAGCTGGAAAAAAACGGGCGTTCTGGATCGCGGATTGATTATTGAATAGATATTTGGTGGCTTGTAAATATGGAATTCGCAGCGATGACGTGGACTAATAGCAGCGTCTGCAACACCACCAATATATTCTCGGATATAAATCGATATTATATCATGCAAGCAGGTGGGGAGAATTGTGTGGGGTTTGGCACGAGCGAAATGTTGTATGCAAGGCGTTTGCCGATAGCTGATGCAATAGCAAATCCCGAAAGCGCAGATCCCGGATTGATAGCACAGAGGGAACATCAAACTCCAAAACAACCTTGTGCAACAGTTCGCGGGGAGCATGCCGAATAAGATGCTCCATATAGCTAGACGGTCTAAAAGCTTTAGGTGGAGGATGGCAGTAATGGTAGACGCCTCAGAAAATTCCTACCCGTGTGGCTTTGTTAATCAAATATGACGACTCGTAAGAATCGCTCTCCTGAAATCAGACGAGCGTGGTTCTGACTGGTGCTACAGAACTCGATTATAATCCTGGGAGGAGGAATCCCTATGTTGATTTAATAAAAGACCAGAAATTCGCTTTAATCTCAGCTCTACCTCTCGACTCAGGGCCTGTGCTTGAAAAAGTTGAGATCGCATACAAGACATGGGGCGTACTCAATGAGAAGCGCGACAACGCTATTGTCATATGCCATGCGCTGTCAGGAAGCAGTGATATTTCAGACTGGTGGGAACCGCTGTTGAGACCGGGGAAGACATTCGATTACACGCGGTATTTCGTCTTTTGTGGCAACCTCCTCGGTTCCCCGTATGGATCAGCATCGCCCCTGACGACGAATCCGAAGACTGGGGAGCCGTATGGTCCAGAATTTCCGGAGACGAGTATTAGAGATGATGTTCGGTAGGCTTTCTACTGATGTCCTCAGTCTCGTCGGCTGACTTATTCCAAAGGGCACACAAACTCGTGCTTGATGCCCTGGGTGTTCAGACGGTAGCCGCGGTGATAGGAGGCTCTATGGGTGGCATGGCAGCACTGGAATGGCCGTTATGTACCCCTCCTGGCTATGTCAACACCATCATTCCAATCGCCACTTCAGCAGACCACAGCGCCTGGGGGATTTCGTGGGCCGAGACTCAAAAGCAATGCATATATGCAGATGCGAATTATCAAGACGGGTACTATGATATATCGCATCCGCCCACTGCTGGATTGGCCGCAGCAAGAATGATCGCGATGCTCACATATCGTTCTTGTGTGTCCTTTGATCGTCGATTCGGGAGAAAATTCAATCCAAAAAAGAACGCACCCAAGGCAACAACGAACGGTGCAGGCGGAAATCCCGAGAAGCTTGTGAACGGTGACAAGCCTGCGAACGATGAAGAGCCTATGAACTGTGTGGGGCAGGATCCAAAATGCGATGCGTTTCGGTCCGCCAAGCGTGCCCGCGTTGAGGCAACTATTGGAGCCGCCGAATCGGTACACCGCGCTCGGTCTCCAATGTTCTCTGCCCAAGGCTATCTGAATTACCAGGGAGAGAAATTCATCAAGCGGTTCGACGCAAACTGTTACATCAATCTGACGAATAAGATGGACTCCCACGACGTGACGGACGGGAGGCTAGACCATGAGCGTGAGCCAACTGGTGAGGATTTCAAGGAGGTTCTAAAAGCCGCGCCACCCAGGGCTTTGGTCGTCAGCGTCAATACAGATGCCCTCTTTGAGCCGGACCAGCAAGTCAGACTGGCAGAGTATTTACCTGATGCCACTCTCGCGACGCTGGACTCGCCAGATGGCCACGATGGTTTCCTTTTGGCCTTCGAAGAGTTGGACAAGATCATAACTGAACGGCTTCGAGAACGATGTCCATGGGTGTACGAAGGGCCCCCTCTACTCGAGGTTAACAGGAATGGATCCACTGCTGTCAAGGACAGCGTCTTTGGTGAGGTTGAATCGGAGTGGTGACAAGGACACCCTAGGATTTGTATCGGTGCGTGGCGCCTGGGAGTTTCAGGCTTTTGTTCATGGGAAACATGGTGTAGAACTATGATCGCTAGCGTGTCTGATTATTGGAGAACGTCTGCCTCCAGATCTTCGGTTGGGGTATGCAGGCCAAGCTTGCTAGATAGTCGTGTACTACTCTCACCGCCTAGCTAGCTACCTTATATAGTCAAAAGTCCTGCTGAACCATTTGGCTCGATGATCATCGGTCGTTGTGTGATGTCGTCAACATTGTGATATAAATATTAATTTCCCTTAGACTCTTACACATTACATCATTAACGGCTTGACGAAATGAGATTTTTAGATTAGAAGGAGACGATCAAGCAACATGATCTCTCTAATGTTCAACAAATACACAATAGCTTTATTATATCCGTCTCTCTTCTCTAAGTCTCTCTAGCAAGACGGAAAAGTCGAAGAACTGTTCATAACGTTGTATATCTCACAGTACGTCATGCAAAGCGGCATCCGCGGCCCCTTTGATTTGATCTAGAAGGACGGTCAGCTATTTCTCTTCCATTGGATCCAAGCGAGCAATCAATCACAGGTAACTGAAGAGGAAACGAATACTTGCCTCGCATCCCACTTAACGCCTCAAAGCTGAGCGAAAAATTTTCCAAAGCTCCAACTACCTTTTCCAAACCTTGACGAAGCTGACTTAGTAGACTGCTGACCATCTGGTCATTTCGACCGTACAGTGACCCTTCATTCGTTGCCCGAGTCTTGCGACAGAGCATCAGCATCGCATAGCTACTCTGCATTGCACAGCAGGCGAACGCCGGCATTGTACGGGGAGCCTTGCTAGAATTCGAAAAGGTCTGAGTTGGTGAGGTTTGGAGACCGCTGGTATTTGGGTATGGCAAAGCTTCGAAAGCTTGGGCGATGCTCAGGGCGGCCTTCAAGCAGAACTTGGCTGAGAGATGGCTGCTGAATGGCATATTGCAACCCAGGAACTCGGAAATGGATGGGTTGGTGCCGGACGCTGAGCTCAAAGATGACGAAGGCGATGAAAATGGAGAGGTTGAAGGCTGTGAAGATGTTGAGGCTGACGAGTCCTCGAACAAACTACCACAAGCACAAGCAGACCTGGGCCCTGCTCCACCTTGCTCTCCATCTTGCATCGGCTCGTCCCGTGCCGCCGGCTTAAGATCGCAGTGCCTTTCGGAGAATATTGGGGTGTCCGAAAAGGCGCAATAGCGATGGATCTTGATCTTTGCACTATTAAGCTTGATGCGCGCCATGCCCTTGAGAGCTTGTGCAACAACAGTCTCGGACTGATCGACCGGCAGGCTGGATCCTGGCTCAAGAATCCAAGTATCAGCCCTAGCAATCAAGGGTTCCATGATGCTGTTGAGCTCCTGCATTCTCTCATACACGTAGGCTAAGTTAGTTTTTGATTCCAGTGCCTTATTCTGATCGATTATGAATTGAGTGGCAGCAACAATTGTCTGTTGAGACTGCAAGAAGATGGACCATGCCTGTGTCAGTCAATTAGTTGCAGTCCGGCTTCGAAGTTTAAATCAAGAGGTCAAGCTAGGTCCACGTACGTCCGGGTCTGTTGCATTGCTTGGGTATTTTGTTGTAAATCTAGGGTCATGTACCGAGATTGCGGGAGGCTGTAACCAAAAGGTACATTAGCTGACAGGAGAACAGATCAAAACTATCATTCAGCTAAACTTACCGTACTGCTAACGATGGACCCTTGGCATACGCAGGTGTACTGAAAAGATCCGGAAAAGCCTTAGCATTACCGAAAGATTTGCTGAAGACGGTTAATACTCACACACATCCACCAAGCCCTACGTTTCGCTTCCGCAAAATCATCTTCGCTGTCCCCTTGTGAATGAAGAGACTTATCCATGGCTAGAACCAGCGCTTGTCCGGCACGGCTGCGCATCTTACTCAGGTTTCCGCGTTGAGCATACTCGTAGATACACATAACGCAAAGTGCAAGGATACTTTCCAACTCAACAGGCACTTTGGGATGAAGCGGTTGACGGCGGCATGAAGGTGAGTTTCTGGTGAGAGCGCGGGATGGTGAAGAATCGGAGTCAAGGATTTCAGACTCGATCTCGATGCTCTCCATAGTCGACTCGGCAAACGAATGAGCAAATTTCCTTCGGTAAAGTACCGACACTGAGTTCAAAGGATCCACTTCATCGGGATGGGGAACCAGAGCTAAGATCGTTGATATTGCAAGACTAATTGGAGAAGATGGTTCGAAATCGCCGGCCGGACTGGGCGCTTCCATGTGACCAGCTAAGGGGCGATCCCATACAGGCGTGGAGACTGGAGGCGGCAATACAGGGAAGTATGGATGAATGAATACATAATACGCATCCAGACTATGAAGTTGGGTCAGATCATTGCGCAGGCAGAGCAATAAGAATGAAGGGCAAAATGTGAAAGCGACGTGGACTTACATGTCTCTGTCGCTACCATATAATCTCACGATCGGGCCTAATTCGGTAGTGTCTGAGCCCGGTCCAGAAGCGATGGAGGTCCCATTCTCTTGGCTGGTATCATCAGGGCGATAGGTGAAGATACTGTCAAAAATAAAGTCGCTGTCCTGGGAAAAGTCCAATTGATTGAGTCCTGCTCCAGGATCGATGAACGACGGCATTTGATCAAAAAGAACTGTTAATCGATGAGTGGGATAGTCAAATCGCATCGGACGGCTTTAGCCTACAGTCATCCAGGTTCACATCCAATAGCATATCGACATCCTCGTTCCGAGGCTGCTCCTGCTCTTGGGTAGCCTTTGCCTTGGAAACTCGAGGACCTCCCCGTTTGCTTGGCTTGTATGAACATTCTCTACCTTTGGAGGCACACTGGAGGAATTTCGGTCATTAAAAATGCAACATTGAGACCCGGCGGTACACGGTATTGGGAGGATCATACATTTGTGCATATCTTCTTCCCATCGCAGCGAGTGCGAGAGGCACGGCTAGCGAACAGGTTAGCTCTCTATACTGGAGATAGAAAAAGAAACAAGAATTAATAATGGAAGTGGGATAATACCAGGCAAGGCACGCGACTTTGACTGGCGGGACAGCGAACTTCTTTCTGGCTGGAGCTTTGCTCACAGGAGACTGAACTGTTCTAGTAGTGGTAGCCATGAGCAGCAGACTTCTCGCAACATCTTAGAATCATCAGACCAGATGTCTGGAAGTGCGAAGAGAGTTGGATAGTTAAGTAGAGTAAGCGTGTGCTCGGGAAGCAGGCCCGGAGATGGGGTTGTGTGGCAATGCTTTTTGGCCCCCTCACTCCAACGTCAAGGTGAGCGTATTTTGAGGCATTGACTTGCATGAAAGCCATGCCTGATAAGTGAGACTGATCGGTTTGGGGTGCTCTGAGTGGCTCAGTGATAGTAAGGGTGCCCAGCTAGGAATAGCCCAACGGTCGACGTTACTGATAAGAGAGGCACCTTATCGGAAGGAGCTAGTGCCGTAGCTTACTGCGAGAATCAAAATCTTTCAAACTATCTCATTGGCACGATTTGGACCCTTAAAGCATCAGCGAATCGCACAAGCGGACTAATTCCGAGTCGTTTCTGCGCACCCAACGCACTTTAACGCAGCCAATTGAGCGATTGTGGTCTGAGCAATACTAACGATCACCGATCACCAGATCCGCATGACTGCAGTTTTGGGGTTTTACAGAAGTCGGTATTCTAGTTTGAAGGATGGTAAAGCAGCACAACGGTGAGTGGATCTGTCTCCGCTAGCTACATCTCGCATGATTAAGAACAATCACAATCTGTCAATCCACTGAGAACTCTTTTTGGGGTCCTTGATGTCAAAATCGATGCTTACTGAGCCTTATGAATATTTGTCTATCACTTTTGGCCTGAAGATCATAAGTTTGGTTCGGGAAGATTGGCTAATTCATAAGGTTGGCTAGAACACAAGACATTGAGCCATGCCTGCTTTAAACGGCCATACAGCGCCTGACTTGCCCTTTCCCGTATTCCAGGCCTCCGCGAAAGTCGAGCGCTACCTCCTATACGACATCAATACCATAACATGGCTTCGGAAGAACCACAACATCCTCGGCGTCCTCATCGGCACCCTGCCCCAAATCCCACAGCAAAATGTCTTCCTCGGCCTACCACTCGAGCTTCAGCCCGAAGAAGCACGCCTACTCGTCGAGAAGGGTCTAGCATATACGGTCAATGATCTAGACTGGCATACAAAAGATATGGCGTCCAAGACTACTACTCAGATCGAGTCTATCCGCGCGGATTTACATCGAGATGGGATAGAGGTAGCTCGAGAGCTCCAAAAAAGCAAGCAAAAACAGACACGGGAAGCTTTGAAGCGGCTTTGCAGTAACAGCTTCTCCACCGTGAGCGGTGACTCAGCCGCAGGTCCTGATCCGCAAGCTCAGGACGATGCCTCAGAGGAGACTCTGTTCGCCGATCCACCAACACAAGAATCCACACAAGCACAATCAAGGCTTGATCCAAAGCCCTGGACAATAACCCCCACAACGTCCTACCCACCCCTCTCCGCCCCTCCGGTACCCTCGTCGCCAGCCCTCCCAAAGGTCAACCCCTCCTCCTACGCCCTCTTCGCCCACCTCCACGAAAAAGACTATTTCATCTCCCCAGGCATCCGCTTCGGCTGCCAATTTTCCGTCTACCCAGGCGATCCTCTACGCTTCCACAGCCACTTTCTCGCTATGAGCGCAGAATGGGATGAGGAGATTGATCTTTTAAACTTGGTTGGTGGGGGAAGGCTGGGGACGGGGGTTAAGAAGGGGTGGTTGATTGGTGGGGTGGAAGATAAGGAAGAGGATGGGAGAGATGCAAGGGATAAAGTGGAAGCGGATGGTGGAACTGGGGTCAGGACATTCTGCATTGAATGGGGAGGCATGTAAGGGAGTGGGTGGCACTGATTGCCACTTCTACACATACCACGATCCATCGTGCCAGTATCGGATGCCGGACACCGCCCAAACTGCCATGGGTTTCCGGCAAGAGCAGCTTGGTTGAAACGCTACCCCATTCTCAGAATGCGAGACGCCATCTTTCCTGTTCGGTCGTAAAAACAGCGGCTGACAGATGTAACCAGATACTTGAAGAATACATTGCTCGGGCCGATTCCTCAACTGGACGAATCACCCGAACAAGACTTCACTCTAGATATCTATAAATCCACGAACGCTCACCTTAATTTGACCCAAACCCCAATTGCAAATTCCGGAGCCAACAGTGCCCCTCGAAGGAATACATTCGGGCAAAAGGGCGGGTCTCAGGAGTACGGGGCAGGGTACAAAAGGGCGTCGAGGAGCAGACTTCTTGCCAAAAGCCAAGGCTCGGGAGCAGAGAATAGGAGCCAGAAGATTACATAAAAGCAGAGTTCTTACCAAAGGCAAGTCTCAAGAGCAGGAAATGGGGGACACAAAGCTATCTGAGAGGAGGATTTATGTCAATAGCCGTGTCTCGAGAGCAGTGAATATACCCGTTGGGAGATCATGAGTCTAGAAAGTACGCTTGAAAAGAGAGCATTATCCAAGCATGCATCTACTTTTAAATACCGACAGATCCGCCAACGTCTACCGCAAGATTAAACAAAGACCATGCCATCTCATGTTCTAGAATGTATGTTCTACGCAATAAGCTCTATCAAGCCTAGCACTCAACCCATCAATTACGATTCCTCCCTCCGCCATCCCCTAACTCTCCCTCTTCCCCACCCTAGGCAATCCCCACCAACACCCCACCATCATCCCAAACAACCCCACACAAATAGGATGCAAAACCCACGTCCCAACCTGCTGCGCAAGCAACCCCGTAAAAAATGGCGCCACAGCCCCCCCGGAACTCCCCAACGCACTAATAGCAGCCAAACTACTCATCTGCAGCCTCCTCGGAATCAACTTAGTAAAAATACTCGTAGCACACGGATAAATCGGACCCAGCAAAAGTCCAACAATCGAAACGGCGACAGCTTCCCCCACGACGTTGGGAACGAGCCAGACGAGGAGTTGGAATGCTGTGGCGCCTGCTATGAGACAGAAGGTGGCGCGCTTCTCGCCGATGCGATGGGCGGGGTGGGAGAGGAGGAAACGGCCTAGTGTTATGCCGGCCCAGAAACCGGAGGTTACGTAGCCGACGTGGGAGGGGGAGGAGTGTCGGTAGGATATTAAGAAGGAGATTACCCAGCCTGAGATGGAGACTTCGGCGCCTTGATAGGCGAAGATGAAGAGGGCGCCTAGGATGGTGGTTTTGTTTCGTAAAGCGGCTTTTAGGAGCTGGGAGCGTGAGGTGGTGGGGTTGGGGTTTGAGGCTGTGGGGTGGAGGAGGTGGAGAGGCGGGTTATCGGTTTCGAAGTGGTGGAAGGAGAAGAATGCGAGGGTTAGGTTTAGGAGGGCCAGGGGTAAAGCGATGAAATAGAATGTACTCCAGACATGGCCGTGCGTGACGAGGCCTGTGGCTATGAGAGGCCCGACAGTGCCACCGATGCCGTAGCTACCGTGGAAGAAGCCCAGGCAAGTTGTGGAGTTCGCGAGATTCGCGCAAAACATGTTGTTCGGGGCTAATTGGGACGCAATGCCCAGTCCTAGGAGGAAGAAAGCGAGGACGACGACGGGGAAGGGCGGCTTGCAGGCGAGCATTATGTATGCGGCTGTCATTATTGTTTGGGCAAGGACTAGGGTCCTGGCACGGCCTAGGCGTGATTGAATGATGGCGGCGAGGGGGGCAGCACTGAGAAAGCCGACGGCGTTGGTAACGAAGATGAGGGACACGATGGCATAACCGATACGGTAGTCTTTTTCCATGTAGGGGATTAGAGCTCCGGGGGCTGCGTCGTTGAGGCCGTTGCCGAAGTTCATCATGCAAGCGGAAAGGACTCTCCACTTGTTGATAGGTGGATTAGTCCATGTTTGCATGACGTCGACTGCGTCGGTATATTCTGGGCTTGGTGCCCTGCTCATCTCCAGATCATTGGGTGTTCTTGGCGTTTGAGTGCCCGGTGTCGTTTGCATACATGGGCCATTGCTATGAGTGGCTCTCCTTAGCTCATCGAGCTCATAAGCTGTGGGAAGATCAGGAAGCCCATGGGGTTCTTTTTGGAGAACCTGTGGAGGATCACGGATCTGGACACTTTCATCGATGTCGATTAGAGCTCCGAAAGGGTGTGATGCCATCATGAAAACTATCTCCTACGCTCGTATCTGGAAGTAATCTTGAGCTTTCTGTTATCAAAAGCAAAGGTATCAATTCCAATACATGAAATTATACTTCCAGGAGAGACGGGAGAATTGCAGTGGAAAAAGGTGCAATTGGGAAGATAGAGGCTTTTCTACATTGACCGTTCAACCTTTCGATTACCAACCCTCAAATAGAAGCATGTCATATGAGTCAGTAAAGAGAGCATGTGGTCGCTGTCACTCCACGCTGATAAATTGCTCCCACCAGTTTCCGTGGGGCAGTTTCCCTTTGCGGTGACGTGGCGAAAATTCTTGCGCTATGTCGGCCTTTCTTCGGTTGAGTCGGCCCACTTGCCTCGTCAAATCTATCCTGGGCCTCCAAACTTTCGAGCTCGTGTTGTACTTTCAAATAAACCGTCTGTCCCAACTCAACAATGGGTCGACCAAAGCGCAATCTACTCGCCACCGTGGATAAAACGTGCACTCCACCCGCGGAATTGGGCGATGGACAGGCCATAGCTCGCGTCAAGAAAGCTGAGGGCAAAAACCTTTACTCGGTGGAGCTGGCGTCAGGAAAGGAATCATTGCTGGTGGAGCTACCCTCGCGCTTCCGTTCGCAGATCTGGATCAAGAATGGAGGCTATGTGATCGTCGACACTGCTGCTTTTGAGGACCGAGACAACAAGCTTAATGGGGAGATCGTCAACGTGGTGAGAGATGAGAAGCAATGGAGGAAGCAGGCTTATTGGTGGGTCTCATATCCTGAAGCAGGAACGTTAGCTAATGCCTAACCAAAGGCCTCCCGAGTTTGTCAAGAAACCCACCTATCTCGCAGACAGTGATGATGAAGAGTCGATAGTAGGCAAGATGCCTCCAGCTGAAGAGTCGGATTCTGGCGAATAAGTGGCATACTCGGTTTGGCAAGATACTGCCAGCTGAAAATGTCGGCGAATGACAGGCTGTTGTGGGGAACGTTTCTTCACTCAAGATGGCCGATCTCCTCCTTGTCAACGTCGCCCGTAGCTTTCATATCCGTAAAGTCGTCTCTTGTACCCCACCAAGCCCCAACAACTTGCACGGCCAAACACCCCACCACCACTTTCGAACTCAGATCGGTACTCGGATACACGTTCCATGCCCACTCCTGTGCTGCCCACACTGCGTATATAAGGATAGCATGCAGACCAGCTTTCCATAGCAGGAATGGTGTGGACCATGCAATATATGAATAGAACTGGTAATGGAGGCTCCGTGCACATAGCACTCCAATGATCATAGAGCTGAGAATCGATGTCAGAATGAATGAGGGGTTGACATTAAGAGCCATCCGTTGCTGGACGAATGGTGGAATAGGCTTGAATACTGTCTTTGCTAAGGCTGACACGGGGAGGCCTGATGGACGTGTCCAGCGTGTTAGGGCAAAGGTGGCAAGAAGCCCCGCGTGGACAACTAGGAGTGTCACTGCAAACTGTCGACTTAGAAAAATTTCTTCCCCTATGAATCTCCAGTTGACGGTCCATTTAAATAGAAAGACCCGGTCCAGCTGGAAAGACCTTCCGAGGTACCCTTTCGCATTGGCCGGGAGGAACGGAACAGCCAATGTAAACTGTAATTGTGCCATGAGAAACGCCGCGTTCATAGCCCTCTTGAAAGGTAGCACCTGCAACAGTATGATCCCAATTGCTGGAGCCGCCAACAGAAGGCTCATCTTTATGCCCAGTCCGAAAGAGTATGCCACGCTACCGACTGTGAATATACGTCGTTGGTAAAAGTAGATGGCTATGAACAGTGCCAGAACCGCGAAGCAGTCGTTGAAGAGGCGTAGGAGGAAGATGCTGTGCAGACGTTTCGAGAGGATAAGGAGAGGGAAGACATAAGGCGGGGCCTGTTCATCAACGTCAGCAAGTTCTATCGTATAATCTCACGGGCTTGAAAATCTAAACATTGGCTTGCCTTCGCTGTGCGATAGCAAAGTAGAACGAAGCTCAAGGTAAGGAGGTATAGGGCCATAAAGATATATTGGGCTCGTAGAATATCAGTCCCCTCGTTGGTGACGCGGTAGAGGGCATTGTAGATGTAGACATGTGCTGCATATCTCCTTAGCCCCCTCGAAAATGTATCATGCCCAGCGCGTCTTTACCTGCTGGATAAACCAGAGGACCGGTGTCTCCTTTGATGATTGTGTAGTCCCTTTGGCCGCTTCTGTACTGTGAAATCTGCTGCATGTACGCTTTCCAGTCGATCTCGGTGTCTACGCATCCAATCGTTAGCTGCAAGGCTTCGGGTGGGAAGGAGCTCTGATTGGGCATGGGAGAGCTTGGGGGAAAGCTTACAGGGGATTTTCCAGATGATGAGCGCGCAGAGACATGCGTCTGCAACAAATAAGAGCGGTGAGATCCATCTTGTGTGCTTGGGATTGGTTGCCAGCTCAATGGCACCATTGTAGAGGTCCATTGCACCTCCCATGATTTGGGAGAAGAGATGGAACTTTGGAGCTTCTGCAAGCTTCGCGTCGATCGCTAGTTCTATTCTACGGGTGTGGCGTTTTGGTCTTGAGCCAGGATCAACGTCGACTCTGTTCTCTACGAAATCACTTGAAGCAATGGGGAATTACGTTAAGCTAAGCTTTGGTCATATAGTGATTCTATAAGCATGGTGTACCTAGTGCTGACTCCTCCGACAAAGCCTCCATGTTGGACTTGAATGCATCGATCTGGGCCCAAACATCGTCTTTCTCAGCTTCTACTTGCACAATCTGGCGGCGAAGTGCCTCATGCTCAGTCTGCAGAGTGGCCTTCCGGTCTTCCGCAGCCTGTCTCTCAGTCTCCGCACCCCGGTGGTCGTCCATGAGAAGTCTGATCAATTGTGAGAGGCTGTTTCCATCAACTGTCGCTTCGCGCTCAGCGCTCGCCGACTGCACCTGTTGCTCTCGATCATATTGCTGGCGATGGCACATGATCATGGACCTCAACTCTTCATTCTGTAGAATATCATCTTGGCCGTCGTGTAGATCATTTCCCCCCCTGAAAAGCGGCTTCCAGTCTCTCCACCTCCTCCTTGAGCTTCCTGTTCTCATCTCTGAGCCGCCTCCTGCTTTCCAGGTGCTTGCCACCGTCCTCCGTCCTTTGAATGGGTCTGTGCAACGTCCGCAAGCTCGGGACTGCTTCGGTTGATGTGCTTCCCCCAGCTCGTTTCAATGGCTTGCAGAGTGTCCTTGAGCTTCTGGTTTTCCTTCTTGAGCTGAGTCCTGGTCCCCAATTGAGCTAGTACTTCCTCGATCCTCTCGACAAGCTTCTTAGCCTCTGCTTCCGTCCTCTCCGTCTCCCGCGCATGATTTTCGCGTTCAACTCCCAGCTGACTCCAGCCACTCTTCAGTTCTCTCCTCTCTGCCTTTAGGTTGCTCTCCCACTCTTTCAATCGCTCCGTATTCCGCATCAGCTGTTTCTCTCTCTCGTCAGTAGGCATCTCCTGGTTTTCTTCGGACTTCTGATTGTCTTCATCGTGCCCGAACCGCACTCTAATAAACTCGACGACATGTCGCAAGATGCACTCGATGAATCCGAATTGCTGACCCATGAAGTAAAAGGAAGGCAGCTGATTCTTTAGCCACATCTCTTCAGTGCGGTCTTTTCGCCAAACATTGCGGTACTTTCGAGCCTGGTGTAGATAGTCGAATGCTTTTCCAGTGCCTAGAAGTTCATGAAGCGGGTTCGCAGGGTCACTCAAAGTCTCCAGAACTGCTTCGTGTCGTCTGTGACCGCCCATTCCGTTGCTCCGTCAATTCTCGATTGGCACGTTTAATTCGTCATGGAATGACTTGATGACCTTCTCCACCTCTTCATACCATTGCAAGTAGTATTCCGCTGCTCCATCCCAAGCTGGTTGGACGTCCAAAATGCCTTGGCTGAGCGCCTCAACGTCACTAATTCTGGAATCGTAGCAGCCGACTATCGCACGAAAGCGTCTGGTCAGTGGCCAGCCACGGAATGTCGGAGGGGTCTGAAGACTAACTGTATATTCGACTCTCAATGAAAGAGGATCGCCCCATCGTTCCCTTATCAACTAGCCGTTGCGATCGATTACACGTAAAGGCAAAAATAATGAAGTTAGGTCTCTTTGAAAGAAGTGAGTGGTGGGACTCGTGGCTTAGAAGTGTTGAAGATGGTGAGACGATTACAAGTTTCGATGAAGTGAAGTTTTGGCCGGCAAATTGCCACAGGCTACCCTACCAAGGAGCTTCTTTTCACACCAATCAGAGTCTTAATCGACGTTCATGGATATGACACGAGGGCGAGTATAAGTTTTCATGTTATTCAATCGCACCTGCTGCCTGCTCTAAACCACGCTTGATGCATAACACTTCTTTCAACAAGATACTCGTATACAACGGCCTTAAAACAAGTATGGAATGCTGAGAATCGTTTCCAACCTCTTTTGCCGACATCCAAGTTGTCTACCACTTGCTATGCTCCAAGCTCATCACATCCATCCTATCCATGTAGCATAATCTAGAGTCACTGCAATCTCCTCCCCTTCAACTTCGGCCATAAAATCCTCTTCGGTGATCGAATCCGGCGGCGAAAGCGCATGAGTTCTTGGTTCTTGGGCTGATCGAGAACCTTGCTAACTCCAGGCTCCAGAGGAAGTAGATCATCGCTACTATGCCTTGTCTCTTTCTGCAATACTGGACCCGTAGTCTCAGTCTGAGTAGACCCGGGTGGATGCTGATCCACCATAACACCACCATTCGCAGTCTGTTCATGATCGGTTTTATCGGGATTTTTGAAGCTGTGATCGATGGGCTTCTGACTATTCAAAGCGGTTTGAATCTCAGCTGAGAACTCTGCTAAATTGTGTCGTGAGTATCGTGATGCTTCGGCCTGTTGGTGGCAAGCAGGCCACCTGGTTTCCGGGAGCATATGGTCGTACATCGAGCGCTGAACCGAAGGACTGCAGTTCTCCAACTGGTTATTGAATGTGACGCATGCTTCTGCGAGCATCACGATGTGGTCTGATAATTTCTTAGTATCGTCCTGAGCTTCGTATTCTCGTCTTTGAGTCGCTTCCTACCACCCAGCTGCTGGACTTGGTTCGCATGATCCTTCATTATCATCTGCAGCTCTCGACTATGGGGGTCTCCGAGACGCGAAACCTCTTCCACATGGATCTTCTCTTTCGCTTCGGAATTCGCCCCGGCTATCCTGTTGTCCTCTGCTCTAGCCATGGTGATTTCTTTCAAGTGCTTTTGAAGCTTCTCAATTTCTTTGTCAAGGTGGGACACATCGTTCAACCTCTTGATCTCATTCTCGAAAGTCATTCTCAGCTGCTCTATTTCGGCTTTGTGAGCCTGGTCTCTCTCTCTCCGGAGGCCTTGAGAGCCTTCTTGGCATCATCGTTACGAGATTCCTTCTCCGCTTGGAGAATTATTGCAAGCTTTTCTTTGTCTTTCGTCAACTGGGTCTTCGTCTTCAGTATTTTGTGCTCTCTGTGTTCTGCTTCTCGATCTTCGTAAGATCCTCCTTCGCTTTCTTGACCTCCTCCTTGTGAGCTTTACGCTCACGCTCTAGATCTGCCAAAAGAATTCGGGTGCTCCCCTCGTCTTTCTTAATTTTGTCCTCAGACCACTTGAGCTGTTGATCCCGATCCTTCAAGTCTCGCTCCTGTGAGCTCAACCTTTCCTCCATGACTCTTGATTTCTCCTCTTGGGCCTCGAGGTTCCGCGCCTTATTCCAGATAAGTAGTTCCCGGGAGTCGAGTGTAGATTTGCGCATTGTAACGGTCTTTCGGAATGCTATATTGCGTCTGTCCTCAAGTTTAAACAAGCAGAGGGCAACGAGCAAGGCTGCCTCAATCACTTTGAACCTTTTGACGAGATGTCCCCAGGCTGGAATGTCGTTCGTAACCCGGCTCGGATCCCTGCGACCATCCTTGAGAACATTGCGGTTGTCCTTGGCTTCTAGAAATGCAGCATGCACTTCACCTTTGCCTAGTAGTTCGAAGAGCGGATTCTTCAGTTCACCCAGATTTTCCAAGACGTTCTTATGATGCCGGTGCTGTCCACCTTGGTCATATGTTGTGGTGATGCTTATGCTAAAGCGGCCTAGAAGCTACACAATGTAGTTCTCTACTGCTGAATACCACTTGATATAACGGGTCGCAATATCGTAACAGCGTGGCGGTTGTTCCTTGATGAGAGTTTCGCTCTTGTTTGCAGGTGTTGATGACAGGCAACGAAATATTCCACTGACAATTCGTAAGCTCAGATGATACACATGATGCGCAGCCTTGGGTTCTTACCCCAGGCTTCATGGTTTTCGGACATGTTCTGAGCCTCATCCTCACCTACAAGAAGTACATTAGCAGCAGAGCACGCTCATGCGTGGCTTGAATGACATACATCACGGTGGGATTTCATCATCGGATGAATCAGAGTCGGCCATTGCTCGGGATTGTAGTCAGACACAAAGCAACCTGAGCGAAATATGATTCTGGGCTGACCACTCCTGATACAGTCTGTGGATGATTAGAGGGCAATAGAGTGGGGTGCCAAAGTCTCGAAGACACGATCACTCTGGTTCGCATCCGAAGTTTTGTGGTCGCGAAAGTCCCGAGCTTCACTTTCATCTCTTTCTGGTCACGTCATTTACCAAGCTGACGCGGCATTGTTTCAAGAGAAATGCTGTTCGGATCTACGCAAAGGTGAGATATTGTACCAAAAGAAAAAGACAAAAACCGGGCCATCAAAGCGCAGAGACTGACATACTTAGATAGACTGACTTTGTCCTCTCCGCCTTCTCAATCACCTGGTGGATCTTTGTATTTCTGCACGATCTGTACTCTGATCTGAGCTTGCTAATCTGTCTTATCCAACCTTCTACCCTTCCGGCCTCATTGATTCTCGCTTGCTTCATATCTTTGATCTCGGACTGGAGGCTCTCAATCAAGCGTGTTTGGACATCAACAGTTGTAGAATCCGTAACTACTCTCTTTTTCAAGGCTTCGATCTCCTCTTCACTGTTTCCAGTCTCATAGATTCTGATCTTGGACTCAAGCTGGTCGATCTGCTCCACCTGATCTACACGCTCACGCAAGGCATTCTCCTTGTCTTGCAGGTCACTTTCACGCAGAAGCAGCCGAGCCTCTCGCAAGTCCAAACGAGCCATCTTGCTGATTGCAGCATGATATTCAGACTCTTTTTCTCTTAGTCGACGCTCCCGCTTGTCTAGCAATTCCTCTCGGACATCCAAGCACACTCCTTTCGATCTGACACCCTCCCAGATTGTTTCGTGGCTGAAATGACGGCCTGCTTCCCTCTTGACGCATACAAGAGCCGTTTGAAGAGCTTCATAAAGTGCATACGTCTGTGACGACAATGTCGTAGCCTTAGGCATCGTCTTCGCAACACTCTCTTCGGTAGCATTGTCTTCTTCCACACATCACTGTGCGCCTCCGTCATGATTGTGGTCCGGATTTCAAGTGAGTTGAGCAGCGAGGTGGTCATTGGGTATGGGCATCAAGCAGGCGATGGTGCGGATCTCAAGTGAGTTGAGTAGTAACCTGGTTGTTAGGCCTGAGCTTTAAGTAGGCGACGACGGACTTCTGTGGCTGTTCAAGTTTAACAATGCACGTGCGAGCGGTTTTCGGAGTTGAAAAGTTGACCCGAGTGGTTCTCAATTTGTCTCGTTTGTGTCATGTTGGACATCTGTAGAGGTGAGACGGGAGAGCAGTAGCGCGACTCCATTTGAAAATCGCAAATACTTCACTCTTCTACCTTGAATAATTCTACCCCGCAACGCGCATTTAAATTAGAAGTGTCCCCTCCCAAGCTCTATCTATCCAGTGTTTGCTGAAAATCAAACTCTGTGTGCTTGACCAAGGCATAACAGTTAACTCTTGGCGGAAAGCTTAAGCGACAAGCCCTTCTTCTCTTGACCTTTGTCGTCCCTGCACCTCAATCTTTCAACCCCTCTAGTGCCATTTGCAGTTTCTCCACCGCAGTCTTCTTCTTAGCCTCACTCAAAGCCAGTACGTTCTCAAGAAGCTTCAATGCTATCCCCAAGTGAGTGGAATGAGGTCCAACCGAGTCTTTCGAGAGTTCATAGGCTTCGTCCAAGGTCGCTCTGGCTCCTGGCAAATTGCGGTCCTCTAAAGCGTCCATAAGGTACTTGGACCACCTCATGTACAGTTGATCGTACCAGGCCGTGAAACCAACTGAGCTGATCTTCGCAATTCGCACACAATTATCCTCTTGCGAAGTTCGGACTTTCCATGCGAGCTCCGCGTTCTCATTATGAAGCGACTCAATTCTCGGGGCTTGTGACTCCTGAACCTTGACCATATCAATAATCACCTTTTCATATTCGTGATTCTCGCAACTCAATAACTCGACCCTTCGAGCAAACTTTTCGTCTTCGAGGGCTTTGACCTTGGTTCCGAGCTCACTAATCACTTTTGCCTGCTCGGCATTCCGAGTCTCAGTCTGCCGCTGGGGCTCTTGTAGGGACCTTGATTCGCGCTCTTCAAGTGCCTTGACCTTCTTCTCGAGCTCTGTGATCAAATTTGCCTGCTCAGCCTCCTTGGCCTCAATATGATGCTGATTCTCAATCTCCATGATCAACTTCTCCTGCTCAGCTTTCATGGTCTCGGTCTGACGCTGATTCTCAGCCTCTTTCCGAGACCTTAATTCGCGCTCCTGCAGCTCCCGCAATCTGGCAGCCTCTATTGGACGTTCCAGACTCCGACGCTCGACTTCTCTCTTAGTGCAAGTAAGCGCAGACTCGAGGGCACCATTTAATTCGCGCATCTGTAATGTAAAAAGGTTCATTGCTGGCATCGAATATAAAAGCTTGTTGCTTGTGTCGTTTTCTCGACGCCTCTGAGTCCACTTGTTGCGGAAATCTTTGACGTCTCGGAGAAATCTGTGCACAGAACCATGGCCAAGCATGCCGTACAAAGGGTTCTCTAGAGCAGCCAGCGACTGCAAGACTGCTTCATGGAAGGCATGTTTCCGTGGTACTTGAGCTTTTTTACGTGAACTTCGCGGAAGTTTGGACCTTGCACTCGGGTTTGTTACACGATAAGTAGGATCTATGTGGATCTCGTGGCACTTCAGCATCAACACAATAATTGATTCTGCGGTTTCGTAATACTTGGCGTAGAGGTCTGCTATCTCAGCCGTTACCATTCCATCTCGAGGAAAGTTGGCGATCAGGGACTGGAAGGATGCGATACTGGACTCGATGCCTTGGATGGTGTCGCCTGTGAATCTCTTTAGCATCCTGTGCCCAAGTGCTGTAACGAATCTTACCGTAAGAGCTGAATCGCCATAGTTCCAACTGCGCCTCTGCCAACTTGGTAGTCGATGGTGCGGACATGGGTGTGGACGTCATGTTGACCAATGTGTTGATTGATTCTTTCTCACAGAATGAGAGTGGAGGTTGTGTCCCAGAACAACCGACAAGGTTGAAACTAAGTTGCTGTTTCTTGAGAGCAGGTTTGATGCGTAGCTTGCACTTCCAGGGGCATAAGTATCGTAAGAAAGATCAAGTCTGTAGTTCAGTCGTCAACCAGCGTGCCGAGGGTAAATCTGGTGTCCCACAAAAATGTTGCCTCAGTATCTTAGACGTGTAGGGCCACACCCCAGTTGCTTACTAAATAGTGGGGTGCCTACACGTCTGAGTCCAAGACCCGGTATTTTTGCCAGGTCTCCTATCTTTCGACGATTTTCTTAGAATAATTGTGGTACTCGAAATTTTTCTTCTCGGCGCTTCTCCTTAAGAATCCGAACTGATTTTCTTTTTACAATTTTCCGGAATTCGTTATAGTTACGAAGTTTGCATGGGGGTTTCTAAAAGTTTTCTCTTAGAAATATAAAAATCGTTAACGTCGAAATCTATCGACGTGTAAAATTGCTCTGCACGTTATTTACTAATATATATATTGAAATTTTCTGTAGAAAGAGAACACATCTATTCTACTATCGATAATCTCGCGCCGAGTATAGTTTCCGACCGAAATTTCGTAGAATTTTAAGGCATTGCGATATCGCGAAATATTAGTATTCCAGTGATTAATGCAGATCTGGCTGAAATTTAGCGTCTACACGTCTGAGGGACTGAGGCAACAAAAATGTGGTAAAGACCACATGATGACTAATCCGTCAACACTTTCCCATAACACTCCTTATTCTCACGTTCACTATTTGCGATGTTTACCCGCCATGTGAAGGCTGATTGAAGGTGTGGCCAGTAGCGTAGTACCCACGAGAAGAATGATCATCCAGTTCCATCAAGCAGCTTTGATAGATAGGGCATCCCATGACTGCATAAGAATACTAACAATTAGCTTCCCCTTTTTTGAACTCCTACGGTATCCCAGCACCGTATGATACTTGCAACCCTCTCTTTCACATAGGCAACCGCCTCACCTCCTCCAAACTCCAGTACTTCCTCATATTATCCGCACTTAACTGCTCCACCTCGTCCGACAGATGTGCCCAAAGCACCTCCCCAAAAGAATCCATAATCTCCTTCAGCTCATCCATTCTCAAATCCTTCGTCCCCGCTTTACATTCATCCACATAGGCCTCTAGCTTGTCAAGACCATTATGAATTTCTTTATGCTGCGTCAGAAGCTGCAGTTCTTTCTTGAAGGCGGGCATCTTTTGAGCCAGGACGGGAAAGATGTGCTGTTCCTCTGGGGCATACCGTTAGCAAGAGTTCTTGGGCGAGGATGGGTGGATGAGGGGTACCAATGGAGTGATGCATCTCCAAATGATGGCAGAACTCAGCGCCGGTATTTAGGAACTGTCGTATGCTCATGCCTGGCGGGCGTTGACCGCTTGAACAGGCAGAATAGAGGAGTTTCCACGTTTGGCGGAAGCTGTTGTGGAACATCTCCATCGTTGCGCCCATTCGGCCATATTTATCTCTGTCTTGACGACTGAGAGGAGGTAAAGTCTCCGCCATGGTTGAGGCTTGCAAACGTCGTCGGCAGCGCTGGGATGTTAGGATTGCAACTGGTTGTTTTCCCAAGCGCAGTGTACTACGGGGCAAGAAGCGTATCATGGAAAGAACAAATTAGAAAGCGAAAGGCCATGATTAAATAGGTGTCGCCGCCGCTTACGAGAGCGACGTGAAGGCTGTGATAACAGCTTTTCAATCTCGGATATGGCTGTTCCTGTTCCCGAGTACTCTGTATCCAAAAACCCACCAACACTAGCGCCAAAAATACCTTTCAACCTCAAGCTTCTCGTCATCCGTCACCAACATTCTCGCGCGAACCTCAAGTCTCTACTCCACGGCAATGGCACCATTACCCTCTAGGGCGAGCTCTCTGCTCCGCGCCTGTCCACGACGGCCTCTCCAATGCCTCAATCCCGCTTTCGCCACATCTCAACAGCGCACGAAAGCCGACGTCGTAGAGCGGTCCTCCGGTCAATACGATCAAACACCACGGTTCGAATCGCCCTTCAAAAACAAAGATGACAACCCCACGACCAAGATACCGAGTTTTGCCAATTATATGAGCAAGAAGGGGGAGACGAGTAATAAGACGTTTCAGTATTTTATGGTCGGGGGGATGGGCCTGTTGACGGCGGCAGGGGCGAAGGCTACGGTACAAGGTAGGATGGAGGTGATGGAGAGTCACAGGGTGGTCTCAGGTGTTGGATATGGTATGGAGAGACAATGGCTGATATTGAAGACGGAACGCAGATTTCCTAGTCAACATGTCCGCTTCAGCGGACGTGCTCGCACAAGCTAAAGTCGAGGTTGATCTTGCTGCTATACCTGAGGGGAAGAACGTACGCACCCCAAGCCCTTCTCCTCTCTCACCCTACTTTTACGTTTCAGCCATTGACATAGAGACGCAGGTAATCATCAAATGGCGCGGCAAACCCGTCTTCATCCGGCACCGCACTGCAGACGAAATCAAAGAAGCAGAAGACACAAAATGGGAAAACCTCCGAGATCCACAACCCGACTCAGACCGCGTCAAGAAGCCCGAGTGGTTGATAATGCTTGGTATGTGCCATACCACCGCCAACCCTCAGTTTCCCCTTGCTCTCGGCCCCAACCCCAAACAAGACCTTCTCTAATACACTCGTTTCTTTCCCCACAGGCGTATGCACACATCTAGGCTGTGTCCCAATCGGCGAATCCGGTGACTTCGGCGGCTGGTTCTGCCCATGCCACGGCTCTCACTACGACATCAGTGGACGAGCAAGGAAGGGACCTGCGCCGCTGAATCTAGCGGTGCCGGAGTATGATTTCCCTGAGGATGAGAAGGTTGTTATTGGATGAGCAAACACGAAGGATGGGGTGTGGGGGCTAGGGCTTGATGCCTTGTGAGGCCTTCTAGGTTTGCCAGCGCAGTGTATCATAGAACCTAGGTCGAGAATGGGCGAAGAATAGAGTTGGTGTTCTGCATGTTGCATTAAATACAATGCCTTTTTCTATAGGAAACATCATTCCATTTCTCCGTGAAGCACGAATATGGAAAGGTACATTGGTCTAGACAAAACGTTGTCATCGATCCCTTTTTAAAAAACACCTCTTGGAGGATTTTCGCCTGGCATGGCTTTGCACCCTTTATTCATCATCGAGTAGAATCATCTCTGTTTTCTCCACCTATAACAACGCCTCTAATCTGTTTTGGTTGAATCTCCGTGGTAACATCGCTTCAAGAAACCTCCCTTACGAAGCCCATGCCGTATTTTGCGCCTGCTGCTAATCAATGCATGCTGAAATGCTGAAATGCTGAAATGCTGAAACGCTGAAACGCTGATGTAATTCCACTTCAATAGATATCCCATAAAGACACCTTACCATCTTTAGCCCCTGCTGCCAGCCAATGCGTATTCCGTGCTTTCTCATCGCGCCGCTGCTGGACCGTACCGAGTGCGGAGCTCTGTTCCTCCATCTTCACTAAAGCCTCAGTCTCTTCTTCGGAGGCTTGGTCAGAATAGGGAATCGCCGAATGTCCAATTTGTCCCTCGAATAATTGATCAGAAGTAATGTTAGTAGTCACCGGCTTGATCGCGGCAAAAGCTGTAGCATAAGAGCCCTCTTTGTGCCACTTCAGGACCGCAAGCTCTTTCATCGTTTTGCCGGAATAGACCCTGACATGGCTGTCCCAGCCGGCTGTGGCGAAAACTTTGCCGTCGGAGCGGTAGGAGAGACCTTGTTGGCCGGAATGCTTTGTTGAAGTAACTTTGATAGTTTTCAGCTCGGTATTCCAGATTGATTTGCCAGAGGGGAAGGGGTGCTTGGCTATATTTGCGTCGGCGGAGGTAGTGATGTAGGTGTCTTTACTGGGGGCGATGGAGAGTGAGAGGACTAGGTTTAATGTTAGAGATGAATACCTAAAAGGGCCGATGTAGATAAGAAATTGAGTTTGGCTAACCTGGCTGAGTGTGCTGATGCGCGGAGTAGAGTTTTTGAAATGCGGCGGCTGGATCGTTCTGCACGAAGACCATGGTATGGCCGCTCTCGTAGCCGGCGGCGACTTGGATTCGGGTTGAGTCTGCGAGGATGGACAGTGCCATGACCATGCCTGCTGAGAATTAGTGGTGGTGGGCTACATGATGTTCAACTGACCGGTGGTGATATCCCGGTCTGCACCAATGTTGGCGGCACGTGTTTGTGTAGGGAGTTGATATATGTCTATCTGTCCTTGCTATCAGCTTCTCATCAGTACCTGAGGAATAGTGCCAAGCATACTCCACCAGAGTCGATAGTATTAGGTACAGCAATCAAGATTGGCTCTGGCATGTTGTTGTCTTTCAAGACTTTTTGCGTCGATAGGACTTGTGGCATTCCATCGCGGCACATTGCAAAAGGACAGAAATTAAGAGTATTGACAGTCAACATATGCAGTAACCATGGCAGCTTGTTGGAAGCTTCAACTGCGTCGACTGGTAACGTCTTGTCTAGAGTGCTTTCATCTTCAATACCAAGTTTCCACACAAGGAGCCTGTCATCTCTGCCGTGACTAGTATTACATAGTCAGCACCTATTAATTTGGAACTTCCTGATGGACATACGTGATAATCCGATCTGTCCCCCATGATCCAACCCCAAGGACGGCATTCCCATGAGCCTTCCACACGACTACGGGCCGTTTGAATGCCAGATTCCATGATACGATCCAACCGTCAGCATCGGCAGTGAGGAGCCGGGCGTTGTTCTTTGTGAAGTGTAGAGCATGTATTTGAGCAGAGTGGCCCCGGAGGATGAAGGCCGGCTGTGCTGGAGGCAGGCACGTTGAAGACATTTGGCAGTGAAATACAGTTGTTTTCTGATTGTTTACAAAGACAAGGTGTTTTGGAAAATGAACGACGTTGATACAAGGCTGAACATCTTGAGAGTTGCAACAATTATATCCGGACTTTTCAAGTTTTGGAGAGGATGCCACAGGGTATTATACTCAGTGGTTTCATATAGAACGCGAGAGCCGAGAGACTGCCACGCATCTCTCCTGCTGATAGGATGATTGTGCCAGTCCGCGTAGCGAGGCAAGATGCCATGCCTTTTTAAAAGATAATGTTGCCAAACCTCGGCATCGTCAAAAAGAAAGAGAACCAGGCCTCGGGCCCGTCCAGGGACTAGCGGCAAATACTGGGCTCCTAGTGGCTAATTGAAGCGCTGCCGTGTTGAGTCACTAGACAGGTGTGATTAAGTAGGTACGTTAATTATTACCCATCTGGCAATGTATCGCTATCGGTGAGGGAGAGCAAGTAAATGTAGTTATATCCTGCCCAATGACTTTGTGTAATTGGCTTGTGCATCGGTAATGCTTGTCTTGTGCCGGCTTTGCACTACTGCATGTCGCTGCACTTACCGTCAGCGGCTGGGTCTAGATCTCCGACGACTCTGAAATTGGCGAAGACCTGGTATCGGCCGACTCAAGACGAGGGAAGATCTTTCTGACTTCTACATCATTCACGAAACCACTCGGATACACGAAATTAATTCCAAAAATCAAGTTTCATCGGCACCAATTGCTTCGTTGCAGAGCCAGAAAGCCGCCCTCATTGAGTGCCCATTTTTCGCCCCAAATTTTCGGGTTTCGGCTGTTTTGGCCCCAGATCTTCGAGTTCGACAAGCTGGGACCCGGTGGGCGATCTTCGCGTACGACTTCCCCTAAACTGCCCACCAACGCTTTATCCATCCACCTCATTTATCAACATTGTATATCATCAACTGTTGCTTAATAGCTGCAATTCCGGCGTTGGGGTCGTGTCGGGGCTAATACTGTATATGCGCCGTCAAGCTTACAGTCATTCTTTGCTGCCTTCAATACCGAATTTCAGTCACCCCGGCCAAAGACCAACAACCCCTCCTTTCATGTGTTTGCGACAACATTAATGCTCGGTCTACACCTGTAAATATCCAATGGCAAGTAAAGCTGCCGCTTCAACAGTGCCCTCGGATGTCGCAGCCGCAGCCGCCGCCGCAGCAGCAAAGCCAAAGAGAGTCCGCACTGGATGCCTGACTTGCAGGGAACGACATCTGAAATGTGATGAGGGTGTGCCCGACTGCCAGAATTGTAAGAAGTCGAATAGGGAGTGCAAACGGGGCGTCCGTCTGAACTTCATCGATACCACCATCAAGACCCCACCAATTACACCCCCAACCGAAGAGTGGGATGTCGTCTTCCAGGACGAGTCCCGCGAAATAGCTTCCGAATATCGAGGAGGCTTGAGTCGCTACGCAGCTCTTGGATCTGACACCGACGTGATACCAAAGGAAGAACCTCCGTTCGATTTTTCTGATGCTATGATACAGGCGCCCGTCCTCGCCCACCAGCAATTACCTTCGCAACAACCCTTCCCACACGCTGCAATGGATGGCTATCCAGCGTCAATACAAATGCAAGATGCAGGGCAAGATCCACATCAGAGGCATAGTTCTGTCAACTCGGACTCAACCTTTTCAAGCCACACAATAGGTGCCAACTCCGTGTCTTCATACACGAATGCCAAACAGACGTTGACTCCGCCAAGCGAAACCCGAGAAACTTTGACCGATCCAGAGGAGCTCCTGTTCATGCAGGTGTTCGTGGAGGAAGTCGGCATATGGATGGATAGCATGGATCCATACAAGCATGTACGTGGACATCTTTGATTTGATCAGAAGCTAGCTGACAATCTAGTTCTCTCGACTTCTTCCATTCGACTCGTTGGGAGAACCCATGTTATTGAACGCCTTCCTTGCCTGCGGTGCTCGACATCTCATCCTCGTGAATCCAGCATATCAGGAAGACAAGGCTCTACATTACTACGATGTGGCTACTCGAATACTACTCAGGCAACTACAAAACCCATATCGAGACACTGTTATATGCGCTACGACAGCTGTTATTCTCAATGCTTACGAACTCATGTGCGAACGAGCTCTACAACGGATGAATCACATCGCAGGCGCTCGTGCTCTTATCAAAGAGTGCGGCTGGAATGCTCAATCAACTGGAGTTGGGGCGGCATGCTTTTGGCTCAATGTAGGGATGGAGTTGCTTAGCTGCCTGCACTTCAATTGGCAGTTAGCGTGGAACCCAGATGATTGGGCCCTTGACATAGACTTTTCGCGACCAACAGGTCCTGGACGCGAGGAGATCTGGACATATAGGATTATGTGGATATTGGCGAAAGTCGCGAACTTCCGAGCCTCGACAACGGCAAGACCCTCAGACCCACAACAGGACCCTATGAGAATGCAGAGCCGATACGAAGAATGGAAGCGACTGAAAGATTGGTGCGATGCTTGGGATAGCAGTATTCCACGGACAATGCAACCATTGGGACGCTTACACCCTTATCAACAGTCTTCAAAATCTTTATTTCCAGAAGTCTGGTAAGTTTTGATCGCGTCTACGGGCTTGTGCCTGCGTACTTAACCTCGATAGGTTGATTAAACGAGCCACCGTTGTTGCGCGGATATTCTACCACACAGCCTTCATTTTGTTGTCGCAGACCAATCCATTAGCCTCTGTGAGCCAGCAAGAGATGCAAGACATGCAGGAAATGCGAATGAATAATGCGCGTGAGACCTGCGGTATCGTTGCTCATGTCAAAGATCGGTAAGTGTATAGTCAACTTTAGGGATGAGGTATATCACTAATGTTAGAATAGTGGTGTTGCCAGCGTAGCCCTTCGTTCTATCCACCACGCTGGCGAATGCCTTATTGCTCGAAACGAGCAAGAAGAAGTTCTGACCATTGTTAATAAGATCCATAAGGAGACTGGCTGGCGCATACAGTTCGTCATTGATGACCTGATCAAGAAATGGGGTTGGAACGATCAGAACAATTTTGACCAGCAACCGCAAATGCCGACTATCATGGCTCAGCAACCTTCCATGGTCCAGCAGAACTATGCTCCTCAATTTCAGCAGCAGGCCCAGGGTATCTCGACTTCGTTGCCGCCTGCACCGCCCATCAAAGCGATGCCAAAGGCTGGTGTGGTTAATCCCATGCTTGCCAAAGCCGACTTTTCCCAGCCGATCCATCCCTACCAGAGCTACTATGTCGCTCCTAATCATCACCCTGCACAGCAAAATCAATTCGGCCATTTCTAAAATACGCGCTCTGTCGCATCCGGACGACCTATTCTTCCATTTTCACAGGCCGAATTAATCGTTACAACTGCTTGTGTCGTTGGATCTGATTCGACCCATCTCAGCAATATTTTATTTCATGCACCACGGCCTCATAGGCCGTGGAGTGTCCTTTTTCATTATCCTTGTACACTTCGGCCGGGTATCGACAGCTCGCGGCTACTTCTTTTCGAATGTATTATGAATCTTACACCAGCGAGGCGTTGACACGAATCGGAGGAAAAGCAGTGGGATTCACCTCTGTACACAAGGTGGCGGACTCTATGATGAATGCTGCGCTTGGCTATGTTAGTAATGTTAATGTGATGATGGCGGCATAGTACCACATGACATAGAGGTGGCCACCAACTGAATTCCATTTGCCTCCTTGTCAACCCCTCCATCAGTGCAACACTCATCAATCTTAAGTCGCAAGCTAATCTCCTTTGTAGTTCAGTCAGTCAGGAGGAAAGGCTGCGACCAGAGTGAAGCATCTCGGCTGGTGCCGGTGTAATACGCCACCTCATAGTGTGGCTCCAACAGGGTCTCTTCTCTTATCGGTTCAACACGCGACAAGCTTACTAAGAAGGTAAGCCCTCTAGAAACCGCAATCTGCGAAGCTTCTAACATGGGGCTAGGCTAACTGTGAAGCAAAATGTGTGGCCTACGAGTGGTCAGTTGGCCCTTCACTCCTACTTACGCTGCTGTCAACCACAACACAAAGGCGGGGAAAGCCACAGTGGCCATTGTGTATACTGTCCTGTGATCCTGGGCCCTCGGCATGTTCGTGCCATAGAGCTGGTGCAGGTGATGATAGCTACCGTTTTTCTTGTGAATGAAAAGTGTTGTCCCATGTACTCCTCAATATGTCAGTAGTAGGCCGCGGCCATATTGCCTCCTCTATGCTGTATAACATGGAGTGACAGTCTCTCTTCTTATTCTTGTAAGTCCCAACACAAGCCTGCTCCAGAAGCAAACTCAAAGATGGCTTTCTCAAGACTTCTCATTGCACTTGTCCTCTCAATACTCTCCTTGCAAGTCGTTGCTAGAGCACTAGGCCGACAGCCTCATGAATTAATCAAGCCCTATAAGCGTGCAGCACTGCAAGACATCGTTACATGGGATCAATACTCCATGTCGGTTCACGGAAAGCGTATTTTCTTCTACAGCGGCGAAGTCCACCCCTTCCGTCTTCCCGTCCCCGGCTTGTATCTAGACATCTTTCAAAAGATCAAAGCTCTTGGCTATACCGGTGTCTCTTTCTACATCGATTGGGCTTTGCTTGAGGGTCAGCAGGGGACCTTCACAGCCGAAGGAGTCTTTGCCCTCGAGCCTTTCTTCGACGCTGCCAGCCAAGCGGGCTTGTACCTCTTAGCCCGACCAGGACCATACATCAACGCTGAAACTTCCGGCGGAGGTTTCCCTGGGTGGCTGCAGAGGACTGAGGAGATCTACCGCACACCAGCCTATGTCAAATACACGGACAACTACGCCTCCAATGTTGGCGCGATCCTCGCGAAAGCTCAGATTACCAACGGTGGACCAATCATCCTGCTGCAGATTGAAAACGAGTATTCAGACGCACTCAACGGCATAACTTTTCCCAATAGTCAATACTTTGTGGACATTGAAGATCAATGGAGAAAATGCTGGCATCGTGATCCCATTCCTCAACAATGACATAGCCCCCGAGGGATGGTTTACCCCTGGTAACATTACTGGTTCTGTGGACATCTACGGACACGATGATTATCCTATGGGCTTCAATTGCATGGTTCCATCAACGTGGCCAGTGAATAGCTTGCCGTCAAACTTTCGGGAATTGCACGACTTGGAGAGCCCGACTACTCCCTTCGCTATCATCGAAAATCAAGGCGGTTCATCCGACGCTTGGGGAGGCCCGGGATATGGTACTTGTGCAGCATGGTTTAACGAGGAAGCTGAACGGGTCATTTACAAGAACGACTTTATTCTTGGAACTGCTATCATTAACATGTACATGACCTATGGCGGCACTAATTGGGGCAACTTGGGCTTTCCTGTAAGTGCAAGTTTCCTAATCACTCTTTCCTCTTCAACCGGTGCTCTGGATGGTCAGAAATGCTCTGGAAGTGCTTTACATCCTTGACGTTTCTCATGGTTCCAATTTTTGCTAGACACATGCTGATTGCGATATTTCCAGGGCATCTACACGAGCTATGATTACGGTGCCGTCATTGCAGAAGACAGGACGATTTTTCGAGAGAAGTACTCCGAGGCGAAGCTGGATGCTAACTTTGTCATGGCTTCTGGGGATGTCTACTTGACTGCTGTTCCAACAGAGTCGGCCGTCAATGGCACCATGGTCAGCACGGATTCCCTTGCTGTAGCACCGCTCAAGAGCGGCTCGACAGGTTTCTACGTGGTTCGACATAGTGACTACACTAGCCAGGAATCGACCAAATATCGCTTGACCGTCCCCACTAGCCAAGGCAATATCGATATCCCACAGCTGAGCTCAACGTTGACGTTGAATGGCCGTGATTCCAAGATCCATGTGACAGATTACAACGTTGGTGGAACGAATATGCTCTACTCTTCTGCGGAGATCTTCACTTGGTAGGCTGCCCATCTGTCCTGTTGACAACCAACGCTGACATGTCTATACAGGAAAGCTTATGACTCCTACAAGGTGCTGATTCTCTACGGTGGTCCTGGCGAAACCCACGAGGCTGCATTCGCAACTGCCAGCAATGGCAAGATCTTGGAAGGTAGTGGAGTGACAATCAAGCCTACGAGCGGGAGCTTGCAACTCAATTGGGCTGTAACATCTGGTCGTAAGGTCATTCAAATTGGAACCGAGTTGTTTGTCTACCTATTAGGTACATATCCACTCCGCTCAGACTTGTCAAACACAAGCTAAGAAAGATATACAAATCGCGATGACGCCTACAACTACTGGGTCCTGGACTTACCGAGCCCAAGCCCTGTGAACAACTTCCATGACCCTTCCAATACTGCAGTCATCGTCCAAGCCGACTACCTTCTCCACACAGCCACCATCCAAGGTTCGACGTTAGCCTTGATTGGCGACATCAACGCAACCACCGCGATTGAAGTTGTGGGATATCCGTCTTCTGTTACAGGCGTGAGCTTCAATCAATTTGGACCCTCCACCGCCAAGAACAGCTGGGGCGTGCTCGGTGGCCTCGCGACCTACACAGCCCCTACCATCTCGCTTCCTGTCTTCACTGACCTTGTCTGGAAAGTCATTGACAGCCTGCCCGAGGCCCGACCAGATTACGATGACTCTAATTGGGTCAACGCGGACCACACCAAATCTACCAACCCGTTCCCCTTCGTGACGCCAACGAGTCTTTATGGGAGCGACTATGGCTTTAATACAGGAAATCTGGTGTACCGAGGCCATTTCACCGCCAACGGCAACGAAGATAATGCAGGTACATTCTCAGTCAGCTGCACAGGTGGTCTGGCTTTCGGATTCTCAGTCTGGCTGGACGACACCTTCCTCGGCTCATGGGCCGGCGACGCTCTCATTGAGTCGAACCAGCAAACCCTGACTTTGCCCGCACTGACTGCCGGCCAAAAAGTCAACCTCACGGTGCTGGTCGATACAATGGGATTTGAGGAAGCCGCCCCAATCGGCTCTAATGCAATGAAGACTCCACGAGGTATCATGAATTATGGCTTATCTGGCCATGCCAACACAGACGTCACGTGGAAGATCACCGGCAATCTCGGAGGCGAGGAATACGTCGACAAGACACGAGGACCGTTGAATGAAGGCGGCTTGTACGCCGAGCGGAACGGATATCATTTGCCAAACCCTCCGTCGGGCCCTTGGGAAGAGAGTAAGCCATTCGATAGCCTCTTTGGGGCCGGGGTTTACTTCTATACGACAAGCTTCGACTTGAATATCCCGGCTGGTTATGACGTTCCTCTGTCTTTCGAATTCGAGAGGACTGCCGCCGACGCCTCGGCCACGCAAAATTATCGGTGTCAGCTCTATGTCCATGGCTACCAATTCGGAAAATTCATCAACAACATCGGCCCGCAATACTCGTTCCCGGTTCCAGAAGGTGTCCTCAACTACAGCGGGGTCAATTACATTGCGCTCTCCTTGTGGTCGCTCTCTAGCGCAGGATCTGCAGTGGAAAGTCTCCAGTTGATATCCACTGCAACGATACAGTCTGGATTTGAAACGGTGGCACTGTCACCACAGCCAACTTGGATAGCGAGACCAGGGGCGTATTAGCCAGAAATTGCTGAAGGAGGTGCTGTGTGATATCAGAGTTGGACAATGGACATGTACATACTTTAGGTAGTCCATAAAAGCATGCGTCAAGGCCATAGGCCTAAAAAATGAATGTTGCAGAACGAAATATCCTTGGAAAAGGTCTTTTCTCTTGATGTCTTCGTAAAAGCTGCGTCATCAGATCCACTTTAACCAAGGCTCAACGTTGAAATATAGAGTAATCTCCAACTCGAGCTTGTGTGGCCATTTCGGGTACCCCACCACACAGCCGAGACAACCTTGCGATTAAGGCGTATTTAGGCCCAACGTCGATCACCAAATATCCAGTATCGCGAGTACAAGGAAACACAAACAAAACAGCATTCGAGATTTCGCCTTCTCTTTCTCAAAATCTTCTGAAGCCCCTGATGTTTTCTCGTGCCCGCTTACATGAGCAGTCATCTATCTGTTGTGGCGGATGACCGACGCATGCAGTAGCGCCCTTCACCATAGCTTGCCAGACCATTCTCCCATAGATTATGCAGGCTACTTAGCCAACTACTGCTCCGCCTGAGGGAGCACACCTACAATCTGAGCGGTCTATACGGCCGATAACCAGCAGGGTCCGGAACATCGATCCGAGTATCTCCTTTATTAGGTGCAAGACAGGCGATAAACACTCGGCACAGCTGCTCCGCCTTCCTCACCTCCAGCCTTTCCCAGTGGTAACTCTCTGCCAGTGAGGCAGAGAGTCATCCAAAATGAACGACGATGACCTTATCAACCAGGTGTACCGGAAGATCGAGAGGGAGAAGGTCCTTATCAATGCCGCAAACAACATGCGCCAATCCTCCAATCCGCAGGTGCAGCAGAGCTTGGATTCCCAGATACGGGAATCAAGAAAAGGAATAGACTACCTTGAAGAGCGCATGAGGGAACTACAGATGCGGAGAATGGAAGCTCAGGGTGCTTCAGGTAGTAATGGTGGACCGCCACCGCCGGCACATGGGGGCATGTCACCGCAGCTAAGAAACGTGCGGAACGCAGCAGGGACAGGCGCACCTACACCGCCGCCGAAAGATGGTAGAGGAGGGTATTCACAAGAGGGAGGGGATTACGGAGATCCGGGGAATGGGGGCTATATGAATGATATGAGTGGAGGCCATGGCATGATGCCTCCAAGAGCTCCCTTTGGTCCTCCTGGCCCTTCATCAACAATCCCAAAGGCCCGGCCGAACTACACTAAGCTTGGTACGTGCACCTAAAAGAGATTTTAATGTTAGGGTGGGGCTAACACGGATGAATAGACCTTATCAAATACGACACGCCATTTCTAGGCCCCCGAATCCAGCTAATGCTGTCCCAGCTAGAATTCAAACTAAGCGTTGAGAAACAATACAAGGATGGTGTGGAGAAAATGGTCAGGCTCTACCAAGATGAAGGGGACAGAAGGAGTAGGGCGGATGCCGAGGCTAGGCGAATAGAGAGCAACCAAAAGATTCAGCTTCTGAAACAGGCTTTGAAAAGATACGAGGATCTTCACGTTGACATGGAAAGCACAAATGACGCTCCAGACGGTGGGTCGAAAATTTTCGCTATTCATAGCAAGGCACGTGCTAATTATGGTTTCCAGACGACAGCTTGAATTCTCCAAATATGCGGAAGCCACTGAGCGGTATCCTCTCCATGACCGTGCATGCAGTCAAAGATGTGGATCACGCTGCAACTGGAAGATTTGCTCGAGGTCCAGAAACATTCGTCATTCTGAAGGTCGAGGATACATTCAAAGTCCGCACGAAAGCTACCAGGATCGATAGATGGACGGATGAGCTGCACCAGGTTGAGATTGACAAGGCGAATGAGATCGAGCTGACCGTGTATGACAAATCTGGAACCCACCCAACGCCAATAGCCATGTTGTGGATACGGATCTCTGATATTGCGGAAGAGATGAGACGCAAAAAGATTGAAGCAGATCTGGGCGGCGGCTGGGCCACAGCAGAATCAATGGACAACGGAGGAACGGGGAGTCGACAGGACTCGGCCTACGGGTCGTCGCAGAATCAAGTCCCGAGTCGGGACCAGAGAGACTCAAGAGGCTCTGCACCAAATGCGGGTTTCAATGCTTCCCAGAATCTTTCGAACCCTGGGGATATCGATGCATGGTTCGCTTTAGAGCCTGTGGGGAGAATACAATTGACTTTGAGCTTCAGTGAGTTTCTCGGACCCTAACTATGTATCTGAGTCTACTAACACCTTCCAGCCAAACAGATCAAGGACCGAAGACCATTCGACATTGGGCTCAATCGTAAAGGTGCCATCCGCCAACGCAAAGAAGAAGTCCACGAGTTATACGGGCACAAGTTCGTGCTTCAACAATTCTATAATATCATGCGCTGCGCTCTCTGCGGGGAGTTCCTCAAATACTCGGCTGGCATGCAATGTGAGGATTGCAAATATACCTGCCACAAGAAGTGCTATGGGAAAGTAGTCACCAAGTGCATAAGCAAATCGAATGCGGAGACTGATCCGGACGAGGAGAAGCTGAACCATCGTATTCCGCATCGCTTCGAAGCTTTCTCAAACATGGGTGCCAATTGGTGTTGTCACTGTGGTTATATATTACCACTGGGCCGTAAGAATAGGAAATGCTCAGGTAAGACCTGCAAAGTGCGCAGAAATCTGCTAGATGCTAATGCTGTTCACAGAGTGCGGCCTCAGCGTACATGCACAATGTGCCCATCTTGTGCCTGATTTCTGCGGCATGTCTATGGAAGTGGCAAACCAGATTCTCACAGTGACTCGGGAAACCAGAGCCACACAAGGAAATCGTATTAATAAACCCACGAATCTAGCCGAAAAGACGCTAAGAACTGGCTCCGGACGCCCAACTCCTCCTCCTCAGCAACTGTCGTATAGACCACCACCGGCCCACGACCAACCAAGCACGCCTACTACAGACCCACGAAGATCACACGGCCAAGAAGAACTGTACACCCAGCCTCAGCCTCAGCCTCAGCCTGCATCAGGTCCTCAACAATTTGGAGCGCCAACTGCTATTGACGCCGCGAAGAAGGCCGCATATGGAGGTCAAGCCGCACCGCAGCCACGCCGGCCTCAACAGCCTCCTCGATCTGCTTCCTCAAAGGCTGCTATCGATGCTGCGGCTGTTGTCATGGGTGTTAATGGCAAGAGGCAGTCACAGCAGAGAGCAACAACAACAACGGACGTCAGCACGCTTTCCGGAATGACTGGTGCAGATGGTTACCCACAAATGGAGCAAGGGCCACCGTTCCACCCCGCCCAACCTCAACAAATCCCGCCGTCCACTTACAACCCACAAGACTACGAACGCTACGACAATTACCCTCCGCAAGTGCCTGCCAATGTTGCACAATCCCAACCTGCCCAAACCCTTTATCCTGAACCAAGCAGACAACAACAGCAAATGCCGCTTGTTAAGCAGCAGCCTCCTCAAGAGCCTCCTTCACAGGGCATGGGGAGACGAATTGGCCTGGAGCATTTCAACTTCCTTGCTGTGCTTGGTAAGGGTAACTTCGGTAAGGTCATGCTGGCAGAGACCAAAGCAACAAAGAAGCTTTATGCCATTAAAGTGCTGAAGAAAGAATTCATCATTGAGAATGATGAAGTGGAAAGCACGAAATCGGAGAAGAGGGTCTTCCTCGTCGCTAACAAAGAGCGCCATCCGTTCTTACTGAACCTTCATGCATGCTTCCAGACTGAGACGAGAGTTTACTTTGTCATGGAGTATATTAGTGGCGGCGATCTCATGCTGCATATCCAGCGTGGGCAATTTGGAAGCAAACGAGCACAGTTAGTATAGACTCCATTTAAAGGTTTCAATTGATACTAACGATTTGTAGGTTTTATGCAGCTGAGGTCTGTTTGGCGCTCAAATATTTCCACGAGAACGGCGTCATCTATCGGGATCTCAAGCTTGATAACATTCTCCTAACATTGGACGGTCACATCAAGATTGGTGATTACGGTCTTTGTAAAGAGGAGATGTGGTATGGTACAAGTACCAGCACTTTCTGCGGCACACCAGAATTTATGGCACCAGAGGTAGGCATGATCCTGTCTTAATTTCCAACTACCTTGGCTAACGAATCTCTCAGATCTTGCTAGACAAGAAATATGGACGAGCAGTAGACTGGTGGGCATTTGGTGTCCTGATATACCAAATGCTCCTCCAACAATCCCCCTTCCGAGGTGAAGACGAGGACGAAATTTACGACGCCATCCTTGCGGACGAACCATTATACCCAATTCACATGCCACGAGACTCAGTATCAATCTTACAGAAATTGTTGATGAGAGAGCCAGAACTGCGACTGGGATCTGGACCTACCGATGCTCAGGAAATCATGAGCCATGCTTTCTTTAGGAATATCAATTGGGATGATTTCCGGGAAAAGAAAGTCCCGCCGCCTTTCAAGCCGGAGATCAAGAGTCCAACGGACACGAGCAACTTTGATTCGGAATTTACGAGTGTTACGCCCGTGCTTACCCCTGTGCAGTCTGGTGAGTGAAAAATATTTCAGAAAAGACTTTGGCATTTGCTAATCCCGTGATAGTCTTGACACAGGCAATGCAAGAGGAATTCAGAGGATTCTCATATTCGGCAGACTTTATATGAGAAGGTGAGGAGGTTGGTGTGAGGGATGCAGTATCTTCATCAAGGTGACGGGGTTGGTGTGGGGAGGTGCAGCATTTTCATAAATTTGACGGCGAATGCAGCTTGCGTCTATGTGGTACATGTTTCATGAGACACGTTGTAGAGTGGATTTGGGCGTGGGATGGATGAATTGTGAATGTCGGGTGCAGTAGGACAACAACTTGGAATTTTATCTGAAATGGTCTGTCCCTACTAACGGCCAAAGTGCATATGTCATTTTGACCTGCATGAACCTTGCAGCAGAAGACATCATGCCTGCAAGTTCATCCTGAACGAAAGATATCGCCTTAAGATACTGTAATCGATTGGTCCAAAAAGTCGTCTCGGTGACCGAGCAAAAATCTCCATCAGAGACCTTGATACTTAAAGTCATCCTGCCTCCAAAACATCATCCTGCATCGAGATCTCCTCTCAGCCGCTGCAAACCTGTAGGGATCTTGATATTCCTAGGCGTTCATCGACGGCGACGTGATCCCAGAATTAAACTTCTAGGGCTTTCATCATCATTTCCCGATCGGTGCAAGTCCCAGCGGGCCAGCCGCTCGATCCGGGCGAGCCGGGGTACCAACGCCATGCCTCAGTTTTCAACGGCCGATGTCATCACCAGTGGGTCTCTGCGACGCCTCCGCGGCTCGCATTATTCTGCCCAAAGGGCACACCTTTCCCAAGATGCTTTACCTCTCATCCGTAAAGACCGCCTGCGCTCTGAATTTGAAGCCCGCCCTCGCAGCGTCCCTCTCTCTGTTCCTTACCCTCCGCAGCCGACATATCAGCCGCATCAGCTTATTGCTGTTTGTTTTAACCATATGGCCGGGCGCGAGTGCGAGCATTGTCGGCAGCTTGATCAGGGGTTGAGGAGTCAGGAGAGGGTGGATGAGGGTGGGTCTGACGAGACGCTAGGGCAGCAGAATGGGAATCGCTATAGTGGGTCTGAACAGAGTGGAAGCGGGAATGATGGGGGGGAGAAGGGGGAGAGTTCTGGGCCGCCGACGCCTGTCAATATCTTCGACAAAAGATTGAGCAAGTTGAGGCTGCAAGTCTTGGGATTATGGGGGAGAACAGGTACTTCAACACTTCTATACGCATCTGTGACCATACAGCTGACTCTGTGGCAGTCCTGATCCTCTGCACATTCATCCTCTGCGTTATGTCTATGTACTGGGGCGTCCTCTTCAACGTCACGCAAAACCTCTCCTCCCTTGACGTCTTCGTAGTCGACTTTGACGGAACCCAAGCACCATACACAGGCGTCACTCCTCAAATCGGGCCCATGATAGTCCAGCAAACCGAAAAAATGATCTCCTCCGGCTTCTCCGGCAACCACCTGGGTTTCATAACCACACCTCCCTCAGTCTTCAATAACGACCCAATGCAAGTCCGCCAAGCAATCTACGACTGGAAAGCCTGGGCCGCGATTATCATCAATCCAAACGCGACCGCTCTGCTTCAACAAGCTGTATTCGAAGGGAATGCAAGCTACGACCCCCTAGGCGCATGCCAGATCGTCTGGGTCGAAGCCCGCGACCAAGATACTTACTACGACTATATCCTCCCCTCGCTCTACAGTCTTCAAATCGAAATCGCCTCCATGTTCGGCAAAACGTGGACGCAACAAGTCCTACAAAACGCCTCCATCCCGGTTACAAACCTGCAAGCAGCGCCTCAAGCCCTTTCCCCAGCAATCGGTTTCTCGCTCTTCTCCCTCCGCCCATTCGGTCCTCCGGTAACGACACCAGCAGTAACAATCGGCCTCATCTACCTCATCATCATCGCCTTCTTCAGCTTCACTTTCTTCCTGCCCATCTACGTGAAACTGATCACACCCGCTGGCCATCCCACGATCAAATTCTGGCAATTCATAGCAACGCGCTGGGCCGGGACTATCAGCGCTTACCTCTTCATGAGTCTCGCATACAGCATGATATCCCTAGCCTTCCAAATCCCGTTCGCAAACCCATCCGCTCCAGATACGATGGTAGGCAACAACTCTGACGCCTACGGCAAAGGCACATTCGTCGTCTACTGGATGATAAATTTCGTCGGCATGATCGCCCTCGGCCTAGCCTGCGAGAACGTAGCAATGGTAATCGGCCAGCCATGGACGGCTATGTGGCTTATCTTCTGGGTCATCACGAACGTCTCCACCGCCTTCTATTCTCTCGACTTGGCGCCGAAATTCTATTATTGGGGGTATGCGTGGCCGCTGCATAATATTGTCGAGGCGAGTAGGAGCACGCTGTTTGATTTGCATTCGAGGATTGGGTTGAATTTTGGGGTGCTGTTTGTTTGGTGTGCTGTTAATACTGCGCTTTTTCCGTTTGCGTGTTATTTTATGCGGTGGAAGATGATGAGGGGGAAGAAGAAGGAGAAAGAGGCGGAGGAGAAGAAGGAGAAGGAGTGAGTGGAACTCTTTTGGTTGAGGGGTGGAAAGGAGGTGGGGAGAATATGTATAGCACGTTTCTCAGCGTTTTGGGGCCTTTTTGAGCGAGGGAATGATTGATGAGAATGCATTCGACTCAACGTTCGTTATGTATATTGCTTGAGCCTTGATGGAGACGTGTGATTCCAGCTTGCTTGTCATGCTTTAGCTTTCTGATATAGAGCAGCCCGGAACGAGGGAATCAGTGCTCGGAGGTGACTACAGATTGCAAAGCTGGTGGACGCTCAAGAGACCTAGAAATGGTGATGAGGTTGCTCTATTCATTGGATAGCAGTCGACATCATATCCTTTAGAGGGTATCAGCCAATATTGAACTCGCTAGCACCAGCAGCAGCTTGCTCCCTCATCTTCTTACGCATCTTGCGCGCAGCATCTTGTCCCTCATCACCGCCAGCACCAAGCCTATCATCATCCCCTCTCTGCGCTTTGCCATCATTCCTGTTAGCCTCACCCTCACTGACCCTCCTCCTCTCGCCCTGGTGCCGCCGCCCATTGGTATTAGCATTACCATTTCCCCTCCCCATGTGTCCTGGTCGTTCTCGAAGGGCAAACGCTTTAGCCAAATGTCCCAAATGCAATCCTTTAACATCGAAAATCCCCCTCTCCGCCACAACATGGGTAGCATACGCCCTGACATGGCTTGTGAACGCTTTCCTGGCCAGCTCGCCGGCGCGCTTATCGTCAATAACCCATCTTTCTACGTCGAGCTGCCAGTCCGTTGCTCGGTCGTCCCATTTGCCTTCTTGAATGGTTAGGACGTCTTTATTGTCTTTTGTTGTGTTGTGAGTAATTTGGTTCTCGAAACCCTTTTTGAGTACGTTTTCGGCGTCTTCGCCCTTCACCCACCCCAATTCCCCGCCTGCGCACGACTTGAGTATGGAGATATATCCTTCTTCTGGTCCCGGCATTAGGAAACAACATGCTCGGCCCTCTTTGCCTGCTCGCGCTGTTCGTCCTACGCGGTGCAGATGATCGTCGGAAGAGAAGGGTGGATCGTATTCGATTACTAGGTCTATATTCGGCAGATCGAGACCGCGGGATGCGACATCTGTGCAGAGGAGGATTGAAGGATCGATGGAGCGAGTGAATGATTGCAAGGTGGCGGTACGGAGTTTTTGTTCGAGGGAGCCGTGAAGTTTGTGGATCATTAGGGATGGGTTTGAGGCTGAGGACAGGGTGGGAGTTGGGGATATTGTGGGGAGGTCGAGTTTGCGTTTTGTTGGGTTTGGTTCGGCTGCGGATTCTTCTTTTGGAGGTGAAGTATCTTGTTTCTCGGGCTTGCGAGTTCTTTGGTAGCTCTTGGAGTTCTGATCTGAGGGTGTGGTTTCTTTCGGTGGTAGGACTTCCTTCCTGGCAAAGACTTGGAAGTGGAAATCCACGCTGTCGGCACACGAGAGGAAGACAATGGCTTTCATGACTGAGACTTTCCTTGCGAAGGTACGCTTGAGTAGTGCTGCAAGTGTGACTAGTCGTTGTTTTGGAGGTACCACAATGTATGACTGCTTCAGCTGCGCTGGGGCTAGGAACGCCGTCTCTTTCCCTTGCGGTTTCTGTTCAGCTGCATCTTGATTTGTTGTAGGTGACATCGACGTCTCGGTATCAGCCTTGATGTGTACAGCGTCCTTCAAACTGATCTCGCCCAGTTTTTGAACCCCCATCTTCATAGTCGCACTGCACAGAACGGTCGTCCTCCTTTCCGGTAAACCCACTACGTTTAGCCTCCCCATTCTCTTTTTGCCCTGCCTCTCCTCCAATTTCTTTACGATGCCCTTGATCTCCTCTTCAAACCCCAGTTCCATCAGCCTATCACCCTCATCCAGCACCAACCAGCGCACACTGCTCACATCCAAGACCTCCGTATTCTCCAAATGGTCTGCCAACCGCCCTGGAGTGGCTACGAGTATACTGATGCCTTTTCGTATCCGAGATTTCTCATGATTCTTGGTAGCACCGCCTGTCACAGTGCCAGCGACGAGCCAGGGTAAAGGACGTAGTAGGCGGGTGAGGACAGCGGAAATTTGGTGGGTCAGTTCACGAGTAGGAGCAAGGATCAGAGCAAAGAGGCCGGACGTGCGATCCAGCTTCCCTGCCTTGTCTGCCCCATTAACGGGTGTCTCTGAAGACGGCTTCGAGAGGGCCAGTATTCGCTGTAATATCGGCAAGAGGTATGCAAGTGTTTTGCCGGAGCCAGTCTCGGCCTGTATGAAGGCATCGGAGTCTTCTTTGAGCAATTGCGTTATGGCTGCTTTCTGTATTGCGGTTGGGGCTGTGAGAGAGAGGTTCTGGGTCAGGTGGGTGGAGAGAAAAGGCGAGAGACCAAGGGAGGTGAATGGCGAGGCACTGGCTGGGAGAGGAGCGTTCGAAGGTTTAAGTGCGGGAGCATCTTCGGTTTGTGTTTGTGCTGCAGCTGAGGGTTTGGCCTTAGGGTTGTAGGTGAAGAGGGAGGAGACTACTTCCTTGGGTTTGATGGTAGTATCTTTAGATCTTGGGTGGGCACCATCGAGCTTTTGTCTTTTCGCTGGTCTTGAGACATCATCGTTCGAGACTGTCTCCCTCAGCTTTGTAGGCACAGCATTGCTTCCTGTGGGAGGCTCATCCCTGATCTTTTTATCCTTCCGTCGCTGAAGACTTTTCTTCGCTAGAAGCCTGTCTTTCCAACGGCCTCCCTTGAAGACAGATTTGGTTCCCAGTGAGTCTTCTCCAATGGAAAAATTCATTAACATGCCATTGTCGGCCATAATGATTTCTGCAGCCTTTTTGGCTCACGAAGGTGGGGATTTCCAGTGGGGAATTCGAGTGAAGCTCTCAGCGAACATTTCCAAAAGTATAGCCGAGGTTTAACCAGCCGTTGAAGCTTTCCTCGTGCGATACTCGTATAAACGCAGCAGTCTTCATCACGACAACAAAGCCGGCTTACTCTTAAGTGTCAGCTCGCCGATTGTCTCACGATGTCGTCAATTGCTCCTTCTGATTTACGGCGTCAGATTTGGGGAGAGCTCCTTCCCAAAGTCTTTCTGAAAACTAAAATACGTTACGGAGCATGAATAGGGACCAATACCAATTGTCCATCTGCTCGTGTGCCCTCCAAAATGCCTCGACAGCTGTTCCGGCGAATTGTCTCGTACAAGCCAAAACACTTCGCCAAAGTCACGACAGTACCAGAGCTCCGCCATTTACGTCGTAAGGCGTTGCTCGCGCAGAGAAGCGTGGGCTTTGTACCGACGATGGGTGCTCTCCACCAAGGACACCTGGCCCTCATTCGACAAGCAGCAAAGGAAAATGATCAAGTCTACGTCTCAATATACGTCAATCCTACACAATTTGGAGTGAACGAAGATCTCAGCTCGTATCCACGGACCTGGCCAGAGGACCGCGTCAAACTTCAAGCCCTAATAGCTGAATTCAGCACAAATAATCAATTGGGTCAGATCGCTGCCGTTTTCATGCCAAGCACGAAAGAGATGTACCCCAGCGCGCCTCCTACTTCTGAGATCGACGGCCAGGGCTCATTCGTGACGATTACTCCCTTGTCGGCAAGATTAGAAGGCGCTTCGAGACCTGTCTTCTTCAGAGGGGTTGCGACTGTTTGTATGAAGTTGCTGAATATTGTGCAGCCCGAGAGGGTGTACTTTGGGCAAAAAGATATTCAGCAGACGTTTGTGGTCAAACGAATGGTGCAAGATTTCCATCTCGATACGGAAGTGCGTGTAGGCTCTACGGTTCGGGAGGCAGACGGCTTGGCAATGAGCTCTCGGAATGTGTATCTTGGAGAACGAAGGCGCGCAGTAGCACTTGTGCTCCTGAACTCATTCAAGGAAGTCCAGCAAGTATTTGCTAGAGGAGCCCGGAAGAGGAGATATCTGTACAACGCAGCCATGGACAAACTGCTATCGGTTCAAAAGCAGCAAGAAGCGTTGCCGAAGGGCAAGCGAGCACTATTTGAGGTCGATTATATCTCAATAGCAGATCCGGACACACTAGACGAGTTGGAAGAGGTGACGGTAGAACGAGGAGCTATTTTGAGTGGTGCCATTAAGATGCTGCCGATCGAAGATTCTCAGGAGGGTGAGGAAACAGGGCTCGGAGGAGGGAAGTCGACTGTTAGGCTGATTGACAATATCCGGCTGGATCTTCTTTCCGCCAAAGTGGGATACATTCCATGATTGTAAGATTAGGAGGGAGACCATTCTCGTTAGCTGAGAACGGCGTGTTAAACGCCTGGGAGTATAGAATATGTCATAAATCGATCAAGCTTTTACTCTGCTTGAATTTCTTGGTGGCCCGATCTGTGGCTCTATGCTCGAACTGTGACCCATGTAGCTCAAACACTAGACTTCGAGCCGGACTCTCATTCTCTTTCCTCGTATGCTCTGTTGACCCTTCAGCTTCGTCCCGTTTAACCTCGGGTTGTGGGATGTCAAAACGAAAGACTGTATGTCTCTTCGGTATGGCTAATACGCAAGTCAGCAAAAAGGTCCAGTCCGATTCCTACAACGGCCAAATTTCCTTACTCTTAAGTTCATTCTTCTTCGTGATGATCTGGAAAGTGAACTTCGTATCCCGAACCACAATCCCAGTCAATCCGACCATACCCACACATCTACCTCTCACAACTGTCACTTCCGCACCATGGTAGTCTGCACTCGCAAGCCTGCTTCCTGCACTTTGAGCCGTGACATAAGCCTTCTCTCCCTCTCTCATGCCCAAAATCTCCCACATATATCCCAACCACATTCTTTGTAGCGGCACGTAAATCTCATACTTCTTCTGATTGTCTGGGATGTCGTAAATGCCACTTATTCGCTTCTCCTTAGCAGACAGTGGCTTTGTTTTCTGGCGACGCTGAGTCTTCTCTTCCTTGTGGAGACGTTGTAATCTGCGCCTCGCGCGGGCATCCTGGGAGCTTGGATCTGGGGAAGTAGGGCGGAGGTGCAGGGGCTTACGGAGAACCTTTTCTGTAAAGATGGCAGCAGCTACTTCAGGTGGATGGGCTTGGTCCAGGAGAACTTGGGCAATGTGTTTAGAAGATGCCATAATTAGAACTGTTTGCTTGTGGCACGAACAGGGGTCTAGGCTACGTTTGCGGAGATAAAGAGGTTGGGGGCCAAAATCTGATGGGGAACGGGACGATACGCGAAAAATTTACGCGTTTTTCTTTAAGCGCAACGTCGTCCCAAGGAGAGGAAATCACTCCGCACCAACTTACCAACATCGCTTTCTCATTCTCTTCCTTTGGTCACTGATCGGTCTAAGTGTCCAGAAATCGCTGAGTTGTGACCGTACATTCCGACCTCAAGCTACGCCGTCTAATTATCGCTTACCGTCGCCTGAACCGAATTCAGCCTGGTAAGTCCAATGCTCAAATTATTCACAACCTGAGTTCACATGTCAAAACAGATAGTGAGCTTTTACTGTCTATCAACCTCGACTTGCCCCAACCACCGTGGGTATTACTCCCACTAGATCCACGTTCCTCTACCTTTAGTCCAATGGCCAGTCCAGACCCTACATCACCGAAAAGTTCACTCTCGAGCCTCCGAACGGCGTCTCAGATCCTGGCAGCCTTTTCACCCAAACCTCAACCCAAAAAATCGCCCTCCCTGCAGCCCGTCTCTCCTCTTACCTTTCCGATCACGATGCAGGCCAAACGTGGTCTGCGTCATAAAGAGCAGGTCTCGTATGAGATCTCAAGCGATTCAGAGGATGCCGGCCGTGCGTCGGGGGAATCTACATTTTCGTCACCTGAGAAGCCTACACGGAAGCGTGTAAGCATCGTCGACCTCGAAGATGACGATGAACCTGAAGAGATCGAGCCTCCCAAAACCCCTCCACCTCGCCTCTCAGCTGCAGGTCACGCTTTGCGCCAGCCTAAGGAACTACACCTCTCTCTCCGTGCTCAAGAAAACGGCGACAAGCCTGTGTCCAAGAAGAGAAAGCTCAATCATAAAGCCTCTGCCAAGAAATCAAAGGTCATATTAAAAGAAGCACCTCGGACGGCGCGTAATGAGGTTAGAGACCACATCGCTACCGAGACAGCTGGAAAGAGAGCGAATTTCTTTGTTGCTCAGAAGGATCTCTTCCTACCTTTACTGCCTGAAGGCAATCACATCCAACGGCTTGTGGCCCAACGTGCGGAGAAAAAGGATCTAAGTGTGCCGTATGAAGTACTCCAACAACAACCTAAAGGGTGAGTCCAGCAATCTCAATAGCTCTTTCACGGTGAGACTAATTGCTTTACAGAGTCGAGGCTGTCATGAAGCCCTACCAGCTATTGGGCCTGTCTTTCCTCGTCTACCTGTACAAGAACGGTGTATCTGGCATTCTTGGAGACGAGATGGGTCTTGGGAAGACCTTGCAGACCTTATCACTATTTCAGTACCTCAAAGAGAACACGAAGAAGACCTCGAATACTGAGAATCGACCATGTCTTGTGGTATGCCCACTCAGTGTCCTCAGCTCTTGGATGGCCGAGTCTCGGAAATGGACGCCCGGTCTAAAGGTTCTACGGTTTCATGGATCGACGCACGAGCGTGATCGATTGAAGAAGATAGCGACCGGCGAGATTGATGTATATGGAAACCAGACTAGGACATCTCGGAAGAAGAAGAACGATCGTCGTACTGCTACAGGCAAACCTATCATTGACCTGGAATCTGACTCGGATGATACTGCCGATGAGCGTGGTATTGATCTGATTGTTACGACATATGAAGGTTTCCTGGCGGAACAGGGTTGGTTCAAAAAGGCCTTTGTATGGAGCTATGTTGTCTTGGACGAGGGTCACAAGATCAAGAATGATTTGAGCTTGATATCAAAGGCTCTGCAGGGACTAGGCGCCGAATACCGGCTGATCCTTACCGGAACACCATTGCAGAACAATATGGTGGAATTGTGGGCTTTACTCCATTGGCTTTACCCAGAGGTATTCACGGAGAAGACTTCGGAACTTTTCAAGGAGTCCTTCAACCTCTCAAAAGGGCAAGCCAATACCAAGGTCATGGACGACGCCCGTCGGTTACTCGAAGTCATCATGCTCAGACGAATGAAAAACAGTCCAGGCGTGGATTTGAACCTTCCGCCAAAAACAGAGGTCCTACTTTACGTTCCATTGACACCCATGCAACGTTTCTGGTATATGAGATTGCTTACACGCGCTGATCAAGGATTGCTCGAGGAACTGTTTCAAAGCGCTCATAAGAAGGAGGCTCTTGCGCTTGAGCAGGAATCACACGACGTGGGCATTCTAAAGAACAAGGACATCGAAGAGCTCGAAGCTATGGACACCACTGCTTGTGAGCCAGATGCTCGAGCTGAGTGGGAGGAGAGCAAAGAGATCATGCGGCAGGCCATTGAGCACGAGAATCGCGACGACAACCAGACCTCAGCTTGGAAGAAGCTGATGAACATTTTGATGCAACTTCGAAAGTGCTGCAATCATCCTTACATCCTTCCCCACGCAGAGCCCGATCCATACTACCTCGGCGAGCACGTCATTCATGCTTCAGCAAAGTTTATTGTACTTGATAAGATCGTCGATCAATTGGTGGTAAAGCAGAAGAAGAAGATTCTAATATTCTCTGGCTTTACTGGCATGCTGGACTGTTGCGAGGACTTTCTGGCCCTCCGTGGCAACGGTGAACAATTCAAGTACGTGAGACTTGATGGACGTACCTCACGTGCGAGACGGAATCTTGGAATAAGGATGTTCAACCAAGAAAATTCGGAGTATCGCATTATGCTGATCTCCACGCGTGCCGGTGGCTTGGGGATCAATCTCGCTACAGCATCAGACGTTATCATGTTGGATTCAGACTGGAATCCACAAATTATGCTTCAAGCCGAGGCTCGGGCACATCGCATTGGGCAGAAAAATCCTGTAACTGTGTATAAACTTTGCACTCAAGGCACTGTGGAAGAACAGATGATGGGTCGGATACAGAAGAAGCTATACTTATCTGCAAAAGTCACTGAATCGATGAGGGACATCCATCTGCAATCGGCTTCGAAGACTAAGAAGAAGGGCCCAGGAGGCAAAGTCGTCGAAGAAGATGAGATGCCGCAATTAGGAACAAGCGAGCTGATGTCTATCATGCGACGGGGTGCGCAGACCTTGGCTCACCCGGAACTGGATGTTAATGAGATGCTCGGTTGGGACTGGGCAACCATGCTTGAGAAGTGTAAGGATAGACCTGCGGATATTCATGTGGCTGAGCAGACTCAAGCTGGCGTCTGTGTCAAAGAAGAAGATGAGAAGAAGTGGCTTTCACAGATCGAGCAAGTCGAGTCACGCGTGTTTCAGGGCAAGAAACACCACAAGGTTAAGGAGTCTGGCTTCGACGGAATCGCGCAAGAATGGTCCAGAGAATCCAGGCGGATCGGCAAGAATACAACGGTCCTTATTGATGGTTACGAAGTGTCCAAAGAAAGCGTCAATTGCGGAGAGTGGGAGGCAGTCCCTACTATGGCTGGTAAGGACCCGCGCTTGGCTGAACCTAAGAGGGAGAAGAAGCCAGAGGTTGTCAATCAAGAGCAATGCCAAGTTTGCTGGGACGGCGGCGATCTGGTCCTCTGTTCTGGATGTCCTCGGTCCTACCACTACGCTTGTCTTGACAGAGATTTCAAGGCTAAGTCCAAGGGCAAGATGCATTTCCACTGTTCGCAGCATCAATGTGCAGACTGCGAACAAAACACGACAAATGCTGGTGGCATGATTTACCGCTGCCGCTGGTGCGAGCGTGGGTACTGCGAAGATTGCCTCGACTGGGATAAGACGGACCTCCTGGGAGAGAATTTAAAGGAGTACGAGCTATTAAGTTTCCCAGTGGTCCAGCAAGCCTTCTACATCAAGTGTCCGAATTGCCATGACCACCATTTGGAGGACGAGAATGCACGCAAATTCTGCGATCGAGAGGACGCTAAGATTGACAAGCGGTACCAGAAGGCGGTAGAAGAGCAAGCTTTGATTGCAGCGGCAGCCGCCGTTACGATGAAGACAACAGCACCTCCGACCCCAACAGAATCCTGGACCAGCGCTACGACTCTTGAGAGTTCGGGAATCACTACTCCTCGCTTTGGTGGACTCGACGACGTCGTTCCGACGGGGAGTCGAAAGCGCAAGGCTGCACTAGAGAGCTCCGGGATTAACACTTCTTATGTTGCAGGTCTGGACGACGCTTCCTTGGCAAGCGGCCGGAAGCGCAAAGCCGCACAAGCTGCCCTGTCATCTTTCAAGCGGTCTCCCACGAAGCGTTCGCCGAGGTTCAGCTTGACCGCAGATGCCTAGTGATATTTTCTTTTCAGTTTCGACTGTACGCAGGGACTATACGCAGGGACTATGACCACCGAGTCCCTCATCTAGCGATGGTGTTGGTGGCAGTATAGGTGTTATGGCATGTTTGGCATATACCCACTGGGGAAAGGGCGGACTTAGTGTACGATACGGAGTAAGACTGTACTCTATGAGCGATTCAAATGTGATGATTTCAGAGACCATGGCTACCTTATCGGCCAGACGAAGAGGCATGAATACCATGCACTTGCAAGAGCATACATTTCTTCGCATGTAGCTTAGGTGGACCATTATATCTCTTCCATAGATTTTACGAAGCTTTTATGGTAAAAGACATTCACGCTCTCTCGGATCATGTACTCGAGCCCTTTTCTAGCTATCCTGATGGACATGCAACGGTACCTCAAAGAGTAGAATCAATGTAAACGGAGTCTTGGCATTACTAGCGCCGTATCATTGGCCGTCTTCAATAGGAACTTGAACTTTGATGGCTTTCACAACCCAGCTCTTAACACGTAGCGTGACCACAAATCAACTCTTTATAAAACATGCTGGTCTTAACAGTATCGTTCGCCTATTTGAATGTAAGATGACCTTAAACGTACTGTGAACAGAATAGCCAAACCGGGGGTTTTTGTTACGCACATTTCAAGTGCCATTTCTATCTCAACAAGAGCCAGAATAGCCAAAATCTTGCGGGCAATCTCTACTCTCACACTATGTCCCTAGCTTATTACAAGCCGGTCTGGATTGCTCGCTCGGACGGGGAGCGAGAGATCAAGACGAAAAAGCATGGCAGGGAATTCAATGGGCCGACTGATGTCCAACTCAATAAAGAAGCCAGTGAAGACGACTACTTTGAACTTCTCCCAGTGTATCACGAGGTAGCGCAGGAATGGAAACGTATCTTTGGTGGAATGCTTCATCGGGAGCAGAAAGGCCAGGCGGACCAGAAATGGATACTCGTGGACTTCCCGGAGAACTATCGGCTTTACAAGAACGTCAGGAAAGACCGTGGTAAAACAGGTGAGTCTTTCAACGCCCGCAAAAACTACTGCAACATCTTCTAACAAGCTTGAAGATGCATACTTTCTCTACGGTTATCCTGTAGGACGCAAGAAGCGATATAAGAGCGCTCTCGACTTCTTCCCGCATCTCTTGTGGCTCGCAGAGGGTAAGAGTGATGATCGCACTGATTGCTCTTGTAAGCATTGTGCACCGGAATGGATTCAAGAAGTGAAGCCTCTTCCTGGAAGAGATGGTTTTGCTCCTGTGAAGAGGGAAGCTCCACCAATCAAGAAGGAAAATGTCGCCACCAAACCCCAGAACTTTGCCTCAAGTCCTCAAGTGGTCGTGAAGCAGCAGCAGCGTTCCTCCTCTCAGGATAACAAACCATCCAAAGTAGCAGCTCCAAAAGTAATACCACCGACTGCTTCTACGGCTGTCCCACCAGTTGCGAACTCTGCTCTTCCTCGCGCTCCTGCTCCTTCCCTTATGACGCCAAATCATTTACCATCGCCTAAATCACGCGAGCAAGATCAAGACGCACACTACGGCAGATACATCTATCGCCCTGGCGAGCTTACATGGTTCAACAGAGGCACTGCTTGGGGTCTTTCCGTCATAATCAAGCGTGACCTATTTAAAGACCAGCGAAACCAGGATCGTCCACGGTATCTCGTTCAGCCACTCTCCCATCCATTCGCCCATCCAGCCACCAAAGTCATCTCCGCAGAAACAGACCTACGTCCCTGGCTTGCGTGGAGTGCACCTAGCCCAACACATCAGGCCCTGGCTGCATCGAACCCTTATTACAACACCGTGGACTGGAGAGCCGTCATCGAGGGACGCTATGGTGTTGGCGACGCAGAAGTAGATGGCAGTATCCTTGCCGCAAAAATGATAGATGACAGCTTTGCTCTCATCGAGCCCTTAAGCAACAACACCACTACCACAGGAGAGCGCACGTACAACAGCATGTTCCTTGGAGGCGAGAAGCTCTGGGTCGGAGAGCCAATACGCCTGCGTCCCGGCAATGGTCAAGATATCCTAATCATCCACCAAATCATCGAAAAGCTGAAACCAAATTCTACGAACGTAGCATCCGCCACCATCCACGTCTTTGGCGATATATATCACTACACCACCATCCCCTACACTTCTAATCAAGAGCCGGCTGTGAATCCCAATCTCCCCATCCGCCTCCGCCAAGACCTCGATTACCGCAATCGTATCACTTACGCAAAGCTCTCTAATCGCACAATCTCGTACTGGAAAATCGTCCAAGCCGGCGCCCGCCTTGGCATCGATCAGATCAAAGGACGCTGGTACGAGTCCAGCATCCTTCTCCCCGTTCTCCACTCAAATTTCCAACAAGACCTCTCACAAGGTGTCATCACGGATGTAGGCTCCTGGATCAACGGACGCGGAGACGCTAATAGTGCGGCTGGGAAGGCGGGCACGAGGTATAAAGACCGACTGGAGACGTTTGGGAAGGCTGTTCCTGCGGGGACGAAGATTAGTAAAGGGTTGGATGGGCCGGCGGAGGAGAATGTGTTTCCGAATGCTAATGCTCCGGCTGCTTTGATGGCCAGCTTGGCTGTGTCTGAGGCGGCACAGGCGCAAGGGCAAGGGCAAGGGCAGGGTCAAGGACAGGCGCAGGGACAAAGCCAGGTGCAAGGGCAGGCACAGCAGGTCCAGGGTGTTAGCGATGGGGATATTGCCGAGTTCATGGATTTGGATCGGATGGAAGATGGCTTTACGCAGAATTATATTGAGAATGGTGGACAGTTCTGAGGGAATATAGGCTTGGTATCTACAGGATGAGCGTTAGGCGAGGTACCTATTCAGCTACCGACTAAACCAGCTTCCTTGCTTTGACAAGTCAGTATACACGCCGCCCAAAATTCAATTCCGTTCACTCCCAACCTAGTTTCCAGCACCACGACCTTATGAAGTCCAGAACCCACCCCAGAAAATCCAGCAAGGTAGCTCAGCTTCTTCAGTATCGTTGTTATCCATTCCAAAAAGTGCTGATATAGAGTACCCCAGTGAGTAGGTACGCTGTGTTGGTGTCACGAAGCTCGTTTGCGGGGGATATCTACGATGGGTCGATCGATAAGGCAGCGGAGAGTAGGAAACCGACGGGAATAAGGTAGTGAGTATCTCGTTCATGTGTGGTGGTGAGAGGTGATAGGTGGGTAGGTAGATACTTCTGAGTGGCTAGTGCGATTTTGGGGTACTGGGGAGAGAGGAGATGGGTTGGGTGGAGAGATAGTGGTGGATAATAGTGAGATTGTTGGGTGGGAAAGAGCGAGGGTGGGTTTTGATGCTATACGGAGTTTGCAACGTTTAAAGTGGAAGATGGGAGGAGCTTAGATAGGGTAGGTGCTTCGTGGTTGTGTGATGACGATGAAGATGATGATGATGATGATGATGACTAGGCGTCTTTTAAAAGATTGTCGGTCCATACCGCGTTCTTTGGGTCCGCTTGTAAACGGAAGATATCGCAAAGCAATGCAGTACCGAACAATTGATGATGTTCTCAGGCTGTCTTACATCCTCGTCCTTCCCGACATCTCTAGCAGTGATTTCATCGTAATGTGTTGTCGTAAAAAGTCTCATAGAGGAAGCAAGAGGTATCAGAGTAATAAGCTTAAGACTAATAGGAGATCGTCTATGACATCTGATGGTACAGCGCTTCTCAGAGCTCGCTGGATATAAAGCACCACCTAAGCGATAAACCGAACATGACAAGAGTACCAATGTATGTGCAATAATCGTGAAGATCTTTTTCATGAACACCATCGTGATCCAAACAAAGCTCCAAGCCAGCCCGTCCATTAATCCCGCACATATGAATATGGCATATCATCCACAATGTACCCCATCCAGCACCCAGCACCTTGATCCAACACAAATATGCGCACCCAGCTCCCTAACAATCCCAATGTCATGACTCGCTTTCTTGACCACGCTTCCCTTTTTCATGCAAATTCAATCCATTTATCGTCCCGTCCGTCTACCAAGTATGCAATGCAAAACAACAAAATCGCTCAAATCCGAAATATCTGTTCAAATCGCTCAGAATAATCGTTCGTTACATATCACATCTATAGCCAGGTCCGGAAAACACCATACTCAAAACAGGGGTATTTGTCGAGGCAGAAAATCCAGACGTCGTCGAAGGGGTATCGAGGTTTTTTCAAGGTTTGACGACAGCATAGAAAGTAGCCGATGGGTATCAAAGAGTGTGGCGCCCGCCATATATGCAATGATGTAGCAAACAAAGTTCAAAAGCGAAGTGCAGAATTCCGGATTTGCGACTTCACTACTGCCAGTGACGCTGGTAGGTTTGCTGCTGCATCATGGCGGGCGATATTGATGAGGGTGGGGAAGGAACACGCATGCCTGTACTGGGGTTCACGATTGGGATGGCGTTGCGGCTGCGTAGGGCGGAAGGTTGGTGGATCTTCATTTGCTGGTTGTTGTTGTTGTTTGATTGGAGACCGGTGACCGGGTAATATGAGTTGTTTGAGGCGGCAGAGGAAATGGAGAAGCTTGGCGTGGTTTGTTGCGATGGCTGGATTTGTGGTTGGAGAGGGGAGGATTGAGGCGAGCCGGAGGAGAGGGAGCCATCGGACGATGAGGAATGGATTGATATCAACTGTTTTCAATGAGCAACGTTCATCAAATGATGACTCGGTCATGCCGAGTGATGGCCGAGTGATGGCCGAGTCTGTTTGTTCATGGTAAACTTACATCGTCCTCGGTCAACAGGCTCGGACAGAACTCCAAATCATCGTCCAGATCAAACGACCTTCCGGCCTCGAAGCGCATTCGAAAGGCCGAGTTAGGTGGGCTCTCAGTCAGCTCCTTCATGCTTCGGACCCCACGAAATTGCCTATGTGAGTTCTGGGAATTCGAGAGGCGAGGGGCTCTTCTTGATCGGCCACCATGGTGATTGTGCGACGAATGCGATGAGGAAGATGATGGATGATGATGCTGTGGGCCGTAGTAATAGGCTGACATTGCTGCGACGATGCTTGTTGATGGTTGTGGTGGGCCGAAAAAGCACCTTGGCCAGTGCGGCTGGGCAGTGCAACCGGAAGTGGCGGCGCAACAAAGGGGATTCGGTAGTCAATGAATCGTGCGGTGGGGATTCAAGTGAGGTCGATGCGAACAGATTGATTAATTACGGTGAAATAGCGATGTAGAAATGAAGAGTTATATTTGTAAGAAGATTAGAGGAGGCTGTGGGATGGAGGTCGAAGCAAGCGTTGAAGATGGAGAGAACTTAGAAGATGATCGAATGGTAGGATGGCGGGGAGCCCAGGCACGGGCTTGACGCTAAGACAGAATGACGCCAGCGCTAACTTAAGACAGTCTGGCTCTCAGGCGAAGAGTTTCATCTCAGCAACTGGTTTGTTTAACGCTCATGCGAAGAAAGTAGATTTCAGTTTGACGGCTGCTTGCTTGCTTGTCGAATCAACTTTGCAATAGTATATCAATCCTCACTGGTTGCGCCTTCGTTCATATCGCTGCTGCTGGCGGAGAGTTACTGATATCCTGCCGATCGCGGACCATTTGGAGGACGATTGGCAAAATGCCTCAACAAAATCTCTACTTGCACAAAGCCCCAGCCTAGAATCAGAGTATTCCCCATCAAGCCTGCAACAATACCCAGGTGGCGGTCCGGCCTTTTTCCAAGAGGTCACCCTGCAAGTAACCTGCATTAGCCAAAGAAATCGAAACACTACTGTGCTCACCGCCTCACTCTCGGGAGTCGCCGAAGATATCCGAAATCGCTGCTTTTAAAGACGAGTGACGATGCTTGGTAGCAACGTCGCTCCAACAAATGTAGTGTTTTCAAGTCCGATTGCAATGGCTATCTCCTCGATTCAATCGAAGGAATCTGGTGAATATACGTGCCTGTCCAGGGGCCACAATTTTTCTCCTGCAAAATGGTCAAGCTCTGGTCTAGTTCCTACAGATGGGCCGAATGTACAAGAGGATGAAATACATCGTGTCCTCGATGAAACATCAAATGCAAATATTCTCAAACACGGCCAAGCTGGCTACCTACCATGCCTGAGCGATATTTACCTTGAGCCAATCCAAACTAGCAATGTTTTAAAAAGGATGATAAAGGTCCTTGATAGCGAAGTTGTGCAAAGAATCGGCCAGCGACCGGAATTCTTTCGACAAGACCTCCAACTGGCACAATATCAGAGACAGCTTTTTCCTGGCCTTCCTGATCGGACGAGCCAATCGAGACATGTCTACGTTGTTACCAAACCGCATATACCCTTTGAAGTGTCTCGTTTTCACTGGTCCGTGTATTCGCAGGGTTACTTTTACCATTTGTCGGCAAATCTGCCTAAGAACCCGACAGGACAGAGCGCCTTCTCGGGACTTAAGAACAAAGCCCCAAGAGCACAGATTGTACTGAAAATCGAGGATCTTTCCACGACCGACTCTGCCGATTACGTCAAGGCTGCGACAGAGGCCTCTACCAAACCATTCGTTGCCTACGAAATGGGCAGCACTCAATACGATCCAGAGCAACTGCAGACTCTCGCCCAATGGATTATTACAAGGCTGGGAACTTATGAACTTTTAACGGCGAACTGCCAAGTCTTCGCAATGTCGCTGGTCAACCGGGCGGTAATGACCGCGCGTGATTGCTCTGCTTTCGTGGGCAACAAGACCCAGCTAGTAGACTGGGATCTCCGAGCCCGACACAACGACGATGTCGACCGAGTGGCCCGAAATCCATATGACATTGAACATGGATATTTGGTGACGAAGCCTAGAACTCGACGCGGTTGGTCCTTTCGTACAGGGCGGCCCTTTTTCGTACTGTTTCCCATCTCTGGAACGAAGCTCAAGGCGATACATCGTTTGTACGAAAATGGACCATCTAGTAGCTATATGCCTAAGATAGATCCAGCAGGGAAGCATAGTCTCTTAACCTATCCATTCGTTCAGTGCAACCGGAGTTTCCGTTATCAAGGGCAATGGCTTCGAACAGCGGTACGGGACTTTGGCGAGGACTTGGTCGCGCGGCGATGGGGCAATGCGTTTCGCGGACGCAAAGAGACTCGTGATCGATACAAAGCTCTATCGTCCGAATACAGGGGCTGAATAGATCTTGACCGAGGAGGGAGAACACGTCGACACGCATGTCAAGTGCTTGGACAGGACCAAGGAAGTTAACTATCTTCATCTAAACATTTTCTCCACTACATTTCGCTTGTTCCCTTCCAGCAGAGGATCGGGGCAGATATCGCAAATGGTATTTAAACACCGGCATCGTCTGCTTTTCCGCTACTTTCTCTGCTCTCGGAGCGTACTGAATCAGCATATCCAGCACCACTACGGACTGCACCTGTATTGTTTACCGCTCTCTGCTCTTTGGACTCTCGAAATCGGCGTATTCTCAGCAATAATAGTCAACAGTTTTGACACATTTCCTGTTCCTGAATGCATCGAAGCAGTTTTTCCACCAGTACTGGCCCGCTTTGTTGGCCCACTTTCGCGCCGAGACCGCACTGAAACGTTTCGCTGCGATCATTTACCAATCTGGCAGGAATAGCGCTCCCAGAAACCTCGTCTCGTATGAGATCAGTTGCCTGAAGTATATGTTGGGTTTGACCGTTCCATTGCTGTGCAAAGTATTTGAAGAGCAGGTGCATTGCAAAGTGCTACTAATGGGATACAGCGCCGACTTGAATTGCCCTTGAGCTGACACCTAGAATGGTTTATTTTCTACTATTCAACGGAACACTTGATGCGGCTTGCCTATTCCTGCCGCCCGACTTATCGGTTTGCTATTTGATTTGCAACGTCGAATCTCTCGACCAGGGACCGAGTACTGCTTTAACCATTGAAGGCTGGTGTACCAGCAGTTCCGTCAACTCAAGCAGTTTGAGTTTCCAAAGCAGCTAGGCTATGTGAGAATCCCTTGGATCGGTCATTTTCTTTAGCAGCCATGTAAATTCACTGGCGAATAAAATTTCTTGGAGCTTGGAGACCTTCGCAAATGATCAACGATGTTTGAGGCAGGTAAGGCTATCCGCCCCTCATGCAAAATCTACGCTAGAGCCGAAATCTGGAATTATGTTGGCATCGATAGCGGGCCAATGATGTTATCATCATTGTGTATCAAGATATTGTGTCCCGTGCCTTCCGTGCAGTTGGCACGTGCGGTTCTTTGATGGCGCCTCTGCCGGGTTCACGGTAGCCTTCAAGTTTGCAGGAGGCGCGAAAGTTGATGTTTCTGCTCCAAGCGCGCCATTATGGTATACCGCTGCAGAGAGGCTTAGACTCACACATGTTACACTTGTGGCTGCGAAGTCAATCTTCCTTCGATTGCTGGAGCCCGTGTATCATACTGTGACAGATTGCCTAGAATCGTTCACGATATGCTTCCTTAGTAGTCCGTTTAATCCAGTAATCCACTGGCGTGCACAGCCTTGTCTGCAGAAAGGGTCTTGGCGTCACAGCGCCCACATTCAACCCATGAAGACCAAATCCATCACCTCATCCTAGTTTTCCACCGTGCTAAGAGGATCCACATCCATTGAAACCCTCAATCCGACTGACCGCTATGAGTTCTTCTTTAGTATGGCTCATCTTCTCCATCTTCACGACCCTCTGCGACAGCCAAGCTGCTCCATCCTCATCGAACCTCGCCGTATCACCAATAACTTCATTTCCATCCGCGGCAAACTCAGCACCGGCGGCCGCCTCTTCCTCATCCAACATTTTTGACCCCCTACTACGATCCTTACGCTGGAAACGCAGATAGCACCGGCCTTGGCGTTACAATTGCTGGTGTAATGCCACTTGTGGTTTTCATCAACCGTGCCGACATCGTTCTCTACGAATGGCGAGCGCGGAGAAGGCGAAGACGTAATGGCACCAGGATGAAACGCCGAAGACTAGTAGAATTGGATAAGGAAGTAGGCTTTGGAGCCAAACCGGAAATGAGCGCTGAGCAGACGAGAATGGAGATGGAGGTACGAGAGAGGAGATTTGAGATGAATGGGGGAGATGCGAGGTTTGAGCTCCAAGTGAATTGCTATCGGAGAATAGGGAGATTGGTTATTGGGAGGCGATGACGGATCGAAAGAACTTGAGGTGTTGATATTGACTTGACGAACATACGCCTTGCCACACGACCGACTTCAGAACCCTGCCCTAAGCAAGAAGTGCTCATTTCTCAAACTTCTCTTATGTAGCAGGACTGTCCTCTCATTCCACGTCTTCGGCTCGTTCAAGGATCACTGATAAAATACTACAAGATGGCTACTATTGCTAAAGTAAGCATTCAGGCCTGGACGGACGCAAGTCCCATATCGAATATTAATGGCTTGGAAACTGAAGAGGAAGCAGATAACATCAGGCGCATCCCGCTACAAAAACATACGCTCCGGGGAAACCTTGATATAGAGTTATACTCATCTTCTATTGCTGAAGGTACAGTAGGGTGCGCACAACGACTTCATCTACTTGATATACCTGCATCATGCCCATTCGACCAAGCTTAGTATAATGTGCTCCGCCATCCTTTCTCAACATCACGAACCTCGGCTAGGATCGAGCCTTGCGCTTCCAGCCTTTTCTACCTAATCAGGCTCGTCTGGGTCTTCCATCCAGGATGCGGAAGCCCGATTGCGTGCCCCTTGGTCGAAGCATGAAATTGCTACCGTGGCTGACTTACATATCCTTTCTGAATGCTGATTTGCCAAATTTTGTAGACCTTGCACTCTCCTCAATTTGGCTCCCCTATTGACAGAGCGTCCGATGTTCAATGCATAGTACAAAAGTTCTTCTCCATTCAAAAGCCATAGTAACCAAGATGTCTCCGCTCAAATACATGAAATTGCCCGAATACTCCCCTATGCTGTATTCCCAGTTCCTTTTGCTCCCTTTGCACCTTCAAAATCTGCAGACATAGTAATTTCAACAATTCTAATCACGCTTTTAGCGTCTGCTATTGCCCTCCCTCTCACCACTGCAGAGTCCGGATCAAATAGCACGGAGGCGGTGCCCAGAGAGTTCGCAGGCCTAATTCAATTCCCAGGACGACGACCAAGAAGAACACCATTAAGCATACGTCCGCTCACTGCACAAAGACTACCACCAAGAAGACGAGCCACATCTCGACTCATTCAAGCACTCGCTCAACTACAAAAGCTACGCCGTATGCCTCGAAATGGCCAAGCGCTTTACACAGAGACCATTCGTTCCTAAGCGAGTTCTGCGCCTGCATAGAGACTCCTCAGACAACGACCGTCACCTCAGTGACGCCAAGCTCCTCAGACGTGGCAACCACCACAGCCCCAATCGACGGTCAGTTCCCTCGCTCATTTCAACATCAACGCCCTACTAATACACCGCCAGTAACCCTACCACCCCCAGCGTTCACACACGTCTACACTGGCCCCTCATGCATATACCAGTACACTTCAGGCTACGACTTTGACACCAACACCGCCGACACGAACAATGAAGTAGCGTCCTGCTCGACGTCCTGCTCCAATGATAACGCCTGCACTGTCGCAAGCGTTTACCTCCGTAGCGCTACGAATGCCTATGTGTGTGAGATTGTCACGGTGGATGCGTATGATGCTAGTAAGGCTCTAAGTCCCTATGAGGGGGATTGTCGGATTGTTTGTCACGGGTGTAATTATAGTGGAGACCCTTGGGGGGAGGTGGATAGGGGGTAGGGGTGTTGGGAGAGGAGGGGGATGTTGAGGGAGTGGGGAAATATGAGGTTATGTTAATGAATTGATTGATCTGCCTTGTCGAGGGAACAACAGTAAATCAGAGAAAAAGGAATTACCTTCTAGCTGAAAAACTTGAATCGACTACCTACCTACTTACTTACCAATTTCTAACGCCAAAAAATCAAAGCAACTGCACAATGACATTCATGGAGGCTAGTTGGTTTTTTGGAAACCATATGGTCTAAAAAGCTGTTAAACGACGAAGAGGAACTGCTTTTGACGAACACATTGTAGACAGAAAACGCTAATGCAATTCAGAAAAAGCACAAATTGCCACCTCCTGCGCCAGCGCTCGTATGCTCTTGATATCGCAAATCATCACAAATTCATTCATCCCAACGAAATCTGTCCCACTTCCCTCTCCCAGCCCATTGCAGAACCTCTCTCACCGTTTCTTAAACTCCAGCACAGGCCCCTCCTTCGAACTACTAAATATATCCACAATCTGAAACTCCTCCTTCCTCTCCTTCCCCATGACCCCCGATCCCGGGGCACCCTCACCCATCGCATTAGCAGCCCGGAAATCAAGACAGTAGATTAGTCTTGCCAGTGCGAGACTCGTTTCTAGATAGGTGAACGGTTTGGTGACGCAGCTTCGAGGGCCGAGGAGGAAGGGTGCGAAAGCCGTGGGGGCGGAGATGTCGGAGGGGGTACGGAGGCCGGGGGTGATTCCTGGAGAGAAGGGGGTGGCGGGGGGAGAGAAGTGCGTGGTAGTCGTCGTGGGAGGGCGTGAGAGAGATGATCGGCTTCGGACTTCTGGCTGGGTGTTCCAGGCGTCAACATACTAGGAGAAGTGCCTTTATTAAGGAACCTCTCCGGATTATGGCAGATCGCGAAAGTACAGACTCCGACATCGAATCCCTCTGGTATCTGCTCTGTATCTATCCTCGCGCCGCCAGAGCAGACTTCGCGCCAGAGAGCTCCCGGAGCTGGAGGTGCGAGCTTCATTGCTTCGTATAGGCAGGCGCGGAGATAGCGGCAGGAGTTGAGGAGGTGCCCTTGGTGTATAGCTTCGATGGTGGGGAATATGGTGCGAATTTCGTCGCTGAGGCGGGTGTATGCGATGGGGGAGCGGGAGAGGTAGAAGAGGACGGAGGCAAGGGCTGTGGATGTTGTGTCGCCTCCTGTTGCTTGTGTAAGTAGTTTTCTCGGGCCAGATACCAAGATTCAAGGGGCTTACCGGCTGCAATCTTCAAATACGCCTCCCCCCAAACTTCAGCCTCTGTAAGCTTGATCCCTATCTTCGGATCCCGAGCTACGAGTAGTGCAGACATGATATCGTTCCGCTCGCTCATTTTCTCTTGGGATGCCATTCGTTCTTCGGAGTATTTCGTGGAGATCTCGAGGAAGCGCTTCCGCTCGTCTGCCATTTCGGGGAAGATCCATTTGTCGGGGTTGTACCAGGCGCTGGGCTTTGACGTTGAAGAGCGCTGGGAAGGCGAATCGCATGTAAATGCGGCGATTTCCACTGACGATGGCATTGACTAGCCAGCGTAGATTTGGTTTGGTGATTAGATTGAATGCTTGGCCGTAGGTGAGGTCGGAGATGACGTCCAGTGTCAAATAATTTGCTGAACGCGGATCAATGTCTTCATTCTCTCGTGTTGGAAATGATCAACTCACTCCAAGAAGCCATGTCCTGAGGATGAGACCAGCCATCGCCTCCCAGTGGACCGCTTTTGGTCGTCTTGAGTAGAGCCTCGCAGAGGTTATTGACGTGATTGAGTATCATTGGTTCAGATGCGTTGATAGCAGCAGGCGAGAAACCCTGGCTGACGATTCGTCGTTTCCGTCCATGCATCTCTTTGTCGATACAGTTGTGTGTATTGAAAACGGCTGGGAAATATGGATTTGGTGCATAGCCTGAAGATTTCTGTGGGTTCTTTCCCTGGCCGTAGATATCTGCAGCTGTATTCAGTCAGATTTTTCTTGCCGGCTGTTTTGAGAAACCCACCTCGTAAAGCTTCTGCTGAATTGAAGACTAATCTGTTAGGCGAGTATCGAACGACTGGGCCTGTTCAGTGCATACGTCAGTCTCAGACAGCCTCGGGTATTCCAAGGAGACTGACCATATTTCTCATAACATCTCAAGACATCCAGATGGAGGTCACCGCGGTATGCATGGAGAAGAGCGTATCATGGTGAGGCGCGAGCCCAGAATGGACCGGGAGTCCGCGCAAATGGATGGAATTTCATGTTGTAAAAGATTATATAAACGACATAGCCCTCAGAGCCCAAAGTGATCCCGGCAAAGAGCAATAAAAACCACAGGACTGAAACATTTGCTGCCAACATATTGTTATAGAGAGTAGGCCGAGTTTTGAAGGCGGGATTTGAGATTTGACAGGATTGAAAGAGCGGCCATCTTGGCTCCTTTTATCAAAGAAAGACTATATGAACGTAGCATAGGCCGGAGCCCAAGCTTGAAAGTAGGAATCGTCATGTTCAAAGCGTGCTACTAGTGAAGAATTTCTTGGATAGATCATGAGATAATCGACGGGAGAAGAGGTCAGCCCCAGCCACGAACTCTAGCATTCGCTATGAGCATATCTGGGCACTGGAAGGATACGAAAGCTGCAATGGAAATAGTTCCAGAACGGTCTAGAGTTGAGCGCGACTGAACGCTCGCGAAAGGAAATATGTTGATCAGAAAAGCGAGGAGCTAAACAACGGTGAGGTTCGGCAAACGTTGAAAGGCACTGTGATACTTAGTGGAAAGCATGGCTCGCTTAGCTGTCATTTCAGCTGCAGTGTGGGCAGCCACCACTATGGTTGCTTTTTTTGGTGGGGGTCTTTCCTGCAGAAGAAGGTGGCTTGTGGCTTCAATGTTTACTCTGCTGAAGCTGGTCAAAGCCACAGCTTAGTGGCTGTTACGTGACCAAGGAAGGCTAATTCGGCGCAGCTAAAGTCGGTGGAGATGCCTTGTGAGGTAAAGCCCCGTCATGTCTATATTCGCATGACGTTTGTGGATCCAACAAAATTCTGTATTGGGGTTGACTTTCTGGGTGGCCCCGCGAGGACTTACCCACGGGTCACGTTGGCGGCCGACACTAAGTCAGGAGATAACATTAGCAGTGACCTAACAGCCCTAGAACAGGCTGCTTTGCCTGATTCTGTTGGTCCCCGGATTGAAGCTTCTAAGGAAGCTTTTACCTGGCGCGGAGCGTCACATTGTTCAAAGAGCGAAGTCTAGAGCGGTCAACTCATGGGGCGTATAGCGTTATCCCTGTTCACATGCTCAGCTTGGAGCAGCCCACAAGCTGCTCAACTGGGCGTCATGTGGAGGCCAAACAGGTAAAACGATCGGGATGTGGTCCTTGATGCAAGAATACTGACCTGGACCGGACCGTTTGAAAGGAATGATTGGACAGACCTTCTGAACCACTGTTTGCTTCAGAGTAAGAATAGCACCCTTAGCTTCTAGGCCTCTGTAGTCATCTAGATTCAGCAATACTTTCCTGTAAATCTCGTTGAAAGAAGAAAGCCGCAAGAGAGAAATATTATTGCACTACAAGATCCCGGCCTCAGCGCATTTGACTCTTCAAGCACGAAGTGTTCTTTAGCTCTTTTCTTGCCCAACGTTAACGAATTGTACCTATACCAACCCACAAAACCCTGAAGATGCCATACCTCCGCAACACCACCCCACCAAAAGTCCTCTTCCTAACAACCGAAGACCCCTCAACAATAAAAGCAGAATGGCCCTACTACCAAAACTGGATGCTGCCCGCGCTAATCAAAGAACGAGGCGCCGACGTCTCCCCACTTTCCTGGCGGAATCCCGATCCCGATGCCACCACCATATCAGCCTTCGACATCGTCAGATTCCTACGGTGCAAAAAGTACCACCTCCACCCCAAAACATTCCCAGCCTTTGTAGAGAGCATCCTCATTCCCGCCTAAGACCTCAAACCAAACATTCACATCTTCAACGATCCGAGAATTATACTTTAGAACATAGACAAGCATTACCTGCAGGACCTAGCGGAAGCAGGCTTCGCAATTCCGAGAACCGAATTCATCGATGTCCGCAAGCAAACGAAGAACTCACTGACATTTACCCTCAGCTCTTTCTCGAAATCGCACCCTCTAGTTTTAAAGCCAGCAATCTCGGGCTCCGCAAAGATGGATCAAAACACCTGAATCACTCACTTCGGAAGACCCGTCTTTTCTGGATTTGGAATTGACCGAAGGCACAGGCGGCGATCTAATAATCCAAGAATACGCAGAGAACATATCGCAAGGCGAGTATTCCCTCATCTTCATCAACGGCAACCACTCGCACACCATCCTAAAAACGCCCCAAACAAGTGAATTCAGATGTCAAGCCGAGTTCGGCGGGTCAACGCGGGAGCTGAATCGAAACGAAGTTCCTCAAGGCGCGTTAGAAACCGCACAACAGCTCGTGAGATATATGGCAGAGAAGTTTTGAGGCCGGTTCAGAAGATGGGAAGGGAAAGGGTTTGGTGTATGCGCGCATTGATGGGATTATGAGAGGGGAGGATTTCGTCTTGATGGAAATTGAGGCTATTGAACCGCATTTGTGGTCGGAGGCTGATAATTGTGAGAAGTGGATGGAGGAGTTGTGTAGGGTATTTCTTCAGGCGGGTTGATGGGAGCTTTTGAAACTGGATAGAGGGTGGCGGTGTTTTTCTGCCCGTTTGTTGAGTTGGGGTGTAAGAGGAGTGTAGTCGCTCTGTAGTGGCCAACCGGTTGAGTTCAATCTTTTTGTTTGACATTTTCGGCAATGATCATTAACATAGTCGACGGCTAGACGAGCATTGTCTCTGTAGCTGTCTATCATTCTTGAGGACACCCGTTTGAAGAACGGATGTGCTTCGACATTGGAATCCCAGTGATAAGAATCCGGTATGGATGCTATATATACAGATCAGAAATGCAGACGCATAGACTGGGTATTTCCTTGACCAATGCGACGCTCTCTAACGCCGATGCACACCAAACCCACGCCCAACACCACAGATATACTCGTACACTCTCAGGATTCAGCTTTTTGAGATGGTACCTCTTGCACACATCAGCTCATCAATGCCGACTTTTGTATAGTCCTCGATGAATCGTGGTTGTAACAACTACATGCACCAATCCCTCCTTGGAGGACTTTGTGCCGGCGGGATAGTATAGCCACTTTTAGCTGCATGGTCCTATGACTGTGCCTGCTGTAGGGCGAGTTGCCTCCACGTCAGTAATGTTCGGGTATGTCCATCTCTTTTAGTAAGCCGATTTTGTCCTTTCTCTTGACGAACAAGGTGACAGAAGACAGTGTCTTATTGCTCGTTCAATCTTCCACCAAAGGCCTCAATCCCATCTCCTTATGCCTCTTCGGACTCCCTCTTCTTGATCTTCTGCCCTCAGCCATTCCTACAATCCTCTCCCTGCTATCAGTCCTACCAATCAACCCACCTCTATCCATCGGATTGGCGGGGATGCCCAGGCCCAAACCAAGGCCGGTACCAAGGTTTTCGAAACGCTCTCTTGATTCATTAACAGCCTGGCTGCTGCGACTCCTTGGTGTAGCCCATCCCGATGCCTTGGAGCTACTACTTGAGTCCGAAGTATCGACATCATCGCTCGCGTCCTCCGTGGAGCCCAATTCGAAGGTATCGTTTATGGGCCCATCTTCGAGAACACGCTCGTAGTTACCAAGACTCGATCCAGAACGCAAGAAAGGTATTTTGCCTCCGAAGAATCTGCGTTTGCGGGGCGAGCTACCGCCACCACGGCGAGAAGGGGAGGTGAAGCGAGAGTATATGCGTTGGCGGCGGCTGCGGCCGCAGAGGAGGAATACGGCGATGGAGAGTATTACCATGAAGAGAAGGAAGCCGGGAATGCGGCGCGGGGAGGAGGCGCGGAACAGGTTGTCGTGCCAGTGGTCGGTTTGAGTGTCAGAAGTGGCGTTGTGAGCGGTTGGGAGGGCTTTGGAACCGGCGTATTGGAAGTCGGGTGGGATGCCTGGGACATTTTCGCCGAATCCAACGGGGAGTGGTGCAGAGTCAGAGGGAGGGATCTCGCTAGATGCGTAGAGAACCATCTTGCCGAGCGTCCAGCTGACCTCTGTTTCGTCGATTTTATTGACGGCTTGGAAAGACGCGGTGTATCCCTTTTCTTTTACATTGTCTAGTACCTGTTTCGTGCCGTTATTTTTGCTATCAGGAGTAGCTTCCAATCCAACCCTAGGAATTCCAATACCCTCATGCAGGATATTGATCAGCCAGCTTGCCTTGAAGCATACCTCGATCGCGGTCTTTTCGTCCACCTTCTTTCCATACTCCTGTTTGTCAACTCCTTTCTCGATGGCGTCCCAGTCCTGACTACAGAATTCATTCACCCGCTTCTGATAAGTATTGAAGTCGTATGCCTTGTCTTTGTGGCCTTCCTGAAAGATCTCATGCGTTGTATGCCAGTATTCGCTGACTCCAACGAAATGATTGACATCAAAATCGATGGCCGGGACATGGACACCATTGAGAAGACAAGGGTCGTCTTCACAAATGTGGTCTTTCTCCAGTAGGGGCAAGGTCTTGATCAAACATTCATCGAATTGCCCGGTGCCATTCAAGTAAGGTTCCTGTCCATTGACAGTCTTGGATCCAGGTAGGAAGACGTCGCCCTTTGTGGTAGTGCTCAAGCCGGTGGGAAGACAAGGATCTTGGAGGACCTCGGTGCCAATTGAGGCACTATCTTTCTGCAAAGCCTCGATATATCGCTTCCTTGCCTCATTGACTCCAAATCCAAGCCATGTAGTGGTGAAGACCTTGTATTCGGCGGGCGTCCCATCTACCGTACGCATCCTCAGTAGTTTGAGATCGTTCGCATGTCGCTCAGCTTCCGTGACATTCGGCGCAAAAGCAATCTGGGCAGACGCGCCTCCCATGTCCAAAAACCCATACGTATGGTGGCCCTTCCCATGATCGTGCTCTTTCGGCGAGTCAAAGCCCCCAAGCAGGTAATTCGCTGCCACCCATCCATAGAGACCCTCGACTCCCCCCGGTATTACTTGGATGTGCACGTCGCAGTCCGGAAGCTGGAACTTGGTATGTGAACGAGCGTATGAGCAAATTTCCTTCAAAAGTTCGTTGCGTTGGGATTCGGGCAGGAGACGCATGCCAGCCGTGGCAAGTAGGAAAATAGGTGTGTCCTCTACAACATCGCTTGGTATCACTTTCCGCGCTTTCTTGAACAGTTCTTCCAGGTGGTCTGGTCCGACACGATCAGGTTTCTCGCCGAATGTCGATATGCCTAGACAACGTTAGTTTCTACACAGGTCCGGCCAGGCCAGAGATGGTGCCACAAACCTGGGTGTATCTTCTTTGTCCACTTGCTCTTGGTCTCGAGTACTGGCAGAGACTGTAATTGCTTCGAATCACCTCCCTGACGCGCTGTATCGCTGTCTAGCCATCGGTAGATATGCAGGCGAGTACCCTACGCTGAATCAGCTTGATCTGAGACCGATAAACCAATTCTGTATACCGATGAGCCAGCATCGAATATGATCCCATAGCGCCCTGATCGCGTAGAGTGTTAGCTGGCTTTAGTCGATCAGCACAAATCGGGACCGTACATTGTTCGGCTCTTGGGAACACGTTGGCAGGCATCATTTCGATGCAAAGTAGATTCACAGCATTATAAGATCATATGAGACAATTGTAAGGTGGAACAAGGGTGAAGAAAGGAAACAGAGGGGGATTGATGGATCTCGTGTACTCCGTAGTTAGCTACAGAAACCTCGTATTCTTTCTTGCCTTTGGTCTCGACGCCCTCGACGCCGATAAGGAGTGATGCGGCTCCAAATCTTAAAATAGCCTAAATGACGAATTGCCGACTTGCCGACGCTAAAAAAAAGGCGACCAGTCATTTACTACCGCAAGTAGCCTTGTAGAGCTTCCCCACCTCTTCATAGCTCAGCTCAACATCTACCAACAGCACGCACAAATTGGAGTTATTAGGTCTTGAGAATCCACTGGGCTAGTTGCCCTTCGAAAGCAAAGATGAGCAAAGCTGCTTCTTTCGACGTGCTGCCTCTCGAGATAGCGTAAGTGCCTAGTCTGCCCTTCGTTGAATGGAGCTTACCATTCACAGCAACCATGTTTGCAGCTTCCTACGGCAATCAGAAGTCTCGAGACTGTCCCTTGCAGCAAAACCTGTATACCAGCTCGTTCGCCCCATTCTCTACCGTCACCCAAAAATCACCTCATTCACCTCTCTTACACTTTTCCAACGCACAATCATCCAGGCAACGTATATGGGAAAGGTGGACTTTCAGTGGTCCACAAGGGAGTGCTTGGACCAAACAAGGACATTGGAACTCACCATTGATCCCACAATAGACAGTGCTAGAAACAATGGTGAACCCCCAGCAGCCATAATGGTCTCGCGGATGATCCAAGCTATAGTGCGCCGGTGCCCCAATATTGCAATCACACTTCGCTTTGCGCATTGCCAGTGCGAATTCACTCCTATTTCTAGGCTCGAAAGTGAGACGTTTCCACGTGTCACGAAGCTCATGGTCTATGTTGGAAGACATGAACCCGATGGTAGTCACAGACATGACCCCAACGATCCTCGACGCCGCAATCGGACCCGTTGCTGCCCAAACCCAGCATTCTGGCGTCCGTTCGTCAACGGTATGTGCTTTCCAGACTGTAAGAGCCTCGAGATACGCCATTTTTGGGCGACAACACCACCCGACCGCGCAAGTCTCGATCTGAAGAAAAACCACCGAGGGGACTACGGCGGGGACGATGTAGGTTTTTACGATCCTCACGGTATTAGAAGTGGAGGCGGCCCAACCATAGGCGCAACAGATGGCCTGAAAAGATTTGAGAGTATCCTACTGGAAAGCCCTCCTGAGCTCAATTCATCACTACTAATGCAGCTTCTTGGCAACCCCAAATCTGTAGCTTCCAACCTCGCACGTCTTGAACTCAGATTCTGCAACCTTGATGATGAAACCATATCAAAATTACTGTACCACGCACCACCTAATTTGAAGCACCTAGTCCTCCTACGTTCGAATCAGAGCTATCACAGCTACAGTCATCAAGCAAGTCCTCATCTATGCCCCTTGATTCGCGAATTTGCCAAAAATATGGTCCATCTGGAGTTCGCTGCACCTACCATTTGCCGTGAACTCTTCTTCGATGACCTCGAACGACAAAGCCTGAGACAGAGCGGAATTGCCACCGGCATTGGGGCTGCTGGAGGCGTAATCGAAGGGACCAATAAACTTGACTCGCACCTTATCAGAGACACCGTACAAGCTTGCCGGAAGCAGAAGAGAACAAAGTATCGCAATGGTCGAGTCAAAGAAGCTATCACCACGGCCAAAGCGAAGACTAACTCAGCGTCAACATCTTCTTCCCTCTTCGGTGGGGCACCCAATCAGAATAACATCGCTACTAGAGCCCATAGAGATACCGAGTTCTTGCTTGACGAAGAGGAGGAGCAAAGGAGCCGATTGATAGAAGGTTCCAAAACTCCTTGGTTCAGAAGGATTATTACCTGGCAAGGTCTCTGTAGCAATGACGATACATGGGCTGAGATCCAGCTTGCTACTGATATGGAAGAAAAAAGCGTAGAATGGGTAGTCGTGAGTGAGTAGCTTGTCATCTTCAATTCAAGTATCGAGAATGCGGCAAGCTAACGTTATGACAGACAAGTATCTAGAAATTGCAAGTCAACACTCCAATGGAAAGGCATCAGTTGGGCTTGATCTGAAGCAGGCCTTGGAGGAGAAATTCGACTTTGAGTCTCGAACGACTCCTGGATTTGCGGATTCCATCGATGGGTCAGACGAAGAATTTGACCGGGTTTGACCTTTGACGGTAGGCATATGAGTGCCAAAAGCTGAAGTCATGCGACGACCATGCATTGTGTATCGTAAAAGTGGATTATGAAGCTATGGAATGCGGACTTGCTTACGATCCCTACGGCAGCTTCTATTTGACATCCTTGCCTTAAATACCCGGAATTTTCCAATACTACTATTTTGCTCCATTTCCCATGTTACAAGCTTACCAATTCCTCCGAACTTACGAACATGCATTCTCCACGTCCAGTCTTACAACATACCTTTCTGCTTACCCATTCCCTGCGCCAAACTAAAGAAATACAACCCCACAGCCGCAAAACCCGAAATGACATTCGCGCCATCCGCGAAGCTTTTCCGGAATGTGTAACAATACCAAGCCGCCACGAGAACACTTATAAAAATCACAGGAAGCAAGATCAGCAAAAGATACGCCTGACTGAACTCCTCAATAAAGTACAGACCCCAGCCCACCTTGAAAGGCTTGTCGTCGGGACATGCGAGTTGCTCGTGCATCTTTTTGGGTATACGAGTCCAGAAGTGATTACCTCTGGCGCACGAGGGGTTGTGGGTGTAGTGAGTCATGAGTACGTCGAGGAGGTAGGGTGTCGTATCTCGTGAGGGAGGCTGGTATAGCCATTCACCGGGGGGTGATCTCGAGGGAAACGGTCACGCCAATCTTCTTTTATGCAAACGAGATTTTCGTAGAAGACTTTGAACTATACATAGGGTGTGAGCGTTCTTTCTTTCCGAAAATCAAAGGTGGAATATAAGGGAAGCATGTTGCTAACCTCAAAATATTCAACGCGCGCAAGAGAACGAAGAGTAAAGACACGTTTCCAGAGAGGTTTACAATGGAAATACTTCCGTCTCAAAGCCGAGAATAACTGCAGATCAGTCTTTGCTTTGTTGACGTCTACATGATGTAGATATGTCTTATAAGTCAGGCTAGAGAATAAGGCACAGACATACATCTCAGGATCTGGAGGCTGGGGGTCAGGTCGATCTTGAACCGATTGGTCAGTTTGTGCAGGAATTCCAGCTGGAGCGGGGCATGCCATCGGAAGGATATCGCCTCTGTCTGTGTTGTTTTGGCTGCTGACTAATGTCTTGAGACGTCGAGTCCACCATTTCATGCACTGAGTCCACGGATGATCTCGAGTGCCTGTAGTTATATCATCATCACTACTGGTATCGTTACATGAGTCGAGAACTTTCAACAACTTGACAGCTGCGTCTTTGTTGTGTTCGAACACATCGAATGTGAATCGATGGTTGCAGGTCTAAGCGAGGGAGCGTCAGCATTGGATGGCAGCAAGTCATTAAGAGGAAGACCAACACATCTCCATCTCAACCGAACAAGTTTATTATCCAGCCGAGTGAGTCTAGGATCATCGTCTGGATGAATATCATTGCGTTGCGTGTCACGTGAATCCGCTATGTTAGACGTCGTGTTCCCAATTTCTTTTTGAGCAAGCTCTCCAGCTGAGGATGTTGTTCTTCCAATTTTCGTCGTTGGCTTTGGGCTTGGATCCTCCGCAAGTGAAGGCATCTTCCTGATGCCATTAGGTTTTACTGATCCTGGAGCTAACCTCGAGGATCTGAAAATGCTGGACCCTCTCCGGTTCCTCAGCTCCCAATCTTTGGATCTGGATTCGAAGTGGCCATGCATTGATCGGCCTTGTGGTTTGAGATGTTCGGCTCCTATTCCTGTATCGACTGTTGTAGGTTCCGTACTCTGGGTTACATCGGACAAACTTGAATCACTGTTCCCAGTCCTGGTATTTGCTGGTGAATCCGCATTGGGACTTATCCAATCTCCCATATGCTTGAGCGAAAGATCGAATGCATGGAAAGGGCTTTCTGGCCTCCTAAGGTCACTGAGGCTGTAATGTTCTGGATCGGAGCCTTCCAGAGAACTAGCACCGCTACTTCGAGCCGTCTCGGGTGCTTCGACAGCCACCGAGAACCTCTGGCAAAGGCATTCATCCATACATCGGCAATTCCGCCCTATAGCCTGCCTCTGGAGAGTCTTCTCGCGGTGCAAGGGACGATGATCCGCATGTCGATCTTCGTGCGCCTCTCTATCAGGCGGAGAAGATTCTTGCTGCTCGGCATGCGGTTGAGATTGCTTCTCTTTCCTTGAAAAATTCGTATCGGAGGTCGAAGCGGACTCAGGTTGTAGTGCCTGAGTTTTATGCGGATTTGCCCCTCTTGCTCCTGCTGTATTGGTGTCTGCTGTTGTTTCAAGCAGTTCGTTGGTTTTAGGCAGAGAATCTTCCTCGCCGGACGTTGTACGAGTAGGAAATGCTGACTCCACAGATGCAAGCGTGAAACCTGTTGTTGATCTTCCCAACCCAAACATCTGCCGCCCACATCCTTCACATGAGAGCCTTGTATGCCTGCTTTGATCAAGAGAGAGGGTGAACATGAAATTAGAATGGAAATGGTGGCATGTGGGACAGCTTCCATGGAAGGGGATCTCTAAAGTGGCGTCCCGACCTGAATCAGAGTCAGAGGACCTTTTTAGAGATGCCTTCAATCTCTGAGCTGTACTTCTGATTCCATTCCAACGGCCTTTACTATTCGAAAATGACGGCAGCCCTATGAGCGGAATTATTTTAGTCTCGGATTGCGCAAGGATTTCTTATGTTTATTACAGAGATGGTGTCATTACCGGAATCAGATTCGCCATGAACAGTGCGACGAAGCGATGAAATTGATTCGGGTTGCTGATGTTCTTTGTTGAGGTTAGAGGAAAGGTCAGGGCTGTTCGACATTCCGGCCATTCCAGTTAAACCTTCAGTATTTGCACGCCACAAGGTTGTGGCGCCCACTTGATTCCTCACAGGCTAAACTTCAAAGCGATGCGGCAATACGCAAGTAATTAGAGATTTGCAAACGGGGTGGGATGTCTCTAACGCGAATACAATCGGCGAATACAAAAAGACCATAAAAAGCTGAGCTGACCAAAAACGACTTAGTCAAAAATGCGCCAATGTAATACCTAGATCATAATAGACAGGAGGTCTCAATAAGTTGCCTAGAGATTTTTCGTGCAGGTTGCAGTAGGCAAGTCAAAAGGGCACGAAACATCTCACGACGAGGCCGGCCAAATATAAGGGTCCTAGCTTTATATCGTCAGCAGCTGAGCCTCCCGCTCCCCACTTGTCAGAAAAGGCTCCGGCCTCCAGATGTCAACAAAAGTCAGATTTGGCAGATGTTTTTGTAGGAGGCGCGCAGAAAGGTGCAGCCTTGGTAGCTTTTTGGTCAATGGTTGAAACTGCGGCCGCTAAGCCATGGGTTGCACCGCCTCCTTTTCGTCTTCCACAATACACCTGAACAGCCTTGCACACCAGAGAGGAGGAGATGGCTTGAGCATGCTCCCTGTGCATAGCCCAACCTCATCGAGAGATGGTATCGCAAGCAATTGATTCGGTACGATATATCTCCTCTCCTGCTTCCCTCTCTCAAACAGGATCCGTATATGTTCCATCCGATGACGTAGTATTCTTCTATCTGGAAGAACTTTGGACAAGGCACATGTCTCTTTTGTGTCCCGGAACGAACAGAATGGTGAAGGTGCCAGGCTAGCGCAGATGCGTCAGGTTGCGTTGAGCTAATGATATAGACTAGATTCTGACGCTGTAAATTTGGCATTGAGAATTGGGAGCCATCGAAGCCTGCTGTGCTAGGAAACCCCCGTTGTAGCTTTCAAAGTGTCCTAAATGGCTTGCTTGATAGCTTAAGCTAGCATATATAAAGTATGAAACGAAAGAATTAGCCGTAGGAATATGGAAAGAAGCGCCGATGTAGAAGTCAAAAGAATATCCCACAAATCCAAAGCACTCGAGGCAAATCATAAATCTATCACGATCCCATTGCTAGATGTAAGTGTGCAACCCTGCGCCTGAGTAGCGCGTTGGAATTTGTGTCCCATCTTCTCGAAGTACTCGACCACAGGCCGGTGCGTCATGTACGTAGCCCATTGCACAGCGTTCAAACCCGCCTCACTATCGGGCACGGATGGATCAGCGCCATGTTCAAGCAAGAGCTTGACCACGTCAAGGTTGCCGCGGAAAGCTGCAATGTTGATAGGGGTGGCGCCAGCTCGACCACCTCGAATTTCTAGATCTACTCCCATGTCGAGAAGATACTGCACCACGGTAGTAAGACCGAAAGAAGCTGCGTAATATAATGGCAGATTTATCCTCGCATTCGCACTTCCATGAATCAGAAGCTGCACCCAGTTGTGGAAGTTGCGTCGCCCGGTATCCGCGCTGAGAAGGAAGGATTGGAGGACATTCCAGAGGGGTTCTCCTAGTGGTTCTACTTCTTTGGCGTGCAGAAGCCAGTTTTGTACTGCGTAAGCGATGAAATTTGAACGACAGAGGCTGGTAGGAATGAGATCGACCGAAAATGCGTCGAAGGAAAGGTAGGTCTGGCAATACAGTGCCACCGAGTGATGGCCTTCTTGAATTTTTAGTTTGAAGTAGGCGGCTTCGCCTCGAAGATCGGACATGAGGTATGACTTGACGGAGTGATGCGCTAGTGTGACAATTTCAGATTCCTCGTGGTAATGTAGTAGGCTACCGCAGATGCTGAGGATGTCTCTAGGGTGTGTGAGACACTTGATTTCGTCTAATGTTCACATTCCGGGTGTGATCTGCAACATCTCACAAACATCGGATAATGCCAAGGGATAGAGGTTGAAAGTAAGGATTTGAAGAATCTGCCTCGTTAATGCTCTGTCTTCTTATCCATTAATACGACCGAGCATGTCTTCGTAGGTGTCGTCTAGAATCGGAGGCAAGGAATTCAACGCTTTTTGGATGGCACCTGGTGTTCTGAGCCGGGACAGAAGATCAAGTTGGCACTGAACCCATTAAAACCTAGTCTAATCAGTATCTGTAGCCGTAGCCTGAGCATGACGAAATCCAGATTTAAAAGTTGATACTTCGTAACGTGACACGCGATACTTACATGCCTCTAGCTCCATGAGTCAAAGCCGTCGCTATGTCTTTTTTCAAGCTTGGCGAAAGCTGTCTCAGTCTATGATGAGACTGGAGATTGGAATGAACCAAGAGGCTTATGTCTTTCTCGACGTCCTTTGGGTGCAGACTTCTGACAAGTAAATTCGGCACTCCTTGCAAGCATGTCTCCATATCTTTCTCGTTAATACTGGAGAGTAGGATACGGACGCCATCTGTTGACGTTGAGACGCTCTTCAACGCTTGCAGAAGTTCAAAGGGATCTCCGCATTCGTTGACGCCATCAATGATTATGTAAAACTTCTGTTGAGATTCCGCTCGCTTCACCATCATTTTGACCAGATCATCCAGTTCAGGTCTTCTCGGCTTTAGGCTACTGTTTTTGGAAAGAGCTTCGTACATCATTTCCAGCTCTTCGTAGATAGGGTCTGAGACCGCGCAAACTTGTGCTAGTAAGGATCCCAGGATGGTCCCTGCATGAAGCGATTCGTTATTGTTGAAAGAACAGTAGAAGTATGCCAAGTCATTGCGGGCCACAGAGCCTAGTGATTATGGTGCGTAGGTCATCGACCTTAACGGAGAACTGTACGGTCATATCATTGTTGGGGATCCTGTGCTCGGTCTAGCATTCATAATCCCAGCGATAAGATCTTCGACGACATTAAGTGCCGATTTGGCTCAGAAAACTCAACCGGCTTACAAAATCTTTGTCTAAGCCATAAAGAACGAGCCCATCTAACACAACCGGGACTGGGAATGTACACTTATAGGATGAACGTGAGTCCGACCTTGTAATTTCTTCTGTTTCTGTGCATCCAAACAGATATATGGTCGGTGGAGTACCAAATGATCATGTCATTCACCTTGGGTGCCACACTACCCTGGCAGCTTGGATATCTTGAGTTTTTTCATCAAGCGCTGTGGGCTCGTCGATATCAGTCATTGCAAAGTGTCAAGTGGCAAAGAGTGGCATTACTACAGCACATCGTGATTGGCCATGTGCTGCTAGCACGCGTTCCTGACAAGTACCATACTACTCGTGACCGTCAAGATCGACAATCCCACCCATATTGGGCTTGGTTGAGGGCATTGAAGGCCTTCAGCACGTTGCTGGGCCCTAGGTGCTACAATGAGCCCGAATCCTCAAAGTTCTCGAATAGGTCTGACATCCGATTCCACGAAATTGTCCACGAGATCATCGTGCTTCTCCTAGCCTTACTCGACAAGGATCCAGCCAATCGTCCGCCGGAAGTCGTCGACTTCCGGCTATCTTTCTTCACTACCTTAGCCAGAACTTCATGGGACAGTCGCAGATTGTGATTGAGTATCCAGATTTTGTAGTGAGTAACAGAGGCAAAGGCTTTGATCTTACAAAGCTTTCGGACTGCAGGATGGACGCCATTGCGAAATGGAGATTTTTGACAGCCGCCAGGCTTCTAAGTCCATTTCACGTCGCGGATGATCTCAGAACGCCAGCCCTTGGGGTGGACATCAGCTACCAACACAAAATGTCTACAAGAACTGCATGGGAATTTCAGGAATTTGGTAAGTTGCACTCAAATCTTGCAAGTTCATAATAGTACTAACATGTATAGGTATTTCGAAATATGTAAAGGAATGCGACATCCGACATAAAGACATCAAGCCGCAGAATATTCTGAATGGGGACTCTGGGCCATCCCTCACGAACTTCGGAATAGCCATGGATTTCAACGACAATATTAAAATGCAACTCCTTGGAAGCTTGAGAATTCCGGAATTGCCTTCCCGAACAGAAGAATTGAAGGGAGTGGGCGAGCGAACCTTTGTTCAGATCTTCGATATCCTCGATGAATCTGACGAAACCAGCCGCGAATGAACCGTTTTGCTCGGTTGCCCGAGGACAGTGATGGGAGTGATTCGCTTGGTGGCAAATCAAGCTCTAGAGAGTCGGCCTTGATTAAAGCCACCTGGCGAAGATTCATTGCAGCGATCTCATCACTCTTCTCGTTCTCGTTGAAATCCTCCATGATCCCTCCATACGCGCACGGAGGGCCATAGCGCGGCTTTGGCCCTACCTGTGGAGATGTCCAGCTCTTCAGTCCAGGCATCCTGGAATTGCTTGTCAAAGGCTGGTTTGCGAAGCCATTGAATTAACCGTCAACAGAGGCAGCTGAGTCTGACTGGCTCATCTTTCTCGATAATGTCAACGATGAGGATACCTTGATGGCGACTAGCAGCAGCCCCCAAGTGGAACCTGGCTTCTTTGTTCCTTGGTACCCGGGGGGCGGTTTAGACCTGTTACCAGTCATGAGACGGTCGCCTGTGAGAGATGGTTTGAGGAAAATCAACGAAATGTAAGTCAAGCCAAAATTTGATTGATATCATAGAGCACTAATAATTGACAGGCTTTTTGGGTTTGATTCATCGACTCGTCTGGACGGTAAATCCGAGCGCGAGAGCAGGGTTTCCAATATCTGGTCCCTGGGGAGTATCTTCGCACTAAGGTTCGCTTTTCTCGACCAGTCTGACTGCTCCGTGGAGGAAAAATCCAGGTATGATTCCGTGAGATCCTGGTTCCAAAATATGCCGGACCGCCGTAAGATCAGACTTGCCGCCAACATTCTCGAAGTCCTAATCGAGAACGGTTGTCTCGAAGCCTCTGAGAACGAGATCCTCGACATGGTAGCATGCGATAATCCTTCTGCGTATAGCCAAATCGAAGCTCTATTCTCGCGCCAGGATTGGTCGGAGACCGGACTTGACTTGGGAACATCATTTGATGTATGGATTGATTACTTGTGGAGGCTCAAAAACCAAAAGATACAGCATACGGTGCTCAAGCTTCTGATCCTGTATGTGGCTAGTGTCAGGTCTGATTTTGTTGGAGCTCGAGTCAGAAGAGCCAGTTTGAAAGTGCTCGAGCGCAGGGAGGATGATACCCTATGCTCAACTCTAAGGCGCAGGAAACGGGAGTAGTGTACCATCGCTGCATTTGAAGCGTGGAGATTGGGAGTTGGCGAATGCTTGGTTTTGGGGCAGTATCTTAGTATCATGTACGATGAGTTGCTGGATATCTTGGATTTGGAAGGGTTTGCCTGGCCTCTTTTGGCCCAAAAGACGGCGTTGACGTGGCATATATCTGCTTTCATCTTACGAGTGGCGTTGGAGGGTTTTCTGCTAAGATTTCTGTTAGATATCGTTGGATGGATCTTTTGTTAGCACAAGTCAATCCAGTGTATTTTGGAAATGACACAATATGCTTGATATCACTAGGACCCAAACTCCTAATGTCCATTGACAACCTCTCCATCATCCAAAGGCTGAATATCCGGGACAGGCCCCTTAGGCACTACCAACTTATCATCCGGTTCATCCCTCCCTTTTGCTCTCAGGTACCCATACTTGTACTACACGTATCCAAATCAGCTCACTTCCCCCAAAGCCACAGCCAAGCAAGAAAACTCACCGTCCAAAACCGCACCGTATCCTTAAACGCATGCCCATTCCTAACCTTCCCCCCATCCCAATAAAGATTCGTCAACCACCGACTCAGCCTCGGATAATCATACCTCACCATCTTCAAATTACAATAAAAGATATTATAATAGGCGACATCAAACCTGATCATGGTCGTGTAAAGTCTGATATCCGCCTCAGTGACATGTTCTCCAAACAGGTAGGGTGAGTGTCCCGGCTCCCCAAGATGCCTCTCCAAGCGATCCAAGCTCTCAAACAACGGGTAAAGGTTCGCCTCATAAGCCTCCTGCGTAGCCGCAAATCCAGTCTTATAAACGCCATTATTAACAGTATTGTAAACCCACTCATTCATCTCATCAATCTCCTTCCTCAAATGCACCGGATAATACCCCACACCAGGCTGATTCTCCTCCCTCAATTCCACCGGCAAGAGATCATCGAACTCAGAATAAAACATCCGAATAATCTCACTACTCTCATTGTTCACAATCGTCTCCGTCTTCTTATCCCAAAGCGCCGGCACCGTATATTTTCCCTCATACTCCGGATCAGCCTTCTTATACAGCTCTTTCAATTTCGTGAAACCGTAGAGTGGGTCTTTGGCATCGCTTCCATCACGGCCGGTGAATAGCCATCCTTCTTTCGTGAGCTCGAAATCGCAGATTATGAGCTGGATGATAGGTTCGAGGCCTTTGAGGCTGCGGACGAGATTGGCGCGGTGGGCCCAGGGGCAGCCGAGGTTGATGTAGAGGGCGTAGCGGTCTTTTTCGGCGGGGAATTTGGAGGTGGGGTCGCGGGAGATGAAGTCTCGGAATGCGCTGGGTTTGCGCCGGAATTGACCATCTTGGTCTGCATGTTTGAAGATTTGGGCCTGGGAAGGGGATTAGTTTGGAGATTGGGAGTTGGGAGGTAGACGGACTTTTTCGGGCATTTTCAAACCTGCAAGGAGCTGAGGGATGCTGTAGGATTTGATATTGCTCAATTGGGAGGAAGGAAGGAGTCTTAAGTATTGGGTTCTTGTCTTGCTAATGTTTATCAATGGCTGACAAATTAATGGGGATCTCGGATGAGGTAGCTTAATCCCCACCAGGTGGAGCGGCCCGGGGTGGCGCTGCTGCAAGGCATGCTTTAGTCGACTTTTGGTACCCGTAGTGTGAATCAAACGTATATAGGTCCTGGAATTAGGCGATAGTAGGGGAATCTCTGCCTTGGGTAATGGTGTAGGAGGCCTCTGTATCCTAGGTCGCTAGCAATTTTTCTGCATCTGTCACTTCCCTTTTGATTCAGGAAACGTAAATCATGAGATTGATATGTAATCTTTCAAAATAGAACGGCGCTTTTTCGTCCCTCTATCAAGATCCGGTGATTTCGATTCTCTCACACAAAATGTGCTGTGCAGTCACCGAAGCGCTAGAAGCCTTGTTTGCACCAGGACGTACTTCAATCTTTAAGTCCAATCAAAGCCAACCTGCACCTCATAAGACACAGGAGATCGCGGCCCTATCCCATAGTCGCGACCGCTCTCCAATGATATCTCCGTAGTCTTCCTAATGCCTGATCCAAGCTCCTTACCTCCCGCATTCAAATTCTCCAAAACAATGTTTTCGTCTAGCCGCTCGATTGGACATTCCCCAGATCGGTCTCGGCTACGGGCTGGGGAAAGCGGTGAGATTGGTATGCGTATGGGCTGACGGTCCTCGTCTTGATTATGATGGCGCTCTGAGTCCTCAGTCAATTTACGGCTCCAGCCGTACTTGCTCCTGGGCCAGCGGAGGGCGGAATTGAAAAGTGGTTTGAGGGTTGGGATGCAAGCAGCTATGATGCCGATATTTGTTTCGAGACTGTAGTCAATGAGAGAGGTCAGCGCGGTACTAACAGGGTTGCTCGATGGCTGGTATGGCCTTTGAGATGCACTTACGTGGCGGCGATGTCTAATCCAATTGCGTCCCCTAGGACATGATTAGTTCCGCGAGGTCTAGGGAGGGTAACCAGCTTGCGAGTTTAGACTAACAGGTCAGATCTGTTGCTGAAAGGGCTCCTACTAATCCGATGCGGACAACGGCACATACTCCGCTACTACAAGTGATTAAGACGATTAGCGACATCTGCAGAACTCGAAGAGTATCACAGGGATGAGAAGACTCACAAGAATCCCATCGCCATCAATACACAAATCCCTGCTTTCACCTTAGGATGCATCTGGACTTCCCACATGCACACTATTGGTAGGCTGGCAAGCATCCAGTCACAGATAACTGAGACAACTAAAAACAAAGTCAGCTAAATATGTGATCCGGCACACCATGCTTGGGGAATTAATCTACCTCCGTTATAGTAGGCACCGATTAGTAGTGCTTTAGGACCCAAGCAAGTACCTGGAGTGAGAGGCTTCCAGATCTTCCGCGGCGGTTGGCATTGGAGAACAACGACGAGGGTCGAAGATATGTTCGTTGCGACGATAAAGGCTATAGCAGTATAGAGGGTCCACCTCAATCGCCTAGTTGTGCCAAAGACACGCAACACAAATAGACAAATGGAGATCCTGACGAACATAAAGCCGATCCCGGCTATAATTTCGAGCAGAAATTGCCATTTCACAGCTTCGGAGGCCAATTCTGGGGTGAACAAAAGATAGTACTGGTGTCGTCCAAGGCCATAATGGACAGCGAAACTCACAAACACTACCCCCACTATGGAAATGGCCTAAAACATCTAGTTAAAGGGTTGGTTGGCTTTGCTAAACCACAGTGATTGACTGACAAGTCCAGCTAGCACGAAAAGGTCGCTATCGCACATTTCCGAGTCAGCATTGCTCTTTACGGAAATGGATCACAAGTCTTGAGAAATGTTCCGGGAGTTGATAAACATGCTCACGACTCCGAGTCAGGCACGAAATAGCAAGAATTAGTCCGAAAAGTACGTACTCTAGACCTAATTTCCGAGTGATGAAAGATCTGACAAAGAGTCGGGAAAGGACAAATAGTGCTGCGATTGCGTTGAAGATTATAGCGGTGATGGTAAAGATGGCACCTCGGCTGCGGTCCCCACCAGGAGGTGGATGTCCTAGAGGACTAGGAGCAGAAGATGCTGCCATGGTTAGTCTTGGCGCGAAGACTGACGGATAATTGAATGTTTATGGACCGAGAAGGTATAACATGCTGTTGAAATGAAAGCACTCTAGGAAGCAAGGTGTAAAAGTGGCGAATCAGTAGGTGACCAAAACCCAAAACAGTCTCAACGGCGCTGGCTGGTGTTCACACCATCGTCAAAATGGATGCAATGCAACCCCACGGCAATTAAAAAGCAGACAAAATAGCGGGTTGGTATCCTGAGGGGAGAGAGACCCTTCCAGTTAGATCGCAACTCCTTATGCAGCTTATGCATAAGATGCGGCACTGCAAAGTCAACAGGAGTGATCACTTGCCATGCATGATGTGCCGCGAGATTCATTCACGTCAGATTACATCGAGGCATCCTGGAACTGTTAAGCCGACCTGGAGAGCTGAAAAGATGTTGCATATCCAGTAAGGAAATTCATTGCATCGGTTCATCATTCCCGAAAATGAACCAATCGTTGCGAACTCCATGATTGGGGCCAGCTGCAGCGAACTTTAAATGGTGGATCAGATCAACGTCATGCATTTGAACATGTGTCCCAAACCAAGGAGTTCCTCGTGATTCTTTGTGAGCTTTGGAGAAGCCAGGCTCCCTAATGTTAGATTTTACGATGACAGGCTGTCCAAAGCCTAGACGCTGTAAGTTAAACAACAGCAATTGAGTATCCGCATCAACCCTTGCAGTATCCTTGCACGCAATCCCCATTTTTTCGCGAACCTCCTATCTCTAATCTAAATGTGATTGGCGGGGTTCTTCGCTTTGTCATCTGTAGCAACCTGTCAACGCCCGGCGTTCATGGTACAGGCATCTACTCCCTGAAAGGGCTGCGCTGTTTCGGGAGTTAATCTGTCCTGGAATGACCGAAAGTATGTTCCCCGCATAATGTCATTGCAAGTCAGCTTGATTGGTTCCACAGGGTATTCTAGCAAGGCCATGCCGCTTAATCGGAGGGTGATAGTATGGGAGAGCAATCCTCCCGGGCCGTCTCGAACCTCGCCCGATCGTCTTGCAACTGTTCAGAATCCGACTTTGGACGCCACTTATGCTGGAAGGTCGCATGACAGCATTGGCAAATTAGAGAGCTTGCTACCACACACCTTGAAATGACCAGGTCTGGGCTTATAGAGGGTGTCATAGAAACTTCGCGTGGAGAATGGAAGCCATCATTTCCCATTCACCGATTTTGTAACTCCACGCCATTATCCTCATCCTCAGTCCCATCAAGTATGGCATGATGTGACGCGGGAATGGGCGACAGATGGTCTCTCGGATCCGCAGTATGAGCCTCAAGAATGCCAGGACTCCTGCCTGAGCCGCCGAGCTTGATCCTTCCGCCGGAGAGACCATTGACATTGTCCGCGATCCAATCCGCTACCCGATTCATTATACCCCAAAGGCGTTCCTGTCGTTCATCTAGCATCGAGTCATCCCGAGTAGTCTCGTGAGCTTCAACCTTAAATTGGAATTTAAGACAGTCTTTGACAGTGACGAGACCGGCCAATCGACCTCGGTAGTCGACTAGGATTACCCGAGGTCCCATTTTCTTGAAGAGTTCCATTACGGTCTCAAGCGGTAGACGAGGATGAACTGCCAGCGGTGTTGGGTCGATAAAGCGGCTAAAGTCTACGCTCTGCTGACCTGTTGCGGACTCGATGGCGTCAAATGTGACTGGTGGTGCTGCTGTCGAGGGTGTCTGCACAGCTGTCGAGTCTGGTTGCGTGAAGAAGCATTTTGCGTTTGGTGATATGAAACCTTCTTTCTTTGCTCTGTTGATGGCATATTGCAGCTCTGTACGCCCAATGTAGCCTATCAGTGCCTTTGTTGTGAAATTCTCAACGATCGGAAATCCTTGGTACTTGTTCTGCGACATTAGGCTTTCAAGCGACCGAAGATTGAGACCTGTTGATGGCAGTGACGTGACTTCGCTAGTCATGACTTGGGAGACTGGAACTCCAAAAGTATGCTCTTCTTTGTTGTCCAGGAAGGGAAATCCGTTGAACCAAATCATGCGATCAGCGATGCCACCCTTCCCAAAGCGTTCGCTGACCGCTTTAGTGACGCCAACAACAATCTAAACAAGTTTATCAGCTGTTTGAAAGATTCCTGGAATTTAACAAGTGCTCTAATTACCATTGTAGGTAGGATGTAGGTCAAAGCACCTGTCAATTCGAACATTATGACCACCACAGATACAGTGATGTGCATGATACCACTAAGCGCCGCTGCTGCACCGAGAAAGGCGTAGGTTCCAGGCGTGATACATGGTACGTCGGGCTCGCAAGCAGCGAAGAATTTTGCGTGAGGGAACGATTCATGCAGTGCTTGCACCAGGATCCCAACCATTCGTCCGAAGTATGCGCCCACCGCCATTGAAGGCACGAAGATACCCGCAGGAACTTTGCAGCCGTAAGATATGATGACAAGGAAGGTTCTCATGATCGTGGCAAACAACAGGGATAACACCATTGACCACCGATTCTTGGCTCTGGGAGCTGTTAGCTGCTGGTCTCAACGCTGTCACGACGATGACTCACTCGCAAAGGCCATCATAATCATGCCCTCCCTCGCACTCAAGAAAGAGCTTCTCCATAGCTTCTGTCATATCGATCCTCAAGAACATATTAGGATAGCAGAGTATTGCCGTTCCCCCAGCCAATAGCGTGGCTTCTAAGATGGCATATTGGGAGAGATATTTCTTCCGAAACGCCATGGCTCGTAGATTCCATTTCATAACAAATGCACCATATAGTCCCCCGAAAACACCGATAAAGATGAAGAATATGATCTCAAAGAAATGCCACGATCTATCGTATCTGACTTCGAACATGACAAGCTGACCGGTTCGAAAGGGATTCATTGCCTACCCAGCTTTGCGTTTAGTAACCCCTCAAACGATGAATGATTTAAGCTGACTTACCGCTAATACCGCAGTAGCAACTAAAGCACAGAAATAACTCCTCCACATAGTCTTGAGAGGAAAATAAGAAGACATTTCCTGCGCTTGTCAGCTACTATATTGCCAAGTCTCGAATCTATAGTGCTCACTTCTAAAGAGAACAAAACACCGCCGATCGGACTCCCAAACGCCACGGCGACTCCTGCAGCGGCGCAAGCACTCAATATTTCTCGCGTCTTGGCCGCATTACGCTTGTACTTATCGAAGAACCTCGAGATAACGTTGCCCGTACAAACTGCGTAGTGTACGCTTGGACCTTCTTTCCCTACCGAGAGCCCGGATGCTATCGCCAGCGGCAAACATATTGACTTGATCAACAGTGTCCAGAAGCCGAGGAAGCCTTTCATCACGAAGCCCGCAATGATGCACTTGATCTCAGATATCCCTGATCCGGCAGCATATGGAGCATAGGCCTTGACTAGACTTGCGGAAGTGAGAGCGAAGATAATCTGCACACCATATCAGTGATCAAGCATGTAGTGAACTTGTGGCCAGCCATACCGAGAAGACGAAGTACAGAAAGTAGTTGACGGGCCATAAAGGTGTCCATCTATGCCAGTCTTCGCAAGCTACATCAATTAGCTACCATTCAGCTATCGGCTAAACTCCTTCCGGATACATACTGTCCTCGCCCCAACAGCAGAAGTCCTCGTTCAGGTAGAAGGCTGTCGTACAGTAGCCTAATTTCACATCCGATAGCCATTCTGTAACGATATTGAGAAACGCCGCATTCAAGCCTATAGCTGCCCCAACAAGGGTCACAACAATCCAGGCCTGGCCAGCGTCGTAAGAGTCCCGGAGCTTCCTCCGCCAGCCCAGATGCCCATCTCTTTCGAAGAAACCCGCATTCTCTTTCCGCCTTGCCCTCCTCCTTAGCTGCTCCCGCGCCGCATCCTGTACCCAATCTATTGTAGTGAAGTCCTCATATCTCTTGATCTTCTCGATCTCTTCGGTAAGTTCGTCCTCGGTGGTGCCTGTCGGAGCTCCATTTTGGCCGTGCTCTGCGCTGGAAAGGGCGGATAACCGTCTCGAGATCCTTCTCTCTGGCAGAGACGGTCGGCGCGGGGGCTGCGCAGAGAAGGAGGTGGTACGGGCGTTCATAACATCAAGTCATTACTGTAGAACTCAGGTGCAAGCTGGCTGCCTTGTGACAAAGTCCTTAGCACGGAGATATCACTGGCGCCGCTTGTATCGCGTAATTTACGCGAAGCATACCGCGTACTTTTTTGCAAGAGCTTTCAACGTTCGAAAGCAACCCATTGCTCCTTCCCACTAACTCTACGGTTTGTAAGCATATGCGTCTCTCTGAATAGAACGTGAGTCTTTCTCCATCTCAATATTTCTTTCTCCAATATCAGCATGGCTAACAATGATTCAGAGGAAGACGAATTCCTTGGACCCGGGTTATCATACCTTGGCCCGGACGAAGACGAGGAAGAGACACAACCAGAACAGAGTGCTGGTCCACGTGCCAATTCGCACCCTCCATCGAACGTAGTCGAACCTCCAGCCAACGTACCCTTAACTCCAAGGCAAATCCTGAATAGAATTTATGCCCCTCCTGAACCTAGATTAACCCAAGAACAACTCGCAGAACGCCAATTGCAGTCGTATCCCGATCCCAGGGGTCGTAGGGTGGTACCACTGCAGGCATACTTCGATCATCCAAGGAGACATCCAGATCTACAGCAGACACTTTCGCAGCCTCCAACTCGACGAGAATCAATACTTGAAGAGCATCCACTTAGTCTAGCAAGTGCGAGCCCATACACTCAAGATTCTGAGTCTGGCCATTCACACCCACACTCAAGTCTCTTTCCAACTGGGCCAGGCCAGCTCAGGCCACCACCACCGCTACCGCCTAGGCGCACGCTCAGGCTCAGTCTTCGAAACCCTGCCCCCGCTGTTGGTCCCCGGAACCAAGTCTACCAAAGTCCATACGTGCAGAACGGGGAAGCCTCTCTACGTGCAAACGCTCAAGCACCACTCTCTCCAGACTCAGACGCCACAATCTCAGATCCTGAAAACGAGGCCTCTCCGAGCGAAGAACTGCCAGTGAAGATTCTGAGGACTCTTCAAGCGAAAGTCCAGAATATACAAGCGGGGATTTCTCTGACGACGACTCTCCTGATTAAGGCGCTCCTGACGAAGGCGGTCCCAGCGAAAGTGCGCCTAGTGACGGTTCGCCTAGAGAAGGATCTTCTACAGACCCCTATTCTGACGGACCATTTCGCACCCAATCCTCCAAAATGCCGTATAACAATGCGGCCATCCCTCCCCCTGAGGAGATCTCTGGTCAAGCGTCACTGCCACGTGAGTGTACTTCAAACCAATATAGTAGCATGCCCAACGCTGATCTCTTTACAGTCGCCCGCGTCAAGAAGATACTACAAATCGACGAAGACACGGTAAAAGTGTCCAACAATGCAGCTTTCGTGATTACAATAGCTACGGTAAGAATTGAAAGCCACAAGAACTGCTATCGCACATTGCTGATCCGGCTAGGAAATGTTCATACGTCATTTAGCTGAGCAAGCCATGAACGTCGCTAAGTTAGATAAAAAGCCTCGACGCAACATTCAATACAAGGACTTGGGTAAGCTATGTGGCAAGAAAACCACACCGTACCTGCTAACATACTTACAAAGCAAACGCCGTAGCTCGAATCGACAACCTCCAGTTTCTTGAGGATGTAATCCCTCGCACTACGACTTACAGAGAATACAAAGCAAAGAAAGCGAGCAAAGCTACTACTCAGGGACCTCCATCGTTGCAGAATGGCCAGACCACATTAGACGGATCGCGCCCATTACCACAACGCCCAGCGCAGATGGCTGACCCTCAGCGAGCTACCATGGATGATGGGAATATGTCAGATGGAACCATTGACGAGCCTTCGGTTGCACAGACTCAGCCTGCGAGGGTCAATGGCAATGCTGGACTTGTCTTCGAACACTATGAGCCCAACGGTACTACTAGGCGAGATGAGTCTGGCGACGTTGAAATGGGCTAGCTTCACTCTCCCACGTGTACTAATGTTGTATTTGTTACACCTGCATGGTGTTGGGGAGCATGGGCTTTGATGCATTCAGGGTTTATCCATATTTGCATTGTTATGGCGCAAACGCCGGGCAGTCTCATAGACTTTGTGGAAGCCCAAAATTAAAATCCTGAAGTTAATCAACCCACAGAGGCATGAACTGTCTCCTTCACAATTGCAAAACTTCCTTCTTATGCCCATTCACTGTATTTATTGTGCCCATTTAGCTGATCAGACTTTTTAGTACTCACTTCCTCCGTTGTCGCCATTCTCTGACCTGTGTTTAGTCCCAACTAACCGTCGCCAGGTTTCAAAAAAGACAAATCAACACCAAACAGTGGGTACCTGCGCAAATTAGCCGAGCCGGAAAACCTACAGGACCTTTCAAGCTTGATTGGGGTTTGCAAAACATAATCAAAAACACAATCAACGGGAATCCAGGCATCTGAAAGTAGTTCGTTGTCACACCCAGGAATCTCGAAGCCTATCGGACCCAGAAAGCTAATGACACCAATAAAGAGAACTTGCTAAGGCTGCCTAAGGTGTCTTGTTCTCCAAACTCCTGTGCTTGTCCGGCAATCACACCACTGGAATACATAGCCAAGCTTGAAAAAAACACCCTGCCTGAGAAAGGCGCACCCAAAACCTTCAAATCGGACACTTCAAGCACTCTAATTGAATCCCATCACGGACGGTTAGGGAACCAAATCCCCTCTCTAATTTCGGGCGGATAAACACAATTATATCCGGTCAGCCTCTGGCATACCTCAGCCATGCAGATTGAAATCTGGAACTACGATCCAGACTGGCCATCCCATTTCTCCTCCATCAAAGCCGAGCTTACCGGAGACCTCACGGACACTGGGATCCCCTTCATCTCAATCGAGCATGTCGGAAGCACAGCCGTCCCAAATCTTCCAGCCAAACCCATAATCGACATCCTGATCATCATACCAACCGCCGATTTCACCGCTCCTCATTTGCAGGATTTCAGAGACGCACTAGGCTGGGGCACTCGCCAAGGCGGCTACCATTACATCGGCACCGGCGGCGTCCAAGGCCGATGGAGTTTCAAGCTTGCTGGAATGGAGCCACAACGCAACGTCTACGTGGCTGCGGAGGGGAGCTTACCAGTTCGTAGTTGTCTTGCGTTGAGAGACACCCTTCGTGTGAACAAAGAATTAAGGGATGAGTACGGAAAACTAAAGATCGAATTGGCGGAGCGAGAGTATGATAATGTGATACAATACTCCACCCTCAAAAATCCCGTGATTCGGAAGATATTGCGTGAAGCGGGATGGAGTGAGGAGGAAATTGATGAGAAGGAAGCGGGGAGTGTGAAGGATTGGCGAGGGAGTTGGAGGTTTTTGAACCGGTAATTGTAGAGGAGACATGGCGGGAGCAGATTCGGTCTTGCCTCTCTGCCATTGATCGGATGTGGGTCAGGTTTTGGACATTTGAGACGTCCTGGTGGAGATGCTTTCGGTGGCGTAGGGTGGAGTCTGATCCTGAGCAGGGGGGTTGGAAGGAAGATTCTGAAGGAAGCTGGTAGGACTGATGGGGGAAGTGACGAGAACGAGGGCCGGCCTGTGCCATGTTGATGGGCTTAGTGGGAGACTAGCTCTACGACAGCGTTGGGTTTTACATAAGGTGCCTCACAGGCAATCTGTGTCCGAGAATTTTTCAATCAACATAGAATTGAAAACAGATACATGACTTACTAGGACTGTGATCTGACAACTAAGGAGATGGCGGCCTCTTAGTACGTGAAGATGAGCCACGCTACGCAAAAAACGTGGAAAATTGAGTAGATGGCGAAAAATAGTCTAATACGACATCAATTTTCGGTAAGTCTTCATCGCACCTTTTCGTCACCATCCAAAGCCTCAATGTACTGTCGTGGATGTAGCTCGCGAACGTGCCCTTCACTATCTCACTTCTGAGGGAGATGTCTCCGGAAGCACGGCCTGCAGCAAATCCCACCAAGAAATTGCCCGTCATAGCTCTGATAGCAAAGGCGCCTCGATGGCTGACTTGGATAAACCTCTCGAGGCTCTCGCACAAGTTGGTGATGACCATTTGCAAAAAAGATACAATGGACCACCAACCTCCACCCAATCTTGCGTGTCAATAGCCTCTTAAGACACCGACCCTTTGAACCGCAATGAGGAAGACATACAAGAAACAATCAAATTTGATAACTCTATGGTCGAACAACCATACCACCTCCAATGCCTTGCTAAGCAGAAACAAGTACTCGTTGCAGAAGAGAAGGGTCTTATAAAGCGTCAAGTTCTCTCGGAGCCTGCCCAAAGACGAAGGGAAATGGCTGGGAAGCCTCCGACCATTGAGATGTACCACTAATGTTGCAAAGTCAAGGCGGGCAACAGACCAAGTATATCTACCAGAACGTTCGCGAAATAGCCGGCTGATTGGTAAAGGATATCGATTTGCAACTGAGACTGACGTTTCACAATCGTTGGATCTTCATGCACCTCGTAGAGCAGGTAGCCGCTGAGGCTGGGGCTGAGCCCGCCCTAGCGCCGTGGGTTATATACCTGCTGTCTCCTCCGAGTTGAGAAGCACACATTGTAGAGCTCAAGAGGCTCATGCAAATGTTCCACGAGAATACATGTCTGTTTTTCCACCTTTGTATTGATCGTTTTGAACTCCAGCAAACAGATCCTCAAGAATGGACGGAATCGAGCACACGTTCTGATATCGCCCATTAGATCCAAAATAAAGTGAGCTTCGTCTTATTCGTCTATGCCCACCGCTCAGCGACAAAGCCACAGAGAAATCGAAGCCACTATGTTGTTTCCTTCAACACGTTTTTCTGGACAAAGATCCCACCTACATCGCCTTATCATACGTCTTTGGTGCTGCTGAGCCACCGTCTTTTCTCAATGTCAATGGGAAATTCCTCCGGATCACCAACAGCTTGGAGGTTGCACTCCGTCATCTTCAAGCAACCGTGAAGACTGAACCTCTCTGGATTGATGCAGTCTGCATCAATCAACGGGATACGAAAAAAAAGGCATACAGATCCTGCGCATGCTTTCAATATATCAAAGGGCCGACCAAGTAATTGTCTGGTTAGGAGTAGCTGCCGATGATAGCAGGATCGAGCAACCTCCGCACTGACCGTGAGAATGAGCTTTTGCTTCCCCACCAAGGAAATCGAGAACGAGCGAGTAAAACTGATCCCCTTCGAAGTATGTCTAGCCTCCGTATGAATGTTGAACTGTTAAAACTCGATTTTCGCAAAGACCTGCCATCTGACCGCTAGCCAGCAATCAAAACACGCCTCTACTTATTTCGCGCTTTCATCACCATATCCAGAATTGTACGCGCACCAGGCTCTGGGCCCATTCATTTCGACGAATGAATTCTTTACAACTTTTGTCCAAAATGCTGTGAACCCGGACCTTGGCATGTTTTTGTGGGCTGTCATTGACAAAACCATGTCGAATGAAGCCTATGAGGACACACTAGCTGGGATCATGGCTTATATGAACTCATCGACGACAAACATGAGCATTGAGATTGGCTATGTCATCACCTTACCGCCTTTCCAGAGGACTCACGTTACTACTAATGGAGTCGGTCTCTTGCTGCAGTATGCTCTTGACCCACCGTCCGAGGGAGGATTAGGACTACGCCGAGTGGAATGGATGACCAGCTCAGCTAATTCCGCCTCTATTCGTACTGCGGAGCGAACGGGTTTTGAGAAAGAGGGACTTCTTCGATGGCATCGTGTGTTTCCCGGAGGAGCTGCAGGAGGAAAGGTCGACAACAACAAAGAGATGCCTAGAAGCGGGCAGGAGACCGATTTGGGTAGGGACACAGTAGTTTTCAGTATTTTTTGGGATGACTGGTCCTCTAGAGCTCGTGGACACGTCCAGAAGCTCATGGAGAGACGCTGACTAGGGGCAAGCGGGCTTGTATGAAAAGTCCACAACGAAATGCTGCTAAGGGAGTCATCGCGACTCACCTTCAGACCTTTTACGGAACGAACTAGCTCTTTTAGCCGGAAAGAACCAACGATACGAGCACTTCAAAGGGACGTGACCAATACATCGGGACTTAGACAATTACTCTTAGAGCCAGCCAGAAAAGATTCCATCCGAATCTGAAGCCAGCCAGATCATTTGTATGTAGACGTTGCACTCAAAGCCCAGGAATGGTCACACTACGCTGCCTAGTTCTCAAGTAATCAATTGGTCCTTAGCCACACGAACTAGCAATCTAGCGACTTCCCAACGCTCCAATGCCAGTTGCATCACATGGCTTTCCGCAGGCAGTAGCAAAAGGAGGTGGATGGAAAGTCCTCGTTACTATAGAGACCTGGTATGTCTCTTTAAATGACGCAGATGATGGACCTTCCCATAGTGAAAACGCCGCTTAGATGAGGAAGCTGTTCCGAAAAGGAGAAGTGGGAAGATTCGAATTACGTGAGGAGCACCTTGCCCACTGTCATTGTCTTGCATATTTGAGACAATTATATGGGTGGCAGGAACCCTTGAGTCAAGTAGAGCCTACCACCTTCCATACTTCACTCTCGAGACGACAGCTGCAGCCAGACCGTATGGTGATGGAGCACATATACAGCCAACATGTTCCAGCTGTGGACGTTGAGGGTGTAGCAGAAGCTGCCTTCTCTTGAATCGCCCGTAGTTATGAATATAGCATTTCGATGATGATGGTGAAATAGATGGGTGGAGTTAGCAAGACGCGACAGTAAATAATATCTTTTGTTTTAAACCCTAGCGTAAGTAGTATCATATCATCCAATATATAGTACTCTAATCCCAAATGTCCAATACTATCACCCCCACCCCTCACCCCCCAACTCAACCCTCCCCACACTTCATCTCCGCCCACCATGGCGCCCTCCCCCATTCGCATAGCTGTCCTCGAAGCCGACGTTCCCATCAACTACACTCGCGCCAAATACGGCAGCTATGGCGCCGTATTTACATCTTTGCTACACAAAGCCGCCGATGCCTGGAATATACCTAGAGAAAGACTAGAGATTACGGGATGGGATGTTATCAATAGTGAGGGCGCACAAGATGGGAAGGTGGAGGAAATGAGAGGAGAGTGGAATTGGAAGAGGAGGAAGGGGTATCCGAAGATGGAGGATGTGGATGCGGTGCTGATTACGGGGAGTCGTATGTGGGTTCCCTGTCTACGTAATGGGCTTGAGGGCACGAAGGGATAGACGGGATACTGGGGGCTTGAGCATTCATATGAAGAGTCTGGCTGACCAATTGCTGGAAAGGATACAATGCGTTCGATAATGATCCATGGGTCGTACGGCTGGTTGATTTCGTCAAAGAAGTGCTCGCGCAGAGCCGAGTGAGGGTCATTGGGGTATGCTATGGCCATCAGATCGTAGGAAGAGCGCTTGGGGCAAAGGTGGCGAGGAGCGAAGCTGGAGCGTGGGAGGTCAGTGTCAGTCAGGTTAATTTGACGGAGAAGGGGAAGGAGTTGTTTGGGAAAGATGCATTGGTATGTAGTCTTGGTTTACAGTTTTGACTGGCAATGCTTCAATTGAGAGCTAATATTTTGATTGACAGAGCATCCACCAAATGCACAAGGATCTCGTATACTACTACCCAGAAGGGGTCGAGGAACTGGGGTCGTCAGGCCCATGTAAGGTCCAAGGCATGTATGTCCCGAAGAGGTTGGTCACTGTTCAAGGACATCCGGAGTTCACGGAGGAGATTGTTGCAGACTTGTTGGAGAACAGGCACAAGCTGAATATCTTTCCTGATGGGATCTATGAAGATGGAATGGCCAGGGTGGGCAATCCGCAGGACGGTGTTCTGGTTGCTCAAGCATTCTTGAAGTTCGTGATGGAAGATTGAGGCTGAACATAATGGGCTAATGAGTTAGACCATAAACGATAGACATGAGACGAATGGCTTTTGAGCTATTGAATTTGAACTTGCCAAGTCTGTCGACATATTGTGAATAGTCTACATCAAGAAACGAAGGGAACGAAGCGCTATATTGGTATCATCGTGGTCGTAGTAGTAGTAGGACCAGCACTCCAACAAATGCAACACCGGCCGCCGTTCCTTCAAGCATAGCGGTCGTCAGATCCACACGGTGGACCGTTATCTGTCGCTCACTGAACATGTCTCGTAATCCTTCTCTCATGCTTTCGAGCTTGGACAAAGGTATTCCCGCTGACAGCTCGGGTTTGGCACTGCCTTGGACTTCAGCACCAGCATTATCTGGCAAAGCGACTTCCTCGGCCGGCAAGAATACCTCTCCCAATGACTCCTTGGCCGCCAGCTTGGGCGCGTTCTCATCCTCAATCCTCGTTGTCTGCGTGCCTTGATCTACTTTGGTCTCCACCAAAGCGGCTCCTGCAACCGACCCTTCTCTTTCCAGAGCCTCCATCACCTTATCCTCAAAGCCTTTGACAAGTCTTTTTCTTCTCCACGGCTCGACTCCGATCTGGAACACCAGAAATAGTAATATGTTCACACCCATCAAGCCCCATGTTCCCCAGGTACTCATCCTTCGTATCTTGTCACTCCATATCTGCTCTTCGTGATATCGAGCCAATATAGAAGCACTCAACCGTTGCCCAGCGTCCTCGGCCTGTTCCTCAACGGCTGCCAAGTTGGCTTGGGCAGCAGTCTCAACCTGTTCATTTGCGTGATCGGATCGATACAGTTCCGTAAAACGCTCTAGGTCACTGGGCGTCCACGCATGCTTTCGTTGCAGAAGCTCATTTACTTCACGTTGCGAGCCCGAGCGCTGGCTGATTGCTTTAGAGTAGGCTTCTCTGGCACTTTGAAGAGAGGTTCGTGTTGTTTGTACAAGCTGTTCTGGCCAATGTTAGTGTCGAGTAGGTAGTAGGCATGTAGGGAACTGACCTTGTTGCTCGATGTCCTTCTTCAGAGCCTCAATGCCTGAGTAGCCAGTCAAGTCATTCAGTCTTTGTCCAGCGATGAAGATGTTGGATTGCAGGTGGTCCATGACATGGGTAAACCGCTTAGAGGTTTGAGACCTTCGTCCTTCTTCCTGCGAAGGCAGGTCGTTCCTCGGTTTGTCCGATGCATTGTCGGTATCTCTCGACTGAGCTTTTCTCTGAGAAGTGGAGAAACCAGCTTTGAGCAGCTTGGTCTCTCGAAAGGCTTGTGAACGCGAGCTAGGTGCATGAGCGAGCTTCTTCTTCAAGTCCAAAACGCGTCGATTTGAATGTAAGCATCGCTGGCAGATCCATGGCTCCGGGGTCCATGGAGCTTTATAAGTGCCCCGTGAGAATAGTGGTCTGGACGAGAAGGTCTTCAACAAGACATTCCTGGGCGAGGCCGCCGCCTGTCCAACCATCGACTTCATGGTTCATCACCAGTAAACTTGGGGGGGAGGTTTTGAAGCCTCAATTCCGGAACTGTTCCGCGAGGCTTGGCAGGGACTTACCGAGTTGCCCCGCCCTCGAGCTCCCTTTCGAGTCACAGCTTTTGGTACAATTTCCGTTACCGCGCAGTGTGCTAAGGCTTTGGCTCAATGCTTCTTCAATCGTTGAGTGAAGCTTCACCCATGACTGCGGGCAGTCATAATCCTACAACAGGTACCGATTACCGTTGAGAAGGACGCTTTCGACCACCAAGATGACTTCCCAAAGTTCTGCAAAATTCATCCGACCAGGGCGCCTATGGAACACACGAAGCCGGTCCTCAATCTATGGCTCGTCAGCCCCTTTGGCTGAGGCTTCAATAGCCAGGGATCTGGAAGATGAGTCCGACAATGATCCCGAAAACCCCATAGACGATGGCAATACAACCGAAGATGATTCCGAGTCAGAGGAGGAGACCCTGCGTCCAACAACCAGTTGGAACTCTATGGGTACTTCTATGGTCGGGTCGTACAGGAGACCCAGTTTTACAATGGCAGGCTCGCGAGCCACGATTGGGACGGGTCTCTATGGTTCGACCCAAACTCCCACGAAGAGGGATAGGCGTGAGGCCAGAAGAGAAGAACGAAGCCTGCTCCGTGATAACAACATCATTCCACCAAAGCATCCCCAGAGTGGAGACGGGTCTGAAACGATTGGCCGACGAATGTCACGACATCTCTCAGTCCCTCACATTGGTATTCCAGGCGGAGGTCGGAAAGTCATGAGTCCAGGGCAAGAAGCAGTGGGCGATTCCGCTGCTGAAGGCGAATCCGGGCTCCCAGAAAATACGCCTTTGCTAGGTGACCCCACATTGCCATACGGAGGTCAAGATTTCCCGACAAACTTGGACCAGAAATGGGGAGAGGCAGTCCTTGAGGGCAAGATTAAGACCACATGGCAGCGTGAAGCCAAGGTCTTGGGACAATATTCGGGACCCCTCGTACTTACGTTCCTCCTCCAGTACTCTTTAACCGTTGCTAGCATCTTCACAGTAGGACATCTTGGAAAGGTCGAGCTCGGGGCAGTGAGCCTGGCAAGTATGACTGCTAATATAACAGGATATGCTGTCTATCATGGATTGGCAACAAGTCTGGATACTCTCTGTGCACAAGCATATGGATCCGGCAGGAAGAAGTTGGTTGGATTGCAGACCCAACGGATGGTATACTTCCTATGGTCTATCACAATCCCAATCGGCATTATATGGATTTGTGCAGAAATGATCCTCATGAAGATTGTGCCGGAGAAAGACGTTGCTATCTTGGCTGGAACATATCTGAGAATCGTGCTGATCGGTGCTCCTGGATATGCCACTTTTGAATCTGCAAAAAGATATCTCCAAGCACAAGGAATCTTTTATGCTTCGCTCTACGTGCTACTCATCTGTGCTCCGCTGAATGCGTTCATGAACTGGCTTTTTGTCTGGGTGTGTTACTGCTCTTTTCTTGCCCATTATCTCTTAGATCATCTCGCACGTCCTATCTTTGTTTATATTCAACATACATAATCCCAAGTCCTAATCCATAATTAGCGATTCAAATGGGGCTTCAAGGGTGCTCCAATCGCCGTTGCAATAACAGATACACTCCTCCCCATTCTTCTCGTCCTCTATGTGCGCTTCGTGGGCGGAGCCAACTGTTGGCCAGGCTTCACAAAACGCGGTCTGTACCCTTTCGATTCTCACTGAATACATCGCTAATCTTTCTAGCACTACACAACTGGGGCCCCATGATCCGCCTTGCCCTCCCCGGGCTCTTAATGGTAGAAGCCGAATGCCTCGCCTTCGAAATCCTAACACTCGCATCCTCCTACTTTGGCACAGCGCACCTGGCTGCACAATCCGTCCTCGCCACAATAACGACATTTACATTCCAGATCCCTTTCCCAATCTCCATCGCTGCATCCACTCGAATCGCAAACCTAATCGGCGCAACACTAGCGGATGCTGCCAAAGTGTCTGCAAAGGTCGCAGGGTTTACGTCTATCGCGGTGGGCTTGTTCAATGTCATTTTGCTATCGAGCCTCAGGAGCTACCTACCGCAGCTCTTCACTTCCGATCCCGAGGTCATCGACCTAGTAGCCAAACTCCTACCTCTGTGCGCAGCATTTCAACTTTTTGACGCACTGTCTGCTTGCTGCAATGGCATATTGCGTGGCTTGGGCAGGCAAGAGGTAGGGGGGTATGTGCAGCTTTTTTGCTATTATGTCATCGCGATGCCAATTAGCATGGGCACGGCCTTTGGACTAGGCTGGAAGTTGTATGGTTTATGGGCGGGTGTGGCCATTGCGTTGGGACTCGTGGCGGGCACTGAGGCACTTTTTCTGTTTAGAACGAATTGGGAACAGAGTGTCGAGGATGCAAAGTCGAGAAATGAGAGGGCTTGATGGGAAAACTGGGTCGTATGTGAGTTATTTGTATCATGTAATCTATACAATCTTTACATTCATATACTTTCTCCCATGTTTCATCGCAGTTCGCTATTGACCACAGCCAGGCCTGCTTCGAAGTTACCATACACAAAAGGATTCAAGGTGTTGTAATGGCAAATCATGCCCCCCACAGGACAAAAAAATAGCAAAAACATACAGCAGCCAGTATTCGCTGGTGGTCACCCACCCAACTACTAATTGGCCGATCTGAAACTTGTCTTTGGCAGAGCGGACGGGATGCCGATTATTCTTCAGTCTATGGTGGTATGTACTAGAGACGGTCCTATTTGGTAATATATTACATGATATTTAAAATGCCACTTTACAAAGATGAACTTCGTCTGTAAACATATGCATTCAGAACGATGATGTTACAACATAGATCCCGGGCCTGCTTCAATGCCCTTTTGAGTGCTCTTCCTATTCCTCTGAACGCTCCTATATAAAGACTTTCTGTCCTGGGTTCTTTGTACACTCCAACCAACCCAACGAAGCCGGCCCATTCCCATTCCTCCTTCTCCGTTTCCATAGGGTTGAAGATTTTATACAATCCATTCTGGAGGTTGACAACCTCGCGCTGAAGGTGCGCTCCTATCCTAAACAGCCGCACACCTCCCTTCATGGTGTGCAATCTTAGCGAAGGTCGAAAAGTTCACCTAGTTGCCTGGCAGAAAGGGTAGCCAGTACCATGTATCATACCTCTAGATATGAAGACTCGAGGATGTGGAGAGATGATGACGCTCCTGCAGGGCGCAATTCAATGGTACGCATCAGCATCTGGTGCTCCCAAAAGCGATCATCAAAGCCTTGCCCTCGTTTGTATCTCTTTCCGTCTCCTTTTTTTGGGAGTCTGGCCTTCCTTCGACGCAGCATGAGCCGGAGCAGCAGCGTTCTCGAAAAGTTGGTGGCCGATCTTGTCCGCCAGCACGAGCACACGAGTGCTTACAGTAGCACCATCACGACGATTCTTTCCCTCTCTTCTGGACTGGGCGATAGTCTCTATGAAGGTCCAGAGCTTGCCTTCGGAGATAATGACTCCTGTTTCTTGGTTGTGCTTAGGTGTCCAACTTTCGGCCAGCTTGATTGTGGAAGGAATCTTCTTGTCTCGGCTTTTGTGCAGCAAGACCATGCCTTCCTCTTCGAAGAGCTGGAAGGCGTTTTTGAGGGTCTCCTTGTTAACGGCTTCGAAGTAAGATAGGTCACCTTGGTGGTAGAGCGTCTTGCCTAGTAGCTGAGCCGCATCCTGTGTCTTCGTCACATTCAGCCATACGTCGCTCTTCTGACTCAGTGGTGGAGTTAGACCCATGAGAGATACAGCGCCGAGCCATGTTGATTCGATGAACGGCCAGATGAGGAAACAATAGAAATCGAAGTTCTCTCGTCCACTTTTTCTTTCGATTTCATGCAAGTCTACCGAGAGTATTTTGTCCGTTGGGTCGCGGGTGACTGAGATTACTTGATCTCTTTCAAGACCTTGTAAGGTGACCTCGAGATTGGTCAGCAGGCCCGCGGTGGGGTATATGAACTCGCCTCGGAAGAGCTAGGACTATCAGCGAAAACATCGGAAGATGACTGCGCTGGCTTACCTGAGAGAGGAAAGAGACTTGATTGTAGAGAGCATCGAATGATATCCTCTGATTCTCTGGTCCCCCTCCTTGTTTGACACGAGTGTACATAGCTGCAGAGACAAGAGCCTCGGATATGAAGAGGTGAATGGTCATGTTCCGGTAAAACGACAGTTGGAATCTGTCGACAGCGTAGTACGTAGTTTCTGGCAAGTTGTCTATGATCCCCACGAGGCCAGATCCTAGAACATCAAGTCCTCGATCAACGACTACTTCAGTAGGGGCCCCGGCGAAATGAGCTACTCGGCCTCCCTTGTTCCTCACTCGATCGCTCAGCCACTCCACTCGACGTATCAGCTCCGATTTCCCAACGCCTCGGCCACGTAGAGTAAGCAGTACTGTGCCAATGAGAGCTGTGGGCATGACCACCGAGACTGTATTGATATCAGAGAGCACTTTATACCCTAACGTTCTTAGTAGGCGAGTTCTGCCCTCCGGATTTTGTAGGCTAGCTGCTCGATGCGTGGGCGTTAACTGATCTTTACGAGCTTGCTGGCCATTGATAAATTCCCTAAGACTCCAAGGTTCATGGAAGCGAACGTCAACTCGCCCCAGCTTCAAGGACAACACAGAAGAGGCAGAGAGGAAATCTTGGAGGTTCTCCTTAGGTTTTGGTTGACCAAGAAGCTCACTGATGTACGACTCAGTCTCGATCACCTTGTCGTACTGCGTGCTGACAGGACATATGATGGCATCGTCCACGCGCCCAGATAGTACACTATCCAGAAGGAAGCTTAGAATCCCGAATTTTGGAGACAGAAGCTTGCCGGTTCTCGACCGACCACCTTCTATGAAACATTCGAAATTGAAGCCGTTCTGCAGTAGGGTGTCTATGTATGATTGGACGAGAGTGGTGTACAGGGCATCGTCGCCGAAACTCCTTCTGATCCACATGGCACCAGCATGTTGTAGGAAGGATCCGACGACAGGGAAGTTCAAGTTGTCTCCCGCAACCACAGTTGGCAATCCTATGCCTAGTCGATAGCAGATGAGCTGTAACGAGACATAGTCAACATGTGACCGATGGCATGGCAGAAATATGATGGACTGCTTGTTCTTCGCTGCTTGCTCTGCAACTGATCGTAGCCGGAGTACTTCCTCGCTTGATACATGTATTCCTTGATGATAAGCTCTGGTGAGGAGCTGCGTGCAAAGATAGTATGCACCCCTGATGAACCTCTTGCTCTCCATCTTGCATATCATGCCATCTGTCAAATCTGCTGCGACTTCCTGCAAACTCGTCTCAATCTCTTGTTTCCTCCGTGCTCGGTTCCGAAATTTGTCCTTTTCTTCCCCAAGCAGGCCTTGTTGCTCCTCGATCTCCACCCTCTGCTGCGCCAATTGCTCAATCCGCCTCCTTAGCATTGGTGTCCTCAATACTGTTGCCTTCATGTTCTCTGAGAAGCCGCTGTAAAAGATGGGCTGGCCAATAATATCGTCGTAGGCCCGCCATCCCATGCCGGAGACGTGGAGCGACACTTCTTTGAGGAAATCCAATGGGGACTCGCGGAATCGTGCCATATGCTCGACAAGATTCCTTTCTTGGCCCTCATGTTGAGTATAAGGAGGTTGGACATAGCCAGTCGGATGTATGGTAAGCTGGTCACCGAGAATGTCCAGATCTGGCGCTGAAGGCGGCGAGCTTTCAGGCTTCGGAGGCATTGTGGAGGCTCGGGTCAGCAATTCGATGTGGTCTCTGGCGACATGGTCTATAATGGTGTCAGTACACACGATAGTACAGGAGAAAAACCTTAGGTGAGCTTTGAAGTGGAGATATTGAGGAGCACAAGCCCAAGGTTTAAAACGTCTCTCCGGGTTTACCTCGGTGTTTGGCGGGGCAATTACTATTCCCCACCAGACATCTCTTTACCCTCGCACCATTCCTCTACTTGACCATGCCTTCTGTGGTTGATCTCATAGAACCTCTCAATACGCGAGCTATTGTTATAGACCAGTGAGGATTTTGCTTCCCAACTTGTTGTCCACGCTGACCACGACAGCTCATCGACCTCCCATCCCTTCCTCTCTCGTCCCGTCTTTGCACCTCTTCTCTTCCCTAACGAATCCTCAGATGCCCGCGACCACTGCGCCAATGAACGGACGTTCCTCTCATGGCTGCGTTTGAGCATATATATGGCCGTTGTGAGCGTGGCTATAGTCATATCTTTCCATCTAAAATCCCAGCCTACAAGCGTCGAGAAGCGGATAGCACTACCTGTGGGCTTGGTATTCTGGCTACTTAGCATTGCATGCTTGGCTAGTGGATTTGCGAACTATGTCAAAACTGTAACGAAGTACTCGAGGCGGCAAGCGCTGGTGCAGAGTGGGTGGAAGACACAAGTGGTAGGTGGACACTAGCTCTGCGTATGAAGGCGGTGTTATGTTCTGACTCAGCACAAAGGTCTTCACGATTGTGGCTTGTGCGATTGTAGCAGCTTGTGTCTTGTTTCTGTCCACGAATGCTGCATCAAGCCGGTGATCGATCTGTCATGAGATATTCAAAAACAAGTACATTTTAACGAAATCGGAGGCTGGCGAGGACCATTTGCAGCGGCGACGTCTTCACGCCTCATTTAACAAGGAGGGAATAAATCTATGGCAAGGTGATAAACCCAATGCTCTGCTGAACGATCAGGGTAGAAGGCTGGGAACACTTTCACCGGCCATCGCAACAGGAAGTAGGCAGAAGCCAGAGCCAGTCTTGAGACTGTTGAACGAAAGCAGTATTGCCAAAGGTCCCCTGACATATCCAAGCGCTGGTCAGGGCGTATGGGATGGGGCACTGTGGAGTGTGTGAAGACTGGGCAGCCTGATGGATTGGGCGTGTAGGTATTTGACACACGTATATAGCGCTTCAAATGGCCTGGAGTGAGGCTATGACATAGAGAACGAGAATACAGCATCTTCGTGCTCCGGCCTCACTCGCAGCTCGTCCGAATAATCATAATTGTTGTATGGAAACGCCAAAAGAGGTAAACATTGAACCCGAGCAAGCCCTAAGTCGGTCGTCTTAAAACGGTTAGACCCGAGTTCGTCCGTTTACTTTTCGGTGCTTCCACCGGAGGAGCTTCTCCAACTTCTTTACAACTGCCTCTCCTCACAGCAAGCCAACATTCAGAGGCTTGCTGTTGCTCCCCGCCAACATGAGTAGTACTACTACGCAGACCCAGACAATCACCGCCGACAATGTCATTCGCTTATTCCCAGATGTCGATACCCACCTGGCCACCTCGCACAGAGTGCCCACTAATGATAATGATTTACAAGGCTACGATGAGGAGCAGATACGTTTGATGGAAGAGGTCTGCATCGTCCTAGACAAGAATGATGTCCCAATTGGAAGCGCAAGCAAGAAAGTCTGTACGTTTTTCGATTGGTGACACCAGCATCAGGACTACTTCCTGACAATCTTCCAGGCCACCTGATGAAGAACATCGATGATGGGCTATTACATCGTGCCTTCTCGGTCTTTCTCTTCGACTCCAACAACCGCCTCCTTCTACAACAACGCGCCTCCGAGAAGATTACCTTTCCAGACATGTGGACGAACACCTGTTGCTCGCATCCATTGGGAGTACCTGGAGAGACTGGAGATGAGCTTGTTACTGCTGTACAGGGTGCAAAAAGAGCAGCCCAGAGAAAGTTAGACCAAGAGCTCGGAATCAAGGCGAACCAGGTGCCGTTAGAGAAGTTCCAGTTCTTGACGAGGATACATTACAAGGCGCCGAGTGACGGGAAATGGGGAGAGCACGAAAGTGGGTTTGCCTTTCTCCTTGTCATGGGTGTATCTATTATGCTGACAAGCTTCGATTCCAGTTGATTACATCCTGTTCATCAGAGCCGATGTTGACCACACTCCAAACCCCAACGAGGTCAAAGACACCCGATACGTTTCCGAGAACGAATTGAAGACGATGTTCGAAGACAATACTCTGAAGTTCACACCGTGGTTCAAGCTGATATGCCAGTCAATGCTGTTTGAATGGTGGGAGCATCTTGACAAGGGGCTTGAGAAGTACATGGGGGAGACGAGCATTAGACGAATGTTATGAAGTATCACGAGAAGCATTTGTTCATGCATGGTACCACTCACCGGTGGAGTTCCTAGAATGTTTTGACTGCTATTCATCGGTACAGAATGTACCTATGGAGCCTTCAGCATGCCCTCCTGCCCCTCTTGATCGTCATTCTGATTCGATGAACCTGAATCCTGAAGAGATCGACCATACTCAATGCAGTAACCGTAGGCGATGCCAGTAGATAATCCCTACTGCAGATCTTCAATTGTTCACACAATCTCGAGAAACGGCTTCAACGATTTCCACCGGCACGCCCGGGCCACTTCAACGGCACAATCATGATGGTGGAGCTGTCACTGTAGAGAGATGGCGGCCTTATCAGTACACGTTGTCCAATGCCAATGGTCGAATTGATATCGAGCTGCAGGAAGCGGAGCTTTTAGAGGCACGAGTGGGGGACCCAGACCGCTGGATATGCATCCTAGAGGCCGACCTGCAGGACTTCGCTTCCGTCCGACAGGTTGCTTTTGATGCAAACCATGGAATCACAAGACCGAGCTAAGCCTTTAGAAACCCTCCGGTCTCTCTAATACTTTCAAATCGCCTCTTTTCCCAGGAATTCTAGTTTCTTGGTTTCTGACTTCTCACAAACGTCTTTATCTTATCGATCTAAGACTCGGAGACTACAGAACGCAGTAGGCTTGCACCACTCACACAAGAATACCTAGCATCACTGTTGCATTCACTGCCACTCCAAAAAAAAAAGAAAAAAAGAAACTACATCACACTGCTGCTAGCGTGGTCTCTCCGGTATTTGAGATAATCAAAGATTGAAAGTGATTCAACTCGTTACCCCCAAAACCGGAAACCCCTCTTCTCTTCGATAAAATAAACCCTCCAATATCTGCGTTGATGTCGGTTGATACACGCCAATCCCTCACCTGCTTGCGTTATCCGTCCCGATTCGAGACGGTGTCGAGAACGCAGTTGTCGAAAGAACATAGTGGCGATTTAACAAGGCCAATTGATAGTCATTGAAGATTCGGAATTAACCCTGGAATACGTAGGTACAGATTGCAGATACCGGAGTACGAAAAGTTCGAGCACTGTCTACTGGAGGAAACCCGATTGACAGTTTGCCAGGCGAATGAATATCTTTCATCTGATCTTTCGTCATAACAACATCTTCAAACACCGACCCCACGAAACATCAAGAAAGTAAACAAGCTCAGCAACCATGGAGAAAGGAAAACCTACCACCGCCACGATCGAATCAATGATACCCATGTCCCAAGCAAGTAGCTCCAGCCGCGCCACCATTGAGAAAGCCACTCCCACAATGACAATCGAGTCAATGCCATCCATGTCACAAGCATCCAGCTCCAGCCACGCTGCCAGCACATACCCCGTCCGTATTCTCAAGAAGAGTGAGTACAAACAAGCCGCCCTCTGCCTCGCCGAAGCCTTCGAAGACGACGAAGTAGTTCAATATGCCATCCAAACCGGTGACCGCAAGAACTCCACCCCAGAGAAGGACTGGAAGTTGCATTTGCATATGATGGAATGTATCGTTTATGCGCACTGCATGAGTGGAGTGGCGACTGTTGTTGGGCCGAATTATGATTGCATCGCCCTTTGGTAAAGTCCCTTTCGTCTGATGACGCCTCAACACTTTTGCACAAAAGACTAAATTGTGGTATTATGTAGGATGGCCCCCGGTCAAAATTTGGACACCTTCTGTACCACATTCCGTAGTGGCATGATAACCTTCAACTGGAAGCTGTCAAAGGAAGGGAAGAAACGCTTCTTTGACGAGTTCCTGCCTCTATTGCATAACACTAAGCACGAAGTCCTTGGCAAGGATGAGGAGAGGTCTTGGTATCTCGTGTACATTGGCACCAAGGCCGGCTCTAGGGGTAAAGGGTATGCGAAGGCGTTGATTGAGGATACAACTAAGCAGGCAAGTCGACTTCCTTCCACAGTTCCCAGCCCTTTTTTATGAGCCTAAAGCAGGAACCCTTGCCTGCATATAAGCTAAGAAAGTCAATTGGAATTTGATACTGACTGGGGAACTCATTAATAGGCCGACATCGAAAACCGCGTCACCTACCTCGAATGTAGCAACCCGCTCAATATCAAGCTATACAGCAGACTTGGATTCAAGCTAGCCAAGAAGATCTATCTCACGCGGGGTGAGAAGCCCGTGGAGATGGATATCATGACGAGGTTGCCTGTTGCGCAGCAGCTTGCTGGGAGGACTTTGAGATTCCATGACGAGCAGGAGAGTCGGAATTGAGGGATTGTGAGAGCACTTGGGTCACGAGATGGGGAATGTAACGGCCATTGAAGGAGTGGGGTTTTTGGAAACAGATCGTGCTAGTTGATTAGTTATTGCTAGATGCCACCAATACATAGGCGTTTTTGATTACATCCCTTGACTGATTGCGGTCCTCTGATCTGCCAAGCGACTCTCATAAGGTGTTTCTTTAGCTTCCAAAAAGATAAGCCATGCCAAAAGCACTAAGCTCTCAGCAGCGCTCGAATACTCGATACAGCCTCTTTAAGTTTGCAACCTCAATCACACCTCTCAGTAGTCCTTTCGTGGCAACGAGCCTTGCTTTGAAGGCCGGGAAAAGCACATGCTCAAGCACCCTAGCCATCTCTTCCTTTCTAGCATCGAGAGTGGTGTCAGAATCCGCCTTGTCGTTCGACTCCTCGTCCATGTGAGCATCACCCTGTCCATCTTTCTCGTTCCGGCCAGCAGGCAGCTGCTCCGGCGTATAGAAGCTGGCCAATTCGCTCAAGAAGGTATGAAAACAATTTTCTTCGTTCAACCAATCCACGCATGGACCCAATCGCATTAGAAAGCGTGGGAGCTTTGCAAGACTGGGCGTGTAGCCTCTCATCAAGAGCGGTATGCTGACAAGCTCGCCCTCCGGAGAAACGTCGAAGTTGAAATACTCCAGTAGCATCGCCCTTCGGTCGACGAGTTGATTTGTCACCATCCTAGAGACGTCGTTCCAAGGTACTCCTTCATCTTCTGGCTTCCCCAAGGCCTTCTCTCGTTGTACATCCATGGTAATCAGGGCCATCACATTTAGTGGTGGCTCAAATCTGATGGCGCCAAAGTTGCCGAAATCAGTGAGGCCCAGCTGGTAGAAGTACTCGTTGCAGACCATGCCGTAGTCGACGAGAAAGAGCTTGACACCACCTTGAATGGTGGCGATGCGACGGCAAGGATCCACAAGACCGACGTAAGTGTGCGAGGCGAAGACTTCGGTTAGATGGGCATGCATAGATTCGCGAACTGCAGCGCGGAGGTGTTTGACCGTGGTGAGGCAACAAGCTGTGGGTGTCTTTCGGGAGCTGAGGTAAGTGGTTGATGAGGGTGCAGGCGTCGATGGATTGCTGATAGAGGGTGGTAGCATGGAAGTTATCTTCCTGAGCTGAGGGTCTGTACGGACAAGGTTGTTTTCGTAAGGCCTGGCAGGAGCAGACGGAGGTGGCTTTTGGGACGGTTTTGATTGAATGGAGTTTGAGCGACCACTTTGAGACTTAGAAGAGCTTGACACGGGAACTTTGGCGCTGGGTAACAGGGACTGAGTCGTGAATGTCCGACTAGTGTCAACTTGAGAAAGTCTTGTGCTAATCTCAGCGCAGATGCTTTCAATGATCTCGTCTTCATTGAGAAAGTTGACTTCGCGCTTTGTGGGATGCACGTTCACATCGACTCGTTGAGGATCAATATCTAGGCTGAGATAGATGAAAGGGTGGCCACCCTTTCGGAGGAATGCTGAGTATGTCTGCTCAATAGCCTTCTTGATCGCTGAGGATTCAACAGATCGGTGATTGATAAATAGCAAGATGGTGGTCTTCTTGACATGGTAGTTGGCATTGGTCGTCCACCCTGAAGCTTTGAACCCCCACTTGTCATCACTGACTTCGAAGTTGATCAATTCATTCGCAACAGCACTCCCATGGATTTGACGGATGCAGTCAACGGTACTTGCGTTCGAAGGGGTCGAGATACCCATTGCAGAGTCTCCATGCTTCTTACAGGAGAAAGCGACACCTGTGCAATGAACTGCATAGCGGCCGACGACGTCAAGGATTTTTGCGTACTCTTCGCTAGGTGACCGGAATGCTTTCTGTCGGGACAAAACATTGTAGAAGAGGTCCTCGACCTGCGTCTCGTTAAGTAGATTGAATGAAGACTTTTTGGCAAGACTCACAGTGATCTGAGTACCACCACGACCAGCTGTGGGTTTTGGGTCCGCACTTTTGCCAGGCTTGGCTGGGGCCAGCTTACCGTCTGCGTAGTGGGCACGCCAGGCACAACTTGAGTCGGCTGTCTTCGTGGTGATTGTTAAATGCGCAATGTGGCTGATGCTAGCCAACGCTTCTCCTCTGAAGCCGTATGTACCAATCGAAGACAGGTCCTCGAAGGCTTTTAGCTTAGAAGTGGTGAACCTTTCACACAGAATTGGCAAATCGTCTTTCTGTAACAATAATTAGCACTTCGTCTCCAACATTGTCACGTTCGCTGTTCTCGCGCGACTGACATTGATGCCATGTCCGTTGTCTGTGATCTGCAAAAACTTCAACCCCCCGTCCTTGACTACAATCTCAAGAGACGTGGAGCCGGCATCGACCGCATTTTCGATTAATTCTTTCAGAGCATGAACAGGTGCAACGATGATCTCGCCAGCAGCAATCTTGTTCACAACATCTTGATCCAGCGCCTGAACAAGCCCATCAGTCTAGGCTCAACGCTCGTCTTTCAGCCCATCTACCTTGATTCTTTTGGGAGCCTGAGAGGCTATAGAGCTCTCTTCAGCTTTTCGCTTTGTTCCGCGAGAAGTCGTATCATCGACCTCCATCGTCTCTGACCTGTTAAGTATCTCCTTCAATTCAGTACTTTCTATAGGTAAAACACCAGCATTACATTGCACTTTTTGCAAGAATGAGATCCGAGACGAGCTTTATGCTGTTACCCATGCATAGCGAGATAAATCTCGAGTTGGATGTAAGCACGTATCCAGCATCGTAAGTGAATGACTTTGAAGAAGAGTGACAAAGTATCGCGCTGGAGATAAAAGCCAAGCTCGAGCCGGGTCCAACCCCCGGCTAAATTTCGGCTGTTAGATATTCTGTCGAGTTTGTCTCGTCCGTTAAAAAAACGCCTCCTGACCGTTAAGTAACGGCCGTCACTGCTAATCACTAACGTCTAGAGTTTCCAGGTAGCCAATGATGCGCTCGCAGCTCCCAGCGAGCTTTGGGTAGCTGGCTCGCTGATGTCTTGGCTAAAGGGGATCTTTGCTGGGGACGAAGAGCTGGGGAAGAAAGACGATGACCATAGACCATTGAACGGCGCAGCAACATCTGCACCATGGTCTGCGCGCAGGACAGCTCCAGGGTTGCGGAAAAGAAGGGTATTTTACGGCATATGCGCCCTCCTCTTCCTCTACGTCTTCATCAAGAACATCCCAACCGACCTCGGGCCCAGCTCAAGATACGTCTCCAGTCCGGGACCAGATGAAGTCAGGAAGCTTCTATCACAATCCTCGGATCCCCCAACAAAGAAGCCAGAAAAACCTGTGACGCCGTCCGCAGCAGAAGAACACTACCACGATGGGCCAATCAAGTTCTACATGCTTGCTTCATCGCTGCACTCCGTTGCACGTCTGGGCGGCCAGCATGAAATCAACAAAAATATCCTCTTTGCGGCGTCGAACCTGAAAAGCGCTTCTGAAATTATACCCCTTGCATGCGAGATGGCTCGTTGGGACAGGAACGATGTCCATTTTGCCATAATGGGGAGAGATGATATGGAGATAGCAGAAATAAAGAAGATCAATGGTGCTGAGGAAGACTGCGATGTCCATTGGCATGGTAAGGCTACCTCTTCCAACAAGAGAACAATCGACTTACCCGGACTTCCAGACGCTCGTCCAGATTATTCCCGCTGGAGTTCAGATCTTCGAATGGAAATTAGCGTGACAGCAGGTGTAGAGCATATACAGACCTTCATTCATCCACAGGTTATCATCATTGATAACCCCAGCAGAGAAGATCTGTTCTTCATCACCGCTCTCAGATCGAAAGCAATGGATATTGGAAAATCGGTCATTGAGCTTCCGGTAGATGCCGCGGAGAACATGATGTGGATTACACGCTTGGATAGTGCCTCGCTCGCGGGTTTGTCAATCTGGTTTTGACGTTATGCTCAATTGCTAATCCATCATCCAGCTTGGAAAACCGCTTATGTTGACCTGCTCATCCAAGCCCCATTAGGCTCATCAGGCTCACTTGTGCGGTTGCTGAAATCCATCCAGGACGCTGACTACTTTGGTACTCGACGGCCACATCTGACAATTGAGCTTCCGACAGAGATCGATCCTCCAACGTGGCGCTATCTGGAAAATTTGATTTGGCCACCTCTGGATTGGTCGGGAACCGCACATGCTTCCCAGGTCACTCTCAGACATCGAATAGCTCGGCGTACTACGACAGAATATGAAGCTTCTGCGCGTTTTGTGGAGTCTTTTTATCCAGCGAGGGCTCATGATTCCCACGTCCTACTACTCTCACCTCAAGTCGAACTATCGCCTCTCTACTACCATTATCTCATGTATAATTTACTTGAGTACAAGTTTTCTACTCATGGAAAAGCTGCAAAAGATCTTCCGAACGTCATGGGAATCAGTCTTGAGCTTCCATCGTTCCATCTTAACGACAGCGCTCCGCTTGTTCCTCCGCTGAAACCGGGCAAATCCAAGGAGCGAACACCCTTCCTTTGGCAAGCACCAAATAGCAACGCAGCACTCTACTTCGGCGATCGATGGATCGAATTTCACTCTTTCCTCCAGGCTCGCCTCTCTAAACCACCTCCAGCTCGTCGGAAAGTGATAAGCTTGAAGCACCCCGCATGGATGGAATATCTTCTCGAATTCATGCGTGCGCGAGGCTATTCTCTCATCTATCCTAACTTTCCACCCGACGACGATTCAATCGCCACCATCCACGACGAGCTTTATCAGATCCCAGAAGAATTTCCCAAGAATCCCACAGCTGTGGACAGCTCAGTACCAGATCTTGATCCCAGTCAACCCTTAACCATGGAGTACGACCCGAGCGATCGAAGAGCTCCACCCAATACCGAAAACGCACTCTTGTCATCATCAGACCTCATCTCCATCCTTCCGAATTCCGGCGATCTTTCCGAACTCTCGAACATGCCCCTTATTTCTTATAACGGTTACAACATGTCTCGCGAACTTTCCAACGAAGCTGCTGTTGCTTTCTCACAGGTGTATCAGCGCGAAGTCGGAGGTTGCGAACCATCAGCCCAGACCACCGCTCGCAAGCCTGACAGCGCAGCTGACCTTTTCTGTCATCTTGACGAAGTCTATGACCCTTTGCAACGCCCGCAACATCTTAACAACATTCCGCACACCCAACCAGAGAGTGTGCCTAGGGATGAGGACGCCATACCCGCTGAGCAGCACGACAACGCAAAGGTAGAAGCATCTGCGCATTTGGGAAGGCAAGGAAGCACTCTTAAGCCTATGCAGCCTATTCAACCAATACACACTGTTCAGGAGGATGCTGGAGAGGAGAGGCAGAACGAGTTCCGGATGCAGATGGAACGGCAGGCGAAACAGGCTAAAGGTGTAGCCACTGAAAAGAAGGAAGCTGAGACGAAAGCAGAGACGAAAGAAGAGCCTAAGCAGGATACGCCGTCGTCAACCCACCAAAAATTCTCGAAGCAGGCGCCCAAGGTGGCGCTTGAAGACCCACAAGCAGAGGCAGCGAGCGGGAAAGGTACTGGCTGGTGAAACGAGGGTTTTCGGCTTCTGAGAGTGTAATGTTTATGTACCGTTATGTTTTTGTTTCCGGCAGAGGAGTTGGTCAATGAGGCCGTGTACAGTCCGCCTGGCATAGGTTTGGGCAGCGTTATAAGAGATTCACGGCGTTGTGTATATACCTAGATGCATGTCTAGAAGTCTGCAACATTAGTGATTGTCCTATAATTCCTTCAGGTGCTTGTTTGTTTGGACAACTCGAATATGGCAGGAAACGCTAGCTTTCTCAACGCCAAGATTTTTGTCATGTAGTTCTTAACTCCGCTCCGCACTCGAAATTCCACCTTCGACTTCTTCAACAAGTCCACAAACTGACACGAATTACTCCAGCATGCCAGTCCGCAAACGCAATGAGTATCTTGGTGCAGCAGAGAGTGACGATGAGGGCAGTCTTCACAGCGACAACGAAGCTGCAGACAGCAGGACAGCAGGCCTAGCCTCACGAAGCTCCAAAAGACCAAAAGTGACCGCCCCCGCCGCGAATTCGGACGACGAGAGCAATGAGAGCGGCTCAGACACAGTAGATATCCAAACCCAGGCCGTAACTTTTCAAAAAGCCCCCTCCGCTGCCCCTACGACCACAGCAACACCCCCCGCCTCCACCGCCACGCCGGCCCAATCTTCCAAGAAGCGCAAAATACTCACCACGACCAAGACCGAAATTTCAAAGCCAGGTGTCATCTACCTTTCCCGCATTCCCCCTTTCATGCGCCCCTCCACAGTTCGCACCCACCTCTCCCTGCACGGCTCCATAACGAAACTCTTCTTAACCCCCGAACCACCCTCACACTACCTCTCGCGGCGTCGCGCAGGCGGAAACAAGAAACACTCCTACATCGACGGATGGGTAGAATTTAAAAGGAAGAAAGATGCGAAGATATGCGTGGATGCTATTAATGGGAAGATTGTGGGCGGGAAGAAGGGGGGCTGGTATAGGGATGATGTGTGGAATGCAAAATACTTGAGAGGTTTCTCGTGGGGTGATCTTATGGGGAGCGTGCAGACTGAGGAGAGGGAGCGGGAGGAGAGGGTTAGAGTTGGGGTGGGAAGAGAGGGGAGGGAGAGGAGGGAGTTTTTGAAACAATTGGAGCAGTCTAAGATTGAGGAGACGAGGCGTAGTAAGCGTGAGAAAAGGGAAGGGGCTGGAGGAGAAGATATGGTGGATGTACAAGGGAACAAGGGTGGAAAGGCGAAGGAGGGACAGAAGGCTGGCGATAGAAGTGGGGTGGACAGCAAGCGGACGGGATTCGAGAGGAGATTCAGGCAGAACGAGGTCAAAGGGACGGCGAGCAGAGGGACCGAACAGCCCGGCGAGGTCAAGAGGGTTCTAAGCAAGATATTCTGAAAGGTATCGAGAATCCTAAACCAGTTACCCGTATATGCTTCTCCCCAATCTACTCCCTCATAGTCTTTTTGGCCCTATCCACTCTCGCTGCTATCACTGCCGCATCAGTTGGATGTGTTCTTCTCAAAAGACTGTGGAATCCCAATATCGCAGGGGCGTGCTATTCAATTAGTATGTTGCATCAAGTCACAAGAGCCTTTCTATGTAAGACCTGCTTCCTCGAAAGGGGGTATGTGTGAAGCTGGCGAACGTCCAAGCTTTCGACGCCGCAACAAATTTGCTTCTGTGTTATAATCTCATGCTTCATCATCCGCGGGCTTCAAATTAAAAAAGCACCAAGAGTGCTCTATTAGTGATCTTAGCGCTTAGTCTAGTGTGAGGTTGTGAGCCAGCCTTTGTACGTGGTTTTCGGCAGCTGAGTGACTCATTGCTTCCACTTTCCCACTTCATATATTGCAATAAGGATACAATGGCCATTTCATTCGGTATGGTTTAAATGGTAACATCGTACGCTCTCAGTCCTCCGAATGGTTGATAGTACCGTACAGCTCCGAGTTCGATTCTTGGTACCGATCAGACACATATTTTTGCCATTTGGTGTTTTCTCCCCTCCAATTATCTGCTGGCTAGCCGAGTGACAGCCCCTTCAGAAAGATCAATTGGCGTCTTGACTAACAATGGGAAAGGTCTGCTGCCTGCGCTATCGGAAAAGGCGTGACCTCAGAGTTCTCATCCAAGGATGTCACTTGTGAGTGTTCACTACATTCATTAAGATTGTATAACAGCCCTGTTTTTCTGACGCAAAGTATAGGGGACTCCGTGCCTGCGGATATTTGGAGCCTGTATGTGTCCTTGATGTTGGCATGATCGAAAAAGATATCATTACTGACATTTTAAATAGTATTGAAGGCATTCCCGGTATTTGCGTTGCATTCTTACCAGCTCTACGCTCGCTCTTCTCGGGCCTAACACAATGGACAACACATCTGCTCTCACGAAAACCCTTATCGTATCGTATGACTATATCAAAAGACCAAACAACCCAAATTATAGTCAACGAAAACCCTTTAGGAAGCTTGACATCGATCCGGCTATTGACACCGACGGAGAGTATCTCATGCCCACGAACAACATCGCCGTCAAAACCATGACTGCGGTTTCATTCGGGCCGCAAGATAGTATGGGCGTTATAGACTCGAGTAGCATTTAGGATAGCTGAGGGTGATTAGATCAATATATGTTCCATTTTGGGATGTTTCGCGGACATGTTGTTTAGTAAAATACATAAAGAATGATTGTGCCTTGTCCTCTATATAGACAGCCAAACTAGACCGTTCAGCTCGTGTTATACACTTTCCAGTAAAGTTTGCAATCTACTCAGGCTGGCTTTCGCCCCACGGCCACGAGCTTCCGGATGTTCCACGCTGCCCCTGGCTTGACGCGTCTCTGCGGCAGCCTTCGCAAGCATTATCCGTAGCTCTTTAATCTCTTCTAGTATTGCCCTGTACTGATCTACAATCATATCTATCAACTCCTTATAGATTAATAGTGATACGTCTATATGATAGCTGAGGTCGCCGGACTCGAACTATTTGCCCTCAAAGGAAATGTTCTGTAGCCCGGCCCTTTCGAAGATTTTGTCAAGCTCCTCGGGCCAGCTTCGCAGATCCAGTAAACAATATCTATAAGATTATAGTCAGAAGTACTTACGAAGGAGAAGGTGCGTATATCAAGTCTTAAAGCTAATACTGCAGTCCTTCCAATTCACCAGTTGAGCAGGCCGACTAGATAGTAGTTGCTACTCGATTTTGAAGGTCAAACTCTCCCCATTGCAAATAGCCGCCAGGCTCTATAGACAATGAAGCACGTCAATATTGAGGATAAGGATAGCAGGGGATAGCTATTTTTAAGATTTTCATAAGGCCCGCTGGGAGAATAAAACGTAGTCAGTATCTTTAAGAGGTTGTCAAGGACTGCCGTAGGATCGTTCTGTTTAAGTACCAGCGTGATATAGCGCACGTGGATGATATTGTATTTCTCCACTATATCCTCTGGAGGGTCTTTAAAAACGTCTTAACAGGAGAAGATGATATTGGAGGGAAGCGACTCTTTGGATGGAGTTTGATTGAGACTGATATCTAGCCCCTTAAGCTGAGTAGCTTGGGGATGCTGACGAGCGAAGTCGAGCACCCATATCCTAATGAATTCTCGTTGACGCATCTATCCGGTATTGGAGCCTAAAAAATCGGGGCCTCATGTATAACCTGTCCCTATCCCCACATCAGCAACTTTGAGCTGCTCACCAACCACGGGAATCGTCGGATGTAGTAGTTCATGTGCGCTCATCCGAAAGAAGTGTTGGAGATTGAGCCCGACAGCAGTGTTAGAGACTGAGCTACAACTTGACGACAAGAGGAAGAAGGGTACCTAGCAGAAGCCGCGTAACTTCGGTTCAAGAGGTAGTCATCAGCGTTGGGTGCGTTATCAGTCGTCATTTTCAATTGGTCTGGCGAGGATTCTATGTAGAGGAAAGAGCGGTCACAATCCTTGGTTGATTGACTACCTTACCTTGCTCCACGATACGAAGTGCATGATCAAATAAGCAGTAGCTCCAGAGTGAATATACCTTGGTCATTCGAGTGGCAAGGGCGAAAACTCTTATCTCCTTAGCCACTCTTCTATCCAATCATCTTGGCTTCCAGAACAAGAAGTCTGGACCTCGTCGATTCGATATGACACCGCGCTAAAACCACACAGAATTCTCACGCAATGGTTGTTCTTCTTCCAGTTTTATCTTATTGTTGCGTGTGGTATAAATATAACGCGGACTATGGATAATGTACCACCCACTCGCCACCCTCTCAGAAACCCTTAGCTTGTGCCAGCCACCAACAATCGCCGATACATTGCATCATTTTAGATCTAGGTGCCCGACGGAATCGGAGTGAGGGGGTCACTTCCAGGAGTTGGGTCGGGGTATGTCAAATCACCACAGTTGGCAGCACACCCGACGATGCGGTTATCAGGCACTTGGAAGTTATAATCCTGCATTCCAACGGTGTAATAGCCGTCAGAGCGCTGTGATGAGTTGGGTACATTCGTTCCTGAAAAAGTAGTATGTCAGCAATCTGAAATCGCCGGGTTTAGATCGCAGGTGCTGGACTTACCACTGCGTGGTGTGTTGCAGGATCTGCGTATATACCCATTTACTTGAATGTTCCTCTGGGCGGCCCAGATCGCGTGGCAGTTTTGGTCAGTCCACGTGCAGGTACTGCTGAGCGTTAGCTGCAATACTCCCTGATCTTACTGGGTGTTCTTTACATACCCTGTGTCGGAATTTGACGTGCACATCTGAACGTCCTGCGCGCCTCCAAAGCTGTGATCGTAGGTCAGAGATCCCGTGGCCGATGCGTCTTTATTGAACCAGAGAGGGATCTGCGCCTGGATGGATCCTCCGAAGTTGTTGTCCCAAGTTGTGGTATCCGTGGTACACGTTGAGTTCAGGTTGATGTTGACCTCGCTGCAGGAGCTTGTAGTGGCGCAGTCGATGACTTGGCCTGGATACTCGCCATTAGTCATTGCCGCGATCTGTTGTGGAAGCCAATTGTTTTGTCCTTACCTGAATTTTGCCAGTTGGCATATGCAGCCTGGTAGTTCACAACAAAGAGGTCTGTCCTGGATGTGGTTGACTTGTCAGCTGGTATTCGACCAGTCTTATAGAATGGGGATGTGTTACCAGCAGTGGAAACGGACGACGGCGGGAGTGGTCAGTCCGTTGTCGCAGGATGATGTAACGTATACTCCGTCGCCATCATTGTATTGACTGGCACCGGTGGCGTAGCTGGGGTCGTTGGTGCAGTCGGGGAAGTAGTTGGCGAAGCTTCCAACATTCCCTATCCGCTTCTCCAAGGTAGGTAGGTCTTCAAGGATAGCTACTGGGGAGGCTCCAGACAATGCTGGGGCGAGGACTGCCAGCCAGCCGAGAGATGTGGTAAGCATGGCGTGAAGGACTAGTAGAATTGCTGTTGCGATTGCCCAGAACGAAAGAGTTGGGGATGCAGTAAGAGAGTCTCTAGAATCTTAGTATTGATGTGTGGTCTGAAGATTTTGATGATGGTGCCTGGAAGAGAAGGTGCGGAACCCTCTTTATACGTGAATGATGAGACTCATCATCGACGTCTCCAAGACTTGAAACGGTGTGATCAATTACCAGCCGTCTCAGGGTTGCTGTTCGTGGCTGGATATAGCAGCAACACCGGCAATACGAGCACGACCATCCTCTTTTGCTTAGCCACACATGTTGGAATTGCTCACTAGACTATATATCTGGCTCCATGACGAGTGCATAGGTTTTACTGCCAGCTCCAAGCATTTTTTTTACGATATTTTTAAAATCCGAGTTTCAGCATCGCCACATTTGGGAAGCAATGTTGTGTATCAGGTTTCCGGAGCATAAGCAGCTTCAGATCATTTAGAATGAAGAAATTGTATTCCATCCCTTTGATATTCTGATCGCAGTCGTGTGCTCCTTCCGAAAATAGACGAGAAGCATAAGATCATCGGCGGCTATGCGGAAGAATATCGATTTGGCCCCCAATACTAAAACATAAAATGAACCTAAGATCATGACATGGGCAATCGATATTCGCAAGGCCCACACTCACGAAATTACACCTTCACTCGGCGCAGGATTTCGACGAGCTGGATATGCAAGCTGAACCCAATGATGACGCTGTTACGCCTTCACAGCTGAAAAAGAGTGTGAGACATGAGACATAGGGCAGCCCTTCGGCCTCACTATTGGTACTTCTTTAAAATGAAATAATGTCGGGAAATGTGAAACACAGCTGAAATCGAAATGCTGACATGCAAATTTAGAAAAAGGCCTCCTGCCGTTCGGGCGAAGTCCCCCATAAACCGCCCTCGGCGTACCTAGCTGAGTAGGTAGTGCAGAGTAATGACGAATTTCCCACTCTAATTCTCGAGGGTGCTTATGGCGCTATAGTGAACATCCTCGGCCGAGAAGGATTCGAAGTCCGATTGCAACCTGGCAATTCAAAGTGTTTGAAGCAAAAGTAAAAGAAGTTCGTCGAGTGCGAAGTTGGAAGAGATGGACGCCCCCCTTAGCGCCCAGTAGTAATGGCTGAGTACTTGGACGAGTTTGAGTATGTATGACGTTCAGGCTATATGAGGAATCGTCACGAGAACGTGCAGCCGTTCAATGGTGAGGGGATTGAGAAGGCAATGCTGTGCGTTCTTCGATAGGCCATGGATCCTCAGTGGAGCATAGAAGCGATAATTAGACTGTGAAAAAGTCAGAACGTTTGATACGCTGGACGCGAGAGTAGACGTAGCATAAGCTGACAACGCAAATCGTAACGCTGGACTGGATATTTGGTTCGTCGTGAAGTTCCCAAAAGCAACTCGTTGAGGCCATAGGTAGTAGAAGGATTCACCCCCTAACCGGCTGCGCCCCCTGACCGTCTACTTGCTCTAGGTCTGCAAATCGGATGTTTGATAAAACACTTTTGCGTACAAAGTAGTATACCTCATAGATCTCTATTATTTTTGTACGTAAACCTTTGTTGAAGCTCGTCTGGTTGGCGAGCTATAGAGCTCTGCAGATTTTCGCCTTCTGCGCCCCTAGGAGGCCCCTAGAGCTTTGCCCCGGAGTAGAAAGATCGGCAATTCTGGGCCTCAGTCCTACAAGCCTGGCCGGTTAGGGGGTGCAGCCGGTTAAGGGGGTGAATCCTTCTATACTGACGCTATGCGGACGTCCACTACCATATCTTCTTGAGCACCATCCCATCCTCCCTCAAAAAACCCCCCACAATCCCCAATATCTCAGCCGGCAACCACCTCCCCGTCTCCCTCTTAGTAACACAATCCACAATCTGCAGCCCCGCCTGCACGAACCTCTCCTCCCATACCTTCAGCTCCGCTTCTTCTCCGTCTAGCTGTTCCTGAGCCTCGAGATTCGCATAGTAATCGCTGGTCACCGGGCTCCAATACACGTAGGCTGTGGTGCTTTCGATTTGGGCTTTTGTGTTTTTGACGGCGATGCTGGCGGTCGTGAGGTAGAGGAGGGAAGAGGTGAGTTCGTGGGTGGGGTTGGGTGGGAAAGATGACATCGCTATTAGTATTGTGGTGGGATGGGGGATGTAGCCGATGTTTGGGCAGGTTTCATGGAAGGAATGGTTCGTTTTGCAACGTCCACAAGAGTATGGACCGAGGCTCGCGAGGAGTCTACAAGGCTACTAACAATGTATGGAGATAGATTTGTAAGGCTTTTGCTTTGCTAGAATTATGACACTCGATGGGCTCACTTCCCACTGATTAGTGATCTCCATTTACAACACCATTCCCATTTCGCAAGGCATCCAGTTCTTCGACCCTCAGTCTGTATAGATGCTGAGCTTCTTTTCTCCTCCTGTTGACAAACACCAGCTCTTCCTGTACTTGCTCCTGCCGCCTAAGCAGGGCTGCTTCCTCGGCTATCTGCAAAGTTCTGAGGGAATCTTCCTTGATCTGCTCATCTTCGAGGGCCGCAGATGCCTCGGTTGTCTTCTGCCGAAGGGTCTTAGCCCGCTGTTGGTAGCCTCCGTTGACCAGAGCGAGCCTCTTCTCCAATTTATTGCCTTTTTCTGCGTCCTCCGCGATCGTAGCTTGGACCTTATCAAAGGCCTCAATTATGGCCTGCCTCTCATCGACTTCGTCTTCGTCGTAGCCTAACAATCCTGGCAGAGCTGAAGACGTATTGTGCAAATGCTCCCATGAGTCCTCGAAATCCTGGAGCCTCTTCTCCTTGTCGCCAGATGGTAGCTCAAGTGCAATCTCCAATCGAGCCTTGTTCAATTCCTCATCATCAAAGATCTCGAGTGGCCTTGATGATCCCTGGACCTTGGCTCCAGGTGAAGGATACTTCAATGCATCATTGGCTATCAGAAGTGCGGTTTCCCTGGCTATCAATGCTTCAGCCGAATCCGTGACATCTGAAGAGGCCTTAAGAAGCGCATCAGTATCAACAATTGTGGGACGCGGTAAGCTTCGTTGCATTACTTGAGTCCGCCGCTTGAATTCTGCTCGCTCGGCCGCCTCACGGAGAAATTCGTTGCGTCGATCTCGCTCTGCAGCATCTTCTTCGGATAACTCACCCTCTCCGTCGGCTTCTTGTTGCTCCTCTGGCAGCTCGAGATCAAAATCTAGGGCTTTGGGCTTTGGCAACGCTGCGAATTGCGACTTCAGCTGTGACAGCAAAGCTTGTTCTCGCAGCTTGATCTCTTTAGGCGTATTACCAACAAGCTGCATGGCTCCAGGATCATCTTGGTTGATGGCAAAGTTATCTCGAGGTGTGCGCATTGGCGTCGCCCCTGGACCACGAGGTCCCCGCATAGGCGTTGCTCCAACGCCATTTGCACCTCCTTGACGCATTGGTGTTGCCATGGGGTTTGGGGTAGCGACAACGTGCTTTCTTGGGGCGACACCATCGAAGCCTGTAGACTCGTTACCCTCGTGTAAGGGTGTATTCTCTCCACCAAGTAACGATGATTGTGTTTCTGTCAAAGCACGGATGTTGCGAATTTCGTTTGCAATGTGATCTTCCTGTGGGGGTGCTCTCGGGGTCCGTATTGGTGTACCTCCTACGATGCCTGTGTAATTGCCTATAAAACCTTTCGTAGCCTCGTTGTCACCCTCGCCAGCTAATCGATGAGCTTGTTCACCGACCATGCCCATCTTTACGATGTCTTCGAGCTCTGCCTCACCTACCTGGGGAGCGGGTAGGTTCAACGACCTCCTCTTGCTGCTTTGCTCGGCCTCTCGAATCCGTTGCATTTGACCAGCTTTCGCTGCTGCTGCAAAGGCCGCTGAAGGGCCTGGCTTATCACCTTTCTGCTTTTTTCTCTGCGTATCGTCCTCTTGGTCACCCTTTCGCTTATTGGCCAACTGCTGCTTTCTAGGATCGAAGGCTTCGCGCTGCTTTTCATTAATCTCCATTTCCTCCTGAGTATCGTAGAAGCCAGGCGCAGCTTTCTTCTCGAAGGGAATATCGGCATTATAGTCCATCTGGCCCTTTTTTCGATTAACAATCTTGATGTTGATGCCGGCATTCTTCAGCTCTCGACGCTTTTGTAGTAACGCTAATCTTCGAGACTCTTCGAGCTGACGCTCACGAGCTTTTCGCTTAGCCTTCTTTCCTTGCGTATTGGCGAGTCGAGCGCGAGCTTCACTAAGCATCTCCTTCTCATCTTCGTCGAGGTCTATGGTATCAGGCCGAGCAGGTTTGGATTCCGGATCTGGATCCAGCTCTCCAGGTCGTAACCGCCTCACATCGTCCGCACTCGGCGCCGCGGTCTCGCCTCCAGCCGGACCACCCAAGCCCAGCTCGTCGTTTTCTCTCGCCTCAGCCTCGTCGAGTAGCTTTTGATATCTTTCCAAGCACTGCGTAGCCGTCCTCCCTACCATAGGCGCGATAGTCCTCCATTGCGTTGGCATCAGCTTCGCCAGATGTAGCAGCTTCTCATCTTCCTCCTTCGACCACTCGATCTTCCGGATGCTGGGATCCAGCCATTCCACCCATCTTGCTTTGCACTGTTTTGGCGTCTTACGCGCGAGGAGGGAGGACACGCGAGCCCACTGGTTGAGGCCATACTTGGAAACCGAAGCTTTGAGGACCTCGTCCTCGATGTTAGTCCACACTCCGCCCTTGACAACAGGCATTGTTTCAAACTGATCGAAGAAGTAGAGCGTAAAATGAAAGGAGTGAGCACCTCAGATGGATTTGGGGATGTTGTAGAGAATGACTTTCATTAAGCAATTCTAGCCGTTGGCACTAGAAGGGTCTATCCCCCCGGCAACCCCATAGGGCTGAGTTTCACATATCCAAATTTTCTGTGTTTATTCGTCTCTTTTTCAACATAAACCACTGTTTAGCAACCCCATAGGGCTGAGTTTCATATATCCAAATTGTCTGTGTTTATTCGTCTCCTTTTCAACATAAACCACTGTTAAGCAACCCTTACAAGCTTCCCACGTGCCTACGAGACCCTCCCTCCCCTCAGACCCACCCGAACTATCACCGGATGAGCGTCTTGAGCTTGCTCATAAGCGCTGGAAAGAAGATATGACCATTCCAGTTGCTAAAATTGCTCGAAAGCACGGTGTCCCACGAAGCACTCTACAAGGTCGAATAGATGGCGCTGTCTCAACAACAGTACGGCAGCAGAATCAGCAAAAGCTCTCCCCCGAAGAAGAGACAGCTCTACATGATTGGATCCTACGTCTTCAGGCCTGGGGCTGGCCCGCACGGGTGGAACAAGTACGCAAAATGGCTCAAGAACTCTTGACTACTAAGGGGGATACAAAGCTTTTGGGAAAGAATTGGACTCAGAAGTTCCTCAGTCGTTATAAGGACATTCGGACTAAATACATCCCTCCATTGGACAAGGAACGTGCTTTGGCTCAGGATCCTACTATTCTTAGTACTTGGTTCGAGCTCTTTCTACGGATTAAGACAGAATACAAGGTAGAAGATGAGGATATCTGGAATATGGATGAGAAGGTGATGCAAGGCATTATTGCTAAGCCCAAAGTCATGATCTCTCGGCATGAGAAACAGCAACATATGACTCAGTGTGGCAATCGCGAATGGGTGTCTCTATTGGAGTGCATTTCTATGAGCGGCAGAGCGCTACGGTCCTGGATCATCTTCAAGGCAGGGATGCAGCAGAAGGCTTGGAACGACGCCTATCCTGAAGCTCATATCTCAACAAGCGAGAAAAGCTGGACCGAGAACGAGATCTATCTATGGTGGATCGAAAGATGTTTTGACAAAGAGTCAGCAATTGGCCAGAAAGGCGAGTACCGCATTCTTTGCGTTGATGGGCATGCTTCGCATATATCGACGGCTGCAATTGAGTACTGCATCACCCGCAAAATTATCGTTTTGTGCCTTCCTGCCCATACGAATCATTTGCTGCAACCATTGGATGTTGGTGTTTTCGCACCGTTGTCAATTGCGTACAAAGATCACGTCCAGCGAGCAACACGACTCGGCACTTGCTATTCTAATGATAAGACCGGATTTTTGGAGCTCTATCGGTTGGCAAAGCAAGACGCTATTACATCAGACAGTATCAAAAAAGCTTGGTCAGCAACTGGACTCTCACCGTTTAATCCACAAGTAGTGCTAAAGCACTTCCCTCCACCAAAAAAGCCAGAGCAATACGAGCAATATCATATCGTCATCCGCCCTACTACACCACCGGAAGGAACGATTACGAGGATTAACAAAGACGGCGAGACCAAAATTGCTATGACACCTGCCACCGTCCTACTGGTCCAACAAATACTCCGCCAAGCAATTGCGGAAGGCATTAAGCTGGGGGGATGTTCTCCAAAAAGTGAGCAAAGCTGTTTGTTTTGCTATGGCCAAGCATGCTATTCAGAACGCCACAACTAATGAGCTTTTGGAATTAAATAAGAGGAAGGAACGCAAGGCTAACCGCGCTAAAGGCAATTGGGGTAACGCCCGGGTTATGAACCAAGAGGTCATTGACCAACGGAAAAAAGACGCCGCTGACGCATTCGATGAGAAGAGGGCTCAATTGGCTACAAAAGAATGGAACAAAGAGGAGAGAAGGCTACGAGCCCTGGGACCAAATATCTTCGCCCCACCGCGTCCACCTAATACACCAAGAAGGCGTGTCCCAGCTACTTTTTCACCGCCAACGAGCCCACTGCGCCTCATGTCTCCTCGGCCGAGACATCCGCCAAGACGTCGCAGAATGATAGTGACATTGCCAGTGAGGGTGACTACTCAGGAGCTACAGCAGGGTCGGTGGGCAGGGCAGCAGCAGCAGCAGGAGGGCCAGGACCGAGGGCAGGAGAGCTCTGAGAAGCCTCAGAATCAGCCAATGGGAAGAGGGCAACGTGTCAGAAAGCCTCGTAGGGCTGGTCAATAGATAGAGAGCTTTTTAGAGTCGATTAAGTCAGAATCTGCAATAAAATCGACTTCCGCAGTTTTAAATTTAAATTCAGCCCTATAGGGCGGGGGTGAACCCTTGGCCGATGTCAGCCTTAATTGACCTCGACGTCACACATGCGGTATTCATCCTGGTCTCTACAACTTCAATGGCGCTTTTCAGCTGTAATTACGCATCAAGAAATGCTACGCAAAGCCTTCACCAACGGCGGCAGATTTGCGCCCTCGTTCTACGCCTCAGCTAAGCCTCACAAGGTCCCAATCACCCGATACTCCTCAACACAAACCAGCAACTCCGATAAGTCAACACCAGAAACCAAAGTATGTCTCGTTCTCCACCATAGCACTGAATCTTGTCCCTAACAATTCTAGAATGAGAACAAAGACAGATTAAAATCCGGAGCGGACGAAGCGTCTAAGAAAAAGAGGAAGACACAAGCAGAGCTGGACGAGGAACTGCGCCAAAAACTCGAAGGCATAGCTGGGGATGGTGGCGAAGCTGGGATGGAGCTCGAGAATGGGCAGCCGGTATCAATGAAGAGAGGCGTGAAGGAAAACATGTTTCGGTATATATGAGAGCAACATGGACCTCGAATATGCTCAAGTAATTATTCCAACCACGAACCAAAATGAATATCCAAGTCTAAATGATGATGGAAAGTCAATCAGCAAAGATAGTGTATGACTACTCCTTGTCAAAATGTGTACCGAAGGTAGATAGGGAACTATTCTTGATCGATTATTAAGCTGCCAATGGCACCATCAACACCAGGGCTTCTGGCCCACGATCTCTAGATTGCGCCAAGTATGTTCGTGGTATTGGCAGGAACCTGGAATTATGTGAACATGGAAAGAAGCGCTAGCCATACTGTATGGGGTATCTCGAACACCAAATAAACCACCAAGACACCTCGTTAGCTTCTGAATTACTTTGGACAGTAGCCAGCGTAAGACATATGCCACACCTTGTTCAATCTCCACGTATGTACCGCATTCGTAATTCGTTCCTCTGTAAATCATTATGGTGTATCCCCCTCTTTCTTTAAATCAAAGATCAGGATCACTCTCTTCTATCTCCTCCCCCAACTCCCCTTCTTCATCCAACTGCATCAGATAATTCCTCGCCCGCACCATCGTAATAGCCACAGCAAGCGCATGCCACACACCCTGTCCCGTTATCTTCCAATCACACGTAATCAGCGTCCTAATTGGCTTCCTCGGAATGCTCGAATCACAAGTCACGATAGCCACCACACTGTACTTGATCACAAAGCCAAAGAGCGTGGGCATATCATGTAAAAAGACTTGGTGCTGATCATCCTCACGAGATTCAGGGTGGCGCCATTTCTCGCGGTATTGACGTCCGAGTGAGTGCAGCTGATCGGTAAGGCGGCTGACAACACTTTCGACTGTTTCTCTAGGCTTTGCAGAGGCAATGGCGATGTTGGGGATATGTTCTTTGTTACGCAATTTGCCGTCCTGGAGGGTCCATTTGTAGTAAGCGTTGAGTTCGCGGAGGAGCGGTCTTTCAGGCTGGACGTTCTGGCCGTCAACGTAGGAGCCGGCCGAGATGAGTTTTGTAAGTGCGGCGGCAGCTGGAAGCAAAACAGATCAGCAGAGATTTTTAGTAGAGAGGGGAGGGCGAGTTGCCTACCATGGCCACTGGAGGTATGAATGTTGTTGATGAAGACTTGGTTTTCATCCTGGCTGAAGAGCTGATCTGGGAAGGTTGAGAAGTCTAGAGTCCAGGTCGAAATGAGCAATGGCTCTGCGCCACGCTTTTGGAGCTTGTTGAACAGCCATATTTCTTCATCGGTCCACTCTTTGATGCGCGGATCGTTGTAATCGAGGTAGCGATCGTTGACATCCTTGAGAGCGCGTTTGGTATTCGCAGCTTTATCCTCGCCTTGGTAATCCTCGACCAAAGTGAAATCGTGGTCGTGCTCAATAGTAGGAAGTGGCTCGTCATCCTCCACATAAGTCTCCCCTTCAAGATCACCCGTGGTCTTCTCCTTCTGCTCCTTGCCAAAGAGGCTAGATAGAAGTTCTAAACTCCAGAAGCTCTTGCGCTTCTCCTTGCTAGGACTCTTGGTGATCCTGCTCCCCTTGACTTTATGAAGGTTTACAGTGTTTGAATCATTCTTCGGAGTAGGCCCCTCAAGCCACTGTTGGGTGCGCTTGATAGGACTCATAGTGCGACGATCCAATGGGTGCTCTGGCTCAGGCGTTGAAGTAGAGTTGATCGAAGAGGGCGTGCGGTCCTTGCTAGTGGGGGTAGTGATGCCGCTGGCCCTGGCGAAGGCGGAGAGGTAAGCCATGCTGCAGACGTCGCTGTTGTAGGGAGGCTATATATACGTAAACGAATTTGCTGAGCTTGAGGTGTGGACGTGGAAGTTGGCGACAGAGGTTGGCTAATAGAAGGAGGAGGTTGGGGTGTACAGCGCGGGTGAAACTGCAAGAAATTGCGAGGCGGCCATTATTGTTGATCTCACAGTTGCTTTTGATTCACCGCGGTGCCGGGGCACCAGCAGCGGTATTGTTCTAGGCAATAGCAGCTGTCTGAACAATAGGACTTGGCGAAGTGAATGTCGGGTTTAGACGGCGCTAACGGTCAATCCATGACGTCCAATCATCTACTATTGTTTCATCTGCAAAGATGTCTCATATGCATGATGCCTTACTACCTGACAAAGGGGGGACTCCTCAAACGCACGCTTACTTGGACCAGAGGTGTAAGACTCTCAATGATAATTCTATCTATATAGTTCACTTGCGCTTTTCCTGGTCTGCCTCCTGCCCTTTCATGACCCATTGGCTATGCATCTTTTGATATTCCTCTTCGCCCTCCTACACTCGACTGTCAGATCGTGGTCATAACCCAAAAGACTGAGAATTTCTGACCTTAGTTTGCATCTTCTTCTTCATCTCAAACGGCTCCGGGACATCCAAGCCCTTCTGAATAGCAGGCCTGTCGTTGATACGATCCGACCATTGGCCAAGAAGCTTGAACTCCTTGACGTTCACCCCAGCCCACACGTCCCAGTTGACCCAGGAGAAGCATGCCAGGTCAGCAATGGAGATTTTATCCCCCACGATCCATGGGGCCTTTGAGCCAGCCTTGGACTGCTGCTCAAGCCTATCCTCGAGCACTTGGTACAAGCGCTTCGTCTCAGTCTGGTAACGATTGATACCATACTCAATCTTCTCCGGAGCGTAACGGAAGAAGTGATTCGCTTGACCCTGCATTGGCCCCAGTCCACTTTGCATCCACACCAACCATTCTACCATTTCCCAATACTCATCGGAATCATAGGGGAACGACAGCTTGTGCTCTTTGTCGTACCTCTCGCACAAATACAACATCATTGCACCAGACTCGAAAATGCGCTTCTCCCGCGGTTCGCCATCTGAAGCGGGCGTTCGATCGACGAGAGCAGGGATACGTCCATTGGGGTTGATCTTGAGATACCAGTCTTCCTTTTGGAAATTCTTACTGATCTGTATGTTTTCCACTTTGTATGGTAGGCCAAGTTCTTCTAGAGTGATGCTGGCCTTTTGTCCGTTGGGCGTGCCGGATGTGTAGAGAACGATGTCTAGTTTCGGAAGCGCCATCTTGAAATTGTACCAAATAAATGAAATGTACTCGCGTAGAACTCCAATTGTATAATTTGAGATTCAGTTGATCAAATGAAAGCCAAAGAATGGAAAACAAACTGCTAAACGACGTTTAATTCGAACCAAAAGCACTGCTCATTGCTATGACGTGTGATCTGCACTCTTCCGCGGCCTTCCTCTGAAACCCCTTCAGTATGGGCAAGACAGCCCCAGTGACGAATGAGAGGAGACCGGATCATTTCATCAAGAACGTCAAGATGCTCTAGCAAACGTTGACTGAGTAAAGACTGGAGAGCTTAGATCGAACGTGACTGACGAGATCCGGGGCCAAGCAGTGGCGGCTTTCCACTCAGAATATTGCGCCTTAACCAGGTCAAGATCTCAAGAATGACAGCGGGTCAAGAGAAATCATCAAAGAGATATCAGGTCTTGCTCGTGAACGATTATCATTTGGAAATGGCAGCCGGCCAATCCGCAAGACATACCTTGCCAGACCCGACTGCTTCCATGCTCGCTTCTATTTCTAAATTACAATGCTGCTAGTTGTTCAGGATCATGCGTAGCCATGTCTCACCACTAGCTTTCTTCCCAAGCCGGATTCTACGTCTGTGTTAGCACAAGTTCTATTCAAGACGAACTAAGGTTGTCTCACCTTTCTCAAAATGACGAGTCCTTCAAGATTACTCGCCAGACTGAGGTATTGTTCATCCTCCAGCTCGGCTCTCTCCCCATAAGCCAGCAAGACAGGCGTACTCTGCGTCTGCCAGCCCGTGATCGTCTTTGGTCGACCGGCTTGGCCAACAACGTCTACAGCCTGACCCACGCGCACATTGACCTGTAAAGGTTGCAAGTTCTCATCGAGCGTTACAAGGAACCTTGGATGCATCGCAGTGACGATGAAGTATAACAGATAATGCGATTCCGCGAGGATGAATTGCTTAGCGTCGATCATGGCGACAAGGACTGTGAGCAGACCAGCAGCGGCAACCCGTGAGAGAATCTGGCGATCAGTGTGGAAGGGATTTATTGACATGGTGCCTTTGCCCATGTGCAGGAGACCTTGGGCTATTCGCACCATGAATAACGAATTTTGATCGCGGTGATAGTAGCTTGCCAGCTGTCTTAGGAGCTGTGCTAATCTGGCATTGTTTGTACCTGCGCCAAGAAGGCCCATGGCGAAGATGGCATTGATAGCCACGTCGTTGTCGTTGTCGTGGCTGTATCTTGAGAGGGTGTCGTAGACTTTCATCTGAGGGTTGCTGGGACTAATGAGGCCCATTGCAAGCGGTACTGCTTTCCGAATGTTGGCTTCGCCATAGTGCATGAGATGGCCAAATTGGCGTAGTACCATCTCTTGGCCTACTTCCTCACCCATCGAGATTAAGGACAGACCTAGGACAGCGTATGTCTGAATCAGCTCGTCTCCTTTCTTGTCATCGCCATCCTCGATATGGTCGTTGCATAGGTGCAGCAGCTCCTGCAACTTCAGGACCGTTCCGGTGCCGGCCCATGCGCACACTTCTGCAAGCACGGCTGCCGGCTTCGCCATGGGGTGGTCGATGGCTTTCAGGGTCTCCAGAATGACTTCAACTTCTTCTTGGCGTCCAAAGAAAAGCAGTGCGAGACCAAGTGACATGAAGCGTGTCCACTTATCCTTCAGTTGCTTTTGTCGCTCTTCGTCCAGCAGAGTTGTAATGATGGCCTCGCTAACACGGTCATTTGAAGAGCCAACGAATATGAGACCCAGAGAAAGTGCAGCCATGGCCGAGAGCTGCATATCCAGGGATGTGTCCTCCACGATGGGCAAGAGTAGCTCCAAGAGATTTTCCTTATTCGTGCCCGCATATGACAGCCCCAGACCCATGATCGAAGCCATCCGCATCTGTATGTTCTTCGCTCCAATGTTTTCTTCGGTGCTGAGTAAAGCCATGGCAGGCTCTGAGTCCATTCGTACCCCAGAGTTCAGAATACCAATGGCAAGGAGTGCGCCAGCCCTGATCTGGTCCTCGCTTGCGTAGGTGAATTTGTCGATTTGATCGAGACCATTTTCAATGTCCCATCTCAGCAACATGCCTATTGATGCTGTTGTTGACATCATGCCATCATCTTTGGTTTTCCAGACCCAGCTTGTCTTCTCACCCTCGGCCGCACCCAGCATCATCTTATCATTGCCGAAGCCCGCGTTGGTGAAAGCGTTAACGAAAGCACTGGCGAGATTATGTCTCGCTGAATCCACGTTGGTGAGTCCTGCCGTTCGAGTGCTCTCAAGATGGCTCTTATAGATATCTTCTGGCATTTTGGGGTCGAGAATGTTCAGTTCCTTTGCCAACGACTTGAAGTGATCAGGTAGCTTAGTATTATTTAGGCATTCTAGCAGCTCTTGGTCGTCTAGCAGCTCTTGGTCTTCTTCGCCTTCTAGTGGAGGCTCTAACCATATTTGCTGTCGTGCAACCAGGAGTGCCATTTGCTTTTTCATTGCCACATCGGGTGTTGAGTCGAAGTCTTTGTAGATAAGTTCGAGGTCGTTGAGCCGTATTGCGAGAACCATAGCTTGTGGTAGCTTATTGTAGTGCTTGTAGACATCGTGTGCGGTCCGTAGGAATTGCTGATCTTCAGGGTATGTGAGGAGATTGACCATGCTGACCATGTAGAGGCATACCCTGGGATAGGTGTTTTCGTCCAGATACTGCGGTATATCCTGTATTCTCTCCAGCTCGCTCAACAGATCCACAGCATCGGCTTCGGCGTTATGACTAAGAAAATATGGTACGAGAACTTTCGACAGATCGTTCAGTTCTTGAACATCTTCATCGTCAGTCATTTTCCGCTGATAATCTTGCCCAATCTCTAGCGCTAGATGTCGGACATATTCGTGGCCCCATGAGCCAAGATCTTCGGAGGGAGCCAGAAGTCGATATTTGAGAGTATCCAGCTTCTCCTCGTCTCCTTGTGTCATTCCAAGCACAGAGAGCACATCTGCAAGTGAGTCCTTGTTTTTTCCACTTGGCCATTGCTCAAAAGTCTTCGTCAGGTCGTCGTAATGGGGTCGAAGAAACTTGAGTGGTTTTGGTACAGCCGTCATGGAAGAGGTAGAGGTCTTGATGAAGTCTTTGATTGCGTGGAGTGAAGGTATATAGAGACTTGTATCTGGTTCCTATACATCGATGATAGTAAGCAACTTTGCTGAACACGGGTTTGGCAAGACTCAGTACCTGCAAGCGTGCAACAAGCATCTCAAGTTCATCTTTGAGGTTCTTGTCTTCTTCATTCAGTTCCTCTGTTCAAGTGGAATCAGCGCAGGTTCAACGAGTCATAGCTAAAGACATTGTACCTTCTTCAGGCTTATCCCCCTTCGTGCCGTTCACTATCGGCTTGCCATCCTTGTCCTTCTTTGTGTCATCGACCTTCTTTTGCTTGTCTGTAGGCTTCTCTTCTTCGGCCTTGCCTTTGCCCTTCTCAGCAGCTGTTGGGGCCCCATTCTCCTTGGCCATGCTGGCCGCCGATGACCAGTGTAGAAAGGTTGATTACAAACAGATGAAGTGCTGAGTGACAGGGAGCTTGAGAAGTGTTAATGATGGATGGAAGTATTAATGTCAAGGGCGACCTTGTTCGAGAGAGGTTTTAATCGACTAGGTCTGAGACAAGTTCGGCGGACAGCTAGTAGATGTTTATAAGATGTATCAGCTAGCGCGTCGAAGCTCTTGGGAGGCGATCTCGACCGCCTCACAAGGCTGAAATTTTTGGCGGCAACGAAATGACCGCCGAGCTCTACTAGAACCGACAATTCTTGTCACTACAAAACTTCGACGCTTTTAACAGTTCAAAATGAAGCTCGATACGAAAGCTCTCCGCTACTTGACCGCTGAGGACTGGCGAGTCCTCACCGCCGTACGTTTACCCAGCCCCCAATTCCAATATCCCCAGACTAACAGCTGACCAGAACCCCCTAGGTGGAAATGGGTAGCAAGAACCATGAAGTGGTGCCTACAACCTTGATCGTCCAACTATCCGGCCTACGAGGAGGAAGTGGAGTCCATAAGAGTATATCCACTCTCGCCAAAGCGAATCTGATAGCGCGAATGAAGAATGCCAAATGTACCTCTACCCCTCAATCTCCCACTCCCTACTCGCATACTGATAATTTTGCTCAGATGACGGCTACCGCCTCACCTACGGCGGCCTCGACTACCTCGCCCTGCACACCCACCTCAAACACACCATCCTCTACAGCACAGGCAACTGCATTGGCGTCGGCAAAGAATCCGACATCTACGTCGTCGCCTCTCCCTCAGGCCAGCAACTCATCCTCAAAATCCACCGCCTGGGCCGCATATCCTTCCGCAGCATAAAAAACAACAGAGACTACCTAAAGCACCGCACAAGCGCAAGCTGGATGTACATGTCCAGACTATCGGCGCTGAAGGAATATTCATTTATGCAGGTGCTGAAAAAAAATGGGTTCAATGTTCCGGAACCGGTGGCGCAGAGTAGACATACGGTTGTGATGGAGTTGGTGGATGCGTTTCCGCTCAGGCAGATTCAGAGTGTGCCTGATCCGGCCGGGTTATATGCGGAGTTGATTGATGTGATTTTGAGGCTGGCGAGCTTTGGATTGATTCATGGGGATTTTAATGAGTTTAATATCTTGATTAAGGAGAATGAGGCACCCAAAGAGCGTAAAACAACAATGAAGGAAGCGAACGATGATGACGTGCCCAAAGAGCATGGGACAGAAGAGAGTAAACCGGAGGGGGATCAGCAATCCAAAGAACCAGAGACCAAATCCAGCGAAGTCAAGCTCACGCCTGTCATAATCGACTTCCCACAAATGGTCTCAATCGACCACACAAACGCAGAGATGTACTTTGACCGTGACGTCAACTGCATAAAACGATTCTTCGAGCGACGGTTCAACTTTGTCAGCGATGAGTCAGGTCCCCGTTTTGCAGATGCAAGAAAACTCGCTGCAGGGAACAATGGCAAGAGATTAGATGTCGAAGTCGAGGCATCTGGGTTTTCGAAGAAGATGGCAAAGGAGCTGGAGAAATACATGCAGGCCGTGGGAGTTGACGGGGATGGAGGTTATGACGAGGATGATCCCGACGATACGCCTGATGAGTCTCATGATGAACTCAAGTAAGACATGGAAATGCCTGGCTCTCCAGATTTAGGCACAGCGTCAATGCCTCCAGGGGTTGGTATCGCTGACTTGTCAATAAGTACAAATTGATGAAGTCAGAAGCTTCAGTTCTACTTCAATGCAAGTGCGATTCCAGTGAAGAGCAAAAGAGCCAGTCTCTATTAGATCAAGTCCTAATCTAAGATACTAATCTCTAAGAGTATGAGCTAGAGCAAGGAAAGCCCAAGGTACATGAAAGAAACGTCATCGCCATGAACCTCAGAATCGCTCCAAAATGCCGCTGAAATGCGTAAAGCAAGCCGCCCATCATAAAGATATGTTGCTCGAGCCTATCGAGGCTAGATTGCCTGCCATAGTCGAACCGGTCCAAGAGATGCAGAGATTAAAGATTATTAGGTGTTAAAGTTGTGTGGCGTATAGAGCCGCTGAGAGTCCAGGTGAAACAGTCTGGCGCTCAGGTCGTATGCTGGGCGTGATGCGTGATGATAGCGTATTGGTAAGATTGGCCTTGAAAAGGCTTTCAGCTGGGAATCTGGAAAAGCTTGTGGATGCATTAGAAAACGAAAAGAACGAAGCTCGACGGTGTTGTGTGTCTGCTGGATGTGAAGCAAGATGACTCAATGCTTAGACTTGGTTGGGGATAGGACCACGTCCTCACGGCAGCTCTTGCTGGATTTGGATTTGCAGACCAAGGTGTCTTCGTCTGACGTCGAGGATGATGCTCCATCAGGAGAATCAACATCGACTGCCTCTGCAGCTGCCTTTTTAGCTGCAGCTGTAACGCTAGGGCTCTCGATCTTGATACGAGTGGTGTGTCGTGCTGGAGCTTGTGGTACATCGATGGTGGGGTTTGTGACTGAGCCTTGGAGCAGGCCGCTTGAAGCTTGACCGTAGCTGGGGGCTGAATGGGGATATGCTTGTGGATAGCCGACATAGCTTGTAAGTGTTAGCGTGGCTTGCTTTGAACATACGACTGGAGACTTACGGTGGTGAGATCGATGAGGCTTGTGATTGAGTGCTCCATGGCACATTCGAGCCGGGCGCACGGATTTGGATGGGGCTATAGCTGGAGTTCGAATTCGATACCGGCGAATACAGACGTCTCCATGGTGAGCCAGGTCCATAGACAATCTCGTTGTACTCATTGGTCTTAAATAGACGCTTCTCTGCGGTGTACGTCTTGAGCTTCTTCTGCTCCTCGGTGTCGGCATAACGAATCTGCAAGGTAGTGGCCATCTTGCCTTCGCCAAGCGTCTTGTTGTTGAAGGCGTCAATGATTTGCTGGCAAATCTCCGGAGTCTGGAAGCTAAGTCTTACATTAGCAGTTGTGGAAGCAAGGTCGGGGCCTCCGCGCGTGAGCATACCGAGCAAACCCGACTCCGCGGCTGATACCATTGCTGTCTTTCAAGATCTTGGTTGACGTGGGCTGATGATCCGGGTAGACATCCTCCGGAAAGGCTTCCTGGATGAGAGTCTCCAATCCCTGCGAACACGATCAGTCACCAAGAATCAAAATCGAGATGCGAGACGTACTTTCTCAACCATCATACGTGGCAAGTTCGAGACGTAGAGATTGGTGTTATTCTTGTCGCCCAACGCTTTGAGGCGCTGATTGTGAGATTCCTAAGATTCTGTTAGAGGTAATTCGATTCATGCAAGATGTCACTGTACCTTTGCGAACTTTGCCTCATAGCCAAGGAAGAAGAATGCACGAATGCAATTCTCAGCGTCGTTGTAGTTGTGGTACATGATGAAGCCATAGCTGCATGAAATGTCAGTAGTCTTCTCTGGACCTGCGGATAGGGGTCATATTACCCTTTGCAGGTGTTGTTGGACATTTCAATGATCGCTTTCTGACTCACAATCGGTCCGAAGCGTGCACCATAGCCCCCCAGCATCTCGTCCGTTGTGTTTGGCTGAAGTCCACGGATGTAGACATTGGTTGTTCCATTGCGGTTGTCCAATATCTTGTCCAAAGTACCACGTCCGCCATCGGGTCCGCTATGGACAGCAGGAACGGGTGGAGGAATAGCTGGGTCTTTCTGTGTCCATGCCCAAAAGTCTGCATACACGGGCACACCATCTGCATCCTTGGCTATCTGCTGGGGAAATTGGGCTTGTATGGGAGACGGTGTGGTGCTCCAAGTGGTTGGAGAGTGGCCGGAGATGACGACTGCAGGCTGGTATCCGTCGAGAGGAGTCTGTGGACTAGCTTCCTCATTTGAAGACCAGGAGCTACGACGAGGTGCAATAAGCTCTGGAATTTGATGCATGCTCTGTGCCGACGTCCAGGGATGATTTCGTGGGGCATGTGGGCCAGTTGGCATTCCGGCAGGAGGCATGCCATGATAAGCCGCTTGCTGATATTGCGTAGGTTGGGTGACAGCCATGTTGTAGGCGTTGGGGTACTGGTGGTAGTTGCCTTGAGCCGTGTTTGAGCCCGAAACCATGAAGGTGCCGTCAGGGAGTTGATAGAGCATTGGACCACTGGACTGTTGTCCCATCATGGCATTCATATTGGGATCGTTCATTTGCATGGCTGCGTTGCCTGCCTTTCCCTGGCCCATTAAGGCTGCATTGCGAAGATTGATGTTCCCGAAACTGTCAGCGAGATTGTCCATTCCAGTGTTTCTGTGTTCGTGATGTATGTTGGAGGCCGACATTTGTTGGTACACCTGGCTGGGAACCAAGGTCTGGCCAGAGAGGGCGGCTTGCATGTTTCCGTACATACTGCCTGTGGTATCCCTCACGGGTCAGCATGTTCTCCAGGCCAGAGGATGTTTTCCTGGAAACATGTAAGGTGCAGAGATACAGATGACTGCTCAAAACAGCGGTAGAGCAATGACACTGTGTTCTTGTATTGATACAATAACAATACTGCCAGCGTGCTAGGGTGAAGGAATGCAAGTGATCAGAGACGGCCAAAGAGGAAAAACAGTCCTGTCAGAAGGTGCTCGCAGTGTAGTGCAGAGAGAGGTCAGGAACGGCGATGACTTCAAAGGGTAGACTCACGAGACATGTTGTTCTGCATCATTGCGAGAGATGGCTCTGACGTGTATAGCTGCTCTCCGGAAATCTGCACCCGTTTCTCTAGTCAGCATGATCTGAGGAAGCGGAGAATCGTGACACTCACAGAGAAGAGTTGGAGATGCTCCAGGAACGGTGCAGCAGATAGTGAATTAGGCTTGCTGTAAGTTAATGGCTGTGAGACACATATAAGCGGTGGTAGTGAGGTGGAGAAGGTTCAATTGATCATACGGAGTATCTTCTGATGCTGGCGGAGATGGAGAGCAAGCTCGGTACGATATGAGCAAAAGGTACAGTGAATACAGGAGTATGGACAAGCAATTTGCCAATAAGTGTGTGATGTGCAAAGAGCTGTAGCGGAGAAGGTATGGGGAAGAAGTTGAGAGGATGTGGAGACGTTGGGAGAAAGATGGAGAGGGGCAGAAGTTTGGACAAGATAAACAAACCCAAAAAAAAATTAAGCTAGTAAGATGTGGCTTCTCGAAATGTTCCTGCTTCGAGAATTGGAAGGCACGAGGAAGTCGCAACGCGGTCGGTCAGCACCCGTCAACAACCAAATCCCAGACCTCGACGCAATTTTTGAGAACAGAAAGTGCCAGCAAGATGTCTGCTCATTCACTCTTCAGCTTCAATTGCTAGTGACAGCATTTCTAGGAATGAAAGAGCAATGCCTTTGCAACGGCAGATGCCACTGATACTTTCTTCTGACAGCAACTTGAGACGTGCCCCGGATCCTGGAGCAAATTCCGTTGCTTGCATAGGGCAACATATGTGGCTAGAATCCTCAACAGCGTATGTACTTTGAGCTCCCATCCATGGCCTCAGTGGTTTCACCTTGTGGAGTCCTCACGCTAATGATGGAAGTAGCTGCATGCTTCAGCCTCAAACGGTTGGACTTTCTTAGGATCAGAAAGCTTTCGCCGTGACGTATCCTTGATGTTAAACGTCAGGTACCATGATCAGGGTCAGGCGTCCCATTAGTTCATACGAAGTGTCAGCAAGGCTTGAGATGCTCCATTCCTTCCTCGCCGATGCTAAGCACAATTACAGATAGGCTCTCAAGTCCATCATTAAGCTCGGTCGAGGACTCACCAAACGGCAGGTACCACCCCCTTGCACAGGCCTGATCGTTCCAAGATCTGACATCACAATCGCATTGAAGCTTTTCCACTACAATGTCTCAAATCAGTCAGCCAGCCGCACTTCCCCGAGCTGCGAAATACGATTAGACATCTGCCACGTCTGCTTCTCCATTCTTCAAAGCACCAAGATCAAATCTTTGGTTGAGATCCGTCAAGAAAGCGCTTGCTAGACGTGCAGAATCTTCGATTCACTTTGCCTAGTCCGCGTAACGATGTGTTCTCCTTCCTTCTGCGTCTCGTCCTCACCAAATACAGTGCTTTCTCTAACTTGCAAGGATGTGAGCGCGCGTATCACCGCGTGTCTGCCAGCTCAGTGCGACTGAGTTTCATGCATTGCACCCGTTGGAGGGACCTTTGTGGCGGTGTGAAAGAAACTGGGTCACAAAGTGGAACCGTAACAGATCCCCCTTGCAGCGGAAGTGGCTCGATCTACTCCAGGCCGTACCTTGTCTCAAATCTTAAAGGCAAGTCATCCAATCAATGGACTTCCCAGACGGCGTTGGGAAGCTCCGCTCATATCGAGATTACGACTCCCTAAACCCGCCATCCTCTTTCTCATACGGTCTTCATCCGTAAGACGCTCGCCTGTTCCTGCCAGTCACATGATGTGGTTCTCCCATATGTATTTATTTTTGATTTCAGGAGCATGAAAAGTATGAATTTGACGCATTGGTCCAAATTGAGGAAGCATTTGCTTTCATACTCAATCTCAAGTAAAGTCGCTCAAAGCTATGAACCTCTATATAACTCCCACACCAAAATCTAAATCTAAACAACTCCAGCCTCCCCCCCCCCCCGCCCCCACCTCCTCCATGCTATAATCTATTAACCTGTCTTTCGGTATGTACTTCCGTCTCTATCATCCACTCGCTTGACGTCCTGCCCGACTACCTTATGACCAGACATCTTCTTGATACTGGTTACTCGCCCTCATAGCCTTCACAATCTCCTCTCCTTTCTCCGGGCTCACGCCCCTGTGCTCACTTATTATCTTGCCTAGCACGTCGTTCACAGCCCGAGCCATATTAGCTGCGTCTCCGCAAACGTAGAAGTTACTCTTCTCTTTCTCGAGTAGCTGATTGACGAGAGCTGCGTTCTCCTGCAAGCGTTGTTGGACGTAGACTTTCTTGGGCCCATCGCGTGAGAATGCTGTGATCAGCGTGAATTTATCGCCGAGTATTTGCTTGTAGTGCTGTGAGGGATGTCGTTAGTGATCAAACCAGATTTCTACGGGAATTTTGGGAGATGTAAACTTACTTCCCATTCCTCTTTGTAAAGGTAATCTTCCGAAGCTCTCCTGCAGCCGTAGAATAGTATAGTCTGCCCTACGTTTTCGCCGGCCTGGGCTTGGGCAGCTCGCTCTTGGATGAATCCTCGGAAAGGTGCGACACCTGAGCCTGGACCGACCATAATAATGGGCTTTGAAGGATCCGATGGCAGCTTGAAGTTTGAGTGGCGGACATGTACAGGAACGTGAATGCCATCGTACTTGTTTCTTGGCCCTGTGATTGAGTATGTCAAGCCATGAGGATCCGGGTGCGGGTCACCATGTTGTTTTTGTTTCAGAGCGAGGAGATAATTGGTGGTGACGCCCTTGACAATGTTATCGCTACCTGGAATGCGAATTTCCTCGACGACGGCCGTTATTGAAATTTTGTCTTTCTGGACGAGTGATGAGGAAGATATCGAGTAGTAGCGTGGTTGGATCTTGTGTATGCCTTCGATCAGGATAGAGAACGGAATGTTTGTCCACTGCGAACTGTCGACTCTCTCCAGGACTTGGGCAATGTTCAGATATTGACTTGAGACCTTATCTGAGAAATAGTCCTTATCATTTCCAAGCTTCGTCATCTCTGCCTTCGAGTTCTCGTTCGGTGCAAAAGGTGCTAAGGATGAGACGAACTGACGGGAAACTGCGCCGCAGATTTCCATGTGGTAACGAATAGCTGCGTCGTAGGTCGTGGGTGTAGGGAAAGGCACTTTGGCTGTGGAATCGAGGCCTTTGACGCTGATGACCTTGTGACGTTTTTCTGCGAGGCCGAGGATGTTGATGAAGCGGTCCACTTCTTTCCCTGCGTTCGTGGGCCAGACGGCGATGTGATCACCGGTAGTATAAGTCAAGTTCGAGCCTTTGACGTCAATTTCCATATGTAGACAATTCCGGTCTTTGACAGTGAAGACTTCTCTCGATTCCACTATCGGAGCTATGTATGGGTTGTGCGAGTCGTAGGGGCCCTTTTGGGAGCCTTCGAGGTGGTGTTTGCTTGGTTCGCCAAGGTAGACCTCATCCGCGTCCGCATCCAAATCCTCTCGTTCTGTAATGCTGAGAACGGGCTCGTAGACAGCTTCTCGTTCCTCGAGACCCAGTTTCTCGGATAGCTCTGCCCACATGGGTTCCTTCCAGGCCAGAAAGTCTTCCTCCATAGTGCCCGCGCCGTCATCACCCTCTCCAGCTTTGCCGATTCTGCTGGCTCCAAGCTTGACTAAAGCGTCATTGACACGGCGGACCATGGAATTGTAGTGCTCATATGTATTGTTTCCCAGCCCAAATGCCACAAATTTCAGGCTCTCGAGCGGCTTCTCATCCGCAGCACCCCCGTTGCTGAAAGAAACGTCTTGGCCGGTCACGAACTCATAAAAGTCCACGGCGTTATCTGTCGGTTCACCTTCACCGTATGTAGCCAGCACGAAAATGGCCAGCTTGTCTTCCGGAAAGGTATCCAGGTTTTCATAGTCATAATCTTCCAGATCGGCCACCATTGTCTTCAAGCCGAACCTTTGGGACCCCTCCTTGGATAATCTCGATGCGTAGTCCTCAGCTGTGCCAGTTTGTGAGCCGTAGAAGACTATACAATTCTTCTCCGACTCGTCCATCTTCTCCAGTATGTTTCTTGTTTTGCCCGCTTTCGCTCCATTGGCCAAAGAGTAAGAGCCCGCATAAGGATCTTTAGGTATGCCCCAGTAGGTCCCCTTTGTGAAGTATGCTACAGTCCCCGCCAGTAGGATGGCGAGGACAATTAGATCGAGCGTATCGAGCTGTGCCATCGTCAAAGGTCTACCTCTTCAGTTAAGACCGCCCGAATCCCACTCGTGTCGATCAACAAGAGGATTTTGGTGTCGGGGCAATGTGATGTGCGACAGGTCTAAAAGAGGGTGTGCTGTTTGTGGCGAGCGTTTTCAAAGATCAGCCGTACCACGCGATAAGTGAGGGTCACGCTACGGCAAGATTGCGAATGGTTATTGAGGGTGGACTGGTCGACTTTGGGACAGACTGCACTCGAAGATCCGTCAAGAAAGGCAAGAAATCGCAGAGCAAGAGGATAGTAAGAAGATTATTTGTGAGATTTACAGTGAAGCCACAATTTCACTTCGAGGTGTCATGCACTTTTCCGGTCTCGGCTTATTTCTATATCCGCGCTGGGGGAATTTCTTAGCGGCAGATGCGGTCGCTGATGTACGCCAAGTGAGGAATCTACCTCGAGAGACATCTCCAACTGCCCATACTAAAAACTTGAGGACGCTATTAAATAGCCATCCAGGAGTTGAGATTATGCGTTCCAGTAGTAAATACTCCGTGGCAGAATGTTTCCCAATGTTGGGGACTGTCAGGGCGCTTGTCGCCGTTTTTAGCTTGAAGCCGTAGTTATGGGTCACAATGATGCGTGATCTACGTTAGATGTTCTTTCTCTTTGTTCTTACTATCGCTTCCTCGAAACTCCAGACCAATCTCGCTGGTCCCTGAATACTGGATTATATCGCCAAGTCGCATCTCACATATCTGTGCTCCCGAGTCTACAAAGCCCCGAAGCACGACTTTCTGACGGCCACACACTAGACACCGGATTCTTCACCATGTCTAATTATCAAAGGAACGAGAAATGGGTCTATGTGAAAAGATAATTCTACTGGTGACTGCGGCTCTGAAAAATGCAGCATGTGTGAGTACCTCAAGCCGTCCTTTAAGGGACCGCCGATGAGGGAGGGGGGAAACTATGGGCTAACACATTCTCTTCATAGCTGGAGCTCCACCTCCGAATGGGCGACAATACGCCCAAGGCAATAGTCCAAATCCTCCAACGTCTTACACATCTCCCCAGCCTGGTTCCAATGACTCGGTCAATCCGCGAAGCCATGTCCGCGAGGTGTCTGGATCTAGGGGGCGTGGTCCCGCACTTGCAAACATAACGGCATCCAATATGCAGTCACAGCAAGCCGGCACTACAAAATCTCCAAGGTCTCAGTCGTCGGCTGCACGGTCGCCCGCAGGTGCCAATGGCGGGCTGGAACGGCGACCCTCTGCAACAACTCAAAGCCACTATCGTCAAGCATCGAGGGCTCATGGCAACTACCAGCAATCTCGGAACGCGATGTTCCTCAACTCGCCGGCAACTAGTCCAATGAGTCCAGATACTCCTGGCTCAGCTTCCAATGTGGGTCTGCCTGACATATCAAGCCTCACCATGCTCGGCCGTGGCGATTCCTTACGGCACCCTAGCGAGTCCTCAGCGATTACATTGAACGGCTCAACCCACTCTCCAACGTCAACATTAGCGGAAGACCGTGACGTAGTGGACATGAACAATGGCACAATGCCGCACAAGCGATTGGAGCGCACGCAAACGAGCAAGCGACCCAGAGGCCATAGTCACCACCGCTCGCAATCAAAACACCAGCATGAACAGAAGACGGTGGGCGAGTATGCCCTTCATCATCTCTTCCAAAGGGTTAGTGGCAAGCATGCTTATTGTGGGACGACCCTACTAACACTTCGGATAGTTCGTTTTGCAGGCAGATCAAAAGATTGATATATGCATCAGTGCTACTCCAGTGAGAACGACGCTCGAGACGGTTTGCGGAGCTGGTAGCGATCCAGAACTTGATCAGCTAATCTCATCCCTGGCCCACATCAATCGCCAGAAGCCAAAGCCCTTGATTGACACTATGATGTGGTGGCGAAGAGCCAAAGGTGAAGAGCTCATCAAGGCCAAGGAGATGTTGACGGATGTCAGTTTTGTGAACCTTTTTTTTTCTTTCGCGATGCTGATTTGCTATAGACTCAGTCTTCCAATCCAATTCAAAGAGGCCTCCCTAGGCGAAACACAGGGGCTTCTCATTCACCATACCCAGAAACAGACCAAGCGGGCTCTGCTGTTGACAGCCTTAATTATACAACATCGCATGCACTCGAGGAGTCGGCACATCAAGCCGAACAGCGGTCGACGGCATCAATCTATCTTCTTTGCAGGGTTTTAATCGAGGTGTACAACCAATCAGATGTGACTTCTCTTGATCCCGACCTCGGCGCGAAAGTAGAGGGGATCATCTTCAGCCAGCTAAAAAATCTGGAACCAGACTCCTTCGCTTCTTATCCTTTTCGATACTCTAACTGGAAAATCTACAGCCAGCTTCTAGGTGTCATGAGCAGTACAAACTTGCGGAGTGTCAGCCAACGCTTCGTCACAGAACTAGGATACTTTCAGCAGGACTTGGGCGTCAAGGGAGGGACAATGACACACATTGAGAGCAGAGCAGAGGCCTTGATAACTGCAATGCGCCATGTACACGTCAAAGCAAAGCCTGAAGGTTCCTGGAAGGACTCGTGTGACTTTCTTTACAAGCTCGCAGAGTATTTCGTCGACTCACACGGGCAGAACATCAAGCATGCCTATTGTTTAGTGCTCGAGGATTTGGTCATGCCCATTGTGGCTAACTGGGGCCCCCAAATTAACACTCAGAAATGGAAAGACTTTCTCAATATGGTCAACCAGCGCGTCTCCCAGATGATGGTGAAGCCCAAGCACTGGAAAGAAGCGTTCCGTCTTCAGACCGTGGTCCTGTGTGCCTCTCCAACGGAACATTTTGCTGCTCTGTGGCATTCGACAGCAACATCCCTCCAAGCAAAACTCAAAGACCGGCAATCCCGGGAATGCGCACTTCAAGCAATCTGTCGGCTTGTCTGGACGTATCTCACCCGTGTGAACGAACCTTCCTCTACCGTCATCCGTAAGTTCGATGATGTTATGAAGGCAATCCTGCCCTCGGGGAAAAAATCCTACCTTTCGAACGATCCTACTTTCTCTGAACCCATAATTGAAGTCATAAGGATCATTGGTAATCGTCACCAGGAGTATTGTTTTAGGAATATAATTTTTCCCCTGATAAACTCAGAACTCTTCGCTCCTGGCAAAGACACCAAAGTTGAGCAGCTGGAGCCAGAAAAGATAGTCGTTGGTATCAAAGCATTTCTCAGAATCATGGCCGACTTGGAGAAGGCTGAGCATGGCTTCCCTCCCTTCCCACGTTTCAACGGTGGCGGTTTAGCGATGGATTCACGTACGATACCGGGAGTTCTGCACAGCTCTCAATCAACTGGAGGTCTAAAGTCAACCTTGGGCCTCGATGATGATCAATCTTCGCGACCAGTGGACACCTCCAAGCTTAGCGACTCAGCCAAGGAATTCTACGGTCGATTCTGCGAGATCCTTGGCAAAATCACCCTGATCTGCGATAATGCTTTCGGTGGGCAGGCTGTACTAGACGAGAAGTTGGGTGGATTTATCCCTAAAACTCCGCTTACTGAAACCTTCACCTTTGGTCGAAGAGATGAACACGTTGGCCTGGCCGAGCAAAGACAGGGCTTTTATGAGCTATTCCATGTCGCTGTGCAGGCACTGCCGCGTTGCTTGTCAGCACACGTTCAGCTAAAGTCTTTAATCAATCTTCTATGCACAGGTACTGCTCATGTGCACTCGAACATAGCGGCATCTTCAACAATTTCTCTCAAGTCCATAGCCCGACAGGCTCTTGCTCAGCCTGTAACCATTGGATTCGCACGGTTCATCTTCAATTTCGATGCTCGTTATTCGACTATGTCCGATGAAGGATTACTAGGTCCAGGGCATATTGAAAATACCCTCAGACTGTATCTTGAGTTGCTTCAGATATGGATTGAAGAGATCAAAAGGAAGAGTAAAGATGCAGCAACCGAAACAACACCAGAAGGGTCTTCAGGAAGCCGTAGTCTCCAGCTAGATCTGACTAGCGTGGAGGCTCTTGTCGAAGAGGTTGAATCCCATGGCATTTTCTTTCTCTGTTCCCAGTCAAGAAGAGTGAGATCCTATGCGGTAAAGGTCCTCAAGCTTGTCACCGAGTTTGACACTGCGCTGGGAAACGAAAGGCCCAGAATAATCCAAATTCTCGAAGGGGATTCTCAGAGGGTGATGGACATCAATGAAGAGCAACTTACTGTCGCTGAGAGAAGTCGACTGCAGAAGGGAGAACGAAGGAGCATGGCACCGAACACCCTAATCGAGCTTTGCAGCAGCGACGTGTCTTACGATGCAACCCTATGGTCGAAGCTGTTTCCGAACATCATCCGGCGCAGTTTTGAGCTCTGCGCACTTGCTGTTACCTTAGGGCGTGACATAGTTTGTGCACGCTTGATGCAGATGTCCGTGAGTATTCAACGACTTGCTAAGTCTGATACACGCGGACTACCAACGGCCGGCCTTGACCACGGCCCAGCACGTACCCTGAACCGGCTTGGGTCAACTTCGCCAGATATCATCATCGAGCAATGGAAACTGTACCTGGTCATGGCCTGCACTACCATGACTTACGCTGGTGCTCAAACGCAGAGTCAGCTTGACAAAACGCAGCATGCCCGTAAGATTTCTAGAGGTATCCAGCAAGGGCATGATAAAGTCAGCTCGGCGCGACAGCTCTTTGCGGAGATGATACCGTTGCTGAAAGAAGCTCAGAGCTCTATCCGTGACGCCATTGTCATCGCATTGGGTTCAATCAATATCAATCTTTATAGAACCCTCCTGGATTCGCTGCAGTATGCGGTTACCACGTGTAAGGAGGAAGCAAAGCAACGAATTGGTACCCATCAGCGTACTGGAAGTAATCCCCGAAGAAATCCAGAAACCGACCGTCTCAGAACAGAGGTCACACAGGTTTATAGACTCACGGCACGGTTTTTGCGCGAGCCTGCAGTCCTGCAGGACGAATGGGTATTGAGAAACCTTTGCACCTATACGAAGGACTTAATGATATTCCTCAATGACGCTGAAATTCAAAATGACTGGGAATGTCAGAAACTAAGACGCCAGTACTGCGGGCTACTGGAAGAGCTTTTTGGTGGCATAAATCGCACAGCGGATCCAGCCCAACACATGCCTTTTGAGTCCAGGAAGTCCGCATTCGCTCTTATGGAAGATTGGTGCGGTTATTCTCCAAACCAGACTCGAATAGATCAGCGCGAACACAATTGGCAGTCAGTTCTTGAGCAGAGTCACGACACGAGGGAGAAAACGAATATGACGGCTGCGATGGAGATTGAGAAGCGAAACTTGAAGACTGCGGCCTTGAGTGCCATGGCCTCTCTTTGTGTAAGTTGCTGCTTCAATATTGACGGCTGTTTTGGCGCTCATCCACTTCTCTAGGCTGGACCGATCCGGATCAAGACAGAACGCGGCGATAGCCTGACTTTTGACATTCGCCGAATGCTTTCGTGGATCCACCAAATTTTCTCGTCGCCAAACGAGAAGAATCATGCAATTGGGCGCCGGGCTCTCTACAATCTCATCACACATAACCGCGATTTCCCATACATCTTGGACCAATGCATCGAGAGGTGTTATGCAGCAGATCCACCGAGGTCTGCTCCAGAACAGTCAAGAGCCTTAGAGAGCTACTTTGAAGTTGTGACCAAAGTGCTAACAGAGCAGGCCGATTATCCAGTGGCTTTCTGGAGAATACTGGGCGCCGTTTTGTTCCTGCTGGGTAACCAGAAGAGTGAAATCAGAAGGAAGTCTGCCAGGCTCCTGCGGCTTCTGGAGCATCGTCAACAGAAGAATTCGAAAATCCAGGATTTCGACATTAGCATATCGGACCGAACCACGGCAGTATACAAGCTGGCGCAATTTGAGATATCGAAGGTCCTGGCCCGACAGCACACCGAGCTTGCTTTCTTCGTCTTCTCTCAGTTCTCGCTACACTTCAAAGGCATAGATCCCGACGGTCAGCGCAACATGGTGGCAGCCATTCTTCCATGGATCCAAGTGATAGAGTTGCAAGTAGACCCGAACGGGGGTCCAACTGCTCAGTCGTATATGGTTCTTGCCAACTTGTTGCAAATCACGACAAAGGCTGATGGCGCTTTACATAACGAGATCCAGGCCCTTTGGCAAGCGCTCGCGACCGGACCTCATGCCGGCAACGTGCAGCTCATCCTGGACTTCGTGATCTTACTTTGCCTTGATCGACGAGATCAGAACTTTGTCGATTACGCAAAGCAGATCATCGTATATCTGTCGAGCACTCCCGCCGGACAAAAAGTCGTCGAATTTCTACTATTGCAAATTAACTCGAGGAATATGGTACAGAAGCAACGAGAACCTACAATCCTTCCGCCGGACAACCTGGGGTTGCCATATGTCGCAGATCTCTCTGAGGCGTTGCCAATTGGTCATAAGCAGGTGAGTTTCAGTATGGCGTGCCGTTCTCAGGTTCATTTGCTAAGTCTCATAGTCGGGATTTTCTTTAGGACAGCTTTCCTTGATATTCCTGGTGGACCTGATGGTTTCTCCGACGAATTTGAGCCCCGAGAACGTGCCCCTATTACTGCAGGTCGTCATTGTTCTATGGGATCACTATACATTACTCGTGCAAGACCAGGCTCGTGAAATGCTCGTACATCTCATCCACGAGCTGATCATAAGAAGAATCGACGACGACAGCACCACGCCCAACAAGAATACGATCGAAATGTTTGTGGAGTCAATCCGGCAACGTGAGCCCAACGTTGTATGGGCTTACGAGGACTGGAATGGCAAGGATGAAATGGACGATAGCAATCGAGTCCCGCCCTCGATGTCCTACGTGGCTGAAAATATCTCCGACATCTTTTCGATCGCATCTCCTGATATCCAGACCCAATGGGCCAAGACCTGTCTGAACTGGGCCACGTCATGTCCTGTCAGGCACATAGCATGCAGATCGTTTCAAGTGTTTCGTTGCATTCTGACTTCTCTCGACCGAGTCATGCTCTCTGATATACTCGCTCGACTCTCGAACACCATCGTCGACAAACTCCCAGATGTCCAGATCTTCTCTCTTGAAATACTTACGACACTGAGGACTATCGTTGAAGCTATTGACAGAGAACACTTGCTCTCATACCCTCTATTATTTTGGGCAACGTGTGCATGTCTGGAGACTGTTTACGAGCAAGAATTTTCGGAGACCCTCAGAATTTTAGAGAAGCTGCTTGAGAAGCTCAATCTAAGCGATCCTGCAGTGGTCAATTTATTAGAAAAGGCGAAGCCCGATAGGTGGCAGGGGTCCTTTGAGGGCATAGCCCCGCTAGTTTACAAAGGCTTGAAATCCGACGTTTCTCTAGAGAGGTCGCTCTCTACACTTAATAAAGTCGTGTCCTTACCAGACAGTGATCTAGCTGGGACACCGACTCGACTCCTTTTCGTCACCTTGGCGAACATTCCTTGCTTCCTGCATTCTTTCGACGATTTGAACAGAAAAACGGGATGCACCCGATCTGCACAAATCCTGTCAAACGTGGCAGAATCCCAGGAGAAACCGGAGCTTTCGAAGGTTCTGAGTGCTTTCGCAAACCGCCGCTATACTACCAGCAAGGAGTTCCTAAATCAGATATTGTCGACACTGCGGCGGTCTTTTTTCCCAGATTGGGAACTCAAGACGCTGATATTCCTCATTGGTCTTCTCACCAATCGGTTGCACTGGTACAAGGTTCGAACTCTCGAACTTCTCCTGGCTCTAATTCAAGACGTTGATACTCGTCGAACTGAGATTGCCAGTCTTGGGCCGGATCTGATCTCGCCTATGCTCAGACTTCTGCAAACACAGTATTGCAGCCAAGCCTTGGAGGTCATGGATCATATAATGACAATGTCAGAAACCCCAATGAGCAAACAGCATATCAGAATGAGTTTTGTTGGCTCGGCCTCGCGCGCTACACGGAAAGAATACGACAGGACTCAGAGCTTATACGGCATTCCAGAAGAGACAGGATGGTCGATACCCATGCCTGCTGTCCATACAAAAAATACTAGAGCAAACATGCAAGCAGTTTACTTGGCTGGCATCCAGGCAGACTCCGAAGCTGAGGCAATGCCTACTCCAGAGATTGAGTTCCATGCCGATGAAGAACACCAGGGCTCATATTTCCCACTGGAGCGCTCTGATACACTTGTTTCTGAGACCACTCGGACAGATTCCAGGGCGGAAGGTGGTATGGTCGATCTTCTCGATAAGCTGGACAGCCTCGATGATTTCTTCGACGACGATCTAAATACTGACAATGAGGCATCGAATCGGTATTCTGCCGCGACGATTACTCCCTACAACCAAGATCGAGATACTAGTGCTGACATCTACGACCAACAAACTGCTCCCATCCTTAAAAGGTCGCTTGGTCGAACAGGCTCTGTGTCTTCACTCCATAACGATAATGGCTATTACGATCGTGGCTCGCCCACGATCAGAGACCTTGGCATCATGACACCTACGGCTTTCAATCCACCAGCTGCCATGCCTTCAACTGGAACTTTACCTCCTTCTCGCCCCACCCTACATTCTCGTTCCGTAACGTCCCCAGCCAACAATCTCGCTAAGTCTTCTAGAAGTGTGAATGAACTCCTCTCCGATAACGAAGGTGACGAGACTTTCTCAGAGGATGAACGCTCCACAGGCTATACTGGTGCTGGTCAAAGACTGCTCGGCAGTACTACGCTACGCAATGCCCAGACCAGCATCAGGAAGATGGCACCAGGCTTGGAAGGAAAGGACTACCGACAAAGAGGCCTGCTAAGGGCGCAATCAAGGAGTCAACGCCAAGCACCTGGCAGTCCGAGTGTACCGAAGGTACCAGAGGCGTATCTCCAGCAGCAAGGGTCAAGATCTCCAGATAACTTTTGATTACGATTTACGGAGATATTTGTGTACGGTCTATGCGATGTACTTCTATATTTCGACTTCCTTTTCTCTTACTGTGTACGACGTTTCTACCAGCTGGTTCTGGCGACATGCATTGCACTGGCGTGGTCATACGATTTCATGGTATTGTGGAACGGGAAGATACCTCATAGAGCGTTGCTATATGACTGGCGGCATTGTGCATCTAGCGTGCGATCTTCGTGTAGCAGTATCGTATTTAGCATGCCGCGGACAAACAATTGACGTTCACTCCTTGTGCCGATGAGACTTAACCTTTCCTCAACAATTAAGCTGTTCTGTTCCACTTAGATCTTCATACCCAGCCCGACGTGGCTGTTGATCAATCCTCACGGAACTTTTACCATTCACGTTATGAGGTGGTGCACAGAAACGGATTCGAAGAAAAGGTACCGAAAGCAATGCATTAGCTAAAAGTAGTCAGAAAGCCAGGCTGCTGGCTCTTTTGCCCTCTAGAGGCTTTTCTGTTCATTCCTCATTATCCTCAACATCAAGCTCATTAAAGTCATCAAGCAACTCCTCCATATCAATTTTTGGCACCTCCTCCCCATCCTCCGTCTCCTCAGTCTCCACCACACTAGCCGTCTCCAGCCCCTCCATACGATCCTTCTCCCTCTTCTCTTGCTGTGCCTTGTACACTGCCAATGTACTCCTCAACTCAGTATCCTCCTCCACATCCCTCAAAAACATTTCGAAATCCCGCTCCATGCGCTCCTGATCCTGCTTCCGTGGTAGCATCTCACCCTCCTCCTTGTTCATGCGCCTAAGTCGCCAGTTGCGTGCTTTACTCTTCTTCTTCCGGGCATAGAACTTCTTCACGAGCATTACGTCGGGGATGCTGGAGGAGTAGTGGTTGCTTTCCTCCAGGGCTTCGAAATTGGGATTGTTGAAGTTTGTGCCTGTCAGGTGGTAGCCCATGACTGAGTCGCCTGGGTGGAGGATGTTGCCTAGGTGTGTGCGGGTGAAATATGTAGTGTCGTTGACGCCGAGGTCTGACGCCCGAGCTACTGTGGCTTCGGCGAGGAGGAAGCGACCCTTTTGGGGGCGGGTGGGTTCGATGTCCATGATGACGAACTCGACGAGTTCCTGTACGTCTGCGAGGGAGGTGAAGGGGGAGCGCCAGTAGATTGGGGTGGAGACATCGGCTGTTTGGAGGGTATTGGGGTCGAGGAGGTTGATGGATGTGCCAACGCGGTGGCAGATGGTTAGGGGAGAGATGTTCCCTATTTGTTTGGCGAGCTTGATGGGTAGTGCCACAAGGTCGTCTTTACATATGGGGACGAGTTCGACGGAGAACGAGAACTTGTAGGATTTCGTGGAGGTGTGAATGTCCATGGAGATGAGCTCTTGAGATTTTTTGCTTCGCACGGGGGCGACGGAGGTGAGGAAGTCGACGAACTTTTCGGCATGGTTCCGTGCTGAGAAGAAGAAGTCGAGGCCATCTTTGACTTCTTTGATGTTTATGGTGTCCTTGTGGGCGGAGTGCTTGAGGATGAGCTGCTCGAGATAGAGGAATGTTCGTCTATGACTGTTAGTATTGTCTTGAGGAACCCAAGGCAAGAGTAGCATACTTGTGAGGAACCTTTTGCCGTACTTGTACAACAGCTCGCCATGTGTTGGCGGTGAACGACTTTGCGCAATCCGGACACTGATGGTATGCTACCACATATTCGACCTCGAAAGTTTGCTGTAATATAGTTCCCTGGAAAGCTTCCTGTTGAATAGTGATTTTGACCTTTATTCGCCGCGAATGTGGTTCCGTCCAGATAAAACTTGCGTCGATAATTCTAACTTTCGAGAGCCCACGTAGCTTCCGAAGACACAATGCCAGTAGTTCTCTCGATTCAGGTACAGCGGTGATCCAGTGGGCTGGTGGTTGCAGCCATCTCTCGCAGTCTCGGCATATATGGAGTGTTGCTTCTCTTTGGATTCCCTCTGAGATGTCTACCGTAAGCTTCACACAGTCATAACAGAGTGCACCGGCGGCAGAAGTCCCGTCGATTGGAGCACCGCAATTACAGCACAGAATACTTGATAAAGGTCAGCCCAAGCCATGCTAGCAAGACAGGGAAAACGTACGTTGCACTGTCTTGTGGGATTAGAGGTCTTGAGGGTAATGCTACCGGAGCATCGATGTCCATAGTCATAGTCAAACCTGGATAAGGACTCATGTACTAGAATGTACAATCCTCAATGAAGAGTAAAAGATGCGGGTAAAATATTCGTGGAGCTGAAGCCTTTTGATGCTCTGTCTGAAGTCTGAAGATCTGAAGATCTGCCCGCAACGAAATGCGTCAGAGTCGGGGCGGCAATTTTAGCTTTCCGAATATTATTGATAAATATTCGAGCTCAAATCTTAGAGTCTAGCATAGAAACCGGTAGAGGTGTTGGACAGCGCGCCACTTGAAATTGGAAGGAGGAAATCTGTAATATGGTCGTTGGAAGAGCTGCACTTTCACCAGTTGGATGTACCAATTGCCGGCTTGCTCTTCTAAGAGCCTTCATTCCTAACGCCGGCGTCTCCATTCGACCTCCTCCAAGACCAACCTACCCCCGGCTTGCAACCCATCAACTTACCTGCGGACGGTCGTTTTCTACGTCTCACTCATGGCGCTCAGACCTCGTTCAGCAGCGACAACTCCAGAACGGGTCCCCAGATGATGGGGCAACCTTGGAGGCGGAGCCAACGCCAAACGAAGATGAAGCTCCTGAGTCAACGACTTCCACACCCTGGTACCTCCAAGTCGAGACTCCCCAGCGGGCTTCGAATCCGCTGCTGCAACGCCAACAAATCCCCGAGCTCCCGCCTGATCCTCCACCGCTCCTCCAACCAATCCTCGAGCACATATCCATTGAACTTGGCCTCGATGAGCTTATAGTATTTGACCTCCGGAAGATCGATCCGCCACCTGCACTGGGCGCGAACCTGCTGATGATTCTGGGGACTGCGCGCAGTGAGAAACATCTTCATGTCTCAGCGGACAGATTTTGCAGATGGCTGAAGACAACACACAAATTGTCTCCGTACGCCGACGGACTACTGGGCCGGGGTGAACTAAAGCTCAAATTGAGGAGGAAGGCGCGCCGAGCCAGGCTGCTAAGCAATGTTGGGTCGTCCGAGACAAGCAATGCAGACGATGGGATACGGACTGGTTGGATATGCGTCAACGTTGGCACCATTGACGACGGAAGGGGCCCAACCGAGAGCTTCGCGGGACAAGAAGGCTACGTGGGCTTCGGTGAGGAGGCTGGAGGGGCTAAAATTGTCATCCAGATGCTTACGGCAGAGAAGCGAGAAGAGCTGGATTTGGAGGATTTGTGGGGCAAAATGCAGCGAAGGCAGGAAAGGAAAGAAGAGAGGATCTCGAGGGGCCAAGAAGCGCTTCTGACAAATCAGGAGGTTGGTCCAACATCGTTCAATAAAGAGCGCTCAAGTTCTGACTTGCCATCTTCTCTATCCTCAAGTCCCTTCAAGCCACCGACCACCAAATCCAACCAAAAAAGACGCTATCATCGTCAATCAATCTCGCCAGAAGAAGGCCTCGAGGCTTCGCAGAACAGTGAATACGAAGGACTAGATGAGTCGAGCCTAGAACCGAATATAAGAACGCCTGAAATTCCGCCCCCAGAACGTAGGGCAGATTCGGCTTTTTCAGATCCTCAAGACATCCAGCGTGAGGGGAGTAAAGGTCATTTTGGGGACACTTCGAAGCTGATAGCATTACGAGCCCTTGTCGATCACCTCAAACGCTTGCCTTCACAGGATGCTATCAGAGCATTAGGGAATAGCGTGGACGACTTCGACTCTACCTCCTTTCTATCGTCATTCTATCAATCGTACCCACTTTTTCCCATCGCAGATCACTGGGAATGTCGTTTGGCTATTGTATGCCACGGCATCACGATTAGACATCCTGGCTATTCTAAGAGTCACTTACGTGGCCTTGCTAAGGAGATGCAATCATCGCTGATTGATATCCCGGCCAGAGTCTCTGTACTCATATATAAGACTTTACTTTTCTCCAATAGGGAGGACGCGGGACGGCCGTTTCTATCCGAAAAGTCACTGCGTGCCGCTGTGGATATCCTCGAACTCATGAGTCTTCGAGGTCATGATTTCCTGACCGAAGAAATACGTTCAGACTTCCTAGCGGCCGCTGTTCGAGCATCTACATGTAGTGATCGCCACTACAGGAAGTTAGGCGTTCCGCGAGGGGGAAAGGGTTTCCAGGATTTGAAACTCCTCCTAGACCGTCTTCTCGACAAGCCACCAACCCTCGAGACGGAGCTACGCATCATGCACGAACATGCAGAGCAAAGGAACTGGTCAGGCTTTGAGGAACACTGGAGAGGGTTTGCAAGAGACATGCGGCCGAGGCCAAAGGAGCTCTACCTAGCGATGTTTCAGCGGGTTGCCCAGAGAAGACATCAAGCCTTTGTAATGCGCATCTTGCGCGAGCGTGTTCCAGAGATGGTTCGAGAAGAGCCTGCTGTGCAATTGGATGCAGAGCTTGCGGAAGCAGTGATGGAATGTCTGCTGGTGGCCGAGCCGAGCGTCGAGCGTATGGCAATGGATGAATCCAACCATGAGCGAGAGTGGGTCAAGCTGTGGAGGCGTTGCCAGCGGGCGCTGCAGAAGGAGAATGTGGAACACTCGAGATCTCTATCAAATCCTCTTCTCAGTTCTTGAACCAATGACCTTCCCAATTAAACTTGAGAACCTCGTCACCCCACGCCAACCATCCAGCTGTCAAATTTCTCGCGAACACTTCCAAAGCACGGTAATGTACAGGCAACATCGACTCGATCAGTGCTTTGAGATTTGGCTTCCTGGAATGCAGATCCGGTACTGCCACGATGACCCTTCTTCGCACATTCGCCGAGAACCCTTCACTTTCATCAATCCTTCTACCGAGCAGCAACATCTCGTAAGGCTTCCTCCAAACGCCTTCAATCTCCGTCACGGTCACACCATGCACAGTCGTCTTCAACCACGCCCACTCTCCAACTAGTTGCAGATCCCAAGTCGTGAACGCTGCTAGCGCTGCATCTCGAACACTTGCCTTATTCGTCACCCAACACGCTACCAGGCCTCCGGGAGCTATGTGTTGAGCCAGGATGTTCCGAACCACGTCCATTGGATACGCGTCGCGCGTGGTCTCGTACTTTGCCGACCTTCGTACTGAGCGGTTTTCCCATGGCGGATCAAGCAAGATAAAGTCAAATTGCCCAGGGCCAGTGGTAGCACTGGGCTCAGGATACATCGTCAGAGCTGCCATGCTGAAGGCTGGGGCTGTGGCTTCGCTAATCTTGGAAAAGATGAAGCTTGCACTAGGAGGTATCATATAGCTAGTCTGAGAATATTGCAAAGATACCGGAGCTGGGTATGGGTTGTGGACTAGCTTGTTGGCAATGTCTCGGATGTTGGAGCAAGCATGGACTCCTGAGGTGACATCTGCGGATAGGGTCAAAGGTTCAGAGAGCGTTCGGGATTGGAGGAGTTCCTCTGGAGAACGCAGGTCAGGCTCGGTCTTCAGGGCGGAAACCTGCGGTTCCTTTTCTGCATCCTGGCTTGAGTCCTGTCCCTGAGCTGGGAGCTCTGGGGGACTGGCCTCATCAACTTTCCGTTTCTTGCCCTGCCGCACTGTTGCGAACGGTGATAGTTTGCGCTCTAAACACCATTCGCCATCCCAGTTCTCCGCAATTTCTCTCCGTGCTTGACGGAGAAGGATCTCGGGAAATTTGTAATGAGGCTCAGAGGCGTGTTTGGTCTGAAGCACCTTGACTTTTGCTTTCTCTGACTTGGGCTCTATAGATGGATACGGTTCCTGCAGGGGCTGCGAAGAGTGAAGCTGATGGGTGCACGGGTTTTCATGTGTACCTTGAGCCAAGGAAATGGACCTTGGGATGTCGAGTAATGTAACAGTCTTACCCGTGTTCTGGTAGAGGATTGCCGCCGTGGGCGATTTTTGATCCGCCATATTGTAAATATGTAAACCAATGAATATAACACTCCGATTCCTGCCTCCGCTGGTAATATGTCAGACCGGTAGATGTGGTGTGCCTTATCCCCAAAACCGCATCACAGATCTACAAAATTGACTTGTAGATTGGGTTTTCATCCACCATTCCCTCGGCTACATGCCACCTGTCCGAGGGTCAAAGCAGGCTGAAGCCAAGCAGTTGAGGTAGACAAGGCAAGATGATCTCTGAGCAATATCTCCATCAGCCTCGACTTGATTTGTTACCGCAGGCCGGAGCCTTACGCGTGGCTTGCCACCGGTTTATTGACTTGGTGGACCCTCGAGGAGACCCAGAACGCAACAATACAACACACACTCCGTATTAGTCTGAGGAGCTATGGATCTGGGTAGCTTGAGGCGGGCTGCTCGAAAGTATATCAAGGAGACCACAGCTAGCAATCCTACACCTGAATTTGCCCCGATAGGACCCCTCTCAACCGACGTCCAAGCTCTTAGCTTGGCATCTCTTACTGAGAGCCTTGGGATTTCGCGCTCAGGCGACGGAGAATTTCAGGTAGGTGTTTATCAGTGTCAAAGGAAACGCAAATGTTGATTACAGTGATGGTAGATATTTGAGAAGATATTTGCCTTAGAACAGTATCTATTAGACGCTCCAAACCTCGAGAGTGACCCTTCAAGCCAAGCTGCAGCGGTCTTTCTTCGCGAATGGTTGGCGGATGCTATTCTACCTTCTGAAGCCTTTGCTGAGAGGCCTCTTTATTCTACAGGTTCGCATTCTTGATTTGCCCGCCACAGAGCTTCCGCTAATCGCCGAGATACCATAGATGAGAGACCTCAGCTCACTCCTGATGATGTAGCCAGAACCCGCGCCATCAGCCATAAAGGCTTGATAGTATTATTCAATCTGCAGAAATTGGCTCCTCTTTCACCGGGAGAGCCCGATATAGCGGTATTGACATGTCTAGCTGCTTTCAGTGACGGACACGATGCCTGGAATAGCCCGAGAACACAAAAGGAGGCATCTCTACTCGCCAAAGACTACGTTGAATCGGGTCATCTACCGGCTCTGCTTGCTTCTATACTTCAGAACCGCATCAAACCACTCTTTTCCCAGTCAAAGAACCCGGCCATAACACAGCAAGGCAGGAGAGCTATCGATCCGATTCCAAGTAACGAAACGTTGCATAGTGATCTTGATGCCAGTTCCAAACCATGGAAACGCCGTGATGTGTACATAGTTACTGTGTTCCAATGGGTGTTGAGCCACTTGAGCGCACGTATTCCTTTACTTTACCCCGGCTCTACGATTACTAACAATGTTGCTATAGGATTCCTCACTGCAGGCGAACTGGCCACTAGTCATCCCTCCCCTGCTGGCAATGATTGATGACACCTCAGTCACATACAAAGTCAAGGGATGCAACTGTCTAATGGCACTCTTGCGAGTATGTCCCGCAACTTTGCTAGAGCGCACCGGTCTCGGAGAAGTCTTTGAGAACGCCGTGATGCCATGTCTACTCTATCTACCCTCTTTGACGGAGGAAGCAGAGTCTTTGCAAATGCTAAGGGCGGCATATCCGGCTCTAATCGCTTTGGCTTTGACACGATTCCCGGATGAGAAAGATCGTACTGCCAGGATGAGAGCGCTGGATAGGATTCTGAGGCAGGGGGTTTTAAAGGGGTATGCGTATGCTGGGGAGCATGTCAAGATTGCAGAGCTCTTAGTGCAGCAGATAGTCAAGTTGGTGAATGAGATGGGTATTGAATCCGTCAAACACCTGAAGGTATGTTAGTGAACCTTGAAAAGTGAGCACCTGCTAACGTCATGTCAAGCATACACTTCCCTTGCAATCAGCAAATCTGGCCTCGCCCTTCGCTACAGCATATCCTCCGTTATTGCAGGCTTCAGTCAACGCGATGGAGGCGATTATTGTCAATGATTGGCCACGAATCTCACATCACAGAGGCGAGATTCTGAAGGGATTGACAGTTTGTTGGTGCAGGATCAAGGACCAGGGGGAGGTCTCAAAGGAGCTCGAAAAGGTTCAAGAGAGCATCGAGAGAGCAGTGCGGCTTTTGACATCTGTATTGAAGACGGATGTCGATGTAGTAGAGGAGTATCGGATCCTGGTAGACAGCGATGCTAGGCTTCGAGATCTACTGGTTGCCTAAAATCCAAATATAGGGAAATAGCATTGAAGCGATCTTTATGTGAGACGGGCTAGAATCTTGCATAAATCATTCGGCTGAACATAGAATGAACAGATCACGAGATGACGTGAGCTGGAACTATGACATGCGCTGCTCAAATGTGAGTGAGAATGTACGGTTCGAGACCTGATACAACCTGGAATTGTAGTACATCGCACTTGAATGCAGTATCCAAAAACCCAACAAGACATGCTCAGACAGGGTTCCGCCCTTGAGACAAGGTACGGTACCGTCACAAGCGCCAACTCGATGCCGAAAATATCACACCCGCCAGCTCAATGCATGCAACGCCTCGCTAAATCCATGATGCAATTCGTGATATCGTCAACGTCAGGGGACATACTCCGACGGGTCCACACGCTGCTTAAAAAGTGATTTACCCTTCATCCATTGCCGATAGGCCTTATACCGTTTCTTCGTTATGTCTGCATCTGCCACGGTAAGAGGATCCTCTGCAATGGACAAGAAATCTGCGAATGCAGCCAGGTCTTCTTCAGTAGGTTCGACGAAGGTGCTGTTGACGTACATGACGAATTCCGCGCTTGGATTTGGTGGGAGGTCGTTCGAAACCACTAGGGGGATGTTCGAAGGATGTTCGATGTAGCGTTGATAGTCGTGCGCTTCTTTGTCAGACACTGAAGGATTGAGAGAGTTGAAGACGAATTGCTCCAATGTCCATTGTGCTACGACTGTTTTGTCTTTGGACGTCTTCTTCTCTTTCGGTGGTTTCTCTGGAGGCTGGGTTGCTTCCTTGTCATCGAGCTGTGGATCCTTCAATATACTATGCTGCAGTGCAAGTGACCCATTTTGCGGAGGATTCAAGCTGCCCAGGAAAGCGCTGCGAGACTGCAGTATATTGCGGGCATTCCGTGATATCTCCTCGTCGGCGATTGACTCATCGGGATCTGCAATTGTGACTTCTTTCTTCTGAAGACCCTTCTCAGGCGAAGCATGCTCGTTCCCGTCTCTGACTCGAAATGGACTGAGATCGTACTTGCCCTCTTTGGTCGACTTGAACGGCAGGTTTTTGTACGTCGAGTTCATCTTGAATGGAAACATCTTTTTGAATGATGAGAAGTACTGGGGCCGATAATACTCGAGCCAATATTCGTCAAAAAAGCTTAGCGGCTTGCCAACATAGGGGCCGTGAGGCTGGGTCGATAGTGGCATATCCGGGCGATCGAGATGCTCTGGTGTAAACCACTGGACATAGCTTTTTCGTTTCAGCGCAGACCAGGTACGAGGGTCTGCATGGTGAAGGTAGTAATCAGTCGAGAGATCCCAAAGCATTGGTTCGCCTTGGACAAAGGTGTAATTGCCGAGGAAAAGGTTGTAGGCTTCCTGTCGTTGTTTATCAAGGAAAGAATTGTTATAGTAGCGTTTAAAGCTTTCCACCATGTCCCGAGAATGACTGGTCCATTGGTTGGTCTTCCTGTATGTGTCCGTGGTATTTACCAGATGAGAACCACCATATTGAATAGCGATCGTGTCGCCGTGATCGTGAAACCTAGAGATCAAAAATAAATCAGACTACTCTGTCCCATCTGATGGTACAACTTACATGTGTGTGAAGAGATTCAGGGCATCGGTATCGTACTCGATAGAGGGATCATCTATGATCCCTAGGGCATGCAGTTGATGGCCGAAAGCACGTTTGCCAATGACGAATTGAGCCGCGTTAGTCCGGTCCAGGCAATCAATGCAGTTGGTCCTCGCTATCCCATTCTGAATACTGAAATTGCCAGAATCGTCAGAGCCATTGTGAAAGAACCCTGTTCTAGTCATTACACCTTCCGCGATCAATTCCAAGGTGCCAAGGACATCTTGATCAGGACTAATGATAACAACCGTTAGCCCCCATAAAATCCAGAGTGGGGAGGAGTCACCTTGCCTTTTGGAAGCTCTGCTCATATCCCATGCCTTGTACAATATTTTCTTGTCTGGGGGTAAAAACTGATTCAGATAGGAGATTGCATTTCCATACTCTCGCAGAAGCTTTGATTCACGAGGTGTCCGCTCACGAGACTGGCGGTTGTCAGCATGAAAAGAGGCAAGGATTCTTTCTTGCCAACTCCACGGACCTTGACTAGGTTGAGAACGAATATGGGCGCCCCGTACCGGTCGAAAAGATTGTCAAAGTGGAGCGCTGCTGCGCTGTAGAAGGGGTCCACAAGGTTTACTGCAGAAGTCAGCACCCATCTTCTGTGAGGGCGGAAGACATGCATTCAATGGCTGGCTTGGGCGACACTCCAGAATTGTCCTGTGTCCAGTATAACGGTATGCTGCCACGGTGTTGCACATAGGAGGTGCAACGTGGATTGGCGAACAACTCGGGGCCAGGAGAGTGAAAAGATGTTGTGAGCATCTCTGATACTATCTGTTCTGTCTCGACGTCGTTGGCCACGTATCCCTTTGCACATAGATTAGCTAGAATTCGAGAGATTATATAGCGATGTGTCTCACCAAGTCGTTCGCTCCACGCTTCAGAAAGCGGGCACCGGCAAAGAAACGCGACCTTCTTGCAATAAGTGTGATGTGGACAGTTCGCCCGAAGACTCTGAGAGCTACCGAGCTAATTAGCACAGCAACTCGCGTACAGTAGAGATCAATTACTAGTTTGGTCTACGAAACCGTGCACAATTGGCAGACACCAGTCATAGGTATTCTTCAAGGCACTTTTTGCCTGTTCAAGCAAATGCTGATTCCAGATGAACATAGAATTCCGGTAGTTCAAAGGCGTCTCTTCTACCCCACGTTGCAGATTCTGCCGCTCTCGAAGGATGTTGTGCTGCAAGGTACGAGTGACATCATATGAATAACTAAAATAGAATGAGCGTGAGAGATCAAGATTGTTGAGGATCCCAATGAAACGTGCTTCTTCTGGATCTCTGTCTAATTTGAAACGAGAGGATGGCATAGTCAAGGAGACGAGCTCAGTCGCATCTATTTTGTAGATGTAATGACCTCCAATCATGGCAACTTGACTCTTTTTCGTAACGAGAAGCATGTAGTAGGCACCGGTGAATCTGATAAATCCTAGCAGACCCCAAATGCTGCACCTGAGCTTCAAGCCCCCGGTGACCTTATTTCCATCATCCACAGCGTTCAAGAGTTGATTCATTTCTTTCCTGGTATACACAATATCATCCTCAGTGATACTCAGCTCCCCAGAGTCGGCAGTGCGATCTATTTTCAATATCCTGAATTTGCGATCCCCAACATCCGTCCCAACCAAGTAGTAGCGGCTTGCCGTCTCATACAACGAGAATCGGTGCATCTGACAGACCCCGTCTTCGCCAACCTTTTTGTATTCGGCACCTCTGTTGCGTTGTGCTATAGACGCTGGACTCATGGACCTCGGAAAGGATTTGGCAGTGGGTGGCTCTTCGTCCTCATAATCTGATTGTGTTTGAGGTCCTGTTGGCTTTGGCGTGCTTGGAACGTCGTTGGAGAGGCGAGGGAAGGGCATGGCGTCCGCAATCGTTTGGGTATCGGTCAATTCATGAAGCATGTCTTCTTTGCCTATCATCGAGGGCTTGATACTGTTGCTTGTCTCGCGTATTTTTAACTGCTCATTATCGGTTGCCGCTGGAGGAGGAGCATTGGGACTTGTAGGCCCGCTAATAGGAGCTGCGTGCTGCTGGCTGTTTTTCCTGCCGTCCCCGGAGGCCATATGCTGCTGGTGAGCCTGATTGTCTTCCATCTCCTCAAGTGAAGTACGGCGGCACTTTCATCATTGTACTCTCATACGACACAGTGGGTGATCGTTGGGAGCGGGCGTTATTCCAACATAGTTAGAGGCATAAATGCAGAACGCATCTCGTTAAGCACGGGAACGAACGAAGGCAAGGAGCAGTACGTCAATTGGGAGTGCCGTTCTAACAAAAATCGATGATGTCTGAAATGCAGCCCTAAACAAATTCAATTCTTGATGGCGTAACGGCGGCTAAAGAGACAGGGCGCCATGGGCACTAACGGCCCCTAAAACCTACCCTAAAGCCGCGTCCAATGGACCCCCGGCTTCAGCGCCTTCAACTACACAAACCGGGCTCAATCGATCATCCAGGCAAATTCCTAGCTTCGATGGAGCTAGTGAGTCGCCATCTCCGGCTCCAGTGAGCCCGGCACCGTCGTCATTCTCCAGGCCAAACATGCAAGTAAGAGGACACAAAGTCAGCTTAGAGCTTGCGATTCTGCATCCGGCGCTCCAGTAGCCACAGCTGTTAGCCGTTCCAGACATCTGCCTCCGCAACGACAGGTCGCCGAATTCCCGGCTGCTGCAGTCACTGCTTCTCGCCAAAGCTCGCTCTCAGAGAGCCTCAAGCTGTCCTCCAGTGTCAATATTAGAGCAGATAATCAACCACCCTCCGCTCCACTACCCTCCACAACTGTACCAAATATCAACAATGGAGCTGGGATTACAGCAATCTCTGCTCAGCATACGTCACAAATGACACACCCTGGGCTCAGCAAACCCTGTCTGAACCAAACAGCAGCTTGATTTGAGCTTCGATCTTAATCGAAACTCTGACACAAGAGCAGCAAAAGGGGGCAATTCAGAGGTTCTTGAGCGTCATTCCTAGCATTTTCTCTTTATCTTGAGCAGCAAGTCAGTGTTTGATACCCCAGAGGAGTTTCGAATGGCATTTCATGGCAGAAAATGGAGCAGCGGGTGGCTGTCTTCGCGCTCAGAATAGACAGGAATCATGTAATCCTTGATGGCCTATCTCCTTTCTGTTCCACATATGTAGGCTACAGCTTCAACATCGACTAATAGCGTCAATTCTCAAGATTATCAGCACCCCAGTTCGTTAAAATGTTACATACAATCGTTGACGACGCCCACTTAGTTTTGATACATGACTAATTTGACAGCTTCCATTTAAGCCACGACCTCTCTCGAATGCTCCTTCCAAACATTCATGGCTTCTTCGCTTGCATTATATCCCCACAGCCAATTCTGAAACGATGGATCCATCAACGAAACCGGAAACACTTCGCAAGGAGTGCTACTTGACAATTCATTGTCACGCCCTTCCTGCTCAGGTCCATCCGGCATAGACAGTTCACCCATTGCTTGGCTGCTTCTCCTCCTTACCTCCATCGCACGTGGCTTGCGAAGACGTTCATAGAGGCTGAGAACGTCATCAAGCTGCTCCGGGCGCTGAATGGCGCCGAACAAGGTCCCTAGGACAGCGGCATCCTCGAAGCATTGAGAAGCGCCTTGAGCGCTGCAGAAGCTACGTCAGCTTCGTCCAAGCCATGAATCCCGAAAGTTTAAAGCATGAAATCATTTTAGCTTACAGGCACGGCATCATAGCATGCGCCGAGTCCCCAATCAGCGCGAATCTCCCCTTCTCATGGGTCCACTTCTCAAGCCCATCAGCATGCAAAAGTGTCCATTTTGCACTCTGCTGCGCCATGTTCAGCAGTGCTCCGAACTTCTCGTCCCAATGCGTGAACACCTCTCTGAGCTCCTCTATCGCGGCTGGCTGGACACCATATTCCGTCTTGTCCTGAGGTTCTTGGGGCAGCATCAAGGCGACATTCAGCAGTCCGTCTTTCTTCACCACATAGGAAACTACGTGCGAGCGAGGACCCATCCACAGATTGACATTTGGGGGATCAACGAGTTCGATTAAGTCTTTGTGCTGCCGTACCTCGCTTGCTGGCACGGTAAAGCGATATACGAGGTTGTTGGTATTCTTTGGAAAGTCCTCTCGTCCAAGTAGCTTGTCACGGCAGATTGAGCGCTCGCCGTCAGCGCCAAGTATCACGTCTGCTTCGAAGACTCTGCCGTCCTGCAATCTGACGGATGGCTTGGCTGTGTCGATGTGCATACTCTCAATGACTGCGTTGAGCGTTATCTTGGCGCCTAGAGACTCTGCTCTTTCGCGGAGGACCCTATGGAGGTCTGCTCTGTGGAGAAGCACGTATGGAGCGGTATCGTGCTCTATGGAAGGCATATCCATTCTCTGTGCCGCTAATGGGGGACCACCCCGGTAGGAGCGCAGGAAGGTTTTCTGAGGCTGGAATGCGTGGGACTGGACTGCTTCAAGGATGCCCCAGTCTCTAAGCAGCCTTGTCCCATTGGGTGAAACTTGAATACCAGCGCCAATCTAAGCTGAAGCTTGAGCAGCCGAGACGAGATTTTGGTTGATCTTTTGGTGCTGGTGCTTACCTCTCGTATTTCAGGCATCCGTTCTAAGACGGTCACTTGGTGACCTGCTTGCTGAATACTGATTGCAGTGGCAAGGCCGGCTAGTCCGGCCCCTATGACGAGGACATTGAATGACGGGTTTTCCGTGTTGCTATTCTGTTCGTATTGTATGGCCATTGTGATGGAGTGTCGGAGGAATTTCTTGATATCTTTTTGGAAGGACGTCTAAGCGTTTCGCATACCTGTCAAGCCATCGTGCTGGACAAACAATAAGTACCAAAATATGAAAGACACATTTGAGAGGCTGCGGCACGTGCATACGAAGCGATTTAAGTGCTTTATCAGATAATTACAATACACATAAATTTCACACACGAATGCCAAAGAGGTCTAGCTTTGATCTAACGCTACTTTACAGCAAAAAGTCTCTGCCCATATTCCCCAGCTAAACCAGCAGTGATCGTCCAACCCATGATCAGCGATCCGTACCGAAACCAATACCAGCACTGCTCCGGATCCATCAAATCCACCTTCCATATCATGATCGCCAAAAGTGCAGCCGTATTAAAACACGTGCCTGTGTAATACCAAAACCCCGCTGCGATAATAAGACCCGTCGCCATGTGCGAGCAAACTTGTGCAACGGCTAGCCCTGAGAGCAGAACATGAGCTGCATTCTCAAAGCGGAGTGTCATGGTGTGGACACCAGCTTTTGCATCGTCCTGGATATCTTGGAAGGCGTAGACGGTGTCGTGGATGACGCTCCAGATAATATAGGATAGGCAAACGCAGGCCAACGCGGCTGCTGTCCACGGTTGATCCACTACCAGTGTCGCTGGATTGACACCTTGTAGCATGCAGCCAACGAGCACACCCCATGCTAGAGCAATGCCGAGTACCACTTGTGCATAGTCCGTGACTCGCTTTGAGAATGGATAAATTTGCGCCAGTACGACGGCAAATAAGGCGTAAGCGATGGTTGGTTTGTCCGTCTGCACCACAATGCTCAACCACACGAGTATCTGAGCTGTGAAGAATGTGTAGCCGTTTCGAGGGGAAACTGCCTCTCGAGCCATTGGTCGTAAGCGGCAGCGAGCCACTTGTCGGTCTAGGTCACGATCTATGATGTCGTTCCAGGTGCAGCCGGCGCTCCTTAAGAGGAAAGCCATTGGGAACAGCTTTGCGTTTGCGAGAAGCACAGAGGTTGGAGACATGACAGGCTGGGTAACACATGCTGCGAACAAACTGCCGTATAGATAGGGGAAGTAGATGTTCAGGATCCCAACCGGCTTGTTAAGACGCATGAGTTCTGCATAGGGGACCCATGATGAAGGCAGGTAAGAGAGGAGGCCTTTGGTAGGTTCTTTGTAACTCGGAAGCTCGATTGCTTCCTTTGAGAAAGACATATCAATGATACCAAAGTTTGAGTTGCTATTCAACACAATTGAAAGTGAATGTACTCTGGAAGAACATCGGGTATTTTATATGACTGTCCCTCGATGCAAGGATGCGGTCACAGAGATAGAGTAAACACTATTTCACCTGCTCCTAGTCCGTCTGTTTGGGCCGGCATATTCCCTACTGCGACGATCTCATCCCCTTCTAGGTTCCATAGAACGTGTCTGTTACCTTTACAAGGTCAGTGATTCGAAACGTGGGATTTAGCTTATGATGATTGAACGAGAGAACTAAAAGCTCGGTATGGACACGATCCGGGCAAGATTCGGTGCGTAATAGCTTGCCTCACTGCTCAGCAGAAAAGCATCAACGTCTGTGCCGCAACGTGGAAGGGCATTATGCATGCTTATGACGCTGAATTGTGACGAAAGCGGCTTAAGGAATGTTCCTGACTTAGTAGTCCCCGGCTGGAACCATGGCTGTGCAGCACGGCGTGGCACGAAGGACGCTTCAGCTGTTGACTTAGAAAGGTTCCTTCCGTCATCCTTGTCTAGGCAATGACCATGCATAGCAGCTTTTTAAAGCCCATCTAAGTGATCGGAGCACTTGGACTAGTCAACGCAATTAGCCCTCCACTAGTGCTTATCGTTAGTGCTCATCAAGAGGGAAATCTCCGAGTATTAACCTTTCCCATTGTTTCAAGGATCTCTGTCCAGATAGCGGGCTGATGATCAGGTGCCCCGGGGAGGCTAGGACTGCATTAGCTTATATAGCCGGAAAACAGACACTCAATAGCGCGACTCCTCCATTTTTACCGCTATTCCGAGCGCGATACCCTTTCAATACCAATAAAAATTCACTTTTATACCCTTTACCATACAGAGCTACGATGGATCTTAACCCTCCAACAAAGCTCAGATACCATATCAAGACATATGCTTAGGGCGAGCCTCAATTAAACTCGCATGCCCAACGTCCATTACTTGGGGAGCCCATATCTTCAGGACTTCGAAACCTGCGGAATTCAACAGATCCTCCCATTGTCGCTTGGTTCTTTCCAAGGAGGAGAACATAGCCATCATCGAGAGGTCAAGTTGACCAGGAAACAAAGGGACTCCGGAGTCGGGAAGAACGTATTCGTTGAGAAGAAGGATGGAATCTGGCGCCATGGCTTGGAGGATATTCTGGAGGATAAGCTTGGCTTCTTTGTCAGGCCAGTCATGAAGGATTGTCCGAAGGTAGTAGGCTCGGGCTCCTGCTACTGTTTGCGGTGTAAAGAAGTCGTGGCCCATAGGTTCGATGCCCGCTCCAAGATCCTTAGTGCCTGCGATGACTTCTGGCAGGTCTTGCAAAATTAGTCTTCCATCAATATGCGGATACTTGGTCCTGAATGCAGTCAGATCGGTTCCCAGGCCTCCGCCAACATCAACTAGGAGTGGCGATTCTTTGTCAGCCGTACGATTAGAGGCCAGGCGTTCTTCCACTGGAAAGTAGTTGAACCAATCTTCACCTTTGTCTCGTCGCTGCGCTGTCATAAGTGAATTAAAGGCCTTCAATTGTCTCGGGTTCTGCTTCAGCCAGTCGAAATGGTGAAGATCTGTTCCAAATGCATACTGGAAAGGTCCTGCCGACGCATTGCTTGGATTTGAAAACCCATTCTGGCGAAAGTATTCTGGTAGCTTCACAAGCACACTTCCGTGGACGTCATGGCTAGAAAATTCAGCTTATGTCTCACAACCAAAACATTTCAAACTAGATAGTGAATACGAACAAATGGAGTAGAGCTTGTCCCAGGGGTGAGCCATCAACGAAAGCCTTTGCAGCAGGGGTAGAGGACCAGGCATTTTCGCCCATCTCATTGAAGATTCTCATAGCGGACAGGATCCTCATGGTCCTAGCTGGGACACAGTTCTAGACAAGCTCGAGCATCATGGGATCAGATTTCATGGCCTCACCTATGAGAAGAGGGTCCGCGCCCGTTTTGGTCGCAAGATAGTCAAGGTTGGAAGTCGGCTCCTTTGCCATGGCCATAACATTGAAGACACCGAGCTCCATTGCAACTCGGACAGCAGCTGGCTGGTGGATCTATTGTTGTAACTTCCGGTTCAGCTTTGTGTCCGTTTCTTTTAAATGAGCTGAGGGCTTATAAGCGGCTGGCATACCGAAAATACGAGTCTGAAAGCAACATCAAGGGGGGATTCGAGGGTAGCTTTCAGCTTGTCGCATGCTGCGATGAGAGACTTTCGTCCCTCATTATCAATGTTCACGTTTCCCTTGGACAGGCTTTCAGCTGCAGCATCCAACTGGACTTTGAGGTCATTGTAATCCGCCATGCTGACACGCACAAACGACTGCAATGTTTTGAGTATCCTGCTGTACTGATCTCAAGAAATCAGGGGGCGCTGTTTTGATGCAGCGAGACCCGAGTTCGTGCTAGGACCCATTTCCATACGATACATAAGGTACATAAGGAAGGTCGTATCCGTCAAGTTAGAACTTGTCACAATCGTACAAGGCATACCTAACTTTGAGGGAGGTGCATGACGGCACATTCCCCTCTTCACTATACACTTCCACACAACTATCTGCCGAGCCATCGGCTTGATCCGAGGATGCATGGTCACGTCAGTGGTACTTAGCGATCGACAGCATCACGACAATGCACGTTGCGAGGCTGTAGAGGCCAGCGAGGCAGGGCTAGGCGAACAGAATTGGTGTCAGCCGAAGCCAACAGGCTCAGGATGCAAAGAGTGATAAGATTGGCTGTTGACAGGTTTTAGCGTAGGATGTTGATAAAGTTAGGCCCCCCAGCTGACGATAGAGCAATTAAGCAGATGCAGATCGCATCCCACAGGATGATCTTGTTTCGAGCAGTCGCGATCCGTAGGAGCAGACGGCGTGAAACTAAGCTTTCCATGCCAAGATAATCCGATGAAAGAACGGCCTGAGAGGACCAGGTGGCTGACTCAGCATCTCTAGCTCAGGCGCTACCTTACCTTAGTCTCCTTAGTGTCGCTGGAGCTGAAGAGCCTGTGCAGTAGTCTACAGAGGAGATAGCTAACACAGCTACCTTATCCCCCACCATCCCAATGAGGGGAAATCAATCGACGGCACGAAAACATTCCTCTTCTCAGTTCTGCGCCGCATAGCGTTGCGATCGTCGGTGCATCCTGGATCCTTCAGCCGTAGATCTGCCGATTTCGTCGATTTAGACCTAACAGTTGGGCAACTGGCAGATGTGCTTATCCGGAGCTATACACCATCTCTCCACTCGAGCCAGGCAACATTCAGCCACAGCGTCTCATAATGTGACGTCAAGTGTGTCAGCTCCGGGCACCTGCCGTTCGACCACTTGGGTTCGATATTGCATGAAACATGCAAGTCTGTGTCGACTTGCAGCTAGATACCGTAGATCTCAAGGCGTGGTAAAGTCGCAAGCTATGCCGTTTGGTTATAACTTATTTGCAGTCTCATTATTACTATGTATCACGGCTGGCTTTACTCCTGATAACACGCAAACTTTCCGTTCTGCGAGCTCATCTCCTCATCTCTGCTCAAAGATCTCTCTCGTTTGCTTCTTTTCCCAACCCTGGTTCCATCTTACGTCTAAGGAAACTTTTGAGAACCCTCATCTGGTTTGATCCACGTTGAACGGTGAATCTTGCTCGCCATGGCAAATCGGCAGGCCGTAACAGTTGCCATTGGTATCCTAATGGCGGTACTCTCGACAATTGCCGTGGGACTTCGGTTCCTGGCACGTCGAAACCGTAAGGTGGGGTACGGTGCCGATGATTGGACTATTCTTGTTGCCTTGGTATGATATCCTTCCTGGATGTTTGGAAGTGAAAACTAAAGCTCGAACAGGTTTTTGTTCTCGCAATGTGCGCTGATTGTCTTGTTGGTGAGTAAAATCACAAGTTTAATGGGTAGAACCTCGGCTTATAAGGTTCGCAGGCGCTTTGGAGGGTAAGCTGGGTACGCACGAAGTGATGTCGCCCCATGGTCTTGGGACAAGCATGGATCCTGCGAAAGCCATGGCGCAGCTTATGGTGCGTGGAAAGGTATGCCTTGCCAACATGCTGCATCTGTGCCTATAATCTGTTACTAAGTTGTCGTATTAGACTATATGGGTTGTACAGTGGCTCGCAGCACTTGGACCTGGTATTACCAAAATCAGTGTTCTCTTGTTCTATAGAAGAATATTCCTCGGAAAGGTATTCCAAGTCACCAATTGGGCTCTCTTGGTTCTCAGCACGATGTGGACTGTAGGGTTCTTCTTCGGCAATTTCTGTAAGATGTTGCTCAAATCTTGCCGAATGGAATGTTTCTAACCTATCTAGTGGACTGCGTCCCTTTGAAGAACAACTGGGCACACTCTGCTACATCCGAAAAGGCTTGTATTGAGGTCGCCAAACTTTTCTGGTCAATGACAATCTCAGACGTGATATTAGATGGTGTGCGCAAATCTCTGGTCTATCTCGTATGGACTGCTGACAAGCTTTCTAGCCATGATTTTGGTTCTACCGTGGTATCCGGTATCACAATTGCAGATGCCTCTTCACCAGAAGCTGTCCATCTGCGGTATCTTTCTCCTCGGTGGACTTGTTGTGGCTGCAGGTATTGCGCGCGTTACGGCTGTCAACGAGGCAGTCACCTCTACAAGCCTTGATCACAGCTGTGAGCCTCTATACCTAGTTTCTTGTCCAGGTGCTAACAAAATGCAAATAGACGTGCAATGCCCAGCCTTCTACTGGGCAGCCGTTGAAGCAGGAGTGGGCATTATCAGTGCTTGTTTACCCACTCTGCGGCCATTGATGAACAAGAAGGGTGCCGAGAGCATAATTCGCAGCATTCAGCGAAGGGTCATGGGCTCCTTGCGTTCCAGGACACAGAGCACTGAGCATGATGAAAGCCATCTTAAGCGATCCCCGAGCTCTGACGACGATTCGTCTGCAGCGTCCGTTCCAGTCTATGATGGCAACACTGGAGGACACAGATATCTAGCGAATGTGGAGACGGCTATGCAAATGGCACATATAGAGCCGCCCACTACTGGTATTGCAGTGCAATCCAGCATCTCTCGACACGATTATATGGTATGATTCTGGCTGCAATTCAGTCCCAGGCCTCGTGTACAGGCCACTGGCATCATCAGTAGCGTTTCTTGTTAATTTAGGGTGGTCTACGGGCCACGGTGGAGTTCAGTGATATTTCTTTCTCCTCCTATAACAATTGTCTCTGCAAAGCCCTCCTAGATCGGGAGCGATCAAAACACAACGATGATATCAGAGTAATAATCTCCACCGTCGAAAGCATCGATGTGCGTTTGAAGCAGGGTTCTAGGATACACTGCGTCTAAGCCGTGTGCACCATATAGGAACCATGCTTTTCGGGCGTATCCCAAGTCTGCACGTGTATGGAGTGATCCATGCAATTACGTCGTGCCTTATGTCGCCGATTAGTGAATGACGTGGCTATAACCCGTAACGGAAAGGTCACATATAATATCGTTCCCGTTAGGCTATCCACTTGAGGGCGGCACGTAGTCCTAAAAACGACGCCGCAGCCATGCATACTTAGAAGATCTGCATCTGTGCTTTTACAAGGCAGCTACATTTTCGGTCTTGTCAATGACACTTGTGGCTGCTTACAACCGAAACATGTAGTGCTGGGGACTTCGGCGTAGCGCAGCGTCTGGGTGATATCATTGGTGAGTGTGAAGAAACTAGAGAATGCTGATCCAACCTCCGGCTCATGCATGTGTAAACCTGGCGCATCTGTAAAATACAGGATTTTCCGTATTAATCCTGTCATTCAATAGGCATAAGCCAACGACACTTACCAGCTCCCTGATCTTTTCAATCGGCATCTTGCAGGTAATATCCTGTGACGTAGGTTCATTTACATTGATCTGAATATACGTTGCCGCTGGCTCTGTTCCATACGAACCACCTCAATTGTCTGATCTAGCTGTTGCAATCGAGCCTTTGACTTTGGCGTCAGCTTGCACATTTCCATCTACGATCTCTACCAAGGGAAGAGCTTGGGCCATGGGAAATATATTGACGTGTCTTTATGTATATAGAAGCGTTGAGCTCGATGTTGGACCGTGTTCTTGAAAGAAGCAGCCTCTCAGCCTCTGAATTTTGCTTTGTCGCTGCATCTCTGTTGGGGCTTCTCTATTTAAGGTTTCTCGCGTGGTCAAGAGCCAAGCAGAATCGTTTCCATGGACCCACTCCAATTCCTCTCCTAGGAAACGTAGGGACACTGAGACGGCTCAAGCAAGATCCTGATGGAGAGCTTCTGCGAATCAGCGACAGATGGGGAAATATCTGCGCACTGTCCTTTGGCTCGACGCCTGTTGTCATCATCAGCCATCCTCGAGCTGCGAGAGAATTATTAAACGAAGTAAGAAAGTCCTCATTATCAGATGCTGCAAACGTCTAGCTCACGTTGTGCATCAGAGAGGGGCCATATATTCCTCGCGCCCAGAGCAGAATGACTTCCGCAACAATCTGTGGCCTTGGAGACTTGTATCCACGCCCGCCGGTAACGACTTTCGTTTCATTCGTAAATTGTACAACAACTACCTTAGCGCCCAGCCCGCGGCATTGTTCCAGAAATATCAGGATCATGAGTCGAAAGTAATAATTGAGAGCCTATTATGTCGACCCAATGATTTTCAGCGCAGCGTCGAAAGGTACACCATGAGTGTGATATTCAGCGCTGTTTATGGTGTGCGGCTGGATAGTTTGGACCATCCTATCTTGATAGAGTTCAATCAGATCTGGGATGTCGAGATGAAATGTAGGGATCACACATCGTACAAAGTTGGCCATTGACATATCGTTGACACGAACGACAGATTTCGAGCCTGGAACTCTTCCTATTGACTTTATCCCGGCTCTCCAACACCTTCCTCTCGCCCTCCAGCCATGGCATCGGAAGCTGGCTCCACTGGTCGGGCGAGAATCGGAACTGCATCTTGCTTTTCTAACTACGCTACGCAAGGCAGTACAAGCTGGCCGTGCGCCAGACTGTTTTGGCAAATTACTCCTCGAGGTTTGCATATCTACTAGTCTCCTCATTGTTCCTAGTATGGAGACTTATCGAGACTTAGATACAGGAAAAGGAGGAGGGCATAAGCGACTTAAAAGCCGTACATATCCTTGCAATGCTCATCGGAGCAGGTGCCGATACCACGGCCAGTGTACTGCAGAGCTTCTTCAAGATCATGGCCCTGAATCCGGAGGCAGTCCGCAAGGCCCACGAAGGTGAGGTGCCCATGTCTTCAAGCTGTACAGACAGGCTCTCAATGTGTACAGAACTCGACCACGTCGTTGGACCCTCCCGTATGCCAACTTGGGAGGACGAGAAATATCTCCCTTACATTAGAAGTTTGATTAAGGAGGTCCATAGATTTGGCCCTATTGGTAGCCTAGGCAAGTCTCATTCCAGTTTCGACTCCCTTTCCAGTCAGAAGAGCGTTGAATAGTATCCTGACCAGATACACTCTCTAGGCATTCCACATTGTGCAACCAAAGACGACGTCTACGAGGGCAAGATTATCCAAAAAGGCACCATCGTCTTCCCGAATTTACCAGCGTTGAGCCGAAATCCAGAACGCTACCCAGACGCAGAAGCATTCGAGCCCGATCGCTTCAAGGGCGATGATTCTCACGCCGCGGTTTCAGCAGTGTCAAAGGATCATCTCCAACGCGATCATTTTCACTATGGATTCGGAAGGCGTATGTGCCCAGGCGTCCACGTTGCCGAAGCTTCGTTATTCATCGTCATCTCGAGACTCCTGTGGGCATATGACATAAAACCTAAGCCAGGTCATCCGCTGGATATGAAGGACAAGCGGAGTAAGAAATACATATTGTCAGCGGTAATGCGAAGATTTGGGTGCTGACAAGCTTTGCTACAGTGATTCTTGTTTGGAAGCCCAAGCCTTATGAAGTCGATATCGTCTGTCGGGGGGAGAGCTACGAAAAGCTGATAAAACAAGCTTCTGGTGAAGCTAACACCGGTGTGATGAGTTTTGACGATGTCATGATGAGTGCTGTTTGAAGAAGAGGAAGGAATAAGTAGTAGCCAGAATTCCTGACAAGCCAGCTAGGACCCCGTAGCAACTAGAAGGATTCACGCCCAAAGTTGTCAAACCCACCAAGTTGTCACCTGCCAAGGCCGTCCTTGAAAAGCGCCTAGAGCTAGTTGTCTAGGGGCCGGACAGCTCCCTAGAGTTTGCGACTTTTAGCCACGTCCGGGCTATCCTTGGGGGCCCTAGAGAAGCCGCTTTAGGCGCTTTCCAAGGGTGGCCTTGGCAGGTGACAACTTGATGGGTTTGACAACTTGGGGGTTGAATCCTTCTATCTTAGCGTACCCCTAAAAGATGCCCCCAAACTCTGCCCCGAAGTACCCCTCTAGATTGAATGGACACAGCCAAAACTCAACCTCTTAACAACGCCTCATGGGATAGGATCGTTGTATTGCAAAATGCTCGGATGTGTTCAGAGCGCATAATATCTACAGGTGCGGCCCCTGGTTTAAACCATTCCTAGCCTTCCTGCAGGCTTACGGCATGCATGCCGCATCTTATGCGGGATGACACCATCTATCTGCACATCTTCGTCCTCACGAGAGTGAAATATTCTCAATCTCACCGCCACCACCGCTGTCTTTCTCGGATTGCATGCGTGCCTGCCTCCACCCGCAACTTCGTTTTGCTGACTGGCCCTGCTCTCCTACGTTGCTTGGTGTCTCCTAGTAAGAAATCATTCTGCATCCAAAAATCTCAAATCGACTACACTGTACAGATCGATCTACTGTATCATGGCTACTGCAACGACGGTCGACTTCTCAGCAAGCGCTGGTGCTGAATATGCCGTGCCGAACCTCACCGAAGAAGCGGCTATGAGGACGTCGAAGGTGTTACAAGAAAATCATGACAAGAATGACATAATTTTCACGGACATAGGACTTCACAGTAAGTAAATGTATTTCTCGGTCGATTTCGGCGTTAAAAGGTGGTGTTAAGAGCAAGTCTACATTTCCATTTTTTCGCTTTTTTCTCTCGTCAACGCCCTTCGTGTTTCCATGCTGAGATCGATCACCTTGGGGATTTTCTCGTAAATTAATCTATTCTAATTGGCATAGACCACATCGTGCACCACATCTGTACCAGCTTCGCCCTTGGTGCAACGCCGGAAATTATCCAGAAGAATTATGACAAGAACGATTCTTATCAGCGAGCACCCCCTCCTCTCCATGACGAGCTAGCACAAGATATCCGTGACCCTAAGGTCTTCATAGCCAATATGTTCAGGCCAAAGACCTACCCGGATTACTTGAAACTCTTCACCGAGGAGATCGAAGAGAAGGGCTACCAAGAAGTTATCCAAGAGTATGTCTTCAAAGGAGACGAAAGGGCGAACATCATGTTCAACAGATTGTTTGCTGGTAAGATCTCTTGGTTGGGATGTGGAAGTGGCAATGATAACAAAGGGGCTTAGGCTACTTACACCCCATCATACACCTGGGTTTTGGTATCGAGTTCAAGCAACCAGCGATCATAGCCGAAGCGCTCGGTCAAACGGCTATCCATCCAACGTTTCTTGATCCTTTCTTCATTGCTGTCGAGCAGTCAATTACTCAAGCTCCGCAGCCACGTGACCACCTTGTGAACATATTGGACAAGATACGAGCTGACGAGAAGTTGAGCACTGCTGCGCATTGGGAGGACGACCACAAGGTTCGGGATGGTATCATGGTCCGGGCTAAGGATGAAATGATCAAATACGTAAGCCAATGGCAAGTCAAGTCTGATGAACTGGAAGAAGAGACTGCCGAGATGATCAACGCGTGTGGTAAGTTCACGCAAGAACATGGGAGTCACTGGAAGAATTCATTTTGACAATAGGCAGCATACATCTCGGGCGCCGCACAGCATCCACCCAAACAGATCAATTTCGATTTCTATTACATGGTATGTATCGTAGCATTTGCTCCTTCTTGAGATTAACATCTTACCGACCCTCTTGGAATTATTGAAGAGCTCGCTATTGGGCTTGAAATAGAAATGCTGACTTCAATACACGATAGCACGCCATAAACAGCTCCATCTTTTTCTCGACCTTCCTCAAGCAGGATTGGATCAGCACCGCGAATAAAGTCAAGCTTCTCAACTGGAAAGGAAGACTTGATCTGTGTCTCTATGCGTCGCGACGCTCCCCAGCACTCTTACTCGACGAAATTACGAACTACGTCCCCAAGCATTCGCCATCCAACTGGGATGCTGTCATTGCAAGAGCCCGCGAATTCGACGACGATGGACACGCTTGCAAATTTGTTCGTGCACTAGCTCATGGTGAGCGTATCTGCGCTCCATTCGAAGAAAACAATGCCAGGTTCAGGATCAAAGGCAAGATGTGGCTTCAGATTGCCAACATGGGTGAGTGAAGAACATGCATTTTACTAGTTTGACAAGCAGCTGACTGGGGTTACCTGGAGTCATGGATTCAGTTGAAGAGACTGGTGCACTGTGGGTCCGTTCGGCGGGCTTTGAGGAGGCATGGAAAGGGTACGTTCGACCGTCTGCTGCTGCGTAAGGTCTCTAGCTGATGGACGATTTATATGCAGCTTCAAAGACAGACCCGCAATTTCGTCGTAGAGAATGTGCATTTGGCTTTTGTAATGGAAATGCTGGGATCGAGGCTTCGAGTAGAAGGGGTAGTCAACTTGGGCCTCCTAGACTGAACATGTTGCACTAGATAGCCCTCCTAATAAATAGCCTGAGTGAGATTACGTTTTTGTTCATCGGTGTTCCCCGGAGAAACTGTCAGTCAGCGATTAGATATGTTGTTAGGGAAATGGTAAACGAAGAATTGAAATGGGAACAGATATATGCCTTTCACAGATCTTATACAAGAGGCTAGAGGCGGCGAACGAAGACATGGCTCAAAATAAATAAAGAATGAATAAATCTTGCTAGTTAAAAAAGAGTCTATTCTCTAGTGGATACGGTATGTTCTAGCACCTTCTCCCTCCTAGAGAAGAGGGGTTGAGTATTGTTTCAATAAACACTCCTCCAAAGGACTTAGAGTTCAGGAGGCCTAAGACACCTATGAATATCATTACTACTTCACACTACCTTAATGTTTGGAGACCTCTATCTATTAAAGCGACTTACGCTGTCTAGCCTTACCCACCGTAGAGAGAAGAACTTATGGTCCTGCCCTTGCTTCCTGAACGTCCAATGCACTTTAGCATATTGAAGACGACTTGATTGATTCTCTATGGGAGATGCGTGCAATTTATGCGTACCAGGCAGTAGGGCTTGTTGAATTATAAGCTTACCTATAGCTTTATTTAATGGCAACGGTTTTGGTATATATAAGAGCTGGCTATAAAGACAGCTCTGGGATGCAGAAGTAATCTTTGAAGCTTTGCATGGTTCGGATGGTTCCAGGATACTAACCGCCATATCGCCATGTGCGAATAGGTAACCCGGTGCCATATCTCCATGTGCGAATAGGCAATCTGCCGTCATATCGCCATGTGCGAATAAGCCATCCGGTGCCATATCTCCATGTGCGAATAGGCAATCTGCCTTCATATCGCCATGTGCGAATAGGCAACCTGACCGCCATATCGCCATGTGCGAATAGGCAACCTGACCGCCATATCGCCATCTGTCGAATAGGCAACCTGACCGCCATATCGCCATGTGCGAATAAGCAACCTGACCGCCATATCGCCGTGTGCGAATAGGCAATCCATCGCCATATCGCCATGTGTCGAATAGGCATGTTAGCGCAGGCCACCTTGGGGTATGCTGACTAAGCAGAGCTAGAAAGGTGATTGGAAGGGTAAAGATACTATGATCGATCTGTCAGAGCGAAGTAACTTGTAGAATATCCGATGTCAATTGGTTGAGATCAATATTTGACTTGCTGAGTTCTCCTTGGTGCAGGACTGTCTATATATGCCCCATAGCCAAGCCATCGCATAAAACATGATACAAGGCGTATCGCATAAAACATGATACAAGGCGTATCGCATGAAGCATGATACAAGGCGTATCGCATGAAACATGATACAAGGCTTATCGCATGAAAAGCATGAAACAGGCGCATCGCAGAAAGCATGAAAACAGGCTCATTGCAAAAATGCCTTGGAACCATCCGAGACATCCAAACATTTCCAACTCATCATTCCTGCCTCTCAGGACTGTGTTGAACAGCCAGCTCTCATATGTGCCAGCACTTTGTCACCAGATAAAGCTATGTAAGCTTATAATTCAACAAGGCAGTCCATCGCCATATCGCCATGTGCGAATAGGCAATCCGGTGCCATGCCGCCATGTGTCGAACAGGCAATCCACCGCCATATCGCCATGTGCGAATAGGTAACCTGACCGCCATATCGCTATCTGCGAATAGGCAACCTGACCGCCATATCGCCATGTGTCGAATAGGCAATCTATCGCCATATCGCCATGTGCGAATAGGCAATCCATCGCCGTATCGCCATGTGCGAATAGGCAATCCGCCGCCGTATCGCCATGTGCGTCATAGGCAGTGTATGCCATATCGCCATCTGCGAATGAGCAATCCGGTGCCATATCGCTATGTGCGAATAGGCAATCCGGTACCATATCGCCATGAGCAGAATGGGCAATCATGTAGACCGTGCGGTACGCCTGTCTAATGCCTCATGCGATACGCCTTGTATCATGTTTTATGCGATACGCTTGTTTCATGCTTTTCATACGGAAAGCTTATTCTATATAAAGGCTTGGCTCTGGGGCATATGTAGAAGGCTCTACACCTAGAAGAGCTCACTAAGTTAAATATTAATCTTCAGGGTATTTCAATGAATCGATATTGGATATCCTACTATTTGCTTCGCTCTGATATATCGGTTCTTAGTGTCCTTATCCACCTGTTACCTTTCTAGCTCTGCTCAGTCAGTATACCCTAAGGTGGCCTGCGTTTTTGAAATCTTTCCAACAGGGCTGAGTAGGGCTGAGAGGTGATTTATGCTAACGCTCCCCTTCAACGATTAGGCCTGCAAAAGCCTCCCTTTTAGGCCTGTAAACCTCTTTCCTCGCCGTTAATCTTCTATTTGTATATTCTACTTTAAAGCCTCCTTAAACCCGTGAACCTCCTGGCGTAGCGTGGGGCCAAATCGGGAAGAGTACCCTGCACGTATACTGTGCCTGCCGGTGCAGGGCTTCTTACTATATTCGGCCATTTTGCGTACTAGGATTTGAAGGCGTAGGCTGCCTCCTCTATTCGTTGGCGTTGTAGTATGAATACCGATGTACTTCCGCTGCTGTTCTCCGGCTTATTTTTTGGTGTAAATGCCTGATATAGAGTACTACCGGTGCGCTTCTATTGCTGTCCTCCCCTTGAATCCTAGCTCCCCAAAGCCTATCTACGCCGTACTTCGTTTCTGCCGGTATACTAACCGACTCGTTTCTGGTTATTCGGCGAAGGTCGATATTATATAGCCTCGTATCTCGACCTATCTAGTCGGCGGTCGATAATAATCGTAGGGAGGAGGGAATATACTATAGAAACTACGTGTTAAACACCGTTAAGAGAACGCTATCGAAGTACCGTTAGAGGTAAGCGTTAACCCCCTAGCTGGGCCCATTCTGGGGCTCGTATACGACGTAAAGATGATATTTCCTATACGAAGGAGTCGTCTGGCAGCGTTATATCGCTGAACCCGGGCTTATAACCCTTTAACATATTGAAGACGATTTGATTAATTCTCTATGGGAGATGCGTGCAAGTTATGCGCACCAGGAAGTAGGTATGTACACAACTGTAGATTCAGACTTATTTGGCTCCAAAAAGCTCTCTATCTATTGACCAGCCTTACAAGGCTTTCTGATATGTAACCCTCTTCCTATTGGTTGATTCTGAAGCTCCCCGGAGCTCTCCTGCCTTCCGCTCTACTGCCCCCAATGACCCTGCTGTAGCTCCTGAGTAGTTACCCTTAGAAGGGTTCACCCCTCAATGAGGCACGCTAATAATGCTCATACTCGATTTTTGTATACAGATATCGCCTATTTAGGTAATTATGTTATTGCAGAATTATGATATTCATATTGTCGCTTTATAGATCTTCTTTATCTACCTCCTATACCTACTAGTATATTACTCTATATACTCCGCTTTTATATACTCAGCATGCTATATATACTCTATTTGCTCCACATTATATTCTACGTGCTTTATATGCTCCACTTGCTCCATATAATATAGACCACGCTTACTAACCCGTAATATGTGTCACGAAATGGACTGGGATCGATAAGACCTGATTGGTTGAATAATATATAAGATGATGATCTCTATGCGGAGTTGCAAAATCTGCTTATATACGGGCCTCAGCCCTAAATGGCTTGGCAGCAGAGATTGTCCATGACTATTAATTGCGGCCTTCTAACTCGTTTCCTTGGTATTAGAGGCTTCGAAGGTGCGAAAAGCTCAGGGCCTATCCGTATAAGGTAATTAACCTCCTTATTATATATTCTCTCCTTTTCCTTCTTATACTTATTATACTCCTGAGTCTCCTTCTCTTGAACCTTAGTCGCGGCCTTCTGCTCATGTTCTTTAACTATATCTAGATTTATAATCCGAGCATTACCGTAATAAGCTACTAACCTATTTACCTTCTCCTTCCGTCGTCGATTAAGCTCTATAAGTTCTATATTCGTAATACTTTGGATAGAGAAGTTAGCTATAGCTCGGATTACTACTTTATCTAGCTTATTAAGTACTAGATTATATATTTTACCTTACGTTGTATACTAGAGGAGTTATTAGATTTGCTTGTTGAATTATAAGCTTACATAGCTTTATCTGGTGACAAAGTGCTGGCACATATGAGAGCTGGCTGTTCAACACAATCCTGAGAGGCAGGAATGATGAGTTGGAAAAGTTTGGATGTCTCGGATGGTTCCAAGGCATTTTTGCAATGAGCCTGTTTTCATGCTTTCTGCGATAGCTTGGCTATGGGGCATATATAGACAGTCCTGCACCAAGGAGAATTCAGCAAGTCAAATATTCATCTCAACCAATTGACATCGGATATTCTACTAGTTACTTCGCTCTGACAGATCGATCATAGTACCTTTACCCTTCCAATCACCTTTCTAGCTCTGCTTAGTCAGTATACTCTAAGGTGGCCTGCGCTAACACTAGCCTTAATATATAGTTCTAGGAAGTTCCTCTTATTAATAGAGTATGTTGAATTATAAGCTTACATAGCTTTATCTGGTGACAAAGTGCTGGCACATATGAGAGCTGGCTGTTCAACACAGTCCTGAGAGGCAGGAATGATGAGTTGGAAATGTTTGCATGTCTCGGATGGTTCCAAGGCATTTTTGCAATGAGCCTGTTTTCATGCTTTCTGCGATGCGCCTGTTTCATGCTTTTCATGCGATAAGCCTTGTATCATGTTTCATGCGATACGCCTTGTATCATGTTTTATGCGATACGCCTTGTATCATGTTTTATGCGATGGCTTGGCTATGGGGCATATATAGACAGTCCTGCACCAAGGAGAACTCAGCAAGTCAAATATTCATCTCAACCAATTGACATCGGATATTCTACTAGTTACTTCGCTCTGACAGATCGATCATAGTACCTTTACCCTTCCAATCACCTTTCTAGCTCTGCTTAGTCAGCATACCCCAAGGTGGCCTGCGCTAACAGAGTAGCTAGCCCCTAATCGAGTAGCTTATTAAACGCAGCTTTTGTATACAATTACTAATAGAGTAAATACTCTAATATAGGGAGGAAGGTATAAAAGGATAATTTTATAAGTATTATAGGACTTAATTACCTCGATAGTTGTTGAATTATAAGCTTATCTATAGCTTTATTTAATGGCAACGGTTTTGGTATATATAAGAGCTGGCTATAAAGACAGCTCTAGGATGCAGAAGTAATCTTTGAAGCTTTGCATGGTTCGGATGGTTCCAGGATACTAACCGCCATATCGCCATGTGCGAATAGGTAACCCGGTGCCATATCTCCATGTGCGAATAGGCAATCCATCGCCATATCGCCATGTGTCGAATAGGCAATCCATCGCCATATCGCCATGTGTCGAATAGGCAATCCATCGCCATATCGCCATGTGCGAATAGGCAATCCTGCCGCCATATCGCCATGTGCGAATAGGCAATCCGGTACCATATCACCATGTGCGGATAGACAATCCTGCCGCCATATCGCCATGTGCGAATAGGCAGTTCGGTACCATATCACCATGTGCGAATAGGCAATCTGCCGCCATATCGCCATGTGCCGAATGAGCAATCCGGTGCCATATCGCCATATGTCGAATAGGCAATCCAGCGCCATATCACCATGTGCGAATGAGCAATCCGGTGCCATATCGCCATGTGTCGAATAGGCAGTCCATCGCCATATCGCCATCTGCGAATAGGCAATCCGGTGTCATGCCGCCATGTGTCGAACAGACAATCCACCGCCATATCGCCATGTGCGAATAGGTAACCTGACCGCCATATCGCTATCTGCGAGTAGGCAACCTGACCGCCATATCGCCATGTGTCGAATAGGCAATCTATCGCCATATCGCCATGTGTCGAGTAGGCAACCTGACCGCCATATCGCCATGTGCGTCATAGGCAGTGTATGCCATATCGCCATCTGCGAATGAGCCATCCGGTGCCATCTCACCATCTGTCGAATAGGCAATCCATCGCCATATCGCCATCTGCGAATGAGCAATCCGGTGCCATATCGCTATGTGCGAATAGGCAATCCGCCGCCATGTCGCCATGAGTAGAATGGGCAATCATGGAGACCGTGCGGTACGCCTGTCTCATGCCTCATGCGATACGCCTTGTATCATGTTTTATGCGATACGCTTGTTTCATGCTTTTCATGCGGAAAGCTTATTCTATGTAAAGGCTTGGCTCTGGGGCATATGTAGAAGGCTCTACACCTAGGAGAGCTCACTAAGTTAAATATTAATCTTCAGGGTATTTCAATTGATCGATATTGGATATCCTACTATTTGCTTCGCTCTGATATATCGGTTCTTAGTGTCCTTATCCACCTGTTACCTTTCTAGCTCTACTCAGTCAGTATACCATAAGGTGGCCTGCGTTTTTGAAATCTTTCCAACAATAGTAATATAAGACGTATACCTATCTAGGACTAGTAGTCGATAAGGCCCTTTTTAAACTGATTAGGTCGCTAGATTAAAACATTACTTAATCTATATAAGACTCAATTTATTATTAGTCTAATCGTTCTCGCTAAGAGCTATATAGCTACCTTCTAGGAGTACTTTATACTATATCTTTTTATATTGTTTTCCTTTAAAGATAATCTATAGAGTAAGTATCCGGCTATCTATAGAGATATACTCAATAAGAGATATTTATTCGCGTTTTCCGTATTAAGTTATTGTTAGCGCAGGCCACCTTGGGGTATGCTGACTAAGCAGAGCTAGAAAGGTGATTGGAAGGGTAAAGGTACTATGATCGATCTGTCAGAGCGAAGTAACTAGTAGAATATCCGATGTCAATTGGTTGAGATGAATATTTGACTTGCTGAGTTCTCCTTGGTGCAGGACTGTCTATATATGCCCCATAGCCAAGCTATCGCAGAAAGCATGAAAACAGGCTCATTGCAAAAATGCCTTGGAACCATCCGAGACATCCAAACTTTTCCAACTCATCATTCCTGCCTCTCAGGATTGTGTTGAACAGCCAGCTCTCATATGTGCCAGCACTTTGTCACCAGATAAAGCTATGTAAGCTTATAATTCAACAAGTGCGAATAGGCAATCCAGTGCCATATCGCCATGTGCCGAATGGGCAATCCTATGCCATATCGCCATGTGCGAATAGACAATCCGTCGCCATATCGCCATGTGCGAATGAGCCATCCGGTGCCATGATCGCTATATCGCCATGTGCGAATAGGCAGTCCGGCGCCATATCGCCATGTGCGAGTATTGCTTATAAGTTTTGCGCAAATAGACCGATTTTGAAAATTTCGACGGTATTGGAAAGCGCATGCTTGGTTCCAAAACTGATAAGATTATCTCGATATCATATGACATATGTGGCGCGGGGCATTACTGCGAAGAAGTTGCGGTGCGTATTCAACTTTTGATGTTCCAGGGTCCGGAGGCGCCAAGCTCAATGCTTGGCATTTGCTACTGAGCTCGCACTGCCTGTAAAACATAGTGAAAACGCTTCTTTTACTCAAAACTATTGCGCAAGTGGACTGATTTTGAAAATTTTGACGGTGTTAGAAAGCGCATGCTTGGTTCCAAAACTTATGAAAATCATCTCGATATCATATGATGTATGTGGCGCGGGGAAATCCTGCTAAGAAGTTACGGTGCGCATGGCGAAAACGCTTCTTTTGCTCATAACTATTGCGTAAATGGGCCGATTCTAAAAATTCTTAATGCGCAAGCAAGCTAATGATTAACTCCAAAACATATGAAATCATCTCGATATCATATGGCGTATGTAGCGCGGGGCATTACTGCGAAGAAGTGCGCAGCGGATTCAACTTTTGGTGGTTGAAGGCGCTAGCCGAGAGAGGAAATGCAGCTCTAAAGAGATGTTCTGATTGGCTGCAAGTGCGGAATTGCTCCGAATGTCGCGATAATCTGTTATTAGAAGAAAGATATTATCCTAATAGGAGAAGAACCTGATTGATACTGATATTGTAGACGCCTAGCGCAGTAATTTGAGGTTGCAGATGCTGCTGTCGGTAACCTCGAGTTGCTGATTTGGCTGATTTCTCGGTCCGCAATCGATATAGGATGCAGACCCTGATCGCCATGCGGCCTGCTGATAGCGCAAAACTAGCTGTGACGCTAATAACATAATCTTTTGGGAAAGCGCGATGTACAGTCGCTTTATATAAGCCAGCAGAAATTTATCAAGGAAATACTATAAAGATTCGCGACTAAAATACCTACTAAGTAAGGGATTCGCCTTATAAAATACGATAAGAATACTACCGAGGCAGATATCAAGCTATTTCAGTAGCAAATTGGCTTATTGATGTATTTGATAACGTCGACTCGACCGGATCTATCATTTGCCGTAGAGCAATGTACTCGCTTTATAAGTAACTCGGCTCCCGAGTACTTCAAGGCGCTAAACCGGATCTGGCAATATCTAAAATTTTCTAAAATTTTCACCTTGAGGTTTTGCCCGCAGAAATTAACTCTGCAGGGCAAAACCTCAAGGTGAAATTTTTTCGTAGACGCTGATTAGAGTACTACCCGCAAATCAACTACCGGCTACCTTTTCCTATTCGGGAACAGCGCGGTGAGCTGGTCCAGCAAGCTTCAAATGACCTGTCACGAGGACTCACACACAGTCTGAGTCGAATTCAGGCTAATTATGAGCCGTGGGTAGCTGAGAATGCGGGTTCTAGCTGTGAAGTGGAGTTTCGAATGTGCCTGTTGTAAGGGCCGACCATGGAGATGCTAGACCAGGTTCGGGAGACTATCCCTCTGGTGCGGCTATGCGACAGCGCAAGTCGCATAGTGGATCGGCTTGATGCGAGGGTGCAATCTCCCTCGATAAATGTGTTGTCTCTGAGGACTCCTGCCTGAGTTCCTCGGGATTCAGTCTATCTAGTAGCAAATCCACCAGTTGCTCAGTCACGCATGCCTAGACCCCGTTATATTTCTGAATCCTGAAACTCTCGCTATCATCGACACGATAGTAAGGGGGGTATGCCCGTCTGACAACCGACCAACGCTGTGACCACCGTTATCGCTACCTACCGATTGACGCCGGCGTCGAGCTAGTCAGTCAAAATTCGAATCGAATATCGAATCGAACAGTCAACTATAAGTTGTAATAGCTTCCTCAGCGGGAGCAAGATAATAACTCAGATCGGATCCTAGCGACAGTACGCTTAGAGGAGCCGACGCAGGCGAAGAAGCCGGTGCCAGCACAATACAGGTGAATGCCGAGGAGTATACGGCGTTTTAGGCCTATTAGACACACCGTCGACAGGCCTTATTAAGTTTCGAGACACAAGGGATGGTAAAGAGATCGATCCCAAGCCTGAAGATAAAAGACCCAAAGCTATATAAGGGTGATACTCCGGAGGAACTGGACGACTTTCTATACGAATACGAGCGTTAGTTCGATACTAAGGGCTTTAAGCAAGAAGACCCCGAAGGCGAGATACTAGCGGGCTAAGTATATTAAAGGGAGGAAACAAAGAAGAAAGTCGCTTACGCTATAGGCTTCCTAGAGGATAGAGCTAAGACTGACTGGAAGTCTTGGTTACTGTAGTTCCCGGTGGGGGCTGACTCGTAGACATATTTCAAGATATTATTATACAAGTTCCTCGAGGGCAGTAAAGACGAGGCGTATACTGAAGGCAGCTAGAAACTGGTAAACGCAAGGCAGCGAAAGGGCGATTCGGTTAATAAGTATTATAACTACACGTACAAGCTGTATATTCGCCTTAGGGCCCTTGATAGGGAATGATCTTTCACTGATTAATAATTCTTCGACTACTTCTGAGCACGACTGCTTTAGGAGTATAGGATAAAGCTAGACGAGCTAATTCCTGGGCTAAAGACTATACACGAACTGTTGTATCAGGTTCACCGATACGAGAAAACGGTAAGAATATATACGCAGAAGGACGGACAGAGAGATAAGTCTCGTCCTGAGGGGTCTACGAAACCCCAAGTTTCGAAGAAGGATAACAAATCCAACCGAATAGCCAATTATAATTAGAAGAAGGGTCGTGATAGTAAGAAGGACTTAGGTAATAAGCCTCCCTTCGTTATATAGAAGGACAAATTATCTAAAGATATCCGGGACCGCCGGTAGAAAGATCAGGCGTGCTTTAAATGCGGGTTATCTGGATATAAGACACGCGATTGTATAGCAAAGGAACAAACATTGTATAACACCCAAGCAATACTCGATGCAGCAAAAAACAAGTAGGTATAGTAATGGCTCCGACCGCTGTGCCTATACGAGGAGCAATTATAACGACTCCCCCCGTCGATGAATCCGAGCTAATAGATATCTTATCAGGCAACGCTAGTCCGAGTCAGAACATCGAGTCGAATACCGAGTTGAACATCGAATCGAATACCGAGTCGAACGTCGAATCGAATACCCCGCCAGCTACTAAGGTAGAACCCGTTGTTAATGCAAGGGTGTGGGCGGCAAAGGTTCACGCTGTAACCCAGCGAATCAAGGAACTGTCAAAGATGGACAGCATCTTTATTAGTAATACCCTAGTACTGAATACAAAGGGTAAGACCAAGACTTTCAGTATACTAGCAGACAGTAGTGCTAAAGTAAATATCATCAACCGTATAAGCGCCCAGAAGATGGGCTTACCGGTACTTAATACCAATATTAGGCTGAGTACGATCTATAGAGAGGCAGTGAAGACCTACGGGATATACTATATCGAATTCCAGCAAGAGGACGAACAAGGCCGAGTCCGCTACTTTCAGGACACCTTTCTCGCTGCAGACATCGATACCTGAATGATTCTTGGCATACCATGGCTAACTATAGCGAATCCAGACATTGATTAGGTTAAGAAGTCATTCCGGTAGAGGATCTATACTGCGGTAGTGGCTCTCACGACTACTTGTCGAGTGGATATTATAGATCCGAAGGAGTTCGCTCGGCTTGCCATTAGCAAGGAAGCACACTATTTTGTTATACATACACGTCAAGTAGTAAACGCTAACGAGCCTCCGGTCCATAGGGATCGTCGCGTATATATTAGTCAGGCAAGCAGTACTACCACTGAGATAGTACATCGCGCTTTCCCAAAAGTTGCTGGGAAATCCCGAGTTGCCGAGCGCGCCGGTAGGGCTGACAGTTACGTTCAGCGGAATCAGCAACTCAATGTTGCTGACAGCATCAAATCAGCTCGATCTGTAACTCAATACTGCTGATTTAACGATGTTAGGTCAGTCAGCAATTAGATATTGCTGTTAGTATAATGTATAACCAATCAGCAATTAGATGTTACTGTCAGTGTAATGTCTAACCAATTAGTATGTCTATTATGCGTTCAGCCAGCTGTCAGCTTAATCAATAATACAACGCTGCTAATATACAGCTGCCAGTTTTCTTTTATTATGATTGATTACTTCTTATATAGTCTATACATTTCTACCAATTAGTGGCTGTATATCTTCTATGCAAGGTATAAGTAGGTAGTCGAATCTAAATAAAGTCTTCCATATGTATAATCCGTTGGAAATATAGCCACTGCCGACAGCTCCTTTAGTACATGAAAGCTCGTTATTAGTAATATTAATACAAGTTTAACTCGCGCTTATACTAATCCTTCTTCAACTTCTTCACGGGTTATTTAACCACGCTTTCCTCGATTCTATAACGACCTATTATCCGCCAATCCGACTATATCTTCTACTCCTTATAATTCGAGTAAATAACCGAGATAGAGAGTTGCGACGCCTAGTTACCGAACTATTAGCGGCACCTGGCAAAACTCCAGTAGATCAGGGGCGCATGTATTTCGCCCTTTTTTGCCCTTGTCCGATTAGTATCCGACTCGGGTTTTGTACTGTCCGAGTAGTGTCTAACTCGGGTTTTACACTGTCCGAGTGGTGTCTAACTCGGGTTTGCCCTGTCCGAGTCGGATGAATATTTGGCTGGACATTTCTTAATATTTCTTCTCGTAGTTTGCGGTCTCGTCGCTATTATTTCAGCAAAGTGTCGCTATGGATACTCAATATCCGACGAATTTGCTCCCTGTCTTCCCCGATAGACTTTATATACGATACCGCGAGCTTGATAACCTCCCTACTCCTTAGCTTACCGAAGTACCCGAATATTAGTAACGTGCGAGGGCCGTAGACTCGATACTGAAGCAAGTAAATATTATACGCGCAAGATACTGTGTAGCCTGCTGACGTGATATAGCTATAATTAAATATACCGAAGAGAGGATTAATGCCGCTGCGGTAATTGAAACTGTAGGTTGGTTCTTTATATTAGAGGTTTTCCTTAAGACTGAAGCCTTGACTTTAGACGCAGCGAGGGCGGTCAGTAGTAGCGTCTCTTCCGCTCTATCGACCTAGATATATTTATAGTATTATCTCTCTTCCTTTTAAGGGTTTTTACTTAGGTTTATAGCGTTGCCTAAGAAGGATTTAGTAGGAATTTGGCGTGGATTCGTCGCGCTGCCTTAGAATTGTTTGTTAGGAATTTGGGGTGATATATCGTGGTATATTAGTCCCAGTCGATGAAACTGTTAATATAGAATATCTCTTTTCCTCTAACCGTTCCCGGTACCAGATAAGCACTTCGCTCGATATTTAGTAGTCTATAGAAGCGGCGAGCGCCTATCGTTCGAGGATTAAGTATAAGCGACGCCCGTGCCTTTTCAACTTCGACCATTCTATAGCAGTCTTATACCTACCCTAGATATCGATAATCAAAGACTTCTATAAGGGCAGCCTATATACGAGTAGGTCGTTGCTTAAAGTCCCTGTTACTAAGATCCTTTACCTCTACGACAACCAAGACCTTGCCGACCAACTTTCCCTCCTGTATAGTTTCCGGGTTTCGACTCTTGTAGTCTTATTCTCGGACCTATACGCAATCTCTGCGCCAGGTAAAATACTATAAATATTTATAAGGTCTGCAGACTACCAAATCCTTATAGAGACGTCCTAAATCAGAGGAGTCCTCTCCGGTGGTCTTCCAATATACAAGGCCCGAATAGATATAGACCGAGTAGCTCTCAACCCAGCTGCAGTCTGCCTCCCTTCTATCGATATCTAGGTTCGAGGTTGTACTACCTCTGCTTAGCGTTTTCGCTCGGTACGCCTTAAGAAACGCAGCCAGGCTTTAGAGAAACCCAGCTATATTTAGCCATTCAGCCATATCTCTCGCCGTTCGCCAGTAACGACTATCGTATTTATATAGGTGTCTTAATATATAGCACTCTTCCGTATCTACTCGCCATCCTAGTTAGTATAGATCTAGGAGGACCCCGGCCTTTATACTTTTCTCGTCTTCTTGTTTTCTCCTCTAACTAAGTAATACAGGCTCCGTCTCTTGGAAATTTTTAATATCCCGTATGATTATTAACTTGATATGGCGTTCGTTATATTCTATCAATTACTCCTAGTAATCCTTATACTTATTTGTTCGGTTATAGTAATTCTTTAGTAATATCGGATATACCCTTTCCGAGGCTTGGGTGCTGTATCTATCCGGCGGACCGTAGTATCTAATCATATTAATATAATGACTGATACTGTGGAATTTGGGAAAGTTGAAAGTTTGCTCGCCCGTTTTCTTATTGACTGGCCTATATTTTCGAAATACCTCCTTAAGTAGATCAATCCTTTCTAACGCTGCGTTTATGTATTCCAGTATCGCTTTATTATAGGATCGGTATCTTGCGAGTATAATGAAGTTAACAATAGCTCGTCCTATATATAGTATATCTAGGTTTTTTTCGGATAATAGAGGAGCGAAGACGGGTATTATAATCCGTAATATCTCTTTACTCTCCTCTCCTGTCTATTAGCTTAGCTTACTAAACTCCCGAAATCGCCTCAGCTTAGTGAATTTAGGTATAGCTCGAAACCGGGCGTCGATTAAGGCTTGTGCCTTAAGCTTTATTCGTCCCTCTCCGATATACTCCCTAAGCTAGTCTAGGAGGTAGTTTAATAGCCCTTTGACTATTAATTAGTATAATATATTAAATGTCTGTAGTTGGTAGACGTTAACTGCGAAGTGGCCGTCTGTGAAGTTAGGCCGGTTATATACTATTATATCTAGTAACACCCTAGGCGTATTCTTATCGTACGTTTTTTGTATCTGTAACTACTCTATAGTCTATTCAGGTGTTCGCTTTGGATACGGTTTTTCAGGATGTAGTCGTTCCTGTTCATTTAGCGGTACTAAGTAGACTAGATAGTGTTTACCGCTCTTGATCGAGGTTATTAAAACTTGTTCCTCGTAGTCGCCTAGTATAGACGCGAGTATTGGGTGGTATCGTTGTATTCGTCCGTCTGTATATATAATAAGGATCCCCTTCGGCGCCAGCTCCTTAAGTACTTTAAAAGAATATTATTAGTATATTAAGTAAGATCCGTATTTCGGCCGGCTTACCCTCGACTATAAGCCCTATAGTATAGTGATATACCTCGGCTTTCACACTGTTATGGACTAATGGCACTAGTCTAAGTAATATCATCCCCGGCCGAACCTGTACCCGCCGAATACCTCGATCGAGGTTGCCGATAGTAATATAGACTGGCTACGCCTGTTGATCTCCGTGTGTCCGTAATAAATAGGTCTTGTCTGACGATATTATAACCGGTACCACTATTGAGCTATCAGGGAGCTTATCTTGTGTCTCCTACTACTAGCGGGCTGTATATATCTTACTAATGATTAGACCCCTGTCGAGGTTTCGCTGGCGTATCAGTATATAGTTAATACTCGAATTAAAAGGTTTATGTCTGATAAGAGTTCGTATTATACCTATTATGTCGAAGTAGAGTATATAATATGTTCTAGTCGTCTCGTCCGGTTGAATCGATAGGATACTAAACGCTTGCCGAGACTATCTACTGGCAGTAGCAGAATACTTTATAGTATATAGCTTGGCTTTTAGTTATAGAGCGCTATTAAAGCTATAGAGTCCGTAGAAAGGTCGTAATCGAGTATCTTTGAAGAAATTGTCTATTGTACCGCTAGATAGTCGGGCGTTATATATCTATAAAGCTAGGGCATAATTAGCTTCTGAATGGAAAGGGTGCCAGTCCGGGTTCGACTCGGGTATCAACTCGGACATCGACTCGGACAGGGGTATGGACAACGACTCGGCTAGGGTTATATCCTCTTCCTCTAAAGGCCTCCCGGTACCTCGCTCCTGTAGGTAGTACTCTACAGAGCTAACGGTCAAGGTAGAGATAGTGCCTATAGCACTTGACGCCGTTATCGACTTCGATTAATCGAGTACTATATCTGGCTTGTCTTACTGGTACCAGATCTCGTTGGTAGAGTCGGTGAGTTCAAGTAATCGCCCTAGAGCATCGTTATCTATTGAAATAGTCAGGTCCTCCTAGGGGACTTATCTACCTTCGCCCTCACGGGGACTATCGCCGATTATATCGACCTCGTCTCTTTGGCGTTCATGAATAGGGCCCTCGACTTTATCTTCGTCAAGGTATACCTATCTCCTACGCGTCCAATTGGGGTCCCGGCCCTTACAGCGTGGTAGATGCCTAGTTAGGCCGCTTCCGCTGCTGTACTGCTTCTGGTAACGTTTACACTGTCGATCTATCTGGCTCGGGCGTAATATAGAGGTGTTATTATCGAGATTAACGCGTCTAGGCAGGTATTAGTAAATATATTCGCTACTAGATCCTTCAAGCTAACCCGCTATAGGTTAGGATAAATCTATCCTTACGTCGCCTTATATAGCCTATTTTTAACCGTTACTATCAATCAAATTATAATATACGTATAGTAGAGTATCGTCCTATAGAAGGCATTGATTAATAGATGGTTTGAGGGGATTTTCTTTCTGTGCGATATATTTAATAAACGCCCCGGTTACTTGTCTTATTAGGAAATATAATTAGTTACAAACCTTGCGGTATATGCCCTTATTACCAAAATGTACGTCTAAGTCGAACTTAGATTATTTTTATGATAGAGTACTTGATTAAGACTTGTATTTCGAAGAACGGAAGAAGAAATCTAATCAATCTTTACGAGCAGATAATAAGTTTTAACACTCTGTCTTTACTAGATATTAGGTATTAAGTATAAGCTAGATATAGTACGTTTAAAATCAGCTGTTCGCTTTCTACGCACTATATATATATAAGTTCCGCTTTTAATCAATATCTTTATCTATTATATTAAAGCTCGCTACTTTTAATCTTTCGACGGCTAAACTCACCTGCTTATAACTACTCCGACGTGCTATTCTACAGAGAAGGGTCTATATCGCCTAATTGTATTAAGTATTGAACTGTTTCGTAACGTATTTACCTTACTAGCATTGTATTCACTAACTACCGACCAATCGCTGTTGTGAATGAAAACCCGGTGTGGACCCTACTAGTCGTGTTACCCGCTTTATCCCTCCAACTCAGCGAAGAATCCTTAACTTCTCCCTATTTTATTCGTCCTATCATTATTCTTCTTGTTATAGACGTGTTAGAATCATCTATAATATTATCTAATATAGCCGGTCCTTCTCTGATCGACCCTCAGGTCGATATAACGCCAGAGCCTGCGCTAACCGAGGCCAATTTCTATACGCTTATTGGCAGGCCAAAGTCTAGTAATCCGCCTGGAATCCTATAGAACCTCCCTAATGTCTATAGAGGCTTATAGTACAGTAATAGCTTATTTAATACCCTCCGTCAAGTGCTTGAAGACCGCCTACGGGGTACCGCTATTTAGGGCGAAAATCTTCGAGGTTCTGGCTAGGACTTTACCAAGGTCCTTAACTCCGTTACTACTGACTTTATTCTACCCGACTATATACTACCTTTTAGAGACGAAGTAATATATATATTCGTAAGACTACTTAATGAAGTACCTAGAGTAGCTAACTGACGTACTAGTAAACGACCCTTAGAGGAGTCTCACGACTCGTTTAGTTCAAAAAAGCCTAGATACGATGATGCCTGTGCTGAGTAACCCGATTATACTGGACTATTCTTCGTACTAGCTCCAGCCCTAGACGACACCTACCCGCCTTATATTATCCTTAGAATCGGTTATACACGCGATAATAAATTCTATCTTGTCCAACTACGGTATATTATGTGTGATACTTCGCTTACTGACGCTAACCAGCTCTGGGACTAACTCAGTTACGATACTCTGATCCAGTTCCTAGAAACCAAGAAATTCTGGACCGCCGAAGATGATACCCGGGGGAGTACCCTCATCTATATATCCAATAGGATTATAGAGGTAACTACAAACGAAGATCTATAAAATGCTATCCGCGATATGTATTCACGTGGTCACCGGCGCTACGAGCTTTATGTCGTGCGAGGGGCACTCCGTTAGTTATACCACGTCAATCAATGGTTAGGATATTAACTGACAGGTATAATAGTATCTATCGAGGGTAATACGGCCCATCCAAATTAACCTTACCGAGGCAGTTTTACCCTCTCCTACCGCTTAAAACATTCTTCTCTTGCAGCAGGACCTAAAGAGAAAACCCCTAACATATAGGATCCTCCAGGCAAAGACCCTGCTGCCTCTTCTACTAAACCCTCTACCCTAAAGCCTTTCGTCGATCCTTCTCTTCTTACTAATAAGTATACTAGTCCGTCTACCGGGAATCTAAAGGAGCCTATAGATATTAGCTCTAGCTCGGATAGTAGTAGTAGTATAAATAATAAGGAAGAGAATGATAGAAAGGAAGGGGATTTGATAGATAAGGACGAGTAGAAGGCGTTACAGATCAATAAGGCCTATATAGGTAGGACTCCAGGGTTATATGATATCGAGATGGGTAGGGTGGTAGTAGCCAGAGTAGCTGCGAAAGATATGGAGGCGTTGGAACAGGAGGATCACGACAGGATGTAAGTGCTTCAGCCTCTGCCTTATTGTTTGCTCACTACTAAATACTACCCTAGCGTTAATATAACTAAGGTAGAGGACCGTCCGTAATAGTCTCAGAAAATATAGTAGTATATAGAGTTATTGTTCCAACTGCAGAAGGGAAACCGGTCTATTAAGAACACACGAACCCTCTATAGGTTATTATCTATTATAGCCCCTAACGGCAAGATAAAAAAGATTATACTATATATTCATCAACTCTACTGCGCTGCTTGGATGCGCCGGCGTGCTTACTAGCAGGGGGGGGGCATTAATAGGGACGATCCCGGCTTTAGCAAGGTTCGTATCTATTCCTAGCTTTTAATAAAACCTGCTATCGACTCGGACAATACTGATGTCCGACTCGAACTAGACTCTGACGATTTTTATTATATATATCCTTAAGTATTAACTCTCCTTGCGATAGCGCGAGGTTTTCGAAATATATAAGCAGGATTATAAAAACCTCGAACAGTTTAAAGCGTTAATCTATTATACCAAGTATCTCCTACCCTCGAAATTGAAGGTACAGAGCGGTAATAATATATATCCCTCTGCTAATGAATGGGATATCGGTTGTCCGTGTGTCGAGAAAAGCGCCGCCTATTTAACTAGCGCACCGAAGCAAGGTATTATTCTTGTTATCGTACCAGCGAAAGTAATAGGCAACTGGTTACAAGAGTAGACGAAGATAATCGACACTTAATATCTAATATTGAAGCTATAGTACTTCTATACCTATACAGGCAAAATATACAACAATATTAATACTACCCCACTTATATCGGAAAATACTGAACTACTTCGATGTAAAAAGGATGGAAAACCCAAACCTAGACAGGAGCGTATTCTACTCCTTACGACTAAGGGCTCGTATAATAGGCATATTAAGGAAGTGCTATAGGACTCTAAGTCTCTATTCGTCCATAACTTCCGTGTCGGCCAGATCTTTATTAACGAATTCCATAAGATAAGGATAGTAAAGGGTGAATATCCCAAGATAGTCCTTGGTATCAAGGATGAGATTAGTGCCCGAGTCCTGGTAAAAATACTAGAGGATGACGAGAACGAGTGGAATACTACAGATGATCGGCGTATAAAAACATACCGATCATCTTTGCCCTGGGTGTAGGGTTTCTCCGCTACACCGTGGATACGCGACCTGACTAACTACTCGGCTATAATCTATATAATCGAGTAGTCTTGGTGGTACGCCGTTGAAGAGTATCGATATATAACTTACGACGAAGTCGAGGTTGTTAGGAAACTAACTACTAGCTACCGAAAGCGAAAGAATCCGGTTAATAAGAGCGAGAATAACAAGAATATCGTAGATATAAAGGCTATCTTGAACTCTATCGAAATTAAGCGGACGCCTACAACTACAGATATTAATAGGACTATCGAGCTTATTAAGCTACCTCCGCACGAGACTCGTCATATTATATACTTGCTTAATCCAGAGTAAAAGGCAGCTCTTCGCGCCGAGGATCAGAGGATCCAAGATATAGCAAAAGCCGAATATACCAGAGAATACGCAATTGCTCGCAAGGCTAGCAAGGAGATACCTACGCCAGCGATTAATAACTACTTCAAACACGCCTATAAGCTACGCGCTGCCACTGTTGTCCTAAGCCTTCTGGAATTCTCTCGGCGTAACTACCTTACTCTTACTCAGGACGAGCTTAAAGGGGGGCCTTTATATAACGGCGGAAAGGGTCGCACAGATTTTGTAGAGTTGGCTGGCCTGACACAGAATTGGGCCAAGATGCCGCTGGATAGCATTTATACTAAATATATCGATGAACTTACCAGTAATATACCGAAGTTAGTAAAACTCAAAGAGTTAATCGGCTTGCTGGGGGAAGACATCTACGGGCGACTAGAGAAACTGGTTATATTCACCAGTTCTCCTATTATCGCATGCATTCTGGCGGTAGTAAGTCTACATCTCTTCCGCTGTTCCACCTTGACCTCGCACTAACCTTACTCTAGTAGTTTAAAAAGCATTTTCCTAGTAAATGGCTATGGTATAGCTCGACCGTACCTTCCGAGAAGCGAGATAAGTTATATATACAGCCATTCCAAGAAGAGGATGATAAGCGCTTCCTTATCTCTACGAAATGTATCCTTGGAACTGGTATTACCTTGACCCGTACATTCAGAAGTATGAATATGGATGCAGACTGGATATAATTCTATAATATTCATTGCGATAGGCGGGTGGTTCGGTTATCTCAGCGAAATCTAAAGACGTATAACTACTACTTTATTACGGACGATGAACATAGAGTAGATTAGAAGGTATTATTCAAATAGAGCAGAGATAATATGACGAGGCAATGGGCGTATGAATAAGCTAGATATTTCTAGCTAAGCAATAGCGCGCTTTTACGGGTTTCTTTTCTTCTGCTCGGCGGTGCTTTAACTTCGTATAAGATAGATATAAGACTCTTATTACCCTTCTATAGTAATATTAAATCTAATCTATACTAGTTCGGGAAGACTTGAAAGTACTTAGATTGCTAGCTATTCCCCTTTGCTTTCTCCTATCTTCAGTAGATATTTCGCGCTGTAGTCTTCCTTGAATATCCGCCACCAAAATCTAGATATACTACGTACTTATATACTAAATACAAGCTGTAGGTAAAAGGGAATATAATTTATAGCCCTAACTTGCTAGATTGTGATCGTATTTGATACGAACTATATATGCTACTATGCTCCTTTGTAACGTATTATCTTAAGTTGCGATCTTCCTTGTAATACCCTTCTATTAATATAGACTCTTTTAACTAAGACCATTATTAAATAAAGGGAGAAACCTACTCGAAAGTCAAGTAGTTATACCTGTACTCAATATAGATACTATATAGGGAACAGCCTACGCGTCGAACAATATCGAGTATTAGATAGTGTTCGAGTCGGATAACTCTCGATATCCGAGTCGAATAGCGCTTGATATGCTTGGCGTTCGAGTCGGACATCGCTTATTACACGCTAATTACTATAGGCTTAGTACGGAATTATTCTTTATACATTATATATCGACCTTTTAATCCTTTCCTATACTCCTTTCTCTTGCTACCAACGTATCGATCGACACTCTATATCTTATATATATACCCGCTATAGAACACCGGTACGAGCCCGCAGCCGTCGCCGCCGGCGTTTCCCCCTCCTCTCTAGCCTCTTCACCTTCTGCCGAATTCTACGAAAATACTAACCCCGGGAATTGGACGGTCTCGGTTATTTCACGTGGCCTTATAGTCGAATAGGCCTACTATAAGGAGATTCGAGTAGTATTAAAGAAAGAGATAGAAAGGAGATATATCGTTAGTACGTCCCTAGGGATACCGGAGAACCAGGCCAAGCTCAGCGAGGCCTTACAGCAGTTAGAAATAGTATTTCCCTCCGTTTTCACACCTAGAATCCCCTAACCCTGGCTGGAGAGTTACAAATTAGGTATAGCTAGAAAGATCAATAATACCTATAATCACTATCGCAATCGCAGAAGGCGTACTATACTATCTCTCTCTACGGATAGTACTCTATATATAGCGCGTCCGCTTACCTTCGGTGAAACAGGATTCTATATCCGGTCGATAGAGATGACGGCAAATACGCTTTTCTTTGCCTCCGATATCATTAAGGAGAAAAAACCTCTAGCCAGTATTATATCAGACGAGATCGAATTTAGAATATTTAAAGAGGTCTTGCGCGAGGACGGTGTCTATAACGGCTCGACCGACCGAATTCTTTGTCGTATTAGCAAAAACGACGTCGAAGTTAATTACACCTGCAAATTCAAGGCAGCTGCCTTACAGATATATAATATAGGCGAGAATCCTATCTCGTTTCATATTGAGACGCGCCTGCAAGGTACATATCTCATACTTTACTTCGATCGCGCTCCTACTAACTATACTCTAGTAAAACGGCGGGCCCGCGTGAAATATTGAATAATAGGCATACCTCACGTCCGTTTCCGCGGTACATTGGTAAACCTAGTTAATTACGGTACGCCGATACCACTGAATTATATACTCTAGTATTCTTCTTCGTTCCAACTTAGCGAAGGGCCTCTACTTCTTCGTATTTTATTCTTCCTATTATTACTATCCCTATTATACCTCTATATAACCTTACCGGGCTAGATATTCTTCTCTTACGGTATAACCTAAGAATATAACCTATAATATACAGAATCCTCTACGCGAAGACTCTACTACCTCTCTCGCTAAATCCCCCGCCCTAAAGCCTTATGAATTCTCCCCCTTAATTAAGCAAGCCTGCTAGTATTTCCTACCCGGCCTCCAAATAATCCTGTACTTATCCGTTCCGATATAAATAACAGTAGCTATACTAGTAATTAGGAAGAGAAGGAGTAAGAGGAGGAAGGGGATACTATAGAAGAGGACGAGGAGAAGGCGTTAAAGGTTAGCAAGGCTTATAATAGCAGGGTTCCGAGGTTATATAATATCGAGATAGGTAGGGTAGTAGTAGCTGGAGTAGCTGCGAAAGATCTGGAGGTATTGGAATAGGAGGATCGCGACAGGATATAAGTACTTTAACCTCTACCTTACTGTTTACTTACTACTAAATACCACCCTAGTATTAATATAACTAAGGTAGAGGACTGTCCGTAATAGTCTCAGAAAACGTGGTAGTATATAGAGTTATTGTTTCAGCTACAGAAGGGAAACCAGTCTATACAGAACACACGAAACCTCCGTGGGTTATTATCTATTACAGCCCCTAACGGCAAAATAAAGAAGATCGTACCGTTCATTTATTAGCTATACTGCGCAGCTTAGATAAGATAGTAGGCTTTCTGATAGGGGGGAGCCATCTACGGGCGAGATTCTGGTTTGGGGATATCTAAACTGAATTATTGCTTCTATCAAGGACTCTAGTCGACTCGGACGATACGGATGTTCGACTCGGGCAACGCCAACGTCCGACTCTATCTAGATCGAAATCCATATATACAAAATCATCCAACAATTCGAAACATCGCCTTATTATAATAAGTATCTCTTGCTAGAGAGATTGAAGCTACGGAGTTATTATAATATATATCTATCGGCTCACAAATGGAATGTCAGTTATCCGTATGTCAAGAACAGCGCCACCCGGAATATTAGCGTAGCGAAGTTAGGCATCGTTCTTACTATCGTGCCAGCGAAAGTAGTAGGCAATTAGTTACAATAGTAGACGAAGATGATCGATATAAAGCGGACGCTATATACTCAAGATATCTCTGGGACTACCGATCTAGTATGACTACCTCCCCACGAGATTCGTCATATTATATACCCGCCTTCGCTAGTATAAAATATAGCTCTTCGCGCTAAGGATTAAAGGATCTAAGACGAAGCGAAAGTAAAATATACTAGATAATACGTAATTGCTCGCAAGGCTGGCAAGAGGATACCTGCGCCAACGACTACCAACCACTTCAAACGTATATATGAACTACGCGCCGCTACTGTGGTCCCAAGCCTTCTAGGATTCGCTCGGCTCGATAACCTATCTCCACATGCGGATGAGCTCGAAGGGGGGGATTTATATAACGGCGGCGAGGGTTGTACGAACTTTGTAGAGTTAGCTGATCTAAGAGAAGACTAGACTGAATACCCGCTGGCTAGTATCTATATCTATTACATCGAATATTTTGTTGATAATAGTCCGAAGTTGGTTATATTGAAGGATTTGATTGTTAAACTAAGGGAGGGCATTATCGGAAGACCGCAATAACTGTCTATAATTACTAAGCCATCTACTGCTGTATATATTCTGGCGATAGTAGGTCTATAGCTCTTCCGCTATTTCGTCTTGGCTTTATACTAACCTTGCTCTAGTAGTTTGAAAGGTATTATCCTGATAAATGACTATAGTGTAGCTCGGCCTTACCTTCCGGGAAACGAGATGAATTATTCGTACAGATATGCCAAGGAGATAACTATTATCACTTTGTTCCCCCTACGAACTGCGTTCTTGAAACCGGTATTACCCTTACCCGTACCTCTAGAAGCGTAAACATAGATACGGACTAGATAAAGTGCTATAGGATTTAATACTGTAGGCGGGTCGTTCGGTGGTAATAGCAAAGATAGAAGGTATACGAGTACAGTGTATTTCTGGATGAGGCAAAGGGATCTTGATTCGATTATTATCTAGATAGGCGGATAGAAAGCTCTTAGCAAGAGTAGGTATAATATAACAGAATCAACCTATAGGTATTGCCAGCAGTAAATTTGAGGACTAGTTTAAATATTATAAATAGTAGACCCCGTCGTTCGAATTGGAGACTAGAGAAACCATACTATTTAACTTAACGTCACCGAGATAATATTTATATCCCAGAATCCCGCTATAAAGACCCAGCCAACACTACCCGCCGCTTTTCCCAACCTAGATTCGTCTTCTCTAATAAATCCAAACGCCGTCGCCGCTATAGAGGATATGGTTCCGCCAACTTAATATGTATCCGCTAGTAGAGATTCTCTTTATAGGACGTATTATAAATGGAAGGAGGTATCTAATCATTGTTAACCAAGCCGAAGAACTAATTCAATCGGTTAAGCTGATAATGTAACTCCATATCCTACCTATATAACTTAAGAGCCAGCGGCAAAGTATATATTATTAACATACTGCAGCGAATCCGGTGAGTCCGGCTCCGCATATATTCATCGATGGATGCTCGAGTGGGTAGTATCTGAGGTCTTGAGGTCCCGGGCTAATAGGGCGGAGGCGGCGTATACTTGTCGAGGATATAGAAGAAACGGCGATATTCGTTGTGCGTAGGAGAACCATAGCTGGAGATATAGTCCTGGTAGTAACCTGTTCGAAAAGGTAGGAAAATTTCGTTCGACTCGGACAGACTTTTGTCTAACTCGGCTAAGTTTCTATCCGACTCGATTAATAGTCTTTAAGCTAACTCGATTTTATATTAATATTATATTAATTAAAACAATACGATAATAACACGCTAAAGAAGCCTGTCCCTTTCCGAAAACCTTCGCCTTCTTCCCCTAAGAACCTCGCCTATCTAGCCACCTATAACTAGCTATATCGTCGTGGATTATACTCCTTAATACCTTATACCACCTTGTTACTAGTGAAGACCCTTATATATATTAGATAGATAATAGGGATCTTCTGATAATGGCTAAGACAAAGGGAGAACGACTAGTAGCTACTAGAAAAGCCTAGGAGACTAAAGCGAACAAGCGAAAGGTACGATTCGAACCGAGTAACTTATTCTATATATTAATATATTAGTAGATTAAGGCTATTACAGAAAAGTAGCTAGAACCTGAGAGAAGTACTAAAGGGGACGACGGAGTGGTAGAGCCTAGGAAACGTCGAAGACGTGATAGTAACCTTAGCGAGGATATCTCTGAAAAAATACGCGAAGAAGAGGTCTCTTTAAAGATAACCAGCGTTGAGGACATCGAAATATCTTCTAATAACCCTATAACCAGCCCTGCAAAGAGACCAGTGCCTGCTATCGTTATAGGGGTATAACTTCCCTATACTCCTATATTCGGTCCGTTGGATAACTCTATATTTAGGAGACAGAAAAGATGGGCTTCTCCGTTATAAGTACGATTAGTGTATAATAATAGATATAACCTATTCACCGTATAGCATAAACAGACGCGGCCGTCGACGTCTAGAATCGATACTATATTGCAAAGCGATGCGAGTATTACCCAAAAGAAGACCGTAAGTTGCCTATCGACGTCACGCGTATATTTAATACGCTAATATAGAAAGAAGGAAACAACACAGAACTATACAATAAAACGAGGTCCTCAAGGGAATATGGATACCAGGAACTACCTACGCAGCTCGGTAAATGATGAATTAGAGACGCGTGTTCATTAAATATAGCTGAAACAGCCGATGGTGCAGGAATAACGAAACCGAACATCTTCATATATAGAGCAGAATGGCCAGCGTGCCGGACGACCTACCTAGACGCCCCAACAGACAATAACTGATAAGTTCAAATCTGCTAGTGAGAAATATCGAAAATCGAGAGAGAATCTGATCAGCAGACGGAAGGATGAATCAATAGTATGTTTACCTCGGTATATAGGTCTTATAATAACTGATCGTTATAGTCGGTGTAATATGAGCAGCGACAGCCAACCTGCACCGCACTACCTATACGGCGTAAGCGGCCGAATTCTAGTACCGCGACTACGGGACGATCATCTAATCCTGACGATCGGGTTCCATTATCTAAAAAGACAAGGCCTAGACCATCATCGACTTCGTTGCCTATACCTATATATATATCGGATATTAAATCTGAAGACGACTATAAGGAGGTAACTACGGAGGAGGCGGCGGGACCTATCGCTTGGGGTAGTTCTAGGCGTCGCTAAGCGCAAAGATACCAATCCTTACGGGAATATCAACATATTTTCTACGCAACGAAGCCTATATTCCTCTCTAAGATTATAGGCGGTAATGATACCGATAGCCTATCACCGTGGCTAGAATATAACCCGGTAGCTCTAAGTAACCTTATAATAAGAATATGGAGAGAATAGAAGGCTAAGCTCTAAAGAACGAAGGGGCCTCAAGTTATCGGCGATCTAGATACCTCAGGTAATATACTAACTCCTGAAGAAGCTCGCAAGGTTATTACTCCTAAACCCCTACCCATTTATATAACGCCGCGTAATAGCTAATATCTTCGCAGCTTATAGACAGCCTAAGCGAATTCAGAAGTTTCATAATAAGGAAAATAAGATTAACCGTTAAAATGGTAGTAGAATAGCTATACCTAACAGTCGAGGACCGGAAGAATAATATATCGAACCTACTATTTGATATACGATTTACTTTCGCGGATCCAGAGAAAGGTATAAGTATTCTTCTTTCCTAAATAAGAACGAAATATATAGCTAACAGGTCTAAGATAAGGGTCGTTTTCTAGTACCGATAATTGTAATAAGTCTATATCGCGTTTTTTTTCTAATAGAACAAGCGCTATTGGACTTAGGTATAAGAGTGCGGATCTATAGAAACCTTTACCCGCTGGTACTATTATTTTCGTTGTGACAGCGCTTTATTATATATTCGAAGAATACGAATATGGCTCCCGTAGGATCAAGAGATAGGACGGTGTATTAGTTGGTAGTAAGTTAACCTGATACTCGAAGAATAACCCATATACTAATAATACCTTGAGCCACATTCGAATATGTAATAGAGGTATAGTACGATATAGGTAAAATCAAAACGCGGATAGTTGCGGGACTACTTTATCGTCGAATAATGGACTACTGCTATACAAACAGGCATGGTAAGAACCGTTAACTACCAGTCACTAATGCGTTTAAGGATTCCCTGGAAGATCTGAAAAATCAACCGGACCTTCAGAGCGTTCTAGAGGAGATAGGAATAAATGATACTGGTGCGATAGGCTAAGAAGAAGAGTACAGAAATGATGAAGAATATGCGGTACATATAAGAAGCGATTACAGGTATGTATTGTCGGCTAATACTGAAATCAAGGCTAAAGAACTATCTCCTGAGGAGGGTCTCGACGAGACTAATTCAGAGTTTGGAAACCAGGACAGTTTTTTCGCTTCCCTTACCTTCAGTAATAATTCAGCGGAGACAACAGACATCTAGGTGTTTTTAATATGGGACTTCGAGCGTATACAGAAGGAGGCCGGCCTGCGAGCAGATAAGAGTCTTTAGGAAGAGGATCGTATTATAGACGTCGAAGAGTAGAGTAGGTCGGTGGAGAGGTGGATCATGGAGGATAAAACAGTATATCTGAATGTTGTTCTAATAGGAGAAGAACCTGAGGACTAGGCTGCTAAGGATACTGCGGAGGGGATAGAGGATGGATCGATAGAGTATGAAGCTTGGGCGGGAGGAAGCCTGACGGAATCAAGCTGTCAGCAATTGAATATATAGCTATTGAACGTATAATATGAAAATGATTATCGTATTGTCTTTTAAAATTGCCTAGCTCGGATAATACTGCCTGCAGGTTAATTCTGGATAAGATGTCCGACTCGAACATACCCACTACAGCGGAGGATGTGTCCGAACTGTCCGACTCGGATGACTTCTCATCTACTGATGTTGTCGATGTACTACCTGAGCGTATATGTTTCGCATTCCGGAACAAATGCGCAATGGTGGCGTTGGTCCACGAAAGCAACTTTTGATGCTGATATTGTAGGCGCCCAGCGCAGCAATTTGAGGTTGCAGATGCTGCTGTCGGCAACCTCGAGTTGCTGATTTGGCTGATTTCTCGGTCCGCAATCGACATGGGATGCAGACCCTGATCGCCATGCGGCCTGCTGATAGCGCAAAACTAGCTGCGACGCTAATGACATAATCTTTTGGGAAAGCGCGATGTATAAATACCGCCGGAGTACAGCGAGTACTCTGACGTCTTTTCGGACAGTGGTGCTACAGGGTTACCAGAGTACGGACCTGCAGATCACACCATCGACCTCATGGACGAGTGACAGCCGCCCTATAGTCCCATCTATAACCTGAACGAGGTAGAGCTCAAGACCTTACGAGGCTATATTGAGAGTAACCTTGCCAACGGCTTTATACGGCTATCTATATCGCTGGCGGGGTTACTAATCCTCTTCGTACGAAAGCCCGGTGGAGGTCTGCGCCTCTATATAGACTATCGAGGACTGAACATGATCACGATCAAGAATCGGTACCCTCTTCCCCTCGTCGGAGAATCTATTGATCGCCTGGCTATAGCTAAGAGGTATACTCAATTGGATCTAACTGCTGCGTATTACCGCCTTCGTATTAAGAAGGGTAATAAGTAGAAGACTGCGTTTAGAACAGTACCAAGTCTTGCCATTTGGGCTTACAAATGCCCCTGCAACGTTCCAAGCGTACATCAATCAAGCATTAGCCGAAAAGCTAGATATCTTTTATATTGTTTACCTTAATAATATTCTTATTTATATATAAGATATTAGTACTAAGCACGTCGAGGCTATAAAGTAGGTTCTAGACAAATTAAGACAGTATAGCCTGTTTATCAATCTTCAGAAGTGTCGTTTCGGCATAGACAAGGTACACTTCCTAGGCTATATCATCATAGAGGAAGACCGTATCCAGTCAGTTAAGAACTGGCCAGAACTGAATTCTATTCGAGAGATTCAGGTCTTCGTGGGCTTTACGAATTTCTATCGTTAGTGTTCTCACTCCTGAAGCTATACACACCGGCACAAGTGGATATATAAATAGATGCTTGGGCGGTCTAACGCCAGGGCTAGCAGGCCTAGAAAGGCTACAACAGGTGCCCCAGCGCTAGAAAACTCCTATGCCTAGGCGGCATAGACCTGGAGTGTAGATAGGCTATATATAGGCTATATATAAGGTGCGGGTAGGCGGGAAAGAACTACTATGGCTCTAAAAGAGATGAACTCGACTGAAGAGCCAACTACTGGTGGGATACTCATACAAATAGTGCTCTCAGGAAGCACGGATCTCTCGCTATAGCCCATGGTCATGGCGTATGGCTAAAACCGCATCTGATCATAAGATACACTAACCCACAGTCCTACTGTAGCGATTAGTATTCTTACTCCTGAAGCTATATACACCGGCACAAGTGGATATATAAATAGATGCTTAGGCGGTCTAACGCCAGGGCTAGCAGGCCTAGAAAGGCTACAACAGGTGCCCCAGCGCTAGAAAACTCCCAAACAACACCCAAATGACGCCCCCGTAGAGGGTTTCCGAGGAAGGCCTCGCAGGGTAGCTCCTAGTGAGTATCGCCAGCACTAGCGCTGCTAGTACCGACATAATACTATGAGTATTCGCTCGGGATAAGTGACTATATATAGACGATAGGAGTCCGACTTCCATCGCCCTAGTAGCTGGATTTCTTCGTTACTAAGGCCTGCCTCTTGTGCGGAGGTAGCGGCCCCCCTACGGAAGGAGTATCCTGAATAATAACCTTCTACCCCGAGTAATATAAGTACTTAACAAAGGTAACTCGTAGCGATCTCCCTTATGAATACGGAGCCTCCCAGCTAGAAGAGGGGACTGTTTAGTACGGTCTTCTACTTGAACAAATAGCGTAACGCCTTAACTACGTATACTCTATCGCCGGAAGCTGCGATAGTAAGGGTAATACCCCGCCTGAAAGGGTCCGTTTTTGATACTAGGAGGGTGAGCTCCAGATGGTTCTCGTATAGCCTCACTGAGCGACGAGTTAGGAACTACTAGCTGAATTCGTGATTATTGCGATCTTTTGCGGTATAGGTAAACTCCCCTATACAGAGGAATACGGCGAATACAAGGTAAAAGGCCGTATATAATATTGAACCAGTCTCGTTATGCTGGTCAAAATAAGGGAGGATCTATAGCAGTAGATCCTTGGTAATAGGACGTCTTTCTTTTGTCCCGACCTCGCCCTGTAGGCGTCGTATACCCGCTATTATACGTTCTAATTATGGGTTATAAAATACTACAAGGCCCCTATAGCCTATGTCCATATACGTTGATCTGACGCCTGTCAAGTAGGCCTTAACTATCTTTGCCTTGACCCGTTTCGTGCTGAGATCTGCTATCTAGCTAGCTAATAAGTTCACCGTCGCTGGGAAGGGAGGTATACTCCCCCTAAGTACATAATGGGTGATATATGACTGCGTTAGTATAGCATACGTTTTTCGGGTTTTTGTTACTAACCCCTACTATAGGAGTCGAGCGGCTTCTCGTGGCAGTGCGGTCTGACTGTACCACGATTATGGTAGGTCCCGCCCTGACTCGGCGGGGATGTAGCTAGGTGACCTAGCTGAGGGTATCTGTCAGCGATTTTTCGATATCGGAATCGCGAGAGGTTATCAGCCAGTTGGTTAGCTCCTGTTGGGATCCATTCCGGAACCAAATGGATGTCATATCTAGCTGTGAGCATAGCTATATCCCTTAGTGGGGCCATGGCTGGTCCACGGATCGAGGATTTATGCAGCCCATGGATACAGGCATTGTTATCGCAATAAAGGGTTAATTTTGATCCCCGGAGTCGTTCTAACTATAGCTATATCGCGTGAAGAACAGCCTTCATTTCTTTAAATTATATATCTTTGTGACGATAGCGTATAGCGACCGGTATACTAAAGACGTCCTGGACCGAGTATAAATGGGCTAGGTGATTAAGAATGTAGCCCCCTATACCAAGCCTCCCAGAGGCGTCAGTCTATATATACTACGATGGTCGACTAACGACGTGACGTAGTAGTTTAAGGCTATTCCAGTCCTTCAGGAAGGTATACTACTATAGTAGATCAGCCCTTATGGCTGCGGTAATATGTAGGATAGCTATTAGCCTCCGAATTACGTCAAAAAGTCGCCTTAAGAAGGCCCTTCCTGGAACTACAATTTTGGTAGCAAATAATAGAAAACCGACTGCTGACTCAAGTTCCGAATATGGGATTGTAGGCCTTTTGAGGAGGCCTTGCACTGTATTTCTTGCCCTATCTAGCTTGTCCGGAGGGAGTCATGCCTGTATAAGGATGCTATCGAATTCAATTCCTATAAAGTCGACTTTTATACCTCTCGTATCCTTCGAATAGTTAACTGACAGGCCTAATTCGTTATATACTTGATCGAATTGATGGCTATATGCGATAGTGTCGGCTTGTGGTGCCAGAATGGCGAAGAAATCGTCTAAGTAGTATAATACTATAGCCTATAGCAATACTGCGGTTATAATCCAGTTAACCGCCTTCGCAAATAGGTCAAAGAGGAACGGTACTATATATAAACCAAAGGGTAGATAGCGTTCTTTCCAGTAGAAACCATTATAGTAGAAACCCAGTAGCTACTAGTCTAAAGTAGCTACTAGAATATGACGAAAGGCGTCTTTCAGGTCTCGCTTAACGAATTAAGCCCCTGGACCTTGTTATAGTAGTGTATCCACGGCGTTATCGTATATTACATACTCTAAGGCACCCTAATCGTGAGGTATACTATTATTAACTGAGCTGCCGTATAGAAACGAGAGGTTATGAATGCGTCTCCAGCCTCTATCGTGCTTCGGGACTAAGCCTAGCGGCGAACAGACGTACCGGGGCTCCGTCTAATGGTCTACTGGAGTTAACTAGTTATACTAAAGCTGTTTTTGAAGGTCCGTAGTTAATATATCTAGTGCTGCACGTGCTGATTAGTGGTTTTGACTGAGGTATTGGATATCTATACCTCTATACCCGATTTTTGCCCCCTTCCGAAGAATAGCCGCTAGGGTCTTGGCGAAGGTTTGATCGGGGTGATTCTTTAACCATTTATACTAACTATCGACGCGCAACGGGCCCTGATAGAGTAGATCTGGATCGGATAGATCGACGAGTAAGTATAGAAAACCTTCTGCTACGTACAGTAGCGATATAGGCACCTGCGGGTACTCTAGGAGTCATTCCGACTTAGAAATTCGATTTACTAGTAGTATCAAGTTAGCGTTATTCGAGGCCGAGTTAGCCCTTAAGCACGTATTCGCTAGGTGATTCTACTGATATATAGAACAGATATAAAGATACCTGCAGCGGTCGCGTAGACAGTGGCTGCTATTAAATAATCTACACGTAAATAGGCCTGAAGAGGAGGATTTTGAGGCACTACCACCTATATATAACCTAGTATCGCCCTGTGCGGATATCCTTCAGACCAAGAGGTCTGAGTAGTATCTATCATCAATTGACCAGGCTACTAGATCATCCTGGCCACTCAGGATACGTATAGTAACAAACGCGTGATGGTATACGCGGATGGAGTCAAATTTATAGTGTATATACAGCTCCGCAAGGCGAAGGCGGTAGTCCGAAAGGGCTACCTGCAACTATATACTTACTATAGGGTGCGTATAGTGATAAACGGCCTGGCCATATACCTCGAAACACTGCAGGAGGTGTACTAACCCGTTAGTCTCCTGGATGGTATCGCTATCTATACGATTAGTATAGTTATAGGCCAGCTTTATGAGGTGTTCCGTTTTAAACGTTCTAAAGAAGATTTACTTGAAATACTTGATATTAACGGCACGATAGCGCTTATAAAGACTAAGAAAGGGTTTCTTACCTTCGGCATACCTGAAAGAGACTATTAGGCTATCCCCCTCCTCCGAGTCTATACTAGAAATAGATAAGTAGTAATAACGATGACGGCAACGGCGACTATGTAACTTGTAGACTCGATAGCGATCCTGGTGATCGCGCTGGTCCTTTAGCGCCGCCAGGCGGTATTCTAACTCGCGAATTTGATTACGGTAACTAGGAGGAGGTGTTTCGTCGATAAGGCTTGGGCTGATAGTTCCCGAAGAGGTAGCAGATACCTGTAATCCGAGGGGGGGTGTAGTATCCCTCCGAGTGGCTGTTTTGACTTGTTTGCGGTTCTTGGAGGAGGTCTTAGGGGCCGTCTTGGAGGCTTTCTTAGAGGCTTTCTTAGAGGTAGCTGATTTATATATAGCGACAGCTATAACTAGGTAATGCTGAGGTGTTTATACTTAGAAAGAGGGGGGAAGAATATGAGTATAGATGGGATGAAAGGATAGATGGACTAATATATATATAGGCTTAATTGCTGTAAAAAGAACTGCTATAGCTCTAAAAGAGATGAACTCGACTAAAGAGCTAACTGCTGGTAGGATACTTATATAAATAGTGCTCTCAGGAAGCACGGATCTCTCGCTATGGCCTATAATCATGGCGTATAGCTGAAACCGCATCTAATCATGAGACATACTAACCCATAGTCCCACTGTAGCGACAGGTTCATTAAGGGGTTTAGTCATATTACGGCTCCTCTAACGGAGTTAATAAAGATATTACTACCCAAAAGAGACATAGACTCGTACGCCCGAGTAGTCTCCAATATACAGAGAAGTGCAGATATTATATTTAGAGGTACAGTATAGAGGGATACAAATATTGTATCTAAAGGCACCCTAGATATAGACTCGTATACCCGAGTAGTCTTCAAAGGCATAGACTCGTATACCCGAGTAGCCACTAAAGATATAGACTTGTACGCCCGAGTAGTCTTTAACGTACAGAGGGATATAATTACTACATCTAGAGGCACCAAGATAAACGAAAAGAGCTCTAAGAGTCTATTTATTCTTATACCCGAGGCAAAGAAGGCCTTTAAAGATTTAAAGACAGCTTTTACTACCGTACCGGTACTAAGGCACTTTAACCCGGAACTACCAATACGGGTAGAGACTGATACATCGGGCTATACTATTAGTAGTATCCTAAGTCAGTTATATAGTGAAGTTTGGTACCTAGTAGCATACTACTCACGCAAATAAATTCCGGCAGAGACCCGGTACGACACGCACGATAAAGAACTGTTAGCTATTATCAAGTTATTCAAATACTGGCGCTACTACTGCGAGGGTAGCAGGCATAAGACTCAGGTCTTAACAGATTATTATAATCTCAAGAGATTTATAAGTACTACACGACTGAATAGTCGTTAGATTCGTTGGGCGCAAGAACTAAGTCGCTACGACTTTGCCATCGAATATCGTCAGGGGAAATATAATCCCGCGGACCCACTAAGTCGGATCCCTGACTACGAGCAGGATGATGGTATCACCGAACGAGAGAACTATTATCTGCTTAATAAGCTGAAGCACACCCTGTAAGGGTTCCGTACTATAGGGCGGTCTGCTTTTATAGCAGGCTGCTTTCAGATACTTATTACCGGTACTAACGGGGTACCCGGTATATACGGACAGTGGGCCTAAATACGAGCTACTATTGCAATCGAAGACCCTGCGGGTGACTCCGTTAAGGATCAGTCTTTTAATGATTAACTCGAAGAGTTAACTCTCGAGGACGATTACACGAGGAACGTTATAGAATAATTGAAGAAATCTATAATTAACTCTCTAAGCGGCCTAAGTAGCTAACCCTACAGTCTCGCTAGAGGTAGACTATACTACGAGGGACGAATATATATTCCTAAGGTATTACGAGACGTCGTTATGGAACGCTATTATAATAGTCCGCTAGCAGGCCATTTCGGTGCTGAGAAGACTCAAGCACTTATTTAACGCAAGTACTTCTGGCCGAAGCTTGCTAAGGATATAAGCGAACACGTCGCTACATACTCTATATACGCTATAACCAAGTCGTCAAGGCACAAACCGTATAGCAAGTTGACACCCTTACCAGTCCCTACTTATAAGTGGAAGGATATATTATTAGACTTCGTAACTGGGCTGCCCCTATCGAAAGATTGGCGTAGGTATACGTATAACTCGATCCTTGTAATCGTAGACCGTCTTACGAAGATATTATATTATACAAGTGAGTGCCCGTAATCTTCACAGAAGATTACCGTAAAACGGATAGATCTCGCTTATTTTATAAGCGAAATTAGAAAGTAATCTATCTATAGTATTGAATTATAAGCTTATCTATAACTTGTATAATAGTAACGGTTTTGGTATATATAAGAGCTGGCTATTTAGATAGCTCTAGGATGCAGAAATGATCTTTGAAGCTTTGCATGGTTTGGATGGTTCCAGGACACTTTTCGCCCCCGGAAGCCATTGGAATACCCCCGGAACGAATAGGCAACATACCGCCATATCGCCATATGCGAATGAGCAATCCGGTGCCATATCTCTATGTGCGAATAGCCAACCTGCCGCCATATCGCCATGTGCGAATAGGCAATCCGGTGCCATATCGCCATGTGCGAATAGGCAATCCGTCGCTATATCGCCACGTGCGAATGAGCCATCCGGTGCCATATCGGCATATGCCGAACAGGCAATCCGCCGCTATATCGCCATGTGCGAATAGGCTATCCGACGCCATATCCATATCGCCAACAGTGCGAATAGGCAACATACCGCCATATCGCCATATGCGAATAGGCAATCCGGTGCCATATAGCCAACAGTGCGAATGGGCAATCCGATGCCATATCTCCATGTGCGAATAGGCAATCTACCGCCATATCGCCATGTGCGAATGAGCCATCCGGTGCCATGGTCGCCATATCGCCATGTGCGAATATTGCTTATAAGTTTTGCGCAAATAGACCGATTTTGAAAATTTCGACGGTATTGGAAAGCGCATGCTTGGTTCCAAAACTGATAAGATTATCTCGATATCATATGACATATGTGGCGCGGGGCATTACTGCGAAGAAGTTGCGGTACGCATTCAACTTTTGATGTTCCAGGGTCCGGAGGCGCCAAGCTCAATGCTTGGCATTTGCTAGTGAAAACGCTTCTTTTGCTCATAACTATTGCGCAAGTGGACTGATTTTGAAATTTTTGACGGTGTTGGAAAGCGCATGCTTGGTTCCAAAACTTATGAAATCATCTCGATATCATATGATATATGTGGCGCGGGGAAGTCCTGCGAAGAAGTTACGGTGCAAGCAAAACATGGCGAAAACGCTTCTTTTGCTCATAACTATTGCGTAAATGGGTCGATTCTAAAAATTCTTGATGCGCAAGCAAGCTAATGATTGACTCCAAAACTTATGAAATTATCTCGATATCATATAACGTATATAGCGCGGGGAAGTACTGCGAAGAAGTTGCGATACGAATTCAAGTTTTGGTGGTTGAAGGCGCTAGGCCGAAAAGCGTACTATCAGGGGGGGGGGAAGTATAGGGCCATTCTAATTGGCTGCAAGTGCGGAATTGCCCCGAATGTCGCGATAATCTATTATTAGAAGAAAGATAGTAGTAGATAAGACGCTCGACGCTGAGCAGTTCGCCTAGATACTAATTAAGAACCTAGTTCGCTATTATGGATTACCGGACTCTATAGTAACGGACCGTAGGTCACTGTTCACCTCTCAGTTCTAGTCTAGCCTTACGTATTTCCTGGGGGTGAGACGTCGCCTCTCGACAGCTTTTCACCCTTAGACCGATGGCCAGACTAAGCGACAGAACAGTACTATAGAATAATACTTACGAGCGTTCGTCTGCTGGGAGCAGGATGACTAGGTATAGTGGTTACCTACAGCGGAGTTTGCTTATAATAATGCAAAGAACTCTACCACTAGTATATCGCCATTCGAGGCTAACCTTGGCTATAGTCCAAGGATATCTTGGGACGAGGAAATTAATCCGAAATCTCGTTCTCGCGCCGCAGTTGACAACGCAAAACACTTGTTTACACTAATAGGCGTGTACAAGGATACCATCTTGGCTGTATATCAATCACAAGCGGAGTTCGCTGACAGATATCGGAAGCCACGAGACTATAAAGTCGGTGACTGCGTTTAGTTAAATACTAAGTATATAAAGATAAAGCGAAATAGGAAGCTGGAGTTCAAGAAATTCGGTCCATTCCTTATTATAGACGTCGTCGGCTTATAGTTGTACCGACTAAAGCTACCGGATAGCTGGCGAATTCATAACGTATTCTATATGTCCTTACTAGAAAAGGACTCTTTAAAGCAGGGGGAGATAAGCCAAAGCCTAGAGGATATGGAATTCGACGAGGGCGATATACAGGACTATATTATCGCTGGCGTTGTGGATAGCGCAATTTTCGAACCCGGCGAGGATGGTAAGGCAGGAGGCCTATACTATTAAATCCATTGGGAAGGTTATCCTGATTTAGAGGATACTTGGGAACCCTTCGAGGGGGTCTCTTATCTACGGAAGCTATTAGGAAAGTTTTATAAGGAATACCCTGATAGGCCTATAGCAGAATCGGTGGCCGCCGGAAGGAGGCTATAACGACGTGTTCTAAAGAGACCTGCGTCTACGAATAAGGGTAAGGGTGGAAGAAAGCGTTAATATCCGTAGCGATACTGCAACCGACAGTACTCTTTTATCTATTTTCCTACCTACTAGGGAGGTTTTTATAGTTTTAATAAGACTGAGGCGTCACGTGAGACGGAAGGATTGAAGTTCGAAAGATGTCGATCCAACTAATCGACTCGGACTTCGAGTCGGATCTCGTCTGCTCGGTAGTCGTCTGATGATTGCTGGCGCATTGGTGCAATATCTATATAATGGGGTACCGGCGTACTGTAAAGCTGCTCCGGTAGGGGTAGCTGATTGCTATTGTTCTTCTTCCTACGCTTGCTACCTTATAGGAGCTCGTCTTGGAAAAGAGAGGATAATTATAAGGGCCGACCATGGAGATGCTAGACCAGGTTCGGGAGACTATCCCTCTGGTGCGGCTATACGACAGCGCAAGTTGCATAGTGGATCGGCTTGATGCGAGGGTGCAATCTCCCTCGATAAATGTGAGGACTCCTGCCTGAGTTCCTCAGGATTCAGTCTATCTAGTAGCAAATCCACCAGTTGCTCAGTCACGCATGCCTAGACCCCGTTATACCTGTCTCCTTTCTCGTGCATGGGAGAGTAAGCAGAGTTTAAAATAAGAAGGGCAAAGCTGCCGCTCGCAAATATCAGTAATGCTAGTAAGATAACGAAGCGCTAGTAAAGTAGCGTAACAAAAGATATCTCGGTGATCTACAATGTTGACACCCTTAGCATAAGGTAGGGCTATATTCTGCTATTTCTATCTTCTTTAATAGATAGATGTTCCACTAGAGTTAAATTCATCTCCACAAAGCATACCATCATACGTGCTTCCTAGGGAACTTGTCGTCGATGGGAAGATGGGACACGACTTGTCATTTTAAACCCGGAAGATCTCTACCCCGAATTGTTTCACCTTCAACCTCACCCCACTCTTAAAACCAAACAACACAATACACATAGCGTTAGACAGATCTTGACGATCGCGTCATCTGCGTGCAATTATGCCCTTCGATGCTAATCTGGGAAGTTTCCAGCGATTGCAGCATGCCTTGGCTATTGCTTGCCTCAGCTTGTTCGCCGTCTTTCTTGTCAAGTTGTACCAGGCGCGTTCGCGTATCATTAACTTGAAAGCAAAAGGCCTAGTAAATATTTCTCCGAGTGCTAGTACATGGCCCGGCTTGAGTGACACGCTGACAGAGCACAGCGTATGCCACCGCACCATCCGTTGTTTGGTCATTTGCTCGTAGCCAACGATGTCATGTCCAAACTCCCACGGGATGCGCATCCTCAGTATCTTCCAAGTCAGGTAAGGCGAGCCATCCCTGACGTCGGCCCTGTCTTCTATCTCGATATGTGGCCCTTCAGTCTGCCAATCTTAGTCGCGTCGTCTCCATCTGCGTGTTATCAACTCACCCAAGAGCATTCGCAACCCAAGTCAGACGGCCTTCGCAAATACATGCGACCTGTGGCAGACAATCAGGATTTAGTGAGCTCAGAAGGTCATTCATGGAAACAGTGGCGCAACGTTTTCAATCCCGGATTCAGCGCAAGCCATCTGATCACCCTGGTGCCTCAGATTGCGAATGAAGTTTTGATCTTTTGCGAAATTCTACGGGAACGTGCGCAAGCTGGAGACATATTTCCGCTGGAGGAGGCCACTGTGAACTTGACGATAGATACTATTGGACGGGTTGCCCTGTGAGTTTTGAATGATACTGAAGTAATCTCAATCGCTGATGGGACAGGGATACACACTTCAACGCGCAAAGATCGAGGAACGAATTTGTCGCTGCGCTTCGAGGTCAAATACGATGGCTCTCCTTCGGCGCCGAGGCGAACCCTTTTCAACGATGGAATCCATTCCGTCCCCTCTTCCACTGGTATTACACCCGACGCATGGACCGCTTCATGGGTCGCGAGCTCGAGCGACGTTTTGCCAGTCACCAAGAAATTGGAGAAACCGGCAGTAGATCCAAGACAGTTGTGGATCTTGCCCTCGACAAATACCTCGAAGAACAGCCAGGGTCGAAGGAAACCCGCAGCATGGATACAATCTTCAAGAAAATTGCTATAAGTCAGATGAAAGTATTCATGCTTGCTGGCCACGACACGACGAGCAGTACCCTGTGCCATGTCTTCCATCTTCTGTCCGGCAATCCTTCGACTTTGCAGCGAGTCCGGGCAGAGCATGATGATGTTTTTGGCACTGATTTTGGTCAAACAAATAGCACAATCATCGAAAACCCGCATGTCCTCAATCAGCTACCTTTTACGGTTGCAGTCATCAAAGAAGCCATGCGACTCTTTCCAGCTGCTTCCAGCACTCGCAGCGGAGAGCCAGGCTTTTCTCTAGTCCAGGACGGCCGCCAATACCCGACTGATGGCTGTATTGTCTGGTCTATGCATCAGGCTGTACATCGTGAACCGCTCTATTGGCCTCAACCAGATGCTTTCATCCCTGAGCGCTTCCTTGTTGGAAAAGATGACCCATTGTATCCGGTCAAAGGTGCCTGGCGAGCGTTTGAATTCGGCCCGCGCAACTGTATCGGCCAGGAACTTGCCATGTTGGAGCTTAAGCTTGTTATGGTCATGACGCTGCGAAGGTTCGACATCAAGTCTAGCTATGACGAGTGGGATCAGGTTCGAGGGAAGACTGGGCCAAGAACCGTGGGCGGAGAAAGAGCATATCAAGTTCTGGACGGTACTACGCGTCCAGCTGATGGCTTTCCTTGCAGGGTAACAGTTGCTTCACGATGAGGGACATTTCTCTGAATTCTAGTCGGGGGGTTTAAGTAATCTAGAGGAGGTAAGGGAAGTCTTGCAATGACCTTGTAAACTAGTATCCATAAAGGGAGCTTACGTATATCCTGGCTCATGGCTAGTATGACCCAGAAAGATTTCTCACCAACTCCTCTTTGATTGTAAATCTCGTCTCCTAGGCACCTCTACGAAGGTATAGCCGGGTCTCGATCTCGTCACCTGGACGACCACCTTTGGGATGTTTCCATCCACAAGAAACGCAGGCAACGCAGTCCACCCTCCTTCGCCATGCTCGAAATGCCCTTCCAACCCGAATAATCGGCCCCCACCCCACCTCGCCCTGACCAGGATCATGGGTGGCGTCCAACCTACCCAGAATCCCACAGCCATCACCCGCGAACGCTACCAGCGCCGCCCTCGAGCCCGCCGAAAGGAATACGTGCAAGAGATGGAACAATGATAGACCAGCACATGCGATTGGGCGTGGAGGCTACAGCTCAATGGCAACAAAGGAGCCTATCGCCTTCGAAAATCCCTTCTGGACTCCCACGATGATTTCGGCATCAATGCTCGCCTTCAAGATCGAGTCCAACTGAACAAGGAGTTGGTTTGTTCACCGCTTGTACTCAACCGCTTCAACAGTGCCGCACCTGCTCATGGAGTTGAAGCTAATCTCAATACGAGGGTGACAAATTATAATTACGGTACGGTCCCGAACTTCGCAAATTATACATGGCAGTATAATTCTGCATCGGCATACGACAATGTTCCCTTCGAAATGTTGTAAGTGCCCGATTGTTTTAACGTGTGAATCATCCATGACATCGCTGACATGGACAACAAAAGCACGCTACTCCACAATGCCACCGGACCAGGACAATGGATACCAATTACAAACCTGACCCGGTCAGATGCCGACGTCACAATAGTGTTTATCGCACCTAACTCTATCAAGTTCCGGGCGCAAGTGTTGCAATGTGGCAATAGGCTAGGAAGGATATCTAGCTAATGGGGGCCCCCAGGGCCCCATATATGGTCAAAACAGACAAAGAACGGCTAGCAACAGGCTTCTGGAATCGCATAGAAAGCAATCAAGCAACGGATTGCAACACTCCCCTCGATGCTAGAAACGTATCCCTGCTAGCGCTCCCCTCAATCCTGGACCCAAAACATTTGTCGGCGTCCGAGAGGTCGTTGATAGTCTCCGTATTGACTGATTGGAGTCGAATGTCCCTAGTAGCAACTGATCCGGGACCGTACCTACAGCGATGTAGGGCTTGAGTGGTCGTCGTAGGCCTGAGAATCCATGTGTCTCCCTTGTATCCGGACCGAAATACTCTCAGTAGCAACTGACTGAGGAGCCGTGCCTATAAAACCGTGTAGGGCTTGAGTAGTCGTCGTAGGCCTGAGAATTCATCTCCCCTGTATACGGACCGAAATACTCCCAGAAATAACTGATTGAGGAGCCGTGCCTACAAAGCCGTATAGGGCTTGTATCCAGACCGAAATGCTCCCAGAAATAACTGATTGAGGAGCCGTGCCTACAAAGCCGTATAGGGCTCGTATCCAGACCGAAATGCTCCCAGAAATAACTGATTGAGGAGCTGTGCCTACAAAACCGTGTAGGGCTTGAGTGGTCGTCGTAGGCCTGAGAATCCATATATCTCCCCTGTATCCGGACCGAAATGCTCCCAGAAATAACTGATTGAGGAGCCGTGCCTACAAAACCATGTAGGGCTTGAGTGGTCGTCATAGGCCTGAGAATCTATATGTCTCCCCCTGTATCCGGACCGAAATACCCCCAGAAATAACTGATTGAGAGCCGAGTTCCTCCATGATGCCTCCACTGAGTTCTGACTCCATATCTGTAAGTCGATTGGTAAGCAAATCCGAGGCCTGAATTCCTCCATGATGCCTCCACCGAGTTCTGACTCCATATGGGTAAGTCGATTGGCAAGCAAATCCGAGGGCTGAATGTATACAACGCAGATATCGTGCTGCGAGGGAACCTTTCCCATAAAGGTGCAGCGGAATAGGCGCTGTCCGGGCTCATAACCTGTTGCAATGTGGCAATAGGCTAGGAAGGATATCTAGCTAATGGGCGCCCCCAGGGCCCCATATATGGTCAAAACAGACAAAGAACGGCTAGCAACAGGCTTCTGGAATCGCATAGAAAGCAATCAAGCAACGGATTGCAACAGCAAGTGAAAGATCCAATCTTTCAGGCCACTTACTCAGATATAGAGCTTTCTATCACTGGGGAGCGGTTCCCGGCCTATACTCCAGATTATCAGGTCAGCGTGATAGGCTGCACAGAACGCTACTCGATCTGTAACCATCGTCGCATATGGAACAACTGTACAGGACCAAGTGGTCAATACGCCTTGCCTAACCTCATCCAATCGCTCGATTTCAACTCAGCTCAACTCGTTACTGCATACAGAATGATTTACATGATTGCCGACGGCACAACTTACAGTATTATCAACGTTATTGGCCCCGATGCGCTCCAGATATGGAAAAACGTCTACAGCTTTATCGCACCTGGCGTGCCAGAAAATCAATGGCAGATCGAAGTCGAAGGCTGGCTGAAGACAACACTCGCAGAAAGGCAAGCGTATATGGTCGAGGTTGCGGTCAATATCGCTGACTTGGGCCCTCACGGCCACGTAGGCTTTCCAGTGGCAAACAACACCCTGTACGAGGAGTAGAAAACTCAGTGTTTTAATCAGAAGATCAGCAACTTAGGCGCTTACCAAAATCTCAGCGTCTTTGGTTTCGCTTTCACATGGACCGCGAGTGGAGTGATCATCATAATTTCGTGGTCTCTGAAGTGTTTCGTGACGAAGGGGACGTTCGAACCAGGAAGGACCTGCCGCCTGTCGGATTGCGTGAAAAGTGATGGAAAGTTCCAACAGCAACGCGTCGCACTGCGCTCAATTGGATGTCGAGAGCTTATTGGTGGGGGAGAATGTTCCTTTCCTCGAGGAGGAAGGACTACTGCGTCTGCCCTTCCTCTCGGGTGAAAAAAAGTTGGCAGGGAAAGAAGAGGCAGACACCATTTATATCAGGACAGCAGTTGTTGCAATGTGGCAATAGGCTGGGAAGGATGTCTAGCTAATGGGCGCCCCCAGGGCCCCATATATGGCCAAAACAGACAAAGAACGGCTAGCAACAGGCTTCTGGAATCGCATAGAAAGCAATCAAGCAACGGATTGCAACAGCAGTGACCAATGGGCCGGCGGAAGTCATGAAGATAAGGATGGAGTGCCACACAACGGTACAAATGGCACTGCTGGCGCTGCATGCCCTCCACCAACTCCACCAACTCCACCACCACAGGTTGAACACCAGAGTTCTCGCCGCTCACAAATCCATACACAAAGGTCACAATCGTCTTCAGGTCAGGAATCGGATGCTAAATTGGATATTCGAGGTAGACATTCATCTTCATCGCAGTCTCTCAGAACACCTGAATCTACGACGCCAAAGGAGGACACCGACAACAATTGGCCCGAGACCGTGGATCAAGCTCCCGAAACTGTCCCAGCTTTTTCTCACCATCCAACAGAAGACCATGGATCCATCGAGGAATATCACACTGCCTATATAGACACTTCAATTCAGTCCCTCGCAATTTCCCCATATTCAACAACTCAATTCGAAATTGATCAGGACGAAGGCTCATCACGCAATGCACATACTTAGTGGCAATACGGCCGTGGGTCGTAGGGCAACCAACGGCTTTGGCTACTGGGACTCTGCGCAGAATACTAGGAAAAGGTTCATCTTGACGACTGCTCCTTCATGCTTGGGATTTGGTTGACGTCTACTCTTCAATGAGTAATAAGGCGCTCCCCTAATTAGTTACGTAGCATATATCCATGGCTATAATTGAACTTATCATCTCATGCTTATACATTAACCTTTCAACCTGAGCGAAAATAAGTTGATAACAGAGAGACCATAAAACATAAAGGGCATACACGCAACAGCGTTTACTCGCATCCCTTGAGAACTTGAGTAGCGTAATCCAATAGACATTTCAATTCCAGATTACCAGATCTATCTAGCAATTGTCTTTTACCTTCTTTCCAGCTGAATCAGCGCGTGTAGCTTTATATAGAAGCGACTCTACAGTGAATTATATAATAAACAAATACTCACCAATCCCAAAGCGCCTTCACATCACAATACAGCATCCGTCGGAGCTGTCGTTGTCTCCGCAGCATCCCCCACCGCCACTATCTCCTCCGCCAGCTCCCGTCCCATTCGCATAACCTGAATCGTCGCCGCCACCACTGCCTTGTTGCATCTCATAGTCATTGCTTTGTTGAGGTGTAGATCCTTGAGCTGAAGCTGCTGGCATAGGCGCAGGCATGAATGTCGGACTGTTCATGTACAGGGGTGAAACACCAGACCCATCGTCTGCTCCGAAGGAAGTCATTGCGGTCAGCTGGTTAGTGGACGGATAGATTGGGGGCTTTTTATCTATTTTTTTTGCAGCGGACGATTCGGTAGGTATATCGTTAGCATAAATCACCTCTCAGCCCTATAGGGCTAAATTTCATACATCTAAATTTTATTTGCTTAATCATCTTCTTTTCAACCAAAATTTCGATTAATCCCATAAGCGTCCCAAATGCCTACGAGACCCTCTCCCCTCTATCGACCCCTCCGACATACCCGAGCTATCGCTAGATAACCGTCTTAATCTTACTTATAGGCGCTAGAAAGAAGATAAAACTATCCTAGTAGTTGAAATTACTCACAAACATAGCGTACCTAAGAGTACTCTAAAGGGTTAAATAGATAGCGCTATTTCAGTAATAGTATAGCAGTAGAGTCGGCAAAAGCTCTCCGTCTAAGAAGAGATAGCTCTATACAATTAGATTCTACGTCTTCAGGTCTAGAAAGTAAGTAAAACTACTTATTTTACGATGGCTAAACGTACTACGTCGGCAAAATCGAACGTGGCCCGAACGTGGCCCCAGACGCCCGGCGGGCGCCCGGGGCCGCTCGGGCGCCTCACCCAGAAACCGGTCCGACGTGCGTCCGGGGCCACGCCAATCACGGCTAAAGGCGCCCCGTGCAGGCCCCGGGCCAACTTTTAATTAGTAAAAGATAGCGTCGGAAACCCCCTGACTAGTCTTGCAGCTACCCTTGGCTAGTCTCGCAGCCACCCTTGGCAAGCCCCCACGGGGCGCACATTGCTGCACCCTCGTACCGCTGTCGCGCACTGCTGTCGCGCACTGCTGTCGCGCCGCTGTCGCACCGCAGTCGCACCATCTGCGCACATCACCCCCGCGAGGAAATCGCCCGAATCGATCGATTCCAGCATCGCGTTGGGGCTAACCCCCGGGGTTGCTCCAGAGGGGGTTTCCCGAGTGCTCCGGTCGATCATTGAACATCAAAAAAAAATCATATAGGGCTGAAAACACGTGACTTGGCCCGAGGGGCGCCCGGGGCGCCTGGGGCCCCCGAAGCAGCTCGCGCTTTGGCCCAGGGCTACTGGGGCCGGGTTCGAATTTGCCGACGAGGATACTTAGATTAGAATACTAGAACACGGTTTAAGGGGAGCTACCGCCATAATGGGAGTCACATGGGGGCCAGCGTACAGGAGTGTTGGAAATCAGCCTCAGCCCTAATATGCTTGGCAGATACTATAAGTAGGACACATCTCCATAGAAGACAAACAAGCCGTTCCACAGTTTTTCGACAGGTACAGTTTGAAAGTCGTCGATTCAGGATCTGACTCATCGAAATCTACCACAGTTTTGGCCTTCTTTGCTCCCTTAGCTGCTTCAGAGGCTTTGGCCCGCTGCTATGTGAGTGAGACGGATCTTGTGAAATGTCGATATCTTTTTCAGGCTCAATATCATCAAGCAGGTCGTCCATTTCACCTGAGATACGGTTTCTTTGATCCTGAGACCACAGCCAATTCGGTGCCTCCTCTACTCCTACAAGAAGATCACCAGCAGACTCACCTTCAGCAAGTTCCTGACAACGACCCTCTCATTTCTCACGCGGTTGAGAGCTCTAGGCATAAGTCTGTGTGCTTTCTAGCTCATCTACCGGCTCCCGAACCCGACACGAACTGGCCCCAGAGGAGATGGAATATGCAGATGATTTGGTAGGGGTGGAAGGCATCAAATCGAGACCCCCTTGGGCTGCAGCCATTTGCTGTGAAAAGCTCAATTGGCTGAAGTCGAATTGGCTAGATCGTGGTACAGGATAAGGAGGCATACTCGAATGGAGGCAAAGGAAGAGCTGAAGACTGGGTCTTCTGCTGTTTCGGGGCCTTTGGAGCCGGAGGTTTCTGCTGCTTCGGGAGCTTCTGAATCACAGGCTTCTTCGGAAGATTAAACTTTAAAGGAGTCCTCTGTACTGGAGGACCCATCTTCAGTCTTAGATGAGGAGTCTTCGGTACCTCTCTAGCCTCCACCTCCACCTCCACCTTCTACTCCGGTTCAGCAGTCGTCCCGCTAAGCATCGTGTTTAAGCGTCGTTTTCTACACCACCAGCCCCCTTGCGGGGCCCTCCAGCTTGGGCCCTGCCTCGATATCCTTCAGGTTGGGCTATTTAACAGGCTTACGATACGCCTGCTTGGGCTTCTGACTGCCTGGTTTGGGAGCCATGTTGAGGGCGGTACGGGGGCGACAGCGAGGGCTACAGCTACGAGGACGCGGGGGACCAAAATACCAGATATTACGACTAGGGGCTTCATTTTCGCCAAATCAGGCAACTAATGTACGTCCTAATGCACGTACAGCGCGTGCAATGTTCTTCTGGACGTATGTACACCTATTTTTGGTGAGGGGCTCTCTGCGGTTTTACCCCACTAGCGCGAAAATTAATGGTTTTGCAAGGACTGTAAAGTTATGACGGAAACAAGGCAGCCAATGATGCTCAATCGCAGAGAATAGTACACATGCCCCGACCTCTTACAACTCCTCGATTGAAGGCCCTGCTCAAGACACCGTGAATATCTGAGAGGTTTGGTGGGTTCACTGGCAAGGGGCGAGCCTACGAGGAGAAAACTCATAAGACCAGTGGGAACCGTTTACAACTCGTTACCTAGAAAGAAGACCTAGCCCTGCCTGACAGAATTGAAGCTCCCGTGTGAGAGTTCCATGTTACAGATGAAGTGAACCTCAAAAAGATGGTTCTCCACTGGGTTGACATGAAAGAGCAACCGCAGCGGTCTTGGAGCGATTTGACTACAAATACAAGTGCGTCCATCTGCACGTGTAAGTTCAAGGTCGATTCCGTGTCAAATTGCGGTGCGAGCTTTATAGACGCTACAAAAGCAACGGAAACCACTTTACAGAGTCAATGTTGGTACACTTGGACCGCATCAAGCCTGCACCCTGCGCTCACGAAACTGCAACTCCGTACTCACATATGGAATCACGGCAGATCGCCAGGAGAAATGTTGCTTTACTCCCGCAGCGTCGTCTTTGAATCTAAGATCGTAGTTCAGGAGGATGTGTGCGATGATCGTTTTCTCGACGTGCGCAGCATAGAATCTTCCCGGACTGGAAGGAGCAAAAGCGGGTTAGCATGGATGGTTGCTTCTGGGACAAGGAAAGTAAAGTCTCACCAAGCACGCCTGCCGTATCCCCAAATGGGGAATTTCGCTTCAACATCGGTGAGTTTGGCCACAGAGCCTCTCTTGGAATCCTCGAAGCGATAGCCGTCGGACACCATTACGTTTGGGTAGTTCCTCTCATCGCTCATGATAGCACGCATTGGGATGCAAGCAACATCGCCAACTTTTAGGGAGAGACCGTCGGTGAAGGTGTAAGGGCCGATTGCTTTGCGGCGTAGAGAGACTGACACCATGTCAATAGACGAATGTAGAATTGCAACACTCGGCTAGTCGTAGCCTTGGTAACTTACTTGAATCAGAAGGACTGAATCGTGCCGATTCTTTGAGAAAACTGTCAAGTAAAAACATTCTCTCGAAGGGATCTCCTGTTTCGTTTTCCTTGAATCGCAAAGTCATCTCTTCCCGCAGCGCTTCAATGTATTTGGGATATTTACAGAGGTCATAAAGCGCGTAGACGATTGCCTGAGCACGAATATCAGTAAGGTTGAACAAAGATGGCTGAGAGTTTCTGACCATGGCAGGCTGATGGATGGATCCAAACCAAAGGCCGAGTGTGACTTGCACAATTTTGGTCGCCGACCACGGACTTTGCTTTGGCGAGGAGTCTATCATCCACTGGAGAATATCCATCTAGGAGACTTAGCGGGGTGAGATGATTAGAACGCGGTCAAATACCTGTTTATAGTCTTGCGAGTTCCTTTCCATGCGTTGCTCGACGACAGGGAGAAGGCACTTCACGAGATGCTTGACAGCACGACCGCGTCGCATCATGATGGACGCTACAGCACTGTTGAGGATTAGCTCAGTTGCCTGAATATCGATGGGTTGGAAAGCACTTACGGAGCTAAGAAGGTGGGTGAAAAGCGCAAGACTTCGCTCGTTGAGACCACGTCCTCTGGATACTGGAGGAGAGCCGTCAAATATTCTGGATCATTGGCTGCTTGCCGTCAATACTGCTAGCGACTTGAGGTATGGCTCAAACACACTCAAGTCTTTTCCAAAGAACACCAAACTATTTGTTGTTCGAATGAGATTCTTGACCATAGGGAATGTTCGAATTCTGGTCCATTCTGCTAACCTTTAGAGACAGGTCTAAAAGCGGTTTATCATCGTGGAAATACTACTCACCATTGAGAGTCTTTCCTCCCGACATGAATTCCGCCGCAAAAGTGTCGACGATTGTTTGATGAATACCTGGATGTAGATTGGAAAGGTTCGATCTCAACAGGCTTCACACGACGCGGAAATGAATGCTGCCGTTGGCGTTGCGTACATCATGCACAATCAAGCCATCCATTGTGTATTTGAATTGCATCATCTTCTCTCATGCGAGCTATTAGCAATCCACCTCAAGTAACAACGAGACGGAACTAACATCTTTTGCAAGAGCATGGAGGGAGAGCCGATCTTCAGGCGCCTCGCTCAATTCCTTGATGTGCTTTTCGGAAGATACGTGGACATAGTAGGTTTCCGGAGTTGGCAAGGTGAAGGGAACATCGGCGACCTTTGCAGTGATCAGCCTTCATTGCCAGTAACCTGTATATGCGTCCTCGACCAAGATATTCACTTACATAATGTTGGTCAAGTATCTGTGGAGCAGAAAAGAGGTAATGATAGCCACGCAGCCATTCCGGGAAGATTGTTGAGGGCGGTTTGACCAAAGCGCCAGTCTGCTTATCAAACCACAGTTAGCACAATCAGATTCGATCGTTCCCTTTTGACACGAAAAGCCTTTCATACTAACCTGATGGTAAGTTGTGCTTTGAAGAATCTTCTTGACCCTCCAGAATAGCCAAAGAACAACAGACAAGGCTGCAAGACTGAAGAATGCGTTACCCTCACCGCCAGGGTGGAGGAGTGTAGTGGCCAACATCTCGAGCGTTTAAACAACACAAAAGGTATTCAATCTGGTCAAGGAAAATACACAACAGTGATCATAGAGTCTGGCGTTCAGGGATGCGATGTGAGATTAGGTCTTAGACTGATGAGAGGAGGTGGAGGGGCTAATAGATTAAGTATGACAGTCTCTCATGGCCTCCAGATCAGGCGCCGACTTCGTCAGCCCCAAAGTAAGGGATATTATTGGCTCGCTTTGAGGAGTACACACACACTCATCTAGGTGCCTATAAACCACAGTAATATGGTGGATCTCCCCAGCCTTCGCCGTTTGCAGATGCCATACCAGAATTTTCGACTAGCACATCAGTAGGCTCTTGGAAGCTAGCAGAAACTTACCGACATCTGAGTCTGATCTTCGGAGAAACGCTGCGGCTTAGGAAGGAGGTGAGAGTAAGGCAACAGTTGGGGCGTCTGGTGGATCCATTCGCGGAATACTTTGGAATACATGAGCGTGAGACGGCGCTGATCCCTGACTTGAACGTGGGTTTGGGAAGCTTCTGTGGTCTCATGATGTCAGATCTATCCTGTTTCACTACCTAGTCCTAGGGCCCGATGCGAGATTCTGCTGCCTCGCGGCCCGGATCTTTTTGCGTAAGTCACAAACTTGTTTCTTAGGGCCGTGTTACAGCTGCCGCACCACTTGGTTTTCACGTATTTGGTGACATATGAGTGAAGCCAAAACGCAGTCTGACCACTTCCCTTCACACCCTCTTTGCTATGTGGAGGATTGGAAGGATTCTTGCTACAGTGGGTGGTAGAAAGCGAGTGGCTGTGCCTCGATCACCGTCATGTGAGATTTTAGTCCACAGAAAGCGATCCAATCGGCGAATGCAGTTGGCTTTGTCTCAGGCATGTCAATTGTCTTTCGTTTGGGGAACCTACCCAGACAAAACGCAGCTAAGGTCCTGCATGCGTATGAGTTCGTCGCAAGTAACGTCTAGAAGGATCGAAGATCGGTGTATTCGCAAGGCTTCATTGGGAGGATGCTGAGGTATGTAGAGAATTTCATCTATCTGTGACGAAAGAAGCTTTACGGGCGCCTTGTCAAATCGGGTAGCTGGCCAGCCTAATTACCCAATCAAGGGTCATTCTTAAGTAGGACCTAGGCAGTAAGCTATCGAAGAGCGTGCAAAAGCGAAGCCAATGTTTCAAACTTTCCACACACCTTCATTTAGAGGATTGGTGAACTAGTATCGCTAACGTGCTCTAGCTCAATGGCTTGAGCGAAGTACTTTCGCCCAAGGAGCCCAACTTAGGTGCGGTGAATTTTGCTCTCCCAGCCGGTTTACTACATCACCATTGGGAAGCGGCCGCGAAACTGGTGGAGTGACTGGTCAGAAGCTGCAGAGAGAGTGTGCTACAGGATGCTGTAATGAATTCTTGCCTCCCGTGGACAATCAACTAAATTTCCTACAACTTGCTTGCTGGAGAACTGGCGTTGAGTACCATACAGCGCAGCCAGATGTACCGATGTATCTGGCCGGATGACTTATTCACTATACGCCTCGACACTGGAAATACTCTCAGAAGGTCTTGTGCAACTGACAAGGCAAAAGCTGGTTGCCGCAACATTCTCTGACTGCATCTCTTAGCAGTAAAATCTGGTTCTGAGGAAGCAGTCCTCGAGCACCACTAGATCGAGCTCCACGTGCTAAATAAAACCATGTGGACATGAAAATGATTTGTGGCCCCGGAATTGACGCACGACCACCCAAATAATGATTGGGAACATTTGCAGCTTTCCTGTAATTCCTGTAAGAACAGACACCATCCAAATCACCATGATGGCCAGCCATAGTGTGGTCTTGGGAAGCAGGTAATCAATGGTGAGGCCACATTCTGCAGAATGCGAGCCATTCAGGCTATGCTTTCCCTCCACTGTTCCAGCACATGGCGTCAAAAACCACATGATCCGTGATTTCAAGGTCTCTTCCACTGCGGAGAATATGATGAGTTGGGTGACTGCTTCCATGGGTTGAAGCAGTGGTACACTATAGCCTACACCACTGTATTGGGTCCAAGGGTGAAAGGCCACAATAATTGGGTACTCAATGGCAAAGCTGAACCCCAACACCAGTTCGGTGATGTGTGATGGATGTGGCCCAAGAGTCCGTCTCCGAGTTTTCATCTTCGGGGCGTAAAGTTGTCGGGATAATCTTGGTAGAGACCTGACGTCCAGGAACCAGCGAAGCAGATAAATGATTTCATAGCACCAGAATATAGCAATACCTGCGAAATACACCATCTTCGTGAGTGTTTGCTCATAGTAACATCGGTTCAAGGTTAACGCACCGGGAGCAACGAAATCACATTCCCAGAGGTCGTTCCACATATTCTTAATAGCGGCGCCGTTGCGTAGAGGTTGGTAGCCGTCAATACACATGGGTTGACTATGTCCTGAAGACTCTTGGCACTGGATTCTGGGTAGGGGCGCTGCTAACTCTCCTAATTCTAGAGTAGAGAGAGAGAAATTATGAAAAAAAATGGCTCCCCCCACTAGGAGTCCGACTCGCAAGTTGCGCACAATATACGCTAAACTTCTTTGAGTCGCAACTTGGTCTTGGACGCAAGATGCGTCTATTTATATATTATGTTATGTAGAGTCATTACGGAGTCTATAGAAGCCTGAATTTCACTCAGACGTCATACAATAGTCACTCTATAAGCCCTGTGATTGGCTAGATGATCCTCTCGTCCAGTGCGTCTGGCTCGCTGTCGCCATCGGCGTCCTGATCTTCAAAACACCAAAAAATGGACTCTACAGCAATAACAGCAGACTCTACTACTACTAGGATTCGCCCCCAGACAGGTCTCTACATATGTATGCTTGGCACGTGTTCTGCTTATTAATATATTGCGCGCAGTTGTGGGAATGTTGCGCAACTGGCGCGCAGCACCAAGTAAGTTGCGCAATATTCCGACCCCTACCCCCCACAAAGCAGCCTTCTCTGCGACATCAAGCGTGGTTGCAAGTACCCAAACGTACCTTTTCTTAGTAGAGCTACCCCTGAAGGGCGCGTATCCTATAATAACGTCTATCTAACTCCAGATACAGTCCGGTCACCACTTTCAATTAGTGCGTGAGCCGTTGCGCTACGACACGTCGATTGCATGTGAAGCGCTGGGCAACGCCTTCGGACAATGCCTCGCAACCATCACAGGGGTTGAGCTGACGAGGAGGCGTGGAACAATCACCTGCATCAAGATGTCAAGGCAGAAGCGCGCTACTCAGGTTAAGAAATTGACTGCTGATCGAAATGTACCCCTACTATCTTGTATGAGGCGGTGTGAGAATGTGTTGGAACATTAAGTATCGCTCGTGCATCACGCATAATGCACGGAGAATTCTGTGCGTGCGTGCACGGTACCACTACGTGGGATTTGAAGGAGGCGTAGTTTGGTACTAATTGCCGAATCGATATCGGGTTGACTCGAAGTACGTGTGGGGTACGTTGGCGGAGGCGCTGCGAAACTTGGCTGGCTAGGGTGCGGACATGTAGCGGCAGAGCTTAAAATCCCTCAGCTTTCTCTACACACACTTTTGAGGTACACACATGGTTGTCTGTCAATGCCTGATGGATGTTGAGTGGATTTGAGTTTGGGGCTCCTACGCTAGCGTCAGTCAGCAGCCCCGCTGCCCGTGGTGCCCGTACCCGCTGAACTCAGGAATTCTGGGTGACCGCCAATCAGTCGATCCAATCATTCGATGGGGATCGGGATCGGCATGCATACGGAGCTGTGTACCCGACAGCAATCAGTGAGTAAAGAAAGCCTAGCGCAAGCACGGAATCACATCCTTCAACTACCTAGAGCTATCTGGCTGTAAGACGGAGCCGAAGAAGTGCCTCGATCCTGGTCATTTCCTCAATGTTTGATACAGATACCGACCGTTGTTTGGTAAAACAGACGGATACCTGAATTCCGCATACCACAAATTTATGGCTTACTTCGTTGACCAGTCCTGGAGCATTGTCCTTGCTACAGGATCTCTCACTGCAATACTACTAGACACCAAGATACTTGCTCCAGTTCCAAAATGCATCCCGAGCTTGGTCCGGTCCTCGTCGTCGGTGGCTGCGGGTTTCTAGGCCATCGCATTGTTTCGCGCCTTCGTGAATCTCCTTCTCTCGAGATCTGGGTCCTTGACCTTGACACTGAACACAATCGCTTCCCTCATGTATCTTATTACGATGGTGATATCACATCCCACTCGACTGTCCAAGCTGTCCTTCAGAAAATCAAAGCTCGAACGATCATCCACACTGCCTCCCCCAACGTCCTAATTGAACACCCCAACTTCGCCACGAGAAAGGCTTTATACGAGAAGGTCAACATCTCAGGAACGCAGAATTTGATCGAGTGTGCTGGCAAGTCTGGGTCCGTGAAAGCATTTATCTATACGTCTAGTGCTTCCGTTGTTCATGACAGCATCAATGATCTTTCCGAAGCCGACGAGAGCCTGCCGGTCCTACAAACTCCACAGCAAACAGAAATCTACTCGCATACAAAGGGAGTCGCAGAGAAAATTGTGCTTGCAGCTAATCGGCAATACGGCGCTATGCTGACGACTGCGATACGCCCCACCAGCATGTTCGGCGAGGATGATGCGGGATGGCTCCCGAACCTGCTGAATTTTTACGAGACTGGCAAGACTAATATCCAGCTAGGCAACAACTCGGCCAAGATAGATCTCCTATACGTGGGCAACTCCGCGGACGCACACATCCTGGCCGCAGAGACGCTATATAAGATGCACGCAGACACTCCGTATAGCGAGCGCGTTGACGGCGAAGCCTTCTTTGTGACCAATGATGAGCCTTACCGTTTCTGGGACTTCGCACGAGCTGTGTGGGTTGCTGCAGGTGATCGAAGTGATCCTAAGCGTGTGTGGGTTATTCCCAAAAACCTTGGGTTGATCATGGCGACCTTTGTCGAATGGATCTTCTGGCTCGTCTTCCGGGGTACTAAAGAGCCGAAGCTTACAAGACGAAAGATCAAGCATACCTGCATGAATAGGACCTTCCGCATCGACAAAGCCAAGAGCAGACTGCGTTATTTTCCCCAAGTGAGCATGAAAGAGGGTATCGAGAAAGGCGTGAAATGGTACCAAGAGGCAGGAGCGCAAAACAAAAAGACAATTTGACCATGTTCAAGATGCAGTGGAACGCGTGTCGTAGCTTGAGAATTATGTCGTTCAATAGTTACATTGATCAGTTGCTATGGACCATAGTAGGCATTTTGAACCCCTTGAATCTCGGCTGCCTGGATGTGCCTCAGGAACAGCCTTCTGTGACCTAGCTTTAAGGCTTACTAATAGACTCGGCTTCCTCAGTCTGTAAAAAAAAAGGCCTGTTGTGCAAAGTATCCAGCATGGTCTTTTCCGCATTGACACGCCACCTTTCTGAGAATGATCTGCCGTATTCTACCTGTTCTTCACAATTTCAAAATTTCGATATTTTACTAGAGTCATATGGAGTCTAGTAATCTAAAACAAGCCACGCACAAATATTCGGTATAAATACCTCAAACGTAAGTATCCGTCTACCTTGTAGCAAAGCTGAACACTGCGGTAAATCTGCGGTGCAACCCTGCGGGAGGATCTTGTGAGTGTGGAATCATTTTGCGTCTCCATTAATACAGGCGCCACGAGCAGAAGCAAGGCTGGTCTATGTGTGTGACAGAACTGTATTGCTGTGAGCTCGTCCGTATTTGAAACCCATGCAGCAACATCTCGCGCCTACAATTGTGGAATCTTGCCATCGGGTTCCAATTGTCCTCTTCAAGTCTCAAGGCTGCTGCGACAAACCTCCTACTTCCGCAATGACTTCGCCCCAGGTCCCAGATCTGTCCAACCTACCGGCTCTCAAGCCACCCCCTGGGGTCATCCCAGATTTCCAGCACGCCAGTGGCATTGCGAACACAATTATAGCGGTCAATGCCGTTTTCCTTGTGCTCATGGCCATCTGCCTCGCAGCACGGGTATACGTAAAAATCGCCATAATTCGAGGTTTCTGGTGGGACGACGGTATGTAGCCCCTACCCTATCTCATTATTTACCCTGATAGCAAGTAGCTACGATAGTCCTCGGTGCCGTAAGCAGATACTCCAGGTCTTAGGGCCCGAGCAGAAAATCTGACTGGCCTCTACTCAGATGGGTTCTTTTGTTCACTCAGTCTTGGTTACATACCGTACGTCTCGGAATCCATGCAATGAGTGGAAGAACGTGAAATAATGGACGAGATAGAGACGAAATTCGGAGTGGGAAAACACCAGTGGGACGTCCCACTCTCACATCTCACTCCATCGTTCATTCACGTAGGTAAAGGTCCCCACCAACGAGGTTTATGCTAAACCAAATTCCTTTCAACCAGACCTTAACCGCAGGAGACATAGTTTATGACCCCACAGTCCTGTTCATCAAGCTTTCCATGATCCTACTATATCATCGAATCTTTGCTGTCGACAAGGCAATGAACAGGATTACATATGGAGCTATAGCGTTTCTAGTTACCTTCTACATCTCGGAAATCAGCGTTGCCATTGCCGTGGAAGCGCTGTGTACAACAGCGCCTCCTAATCCCAGCCTTTGCTCCAACGACTACAAAAACACAATAGCCCAAGCGTGCATTAACGTGGTGACAGATGTCGCCGTGCTAGGATTTCCTATCACCAAGGTCTTCAATCTTCAAATGCCACTGCAGAGAAAGATCAGAGTGAGCGCCATCTTTGGTGTCGGTCTTCTGTAAGCAATGGCCCGATCCAATGAATGCGTTTTTGCCAGTCTAGATCTGATTGAAACAAGCGCCTGCGTAGCCGGTCTGTTACGCATGATCTATGTCATCAAAGACGCACACAGTAAGGACTCAATTTACACTGGTGGCTTCCTATCCGTCTTCTCGTAAGACCCCCTCTGCCCCCACAAGTACTGTGAAGAACATTTCAAAAAGCCTAACACGTGTAATAGTGCCATCGAAATCAATGTCGGCATCATTGCCGCCTGTCTGATAGCTCTACCACCACTGGTCAAGAAATACCCAGTGAGGTCCCTCGGTAGCTGGTCATTCAGTTCTCTAAAGAGTCGACTGCGTAGGAGATCCGATCGCAAGTCAGCACACTCGAACAAAAATTCCAGGGATGATCCATTTCGCGGAATCAGTGTGCACTTACCCACCTCTGGTGGCTTCACCGAGCTTCGTGAACCGTCAAAATCAGAAGGAAGTGTGGAAGAGGACTTGGGCGAGCTGGACATGGAGACAGGCCGTTATCATGCTAAAGATTTTGGGGTGTAGGATCCACCAATTAGAGGAGCCTGCAATGATTATGCTGGTTCTACACTTGTTGGTGTACGGTAGAAAAGCCCCCAACGCATGCGTGGATTGGAGTCAGGGGGTCGACGAACCACGATGAATGAATTAAGCTCGTCTTGGTACTTAGCATGTCCCGTCTATTCTTTCCTTTGCGAACGACCCTAGCAGCGCAAGTCTCCCCATCCTAAAACCAAGGCAAGGAAATTAAGCCTCACAAATGAAGTCGGCCTAAGTAGCACTCCGATTCCTGACCTGCCTGTGCATCACAAATTTCTATGCAATCCTACCATACCACCCCATCTGCCAGCCTACAACCATCCAAGTTAGGGTCACCCCAGGCACTCCAACAGCCATCCCTAACCCCAAACTCTTTCCCACAGTGCGCCAAACAGCGTACTCGGTAATAAAGTGTACGAATCCAATGGCAAACGTCCACATAGCGAGGAAATCTGCAGAGGCAGGGCCATTACTTATTAGCATGTGCTGTATAATGAACCGAGTATATTCAAAAAGAATTGTTGATGCCGCAAGGTTTCATTGTTTTGAGAGAGAGATCTGTAGATAATGGTTTAGAGTGACATACAAACACTCTGGTTATCGATGTCGTAGGCGGCGTAGAGACGAATAATAGTAGCCAATAACGTCCAGGCTCCGAAAATGCGAGCGCTTAAAGCACTTAGATGGGAAGAGGAGGGAGCCAGGCTGTAAGTACGGTGGAAGAGCGCAGAGGCGAATTGCGACTGCAGGGCGGTATTGAGAGAGAGGAGAGAGACCTGGTGGAGAGCTAGGATGAGTGCACCGAAGAGAAGGGTACAGGGTGAACATACAAATAGGAGCCAGTAGGGGAGGTGGTGTGGGTGCTGGGGCAAGTAGTCCATTGTTGCAGAGAGAATGATGAATGAGGCGGTCGGCTACTTCTCAGACGCAAAAGGTATTTTGTTTTGGAGACTTTTGAGGTCCCGAGCGTAGCCCCGGCATCTATCGGGAAGGTGCATCTAAGGGCCAAGCTTTGGGCCCTCATGCCTCCCAGGGAAGATGCGACATTGCAAGTGTTGGAGGTGGATGATCACTGCACTTTCTACAAGGATAGTACAAAACACCTATAAACGTGAACAATATCAGTGGTCCCAAGCGATCACTCCAATCTAATTCAAATCGTAGAATTGGGGGTGCGAAACCAGTGTTGATATAGAACCCAAGCGAAACCTTATAGGAAAGAAGCTTAAAGAGCGGTCGGTCTACCTCTTTCCTAGAGATCCTTACATCTGCGAATTATATTTCTGCCTCGGGGGTGCCTCAGTAACCCCCGAGGCTATAAGCGGGGTGTGCTAGAAAGCTAGCTCAGGAGCGCCTCTAGGGGCCACTGAGGCCCCTCGAGGCAGTCACGAGGCACCAAGAGGCAGCCCCCAATCGATTCCGATTGGCCCCAAATTTCAAGGGCAGCTGCGCAAGGGTTATACGATAAACTACCTTGAATCAGGACCCCGTAGATACCATATTGCGCGAGGTATTCAAGTGCGCAGCGTTGAAATGTTGACGTTCTAGGTGCGGGCGCGCCTAGAAACGCGCCCAAACATCAACAAAGCTAAGGCCTTAGCAGCGCCCTAATCAGCGCTACTAACGTAATACGCAAAGCCGCAAAGTCGCAAGTCTACCGGATGCGCATATGTTAACATCGAATATCAACAGTACGGGGCCTCTGTTGGAAGGATTCCAAAAACGCAGGCCACCTTAGGGTATACTGATAAAGTAGAGCTAGAAAGGTAATAGGTGGATAAGGACACTAAGAACCGATACATCAGAGCGAAGCAAATAGTAGGATATCCAATATCGATCAATTGAAATACCCTCAAGATTAATATTTAACTTAATGAGCTCTTCTAGGTACAGAGGCTCCTGTATATACCCCATAGCCAAGCCCTCACATAAAACAGGCTTTTCGCATGAAAAGCATGAAACAAACGTATCGCATAAAACATGATACAAGGCGTATCGCATGAAGCATGAGACAGGCGCACCGCACGGTCTACATGATTGCCCATTCTGCTCATGGCGATATGGCACCGGATGGCTCATTCGCACATGGCGCCGGATTGCCTATTCGCAGATGGTGATATGGCGGCAGGTTGCCTATTCGCAGATGGCGATACGGTGATGGATTGCCTATTCGACACATAGCGATATGGCACCGGGTTACCTATTCGCACATGGCGATATGACGGTCAGGTTGCCTATTCGTACATGGCGATATAGCGCTGGATTGCCTATTCGAAGATGGCGATATGGCACCGGATTGCCTATTCGCACATAGCGATATGGCACCTAATTGCTCATTCGCAGATGGCGATATGGCATACACTGCTATGGCACCGGATGGCTCATTCGGCACATGGCGATATGGCACCGGATTGCCTATTCGCACAAGGAGATTATTCGCATATGGTGATATGGCACCGGATGGCTCATTCGGCACATGGCGACATGGCATCGGATTGCCTATTCGCACATGGCGATATGGCGCTGGATTGCCTATTCGACACATGGCGATATGGCGGTAGATTACCTCTTCGCACATGGCGACATGGCGACGAGTATCCTGGAACCATCGGAACCATACAAAGCTTCAAAGATTATTTCTGCATCCTAGAGCTGTCTATATAGCCAGCTCTTATATATACCAAAACCGTTGCCATTATATAAAGCTATAGATAAGCTTATAATTCAACAATATTAACTAATAGATATAATAGTATCTATCGAGGGTGTTGAATTATAAGCTTACATAGCTTTATCTGGTGACAAAGTGCTGGCACATATGAGAGCTGGCTGTTCAACACAGTCCTGAGAGGCAGGAATGATGAGTTGGAAAAGTTTGGATGTCTCGGATGGTTCCAAGGCATTTTTGCAATGAGCCTGTTTTCATGCTTTCTGCGATGCGCCTGTTTCATGCTTTTCATGCGATAAGCCTTGTATCATGTTTCATGCGATACGCCTTGTATCATGCTTCATGCGATACGCCTTGTATCATGTTTTATGCGATACGCCTTGTATCATGTTTTATGCGATGGCTTGGCTATGGGGCATATATAGACAGTCCTGCACCAAGGAGAACTCAGCAAGTCAAATATTCATCTCAACCAATTGACATCGGATATTCTACTAGTTACTTCGCTCTGACAGATCGATCATAGTACCTTTACCCTTCCAATCACCTTTCTAGCTCTACTTAGCCAGCATACCCCAAGGTGGCCTGCGCTAACAACCCTGAAGATTAATATTTTACTTAGTGAGCTCTTCTAGGTGTAGAGCCCTCTACATATGCCCCAGAGCCAAGCCTTTACATAGAATAAGCTTTCCGCATGAAAAGCATGAAACAAGCGTATCGCATAAAACATGATACAAGGCGTATCGCATGAGGCATTAGACAGGCGTACCGCACGGTCCACCGGATTGCTCATTCGCAGATGGCGATATGGCGATGGATTGCCTATTCGACAGATGGTGAGATGGCACCGGATTGCTCATTCGCAGATGGCGATATGGCGATGGATTGCCTATTCGACACATGGCGATATGGCGCTGGATTGCCTATTCGCAGATGGCGATATGGCGATGGATTGCCTATTCGCACATGGCGATATGGCGGCGGATTGCTCATTCGCACATGGCGATATGGCATACACTGCCTATGACGCACATGGCGATATGGCGGTCAGGTTGCCTATTCGACACATGGCGATATGGCGATAGATTGCCTATTCGACACATGGCGATATGGCGGTCAGGTTGCCTACTCGCAGATAGCGATATGGCGGTCAGGTTACCTATTCGCACATGGCGATATGGCGGTGGATTGCCTGTTCGACACATGGCGGCATGGCACCGGATTGCCTATTCGCAGATGGCGATATGGCGATGGACTGCCTATTCGACACATGGCAACATGGCGGTCTGGTTGCCTATTCGCACACGGCGATATGGCGGTCAGGTTGCCTATTCGCACATGGCGATATGGCAGGTCTGGTTGCCTATTCGCACACGGCGATATGGCGATGGACTGCCTATTCGACACATGGCAACATGGCGGTCTGGTTGCCTATTCGCACACGGCGATATGGCGGTCAGGTTGCCTATTCGCACATGGCGATATGGCAGGTCTGGTTGCCTATTCGCACACGGCGATATGGCGATGGATTGCCTATTCGACACATGGCGATATGGCACCGGATTGCCTATTCGACACATGGCGATATGGCGGCAGGTTGCACACGGCGATATGGCGGTCAGATTGCCTATTCGCACATGGTGATATAGCATCGGATTGCCTATTCGGCACATGGCGATATGGCGGTCAGGTTGCCTATTCGGCACACGGCGATATGGCGATAAGTATCCTGGAACCATCCGAACCGTGCAAAGCTTCAAAGATTGTTTCTGCATCCTAGAGCTGTCTACATAGCCAGCTCTTATGTATACCAAAACCGTTGCCATTATATAAAGCTATAGATAAGCTTATAATTCAACAGACACATAGCGATATGGCGGCAGATTGCCTCTTCGTACATGGCTATATGGCGACGTGAGCTATACAAAGCTTCAAAGATTATTTCTGCGTCCTAGAGCTGTCTACATAGCCAGCTCTCATATATACCAAAACCGTTGCCATTACATAAAGCTATAGATAAGCTTATAATTCAACACAGATACGAAAGGTAAGGAAGTAAGATTGAAGCACGATACTCCAAGTGGTGAGCAGTGCTCCGCATATATAAATATACGAAAGTCCGCTAAGCACTCTATGATCCGTTATGCGATCCGACATCAGATCAAAACGATCGCAACCCTTGGCGCTGCGATCAAGATGTCCTGCCCGAAGTCTATTGGTCCTTCGCGACAGTCCTGTCAGAACCACTGGTTCTAACAATGCAGAGCCCTCTATATATGCCCTATAGCCAAGCTCTCGCATGAAATAGGCGTATCGCATATAGCAGACTTTTCGCCATGAAAAAGTCAAGCTAAAGCCCTTAGGGCTATATAGCTTTTTGAGACTATTCCATATATCCTACAGGGTAGCGAGATTATAAAGTTATAAAAGAGATCTATCCTCGATAGCTAGCCTTATTAGAGCTAGAGCTTTATTGATAACCTCGGGGGCCTTAGTAGGGTCTTTAGGGGAGTCGAGAAAAGCCGAGTATTTCTCCTTAATAAGTGTTGAATTATAAGCTTACATAGCTTTATCTGGTGACAAAGTGCTGGCACATATGAGAGCTGGCTGTTCAACACAGTCCTGAGAGGCAGGAATGATGAGTTGGAAAAGTTTGGATGTCTCGGATGGTTCCAAGGCATTTTTGCAATGAGCCTGTTTTCATGCTTTCTGCGATGCGCCTGTTTCATGCTTTTCATGCGATAAGCCTTGTATCATGTTTCATGCGATACGCCTTGTATCATGCTTCATGCGATACGCCTTGTATCATGTTTTATGCGATACGCCTTGTATCATGTTTTATGCGATGGCTTGGCTATGGGGCATATATAGACAGTCCTGCACCAAGGAGAACTCAGCAAGTCAAATATTCATCTCAACCAATTGACATCGGATATTCTACTAGTTACTTCGCTCTGACAGATCGATCATAGTACCTTTACCCTTCCAATCACCTTTCTAGCTCTGCTTAGTCAGCATACCCTAAGGTGGCCTGCGCTAACAGTAAGTCTAAACGGTATTACTAGATACTCGTAATGGCTATATCTTGTTCGGAAGGCAGTTTTCTATTCCTCGCCTTCTTTTATCCGAATTAGATTATATACGCCTCTAAGATCTAGTGTAGTAAATATCTTTGCTCTGCTGAGTCGATCCTATAGCTCTCCTATATTTAGCAATAGATATCTGTTCTTAATAGTAATATCGTTCAACTTTCGATAGTCGACGTATACTCTTAAGCTTCCGTCCTTCTTTAGTGCAAAGAGGATTAGATAACCTGCTAGTAATTTAGATTCCCGAATAAATCCCTTTTTGAGGTTCTCGTCAATATACCCGCGAAGTACTTTAAGTTCCTTTTCTAATAATGCGTAAATAGGTCTAAATATCGGCTATTTACTAGGTTTAAGTTCGATCTTATAATCCTATAGCTAGTACCTAGGCAATTCTTCTATATTCGTCTCTTCCTCGAATAGGTATACCTACTTATTATATTCCTGAGGGACGGAGGGCGTGTTAGTTCCTCCTATAACTCTTACTTTATTATCCTGCTGACCTTTGCTAGTAACTATAGAGTCAGACTACCTTTTAGTACCGTCCTTATGCGAAGCTGAGGCAATATATACCTCGACCGGTCTTCGGTTCGACTTCTTATCTACTATTAAACGCTGCTAATACGTAGGTATAATCCTGGTGATATTGCCGGATTGATCTATCTTGAGTACTCCTCGAGCCTAATCGATTATTAGGTTATAGTTCTTTAACTAAACTATTCCTAAAATTACGTAATAAGTAGCTATCCTAATAATGTTAAAGGTAATCTCCTTATAGTAGCGCTGAATTATAATAGATAACGAAAGTATCTCTTCGTCTACCTTTTCTGTTGATAGTATTAACCTGTCGGCTATCTGAAGGTTATACTACTATAACTTCTTTCGAGTTAGTACTCTAGTCGTCCGTACCAGATCTCGTGAGATGAAGTTTCTAGTAGCTCTAGAGTCTATTATCGCAACGGTCCGCTGTCCGTTAACGATTACCGGTATCTTTATATATGTGTCGTATTGCGCGGAACACAAATGCTATTTGGGGGTTAATATATTGATCTCCTTATGGCTACCCCTGCTATAAGGGATTACTCTTTTCCCGCTTATAGGAGTAGGAACCCTACCTTTGACTTTGACTGTATATGCTTCTCGCAGTTGTCGTATAGATAGGTATACTATTCTACCAAATGGTACTCTCTTGCGTTTGGGTTATAGTTTAATTCTCTAATAACTATCTTTGACCATTCTTTGTCGCGTCCTGGGAAGTATTAGTAAACCCTTTTCGTTGCGAGGTGCTATGGATATCCGTTTTCCTGATATTTATAGTAATAGCTATATCCGCAGGGTAGTGTCCTTACTGGTCCCTTGGCTATATTCCTTAGCGTACTATACTATACGCAGTAAAGCGATATATACTCTTCCTATGGTATACTCTTGTGATCTCGGTGATTCTGATCTATCCGATAGTCTAGCTATATATGTTCCTTAGAGCTTTCTTCTTCTTCTTCCTTAGACGTAGTAGCTTCAGGTATTATTCTCCTTGGTAGTCGTACTTCCTCCCACTTAGCTTCTAACGTACTAAGGGTTTCTTCCTACTCTAGATCTGTTTTACTTTCTTCCTGATCCTGCTTAGACTTTTCTTCTTAAGCCTTGCTGCCGTCTTTAGTATTTAGGTTATCCTTGTATTATTCCTGTTAGCGCAGGCCACCTTGGGGTATGCTGACTAAGCAGAGCTAGAAAGGTGATTGGAAGGGTAAAGGTACTATGATCGATCTGTCAGAGCGAAGTAACTAGTAGAATATCCGATGTCAATTGGTTGAGATGAATATTTGACTTGCTGAGTTCTCCTTGGTGCAGGACTGTCTATATATGCCCCATAGCCAAGCCATCGCATAAAACATGATACAAGGCGTATCGCATAAAACATGATACAAGGCGTATCGCATGAAGCATGATACAAGGCGTATCGCATGAAACATGATACAAGGCTTATCGCATGAAAAGCATGAAACAGGCGCATCGCAGAAAGCATGAAAACAGGCTCATTGCAAAAATGCCTTGGAACCATCCGAGACATCCAAACATTTCCAACTCATCATTCCTGCCTCTCAGGACTGTGTTGAACAGCCAGCTCTCATATGTGCCAGCACTTTGTCACCAGATAAAGCTATGTAAGCTTATAATTCAACAGTCCTAGTCAGTCTTTGCTGCGTATTACTGAAACTGAGTTGAATACTCCGATGCAGACTTCTTCTGAGTTATATATTGAATCGTTTGTATTGCCGTATTAACCTCGTTTGACGGACCGAATATACGACGGATTTCGAGTCTGAATATAGCTATACTCTCCATCTATTGCTTAATTTCGCTATCCTCGTCGTCGTCTTCTATATACTTCTTTAGGAACGGATTAACCTACTTTTAGGCTCTTCTACGTAAGTAATTGATAGCGAAGGTTAGATATTATTGTATAGGTATAAGGTCTCCTTGAAACTTTAAGTAAAGTGATACCTAGGATAGCTATCCCTCGAGCTTGTCTCTCTCTCTATAGTATAAGTCGGGCTAGGCTATCTTGATATGTCTGCTGAGTCCTTTGTTAACGGTTAGGCGTCGTTGTCTACTCCCTCCTGAGGAGCTTAGGGTAGGTGCCCTAGGGTCTCTTGGTGTAGCACTCATCCTTAAGGGTGCTTAAAGTATTACGAACCGTGTATCCCGGTATCGTATTTATGAATTGATTCTTAATAGGGATGGAGGTGCAACCAATAAGAGGTGAAGCAGGCTTTAATGTAATGCTAAGCGGGTCTGGTATATGATCAGGTGATATATGTTCAGTGCCTAGCCTAAGAGATCTATCGCATGTAGTAAACAATTGAATAGCAAGGTTGAGCACGCTGCTCCAAGTGATGAGCAGTGCTCCGTATATATAGATATACGAAAGTCCGCCAAGCCTCTCTTGAGCGCACTGATCGCACTGCGCCCATTGCGCTTATCATTCCTGAGCGCGTTGAGCGCACTGCGCTCATGGTGCTCATCGCTTAGCATGCCAAGCCTCAGGGTCTGTCCGAGTCGGATACTGATTCGTCGACTCGAACCATGACGGGCGCTACGCCCCTCGAGCGCATCCCTGGTCATGTTTCCTGATCGTAACACATGTTAAACAAGGTCTGTATTCTGGCATTTCATACTCGTGTGATGAGCGTTGGCAAGGAAACTACCATTTATTCTTGAAGATGGCAGTTGGACGTCTTAAGAAAGCGTTGCTCATCAACGAATGCGCTCTCTTGAAGCGCGAATAACAAGTGAAACCGCCCTTGCGCCTTCAAAGCTATGATTGGCACTTGGCTGGCGCATTGTCATTGCACAGCCGCATACGAAAAGCGATAGAAAGACAACCACCATAGCGAGTAGAATCCGTACATCAATTCACCATTGTAACTTTAGAATCTTGCAGTTGGAAACCGGAGCTCATAGGCGCTGGTGACGAGGCTGCCCTAATAATAGTTAGCCGGAGGCTACCTGTCTCTAGCCCCGGGCTAGCTTTCAGCCGAGCTAAAAGGGCTAGCCCGTACAAAAGAATCGGGATAATGAGCAGACGATTGCCCCGTTTTAGCAATGAAGTGGATTGTTATCAGGTGTTCTCAAGGGGTTGACAGATCATTATGTGCCGAATAGTATTAAAATACTCGAGGCCTCGACATCACTTTGTATCTTATTTGAGACCGACGTCCAAGGGATTTGCTCAAGTTGAAAAAGGTCTGGCAGCGGTGCGAAATGCAGGGAGAGAGGGCGGGGCTTGGTCCAAAGCCTCGTATCCTCACGAATCCCATCACGTAGGGATAATGATATTGTGCGACGGGCGGCCTCTTGAGAGCTCGTGTCATTCTCAGGTCTAGTCCCGGCCATTTGAGTCGAAATTGAAAGCAGAGACGGCGGAATGCAAGAATGGCATGCAGCAAATGGTCGCTAAAAGCACTTTGTCTATGTTGGGTATCAAGGTTAATATATTGCGAGGCGCTGATACCCAACTCATTCCAGACCGAACACCAGCTCAATGCTGCAGACTGGCTCACCCTCCTCGGACAACTCATTCAAAGCCATCACTCTGTAGTGGCATGTCATAACCAGCGTCAGGGGTGGGACGGCATGCATCCTGAGGTGTGAAACCCTCCGTATCGATGACTTCTGCACTCATTGGACGAGTGAAAGCACTGAGCTGCTCGGTCTCTTCCGTTGTACTAAACTCGAGGTGGCCGTCACCGACGCCAGTGTCGACCAATGATTGAGGACCATCTGCCTCGCGTAAAGCATGATCCAGCTTTTGCCAGAAAGCTTGCATGCTCGGAAACGGAGGGCCGGCGTTTTGCTGATCCTTGAGTCGATACAATGCGCTTGCCTCCGTCAAGCGAAGTCGGGCCTGAGCTGGGTTGTCGAGCCTCATCCAAGAGTCTGCTGACAAAATACTCCATAACGCTGCTTGTCTTCTACGAGTCCCCGCATTTGGCACATTGACACTTGCGCGAGACATGTAGCATTCTGCAATGCGTTCTGAAATCAGAGCTTGCGCAATTGGGTCTAGAACACCAAACTCAAGCAACTTTCCTCCCCACCGAGCAGCATCATCCGCCGCGAGAGTACCACGATCCTTCAGAAGCTCTATGGCAAGCGTGAAACAGCGGACGACACTAAATGGCATAGAACATCTTGTGAGGTAGGAGTATGCAGCCGTATCAAGCATTTGGTCAATAGTTTCCAGTTTATACTTTGAGTTGTACGTCTGGGGCATTAGTAGAGAGGTGATGGCTACCATTTCATTTACAGCCGCATGGTAACTCCATGCTTTGTCGTGGCTGAAATCTGTTCGCAGAAAGTCGTATGTACTATGGGCTAACCTCCAATCTCTTAGCATGAAAGCGTAATCGCCCAGTTGTCGCATCGTAGCCTCGGGTGTTTCGGGTGGATAAAATCCTCGTTGATAATCGTAATTACTTCCCGAGGCGTTCGAAGCTCCGCCCGACCCAGATGCACCACCTTTGTTTGAACCAAAGCCTGTCCAGCGTTTCGACAACGACATGAACCGCCCACTGATACCACGCCTCCTGGAAGCAACTTGGTCGTTCCAAGTCATGACCCGGCTCTCCATAAATGGCACTATCGACTGAGCTACCATTTCGCGAAGAAGCGCCCTGATGGCAGTGGCATCTGATTCGAGGATGTATTTCTCGGAATTCTCAATGTCGTCAGTGTAATCTTCAGAGGTCAGTATTGAATTGATGAAATCATAAGGGGATGGATAACCATACCTTTCGAGCGGATCTGGTTCATTTCCTCATCTGCTGAGAGCCATTCGCTAGATGGCACCCTGGTACTATCATCATCGGTCTGAACACACTGGGAGCTTCTCAGCCTAAGAAGATGGCAATGGAGTCCGAAGTGTCTTTTCATCAAGTCAAATAGGGCAGTAGATTTGGTGATATCGTCATTCTCCTCGTCGTGAATCAGAACGTAGTATCGTAAATATTCCGTGCCTACCCACGCAGGAGTCTTATTGAACCCATGACCTGTATTTGCGTAAAGCTGGCGCAAAGCCTCAATAGGAGCTGGGTGACGCGAGCTGACGGTAATCATGCAGGCGACGGGATGTGAAAATGTCTCATATGGGACAATGGGCGCACTTGAAAGCAGCTTGCGCAGATAGAAAGGATACAACGGCGAGCCTGCGGGTCGTGGCTCGTACGACCTGCCATCGTAGTCGAAGTAATCCCCTTTGTGGCCATCAATAGTAGCGTCTTCTGTATGGAGGTGGTGATTCAGTAGTCGATCGATGATCGCTCCGTCTTCGTCGCTGCGAGACTGATTGCGATGCTCAGATAGGTTCTGTGAACCATTGGAAAGGCTCCAAGTCTCTTGGTCGGTGGCCCCTCCTTCCACCTGCCTTGTGCTGGAGCGCTGCAGCTCTTGAGCATCAATGAATCTGACACCAAAGTCATCCCACCCTTTACTAACCCCGACGCTATCCCTTATGATGACTCTGGCTTGTAGGCGTTCCCCATATGGTCTGAGCAAACCATACAGGCCTCTATCAAAGCCCTTCTGTCTCACGAATTCCTCGGTATCCGGGGATGCGTATACTGCTACTCGAGGGGCAAAAGATCTTACGATTGTTTGTCGATATTCTTGATTACTGTCATTCAAGGGTATGGACGGAGAAGCATCTCGGCTGCTAGCGGAGGAACGGTCACGGCTCTGAGTGCGCAGGCCAGACGGTGACCTTGATTTCGATATGGAGGATGCGGGTGGTGTAATCGGTAGTCGTGTTTCCGAGCTTGATAAAGTTGTTTTGGTACCGAACGATGGAGGAGATATGGGCGTGTCAAATTCGGGAATGCTGCTGGAGGGGGAGTCTCTTGGAGACCTCAAAGTATGCTCTGGAGGCTGTGGCTCGGGTACTTCACTGGGGCTCCCATATTCATGATCCGACGAAGAGGGCATAGATGTAGGCGTCTACTTTGTGCGGGGTTTTCCGTCTCCACTGGTGCGCGATGCGCTTCGGAGGGTAATCTATATTGGCTGCACCAAGATTTGACTGTCGTGAATGACGCTGGTGAAATGCATTGACCATGATACTGGGATATCATTCTATCGAACGGTAGAACGGAGTCATAGGGTTCGATTGAGCACCTTTTCTGGACATGCTGATCAGATCCGCAGTATCACATTGGGATATTGCTAATTGGAGGCACGAGCGGTGCTCTACGAATAAGCACCACACCTCGAAATGCGCACAGCCTTTTCTTCGGGATGGCGCTTTGGGCGGATAGATAGCCGCGCCGCGATATCATTGTTGATAAGTGCAGCCTGAGCAAGGTTGGAGCTCCATTCGTTCTATCGCTCTTCCCAACGTGCCTGACATGAATGACCTATTGAGTTTTATTCTCAGTCAAGGGGAGCAGTTCCGGAGGTCAGCTATAGACTAAACCCAGATTTACATGGAGATGCTAAACACTTTGATAGAGCACGCTTGCCGTCGCTATACTCGGACTTTACCCTCCAACGCAACTCCAACCCCGATGGCTTTGCCGCAAATACGGCAGCATGGACAGACGCCCTGGGCAAAGCTGCTCAAGCTGGCTTACTGCCTGCACCCGGCAACCATCGGGATACACTGTCAATAAGGACCGGGGAAGATCTTCTGCGGTCTTTAGAGACCAAAGAATGGGGCAGACCCTTGGCGCTGGGGACCGTCATAGTAGTTATACATGTCTAATCAAGCGGAATGCTCTGGCCAGTGCCTAACTACTGGGTGATAGGATGAAGCGGTGTCTCAGCGACAGATGATGCCATATCAAGAGTTTCTATGCGCAAATAAGAGCATATACAGCCGGAATTGGACTGTTCAGCCGTGGTGGCTGCTGTCATGGGGACTGAAGCAGCTTGGGCTATTAGAGCCCTCCACAACATCCGGAAGATTGCCAGCTGGGCGGTTTGTCTTCGTCCATAACGTCGAGGTATGTCACCACTAGGAGACCCTTTGGAAGGTGTTTACGAGTGATCTAGGAAGCAACGAACAAGATAATAAAGCAGATGGCCGGCCAAAGCAATCAAATCGATCAGATATATTCCATTTCAATATTCAGCGCTGAGGCTGCTAAGATAATGAATACGCACGAGCAATTGACGGAGAGTGATCTTCAAATCGTCCTTCGATATCTAGCTCGAGACAAGTCTGCAATCATATACGACAGTCAGGTAGGCCACCTCCATAATTTTTACTTATGGATCTAACTCATGGGTTCAAGACGGTAAAATTCAAGAGCCCGGGAGACACATCATCCGCCTTGTCGACTCAGGACAAAACCATAGCCTCTCTCAAATCCCTCATTGCCGACCTGAGTGGTCAAGTCGCACTGCTTTCAACCAAAATTTCCACCTTATCAGAAACTGCACAGACAGCCGTGAGGAACAAGAACCGAGTGTCTGCTTTGGCGGCTCTCCGATCGAAAAGGCTGAACGAGACCGCCCTGGCCCAGAGGACAGAGACACTGTCTCAACTGGAAGAGGTATACAGTAAGATCGAGCAGGCTGCAGATCAGGTCGCGATTGTCCGGGTGATGGAGGCCAGTGCGGGCGTGCTTCGGAATTTGCATGCAGAAGTAGGCGGAGTCGAGAAAGTGGAGGATGTCATAGAAGGACTGAGAGACGAAATGAGCAAAGTCGACGAGGTCAGCAGTGCAATCGAAGCTGGTGGTCAAGAGCAAAGTGTCATCGATGAAGATGCCGTTGACGAAGAGCTTGAGAACCTTGAACGCCAAGCTAAGTCAGAGCAAGAAGAGAAGGAGGCGCGGGACACGCAGGAAAAGCTTGCCAACATTGGTGAGATAGGAGAACCTAAAGAGCCGAAAGAACCACAACAAGGCGAAATCCTCAAGAATGGGACATCCCTTTCACATGCATCGATCAAGGCTGCAGGCCCTCCAATTGAGGAGGGTATCAACGCGCTCAACCGTTTGTCTCTTGATGAAGAGCGGCCTCCGGTGGGGCACGTCAACGAGGTGCCGGAAAAGCCTGCGGAGCGAGTCCCCAATGCTGCTTCGGAAAGCTGAGAATATTTCAGCTGTTTTAGCTATGGCCTTTTTAGGAAGAGAGGTCCACCAACCTTATGCTTTGACTTGCGGATTTGGACGCCGCTCCGATGACCTGGTATGCGATCCAGAATCGATAGCTGCAGATCCAAGGCGGCTAGTTCGCTCATATGAGCTTTCTTGCAATAGTGTCTTCAGCCAGACAACTCAGTCAATCCCCCGATCGACTCTTCAACCTTCCGCTTCGAGGTCCACGAATGATGCTTGCATTGGCGGGGCTTGGTCATTAGGTGACAAATGGTCGTTGACTCCGTTCGGTAGAGGAAGGTGGTTTATGCCTTCGGTATGAGCCTTAGACAAACTCGACTCATCTGGCCGAGATCCGTTGCCACTAGCATGGTCAGGAGCAGGAACATCCGGTTGATCGGTGCCGCCCGCGTCTTCAGTCTTAGGTTTCGCCTTTCCGCGGGCCCTGGCAATCAGAGATTGGAATTCGTTGTCATGGCTAGCGGCCCAGGCAGCCCCGTCGAAGTCCTTATTCATCACGGATGAGGAGCTTACCCCACCGCTTGAGCTGTTGAGAATTTGGCGACCTTGAGTCTTGTCCCAGACGTCGAGCTCATGAAGCAATTCGCGTTTTGTCCTCGGTCTGCGCGAGTCGCAGTTAGCGTTGACTAAGTTGATCCACTCTGTATGTCTGCGTATGAGAAGTGCTCTAGGACCGCCGTTAGGTATGCCGAGATCAGACAACTTTTTCCGTAGAGCGTTGTCTTTCAATAAGGAGTAACTCAGTTGAGGCAGACGCTCCATTACCTTTGGAGGTTGGCTGGACCTCGAAACCATATTAAATGAAGAAGATTTCCTGATTCTATCAGCATAGTAATGAATGAACTAATAAAAGTCGCGAACCTTGCTGTTTGTGCCTGAGCTTGAGCAACGGGCTCTGGCTTATTATGTACATCCAAGTGTGAAAATACTGCTTCTTCCTTCATTCTTGCATTACAGATAGGACATGCGATCAAGCCATCATCTATGAGAACGTTAGCAATGCGCTACTCCTGCCAGCAGACGCGCTTACCAGGCTGAAAGTCGCCATCCTTGTCATCGTCGACAGCCTGAGCCATGATCATTTCGTGCGAAGTAGAATGACTTTTACATTGAGATCTGGTCTTTCTCCGCTCACTCCTGGTGTTCTCGACTCCTTCATCCTCTTCATCCTCTTCATCCTCTTCATCCTCTTCGAAGTCCGTATCGTCCACCTTTCTTTTCTTGCCTCGCCCACCACTATCTCTCGAAGCCTTGGCGTCTTTTCCTAGCTGTAGAATGACAGGCCTTGCTGTTTGGAAGGCGTCCACGAGCTCTTGGACTATTGAATTAGGTCTCAACTTCATCTCCTGATCCTGTGCTCGACAAGTAGGGCATCGGCCATCGTTCGTCAGGCATCGTCGTATGCAGAGAGAGCAGAAGGTGTGTGAACAGGATGTAATCATCGGTGTGTCGAAGAAGTCTTTGCATACTTGGCAACGCAAAGCCTGCTCAACCGGAGCAAGCTGTGATACCGGGGTCTCAAGCCAGTCTGAGGGGTCCGGGACATCGAAAGAGCTGTCCATATGAAACTATTTCCGTAGATTCTAAAGGCGTGGCGCTGCTTGGATTGCTTCGACAATTCTTCCGGAAGATTTCCGTCCGTCACGTCGCGCTAGTTGTACGCGTCGAGGACCCCACCAATGGCGTTAGAGTATTACTATTGGCACCGTTTGGAGCCGTACAAATAAAACCTTTTTTAAGAAAGACTGCAGCAGCACAGCTATTGAATTGATCTTTGGACCAACGAACTCGCATGCTCGATCAGCAAAATGGCTCCAGATCCCAGGACTTTCCTTGCGGCCTCTGTCCTGAATGATGGGAAGATTGTGCGTTTCTGCACCCCTGGGACCACAGACGACCTCTACTAATGACGATCAATGTTAGGTATCCTATCGGACTTTAAGCAGGGAACTCAAAGTGCACAGCAATGTGGCGAAGAAGTACGTGAAGTGCAGCGGAGCATGTTGAAACACTCAGCTGAAACCTTGATCAGGATGCTATACGACTTCCACCAGAGGCAGACCTCCAAAAAGCCTGGATCTGTCCACGCGACCTACCTTGTCGACGGTGTTCCTAAATTCACAGATGAGCCTAGCCTCAGTGGTCAGCAAAAGGGTGGCGAAGATATGCACATGCAAAGCAGCCCATACATGAACAGTTCGATGTCGCAAGAAGAAAATGAGGAGGACCGTATCCCGACTAGGAGCATTGTGCTGGCTAGGGAAGAGGACCTGGAAGGTGAGGACAGCATGCGAAGCGTAGCGTCGATCTGCGCTGAAAAGGCCCAGGCTGAGGATATATATTAGTGGTGAAATCAGAGTTTGAGCAACTACACTCAATCCACATTTACAGCCTAGGGCCTAGCTCCGTGCAGGTAAGAGAACCACACCTTCAAAGACACATTGTGGTTGTGCATTGCTAACAGCTGGAGAATCTACAAAATTTGTCCGAATGCAACCGTTCACTATCAGTCAAGTATGCGCAAGAGGATCCCTTGGTAGCTGGGACGCAGTATGGAGTCATTCAGAATGCTGGCGTCAAAGCAAGTATCCTTATTATATGATACGAATGCTTGCTAATGACATTGTGTTATAGCGGAGGTCTGGACGGCGACCACCAGCTCCAACAATACCAGCTGTCGGAAGCAAAGAACTGGCGAGCAGCAAACCGAGCACCAAGTTCACAGAGTCTTCAGATCGACCATCGTCAATTGGCAAGGCAGGCAGAGCAACACCTCAACCCGATAGCAAGCCCTCTAGCAAACCAGCTACTTTGAAGCGGGAACAGTCCGATATCTTCAAGTCCTTCTCGAAGCCTAAAGCGAAGTCGAAAAGGGAGGACACTGGTAGTTTTACAGGAGCATCGCCCGCTCCAAGTGCCGCGCAACCAGTAAGAGTCCACTCACTCTTCCTACAAATTATCATTTCTAATAATGGCAGGACAAGAAAACCGTTCACGAAGATGGTGAGAGTATCTCCATTGTTCATCTATCATTCATGCTAACATTTAAAGAACCAATGAAAGATGCCTCTGAAGACGAACAGGAAGACTACTTTATTACCGAACACAAAACCAGCTCAAAACAAGGAAAGTCACATTCAGAGCGCGCAGCGGAGCTGCGAAAGATGATGGATGAAGAAGGTAAACAAACCCAGACATGCTCTTCACCTCCGAGCGAGAACTGATTGAGGGAAAGACGAAGAAATGGAAGACACTGCCAACGAGCCTTCTCAAGAATCGGCTCCTATAGATGCACCGACGTCGCAGAAAGAGGCCTCCCCCGAGCCTGCGGTGGTCGTAACCGGAGGCCGTCGGCGAGGAAGGCGAAAGGTGATGAAGAAGAAGACAATCAAAGACGACGAGGGCTACCTAGGTTCGTGTTATGCTATGATAAGCCCGTGGAGGGCAAGCATACTGACGAGTTCGCCTTATAGTCACAAAAGAAGAGCCAGCATGGGAATCCTTTTCTGAAGACGAGCCTCCTCCGCAGAAAGAGAGGACGCCTGCTTCGACTGCATCATCAGCGATGGGGAAGGGTAAGAAGGCCGGTGGGAAGCCGGGGCAGGGGAACATCATGTCTTTCTTTGGGAAGAAGTAGTGGCATTCCGGCAATCATATCCAACAAGAATGTTTCTGCTACCGTTACATGACTGTACTCAATCGATTGAACGCTCTAGGTGCATAATTATGCTGACTGGTGAAAGGTCCAAGTCTGGGCAAGGCTATGAAGGACTGTAATGCGGCATGACTATTTCTCAGCTGGACTCATTGCTAACGAGTTCATGAAAACATAGTATCATTCTCATGAACTTATGGTATCGTTCTATGGATACAGCAGGGGCATTAAGGTAACAATGCTATCCGCCAACCTACCCAACCCCAGCTCCAACACCCGCTCTTCGTTTTGCACGTTATCAAGAAATATGCCGAACGTGATTGATGAAGGTCTCAACTTTATGTGACTTGATCTAGTCCCCAAGACCAGCCTTGCCATCTCCATCAGCATCCTTCCTTGGGTTCAACTTGTCCATAAGCCCAGGCTTCTTGGTGGTTGTGCCAGTGGTGTTGTCATAGCCGGTTCCGGTAGTTCCTGTGGTGCCAGTGTGGTGACCGTGACGGCCAGTGGTGTTGTCATAGCCGGTTCCGGTATTTTCTGTGGTGCCAGTGTGGTGACCGTGACGCCCAGTGGTGTTGTCATAGTCGGTTCCGGTAGTTCCTGTGGTGCCAGTGTGGTGACCGTGGTGACCGTGATGGCCAGTGGTGCCGGTGGTGCCAGTGGAGCCTCCGAGGGCACCGCCAACAGCTCTTGGCTCACCCTCAAACCCATCATAACGCTCTTCACGGCCGGTCAAGCTCCCGCCCTGCTTCTTGAAGTCTGCCATGCTGACAGCGGGCAGAGCAGATGCGGCGTGGTGCTTGGCTTCATTCTGGTGCACTTCGTGGATGGGGACGGTGGTGTGGACGACGGATGGCTGGATGGTCTCCTTGTTGACGACTGGTTGGATGGTCTAGGGCGTTGATTAGCAGATGTCTGAATGGCTATGGGGGAATTGCTTACCTCGTGAACGTGGTGGTGGACATGCTCTCCAGCGATGACTGGTGCAACGGAGTGGCTTTCTTGAGTGGCACCCTGTGTTCGGGTGTTCTTGAATTGCAGACGTTCTTGCTCGAGACGTGCCTTGATGGCTTCGGCATCGCCATGCTGGTGCTCTCGGTGCTCAACGGGGATGATGTTGTGAGAATGTTGTTCTGGGAGGACTTCGCGGTCCTTGACCGGCTGCACGGATGTGTGGTAATGGTCTTGGTGCACCTCGCGGTCAATGGCGGTTTGGGCCTCCTCGTGGCGGACCTTGGTGATGTTCTCGTTCACGACGGCTGGTGCAACCTTCTCGTGTACTGTGGTGTCATGGTGACCAGCCTTGTGCCTGAAGGAGTGATATTGTCAGTCAAGTCAAGCTTCAACTGAAAATGGATGGTGATCTGAGGTAGTGACAACATATGCAATGGTAGACGAACTGAGAATCTAAATTCTGCACAAAAGTATCAAGTGACGATGGATCAGAGGACTGGAGGTAGTGAGCTTTGAATAACGACGCTAGATACTCACATGAATTCACTGACTGCTGCCTTTGCTTTATCCATTTTTGCTGAAGAAGTATTAGGAGTGTATCGACTGTAGTGTAGAGAGTTGTAAGGGGAATTGAATGTGTTTGCTGTGAATGGGAGGAAGAAGTGATGCTGGAAAAGGAATCTTTATAGAAAGGGCTGCGGGGAATATTTATTCCCCACCGACTACTACATCATCGTTCACTCCTTCCCTGTTCCAAGTTTTAGACACACCATCGCGACTTCACAAGTATATCAGCTACGTCAAGCGTCATTTTGTGGATCGTTTAGTCTAGTCCATAGCGGAGGCCTTCACTGGTCCAAGTCTAGGCATCTGACTGTTTTAAGACAAGTCCAACGCATGCCAACGCCATAAGAGGCAAAAAGGACCCTGCCACAACGTAATGCATGAGAGAAGATGAGCCGTTACTCCTTTTACGTAGCCATCCTAGTCGGATTGTAAAATCTTTTGAGCATTCAGATCCCACGTAACGGGCACGGCACGTCTAGGCGTGTCTAGGCGTGTCTAGGCAATGCCTAAGCCACTCTTCTTCCCCCTAGCCGGAGGAGTCCACCGGCTTGGCCGCGATACTACTGTTTTCTCCGCCAGATTGTCGGTATCGGCCGTTCTGGCTCTTCCCAAGTGATGCAAAACGTATGTGGTGCAGTGGCTAAACTTGCTCTCTTCAGGCAGGATCAACGGCTTAACGTGGGGCAATCGATTAGACCGGGAATTTCGCAGGCAGAGGCGGCTGGACCCTTATGACGTTTAATGTGGCTTGAATGGCAATAGCTAACTGATAGCGCGTTTTCAAGCAAGCTCGAAAGCTTGGCTAATGTTGTCATTATTGAAGTCAAAATACTTCACTTCTTCCCAAAGTACCTCTGACGCTGCTTTGATACTTCGGACTCTACGAGGTATGGCAATTGAGTTCCCTGCGTCTGCTTGCCAAACCCTGAGTTGAGCTTGAGGGTCATCGCCTCCTCTTTGTAAAGCTCGACAGTTGTGCCATTACTGTCACATCATACAGCTATGGCGTCCCGCATGAAGAAAATTTTCCATCGAAAGAAGAGTGACGATGCTGAAGAGCCCCAAGTACGCACTCCTGCACCTAACAATGCTAGGACCGATCCAGCCATACGAACATCGCTCTACGAAGACACCAGTCCAGCTGCACCTCCCCAGACTGGTGACATTCCCTTAAGGGGCAATGACAGCTCCGTCATATTACAGCAAGGACGCAAGCCTTCAGAGAAATCGAGTCGGAGCCGGCGGAATTCAGATGGCCACGATAATTTGCCATATCGAGTACCTACTCCTCGTAGGACTCCGCCACCAACTTCAAATGCCGTGGCTGGCGCCTATGATCCCTACCAGCAAGTTCCAGCACTGCCCACGAGAGGACAGAATGAGACATCTCGCTCAGCTCTTCCCCAGGACTTCTCCGGACTGAATCTCGGCGGCGAGCAATGTAAGTCTTGAAAATCTGTTACCCCCTTTGTCAGTACGTATTGATTGCCCAGCAGCTCCAACGACCGTTACGCAGACCGTGACCACAACACATGTCCCTACTGGCGCCACTCAAGGAGCCATTCCAGCTAGAGGTAGTTCTCAGGCTCAGGGATACAGCAATCAGAACATCGCCAGAATCAGGAAGGTCAACCAGGACGATACTCGGCAGCATGCCTACGATGGCCCAGCTCCACAAGATGGTTATGATGCAGATCTGGCACGACAGAAATCCATTCCAAGAAAACAAGTTGGCACTTCTGCCAATGCACCATACCCTTCTGCCCAGTCTCAAGTGCCATCCAACGGGCAGCTTAGCCACAGTCGGAATCAAAGTGCCCCGAAGCCTCTGCCGTCCGTACCAGTATCCTCGACAGATGGCTACGAACCGCGGAGAACGGAAGCCATGCCTCAATCGACCAGCGTTCTTGACAGGTCGAGACCGATATCTAGAGGTGTTCATGGACGACGAGACGCTCAGGATGTCATAAACCGAGCCAAAACCAACACATATGACACCGAAGTCATTGAGAAAGTTGCACCAGGTAAGTGAGCCGGAGAAGCCGTCCCTTGTTATCAAATGCTGAATCTCCGCCAATTTCAGCCGTTGTCCACGAGACCGTCCACAAAGAGATCCACCATATACGCGAAGAGCGCATCACTCGCGAAATACACAATCACGACGTCTATCATCGAATACTTCCAGTCATCGATGTAGAGGTTCTCCCACCGCGCCATTTCTTGCCCGTAGAAGGCGGTGGTCTTGTGGAGGTCTCCGCATCAGAGGTCCCGGGCAGGTAAGACACCATTTATTTTCGTGATTGATAAAATACTCACTGACCACAGGGGGAACAATTGGGTCATTGCGGAGACAGCCTCCAAAATCCCTTCGGATCAAGCCGCACCACAAGGAGCCAGAAAATTCACTGCCCGAGATTTCCCTGGCCGAGAAGGTGATAGCTTGAAGTATACGGCCCCAGAAGGACATGAAGTTACTGAGCAGACTTGGGTCCACCCACCGGAGATGGAGACTGGGGCTCGTGACACCGGGCAATCGTGGCCAATGATATTCGGGGATGACAACCCCGAAAAGGCTTCCTCCCATAAGCACACTAGTTCCAAATCATCGAAGAGGAAGAGTCCGAAGAAGTATTTGGCTGCTCAAGCTAGCCCAGCCCAGCGAGCGGATGGACTAGGCAGAGGAATGTGACTTTGTGTTTTCTCTTTTCCTTGGACCGAGCATAGCAATTGCGTACCACCTTTCAAAAGCATATCATTGAGCGTTCTAGCGGTCAAGTGTCTTCTTGCAGCAAAGTATTTCCAATTTTCTTCCCTTGTACAACAGCACATCTCTGTTTCGTTCTCAAACTGTAAATATTACGATAAGCTGTCTGAAAGGCGTTGTACGCAGGCTCGCCGATTTATTAATATGTCAAGCTTTATTCACTCGAATGACGTAATTATTCGTGTAATGCGAACCCTCTTTTCGTGCCATTGAACACGATAATTGTCAGGGAAGAGGTTTTAGCTTGCACTTGATGATGTGGATGTTGAGCCTGAATGTAGGTAGGAGAGTATGTGTTCGATCGGAGCGTTGTCTGAGGAGCAATACCTATCGAGCCAATGCGGCTTCTGGAACAAAATCATAAGCGTCCGCCTAAGGCCGGCACAGATTCCCAAGAATGTGGTTCCCAGTGAGCATGGATCAAGCGAACGCTCGTGGGCTGTAGGTAATACTATTTCGAGCGTGCAGGACTTCAACAAGACGTCGCAGCACTTGTTTGAAACACTTGGCCCCGAATGACAGTCAATAATATGAGAACACGAGGCAAATTGTCAATTGAGACCCTGAGAACAAACACTCGCTGCCTCCAGGATTTGTAGACGCAGGGACCATACTAAAATGTTGGTTGGTTGATGCTGTTCTAATTGGACTCATGTAGACTTTTATCGCGTTGTTCACTACTGTGACTGGCTGTTAAAGGCGTCGTAATTGGCCTCCACACGGCCGTAATACAGGTGGTTTCATGCATGTAGGCCAAGTCGGCGGGTGAATTTGTCATATTGCGCCGTTTCAGAGTGTCATTAAGGTACTGCCAAAGAAGGCAGACCAGGGCGACGTTTTGTTTTGATTTGTTCGTTTAACCGCTTCCGCCCACTAGAACAGCATACCCGTCATCCCTACAATTTCCCCTGCCTAGACTAGCTTTGATGGGCATTCCCCTTTCTGACTTATTGGCGCAAAGAGAAAGGATTCGCGTCCTACCGTGCAGCGTTCCAGGCCGAAAATCTCTGCGCAGTGACTTGTGGCCCTAGTAAATTATTAATAATTAAAGGGGTGCTGACTTGTTGGCAGCACGTCCCCTCATCCGTTTCCTAACCGTTTTTGCCGCCAATCCCAATCCCAATTCCCTCTCCCTGTCGTAATTCGTCGCTTCTCTTCCCTTCTCTTCCTCTCCTACTCCATCTCAACCCACTCTCTTTTCGCTTTCATTATCCTGCACTGCTAATTGACTGCCGACAGAATTGAAGCAGCAGACTCATTCGTTTGTCTCTGCTCAGCCTCTGTTTCTTTCCTTTTACACACGGGCCTCCAGTCCCACGCTTAATTTATTCCCCTTCATACAGTACCAGTTATGCATTAATCAGGTCTTGCCTTTTCAGTTACACCACTTCCCTTCACCGATACATTTAATTCTCACCGCTATCCTGCCTAACCTTCGCCTGGATCGGTTCTTTACATTCTTCATTCAAACCACAAACAGCCACTCGACGTGGCATAAAAGTCTTACTTGCGACTGCCAGCCAGCGCCGACCCATCATGAACCAATTCTTGAGCTCATCGCTCATCCTTGCACTCTTGCTCGCGTCGACAACGTCCGCCGTCGCCGTAAAACGGGATGGAGGTTATTCTAAGATCAATCGTCAAGCCGTCGGACCGAATCTGAGGAATGGCGTCATGGCACTAGACAGGACTATGCGCAAATATGGCATTCAACCTCCTCAGGAGCTGAGTGATGCAGCCACGCAGCAGAAGAATGCAATCACCAGCGGCGCGGCCGCAAGTACGAATGAGAAAGTAGTAGTTGGAGGAGGTACCGAGTCTGGATCAGTCGTTGCCAACCCCATGCTGCATGATCAGGAGTACCTTAGCCCAGTCGTTATCGGAGGTCAGACCTTGAACCTTGACGTCGACACTGGCTCCGCAGATCTGTACGCGCTCCTGTTTCCCCTTAGTCGAGTGCCTGTTCTAGCTGACTGAAATATGTGTAGATGGATATTTAATACAGCGCTACCAGCCGAGGACCAACAGGGCCGTACTGTCTATAACATAGACAAATCTAAGGAACTCACAGGGTACACTTTCGGTGTAAATTATGGAGATGGATCTCAGACATACGGCATTGTGGCCAGGGACACTGTGGAAGTGGGAGGGGTTTCTGTGTCAGGTCAAGCTATAGAGCTTCCAACCGCCGTCAGTCACGAATTCACCAACGACACAAACTCGGATGGAATCCTAGGCCTGGCCTTCTACTCCGCCAACACCATCAAGCCAGCGAAGCAAAAAACTTTCTTCGAGAGTGCCATGGCCTCTCTCAAGGCCCCGGTTTTTACCGCAAACCTGAAAGCTGGGAGCGCCGGCAGCTATGAATTTGGCTACATCGATAACACTGCATACACTGGCACTCTGCAATACACCCCACTCATCCAATCCGCTAGTGCTGTTGGCCTATGGGCTTTCGAGGCAAACCCAGGCACAAACGCAAGCCCCGCCATTGCAGACACGGGCACTTCGCTCTTGCTACTTGACGATGACATTGTCCGTGCTTATTGGGCGCCAGTGCCAGGCCACACCTCGGACCCCCAGGGCATCACATTTCCTTGCGATGTAGAATTGCCAGATTTCAAGATCAAACTAGGAGATTACACTGCCACCATCTCGGGTAGCTTGCTCAACTATTCGGCAGCAGATGAAGCAGGATGTAAGTTCAGCTCCAATCCCAGAATGATTCATGGGACACGGGACTGACTTCTTTCGTAAATTGTAGACTGCTTCGGCGGTATCCAATCGAACAATGGTCAAGGCATCAACGTCTTCGGCGATGTCCTATTCGCATCGCAGTTCGTGGTGTTCGACGGTGGTCAGAACCGGATTGGATTTGCACCTCATGCATAGGCTTTGATGTCAAACAAATATTCAATGTGTAAATAGGAACGAGGAAATCTATTCGTCTGGGTTCTTTGATGCGCGGGCCTCCGAGAGTAAGATCTCAATGGAGCGGCTTCAGCGACGAGTGGCTTCTTGAAGGCGCAGAACTACTACCATAGACTTTTTAATGAAGGAGAGGCCTTTGTATCAGGCTGAGAATGACTGCTTTTTCTACTTGATTTGCCGACAAACTATGAGGATCACGACTCTCGTTGGAAGGATTGCAACGCCCAGCCAGGAGCGCATCGTTTTTTTGTCCCCACTGACAAGGTATTTGAACCCTTAGTAGAGATGAAGAGAAGCGATTTCTTTCTGACTTAGACTTGTTTACTCACGCTTTAGCTCCTTCCAGTGTATTTGATGACGACGCCAATGTCTCAGCAACAGTGTTGGCAATGAGCTACTAGATGAAAGAAGTCTCCAGCCTTTCCAGGATTCCTGAACATGGCCATGCCTTCACAAATACGAATTATACTTTCAAGGGCGCCTTTTGATTGCCACTTGCTACAGGCATCATACATTCATTCATTCATTACATGTACACAAGCCAGAGAAACAGCGGGTTTCCGCTGTCAATTGCAATCCCGCAAATTCCGCTTGAGAAACATCTTCACAGCTCCTCTCCCAACCCTACTGGTTCGTCGACCTAATAGCAGCCGCCGCAGCAGGGACCTCTTCGTCCTTGGGCAAGATATCCGGAAGCGGTCCCACGGGGGTGATACTCTTCATTTCACGCAAAAACATTAGCTACCCTCCCTTCCCCAAAGCACAAAGACGCACTCACATGTGGATTGATGAGCTTATGACTCCTAGTATAATGTCTTTTGATATGTTCAAATTGCGTCGTCTCCCCAAACGCCGGGATATCCCAGTACAAGTGCCTCAACCACTTATGCAGCGCCGGGTATCCGCTTCTGATATCCCTGATATTGCACTTGAAATGCTGGACGTATACTGGATCGAAGCGGACGATGGTCGTGTAGAGGCGGACGTCTGCTTCGGTTATAGAGGAGCCGAAGTAGAAGGGTGCGGCGTGCTTTGCGAGGTGGGTTTCGGCGCGGTCGAGGGAGGCGAAGAGGGGCTGGACGGCTTTTTCGTAGGCTTCTTGGGTTCTGAAGGGGGTGTTAGTTACCCAGAAGGGAGTGGAGGAGAGGGGAGGGAAAAGTACGTGGCGAAGCCGGATTTGTAGACGCCGTTGTTGATGTCGTTGTAGGTCCACTCGTTCGTTCCCTCGATCTCCTTCCTGTACTTCTCTGGAAATAGGTCTACGTTCTTGTATTTCTCGGGGATGATGTCGTCGAATTCTGTGTAGAACATGCGGATGATTTCACTTGACTGGATGGAGAGTGTGTCAGCATTCACGCGCGGTCGAATTGACAACGGTGCTGCAGATTTTTCTCACCTCATTGCTGACAATCTTGTTCTGCTTGATATCATATAGAGTTGGCACGGTAAAACGTCCCGTATAGCCAGGGTCGACGTCGAAGTAAATGTCTCGGAGATGGGTAAAGTTCTTGTGGACTGGATCGGGTGTCACATTCTCTCCTGGGATCTTGTCCTCTGGAGTAGCGAAGCGCCAGCCTTTGGTGGTCAGAGAAGCAAAAAATCTCTCCAGGATAATTAAGCAATCACCTTTTTCTAGCATCTCCCAGTGCACGGAAGTATATGGGATGATGTCTTCGAGTCCCTTGAGCTTACGGACGATGAGCACGCGGTGTGCTTAGTTCAATGTGAGCGAGCCACAGCGGTTAAAATGCTCTGGACCAGAGAGTCACTAACCCCATGGACAAGCATAAGAGACATAGAGATGATATCTGCCCTTCTCTGCAGGGAACTCTGCCCCCGGTTGCTTGGAGACATGATTACGAAACTGTGACTGTCCACGTTTGAACTCGCCGGACTTGTCCGCCCAGTTATTTATCGATTGACCCGTGCCGGACTGAAGTGGAGCAATGTCAGAGCTTGCACATCTTCCTTGTTGAAGGTAAGTCTTACTGCCATGGTAAAGGAAGAGCTGCGAATAGTAGAAGACAGAGAGGACACAGATAGATGGTTGCTAATTAACTGTACTCTTGATCTCAAAGAAAACATCAACCAATTGTACAGGGAGTAGAAAAAGCAGAAACGGAGAGCTTTTTATTCATCCCTCGTGAAACCCAAACTAAGGACGCGGCGATGCGGGGCAAATCTTTAGATGTGCGAGAGTTCCTAGCGTATCCGCCCAGCATTTCACATGGCTTACTAAACACTGAATGAGCATCACAAAGCCAGTGGCGCATCTGAGCTGCCATGTCAAGGGTGATGAGGACAGCTTTGAAGACATTGAAGCTCTGTATGGTCTATGTATCTACGCAAGCCAAGCGAGGTTCCAAGCCTTTTGCCAGTCTGGGCCCATGTCTAGATGTATAATGGATGCTGAAAATATGCCACAAGCGCCAAATCTCCATCGTCTTAAAACCCTTAAAACGCCTTCATTGTCACTTTCGGGCACTGCTACTCGGAGCTTTCTCTATTTCCCTAGCTTGAGCATGACATACGGAACCTCGACGTCTTCTTCAGTCGTGTCTTCCACCGTCATCTCGAAGATCACGTTCTTCTGATGATCAGGGATCGGCTTCTTGCTAATCGTTTCCACGAGCTGGCTCAGCCTGTTCATCGCTTGTCAGCCTTTTGAATCCACCACGGTAAGTTAATAGCGAAGAATCTTACTTGAGACCAAGACGGTCCTTGAGCTTGCTTGGCGGGTAGAAGCTGGCATACAACAAGCTCACGCCTGAGCTCAGCATCATGATGTCCAATCCTTTCGCTTCAAAATCGTCCAGGAATTGCTGCAACGTGATGTCCTCAACCTCGAACCGATCCCAAAGCTTGTCGATGGTAACTTCACCCTGAGTCCCCACGTATTTGCCCTTCGGACTGGCGATGGGCTCACTGAATCCGAAGAACGGCAGCGCAAGGTTGACGAAGCCGTTCTTGTACTGCTCGATGTCGTCCTTTCCGTCTATGATCTTGTAAAGCTCAAGGACAACAAGACCAGTGACCAATGCTGTTGTCGTAGCAATAGCGGGAATAATCTTGCCTGCAATGAATTTGGTCTTGTGCCGATCGGCCTCTGCGATTGCATAGTTCTCGGCTCGCAGATTACTTGCCGCAGTGATGAAGTCGATATGATGGTTCGTGTCGTCGTCTTTCTCGAACTCTACGGGCTCGAGCTTGAAACCCTGTAATGATTTTGGTGGAGGCAGTTTGGACACGATTTCCTGCATTGTGCCGTTATCGTCGAAGTTGGAACCTGACGGCTGAGCATTTGGGTCGGGCTCGTTGTCATCTGCTTGAATCCGGACAGATGAGCTGGGAGTGAATTCAGGGATGATCGTGTCATCCATAACCTTCTTACAGTGCGATTCTGTAATAGTGTCGCCCTTGAGTCCGTAATTGAACGCATGTAAATGAGCTGCCGCGACGATAAAGCCCATGTGAGTAGAATTAGAGGCATCGAACCTCAGTGGATCAGGCGCTCGCTTGGGCCCAGACCAAAACGGCGCACCACTTGAAGTTGTCGAGTCCTTTGGGAAGTTGTACAGTAATTGCTGAATAGCATTGTTGTACTCGCTCTCAAATTGTTTCCTTGCCCATACGATGCAATCATCAACGTTTTGTGGCTTATCCGTCACCAAGTAGTTGCGGATACTCTCTAGTGTCGGGATCTCATTGCCCTGCTGCTTGAGAGTCTCCTCAACGTAGTTCGGCTGTGTGATATAGAGGTTCACGGTCTCCGGCGGTCCAACAAAGTATTGATGGAATTTCTCCTTTGCCCATGCTATAGTATGATCGATCTTGTTTGGGAAGCTGCGAAGTGTACATTGTGGGAAAGATTGTTCCGGAGGATCCTGGGAGCTGGAGTAGGATTCCGTCAAGCTCGGCAAGACAACCTGTGTGTTGCCTTTAGTGCCAAGGGTTCCGCTGTCGAGTAAGGGCTTCCGGAAAAATACGCATCGACGATCAACGTATTGTCTAGCATCGACGTTATCCAGGGCATTGGTCACACCGTCCAACTCTTCCCAGAAATCCTCATTGAATATGTGTTCCGTCTCGGCGCCAACTCTGTCTGGCAAAATGACAAATTTGCCAGTGAGATCTGGGTTCATGGCCTGCACAGCTTCCGCGGCACATTCGCTCTTTAGTTTCCCCACGTCTTTGGGACGGAAGAGGAATTGTCTGTTCAAATTGCTCTTCTCGATCTGATCCATATCTGCCACGCTGATTTTCCCTTTAGGTCCGGTTGCCAGACCAATCATCGCCCAGTTCTTTAACATCTCGCAGCCGATGGCTCCGGCACCGACAAGGAACTCCTTGATGTTTGCAAGCTTTTCTTGAAAATCCCTGCCAAACACTGCAATTTGTCCATCGTAGCGAGTGCCCATAGGTTTGCATAGCTCTTCGGATCGCTTGACCGAAGTAGGTAAAGATTCCAAGGAGTCGAAGTAGAGCCACTGCACGATAGGATGGAATTTGCCGGAGACAGACTTCAGTACCTCCTGGGCGGCCAGACCCCCAAAGAAAGCAGCCATTGGGGCAAGGTCGCCTCGAGCCTGATAGCTGAGTTCTCGCAACAGTTTCTCATCCAGTTCCACTTTTTCATCCCCCTCCCCGGCCAACGCTTGAGCGTACTTGAATACTTCGGCAGCATCCTCATCAGAGTGAGCTCGTGGTAGATCACCGTCGTGGTGACTTGCGAACTCATGCAAAGCTTGAAACCCAACGTGCAGCTGCTGAGGTCGGTCAAACTTGGCAAAATCTGACATAAGCAGTTCAGGCTTCTTCAACTGTTCCGAAAATGGCTGGAAGTTGATGGTTTTAGGCATCTTCACCTGTTGGTAGAGACCCCCGCGCTTATATTGGCCTAACTCGGAGACGTCCCCAATGGAAAACGTATAGGGGCCCTTCACCGTGATTTTCCGAGGCTCCGAGTTATTGAGAGCTTCCATGCCTTGTACTTCTGTAAACGTGACAAAGTCGCCATCTTCAAGCCCGTGTCTCGTTTCATCGAGGGCTGAAACCAAGCCTTCGGCGTCAATGCCAGCAACTATGCCGTTGACAGGATTCTCTCCAGTTGGATCTGCTATGGCAAAGTCTTTCCCAAAGTCCGTGTATATCGAGCCAAAAAGCCCAAAGATGTCTGTAATGACAACAAAAATGCCGCTGTTGTGACAGTAATCAGCTATGGTGATTTGATCTTTCAGAGGGGTTCCGGTCAGGACGACAACTTGGTATTGGCGAAGCTGGTCCAGGTCTTCCGTCAGACTCTTGCCGGGATGCTCGGACACGGGAGTATATGCATTAAGCTCTGCAACTCTTGGGACCGTAACCGCGGCCCGTGGCTTGCCAACATCGTCTGGGTGTAGGAAGAATTGGGAAGAAAGGTCTGACATAGTAGCAGGTGCGGGATCGAACAAGGTCAAGGACTTGACACCGGCTAGTGCAATATTCTTGGCTGTTGATCGTTACATTAGTGGTGGCATTTGCATTTCATTAGATGAGTACCTCACCAATCTCAACTCCGAGCCCTCTAAGACCTGCAATAAGGACGTGTGAAGAGCTCATACGCTTCATGGCCTCGTGGCCCAGAACATAGAGCTGTCGGCTGTAGAGAGACTCATCGATTTCGCCATTCTTGAGCTGCTCGGAGCCAACCGCAGGCCCGTCGATGTCCATGGGGGAGCCCTGAAAGGAAAAGTTGTCAGTTTAGGCAATATTGAGTCTTTGAGAGGGAGAAGTCGTGGACGGCTGCAGAAGTGATTTGGGGGTGAGAAAGATAAGAGCGGAAACTCGAGGAAGATTTGACTATGCAAGGGCGGGGATAGACTGTTGCACAGCCTCCATGGATACACAAAGCTGGACCACATACCGTCATGATCTTTTTCTTCTCCGGGCGGCTATGCTCGTCGTCGGAAGACTTCCTCTTGCCCAGCGTTGCCGCCTTCGGGATATCAGCGTGGGAGTGAATGGTGGATGGTTATGGTAGAGCTTGCACGAAGGCAAGCTTAACTTATGTGTGGCTCTCTGGTCGTTGCAATAGGAAGAGGCAGGAGTTGTCTGTCTGTGGCAGTACACGCCTAGTCCGTCATAGAAGGTCCAAGGCGTTGGGAGCACGGTATTTGGCTGATGAAGGCTTGATAACGGTACCGCTTAAACTTTCAGTATGTACGCTGAAAATGAGGGAGAGTTCGTGTAAGGTGGAAGGCAAAGTAGGTAATCAGCGAGTATGTCATCAAGTAAAAACAATCAGTGCTAGAAGTGACTGGTACCTTTCGACGGGTAAATCCCGGGGCTCTTGACCTGGCTGCCGATCTTCTGCACGTACCTCATACCGCTAAGGCTGCCCTAAGGCACGGTACAGCGCCGCAAGACGAGTGCAGCAGATATTTGACTCCTAACAGTGTTGGAAGAGCTTGGGGGATCTCTGTTGGTAGCCGTATAATGTGCCTAAGTAGAAGCATATCTGAACATGGCGCCTTTGCTGTTCCATGGCAGTGCCTTCCCTTAATTCAATGTACCAGAGGTCCTCTAAAACTTGTCGTGATAGCCCTTCGCAACGGCCCCAAGCATCTGCTCCTTCAACAACCAGCAAACCGGAACAACAACCAGGAGGCTCTCGGACATATTTTCTGAGAGGCTACCCTACGTACTTCTTGCTGATCATGGTCGTTTTGGCCTTGGTCTACGTTCTTTTGGGAAGTAGCTTCTTCGTCAATGGCGTTTCTGCGGACGACCACAAATATCACAAGAGGGCTGGTCATGATCAGGAGGCATTGGGATATGGTGTAGATGGCGAAAGATACAGGACAGCTTGTCCAGACTACAAGCACTATGCAGTCGTTCCGCAGTATGTTTGAATGTTATCTACCCCCATCGGTAGCTGAATGTTGTTAATGACTACTGCAGTCGGCCATTGAGCAAGGGACCTCTCGCCCTACCGTATCAACGACCTTCGCCCCACTGTCGAACCTTCTCGTCGCCATTAGTTGAGGAAGTAATAGAGACTGTCACATCTCGAATGGTGGATAAAGACCTTGCGCGAATCTTCGAGAACGCTTTCCCGAACACCTTGGACACTACCGTCAGATGGCATGTCGATGGAACGGAGAAGCATAGCCAACGTAAACACCATCAGGATGGGGCATGGGAAGGGATGCAGAGCTTTATCGTCACTGGAGATATCAATGCAGAATGGTTGAGGGACTCTACCAACCAGCTGGCCCAGTACCAGCACCTAGCAAAGAAAGACAAAAGGCTGGAAAGTCTCATCCTCGGTGCTATCAACACGCAAGTGGAGTACGTGATCGAATCGCCATACTGCAATGCATTTCAGCCACCACCACCTAGTGGCGTGGGTTCAACCAGTAATGGTCAAGACGATTCTGTCCACCCGGCCTACGAGCCCTCTAGAGTTTTTGAGTGCAAGTATGAGCTTGACTCACTTGCTCATTTCCTGGCTTTGGGGAATCAATTCCACGCGAGTACAGGCTCAAAAGCCTTCTTGAATACTCGGTGGTATATGGCTCTAAACACAGTTCTCGAAGTGCTCATGGAGCAAGCAAAGCCAACCTTCAATCCCACAAGTGGGCGATTCGAAAAGAACGAGTATCAGTTTCGCAGAGTGACGGATAGGGGCACCGAGACGCTAAGTCTTGCGGGCAACGGAAACCCTCTTGGTCCAGGGACTGGTCTCATTCGCAGTGCCTTCAGGCCCAGCGACGACGCAACGATTTTGGGTTTCTTCATTCCAGCGAATGCGATGATGGCAGTCGAACTCAACCGGACAGCCAAGATCCTGAAGTCTGCGGGGAAGGATGCTCTCGCTGAAAAATTGCTAGAAAGGGCGGACAGCATTGAAAAAGGTATCTGGGAGCATGGCGTGGTTGATCATAAGAGATACGGAAAAGTGTTTGCGTACGAGGTTGACGGCTACGGATCGTCAATTCTCATGGATGACGCCAATCTGCCCTCGTTGCTTGCTCTACCAGTTTTAGGATTCGTCGACTTGAATAACGAAGTCTACAAAAACACACGGAAGATGATTCTAGAAAGAGAGGGCAACCCATATTACCTCTCAGGCCGGGCCTTCTCTGGCATTGGTGGGCCCCATGTTGGGCTACAACATGCTTGGCCTATGAGTCGCCTCGTCCAGGCGATGACGAGTGACAATGGAGATGAGATAAGACAGTGCCTCAACGATGTTCGGGATACCAGCAAACTTGGCCTTACCCATGAGAGTGTCAATGTTAACAGAGTAACGGACTATACCAGTGAGTCCTCACCTCCCAAAACTTTGGGCTGCTAGACACTAACCTTGACATAGGAAGTTGGTTTGCGTGGGCTAATTCGGTCTTCGCTCAAACAATCCTCGACGTGGCCGCGAGAAACCCGCAAATCATCTTTGGAACAGATGCTGAGCCTTTTGTTATAGAGTAGAAATTCGTATCTTGTGTTTTGTGAGCGATTTTACAGCTTTTAGCGGGCATTGCTTTGGAGTTGGAAGGCTGCCCTATCGGGATGACCTTGGTATACCACAGCTACAATTGGACTACATAACAATATAATAGCGAAAGGAGATTTTGTCTTTTCAATCTTGCCCTTATAGCTTTTAGACCATCGACCCATTCTCCAACATCTAAAATACACCTACCAAAACGGGAAGATATTGAGTTCGAGATGACTCAATGACGAACGATAATTCCTCGCGAATCTTTGCAACAACCTCTACTCTTGACCAGCGTACAGGGTAAACCCTAACAAACTCATACCTACCGGCCTCTTAATGCGAGTATCTCCACTCCGCCTTCTCAGAACCACTCGCATGGCAGCAAATCTCTCCTCCAAGCTCATCTGTATGAATGCCCTCCCACTTCACCTATCCACATACTGACTTGTCAAACAGTTGCTCCCGCCGGCGATAAGCAAACCCAACAAGCAGACCAATACACAAAAGGATCCCTCGAAAGGCACCAACTCTCCCCCTCCCCCTTCACCCAATTCCACACCTGGTTCACCCACGCCCAAAAAGAAGGCCGGGTCCACCAACCCGAAACCGTCTGCATCTCCACCGCCTCCCTCCCATCCGGCTCCGTCTCCTCCCGCTACGTCTACCTCAAAGAACTAGACGCCACTGGCTTTGTGATCTACAGTAACTGGGGCACCTCACGAAAGGCATCCGATATTCAATCGAATCCAAGAGCTAGTCTCGCATTCTGGTGGCATGAGGTAGAACGACAGGTTAGAGTGGAGGGGAGGACGGAGAGATTGAGTAACGAGGAGTCGCAGGCGTATTATGGGCTGAGAGCACGGGGGAGTAGAGTGGGGGCGTGGGCGAGTGAGCAGAGTAAGGTACTCGCTGAGGAGGAAGGGGGAAGGGAGATTTTGGATAAGAGGGTGAAGGGAGTGGAGGAGAGGTTTGAGGGGGTAGAGCATATTCCTGTGCCGGAATTTTGGGGCGGGTTGAGGGTTGTGCCGGAGATGGTGGAGTTTTGGCAGGGAAGAGAGAGCAGGTTGCATGATCGATTTAGGTACACGAGGGATCAAAATGCAGAGGAAGGGTGGAAGATTGAGAGATTGAGTCCATAGGACGAGATAGAGCATATTGAACGTGAATAGTTTGAATAATTATGTCTATTGTACATCGCTTGCTATCAAAGCTTGCAGATGACCTAGATGCTGGAATATCCAGATCTAGCTATGAGTGGAGATGGTCTATTAGTATCTTACATCGTCTTCCTCCCACACCTAGTGTTTCAAAGCCTCCCACTAGCATCTTATCATGGCAACTTTTCTCCCGAACGCCAGCTCGTACTGTTGTTACAGGAGCAACCAGAACTCCAAAAAATGCACCATCCTGAATAACGGCCGTGATAATCACCCTCATGTATCGGCGGCTATACCGAAGAAAACTCCGCGCAACGCAGGTACGCCGGGGTATAATGCTAGAAGATTGCGAAATAGAAAACGAAAAGATGAATGAAGAGATCTCATGCAATCAGATCGGATAGGACAACGCTGCCCGCTCGGCTCATACCGTGGCCAACCAGCTCCAATATCTTGCCGGATACAGCTGAAGGGTAGCCTCTAGATAGCATTTCGTGTACAGTGGCGAGAGCACCGTCGCGGTCCTGGGCTGTCAGGAAAGCTCTTGTCATAGCCTCATAAGTGCTTGGCTCTCTCTTCTCCATGCCCACGGTGTCATACACGGCCTTTGATTTCTCAATGTTATTCTCCATGGCCCAACCGTGGATCAAGGTGTTGGCAATATAGGGTGTCATCTCCACCCGATTTGCAGACATGGAGTCGAGGATCTCTTCTGTCTGCGCCACGCAATGATTGGCAACCATTGATTCGAACAAGGCTTGATAGAGGCAGGCTTGCGGATGAATCTCACCACCAGCCAAGACTTCGTCAAAAGTTTGACGGGCACCAGCCATGTCGTGAAGCGCACAGCCTTTAGCATGGATTAGAGAGGCATAGTGGACTGCCTCGGGACGTTGGCCGGATGCACGAATGACATCAAACACGCCCTCGGCGGCTGCCAAGTTAACGGGCTCAAGCGTAGCGTAGGTGTCGATGAGGAGCTTGTAGGTATGCATGGTAGGTTGGATATTTCTTGATTGCATGCGATCGTAGTACGCGAGCACCTTGCTGCTGTCGCGCTTGGTCGTGAGGAAGAATTGCATCAAGCTGTTATATGGAGCTGGTCGAGGCTTGTAGTTGGGCATGGATTCCATTTCATCAAAAAGCTCTTCAGCGAATCGATCGTCGCTGACTCGGCAAAGCGCATTGACGACCGTACCATAAGTGACACTTGTGGGACGGATGCCGGCAGCTCTCATCTCCTGGAAATAGCGAAGGCAGTCATCAATGCGGCGGGCTTTGCCAAGCTTGCCGATGAGAGCGTTGTATAAGAAAGATGACGGTGCAACTCCTTCTGATACAGCACGGCTAAAGATGGCCACTGCCTCTGAAGCCTCGTCAAATGTTTTGGTCGAGTCTTTCAGTGTGGTGATGTAGAGTCCGAATGTGTTTGCCGTCGGAGAAGTACCCATCTCAAGCATCTCTTGGTGGAATTGGGCAGCCAGAGTTCGGCGGCCAATAGTAAGACATGCACCAACCATAGAGTCTAGTATGGATGACCAGCCATGCCGAACGACGGAGCACTCAGGCAAGAAAGGCAGGTCGGTCCTGGCCATCCCTAGTATGTCGTGGATCAAGTTGGTTCGTCCTTCTTTGGCAGCAGCAGAGATGAGCTTTGCATAGACAATGTACCTTGGATGTCGGCCAGCACGTCGGATGTTCCTGAATCGTTGAAGAGCTTCATTGAGGCCAGCACTATTGCGACGAGTCTCCAACTCTTCAGCAATTATAGTTGAGCCCCTATAATCCGTGGTTGCAGCATATGGGTCAAACGAATCTGCAAAAGATGGAGTGGCAGAGAGAGCAGGGCTAGGCTGTGGAGTGAAAGCTCGCTGGGAGTACGCTTCCCGAGAAGGGGCCTGCTGATAGCTCTGCCATTTGTTGACAATGTCGGGTCGCTCTCTTGCAAGTTTCTCTAAAGCTTTCTCAACCAGGCCAGTAGTGCGTTCGTCCAATGGCGCGCCAGAGCCAACAGCAATGTCGAGAAGGTGTGCGAATCGAGCCGAGTGGGCAATGTCATGCATGATCTGACCGTTGCCAATTAGACCAGCCTCGACCTGCAAAGCTAGCGTCATGTCTTGCCGGCTGAGAGTAACAATGTCCTCGGGACCTAGTCCAGCCAACATTTGCTCAGCAACAGGCGAGACGAGGCCTCCGTTCTCAACCATGGCCCATAAAAAGCTCAAGCTGGCATTCGGTGATGGGACTATTCCATTCCTCGTAAGGAAAGCACCAATGAATTCGATGGCCTCATCAATCTCCTCGGTGATCTCGGACGCTGAGCTAGCGGAAGCACGCATACGGCCAAAGCTCTCGCGAGCTTGCATAAGTCCTTCATCGACATTGCCATTACGGATGAGAGCAGTGGCGTACAAGGCGGTGGGCTCAATGAAGTATGCGTCAAACCCCGAAGCTGAGATCAAAAGGGCCCAGGAGTCGCGGGCAGCGTCGAGGTTTCCTAGTCGAATGTGGAGAGCAAGCATTGAAAGAGCTGCTGCAGGTGTCTCTGGGTAATCGGGAGCCAAGTATTGATAAGCCTTAGTCGCAAAGCTGACGTCCCCATGGTCGGCTGCGGTGACGCTGATTCTTGCCATGGCTTGGCTCCGGACAAGGGGCGTCAGGCTACGTTCTTCGGCGATCCTCAAAGCTCCAGCATAATCACCAGAATTTAGGCGTTCTTCGACCAGTGCGTCAAGAATCACTGTGTCCTGGACAGCTTCGAGTCGCTCCTTTCGATTTTCAGTGACATCGGCGTAAGAGTCAACAATTCTGCCGAGGAAGCGGTGTCCGCCATCGACTTTGCCGCACATGGCATAAGCTTTGATCAGAGCCGCATAGACCTCGTTGTCTTTGCGATCGATTATAGCCAGCTTGCCAGCATCATCTGCCATGGCCAATGCCTTGTACTCGTTATAGCACTCGACGGCACTGACGAGGTCACCAGATTTCGCAAAGGCCTCAATCATCGGTGGGAACATGCTTGCAATGGGGTTGACTTTTTGCGATTCCATATGATTGTAAGTGCGAATCATGTCCTCAACCCGACCATATAGAGCGCAAGCTGTGACCAGCAGTCGGTATGTCTCGGCTGAGTAAAGGCGGGGCTCGTGGAGTGCGGTCGACATGTCGAAGATTTTGACGGCATTACTCAAGGCATCATCCTCGGAGAGTATAGCATATTCGGTTTCATTGGATGCAAACAAGAAGCTACCAGTTCCGTTTAGACCCCCAAAACGTAGCCGCTTCTTGTCCAAAGCATCCTTCATCCCAGTCACATCTGACGCACGGCGGGACAATAATTGGATCAGAGTGGTGTAGAAAGCCGTATCTGGAGAAACCTTGCGACGGAGCATATCAGAGTAGACATCTAGTGCCTTTGGAACCACCTGGTGCCTAGCAATAGGATGATGTATGGCCGATGCTAGGAGTGCGTTGTAGTCCTTGACGGTTGGGCGTAGGCCCTGTTGCAGCATTGACTGGAATATAGGAGGGATCTGGCCATAGTGCTGCTGCTCATGAAGCTTGCTTATATGCTCTGAGAAGGCTTGCGAGTCAGTGTCCTGCCTTGAGGTAGCCGCTGTGACATCGCTGAGAGGGGTCGAATGAGTAGAGCCTTCAGTGGTCAGAACTGATGATGTGCTAGGGGATCTTCCAGCATCCACAACAGCTTGCTTGATGGTTTCTTCTGACACAGCCGAGACTGAGACTCGTCGGGGCTCATCTCTAGTTACCGAAGATTGCTGGATGTGGGTGATCTCATTCGCGATAGCTTCGTCCACTCTCGCAACGGCGGCGGCTTCTGCTACATTGTCTTCGGCCTTCTTGATGTCATCAACCGCGCTTGTACTGTAGGCACGATCGAGCCCGGCACGGTCGACCGGGGCATCTGGGCGAGAGCCCAGACTGGACAATTCCTTTCCTTTCACATCTGGCACAACCGAGGCTGGCTTCCATCCTATCAGCTTTGTAAACTGAAATTGTTCCCATTCATTCCCTTCTTCCCCACGTTGCTGGTGTTTCTGCCAAGCTTCATAATACTGATTTAAGATATCCGCATTGCCCTCGCCTTTTTCAGTGTTGCTGTTGCCTGCCTTGCCGGCAACAGCAGGTGTCGATGAAGCATTTTGGTTCTGGAAGGCAGTGTGGAGTTGGGCTGTCTGAGGTCTCCGAACTTTGTTAGTGGCGTGATTGCCAAACGGTAGGTTTGTAGATTGAGTCCCTGCAACGAGCGACTGAGCGTAGCCGTGGGTTAAAGTCTTGCCAAAGCTATGACGAGCGAAATTGGATAATGGTTTGACGAAAACCATTTAGTGGTATTGGAGTGAATCCCCGTTGATGGGAGATTGTGGCCTGAAGGTAGAAAGTATGGATTAGCATCAGAAGATGGGAGGCGTTGACGGAAGTGGATGAGGGACGACCGGTCACAACTCGATGTGCAGGCCACTCACTGTAGGAACTTGAATGGTGTCGAATGCAGGTTCATTTGACGACTAGCTAGCCGTCAAAGAACGCGCTATGGGGGGTGTTGAAAGACGTAAGTTTCAAGGACATGCACGGAGGTTGCTCCGTTGAAAAGGTCTCCCTACCAAGGTCGAGCACCTTGGACGACGCTACGTGAATGTAGCTGCGATGTCGATATCGAGTCGGTTCGCCGAAGATTAGTTGAAAGAATAATTTGGGTTTGTGAGGAGGCGATATTGTAAAGGTCGGAGTGGTTGTGGAATTGCCTAACGGGCGAAGGAGTGGCTGAAATTGGTTGGTCAACGTAAGAAGCTCTGGAAAGACGAGGCAGTGCAGGAAAGCTTACAAACGAAGCTGGACTAGAGAGTGGTCATGAGATCAATACATGATGGCCTGGGTGGAGTCATTGGTTGAGTGATGATGCCAATTCAGCTCTCCTTCAATTGTGAGGCATATGAAGCATACACTTGCCCGAGTCTTTCTCTTGCTGACGGAGCGCTAAAAGTTTAGCGTCGGACAATCCGTCCGCGAAAATCCGATCTCGCTTCTCTCTCCACACGAGTACGGGGTTCAAGGCTGGGTTTCATAGCACGGCTCATTGATGGCTTAGCTCTTGTTACTATATAGAAGGGAGATGATATCATTTATCATTACGGTCGTTTTCCGAAGAAGAATTCTTCTCTAGTATTATTGCATAATGGATCAACCAACGGCTGCTTTCTCAGCTCCTGGAAAGGTCCTGTTAGCTGGCGGGTACCTGGTCTTGGATCGGAATTATACTGGACTAGTCTGTGGACTTGATGCTCGCATTCACGTGCATGTACATAAACTGCAAACATCTCCGGGCTTAACGCTTTCCGAGATCATTGTGAAGTCTCCTCAATTCAGGGATGCAGAATGGCGTTATGGATACCGGGAGACTGAGGAAGGTGGCGGCATTGAGGTTACTCAACTAAAAGGGTGAGCTTGTTAATGTCTCCTTCTGCTATGTTACCAAGGAAGAACAATTTTTACCATCGAACCTGCACCCTTGAATATTGCAGGGTCTCTGAATCCTGTGGTTGAAAGACTGAAGATTTGAAAGACATGCACTACATGTATGCTTTAAGTTGCTGCTAAGCAGGATATGAGATATGCCTTTTAAGATTATAATCATCTGAAACCTTTGAATGTAAACTTGTAGTAGTGGGTCACGGTTTTGTCAACACCACTGATACCACCTGCTCTCAATAGCCATTCTACATCTGCACAGTCTCGGAATAAGTTCGTCGAAACAGCTCTTGCTTACGCATTGACCTACGCTTCGGCCGTCGACCATACCAAGATCGGGCCTGCATCATTCACTATCCTTGCGGACACGGACTACTATTCTCACCCAGGCTCCTCTGGCAGCGAGATACCAACGACGACAGATCGATTCTTAGGTTTCAATGTTCCATTGCATGAAGCGCACAAGACTGGCCTCGGGTCGTCTGCTGCGCTCGTCACTGCCTTTACGACAGCTGTAGTTGCACATTATGCCCCTCATGCAGTCGTCGATATGAGCTCGGCGCAGGAGAAATCTCGATTACATAACCTGGCACAAGCAGCCCACTGTGCCGCGCAAGGAAAGATTGGCTCAGGTTTTGACGTCGCAGCTGCGGTATATGGCTCATGCGTCTACCGCCGTTTCTCCCCATCGATATTGGAAGGGCTTGGAGACGTTGGCGTGAAAGGTTTCTCGACTCGCTTGAAAAGCATTGTTGAGGATACGGACCCAACTAAAAAGTGGGACATGAAAATTGACAAGAAGTTCGCAGCGGTTGTGCCTAGAGATTTAAGGCTTATGATGTGTGATGTTGACTGTGGCTCGGAAACAGTGGGCATGGTAAGAAATGTCCTTTCATGGAGGAAAGCAAAGCCTGAAGAAGCGTTACTTCTATGGGAAACGTTGCAGAAAGGGAATGAAGACCTTGCTACGGAGCTTCAGAGTTTGGCATCAAAGCCCGCAAATTCGTCTGAAGACTACGAAAACATACGCGAAGTGATGTTGACAATCCGATCGCTGATCCGTGAGATGTCATCGAAGTCCGGCGTGCCAATCGAGCCCGAGGTGCAGACAGGATTGATAAATGCTTGCTGTCAATTACCTGGGGTTGTGGGAGGGGTAGTACCTGGCGCTGGAGGGTTTGACGCTGTTGCGTTGCTGCTGGAGGATAAAGAGTATGCCATTGACGCTCTGCGCCAGTTCCTTGAAAATTATCGAGTAAAGGCCAATGAGGGAGGTGGAGTCAGCATTGGAAAGGTTCGATTACTGGGAGTGAAGCAGGAAGATCAGGGTGTGAGGAAGGAAACTCCAACGAATTATCAAGATTGGCTTCGCTGAGTGCGTGGACTGAGCGAACATTGACTTGCATGATTAAGTCCGATGCCTCATGATTCCATACACAGGATAGATAAAATGATCTAGACAGTAGAGAAAAATACTCCGCCTCAACCGGATTACTTGTTGACAGTTATCGTGGCAGGTTGCTCAGCGCTAAAAGTGAATTCCTGGGACCGCTTCCCTGTTTGGACACCAGTCATATTCGTAACTACCTACGAACAAGCTGCGATTTGAGTTGGATGTAAGCAACAAGCACTACACCACATCACGCCACTATCCATTTTCATCATTTTCATCATTTTCATACACTATTAAGACCTTGCCCATCATATCGCCTGCCATTTGTGCCAATCGCTAAGAGACCCCGCGACTGATCGACAGACCGCTGGTCTTCCCTGGAGTGTTTAGCTAGGGCACTGGACAGCTCTTACATTGCGTGGCCCATCAATATTGAGGTGTTTGACGACATTTTATAGCCTATCTACATGACCAAACCTCCTCTTGTAGCTCCACTGCTGCGTGCTTCGAGAAGTCCAGCCAAGCATCCGCGTTTACCGGCCTGACGCTGCTCTCCGGAAGATCCAATCCGTCAGCGGTGCACTACATCATCTAGACGCCTGCTCCTCATCATCTTTGCTTCCCACGCTTTCCAAAAGGCACGCCTGAAGATTTAAAATCCTCCCGAGCTTTAGCTCCTGTCAATTTGCTTCCACGAGCGATAATGGCTTCAGTTGAAGCCCCTTCGGCGGCGGCGGTGGACGACACTATAAGAGATGCTTCAAGTATGCCTGACGTACCTGCGCAAGGGCCTGACTCTGCAAAATCAACTCTACCTTTCTCGACGCCAGCAGAAACGGATAACATCAATCAGCAAGCAACGGCGAACAATGCTACTGAATCTTTGTTTGGACCATTCCCACCATCAAACACACAGACTTCAGCGGAGGTAGAGCCAGGGTCTACGGCAGCATTACAATATCCTCCTACAACTACAGATCAAATTGAGCCCTCGCAGGAGAACAGACAAAATATAAGTCAACCTTCCGTGCCCGCTTTGAATTATAATCCGCAATCCCGTGAACCATTGGCCGCCATTCAGACCAACAGGTCTTCTGGCCCAAGCCAACCGAGTCCGCCCCCTCTTACCAGAGAGAAGACATTTCCAGCGATCGGTCCTGCTACAGACAAGCCGACGCCTGTTCCTAAGGAATCCGAGATCGGAGGTCCTGTTTTATTTATCACGTTATTACTGAGCAGCACTGGCGCAAGACATCCCTATAAGCTAGACGAGAAGTACCTTAAAAAGCGCAACGTGGTTGTGGAGGGCAATAATCCCATCAATCTCAGCTTGTACAAGTTGAAGGAGCTGATACTGAGGGACTGGCGGGAAGGTAAGAGAATCTTCTGAGATTCCAAGTGGGAGTCGTGGATATACTTCAACGCATTGCTGACGGTGTATGGCCAAAACAGAATGGGAAGCGAAACCATCAAGCCCAGAATCAATACGTCTGATCTCCATGGGCAAGATGCTAAACGACAAGACTCGTCTATCTGGTGAGATAGTTACATCAGTCTGAATGTTACGATATTTTGCTGACGAAGCTTGAAGATTTTGGATTCAAGAACGGTATCACCCCACACATCATTCACATGACGATCAAGCCACAAGATATTGTCGACGAAGAAGATGCCAAGATGAAGTCCGGAGCCAGAGACCGGGACGGCAATGAGAGGAGTCCAGGGTGCAGATGTGTCATTCAATGATCATCTCGTGTCTTTTACATTATGAACAGGAGCATTCGGGCTATTTGGCGGAAAAAGCAAGAACGAAGACATGGCGGCGTTGAGAGGGACTCATCAGCAGCATTGTGACGGCGTCATTGGAATTACATGGCGTGGACAATCTGCGCTTGAGCGAGTCCGCACGGTATTCTGTATACGCATTCTGGTCTTTCGCCTGTAGAATTAGAGGGAGGCGTTTTCGATAATGTCTAAATCTTTGACGTTCTTTGATCCACCATTCAGACGATTCCTTGACCATAAGTCGTTGTGCACTTGCTGTTGTATGACTGCTCGATCTTCTTAAAAGCTTGAAGCTATCGGAACACGCATGACGTTCCCCGTCTAAACATCCATGCCAGCGCTCTCAACCGCTTCCTGACATCTACAAACATCTACCACCGCTCCATCCCCACCTTCCCCTCCATCTCCGTATGGAAATCCGTAGCCTCCCTGCTCTCATCTCCCCTATAAACATCCTCCCAGCTAATCTCCGTGTCCCTCCCCGCAAGCACCTCTCCACTAACACCAGCACTCCCCCCCAAACAAGCCGGTCTCCATTCCCCCTCCTTGCAGATCTTAGCTTCCATACCTCTCCTCACGGGCTCCGCGATGCCGAAGTTGCGGCGTAGCATGTTCATTTTCAGCGTGTCTTGTGTTGCTTGCCATTGTGCGAGACGGGATTCGAGAGGGTGGGAGGATGTGAGTTGGGGTGTGCCGGATGGGGTGATGGTATCATTTGTAGAAGAGAGGGAGGAGCGGAGGGTGTCGTGGAGGCCGGGGGCGGATGGGGCGCCTTTGGTTGTGTTGGAGGAGGTGTTTGTTGCTGAGGTTGAGTGGGATGATGGGGGCGCTATTCTGAGGGACTGAGGTGGGATTGTTAGTGGACTGTGTGGTAGAGAGAGCAGAGGTGGTGCTGACCATCTTTGCTCGTTGATGGAGGCTGTGATACGAGAGCTTGATGTTGGAGCTTACTGGATTGTTGTTCTAGATGTCGAGGGTGAAGCTCCCTGGAGTTTGAAGGTGTACGCGGCGGAGCTAGAAGCGCTTTTTGATACATAGAAAACGGCGCTACGTAATCTATTTTCCGCTCATGTGATACTTGGCGCTTCACACTCTTCGCTGCTTTAATGGGACGTGCTCGACCGACTGATACAGCCAAGTGGGGGCTGACATGGAGAACACTGATGATACAGCGATTGGAGTATCTAGAACTGTGCAGTCGTCGGATTCTTCTACTGTTAATGATAGATACATTGGATCCGATCAATGATCTATCTACTTCATTTCTGGACTTGGCTGAAATTTGAGAGCCTCTGCGATCTTGTTTAACTGCTGCCATTCTAATAAAATCCATAGGCGGGTCCTCAAATTGCTAGTGCTTCCAATGATAATTTCTTGGGGCAATGACTCGTAAGGCCGGGAAAGAAGGATCAAGACTAAGACTAGGTATAGGTCTCGTTCCTATATATCCGTTACCATGCATTCCTAATATTCCACGACCATCTTCCCAAAAAGGCTTAAACAGCTCGTTACGATAGTAGTTCAATATTGTACTTGATACCTTATCTTTCTCCTGACACATCATAAAATTGAGTATATTAGACGCGGTACTGATCCATAAGTTCTCAAAGTAAGCGGTCCGTCTTTGTATTTCCAGCGTGTGGCATACTAAGATATCTTGAAACGCCGTCCAAAGAAAGCCTAAGAATATATCTGACCATGAACTCCGTGGAATACAAGTCGGGTACGCCGTCCAAAGAAAGCCTAAGAATATATCTTGACCATGAACTCCGGGGAATACAAGTCGGGTACGCCATCCAATGAAAGCCTAAGAATATATCTTGACCATGAACTCCGGGGAATACAATTCGGGTAAGAAAACGTGTCCTCTTATGTATCTTCTGTTGGTCGATCGGATTTGTGAATATTATAGCCAGGCAAAGGTTGCTCCACACATGTTATGAGTAAGCGTGATCGTGCCAGAAGCGAAGGGAAATCATGGGAGAAGAAACACTCGTATCAGTACACCTAGACAATTTGAGCCCGGAGGATTCTCTCATACACATCAATCTCTCAAGCAAGACGAGAGTGATCGAGATTAGAGAGGCCGCAGATTTTGATAATCACGGCTGAGCAATCTTAGCCTGCATTTGTGCGTTCTTGAGTGCCTCTTTGTGCCTTTCTAGCCAGTGAAAACCGTACCAGATCCCAAAAGTTGCTAGCATGAACGGTAGACTTATGGCGAGATAAATTTGTAAAGCACCGAGCTGGAAATTCTTAACTGATTTGCCGTCGTTGCCTGTATCCCAGTGAACTATGTCTGTGCTCATGAGTGTCTGTCCAGAGTCAGTGGTCATATTTCCTTTAGTCTTAGTTGTAAAAATGTGCGTGTCTAGGTATATAGGAGGAAGGGGAAGGTGCCCGGTGTTTTGGGAAGGGGCTTACCAAGAATATAAAGAAGCTACCTACAGATATGAATGTTCCTGGCAAGAAGAACAAAGTCACGAGTGTGATGATTTTCATGGACACTGTCTCAGACTTAGTTTTACGTGCAATTTCACTCATGTCATGAGTCAGATGCTCCATGTTTTTTGTCGATTTCCGCGATTGATCAGCAAGGACTCTGTTGGCCTGCATGCTCTGGAAGTCAAGGAGGCCACGGAGCTAGGTTTGGTTAGCTCCTTCGTGACCGAGCGTGGTCTTGTATGTGGGATGTCAATAGCTTACCAGCGCTTTACGATCTGCAAGTAGACGTAGCAATGCCTCGACCCTCAATATTTGCAATTGTATATCGCCCTCTATGCCATCTATTCGGCGCTCAAAGCAGGCTAGGTCCCCGCTACATCGTCGACCGAGGTCCTGAGGGAAGTCCTGAGACTTAATGATGGATCGATAGTGATTTCGCAGCTGCGATATGACGCTAAGGTTTAACTTGAGGACCAACGTGGTTTCGTTGGTCTTCTCCTCAATGTCTTGAATCTTCTGCAAGTCACTAAAGGAGAACTGCTGCTGTCCGTAGCTCTCATACGGAATTGCCCGGGGTTTTGGCGTCTGGGATTCGTTTGCAGTGTATCCTGGTGGCAGCGGCTGCTTTAAACCACCAGGATTCGTGTATGTTTGAGAAGATTGAGGCTGTTGCTTCCCTGGTGTCATTTCGATATTCTCGTTTATCTGAGTCTGAGTACGCGAGAAGCGAGAAAAAGAGGACTTTGCGGTTCGTTGGGTCTGGTTAGTCATTTGCCGTGGCAGCATTGCGAAATTGTCGGTTTCAGCCGCAGGACTTTGCGGGATGTCTGCATTGATGTTGATGGTACCCCGGGTCATCTCTTGAAGCCTATCCTCAAGAAATTTGATATACCATCGCCAATTCTCGGCGGACCAATCGCACAATATCAGATGGGTTGCGAGCGCTGCAGCGAAAGCTTTGTCGATCGACTGGAAAGACGAAAGTTCGAGAGGACCGCGATCACTTGTCGCTGATTGAACACGCCTTTCCATTAGCCGGTCACCTTTGATGATGATCCAGGAGGATCGAATGTTCTCGACGTCGAAAGAATGATGCACCGCGCAGTGACGAATCGACCACGGCCAGTCTCGCTGGGAGCCTGAGCTTTCTACAGACTTCAGGCTATAACACACTTGCAGTTCCTGGCCAGACCATCCGAGTTCAGGCACCTTCAAACCCATCTCGGACTTCGTAAGGCGTGTTCGTTGTCGAAATCCACTGCAGTACAGATCTTGGGCATGTGCCTGTTTACCAAAAACGAACAGGAAATCTAAAAACTCTGGCATGACTTGCAAATAAGTGAACGCGAGCATAAGCATTTCTCGGGAAGTCTTCAGGCTTTCCCTTGAGTGAGGTGCATGGACAAATCTAGATGCCCTCATAAGCCAAGTACTATTGCTGGGCTCGCAAAAGGTCACTCACAGAAATCTGCATCGGGGATCTGCCTGCCGGGACCTGGATGCAATCCTCAGATGCGATCTTAAGGTGTCAGCGCTCTTCACCTGAAGACTCCAGAAAGCTGCGTCTCAGGTGTCAGTGGACTTCAAGTGGGTGGTGATGGCACGCCTTCGCAAGGCTTAACGCACCTCTTCCATCGCTTTCAAGATCCCTGAAACCCAAAGCTGCTTCATTTTCTGTAGAAAAGAGGCGGCGCTGGTGTTCATTCAATTGCTCCAAGTACGACGCTAGTCTGTACTCAAGAGCGTTTTGACCGGCAAAATTCTGGGGATAGCGGAGAGCGTCATTGCATACTGCGACTAGCTGCTCCATTGCGAAAGATGCTAGAGACTTTGGCTAGAAACCCTTCGTGGAGAGGTAATCATTATATATGGGATGAGGTTCATGTTGCATTACGAGGCTTGACCTAACTATGCCGCCTAAATCCCTTTGCTCCCAATGATTTAGCCAAGGCATGCCAAATACGGCCCCCGGCGCCTGACTACCGAGCAAAGGCTAAGGTAGGCTGTGTGACCTGCCCCAATTCTGTTCCATTGCGTTATTATCCATTCGTTACTCAAGCCTGAATGCACCGCCCCTAGTACTCCGTTCGACCTTGATTTTCCTTGTCTGCACGCAGCAAATTCACGGTGCCGAGATCAGACTAATGGTTTCTGGTGCGCAAGTTCAGGAGTTCATTTTGCTCGGACTGTGCGAGATTAGATCTACAACTCTCGACCCAGTCTAAGCTGCAAGCGATAATGCTAGGTGAGGCCAACCTCTTTGAGCTTTCGCGGAACCCAGAATCGATATTCATCGCCAACACGCTGCATTGTTGAGTCAGAGAAGGCTAGATCAATAGAATGAGCAGAACTATTCGAACTCGTACCTGAACAAAGAATTGATAATTGCCCCATTTGTTTCTCAAGTAGCCACCAATGATGTTCTCACTGAGGTGATAATGTGGTATGTAGTCGTAGACCCATACCCTGTCTTGAGGAGGCGGGCTCGGAGTGGCTGTATTTCTGGTGGTCATTCTCCGTATTGGCGCAGCTTAAAGCTGAGCTGAGCCGGATTCTACCTTGAAAACGATCAAGTGATCACCACCACACCGCTGCCTTGCAGGAAATTAGAAGCTTACTTAGGCGTCAGTGAGTCTCTGCACCAAAAGCAGAATCAAGCTTGGGAGACTGTGCACAAGACACGGCGGGGCTTGCTTAAATGCTTAAAGTACTTGAGCCGCGTGGGGTGGATCGTGGGCTCTCCAATCTGGTAGCTGCAGCTTGACCACTTACATCCAGTGGTTTCGCGGGAAAGTATGCGGGCCACTTCTTTCTCCACGCAACTTATACAGGCTGCGTTGTCCACACATATTTCACCTAAGTCAACGCTAGAAGAGCTTAGGCATTGTTCCAATAACAATCGTTGCCAACTAGGCTTATCACTCCTGTAGGTCATAATTTCACTCTGTAATCAAGGCTCCATCCGTGGCAGTAATGTATGCACCCCGCAAAACAGGGGTCAACGGTGCGCCGACTGTTGTGATAAAGCATTCGTACTATTGGGGTGAGACCGAGAGCGTTGTGGCGATGGCCCGGCCGGAAGGTCTTAGCGGCTTCTTCTCTTACCTACGCTCCCGACACAGCTGAAGTTGCCTGAGTCATCAGCGCTGACCGGTTCCGAGATATCAGGTGCGGGGGTTTCGAGGAAGGGCTGAGGAAAGCCTCATGAGCATCGCCTTCCCTACTCCTTCCTCCAAAAATTTCATTAAACAACTACCAGTCGTTCGTTACATACGCAGCATTCAATAAAGGCGCGTGTACATTCTGTGCATCTCCTTGCTGGCGCCCTTCGCCACCTGACTATGCAATTGTTCTCGCTGCGTCCTGGCAATGGTTGGGTCACAACCGGATCATGATGCGCGAATCCAAGATGTTCTCTCCTGGAAGAGGTCCAAACATACCTGGCGATTGGGCTCTGGAGGTGTTGACAACAAACTGGATCGCAAATTCATTCCGAAATCTACGCTTGAGAAAGCATTCAAAGAGCCCGGAAAAGTGGAAGGGCTCCTCGAAGCCTTGTTCGGCAACGGCAACGGCAGCGACCCTTTACCTGACGCTGACTACATCCGCAATCGCTATCTACGGCCCTTCGTCATACTACTCTGCATAGGTCAAGGGCATATGATCTACCATTTTGTCGAACATGAAAGCCTCCAAGACCGTCACTTGCCCTTTCGAGCTGAGCCGGAAGGCTTCCCATCATCTACGACCTGTGATCTCTGGGCGTCTTTTAACGAGAAACAGTGGTGCTTTTGCGCCACAGCTCTCGAATACAACATGAGTTTCCACCTGGGCAAGGACGAGATACTGCCTATCATCCACAAAGAGCGGCTTGGAGAAGGTGGCAGCGCAGTCACGCACAAGATTATTGTGCACGAGGATTATGATTCTCTTGATCCCCCTGGTAGTTGTGGCTCGGTATCTCTCACACTCTGGCACTGGGTTGATGATAAAACTTACATGAAAACAGGTTTCCAACAATGACCACCATGTTTTTGTGGTTAAGACATACCGCACTGCCGACGCTAAAACCTACTATGAGACCGAGCGCAATGCTTTCAAGAACCTGAAGAAGGCCGGAAGGCCTCCTCCAAACATAATTGGCTTTTACGGAAGCTTTGTACGAGGGGAGAATTTCAATATCATCCTAGAGTATGCCGACTTGGGGAGTCTTGAGGATTTCATGCGGCGCGTACAGCCACCCTCAAGCATCGAAGATACCATTCTCTTCTGGGACAATTTTTTCAATGTTACACATGGCTTAGTGACGATACATAACACGAAAGAAGGCAATCCAAAGGAGCCTCAGATACTGCTTGGGTAAGCGTGGTTTCTGTACGGAAGATTCTCTGCTCTTGAGTTATGCTTACTATCTCGTGCTATGTTAGATGGCACCATGATGTGAAACCCGCCAATATCCTTGTCAAAAGGCGGAGCCCGACCTCGCCATATGACTGTTATTTCAAACTTGCCGACTTGGGTCTCAGTCATTTCAAAAAGTATTCGGGGTCAAAGCAGAGTGCTACAGACAGAGACGCGTTCGGTACACATGCATACGGTCAGTCTGATGTACAAGCACTTTTTCTTCCCTCAAAGCTGACGATGTTCTCAGGTGCTCCGGAAACTTGCAGATCCGAAAGTGCTCTTGAGGATTGTGATCTTGAAGTCAAGCAGGAGGTAGATATCTGGTCCATGGGTTGCGTCTACAGTGAAGTAACTACATGGGTCGGCCATGGCTGGAATAAAGTCGTCGAATACCGGCGCCGTCGTCGGACAGAGTTCAAGGAGAGGATTTGTAAAGACGGAGAGTGTTTTCACGATGGCCGCAACGTGCTAGACACTGTCAAACAGATTCACAATGAGACGTTGACGAACCGCCGTGTCAACGACCACGTGACTCCCTCGGTATTGGAAGGTCTAGTACGACAAATGATGATAGTCGAAGGGTCTCGGTTAACTGCCAAGTTCGTCTTTGAAGAGTCGAAGCGGATTATAAAAGATGCAAAGACCAAGCTGGCCGAAACAACGAACAACATGGTACAACATGACAAGGGTCATTCCCTGTCCCAGACCGGACATTCACTGCCCTTAATGCCGCCCAACCTACCTCCGGATTTCGGGCTGGGCCTTGCATTTGAAAGCACACCCGACCATGCCGGCCAGTGGGTTAGCAAGCTCAATGACTCGCCATACACTGCAGAGAGAGCCGTTGAGAGTCACGGCTCCCAAAGTAGTGGGTCGTCCCCACAAGGGCGACCGTATAGCGGGGGTTCACAGTACGAGAATCCCCACGTTCATGAATCCCAGTCCCCCAATCACTCTGGAGATAGTCAAGAATCCCCCTTTCTCCCGCCTCGCCCAGGTCGTGTTGCCTCCTACCCACACCAACAGCAAAGCAGAGTCCTGGAGAACCAGCATACATTCGCTATTCCGAACGGGCGCCGTAACGAGCCACTCCACAACAATCGCTTCAGTACCATCGTGGAAAACCCTTTGAATAGGATTGATGGAAGTCAGAACATTCGAAGGAGAGATACTCGTAATCTCCCACTGCAAGATCCTGAACACTCGTCTCCAGACAATGCAAATGAGGACCCCTTCCGATCTTCTGTTAGGGGCGACCCATCAAACCCCCAAACACTAGGTCTTGCTGCCGCGCCCCCTCCTGGATCACCAAAATCTCACGACGATGCTGTTGCCTTGGCAAGTCCAACACCCCGCAACACAATGTCAATTCAATTGCCGCATCCCGAACTGTCAGTCACGAAGGGCATCGAATGGAAAAGAGGCAAGAAACTCGGGAGGAAACCCAGGCTAGATGACGAAGAGCTCCTAGAGGAGTTGAAAGGGCGCGATCATGTTGGTTACTCTCTACTTTGTCTGGGAGCGAGCTAATACGGACGGCTAGGCATTCCTCATTGACAATGCAGGGTCCATGGCTGCCCATAGGTCCGAATTGAAGAAAGTCCTTGGACTGCTAGCATACATGGTACAAGACTGTGATCCTGACGGTCTTGACGTATACTTTACGACATGCTCCAAGTCCTTCAAATTCAAAAACATTGAGTCGATGATGGGAGAGTTGGAGACAAGACCGCCCAAGGGTTTACCTGATATGAGGGGACGTTTCGCTTCAATCATCGAGAAGTATCAAGAAAGATTTGGCAAGAAGACTTTTACCTCATTTCTCCGAGGCACAGCTCCAAGAGCCCCACGAAAATTGAGTCTCTACGTCCTTACCGATGCTCTCTGGCAGCCAGTATGCGACCTCACGCCAACGGTCAAGACTCTGGTAACCCACCTTATAGAGCACAAGCTCACCAACAAGCAAATCGGCATTCAATTCATTAGGTTTGGGAACGATCAAAAAGGCATTCAGCGACTCCAAGAGCTGGACTCTGAGTTGAATCTCCAATTGTAAGTCCTCTATGCCGCTCCCCAGCCCCTACGTTTCCTCTACCACATTCTTTACCCAACTTTTCTTGTTGGCACTGTCATAGTCTCGAACTATATTGATGGCACTGACCGGCAATTTTCACCATACAGAGACATCATCGATACAACACCCGCAGATGGCAATGTATGGAAAATGCTTCTTGGCGCCGTCAATGACTGGTTTGACGATGACTGATGCCAGCGCCGTGACAACATCATCACGATCCCTGTACACAAGAGCATCCGCGAACAATCCGTATATATAGATATATCAAGAACCTCAAGGAGAACTACAAGGAAGATGTATTCAAGATCTGGTGCGGGAAATGCTCATAATAGAGCCACGCCAAAAGTCTCGCGTATAAAAGCTATCTTCGACGACCATATTTAGGACTGATATCGGCAGAGATACATGTACATCCAGTACTCGAGAGGACCGCATGAACAGCTCTCAAGAGTACGAAACATCTCAAGTGGATAATTGGTTGGGCGGGTCACATGATTAAGTCCTTGATAGGCATCTCACGACCTTAGGAAGGAATGGTTTAAAATAGGAACGCTCGTTTGGAAATCTTGGAGTCATGAACCAGGTCACGATTGTATGTTTTTTCTTAGGATTTCCCCTCGGTTGGGAATTTGGGATTCGGCATTCACGACTAGAGCTGCGACTTGAAGTACAGATAGACGTCTGGGTTATACTAGACAATTTATATACGTAATGTATAAGCGATAATGAAGATTTTTGTGGAAAAGATCTCGAGAGTGATAAGTAGAAGCTGTAGTAGAACGCTAGGATGCAGTCGGCCATTGTTTATCTTCTGATATGCTCCACATTGTATGTGCTTCGTTCTTTCACACTCTGCTGAGGCGACGACGGCACCAGTGAGAGCACCATCTCTACCAATTCAAGCCTAGCAAATTCACACGACCTTTTGGTCTCCAAAGAAAAATCTCTGTAACGTTAGGATTGCTTTGTTCGTTGCTCCATACGCTATGCAAGGGTATCATGGTAGAAATGTCTCATCAACCAGCTTTTCGACTTCTGCGTGAGCCAGGTGCTTTGGCTCCCTTTGACTTTGACTCCGCTGTCTTCTCCGCCACGCCGTTTGCAGCCTTCGCAGGCTCCTCATTCTCTATCTTCTCGTTTTCCTTCTTCGCTAGTGCTCTCTTCACCGCCCCCCTCTTTCTCCAGAGCCTCAATCTGCTTCTCACTAAAAGCCCACAACTTCTTCTGAGCGCCCTCATCCCTAATCTCTTCCATCAAATACTTCACCTCTTTGCATTCTCTCAAAAGCCTCCCGCCAGCCCCTCTACCCAGCTCTGCCTCCATAGCAGCCCTCAAGAATCCCTGCGCGCCCATGATCGGCGGCTTCAGGACGAGCCACCAAATAGGCCACATGAGCAAGTAGAGCAGTAGACCCCACAAAGACCCCATAGTCAGCCATCTCCGCATACCAGGTGTCCGAGTAAAACCTGGATCGACAACTATGACCCTTGCATTGTTCGGTTGCTTGTCTGGTCGCTTATACACATCCAAATGTTTTTGAAATGCCTGAGCAAAGACCATTAACGCTAGTTTGCTTGTCTCGTATTTCCTGCCCGATGGTAGAGGATCACGATCATCCTTCAACAGCTTCAGATTGCCTCCAACATAGCTTGCACAAGCTGCAAATACAATCCTGACATCTCGATCAGGGGGCTGCGCTCTTAGAGCTGGACTTAGTATGCTGAGAAGATGGAAATTTGCTAGGTAATTGATCCCCCAAACTGGATCCACACCATCTTGTGTCATCCCATGGATCCCAAACCGGGTGATTAAGGTGTCTGCACAGAGAATGATCATGTCGAGTCGTCTAGGAGGAGCGTTGTCCACCCATTTGGTAGCGAACACGCGTATTGATTGTAGAGAAGAGAGATCCACTTGTTCGACGTATATCAATTCGTTATTGGTAGAGGAGCGTAGGTCATCGATGTAGTCCACCAGGAAGGGATCTGAATGGGAGTGGTGCGTAAGGAGAATAATTTGAGCTCCACGAGAAGCGAGATGGTGGACGACTGCTGCGCCAATGCCCGACGTACCGCCCTGAGGATTGTTAGTATAGTGTATATACGGAGTTGAGTGCAAAGCGTACCGTGACCATGATCACTTTGGAGTGCATCAAGCGCTCCGAAGTGTTGCTGGCTCCAGCAAAATACCATTTCAGAAGCCATGTTAGCACGACCCAAGGTAATGCTTTCAGGATGGGAAAAGCAAACGGTATCGAGTCTACGCCCTTGAAAATCGCGTCTGCGAACAGGGGAATCGGCATCTCGACAGCCAGATGCTGTCGTGTGAAGCTGCAACTTGCTGAAGCGGGTTATGTCCGGTAATAATACGGTATTTTTGCTAGCTCTGCTCGGCGTAGGCGTGCTTTCTTTCTCCGACTCTCCCAACTTTGCCCACTTCTCGCCAGTCCAGCGTCATCATGTCCGACGATGAGGACTCGACACCTCTTGAGGTACAGAGGATTTTTGGTGCTGGCATCAAAAGGAAGCGCATAGACTTTGTCCCCGCAGGAGCAGCTTCCACCGAAAGTACAAGACAGCCCAATCCGCCTACTTTTACCGGAGACAAGTACCTCTCCATAGTCCTCAAGAACGGTGCGTCTTCAAGCGAACTCAACACGTCTAATACCAAAGCGTCTAATGCGTCGGAAAGCCTTCCACAACATCAGCTAGAACCCAAAGGCGCAGTCTGCGAAATCTGCAGGCTGCCTATAAAAGCCTCAGACGATACGTCAACCACCTCCTCTAAACCCCACGAAGCTTCCATAGCACATCAAGTCTGCCTTCAGCACTCTCGTCCACCATCACATCTGGACCGCGACCGGCAAGGATTGAAATACCTCTCCTCCTACGGTTGGGACCCTGACAGTGGGCTTGGTTTAGGAGCTACGGGGGATGGTATAAGAGTGCCTATCAAGGCGAAAGTGAAGAATGATACCGTGGGCTTGGGTGTTGAGTTGAGGGAGACAAAGAAGGGGCCGGAGAAGAAGGTTGAGCTGTTGGACGCGAAGAAGGTACGGAAGAAAGATTTGGAGGACCGGAAGAAGGGGGAGAAATTGCAGCAGATGTTTTATGGGAATGATGATGTGGAGAGGTATCTTGGGGGTGGATGAGAGGCTGAGGGGCCTGTTGAATCTTTAACATAAAACGCAAGCAAGCTGTCACATAGTGTGACATTCCGATGGCGGGCCTGGGCTGCTTGTTGCAGAAACACCTGATTCAGGCTAAGCTATTTGACGGTGCAGAAGAATAGCAACCCAGCTGGAGTGTTTAGCAAACCAGAAGCCCTCATCTCATTGTACTTCTTCTATACTTGTTATATTTGGGGACCGCCATGACTGCTGTGAATCTTAGCAGCTTAGCGGAGAAGTGGGTAATATCATCGGATTGTCATGGATGCTCTCCAGAAAAAGGATCCCATTGCAAGCCACGTCTATGCCTCTTATAATGCTCAGGTCACAAGCCAAGTCAGAAGTCTCAAAATCCGAAGGCTCATTCAATGCCAAAAATGTAAGCGGTCCGTCCGGCTCATGCCAATTGGTATCTCATGATGATCAAACCCCAAAAACGCAGAATGCCGAATTCGTAATCAAATGCCCTTAATACATGCATCCGTAATTCGCTAACATACGCAAGATCAATGCAAAGAGTTCTATGAAGTTACTTCTTCGAACTGAAAAAGTGATGCTTTTTCTTCTTCTCCGAGTCCTTCTCTTTATCCTTCTTGCTGAGCTTACCAGAAGGCTGAAGCGGTGTTGAGGAAGAAGGTGGCGGGTTCTGTGGTTTGACAGCTCCGTTTGAGGCATTTGCGTTACCATTATGAGAGTTGAGATTCATAGCACCTATGCTGGCCACTGGAGGTTGTTGCGGAGCGGCGTTCCTGGGGGTTGGCTCTTGGTAGGGGCGTGGCGCTGCTTGGGGTTCTCTCTCGAAAAGATGCGCCGGTGCTTGGGGTTTCGGTCTTTCTGCTGGGAGGTCAAGCCGCCGCCTGTCAACGCTCAAGTCTCCAACCTGGCGGAGATACAGACTTGGGGTTAACATGTGGGAGGTCGCCAAGAACACATCTTTGTTGAACGCCTGAGATATTTCGTAGCAAGCGCGAGACTCAGAATAGGTGGCTCCGCCCGCCATGAAAACAATTATGCGCTGCCTAGGCTCCATAGCCGATGGCCGAGTCCTTGCCCAGGTTGGTTTGGCAGTGCTTCGTAACGATGCCTGAGAGACACTGTCAGGGCCCAAAAGTCCTTCAGCTGCATCGAGATGTGGCTTTGTGAAAGGGAAGTTGCTTTGGTCGAGCGTTCCCCGAATGTGTTCTTCAAGCATTGGCTTGAGAGCAGGATCAAACCTCGAAAGTCCCGATTCTTCTTCATTTGGATTTTGTGGTGCTTGTTTTCTGCCGAAGGGAGGTTGAGCCAGTGGCCGCGTATCCTTCAACGATCTTGAAACGTGTGCACCGAGCAGATCAAGGTTATGGATTACTTCACCGTCCTGCGCAGGTAGCTGGGCGTGAGCAAGAAGTTTCTGTGTATCAGATGGTAAAAGCCCATCTCGGTAGAGTAAGTATTGTATGATAAGCCGGAGACGATCGGGGAAGGTGATGTCGTTATCATCGAGCAGCCTTATTACTTGATCCGCTACATTCTTAGGCTTCTTGTAGTCCTCATCTAAGCCTGTTGCAAGAGACTGGACTAGTCAGCGGAGTCTGAGGCAAAAACAGGAGTGCCTTCACAGACCTGCTCTACTGAAGCAATATCTACTAGTCGACGCTTCTGGAAAATATCCATGGCATCTGATGCCATGTTGAGATGCAAGGAGAAAGCTTCTTTGCCCTCCTGAAATTGGGGTAGTCCTGCAAGCATGTCTTTGATGTTGTTCAAGCTGCTAGGATTATCACTGAGAGGATTGTGTTTGTTAGTGATAGGCTTGTATCGTAGGTCGCATAACAAACCTTTCTGCAAACTGCGGGTTCTTAGCCTTGAAAGCCTTGAATTCAGAAGCCAGCTTTTCCAGAAGATCCTTCATGTGTAGATGGCGATTCTTGACCCATAGGTTGTCCTTTTCACTGATCTCAACATCTTTAGGATTTCCGCTCCCTTCGTTTTGGTTCAGGGCGGTCTTATAGTAGACTTTGTCGCCTTCTTTTAAAGGTAAGAGGTCGTGCACCATGGCCTGATACGTAAATTCGTGGACCAGTGGAGCAAATAGATCCATGGATCTATCAGTAATAATTAAAGCACCGCGAGGACGAGGTGAAGGGGGCGGGAAGTCCTCGTGGAATTTGGCATATTGATCCAATTCGAGCTGGGCGAAGCGAGCGAGATGCGAGCAGAGAACGCTAGCCTCATGTGAAGCGTTTCGTGGACTATGGTATCGGATAGTAGGGTACTCTCCGAGTGACACACAGATAGACACTATCTGGAGAGACACATGTCAGCGCTCTGAACACAAGGGCTAAGAATGTGGATATCCTATCAAAAGCAATACCTTCTGCGCAAGCTCGTCCATGTGCTTCCGGACAAGCTGGTTACAGGCGGGATGGAACAATGTAGGAAAACTCCAAGGATCCCGAAAAGTTATAAGACGAGATTCCCGAGGATAGAAGTCAACATTCAGCACTCTGAGCTGGACTATCTGCTCTCTGCCCAAGGCTGACTGGTCCAAACGAGCACGCTGATCCGAGGGGAGTACTAGATTGCAGTCACGATCAGAAAACAGAAGCTCTAGAGTCCCTGATAAGGACGAGGCAGAGACCATGGATCCTCACATGATGTCCATATTATGTATGATCTGCGGTACCGACGGCACTCGAAATCTGCCATCAAGCAATCCACGATGTGCGGCATAGGTGAAAGCAGATAGACTGCATCCATCTCTTTATTCATCGGCCTTCTCTCTTCGATTTGCTCTATGTCTGCCCCTTGCTCAGTCTCTTTCGACTCCATTTATGCTCTTTTCGTGACCTACTCGTAACATTTTCCTTGAGTATATCGTCCTCCTTGACGACTCCATCCATGAGCCGCCTGCTCCCAGCATCCAGGACCATCACTTTCCACTGTAGATCGAGTATGTAAGCTAGATGTGCTTAGGTCGTGGGTATCGAAGTCTTACTTCTCCTTGACCGGTAGAGCGAATAGTCTCGAGTATTACTGTCACGGTCAGCTAATGATAGGAAGAAGTCAGTTACAAAGGCTAGCTCACTCTCCTGCTGCACCGCAATTACAGATGTTCCCATGTTCGCGGTATCCCAGCAACACACGGCAATGCGGAGCTCGGGCAGCGTTGGTGACCTTTCAATCGCAAGACAAAAGGGACTCAAGGTTGCGGGCTCATCTTTTCATGCCATCTTGGAGTAGCATGACATCCCGCAGGTACGAACTTTTCCATACAAACGCTCTCAAAGAACAGCCAGGCGACAATGATGAGATGGGGGGTGCTTTTGGCGGAGGCGGAGGCGGAGGCAGAGGCGGAGGCGGATAAAACGCCACTACTAGCAGAAGGGTTCACCCCCCAACCGTTCACCTTGCTCTAACTCCACAGATACGAAGTTTGACACTATATTTTTGCGTACAGAATTGTGAATTTTGTACGTCTCTAAAACGTTGGTACATTTTTTTATCGAAATTTGGGTGGTTGGTGAATTGTAAAGCTCTGCAAATTTTCGCTGCCTGCCCTAGCGTTGTACCCCGGAGCAGAAATAACGATAATTCCGGGCGGTAGCCCTACAAGGCTGGCCGGTTGGGGGGTTTTGGACGGTTGGAGGGTGAACCCTTCTAGTAAATTCGCAGCTTCAAGTTGACCGCTTTCATGGTCCTGCAATTCTTCCCCTTTCACACACGCAATGCTAGGATGACCTGATGCCTCTCAACCCAAGTTCACCAATCAACTTTGACTTCGAATTGTCCCCTGCTGGGGAATGCTTCCTGCTGATCGAGCCTTGACTTCACGTCTGCTCGCCACGTCGAAACTTTTACGATGGCCAACCATAAGTGCTAGGTGCAGGTCCGACCACGCGAGGGACAATAGATGGACAATTGGAAGAGCGCCCACGATCCGCCGAGGTAGCCGGTTAGGATCACTTCAAAGTCCAGATCCAAGAACGAATGACCCTGCCGCAAGAGCCAGCTTCCTCAAGTCGCAGAACTTCATACCATGGCTCATTGCGCGACTTCAGACTCTGGAGAAGAACACCGCGAATCCTGGATATGCCACCTTTGCAAGGAATTTGACGGCGATCCTCCCGAACAAGTCGATTCAAATAGCGCTCGAGAACCAAAACTCTACACACTCAAAACAATCGCAATGGCAGCCGTCAGAACAGACGCGACCTCTGTCTCTATTAAAGTCTCTACGAACAGCATACAATTTCAATGGAGACTCGGGAGTGGATCTCCAGCTGGGATATGCGTACCATGGGCTCCTTGCAGCCCGCAAGTTCTCGAAAATCGATGTGCAAGATCAGGAGAGACTTGCTGATTTACGTTATCCGGTGGAATGGTATCCAGCTACGAGAGCAGTTCAACGAAAGATCATCATGCACGTGGGACCAACGAATTCAGGCAAGACCTATCACGCTCTAAAGCGACTCGAGCAAGCAAAAACCGGTATCTACGCAGGGCCGCTACGACTGTTAGCACACGAAGTGTACACAAGATTAAACGCGAAAGGCAAGATATGTGACCTTGTCACTGGCGATGAGAAGGCTGTACAAGAGAATGCGGAGATGAGAAGCTGTACCGTTGAGATGGTGCCGCTGAATGTTGATGTCGATGTTGCCGTCATCGATGAGATCCAGATGATAGGTCATAAAGAGCGCGGCTGGGCGTGGACGCAAGCCTTTCTTGGCTTAAAAGCGAAGGAGATCCATCTCTGTGGTGAAGAACGAAGTGTTCCTTTAATTCGAGAGCTTGCCGCATCGATGGGAGATGAGCTTGAAATTAACACTTATAAACGACTGAGCCCACTGAAGACAATGTCGACAAGCTTACATGGTGATCTGAGAAATCTCAGGAAGGGCGACTGCGTTGTAGTATTCTCCCGCTTGGGCATTCGTGCTATGAAGGCCGATATAGAAAGGCTTACGCGAAAGCGAGTGGCCATTGTGTATGGTAGCTTGCCTCCAGAAATACGAGCACAGCAAGCGAAGCTATTCAACGACCCCGACAACGACTATGATTTCCTTGTGGCTAGTGACGCAATTGGCATGGGCTTGAATCTGTGAGATCAATTGTTTCTCTGCATTGAATAGATACTAATGCCATCTGCAGAGCTATCAAACGCATCATTTTTGAAACGGTCCAAAAGTACAATGGCTTCCGAATCGAGCTCATTGAGCCTGCTCATCTCAAGCAAATAGCTGGACGTGCTGGCCGATACCGCACCGCAGCTCAAGCTGAGGGTCCTGATGGTAGCCTAGATAAAGCTACAGCATACTCAAGGAAGCCGCTGATGCAACTACCATCCCCGAATGTGGGATTGGTCACTACTCTTGAAGCAGCGGATCTTCCCATCGTCCAGAGAGCTATGCAGACGGAGTTGGATCCCATAATGAGCGCTGGCATCCTGCCTCCCACAACAATTCTGATGAAATTTGCAACCTATTTCCCACCATCAACGAGTTTCAGTTACATCCTGCTACGTCTTCACGAGCTCTCACTCAAGCACCCTCGTTATCATCTGTGCACTCTCAAGGATCAAATTGGCATCGCAGATGTTATACAACCTGTCCGATTAACCATTCATGATCGCATAATTTTCTGTGCATCGCCATGCTCAGTCAGGGAGCAAGTCATGGCTCCCATCCTACAAGCGTATGCTAGATGCGTGGGAGAAAATACTAGTGGAGCGCTCCTCGATATTCCTGAAATACCATTGGAGATCCTAGATGAAGAGATGAAGCTTGAAAGAGGCTACATGAGCAGCTTGGAAAATCTACATAAGGCCCTTGTTCTTTACCTCTGGCTGAGTTATAGATTTGCGGGAGTCTTTATTAATCAAGCAATGGCATTCTATGTCAAGAGATTGGTGGAAGAAAAGATTGATAAGATGCTTGCCGAATATTCTTCAAGCCCGGCAATCAGAGAGAAAATCAGAAGGATGCGGGAGGAAGCTTTGCGTCAGATCAGCAAACTCAACGAGCCTGTTGCGGAGCCTGACGACTCTCAAGCACAGATTGAGATGCCAGATGCGCCTTTAGTGCCGGACGACGTGCCTGCCCAAGGGCCAGAAGGGCAGGAGTCACAGTCAGCGGACCCCCCTATCGCAGAGCAACGGCACGGCATTGATAAATTGGCTGAAGCTACTTCTGGCGCCAGTCCTCCATGAGAATTTTGCGGAACCTTCTTCTTGCCGACCCGTCATCTCGCGTGGGGTAAACTTGGATTATGATGTATAATATGCATTGCTGTGTCGACTTTGGCATTGATGGAGCACAGCGGACTGTGTATAGCGATCTCTCACAGCATTGCGCCGACGTTCAATTTCTCCAAGCGCAGTCCATGGGAGAGTAGATGGAGGGAAAGGTGTTCAGTGCGCGCCATACAATGATAGGTGGATGCTTTGTGGACCTCTCCATGTTTGCCTTAACTTATAAATTTCGGATAGTGTACATAGCAGGCAATCAACAACAATAATTTAGAAGCGTAACAGGCAGTTATGAAGTGAATGCGTTAAGTAGACACTGTGTCTCACGGAAAGGCAGATTCGACGCAGGCAATTGCAAGATATTAAGGCGCGGCTAATTACCGAGCTAGCGTTTAATTAAGCGCAATCGATACGGCCCGTGTAATTTATTGGTAAAAATGGCATATGATTGACTATTCGATAACTTATTTTCTAGCTCCCACGTGTTCCAACACTGCGTCCATCGCTTACCTCTTCTTCATAATGGCCGACTTTGACAAGTTTGAGCTGCTGTCGCTGGTCTCGAAAGTGACGTCGGAGCTTCAGAATCACTTGGGCATTAACGACAAGGTTATTGCAGAATTCGTCATAGCACAGCATTCAAAATGTCAGTCACTTCCGGAGTTCAAAGCTCAGATAGAGGCAATGGGAATAGACTTCCCTCAGAGTCTCATAGAAAGTGTGGACCGACTCATCCTGACATTACATCCAAAACACAAGGCCAAGGCAAATGGGGGAACCTCGACGATTAAGGGCGCTGAGAATGGTGCGGGTATAGACGATTTGGAAAAGAAGACCAGGATATTCAGGGGTCTGGCAGTGCCGGACAAGGAACAGCAGTGGGACGATGAGCCATCGAAACTGGAAGCTAAGAACGGACCTCAGCTCGATGCCCTTGACGATACTTTCGCTATGCTTGAGGGTCTTGCAGGGAAAGGCAAGGAGACCAAGAACGGCACAAACGGAAGGAAAAGGGGTTTGAGTCCGGATGATGTTGATGACCGCAGCAGACGGAGGAATCGTCGGTATCGATCACGATCAAGATCATACAGTCGAGAGCGACATGGCAGATCGCGGAGGCATGGCGATGATCATAGGAACGATCATGAAGGCAGCAAGAGACGGCACAGGGACGATGAAGATGACTACTTTAAGCGGCCACCAATCCCAGAAATTGATGATGCGCCAAAGCTTTTCAAGATTTACGATGGTACTGTCACTGGCCTGAAACACTTCGGGGCCTTTGTCACCCTTCAGGGTGTGAAAGGGAGGGCTTCCGGCTTGGTGCACGTGTCGGCTATGCAAGCAAGTGCTCGGGTCAACGACCCTGCAGATCTAGTCTCTCAAGGCCAGCCCGTCAAGGTGAAGGTGATTAGTATGCAGGATGGGAAGATTGGACTATCGATGAAGGAAGTAGATCAAGTCACAGGCCGTGATCTAGTACCTCAGAAAAGACTAGCATCTGGCGCCAACATGGAGAGGTTAGATGGCTTTGGCCCAGAGACAAACGGGAACAGTCAATACGGGAATCTGACATCCGATGTACCTGTCATTGAAGGGGACATGAATGGTAAACACATGCGCCATAAAAAGAGGATGACATCACCTGAAAGATGGGAGATTAAGCAGCTCATCGCATCGGGTGCTATCTCAGCGTTGGACTACCCCGACATTGATGAGGAGTATAATGCAACGCTCGCCGGAGAAGGCGACTTTGAAGAAGAGGAAGACGTGGACATCGAAGTTCGAGAAGAAGAGCCCCCTTTCCTTGCCGGGCAGACGAAGCAATCGTTGGAGCTGTCTCCGATACGAGTTGTGAAGGCACCAGATGGTTCACTCAATCGTGCTGCTATGGCAGGGACATCGTTAGCCAAGGAGCGCCGGGACTTGCGACAGCAAGAAGCACAGGATAAAGCCGCCGAGCAAGCTTCACAAGTGGACCTGAATGCACAATGGCAAGATCCGATGATGGCACCCGAACAACGTCAATTTGCGAGTGACCTGCGAAATCCGCAAGCCCATAAAGCTCCAGATGCATTACCGGAGTGGAAGCACGTTGTCCAAAACAAGGACCAATCACTTGGAAAGAGAACCTCGATGTCTATCAAGCAGCAGAGGGAAAGCTTGCCCATGTTCAAGTTCCGCAAGCAGCTTCTGGATGCTATTAACGAAAATCAACTCATGATTGTTGTCGGTGAGACTGGCTCAGGCAAAACAACACAACTAACACAGTATTTGGCAGAGGCTGGATTTGCCAATCACGGAATGATTGGATGCACTCAACCTCGTCGTGTCGCGGCAATGTCGGTTGCGAAGCGCGTAGCGGAGGAAGTTGGATGCAAGCTAGGTGAAGAGGTCGGATACACCATTCGATTCGAGGACTGTACGAGTCCAGCGACCAAGATAAAATACATGACAGACGGCATGCTTCAGAGAGAGGTGCTGCTTGATCCTAATTTGAAGAGATATTCTGTGATCATGCTTGACGAAGCACACGAGCGGACTATAGCTACAGACGTTCTGTTTGGACTATTGAAGAAGACGCTGAAAAGAAGACCGGATCTCAAGGTCATCGTCACTTCAGCGACCCTGGATGCGGACAAGTTCTCCGAATACTTCAACAAATGCCCAATCTTCACGATACCTGGCCGCACTTTCCCTGTCTCTGTAAATTATCTAACCGAGCCAGAGTCGGATTACCTGGATGCTGCACTTGTCACGGTAATGCAGATACACCTGTCGGAGCCAGCGGGCGACATACTGCTGTTCTTGACTGGCCGAGAAGAAATTGATACAAGCTGCGAAATTCTGTTCGAGAGAATGAAAGCTTTAGGCCCAAGTGTGCCCGAGCTATTAATCATGCCTGTGTACTCAGCGTTGCCTGCAGAGATGCAGAGTAGAATCTTTGAACCCGCACCGCCTGGAAGCCGCAAAGTGGTCATTGCCACCAACATCGCTGAAACATCAATTACTATCGACGGGATCTACTACGTCATCGACCCGGGTTTCGTCAAACAAAATGCATACGATCCCAAACTTGGAATGGACTCCCTCGTCGTTACACCGATCAGTATGGCACAGGCGCGACAGCGAGCTGGTCGTGCTGGACGAACAGGCCCTGGGAAGTGTTTTAGGCTCTACACCGAGGCAGCCTTCCAATCAGAGATGCTGCCCACCTCAATACCCGAAATTCAACGCCAGAATCTGTCAAATACTATCCTTATGCTCAAGGCGATGGGCATTAATGACTTGCTCCACTTCGACTTCATGGACCCTCCTCCCACCAACACCATGCTAACAGCTCTCGAAGAACTCTACGCTCTCTCCGCTCTTGATGACGAAGGCCTTCTCACACGCCTTGGTCGAAAGATGGCAGACTTTCCTATGGAGCCAGCTCTCGCGAAGGTATTGATCTTTTCGGTAGATCGTGGATGTAGTGACGAGATTCTCAGCATTGTAGCAATGCTCTCAGTCCAGACCGTCTTCTACCGCCCAAAAGAAAAGCAACAGCAAGCCGACCAGAAGAAAGCAAAATTTCATGACCCGCACGGCGACCACCTCACCTTGTTGAATGTATATCAGCAGTGGAAGAGCTCAGGCTACTCTAACCCGTGGTGCTTCGAAAACTACATACAAAATCGTTCGATGAAACGCGCACAAGATGTGAGACAACAACTCGTGAGTATCATGGAACGATACAAGCATCAAATTGTGTCTTGCGGGCGAAACACCATGAAAGTACGGCAAGCCTTATGCTCAGGTTTCTTCCGCAACGCCGCGAGAAAGGATCCCCAGGAAGGGTACAAGACGCTCATTGAGGGCACGCCTGTGTACATGCATCCTAGTTCCGCTATGTTCGGGAAGCCAGCGGAGCATGTCATCTTCCATACTCTAGTTTTGACAACAAAGGAGTATATGCATGTGACCACTGCTATTGAGCCCAAATGGCTTGTGGAAGCAGCCCCTACGTTCTTCAAGGTGGCGGCTACGGATCGATTATCGAAGCGCAAGAAAGCGGAGAAGATTCAACCATTGTATAATAGGTTCGCTGGGGAGGACGACTGGCGATTATCGGCGCAGAAGAGGCAAGGGAGGGGAGGCGGAGGTGGTACTTGGGGCTAATTAGACTCTTCTGTCAGTCAGTTGGGAAGTCGAGCGTGGAAACAAGCTGTTTACAAATATCTCGTGCGTTCTTGTGAGTTATCCATTACCAGGCTGTATGTCAAAAATAAGAATAAACATTTACCCACGATGAAATACCTGAAGGCTACCAAGAAACCATTAGGGCCCCAACATACTAATGGAGAAGTAACAGCAACAGTCGCGTGCGTGGTGGGTATTATCTGTTAAATAGCAAACACCGATCAAGCCGGCTCTAATCAAAACGAAAGAGCCTTGGGCCTTTCGCTTGCGTCTTCCTTGGTACAGCTTCGGTTCTTGATTGGACTTTTATCCTCCAATTTCCTGCCTCTTATGTTCGTACCAACAAGTACAGATGTCTCATCAGAACCATGTTGACCACCAAGGACATTTTCATTCCATCACCCTAAGCATAGCATACTTGACAGCATCAACACTTGAGGCATAACACTTTCCGCCGCACTGACGCTTAAGTTATCTGCGACATTCGTCATGTTCCCATTCACAAGGGGCAAAATTACGTTTTTCCCGCACGGTCCCTCAACTTCTCTGCGACAGTGCTCATATTCACACCCACAGGAGGTGTTAAATACCTTTTCCCCGCTCTAACCCTTAATCTCTCCACGAAATCCATCATATTCACACCCATAAGAGGTATAAAACATGTCTCTCCCTTACTTCCTCTCAGTCTTTCTGCCACAGAGGTCACACAACACCCACAAGGATTGCCTGGCCGCAACACGAAAGTTATACGGTCTCACAGTGCAAGTTCTATCAATCCTGAATCATACGTTCCACCCTCATGAGAACAACGCATCGTGCTTTGCAACCGCTTCAAGTGGCATGAGCGACACCTTCGACACTTGGGCTCTGTAGCATTGTTTCCCGCAGCTTCAGCCCCACTTCAGCCTTCGGCTGTCAACACCGAGATTCTGTGGTCACACATCACAGTTCTCTCGCCCTTAAGACCACATTCCACCTCCCTGCCTCCGGACTTCCATTCAACACATGACCAAACTATTGACCTAATTCTGGCGCTTGTCATCCGGATCGCCAGTCATAACGCTTTTAACATGACGAGGGCCAATGATCCAGTGTGCGAAGTGACTCGAGATGAAGACGGGAGTATTGCACAAGATGTCCGCAAGCTGCGGTCGGCCACAAAGCTAAAAGCTGGTCCTAAAGCCATATCAAAAACTAGCGCTACCGAGACCGGCGAGCCCAGTGACGACCTGTAGTTAGGACGCGTAAGCTGCGGTCAGTCATAGAGTCAAAAGCTAGTCCTGAAGATACATCAAAACCCGACGCTATCAAGACCAGCGAGCCAATCAAACCTCTACTAACAGCAACAAACACGGGAAAGTCTACCAAAAGATGCAACCAATGCAAAATACTTTTCCCAGAGTCAGCATTCGTTTTCAAGAGAAAGAAAAAGGAATGGAGGCCTCGGCGTTATGTGCAAAAATTATCGCGCTACGGCCGAGAAAAGAATTTTTTTGGCAAACAGGTCAATTTTGTCAACGGTCGGGCTTGCTGTACGCAATGTCACGAGGACAATCAGAATTCCGGATCGGAAGGGGAAGAAGAAAGAAGGACGGCAACAACCTCGTGTCGTTTTCCAGCGCCTACACATTATGCCGAAGTCATCATACTACGCAACCGAGCCTAGAACTGCGGGAGAGACATCCAAAAAATACGAGCAGACTTACAAAAGCATCTAAGGCATCTTCTCTCGAGCCCCAGGTGTCCAAGAAGGCTCCAACAACACTACGCTCGATAGATGCCACACTCGAAGAGACTGAGAGAAGGAAGGAATGTACGAGAGCCCAGCAATTCATATCCATTTGCACCTGCCAGATCTACCCTCTATAGCCAATCTACTCTAGCCCCAGGAGCAAAGGCACGGTCGTCCAGCACAAAACTTGCGTCTGCTCGAAAGGTACTCGTGCATATCAGTCTGAACCAGTTGATTCCACTTCGAAAAGCCAAAAAACTTTGAGTTAGGAGCTATCGAATTATGCCAAAAGCAACTCAAATGGAAAACCGAAGGCAATTGGAGGAACTCAAATACAAGAGCTTTCGATCAGCAAGGTTCGAAAGATCTTCCCAGATCTAAGCTCCAGCTCCATTGTGACGCTCCCTAACCATTACGGCAATAACTCGCAATACGTCATTAAATCTGTTTTCGATCACACGGTCCCTGCTCAGCTGAGAAACGCTGATTAGACTGCCTGGATCGTCCTCTTGTCGCCTGCTAATACCTTCAAAGGTATCGATCAGCCCTTCTCATAGCTTCAGATAAGTTTCCACAGTATGAAGCAAAAGTGATGACTTCTCATAATCGTTTGGGAATCATAGATAGACATGAGTTGGTTCGAAAGTGAGAATTATTTCATGTGTGGCGGAAACTTCGGATGTTCCTCTTCATTGGCAATTCTGTCGGAGGCGACCCAGAATCTATCATTACATGTAGCTAGATCTCTAAATAATGATAGCATGCCATGTAGTATTCTGTTGAAACCCATCCCCTAACCAAAATCAGCTCTTAAGAGGCTGAGATCGTATTCTTCAAAACGAGTTGAGTTATCTGTGACATCTGGCTGTAGCTTAAGATCGGAATCGCGTAAGTACAGAGACCTAAAAAAATTCAATACATTTGAATGTTACTCAAGTTCATACCAGCGTTGCACCTCATGCGTGAACGAGTTGTGCTATTAAAGGTAGATTGTATAATATACAAGCCAAGTGACGATGACCGTCGCCTGCTCAAAGGGCGCAGACCGTAACAACGCGGAAATGAATCACTGCTATGAAATCTTTTTCGGCAATAGATTCCTTTACAGTTACACCGAGTTCGCTCGAGGTCGAATGCTTTTTTTTAACTGTTTGCCTCCAAGAACCTATCGTCCGGCATTCCGTCTTTCTACACCAAGTCTACAAGCATCTCCAGAGCCCTAAACTCGGCCTCTTGTCATCGACAGCTAGCGTGCGAAGAAGCATGGGAGCCCATGCAATAGGTCGGACGTCTAAAAACGATATACCATGAGTGCAGATGCCGTGAACACCAAAGGACAAGCCACGGTCACAAGGATCGGATAGGCCTTGAGCAACGATGAGTCTAAAACGAATTGTTTCCGGAGACAATGCAACAAGTCAAAAATCCTCACCGGGAAACATCGTAAGGCTACTCTCGCTATGCCAACGGCTAAAAATGTGCAGTATCTATGGCACCAGCCTATCAACCGGGCGGGTCTGCCACTAATCGAGCTCCCGGGAGGTCATTCCCGCAAGGAGGCCTTGCGAGCCTATAACGTGGGGGAAAACTTGGATGTGGGTCATTTCACATAGTTTTGCAACGCATATGTTATCGGGGCGCTACCTCTACAAATCTGCATCGAGCTAAATCGATTCGCAGCTCCGATGTCGGTATGGAAATCTTCATGATCAATGCCGCATACCAGGTGACTTTGTCTGTTTGTTATACGGTACATATTCATTTGTTCATACTTGAAGTGTCGCTGACTTTAGTAGGTAGGCCCATGGAGGACAAAGCTTTCTTATCGAGCAGAAGCATCCTGTCTGCGACGGCATCTGCGTCTTCCCTAATTCCCACGTATCCACAGAATCACACAGTTTCGCGACAGTAGGGGAAGCCGATACAGGCATACGGCCAAGTGCTAATCATGGTATTTGCGCAGGGACTCGAAACGGTAAATATCTTGACTTCAACGTAAATGCTACTCACGCTTCTTCAAAACTGTTCACTTTCCCGCACCATAAGCCCTAACAACGAAATGTTCGTCACACAACAAGATCCCCGACAGACCTGATACGCCGCAGAACTTCCCATATCATTGAACCTATTGGCTCTTCTTGAGTTTCTGGGGCAGTGTTTCTTCACGCATCATTCCCAAGAATCGCACGACTTGCCGCTCGTGGTTCTGCAAATCTGCCACTTTCTGCACTCATAATCCCATATATTTTCTGATTTTTCGGCTTGACTTTTCTCTAGTCAGCTCATTCCGAGGCTTGCTCAAATTGTTCTCCAATGACTCTGTATTCAACGTATATATAGAACAGTATGTCACACGCAAAAGAAAATGTTCATGATTGACCAATTTAGTGTCCAAATGTCGAGTCCACCGAAGTACAGTCTGCACAGCAATTCTCTGCAGCTGGGACCGTGGTCCATCCGCATCCCCCTCCCGCGGACGTACAATAGTTAAAACCGTTACATACGCATGGAAAACCGGAGTCGATGGGGGTTTTTCTATGTCAGAGAAGAAATTAAAATCAGTCTTGTTCAATTGCATGCGGTTAAGTGGTGAGAAATGTAGGGCGAAGGAACTTACGCTGAACTGCACGAGAACGTGGGCGAAGCGTTAGTAGCGGACGGCTTGGCTGTTATAGTTGGAGTAGTGGTAATCTTCTTCAATGTCCCGGCAGTTATCGTTGGTGTTTTTGGAGTTGTTGCTGGGGTGGCGGCACTAGTTCCTTCGTTGATAGAATTGGCTGCAAATTCCGAGGCGACTACCGCAGAGACAGAGGCGAAGGCACAGTATCAGAGACTGTGCTGTAAAGGGCCACCGTCTCGAAGATATAGCTGACGCTGCTGCCTGGATTCGTGGTTTTCTTTGTTGTGCCTGTTGCACTACACCCTTTGATGGTGGAGTAGCACGTCGTGCTGCAGGGTTGAGAGGCGGCAGTACTGCCGCCAGTAGATGCAGGGCAGATGACACTGCAGTCCGAGGCCGTCTTGGTATGTGTGCAGCTAGTTTCGGAGGTTTAAGCGGTCTTATCTATCTTATCTATCGGTTGGGCTTGCGTCACCGCTGCCGCCGCCGCTTCCCCCCCACCACTACCGCCACCGCCACCTAAGCCTCCAAGGGGGGGCAATGTCGGTAAGAGCGGCTCTGGAGCTCCTCCGGCAACGCTGGGAATGTGCCAGCCGAGCCCACCAGGTCCGATGACAACAGGCACAGTCTGTCCGCCGGGAGCCACGATGTTTGTTGTCAACGTCGATTTCAATGATGCGTATTGGCAGTAAGTTGTTGGTGTGAAGGTTTCGGTGAATTTCGAGGTTCCAATGATCAAGAATGACGGTAGGACTAGGCTCTTGATCGGTCGTGCCCTTGACAGTCGTAACAGTTTTAATTGAAACAGGGCCTATGGTTGTGACGGTTCGGCTGGACGAGCCTGCACAAACTCCGTATAGAGTTCCTCCTTGGGTAAATGTATTGATGCCTGCAACGATAGATCCGCCGCAGGTACAATACGCATTAGAGCCTGGGGCGATTGTGCCGCTGAGTGTGGTTCTTTTACGAGAGAAAGCAATTAGTAGGAGGCGCTGCACCCTCGAGGCAGCGACGAACCACACTTACGTAACGTACGAACAATCCGATAAGAAACCAAGAGGCGACTGCGTAGTAGTAACCGGCTCAGGGCTCGGAGATCGAGCTCCAAGAATTAGAGAAAGAGGTAGAGTAATTAGAGTGGTAGGGTCGTTATCCGCGAATATCTAAAGGTATGGTGTCTCGTTTACCATTGGGAGAGTCGGATGGAGGTTTGCTGGGAGCTTTGGGCCCAAAGTTTTCAATGGGCTGGGCAAGGCCTACTACCTACGTGTTCTTGCTGAGCAGTGATACCATGGCGTAGTACATCCAGCTTTTTGCGTTCTTCTGCAAGTTGGCAGCATTACGAGATACTTGTAAAATGACACCGTTCACTCCGTGCTCTGTGTCTCCGGTTGCCAGGACGCAGTGAGTCACTTCGTGTAGTAGTACTGCACCGGTTCAAGTAAGTGTATCCAGCGAAGTGCCAATGGTCTGCTCGGATAATGGGATGATTCCCTGTACTGGTACTGTGAATGCATCGGGGCAGAGAATAATGTGTTTGCCACCGATTGCGGAAACACCTTCTGCTTTTTTTCCATCCGGAGTTTGACAGATGTTGGTCCTCTGGTCCGTCTTCGTTCCATCCAATTACAAGGGGCCTTCGGCGGGATTGAAGCGGCCTTCTTCGGAATGCCATCGGCCACCGTTGGAAAGAGTTTCACCCTCTTTATCACCCTCCTGATAAGCTGTCACCTATTCGAAGGCTGAGCCGTCACAATAAAGCCCGAGAGCTATTGGCTGAGCGGCAAAAGCCGCCTGAAGTTTGCCATAACTGAGATTTATAACTTGGCCCTCATTCTTAACATTAAAATATGATTCCAGTGTGGCCTTTCCGAGATCGGTGCTTGGGCTTCCACCTTCGAGACTGGCGATCGCAGCGTTCACTAGAGCGTTGTAGTCGTCGCCAGCATTGTTGACCTGGTCGACCACGGAATCGCAGCTGGAATCGACCCATGGAAATTGAGCTTTGGCATTGAAGTTTGCGTCAGCGCAAGGGTTGAAAATACCAAGAATGAAAAAGGGGATCGAGAGAACTTGTAAGAAAGAAGGGGGGTGAGAGAGGAGAACTACGGTTGGAGAATGCTGATGAGGATAGAAAACCACATTGCTGCGTGGAATAAGGCCATACTTTATAGAGGTGTGAGGTAAGCGTAGAGAGAAAACAGATTGAGAGGACCATTGGGACTGACGTCGTCCTTGTTGGAATAGCAATTTAGGAATATATTGCGAGATAGAAATGGTATTGCGGCACGACTGTGAAGTTCGAGGAGGGTGGCCACAAAAAACTCACAACCAGTGTACCCAATGCCACACGAATTTCCTCGTTACAGAAATGCCACCTCCGCAGTCTGATGCGAATAGCATTTTGAATACGTGAACTGAGTCATGGAACAGCAAAGTTGGAGGACTAGGCCCGAATCGACTTACGGGCAGTATCCACCCCAACGCACACTGCCTCACCACCTTGTAACAGGAGTACGCGCCGTCAGCTGTAAGTTCTTTTGCACAATGCTGAAGGAGGTGAACCTGAGATAAATTACAAGCACTGCCTAACTTCCTTGTAACAGGGTCGACAGCTATCAGCTGTGGATTTTTTAACTCAGAGCGAGGGTCGACTTCGTATCTGATTCGTTGTTCTGTCAACAAATATTATTTTGTTCCTCTCGTGTGGTAGTATGTGGTAGTTCCTTAAGCGCAGGATTACACTCCCACTTCTGGAGATGAGTAGGGTAGCTGTGCCTCCGTTTTCCGGTGGGCGCGATGCGCGACGTGGACCACACGTCGCAGAATGATGGGGAAGTGACTATGCCGTCAAGGGTGGGGCAGACGCAGACCCTAATGTTGTGGGTATAGGGAAGTCTAAACCTAAGCAAGAAGCAGTTGACGAAAGACGGTCTGGTACGACATAGGTCTCGGCAAAGAACATCAAACATGGTCCAGGTAGAGATCAACAAGAGCCCAGGGGGAGAGAGTGTCTAATTTCTAAATCAAAATGTGGTTGCCGACTGCTGAAGAGGGTGTGCAAGAGTCTCTGAACTGCGCTTCACGATAGGTAGGGGATCCTGCAGGCTTGTTCGTGCGACGTGAACATGAAGATGATGTCGGCTGGTCGAAGCCCCTTCGGCCCCTAGAGCTTTCGCGGGAAATAGTGGAAGCGCGAGCCTTCGGGTACAAATCCTGCCGCCTAGATAACCGCTCCCGGGGCAAGCTTAGGTAGGCGACGTTTTAGCTTGGGGCGTCATTTTACATCCAATCTGCAAGTCTGTCCTACATTGAATCTTCTCGAAATGATATGTTTGGTAAAAAGCTGGAATTCCACGAAACGATATTCCTTCCGGAGGGAATGATCGGATTCAAGTCAATCATCCTCGAGTCTGGAGAGGGATCCGAGATGAGGGGATTGCTGCGCTACTATTGCGCGATCGACCAGTGATTATTTATCAGCTCGTGGCACAGGTTTCATCCCTGCCCCATCTTACGTTGGTATGGAATCGAACTCTGATGTCTCAGGCCACCTCCTACATGCAATTTGTATCAGAACACAATTCGTGACTGGTTTCAGGTGCCTTGATTACTTTATTTCTGGAATTGCGGCCTTTTCAGTTTTCAGTCTAATCCTGAAAGGACCTATTGGAATCCTCTGCAGTCGCAACCGACGCACCATTGCCTTCTGTCTCATTCTTCCCTTCAAATCCACGGCAAAATTACAGCAAACCATAATATGCAGCGAGGCTCTACCATTCTTCAATACTTGACCTTCCGACCCACCGCCTCTTTCAATAACCCCACCACATCAGATGGCAAATTGTAGAATTCCGCCCTGAAATATGTCAGCCAGACACAGGGCTGAAGTCAGCTTGACTGGGGTACTAGGATCGAGTCCGAGGAGATCGTGGATTTGCTGATCAGTAAGGACTTACGAAATATCAAACATGTTAACAGCACTAATGCCACACAAAAACACAGCCTGGATAAGTCATGCGGAACTGCAAAATTTCATGGCGCAAAAATACCGACCATTTTTGAACGCCCTCGAGCCCCTGCTTTTTCATGACAGCTGTTCCGACCCTATGCCAACTCCCTAGATCATGCAATTACCCCCCGGTATGCCGGGCTTGAGCTCGGCGCTGTAAGCTCACTATATAAACTCTCTTTTACCCCCGAGCCCGATGCGGATGTCAAGACTGGACTTGGAATCGAGACGCAATTGTGTCGGAGTTTCTTTAATGAAGCCGCACGAGGAATAAGTGATGATGACCTCTTTCTAGGATTGGACACTGTTTGGCAGGAGGAATACTACATAATTCCGCCATCGTTTCTTTCGTCAGCTACACCCGACTCACCTATTGAAGTAGGGCAGGATCGTGAGACTAAAGAAAGGACCCTTCTTTTGAGTACAGAATGGGCGAGCCAGGATGGCGAAAGGGCGATTCTTGACAGTGGCAGAATAGAAGAATCGCCCAGCAGTAGAGAATTTACCACGGGAGATTATTTTGCAAGGAATCTATTGCAGAAGGCTAGTGGGTACACGAAGCATCACGTGACTTTTGAAATTGTTTTGGAGGCCAATGTCAAGTGGCTGGACGAGTAGGAGAAATGGTCAACATATGTGGCGAGGCTCTTGGCTGAGAAAGACCAGAAGAGACGGTAAATGACACGGGATAGGGAATGAATAGCGAGTTTAGAATTCATTAAGAGCCTGATGGCTCCTGGTGACCGAAAGCAGACGCAATACCAATCCAATCCTTCGTGGTACTACCACACTGCATTATTGGATCCGGTACATAATCCGTGTTTAGTCTGAATCCGAAATCGCTCTGCGAAGCGCGAATCTTCTTCAAAGAAGCCACTGGGAATTATTGGCTCTCGATCATTGTCTGAAGAGGATTGATCAGCGCCTACATGCACGATGGCCACCTTACAAAGTGTAATATGGGTACGAAAGTGCATAGCTGCCACCGCCACCATTTAGCCTGAGAGAATCATGATACGAAAAGGTCTGAAGTAGTCCTCCGGCTCAACCTTTGCTATCATGGCCTCTGGATAATAGCCATATGACTGTCGGAGACCGGAGAGCAATTGGAGGTGTTTTCATAGTCAATATACCCGTCTACAATAGATCAAGTGTGAGTTAAGACATAGACACAGAAAGGAGTTTTCTGGCAGACCGCAAACATGGACTGCCTTTGAACGGGGAATAAGCTAAAGGCCCCGAATATGGATTACTTGTATAAAAAAGCTGATATGCTTAACTAAACAACATCTGGGAATAATCTGTTATAGATTTATATATATAGTAGCGGTTAACAGCCAAATTGAATCCTGCCTGTGTATTATCCTGTATGTATAGTTCTGCCTGGGTATCCTGTGTATGATCTTGCCTATGTACTATTCTGCCTGTGTACTATTCTGCCTGTGTACGATTCTGCCTGTTTATCATCCTGTCTGTGTATTAAATGAAACTTTCGTGTATAGGTGTCTCCGAAAAGAAGACCGTTCGGGAAAGATCCATCAATCCTTCCAAGGGCGTACCGTCAAAGCGCCAACAGGATCAAAAACCCCGCCCGCACCATCAACACTAATAGAAGTAACAGTACTCGCATCCCTTGGATCAGTCGCATACCAACCGAGCATGGAGTTCAAAGTCAAATACACAGCTTCATTAGTAAGATGCTTGACAATACCATGCGCCGGATTATTGAACGAATGCACGCTCATGGAACAATTAACGCCAGGTACCCTCAGGTTCTTATAAGGGTCTGGGTCGATGTCAGAGGTTTTGTACAAGTCCAATTTGTCATCGAAATACTGTATAGTGGTGGCGAAGGTGGTTTGTACTGCGAATCGTTTGATGGACATGGATTGGCAAACGATGATGGAGAGCTTAATGTTGGTTTCGGATATCCAGAGGTGATATTCTTCGTTGCCCCAGGGGCAATAGGGATAGAAGGGAGAGCTGTCACGATTTAGTCAGTCTCAGTTTGTTTTTGAGGTGGGAGGGTATACGGACTCGAGTGTGCTGTTTCCGCCTGGCAAGGTATAATTGTTGGCTTGCAATTGCGATGATAGGATATTGCCGGTCAGCGTAATACGAGGAGGCGCCGCGGAAACGATTGTAGCATGGTATACTAGTAGAGAAACACCTGAAGCGATGATGTCCATGAGATGCATGACGATTTTCTCAAAAGAATTTCGAAAGGGTTCACAGCAAGTTAATACGGAGGCACCTCCGGCGCAATGACATACAACAGAGCATTCTCAAATTTGGATGTCATCTCCGGTCCCAGCAGCGCGTTTGAAGTTCTCTAAAACGCTTAAGCGCAAGTGATACATGGCAGGCTTCACGCGAGAAGCGACAGGTCAAAGGATTCCGATTAATCTCGCAGAGTACATTAGCATTGACAGGGGCGAGGTTTCAGATCCGGTTTACCTTGCAAATCTCTTTCAATGAAAAAATCGATTAATTCAATAATCGATTATATGGCGATTATAATCGATTAATTCAATGTGAAATAATCACGCTACTGAATGCAGAGCTCCTATTGGTCCAAATATCTCAGGGTCTTGGTGTTTTAGCGCTGCTGCACCACCCTATCGCTGCCCACTCGTTATTCAGTCTCCTCTTGCTCCGTCTCCATCCTCGCCTCCATTATAGCAAGCACCTCTTCTTCCTACTCAATAAGCTCGTTATCGGATAGCTTATCGAGCCCCCATTGCCGCTGCTTTGCTACCCTATCCAACGCCTTCTGATTCATGTATATATAGATACTCTCATTGCTCCGCTCCACCCCTGTACTTGCTCTGAACTTGTCAATAATGTAGTTCATAGCGGAGAAGGCCCGTTCGCATAGTACTGAGTTGCAAGGCGTTGAAAAAATCCGTACCGCAAAGCCAGCAAGGATAGGAGAACTCGGCCTCAGGTATTGCCAGAAGGTCTTAGGCGACTCTACAAGACGTGGCTCCCATAGGATCGACGCAGACATCCTATTAAAAGCTCCTTCCTTCTGTTAAAACGCGAGATAATCCTGTAAGACATCTACCCACGTCTCATCGTTCACCGCAAGGTGGCGCCTTATAAAATCGTGTACCTTAGTCTGAATCGCTGGGGTAAGTACTGCTGGCGTATTTGCTGGATCAAGCGCATAAGCCACCCAATGAATATCGGTCGTCTGTTAGTGGTAAAGCTCTGCGAAGATACCAGTTGGAGATACTATTAGCTGGAGATGAGGGTGTCTTCCACTCTCATATAATTGCGTTAGAGAACTCTACATATTCAGCCATCTCTTAGTGACGTGGCCCAGATGGGAGCCGTCGGATTCGGACGATTTCTGGGCCTCGTGTAATGGCCTGAGTATCTCTTCTAAGTCTTCGACGTAGTTCCAGAAGTCGCGTTGAACAAGGAGGTGAGTAAGCGACTGTTTTTTGAAATTGCGGAGGTTTGCTCGTGGATCGCTGGCATATAATCTGAGGGCGTCTCTAGACCGTTGTAGGCTATGCAATAGACCGTACTGAGTTCCCCATCGGGTAATCACAGATAGAATAAGTGCTAATTACTTGCCATCATATTGATAAGCTTGCTAGTAGCGAAGCATCCCTAGCTGGAGACGCGAGTATAAGAAGGCTGCAATAACAGCCTGTGCACTCTTGAGGATATTTGTATAGTAGGGAAGCTCAAGGATTTTCTTAATTAGTAGCTGAATTCCGTGTGAGTCGCATAGGATGAAGAATGTATGTAAAAACCCAGGATCTGCAGCCATAAGGTGATGGAGACGTCTTATAGTTAAGCAGGTATCAGTAGCAAGGCTATTAACTCTTGCTAAATCGCCGTTGCAAGCATCGATAATTTCAGGTATAATCAACGTCTTTATGAATTCGGCTGATTGGCTGTTATCCTGAGTATGGAAATTTCTGAGAAATATAGCTCCATGGGCAGGCAGATTGACTAAAAGGTTGGCTATTCGGCGACGTGCCTTATCGTCTGATTCGTCGCAGGTAAAGTTCATCTATTAGCAATCTGACAGTAGTGTTTTGACCTTTGCTTGACATTCTGTATAGCAGGCTGGAAGTAGCTCGCTAGCAACCTTATGGCGGTCAGGGATCTTATATGCAGTGTTCAGATTATGGGCGAAATCCCACATATAAGGCTTCTTGAATTTGTCAAATGTTCTGAATGGCAGGCCTCCAGCAAAGAGTGCTAAGGCTAGCTTTTTATCTAGTCGTACTTGTTCTCCAGGGCCGATTCGATGCGTATAAGACTCAATTGGCCCCGCTGGCAAGCCACCGTTCTTCTCATGAGATCGGTGGATAGCGTACTCAGTACACTTTTTCAAATAGGCGTCCATTTTTCCCGCCTGCCCTGCAAACTGTCGTCTGCAATAGTTACACTTAACTTGGTCTTGCTTATATAAGCCCTGGCCGACTTTTTCATAGTGCGCCCATACTAATGACTTGTCTCGTGGCATTGCTGGAGAAGTAGGCAGGTAGGAAGGCAGGTAGAGAGGCATGTAGGAAGGCAGGTAGAGAGGCAGGTAGGAAGGCAGGTAGAGAGGCAGGAAGGGAGGTAGGTAGATCGGCAGGTAGGAAGGCAGGTAGAGAGGCAGGTAGGAAGGCAGGTAGAGAGGCAGGAAGGGAGGTAGGTAGATGGGCAGGTATGTAAATATGGGAGATCTAAGCAGGTGTCAGTGGCAGTAATATAGGGCAGTGGAGTTCATACAGCGACGGCGGCGATGCGTACAGACGACAGCGGCAATATGTATAGGCGACAGCGAGCCTGCATAGAAAATATAGGTAAGGGGTAGTGATTAAAATCGATTAAAATCGATTTTTTCCCACTCCTAACAATGACAACTAAGCCGTGGCGCTGGATGTTCTTATTGGAAATGCAAAATAGCAAGCCAATTACGTTATTGGCGACGTTTAGTGGCGATGCTGGCGGTAATAGGGGTGCTACACGCCGTCCACCATGACTTGGCCTGCCTTGAGCCCCCGAATGATAATACTGGCTAATAGTGAGTCAGGAGCGCTCTTCAAACATGCGTGATGGCTCCGCCACGAATTGAGAACATGGAGACAAACAGGAACGAAATTAAGAACCGCACAAAGAGCCAGTGATTCCCGGTCTTATGGCCAGGATACGTTGAGAACGACTATATCATATCGTTCACAGTCAATACAAAAGTGGTAATATCCCAGACATAGGTACAAATACGTGACAGGAAAGAACATCTTGATCAAAGTCATTGTCTTAAGGGCGAATCATCACAGTACCAATGTGCTCCATCTCCCTGGTCTCCCTACTCTTGTAAAGCAAAGCAAAAGCGCTCGCATCGTTTTCATAAGTTCCACGCGGTGCACCATACATAGCAAGCAAAGCCTGATACCCATCGTCATACGAGAGATCCGGATTTGACGCCGATATTATCTTGATGGAACAATCCTCGCCCGGTCTTCTCTGGCTAACAAAAGGGTCTGGGTGTATGAGATTGTCACCATGACTAGCTAGTATAGGTATGCCGAGAAGCTGACGGACGCTCACCAAGGTGTTGTACCAGGCGGGATAGTCGATGATGAGGCTTCGGCAGATGAAGATATCAAGGCTGAGGCCTGTGCCTTCTATCTGTCTGATGGCAGTGCTGCAAGGGAGGCTGGGATTGGCGCCGATTGTGTTGTTCATTGCCTTTTGTCTCAAGGGGAGGAGGCGCTGCGGATATCGTAAAAGCGTAGCGGATTAGTACCAACGCAAACACTATAGCGGGCAGCATCGTTATCTCCTCATCACTCAGAAACGTATCGAGCGCTTGACGAGCATTGTATAGAAGCAAGACCAGAATTGATATTCCGTGTCCCTGGTATGACATGCGCCACAAGAAGCGCATGATACGTGCATCTGGACTGCCAGGCGTAATCGATTGCCGCCAGGCGACAGGCGAAAGGTGACAGAGTAAAAGACACTTCGTGCAAGTTGAACATACATAATTCCTGTTTTGCTCGTGTGTGTTTGAAGGTATCGTATCCAACTTTTCTGGAGTAGAAGAAAATGCAAATTGATTTCGGGGCAAACCCCCCTGACAGTCCCCTTTAAAGATCCGACGTATCTCACTATATCTTTGCGGTATTTCTGCTGTCATCCATCACAAAAAAAACAGCACCCTGAGCTTCGAATAAGATTGCTTGCTAGATTCCACGCTCAAAGATCGCAATTAAATTTACATATAAGATATAGCCGGAGCTCGCGGTCGTGCATCTTAAGCTTTTAAGGGAACGTAACTTGAACAAGATTGTGGTCTATTGCCCAAGATTCGAAGAAATTTTTGTGTATATTGGCGCGCTTCGAAGCCAATGAAGTAGAAGGTTAGATCTGCCGGCTTCAAAGACAGCACAGCGTCATGTCAATATTAAACTCTCATGTCCATATCATAAAAATCCTGAATTTTAAATATTTATTGACTTAAGCCAATTTGCTCATTCGCCACTAAGGACTGGTTGTGAGTAATACCCTTTCCGAATGTACCGGATTCCGTACTAATTCCCGACATAGCTGTAGTGTAGTGGTAAGTACTAATACTTGGCGTAATGCGATTGCGCGTATTGAACTCTTCTCAGGTTATCACATTCGGTTCTGATCGCTCTCAGACCTCCGAATAAGTGAGTTACCATACAGCGATGTATTATAGTAGCTGTACTAACTATACCAGCCCCGGTTCGACTCGTAAGTACTCTCTATGCCTCTGGCCATGAGCCATTACTCACCCTCTGTTCCAGCGGGCAGGACCTGTTACAATGCCATTTTTTGCTCCTTTTTGTCCTGGTTTGAGATTCCGCGAGAGAAGATAAAGCTGGGTGCTGATTTGAACATGGCGGGATATAGATTTGACATAGTGGGGCGTGGATTTTGATACTTTCGGAACTAGAATTAGCGTCTTGGCAGTGTTCTGGCTCAGAAATTGGTATTCCATCTCAAAGGCACCATGATGGTTGGGATCCGGTTGGGCTCACACCTTAATTTTCTGACCTCTGTGAGTATTCTGAGCATACTCCTGGCAAACAGCTATCTAGCCAATCGCTAAAGCTACAAGCAGCAAGACCACAAGTCGCTAACCTGGGTATCATGCACTCATTATCGCACATTCATCATGATACATAACAGTCCGCTATTGGCGTCGCTGTTGCCCAAAACCACCTTGCCCAAAATTTCCATCACCAAAAGCTCCAAATGGTAAACCCTCTTGGCTGAAGGGCAGAGGGAAGCCTGGTGGCGGAGCGTTCACGAAGCCAGGAGGGTGCATACCACGACCGTTAGTTGACACACCAAATTGGTTGGGATTGTTATTAGCAAATAGGCCTGGTGGGAATGCATTCTGACCGCGAGAGGGAACTTGGAAGCCAGGAGGTGGAACCATAGTTTGGCGCTGAGGCTGAATGTGCTGAGCATAGCCCGGAGGCATTTGTTCAAGCCCTGGAGGCCGCTGTATTCCTGGTGGGAAACCTGAACCCTGAGGCGCACCTACTGGTGATGGGCGTTGTGTCTTGCTGGCATCAAAGAACCCTGGGGGAGGACCTCTTCTCTCTGCGCCAGGATTCAATTTGTCCCGAGTATGTCCATCATCGTAGAAGCCAGGCGGCGGACCCACGGAAGATGTTGGTTGAGGTGTTTCATTGGGCGATATCATGAGGTTGGAGAATGGCAATAAGCCGGGTGTGGTATCTTGGCCAGCTCGACGTCCATTGGGGTTAGGCTCTCTGAGGTCGTGACGACCCTGCTGTGGTTGCTGCATGAGCTTCAACAGGAACTCGCTATCTCTGGTCTGTGGCACAGCATTTCCTTGTGGTGAGCCAGTTTTAAGCAGACTGAATAGGTCATTCTGCTCCCTACCCTGAGGTGATTGAACTGGAGGAGATGCTGGTGGACCTCGCTGAGTTAGGGCACGAGGGGGTGTAATAGGTGTTCCATTCTGTGGTTGCTGCTGGCCTAGCAAGTTTAAGATGCGTTGGAAGCCCTCCTTGTCCTCGTTGGAAGAATCTTGGGGCGGTGCGAACAGTCCCATGGACGGTATAGACGGCTGTTCTTGAGGAGGTTCTGGATCTGGTCTGGGATTGAAGAATCCCGTAAATTTGGATGGCTTTGATGGCTTGGCTCCTGTGTTCGCTATCATCGGAGGCGCGCCGTTCTCTGCATTGTCTATAACTTCCTTGCTCTTCTTGGGTCCAGTCCATAAACCAAAGAAGCCGTCATCAAAACTTGAGTCAATGACCAATGGCGTATCAACCTTGCCTCTACCTGCACCTGCCACACCTCCTGATGCAATCGGCTGATGATTGGATCGTTGCTCCGTTGGCGGTAATGGCGTATCTTGTGTAGCAGTACTACCTGTCTTCATCTGTTTCTTCCACCGCTCAAAATCTTCTGATGTTTTGACATGCGACTGCTCTTCCGGTTCAGGTGCATCCATCCATTCAGGATCCATCTCCACTTTCATTCCCCCTCGATTCCAATCTCTGTCTTGTCCACGCGTACCCCTCCTCTCCCTATCCCAAGGTCTCGTGTTTCCTGAGTCTTCATGTCCACCCTCTTCCTTGTGACCTTCATCCTTATACCAAGATGGCTCGTTGCGGCCTCTTCCAAGACCACCACGCCGTGCGCCATTCTCACCTTCAGCATCTCGATCTCCGTCCCGTCGATGGTTATCAAACCCTCTCTGCATTCTGGGTTCACGTCCACCTTCTCTATCACGGTCGTAGTCTCGATCCCCATTCCTTCGATACAGACGCTCTCCTTCCTCTTGACCTGGAGTCCTCGCTTGTCGAACATTTGACCAGAGGTCGCTATCATCTTTCACGCTCCGCCTATTCTGAGTGTTTGCTGGCCTTGGTTCACGGCCCTTGTCTCCGTCTCGCTCGGGTCTCTGCCCATCTCTTGAGTATCTATCTCTAAAGTTTGTACGATCGTTCTTGGTGCCAGCGTCTTCGTGGTTGGTGAAGCTTGATCGTTGTGGAGTGTCAAACGTCTTGTTTCCATTGCCCCTGCCGGCAGCCGAAGCAAACGCTGTCTTTGGAGGTCCGAGCACAATCTCTTCAGGGACTTCAAGAGCATCGAGTCAGCATAATTCGAAGGCAAGATCTTACAATCAACAGACCATTTGTTGATTTAGCCCTCGCTTCGAATAATGGCCTCCGTGTGGTCGTAGCATCATTGGCGAAGGCCTCTTCGCTCTTCCCTTTATTGGCAGTCCTTCTCTGGTTCTGATTCTGGGCCTGGTTTTGGTCGGGAATTGGCCTTGAATAAGCATTAGTCTAGGGCTCTTCCCGATGACGACAACCTGCACATACCCCATCCATTCCTCGACTGGGGGCAAACTCGCAGGTTTGCATACCAATGGCGATTCGCGCAGTCTCAGTAGCTCTTCAGCAGTGTAGGGTTTGGCCATCGTATGCCTGGTTGGGTAAGGAAATATTGAATAATCTCATGGATGTTAAGAGATAGAGGTGGCGTCGTGAATATTCACTTTGTAGCTTCAAGAAAGCGGTGTTGAGATGGAATTGGCGAGTAGAGTGCGGCGACCACCAGCGAAAAGCCTTGGGAGATTCACAATAGCATTAGCTAACACAGAATGGCATGTATTTCACCACAATTTAAGTAGATGGTGTTAAGACATGGAAGCTGTTGTGTGGGGTAGGAGGTAGTGTTTGCGGGCCACAAAGAAGGCGTGTGGTTCTAGGCTGGGAGGATCTCAATTCTATGTTCAGAACACTTGGTAAAGTTGAGGAAATACTGTAGTGGAGAGTAAAGAGATATGTCGGTGGTCGTGTGCAAGATGTTGTGGGCTCTGTTGACTTGGAGGCAGCACTTGATTGAATGTTCATAGGGCTGACTTTGCGCTAATTTCTTAGCGCCATCTATCCAGCCCCTGCAGTGCAGTCTCTCGCTCCCAGTTTCAATCCAAAAGCATCACAGGAAGCACTGAATGGTCCGATTTCGGGGGCGTTACCCCGAGAAACAGTCTAATTGGAACTCAGCGGCCCATGTGTTGTGCAATTAATATCTGTAGCTGGAGCTACCAAAGGCGACTTCGTGGGTGCTCGCCCGGATTCTTTTGACACCTGCGAGCTAGTATTAGCTGCCCTTGAAGAAGCTGTGAATAGTGACGATTTTGCATTACTAATTCTAAATTATTTCAAGTTTAAATAGCATTCATTACTATCATTCATTAATATCACTCATTAATATCGTTCATTAATATCATTCATCAAAAGCATAGCATTCATCAAGATCATTCATTCTTCAATATATGCCTTCATTATAGTCCTTAGTCGCTTTCTCCTAATCCACCCAGGGAATGACATCTTCACACATATTTCCCAATCTGTTCAATCACCCTGATAACCCAAGACTTAATGTTCACACCCTTCCCCGTTGCCCACAGGTACACTGCTGAAAGTTCGAGGTAAACGTCGGATCACACGCTACCTCTCTGTAGTAAACGATCGGACTATCTGCAATCACCATGAGCATATCCATCTAACAAAACAATAAGAGAACAAGAAGCAAAGGCAAACTCACCCCAAGCCTTCCCATCACTTCCAGTAGGATCCGACATTCCGGCGCCTAGACCTCCAGTCATAATGTCAAAATGCACATTACACCCAGCTTGATCAGTAGCACTAGGGTCAAGGCTAGTGCACCATTTGCTACTACCATCAGAGGCATAGCACGAGTCAATGATGTTCAACGTCATCATCGAGCCTGAGCCAATGCCGTCACCGCCGGGCCCACCACCGTAGAAGTTTTGACCGCTCGACATCAGCTGGTAGCATGAACCGCAGCCTTTTCCGCAGTTTGGCTGACCGTTTGCGCCCATGAAGAAGTGTGCGTTGACGGCGCCGTTGTAGTAGCCGTTGCCGACGCCGGACCATTGCCAGGTCGCTGATGAATTGCAGTCGCATGCAGTGGCCGGGTCTGTGAAGACGTAGTTCTGTGGTGTGTTTAGCAGCAGTTCACTCGAGACGCAGTGGGATGGTTATCTTACTGATGTAGAAGCCACGCCTGTCCACCCGCTCAGCACAGGCGTGGTACTACAAGTGCCACTGGTAGCAGGCTGTGTCGCTCCCGTTGATGAGCCACCGCCACCACCTGTGCTGCCACCTTGACCTGAGGTGGCAGGAGTCGTATCTCCGCTGCTTGTAGTCCCACCTTGGCCTGACGTGGCTGGCGTAGTAGTACCGCCACCAGAGCCGGCATTTGGATTTGTCCCTTTTCCCGTTCCTGCATTCGGATCGGTACTGCCGGCACCAGATTGAGGGGTACCACCGCCTGTCGAAGCTACAGTACCGCCCGTTGGTGACTGGCCTGGTGCTTGACATTGCCATGATGGATCATTTGTCCAAGAGCCAGTAGCGGGGTCCTGGGTACGGCATTGCGAGTATGCTATAAAGTCTCAAGTTAATCCAGAAAGCATAAGAAGGGCGGGAGTAGAGGGCGCACTGCTGTCTTTGCATATACATGAGCCTGATGCACACGGCAGTGGTCCATTGATGCCTTGGCTGGGATAGTTGCAAGGGGACCATAATGCTACTGGTCCTTGTCGAGGCTGCAGTCTTGCTGCTGCTTGGACGTTTGTATATTGGGTACTCGCGAGGAGTAGAAGTAAGCCGATAGAGAGCATTTTGAGACAACACCTGCGTGCCTAACAGTGTTCCCGCTGATGACCAAGGAAATGATTTTAAGAGATGATACGTTTGAATAGAATTGCTTGTGCTCGATAGAAGGCTCTGTTTGAGTGTGAGTGGTCGAATGTTACGTGTTGGGACTCGGAAAGACAGGAAAAATGGGTTTATATAGACAGTGTTGCCTAAAGAGATGTAGGATGCCGTAGGATGCGTTTCTCATTATAGAAATTGGGAACGGAAACAACATCCCTATGCAGACAAGAGCCACCCACCACAGGTCAGACGCCGCAGGATGTGTTTATGGTCCCCGAAAGACTGGCACGGGAATGATCCTGATACGCAGACGGAGGACACACATCACACATTGCACTTGGGCTTATGTAGGTGATCAGTCATCTGTCTTTTTCAACCAATGCTGTAAGACTACGGAGCCATTGTGGAGGGACGCTAAGCTCGTTTCAAGATTCAAGCCTTGCCTACCATCTCTGATGCAGCATCAAGCAGAGCGTTTGGGGCGGCCGAAACGCGGGCTACTTTGCTGAGATCAGGCATCATGTTCCCTTGTCACGTCGGGGATTGATTGATCGACATTGGCAGCACGGGCTGTTTCTGTGGCGGAAGATCATTTGAGCAGAGCAATGATTGTAGTAATGAAAGGTCAGCCGGGAGTTGTGAGACCCGAGCATTCGAGGTTCGATATGGAGCAGTAATTAATGCATGTTAGAGAAAAAGTGGTCAAAGGTTAAATCACTTGAAAAGATTAATGTTCCCAAAGCCTTGGTGGGTTGGTGGCCAAAACAAGCTCTGAGAGAATTGTGTGTCTCTCAAACATACGTACTAGTACAGCTACCACCTTCAATTGTAGTGGTTGTAACGGATCAGAACATTCTTGCAAGTAGGATGATTAGCTCATCTCCGAGCTGTCTCAGATGGCCTTCCCGGTCAGCCAGGATTTTTGTTCCGACGGCTTGAGAAGTCTTGAAGATGAGGCGGCTCATCCACCTCCCAAAGAAATAGTGGGGGAGGTACAGCAGACCACGTAGGAGTGTTTGATCAGACGTCACGAGAGTCTATTCCTTAAGGCTCAGAACGCTTGCTTGGGGGTGGGCTCTAGGCTAGACCCCGGCGATGTTAGGGCAGTGCACGGAGCACTGATTCTTAGGGTGGGGTGTGTCGTGTGGCTTCGGAACAATTTGATACTCAAGATGTGATTCGGAGAGAAATCATTTTTGGGGGTTGATTAAATCTGATTGCCGTTCCTTTTCCAGTGGGTTAAGTGTTTCAAGTTATGTTGGATGCATGCTGCGTCACCTGACCCGCTTTCATATGGAGGCATAAACCGTACGGGTTAGCCACGTCAGTACTAGGCCATGTTTTTGCTTACGGGAAGAACGTTGAGATGGATCAAGGTGTTTCGGATGTTGGTTTGACAGACGGGTCGCATATATCGCATGAAACCCACGGAAATTCCCCGAGCCGCGTGGGAGTGTGGGGTCCTTCAAATCCCGAACATGGAACCCTATGCTGTTGGCATTGGATGCTTGCGACTTGGAATGATCCATGAGACCGAGCAATTATTGACTCTTTGATAATCGAAGATTATTTAGTGTTGAAGCCAGAGTCCCGTTGCTCCAATCGCTGCCGCGGTCTTGATCACTAGTCTCATACACCCTCAAAGTCAAAGCTCTGAGCCTGGCTTTGACGTGTTCGCTCGTGCTCTGGGATGTTAATAGAGATGAAATCCAGCTTACTATTCCGCAACGAGTGATGAGCGTTAAGCTCCCTTTAACATACGTGCAGCGGAAGAGCAGGTTTAGAATCTTCCGGGAACAGGACTCTGGTAATGATGGCGATGCAGATAGCGATAGGAGCCGTTCGAACATGTTGCAATGGCGATAGAGCTCCATTTCCTGTACAAAATTTAGCACAAATAACGACTAAGTGACAAGAAAAACCTACGGCTGGAGTGCGGAGCCCATCAATCAGGATATCCAGTAACCAGTCGACTTCTAGATAATGAGAATTGTCTCCACTCGGAGGGTTCAGCAGTATCTTATCGACCCAGTATGATGGCAGCTTCTTCAAATTCCACTGGGGACCTTTGTTCAGGAATTTGTTGGCTTTCTCGTACATGAAATGTAGAGGGTCTGCGAGGACTGAGAGAAGCTGTGCTGCAAGCACTCCGGCAAAGTAAGGAAGGGGATCATCGGACACTATTCCCTTTGCCGTCTCCACGAGCTCTCCAGCAAGGACAAAGGTGTGCTGCCACTCGCTGTATCCTGACCCCTACATATTGTAAGTTATGATCCTTGTGATCGCACACACTACTTACCTCAAGCTTTCCCATAAAGGTACGAACGCTGTGTAGAGCTTGCTTGCGGATCTCAGCATGTTCTGAACAAAGGCAGAGGAACAACTCGGTAATGGGTCCATCGGAAATGGCATCCTGAATATCTTCGCGAGACCAACGATTTAAACCCGGATGATTCTCATCCTCTTGAGGTGGTCCTGGCGGTAGCAATTCTGTATGCGGCTTTGGGAGTATTTCGTCGGTGTGAGGGTCTGGCTCAGCGATGGATCTCTGTCCCTTAGCTCCAGCATGGGCGAACAATTCTTCTAACAACCCAAGCTCCGGAGGTTCTTTGAGGGCCTTTTTGAACATCCCACGACATGCTTTGTCCTGGATCTCCCCTCGAATCTTGTTGCGAATCTGCCGAAGGACTTTTGTGTCCGCGCCATCGAGCCTCGTTAGGTCATTCCATGTCGTTTTGAGCCTCGTCATTTCCATGTAGCGTAGTAACCAAGCTGATACATTAATGATGGTCGGTAGATCCGCACTCTTCGCCAGAAAAGGCCATTGCTCCATAATGGTGACCAGCAGCAGGTCAATATCGGACTTGCTTGCACTGATATCAGTGGTTACAGCAGCAAAAAGGCTGCTGAAAGTATCAGAATAGTGGATCGACTTTCTCACGAGACGCAAGATGCAATTGTCGAGAAACTCGAAGACATTGTTTGAAGCAATGAAACCTCCAGAATCTTGAAGACTAAGAACCAACATTTCCAGCGAGGAACGCGAATGTAGTATCTGGTTCTCTATTGCAACCGGCCCCAGTACACTCTCGAATTTGTAAAAGTTAGGATCGGCCCGCCTTCGATCGCAATGCATCTTGAGGAGCATTGTAAATGGTGATAACCACATGGCAGCTAAAAAGCTTATCAGCGAGGGTGGCTTGGCGCATGTCTACTCACGTACCTGGTTTGTGGAACCACTGCATGTTTGGTGACCGGTGAGCAATTAATAGTAGATGCTCAATCTCAAAGAGCTGTATCCCATCCTCTTCGAGGCTTTCAGCTTGTGACTTCTTCTGTCCCAGCACAGTCGAGAACGCCATGGAGATGTCGAACTTCTGTTCCAAGGCGAGCTGGGGCACGACCTCATAGTAAAGAGCTAGGAGACGCGTGATACTCTCTCGCAGTATCACATTTTCCCTCGGACAACTTCGAAATTGGGCAATGACGGCCTCCATGTCTGGGACCCGGCCACTGAACTCTATAGTAAGCTTTGACGCTGTTTGGTCCCAAGCGACAGCGCAGTGATTTTCATCTGTGTAGTACTGCATGCCTTTGCATATTCGCAGCACTTTGGCGAGCTTCTCGAAGCCTGCAGTCAGGATTTTCAGAGCAAGAAACTTGATTAAGTCCGAACTTTGGTTTAGGCACCTAGTCATCACTTTTTGATTCAAGGGATGCGGTATAATGCTTTCGATAATTCTAGCGTATGATGAAGGAACGCGATCGTTGACAGATTTGGGTGTCAGCCTTTCTGATGGGGGTATTTGCACCGTGGCGAGCAAGAATGACGAGTAGCCAACCCAAGTGGCTGTGGCTTTAGGATCGAATGAAAACGAGTTTTTCCTGGAGAAATAATCGGAGACCAGCTCAGATGTATTTCGAAAGACGGCGATAATGAGATCGCTTTGTAGTACACTTGCATGAGGGCGAAGGGTTTGTAAAAATGATGCGAGCTTCGCATTCATATGATCCTCCTTGGGTGGCTTATCAGGGATAAACCGGTCCTGTTGGCTCGAAGTAGCTACATGACTGTCTGAGCTCTTGGCATCTCGATGGCTTCCATGGGGCGACTCCAGAACGCCGAGACCTGGCGAAGTACATAGGAACTGCAAAAATTCATGAGCTGATTTCTGAACACTTGTTTGACCTCCAGCGAGATTGTCAGCCTCGTCGTAGCCGTAAAGTGTAGCTAGACGGCCAAGAATCCATTTAGTAAAGAACCGGCTCCTCGTAGAAATAGTAAGAGCTGCATCCATCGCGATGTGCTTCTTTAACACTTCAAGTGTCTCAAGGACGACGCTAGGCGAATCCTCTGTTATGTCCTCGAACCAAGCACGGACGACCCTTCCTTGTGCTAGAATGTACACCTTCGCAGCAGGATTTTGTAGCCGAAAATTAGCGTACAGAAATTGCAGAGCATTATCCCTGAGTGAGGCTCTTTTGCGATCTTGGGCATGTGCACTCATACGCATTCCTAGGAACGTTTCGAGGCGATTGAACGTGGTTTCTCGTTGACGGAACAAGCTTCTTGCTGCATGGCCGCCATCGAAAGAGACAATCTCAGTCAAAAGTCGTAGGCACGGTGATATAAGATGCTCCTTTGTCTTGTTGGCAGTGAGACCTCTGTTAAAGAGCGTCATTTGGTCATCCTGTAAGAGAGTCTTGCACAAGTGATTGCCCCAAACTCGAAATTTAATCAAGCTCGAGATAGTTCTCAGAAGTAGTGCGAGGACAGCAGCAACAGCAGAAAAGAGACCTTCCACATTCGATTGAGCTGCAAAGTGCCACGTCTTGATGATGTCTGCAAGATAAGTGAAGGTGCCTTCAGCATCTGAAGGTGCTTGAGATTGCAGATATTCTAACAGCAATTCACGCTTGGCAGCTCGATCTTCACCTTCCTTACTATAGGCAATTGATTCGACGAATGACCTGAAGGACTGAATTTCTGAATACAGGTTAGAAGGAGTCTCGAAAAGCCATTGGGTGAGTTTTACTTTGCCTAGCACGAGGTCCAGCGTCCTGGTCGAAAGCCAGAAGCAGCCCTAGATCTTTGGATGTTTGAATAGGTTGAATCGGCTGCTTTACTTCTAGGTCTTTCGTAAGCTTCCGCCGTTTCTTGTGAGGACTCTCCTCATCCGAGTCGCCCGTTCGTTTGGCCATATCCAGGAAGGAGTTCGTGGAAGACTTGAGGATAAAGAGAAATTTCGATGGTATCGAAGAAATATCAAAAAAGGTATGGCGGAATAAATACCGCAGAAGTCTTGGCACAACGGGATGGAGAACCGCGAAAGCTGATAAGGTGACATCGCGTTCACTATTACCTCTTACCAGGACTTTCACATTTCCTAGGCTGCTCACACACATCAGTAATGAGAGACTGAGCACTCGTGTCTCCAATTGATCCGCTGCTCCCTCAGTGCCTGCGCAGCATGATGCGCAATGGCTCCACCAAGCTGCTTGCTCGGCTGCAGAGCTCCCCACTAACGATAGCAAGATCTCATGCACCTACAATAACAGAGAGAAAGAGCGCTCAAAGGCTTTTGTCGAATACTCGCGGTTCTGGAGCGCTTGGGCCTCGACACAGCTTGGCCTCAGGTATCCAGCTATCGCGCCAATTACATCATCCTTCCACCTCCTCACGTTCGATTCGATCTATCTCTATAAAACCATTCTCTCAGAATCGTGGTCCCGTCTTCCGTTTCGTCTACCGCTTCTTTGCCTATGCAGGGGGTTTCATACTGATTAGCGGGAGCTTGGTGGTAGCATTCTTTATATACGATGCCTCGACATACCGCGAGGATCTTTCCTACACGGACATACCGGTATCAGAGCATGCGCTTGAACCTAGAAGAGGAGGCCCAAAGAATCTGCCAATAGCAGAGGTCCTTGTCGACGACGATGACTGCGAAGAGAACTCGCGTCTAAAGCACAAGCCCAAGCTGGTTATACTTGGGAGTGGGTGGGGAAGTGTAGCTCTACTGAAGACGCTGAACCCCGATGAATACCACGTCACCGTCATATCTTCTGTCAACTACTTTTTGTTTACCCCCATGCTACCATCAGCCACCGTTGGCACGCTAGAATTACGATCATTGGTGGAGCCAATTCGGCGCATAGTACAGAGAGCGAGAGGACACTTTTTGAAAGCCGAGGTTGTTGACGTGGAGCTTTCGGAGAAGCTGGTGGAGGTGACACAAACGAATGCGAAGGGAGGGATAGACCGCTTCTATGTTCCCTACGACAAACTGGTGCTCGGTGTTGGTAAGGGGTGTCCGAGCATGTCTGCAGCACAAGGCTAAAAACTTCTAGGCGCCACTACAAACCCTCACGGTGTCAAAGGTCTAGAACATTGTCATTTCCTCAAGGACATAGAAGACGCGCGTTTGATCAGGAACAAAGTGATGCAGAATCTGGAGCAAGCCTGCATGCCTACAACATCTGATGAGGAGCGGCGACGCCTATTATCCTTTGTCATCAGTGGTGGAGGACCAACAGGAGTGGAATTTGCAGCGGAGCTGTTCGACATGCTGAATGAAGATTTAGGCCGCTCATTTCCGAAAATTCTGAGGAATGAGATTTCGGTGCACGTCATTCAGAGCAGGGGTCATATTTTAAACACCTACGATGAAGCACTGTCAAAATATGCCGAAGCTCGGTTCGAGCATGACCAAGTAGAGGTCTTGACGAACTCTCGGGTTAAGGAAGTCCAGGAAGATAAGATACTGTTTTCACAAAAGGACGAGAACGGTGAGACAGTCACCAAGGAGCTTCCTATGGGATTTTGCCTGTGGTCAACTGGAGTCTCTCAGACGGATTTGTGCAAACGCATCGCAGACAAAATTGACATTCAGACCAATAAGCACGCCTTGGAGACTGACACCCACCTGCGGCTTACTGGTGCCCCTCTCGGCTCCGTTTATGCCATCGGCGACTGCTCAACGGTTCAGAACAATATTGCGGACAACCTAGTCCACTTCTTGCGCACGCTAGCTTGGGAGAAGGGCAAAGACCCTGAGCAGATGAAGATCACGTTTCCAGAGTGGCGCCACGTAGCTCTACGAGTCAAGAAGAGGTTTCCACAAGCAACAGACCATCTCCGACGATTAGATAAGCTTTTTGAGCAGTACGACAAAGATAAAAGCGGTAAGTGAATTGTTTGGGAACGGACGAGGACGTTTAATGACTAACCGAGTACAGGCACACTAGACTTTGGAGAGCTTCACGAATTGCTCCTTCAGATTGACTCAAAACTTACTTCACTTCCAGCAACAGCTCAACGCGCGCATCAGCAGGGGCAGTACCTTGGCCGCAAGCTCAACAAATTGGCGCAGGCTGCACCAGGAATGACAGCTAATGATGTTGACTACGGCGATTTGGATGATGCTGTTTACAAACCTTTCGAATATCATTATCTGGGTAGCTTGGCATACATTGGAAACTCTGCCGTCTTTGATTTTGGCAACGGGCTGAGCTTCAGCGGGGGTCTGATGGCTGTTTACGTATGGAGGAGCATATACTTCGCCCAAAGCGTGAGTTTCAGGACAAGGGTTTTGCTAGCCATGGACTGGAGCAAAAGAGCTATATTCGGAAGAGGTAAATTTGGCAATGCCCTCCAACTGCTGATGAGGCTAATATATACCCTAGACATGATGAACTATTGAGAACAGTCTGCTCATGGTACAAGCCCCATATGTAACATACTGAGTTCTATCCGTAGCTGAAACATGCAATTCGTGGTGTACTGGCAACTAGTCCGTTTGCAAAAAGCAGACTTTAGAGCTCGCGGGTGACGAAAAAGGCTGGGATTGGGCTCTGCAAGCTTGTCTTTTAGGGACTGAAACTTCGCCAATCTAAAAATTGGGGCCTGTTACTCATAACCTGAGCAAATACATCATGTTGTCAAGCAGCAAGGAGCTGGAAATATGGATTTTGATGGCAAAAAGGGGCATCGAACTTAGCAATTCCAACGCGATCCAACCGTTTTTTATTATCCGCGAGCAGGGGCAAACCAACTCCCTTCTTATTGCCGTGTTCAGTTCTGGCGCTACATGTCTGAAACCTGACTTTAGCGAACGGTACTTACTTCTCCCAAAACATCCTTTATAATATCTGTGCATGGAGAAGTTCTTACTAACCCTATCCTCTAAAAAAAACCTTTACCTTCTTCCAACATCTCCAGTGAGCATTCAGAGACCTGACCAAAGCCATCAAAGCGACGACCTGCTCACGCCGCACCATGGCAGACACGTCTTGAAGAAATCGACACAGATCTAAAGAGGGAGGGCATCTCAGCTAAGCTGTTTATTGAAACCAACTTCCTCATCAGAAATGCTTGGTCAGAAGCGCCGGTTTTTGGGGATAGATAGATTGAAGCTGAGGATTAATGAAGGATATTACATCAAATACAAACTGCTAACCGAGGAACATTGTAGTCGCCCCGTTCATTACATGCATTGGACTTCACGGAGCTCTCCAGCTTCCCAAAACCTTCCCCTCTCCATCACCGCCCCTAACAACAAGGAGCAGCCAGCGGCATCGCATCCGAAATAGGCGTGTCAGAAAGACCCAAATCGTCATCAATGCCCCAAGCAGCCATCGCAGCGTTCATTTCGTCATCATTGAGAGGATCCATGTTGAAATTTGCTGGAGGAGGCTGAGGAGAGCGTTTAATGTGTGATACAAGGCTCGTTAAAGCGTTACGAGCTCCGCTGAAGGTTGGTAAAGTTGTGGTTGAGACGGTGAAGACAGCGAGGGCGAGGGTGGCGGCTTGGATGGGGAGACGCATGTTGGAAAGGGGGTTGTGGAGTTTGTGAGTTTAGATACGTGTGATTTGAGATAGAGGAGTTTGTTTGATGATGGAGATGATGTTCGAGGAGTGTATTGCGAGGTAGAGCGTCCGGATGTCGAGGTGGAAAATGGAGAAACGTTTTATATATCGACACCTAGTGACCTAGACCCCAACTCCTCTTATACTCTCTTCATACTCACACAGCATATTTGATCATCGATATCATATCAAGCAGACCAGACACTGATGAAACAGTCGAGATCGTGCAGGATCTTGCCCAGCCGTGCCCATGAAACATGAAGCCCCGGTTGTTGGGGGCCAAAAAATCATTCATTGCTTGCTTATTTGTGCGGGTCTGCCTCGAAGGATGGGAACATGAGCCGGGCCTCAACACATCAGTTGCCCATGTCGTGCTGTATGGTGGTCTTACTTTATACGAATTGTCGCCCCCGAGGCTTGAAACTGTGGATGTAACACCAGCACCACCCTGTGTTCAAACGTGCAACCATCAAGTGTAAGTGGATAAAGGGTTGCGCTTGATTTCTGGAGCACGAATGCACGTGCGATCGTCTAGCATTTTCAGCGGAGGTATTCTGTGGGCCACTCACTGTTGCAATCTGGTTGCCTGATTGCTCTTTATGCGATTCTATTGTCCTTCTCCGCTAGTCACAGGCAGAATTGTTAGCAAATAGACAGAGATGTCTATTAGTACTCCATAGATTCCTATCTCTTAGCTAGTCAGTCAATTGAGTGTTTTCTGCCATTGCAATACTCACGGAAACGTGTTGCAAATTGGAGCAGTTTGTTGATCACTGGGGAGACGCTCCTGGAAGGCACATCGCCACGACTAAGCAGTGTTTTGAAGTTGCTAGAAACGAATTAGGGCGTGAAAATTCTGGGTAATAGAGAGTTCGAGATCATCTTCGCTCGAAGGAAGTGTTTGATCTGATATGTTTACATAGCTCAAATGCAAATAGAGCGTATGTATATGGAACGTTGATGCATAGTCAGATGATGTCCGGAAGGTGCTTGAATATGGGAACTTTGATGTCGGTCATAGTCGACTGTAACCTCGCAAAGACACAGGGTGCTAAGCGTAACGAAAGATGAAGAATGAGCAAGAACTATCTTATGATACACGCATGGGAAACCACTGCAAATCACTAACGGTTCGAAGTCCAACAAGCTACGCCCACCATTCTTCGATACTGCAATCAGCAGGAGAACCTCAGGAGAACATCGATCGCAACTCTCACCAATGGCAGATAACGAGTTTGCTCTCTTTCGAACCGCAAATCCAAGGCATTGGGTCACCAGCTGTGATGTTCGAAATTACGCCGGAAGCCGGTAGATCCTTAAGGTTGGTCAGGGAGCCTGGCGACGCTGGATTTTCAGGCGGAGCAGCTGCTGGGCCTGAAGCTACCTCGGAAGTCTGCGGCCCTTGAGGGATGGTTGGGGGCCCTTTTGAAGGCGTTGGATCTGCTGGCGGGTTCGTTGAGGGGCTTGGAGCTAAGCTGGCTATTCCTGCGTCTTGATGGCTAGCCGGAGACTCAAAGGCCCCTTCCGATGGACCAGACTGGTGACGGAGCACTTTTAAGCCTGCTTTTATGAGTCATGTCCGAATCTAACATGCCGGTAGTTGGAATTGAGGAGAGTGCAACTTATTTGGAAGGGTCGGCTAAGCGTGCGTTGCCAGGCTGAGGATGGCGAGAGCCACGAGGTGACGAGTGAACAACATGGTTGACTTGGAATATGGCAGTGTAATCAAGTTCGTTCGCTAGTGAGTGATTGAATCTTGGTATTGGGAGATGTTGACCGAGCCCATAGTTCGTGCTTTATACACTCAAGTCGTGATTAGGCCTTCATTTCGATTTTGACAGCATCGTCACGAATGTATCAGACTCAGGCATAGGCAGTTAGTGATTCTGTGGTACGAGTTTCGTCAAGTTCTTGCCTCCGGGCATGCTATGAGGATGAGCCTGGACGATGTGTGCCTGTGTGGTTCGGTCTCCCTGTTTCCAGTGTTCATCTGCTTTACATCAACGCTAAATTCCAAATTACAGCAATCGCAATCCTCACTTCTGGTGTAGACGGCCTTCACGCTGAAGCGCCAAGGCAGATTTCTCTTGTATCATAGCCAATTTTTCTCAAACATAGAGTAGCCCTGCTTGCATAGACGAGACGAACAAAAACTGTGGTATGGCGCGTACAGTAATGAGGACAGATGGCGAGGACACTTACAGCGAACAGTATACCCATGTGCACGTAGGTAGAGGCGTGGTGCATCTAGAGGGGATACTACCGTCTTAGCAGTATGGGTTTCGATCGAGGTCAGTTATGCTGCTTGTTAACAAGGGCGAATATGCATGTATTTGTTTGGAGGACGTTACACCACGTTGCATCCTCGATCTCTGACTGAGACCGTATAGAGTTTAACCTTTCCGTTGTATGCATACGATAAGCTGCTTTCGGGGCTGAGGACTTGCTATGCGCGGCTTTGGAGTTCAATTAATTTGCATGCAGGTGTAGCAAGGTGTAGATAATGTAGCTAGATCTTGTGATAGTGGGTTCTAAGTGCCCCGCTTCTATATCAACAAGTAGGCATATCGGGTTCTCCGGCTTGGTCTGCATATCTTGCCTAGCGGCAATGGCTATGCGCATTTCGTATCAGCAAGGACCCGAACGGTACTTGGGAATATGCACGTCAGCAGTCTTAGCCTGTTCTGGCCATACATGCGAAAGGACGCTAGAACTTCATTTTGATACGAAACAAGGACATCAAGCCTGCGTCAAACACTGCACTCGAAACTTCAGTCTTCTCCCGAAAACTGTTTGGAAACGTGGTTAGTTGGATCCTGTGGTTAGTTGGATCCTGTGGTTGTGATCCTCCGCATTCCGCCAAGCTTTTCTCAGCTCTGCTGCGCCTCTGCGTTTTTAATGCTTGCAGGCGAGTCAGTGTGGGAAGAAGAGGGCTATGACGAGCGGAGTCACGCCATACAGTCACAATCACCCAGAGATAGTTTCCGACGCGATGCGAGCGAAGTGAATTACATAGGCACCATCTTGATAGCCGCCAGGCGTGGAGCAGACTGCGCAAGCAGGAGGCAGGCGAACTGCCAGCTCTTGCAACAATACTTCAAACACAATATGTGTGATCGATATGCAGTCATTATGGGTCGAGAGGCACAGAACCAGAAAGCATTGATTGTAAACAGGACCCTGTAACCACGTTTTTAAGGGCCAGCTCAGTATCTGCGGTTGGTTGTGTTGCTCTTTTGATTTCAGATTCTCATCTTGACATTCTTCAAGCAGAACAAATCGCTGCATGGAACTGGCTTTCTATTCCACTGAGATGTTATCATTGCTATCGATTCTGCAGCTGCTATCTCATCATGAGCAACTTAGCGGGAGTGGTGTATGCATTGGCGGTGATATTGACCTTCCTAGCCGTGGTGGCAGTTCTGCTACGCTTCTATGCTCGTCGTATCAAGAAAGTGACCATTGCTTGCGATGATTACTTGATTGTTCTCGCGCTAGTGAGTTGTCCCGGGCCCTATGCTTCCTGGACTGACGTCCAATTGGGTATTCACCGTCACAACAGGCATTTGCATGGTGATTGGTAGGTGCTTTCGATACCTGCTGCGAGTATCACTGACGAAGCTCCTTCAGGGGTCGCAATAGGAGACCTTGGGCGTCACACTCAGGTCACGCCTGATGGGTGGCCCGTCCTCGACCATCATACAGAGATCTTTCTCCAGGTTAGTCTAGGCAAATTTCTCCGAATGATGAGTTTGGTATTCAGCTTCACGAAATTAGCGGTTCTTTTTTTCTACAAGAGGTAGGTGACTTACCTCGCCAGTCCAAAATACCTTTATTGAAAATTTTCAACAGGATCTTCGTGGTGAACATCTTTGCTAAAATTTCATGGACGATGATCGGCATCGTCGTTGCATGGACTTGCGCTTTCTTCATTGCCAACTTACTGCAGTGCTGGCCAATTGCAGCACACTGGGACTTTACCGCAAGCGAGGCCACCAACTGCGTTCATGCAACTCGCATGTACCTCGGGCAAGCATGGTCGGATGTATTTACAGATGGTGAGTTCTGATTTTGCTTTAGTAAAAGACTCAAGTTGATGTCAGCGAAACGAAGTAATTATTCTGTCGTTGCCAATTCCTTGTATAAGTTCCCCCTAATCTAATTTGATTGTCGTGGCTGATTGATCCAGATCTGGAACCTCCAGATGCCAGCAAAACGTAAGATCGTCGTCAGTGGTATGTTTCTTCTGGGAGCGCTGTAAGTCTTGTTACCTTCATCAGGGCTGCAGATTGCTCACAAATCTTCTTCAAGGGTCGTTGCTGCCGGCGTTGCAAAGCTCGTAGTTTCCTACAGAATTACCAATGGTATGTCAAACACGAGCTTTTCCGGACTAGGGTATCAAACTGATGTTTTGGCGATATTGTGACACATCCGCGGGTGATCAAGATTTGACATGTCTGCTATCCCGTACTAGCATTATTCAAGCTTCACTAATGTCTGAGTGCAGACCTGTTAACACCAACCGTATACTGGCCCATTGTAGAATCGTCGCTAGGCGTGGTTGGCGCTTGCCTCGATTTGCTGCGCCCGATATTCGCTAAATCATCAGTTGGAAGTTTCAGGAGCATTCGAAGGATACTCCCAATCTCGTCTTTTCATAGCAAGCGGAACGGATTCGTCAGGGAACGAGGACCAGCAGCGGATTCATCGTCGAGGAACCTCGTACGAAAACCATCGTGCAGCCTTCACGAATATCATGCCTGGTAAGCTCTCCATTCTATAATATTGGAAAAGCAGCGATAAATGCTAAGTGGTATGACTCCTACAGCGGCAACTCTCCTGGCAACAAGGCCAATGAAATCCCTATATCTATGGGTAGTCTCAGCAGGCCAGGTCAAGTTCCAGCCAATAGGATGACTGTCGAGGGGTTCGATACCGACAACGTGGTTTGAGCGATCTCTGAAGGTCGTCGCTCATCCACGTCGATGAACGCCTTCTGGGGTCATGATGTTGTCATAACATTATACTAGGAGGATTCAGAAATTGATGAGAGTCTCACTTGAATGTCGATTGGCGCATCGCTTGGAATTTCGTAGACACGTGTCTGCAACCACAGCTCAGGGCAGTCACCAGAATAGACGCCAATGAGCCTTCCAGTGAGTGTTTCCGAGTCTAGTTAGTTTGGATCTTCAAGAAGCAACAAGCAAAAATGACCTTGTGCCCAAATCAACGACTTCTCACTCTGCTGGGGTTGCCTGCAATCTCGCCACTATGGTGCGGTGTGGGCCGAGAAAACTCTTCACGTCCTATCTTGGGTGGTCGTCAAGGAGATTTGGACTCGTGCAAATCAACTGTCTACAAATAAAGCCGCATAAAGTCTCCAAATGCTAGTGCTGATGATCCTGTATTTCTGCAATTCCACTTTGCCATTGATCAATCTTTTCGAACGAAAACCTCCAGCTAATAGTAGTAACTGAGGAATTACACTTATATATATATGCAAAACTGGGTTGTTCGTAGAAATGACGCCTCATCTGACAGTTCCCAAACCAACATCCTATCAGAATAGTCTATCCAACACACCAACGTCTGGATCCTTTCAGAAGCTCGCCTTCGACAATACTACCATTACCAACACATTCAGCGCTTCTGTCTTCGAAAGAAGGTTGAGAGATTCGTGCTAGGGAAACGCTGCATAGGAAGCGGCAGATTGTAGTTGTTTTGCAGCGAATCTTTCTGGACTCTCCAATTGCCACGAGCGCGCCTTTACATGTTCGCTCCTGCAGAAAGGCGTAAAACGGGCGATCTAGGCAGATAGCAAGGTCATCTTGGGGCAGTACTTGCTGCTCTCCTGTATGATGAAGCTGATCATTACTTTGGGCGACAGTGAACCAGAGCTTGGTATTTGTCTCCAGGAGATGCCACTTTGTATGTCTTCTGGAGAGGATCAATCGGGACATGGTCAGTCTCAAGAATGGACAAGATATGCTAGAATTTCATCCATCCGCAAGGCAAGCTGTTGAGCGGAAGCATCAAGCTCTTCTTGTTCACCCTTGTTATTATTACGTATCAGCCAGGAAACAGGCGCCCACCGCTAGCCTTCCTCGAGCATCGTTGGACCCGTTATAGACAGAATCGCAGCTGGGTAAATCGCGAAAAGGGCGAAAAATTTCTTCATGCGAATTTCAGTCGGTGATTATAAGAGGCCTTGCACAATATGGTCGCGTATCCTCAGCATATTTGCCATACAGACCGTCTCATCTTCTACCCAACTGGTCACTCGCCACCGGAGTAGAGTACAAAGCCTTGACATCCGAGCGTGTCCGTCATCCTCGCTTCTGAGCGTCGAGATTTTTGAAAGGATAGAAATTGCTTGCTTCCCAATGACTTTGAAAATGGGGGGCTATTTCGCTGAGTCTCCATTTTGTCCTGAAGCCATCTTGCCACCAAATCTTCATGTCCCACAAGGCCATTGGAGAATTGAAAATATATTTGGCTGGATCGCACGGCTTCGTGAAGGGTCCACAGCCGCCGCATCCAGCCCGAAAGATTGATTCTCATAAGGGCCTCTTCATATGTTTGCTGGGTGCATTCTGATGCCAGGAGTTCTTCGTCCAACACCAAGACTTTGTGGGCTGCTTCCTAGATTGTCTTGATTTCGTTGATGGTGAAACGGCAGAGTTCGAAGGGTTCGCGGCGGGACGCAGGACGTATCGAGCCAGAACAGTAGAGGCTGCTGTTCCGAGAGCCCGCGACGAGATTCACTACGCGTTCAATCTGGCAGGAAGGAAGCGAATTCGAGACTCCGTTGCCGAGACCGTGAGACCACACATGGGACACAGCGATAAAGTTCTGGCCGGATTCATGTTCCACGATGCTGACGGATAGACTGGCATCTGTTCGTCGATGCACCTGAACAAGTGGTATGTATCTTTTCCTCACGACTTTTTCGAGCTCGTCGACTGGCGCAGAAACGTACTTGCAGCAACAGCCGTCTGTGAAATGCTTAGTCACTTTGCTGTCGTCGGGGACTTTTTAGGCGACGCATTCCAGTTCTGAACAAGATCCATTGGTTTCTTTGGAAGGGGCCTAGCCAAGAGCCTGCTGTAATAGAACGCCGATATGCCGAATTTGATCCGACGCATGTTGATATGATTAGGACACCAGCCCGTCTGGACCATCTGCTGTTCTAGCGATCGGATGCGCCCATAGCGGAGAGGCTTCGTTGACCCTACACGTAGTGCATATTTACTGATGAGGAATTTTCTAGCTTCATCCAAGGCTTCCATGAGAAGCATAATCGAGAGCGAGACATTGGGACTTAGAGGCTAAGCATACACATGATCCAGATGCTGATGTTTTGCGATGACGGCGTCGACTTCAAGGAGACAGGTTTTGGCCTTCTCCACTTCGGCTCGTCTCTGCCTTGACGACATGAGGCCCAAACGAAGATCCCAGGCCGCCAGATGAGCTAATAGTTTTACAGGTAGTGACTATCCAGCCACGCTCCGCGTCCTAAGTCACATATTCATGGTGTACATCGCCAAGTATCTCGTGTATTATGCTGAAATAGAGCCGACTGTTGAAGATCGGCTGCTGTTTCATGCAAGCTTTGTGTGCCGTCGTTGGTGAAATCATCGTTGTCAAGAAGCCTCTGGTTCCATCCACGGCGACTAAGATAATTCGAAAACCCTTTGCCATCGTATTGTTGTCCAGCAACGTACGGAACGACAAATGACAACGAACTAGCGTTCTCGATGCTTGGGAAATGGTCCATGGTAACGCCAGCTCAGACACATATCATATTGTCCAGCTATGTAAGAAGGACGAACTGTTATATTATGAAGCCCAAACAGGCTGAGACAATCTTGGAATGCTTCAGAAACGCCGCAGCCAACGATCAGAGCTAGTGGGTTTATCGGAAAGGACATGACAATGGAGTTGACCAACGACAGAACAGTATGATCTGATTCACACCTGGCATGAAACGGGAAGGATCATAGGCATGTGAACGTCACTAAATATACAAGCCGGAAACACACTTTGGGACCACATTGGCGCCGAGCAGCCTCCAGTTGGCCGGATACGCCTAGTGAGCCAACCATTGTGACCATGAATCACATTTCTTTGAAGGATTCCTGTCTTGTTAGCCAAAAAAGGCATAAGCCTACCGCCATCAATTTTTGGGCGCTTAGCAGCAAAAAGACTCCCCCAAGAAGAACTTTCCATTACCTAAAATCAATACACATTGACTTGGATATGAATTTAAGCCAGAATGCGAGAGCAGATTGATTCCAACAGGTGCATCTGTAGGCTTTTCTATGGTGGTGTGGGCGACCAATTTTTCCAGTGGGCATGAATCTCGATAACAACAATCGAAGGTCCAGAGAAGACATATTGGCAGTAATACGAGAACTAGCATCCCGGAGTTGGAATGCTTTATCTATAGGGTTGTAAGTTTTGCTGTGCTCAGTATGCAGTGTCCAGAATGTTAATGATGGCGTTCACCAAACGCCTCGAACAAACACGGGAGCCGCGAACCGGCAGCCGCCTCCCCGCCAGATTTGGAAGCCTTAGCATCGCTTTCACAACCAACAGCCAAATTCAAACTCCACGCTCACCAGCAGGTTCATCTAGGTAGCCTCCAGCATGGCGAATCCCTCACAGATCTACCTCCTAGCCGACCACATAAAACTCTCCCTCCTCGAACGCCAGCGTGCCATCTCCCTAAATCTCGAACCCAACTCCCAAGATGGCCACATCTCCCGATCCCTCGATTCGATGCGCGAAGGTATCGAAGCCTTAGAAGCCCAACAGTCACAACAGGGCGATAGCGATGGCACAGCATCACGATTACGAAGTCAATACGACGACTTGACGTCTCAATTTCGCGGATTCCCTACAAAATCTACCTCATCCAGTGTCAGCCAACCCAACGATCCAGCCTTATCATCCGACTTCGCCCACGCCAAAGACACCCGGCCACGAATCCCCTCATCTTCCTCATTCTTGAAGCGCTCAGCCACCGACTCCCCCAACCTCTCCAAATCCGTCCGCTTCACAGACGCCCCCCCAGACCCCGAAGACGAAGCCAACCGCGCGGCCCTCTTCCCCTACCGCGACGAGCCCGAAGGCCCACCAGACCAGTCGCAACTAGACAACCAGCAAATACACACCTACCACAAGCAAGTTCTCCAAGCCCAAGATGACCAGTTGGATAGACTGGGGGAGAGTATTGGACGGCAGCGGGATTTGAGTATACAGATTGGTGATGAGTTGGACGATCATATACAGATGCTTGATGATGTGGAAGTGCATGTGGATCGGCATCAGACGAGGCTGGATGGTGCGAAGAGACAGTTGGGCAATGTGGCGCGGAGGGCAAGGGATAATAAGCAGATTACGATTATTTTGGTATTGATTATTATATTGGTTTTGTTGATTGTTATATTGAAGAATTAGCGGGGGGAGGGCTACGCATTTACAATAATGGGGCATTGGTTTGGTGTGAATTTGGCCGGGGAAAGAGGGGACTGCGGCGCAAGGTGTTCCTTTGAAGCGTATCGTCTTGGTCCGCAAGGATATGGGCATGGGATCAACATTGCTTGAGCCGAATGCTTTTTCTGAACCCAGTACTTGGGCTGGAGGTACGCAATGAAGTACATATGTACAATGAAATCAAGTCGCTTGTGTTACAGGAATGGCATGAAATGAACATCGACCCCGGGAGACTTCAAGGAAATGTGCAGAATCCGCTCTTGCTGTCTCATCATGATCCAAATCATCGGTCCCCCATCGCTAGGCAGCCCTCTTTATTTCTTCCCGTGTTCATGATCCTCTTGCATGTCTTTTGACATCTCCTTCTGGAGGTTCTCCATGTCCTTTCCCGCATCTTCTATATCTCCTCTATCCGCCTTGACCTGGAATACCAATTGACATCAGTACCTTCAGTAACCTTCAAGCTTGGCAAAGCATACCGCAGATTCCGAGTTACTGCTCAGCTCCCTCTTCCAGTGTCCCTTGCCCTCCTTTTGCTTGTTTAGTTGATCATCCTTGTGGTGGTCGATCTTGGCTTTGCGCTCGTCATCGTCTAAACCTCCGGTACAAATGTTAGTAATGGTCAGGAGCGGGCAATGGTACGGGTTGCAACAGCAAGGAGAAAAAGGGACGCACGCTTACTGTGGTCTGACTCGCTGAGTGCTGCTCTTGTGGAGGAGATGTGGAATGGACGGGAAGGTTGTGAGACGAGGCGGAGAGGCGTTATTCTCGAGCGAAGGGCGGTACGTGTGAGGAAGGACATGTTCGAGAAAGCCAATTGCGTATCAGGAGGACTGTGGGTTATAGCTGGAAGTGAAGAAAGCAAAGGACGTTGAGAAAACAGTTCTCAGAACGCCATTCAGTACGTCATCACCGCGCTTAATTTCCGCAGAAACGGCCATGCCTCCGATGCTCTGCAGAACCGATGTCTTTCCATTGCACACTACAGAGCACAAAAGGCTCTGTATCAGACGTTCATATGGGTCAAGCTCCCGACCTTGGCTATGAATGATACGCAAGCGTTCATTGCAAAATTGCAACACGCCAGCATTGGGTCAATAGGAAACAAACCACTCTCCAATCCATGCAGAAAGATTTCTTTTCAGCAAAAATATCAACGTCCCTTCTCAACCGCTATCCTCATCATCTCTAACCCTCATAGCCCCATTAGCCACCCCAAAATCACCCTGTGAACAAAAATTTCCCCCTCGCTCAGTCACCTTAAAAGTAAAAGCAGGCCCGGATACTCACGCGTAAAATCCAAAAGGACATAAAGTGCATCGGTCCAATAGCCATACGTCAGTCTCTGCTCCTGCCACTCGAGGCCTATATGTGTCTGCAAGTATAAATACCCGGTGCTAGAATACCAACATTTCTTCACCTCTTGGGACATTTTCTCATAAAATCTGTAAGGGTTTTCACTCTCGATGATATCATCTTGTAAGACATTCTCTACCTCCGTTTCGTTCAGAGCCTTGTTGAAGCGGCATACGGATTCTCAAGTGCATACCGTTCGAAGAGCAAAATATCGTTCGAGCATCCTTCAGCGTAGGTTTTCCGGTTCATCAAAAGCACTCAGCCTTGCGTGGTTCTTCTTGGACGAAAGTGACTCCCTTCTGTAGCTGTTGGAATTGGAACATATACATGATAGCATTGTGATGTACCGTCCTAGCTAAATCGACATCCATAGAAAACGTTCACTGCCTCCTGACGGAGCTGTGACACAGCACGCTGTTCTCGTCACTGATCTTCGTCAATCATCCACTATCATACATTTGTTTTGGACGATCTCATGAGAACGCTCTGGAGTTGACCGCCGCTGGAATGGCTACACCGTATCAATACCATATTTTAATCAGTTCCTCACTAACAGCACTAGGAGTCTGGACTCCATTCTCCGTCACAATTGCCGTAATTAGCTCAGGCGGCGTAAAATCTACACCCAAATCACGCTCTTTTCTCCTTCCTTCCTCATGCATTCCCTTCCCCTCCTCGTTCTCTGTGCTGAACTCAATTCCCATACCTTTAATAGGCAAATCACCCCCATCCAACGGAAACACCCTTACAAACTTATGGCTCTCAGCAACCACATAAAACGGCCTCCCCTTACTCTTCGCCAGCAGTCCCATCTGGTAAGTCCCCATGCTCGAAATCACGCCTCCGTTCTCGACCACACTTTCTGCGCCGGCAAGTATAAAATCTGCCCGCGATAGCGCTGTCGCCATCGCCGCAAACGGTATCACTGCGACAGGAATGTCCTTTCTTCTTAGATCATTGACGACGTTGGTAGGGTTCGTGGAGGAGGGGAGCGAATCTTCGGCGTAGATGACTTGGAAGCGGACATTTTCGTCCGCAGCAGCTTCCAGCACCGCAGCCACAACCCTCGACCTCCCACACGTCAGCACCGTAGACCCATCTCTGACAAACTTCCGCATCACGGAGGCAATCTTTCCCCTCGCTTCTTTCGCCCTTTGCACGAACAGCCTACTGTTCGCTAGCAGGTGCGCTCGTACAGCTCTAAAATCCTCAGCCCCTCCTGCTGGATTTCTCCGAGACCTTCCCTTCGCATCTTGACTTGATCGCTGCTGCAGTGTGGATATTATGTAGCGCTGGAAGAGATCTGTACCGGCAGAGAGGGCTACTGGGTTTGAGACGGAAGACTTGAGAGCTGTAGTGGCGGTGGAGAGGAGGGAGAGCGTTTCGGATATTGTGTCGACGGGGGAGGCGGCGAGGAGGGATATTAGGGCCTCGATCGCTGCGATTGGGTGGGTGAGGAGTGGGTCGGTGCGGAGGAGTTCATTGTATGTTTTCACGATACTGGTCATTTATTAGGGGAATTATAAAGTATGAGGGTTGGGTTTGGGAGATGTACTCGAAGGGTGGGGAGCCATTGTTGTGAGAGGTTATGGAGGGCTCTTCGGGGGGTGGAGTGGGCATTGAGTTGTTAGCTGTGGATGTGTCAGAAAAGCTTGGGATTATTGAAGTGTCAATTGACTTACAAGAGACGGCCATAGTGTCTGTGATGTCAGAATAGGTCGAATATTTTGAGTTGACATTTCTGACAGGCTTGTTTAAGGCTGCGGGGCCAAGAGATCTAATCCGATCTCAAATCTGCCCCTCCATCCAATCGACCATGCACGAGGGGTACAGGCAACATTCTTAAAGTATCAAGGCCTTGAGCCGGCACCTTACAGTCCTTATTTTGGAGTCGCGAACTTCTGCTGTATAACAATGATGCGATAACCTCCAACCCCTCCACAAACCTCTCCCCCAATGGCTTCTACCGACCCCACCTCTGAGGCTATCCAACGCGTCCTCTTCATAGCCTCCGCCGTCCACATCTACAACATCCCACCCCTAACAAGTAACAAAGGCTACACCGCCTCCCAATGGACAACCGACAACAACAAGCGTCAAATATTCACTGCGCGCCTTCGCATCATCGAGACCGCAATACCCCTCCCGGACGGCTCTGGTGAATCGCTAAGCAGCGATATCCTACTCGAGGACCCATCGACAGGGGAACTGTTCGCAAAAGCGCCATATACAGATGCTAGAGCCGTGGAAGCTGCGGTGGATAGTTCGCGCTTCTTTGCGTTAAGGGTGGTGGGTGATGGGGGCATGAAAGCTACGTTGGGGATTGGATTCGAGGAGCGAGGGGAGGCTATTGATTTTGGAATTTGTTTGCAGGAGTGTAGGAAGGTGTTGGGGATGGAGCCGAAGGGGAAGGGTGCAGCGGCGGTGGAGAAGGAGGCGCCGAAGAAGGATTATGGGTTGAAAGAGGGGCAGACCATTAAGGTTGATATTGGGAGGAGAGGGAGGAAGAAGGTTGATGATGAAGACTCGAGCTTCGGTGGGAGTAGTGGTGGGAATAGTGCCGCGATGTTCTCCATAAAACCACCACCTACTCCCCTGCCGTACGGGTTTGGAAGCGGGGCGCTCCCTTTGCTGGCGCCGCCGCCGAGTGCGTCTGAGGTGAGGAAGGAGAAGAGGAGGAGCAGGGGGGTTGAGGAGATGATGGCGAAGGATTTGGGGTTTGATGACGGGGAGTTTGGCGAATTCCAATAAGCCGTTGCAGGTTCTTAAGTAAATTCAAGAAGGTGGAAGATACGATGTGAGACAGATGATTAAGATCTAATAATGCAAAATAATCCCTTCCTATATTGATACAATCGAATCGAAAGAAACCCTCAAAACGCCCAAAGCTATATGCCAGATACATTGGAGCCCGCCCACAGAAAGCGCCGAAAATGTGTATCTTCCAATGCTAAGGTAATGTCACAATCGACCCGCTACTCGTGACATCTTGATGCGTGCATGTAAAGGAAAGCCAGAAAGGACTTTTACAGAGAAAAATCCTGTACAGAAAAGTCCTTTCTAATCTTTCTGGTCTTGATAACCCTCAGGTTTCTCCATTCCCATCATGTCGAACCATCTTGTTGTACCTGGAGAAGTATGTGAGTATACGAAATTTTTGCAGATGTTCTCGTGGAGTGTGACTTACATGAATACCCTTTCCAGTCGAAATTGTCTTTTGGATTGCAAGCGCACTTATTTTCTAATCGCTTTTGCTCTGATGTCGGACAGTGCGTGAATGGCACGTGCCAGTATGCAATGTCGTCAAAAAATTGAATTTCCTCTTTCTTGAGAAGGAGCCCCGCTGCTATCGAATGTACTGGAGCGTCACCCCATCGCTCATAGAAGAAACCGCCGTCCTGGTCGAGGGTCTCGAAGAATTTTATATAGGCGTCTGATCGCAGCCAATTGAGATTTCCGACTTCGAAGTTAGACCACTGGTATGTATGTCAGCGCTGCAACATTCACAATCCTGTCTTAGTGAACCTACGAAATGGCAATGATTGTAGCTCTCTCCATCGTCATCACTCAACCACTTCATAGAATTGCCCTCAGCAATATGTTCCGGATGCTGCTTCATGAATTTCTTCGCGCTGTCCCATATCGTCGGGATGGTCTCCGCATACTCATACAAGCTGATGACGAAGCTGTACTTCTTCTTATTCTCCGCCATAACCCTGAAAGGATCAAATCCAACGTCGCAGTAAAGCTTGACGCTTGGCTCGACCCGCCAGTACCACTCGTAATTCTGCATCACTGGCTGGCGGAAGAAGAAGCCCGATTCGAAACGACACATATGTCTGTAGCTTACGGAATCTCCGTAGATAATCTTCCGTTCTGCCATGTCTTCCCTGACTTTCTTGGCTTTGTCCTGATCGATGAAATCCGGGAATGACCAATGCTCTTTTGGTATCGTACTATAGTGGGTCGTCCCAGATACCAAAGCCGTCGTGACCTTCTTGAAATTTTCATCAAACTCCTTGTCGTTGAGGAACACCCAGTCGTAGTGGTAATTCCTGTTGAACCGATCTTCGACTTGACGAATTGAGTCCGCAATATCCCATAAGTCGGAATTCCGCGCCAGTGTGACAAATGTCGCATTCATCTTGCCAGTAGCCGGTATCGCGCCCATCGTGAAATTTGACGTAGGGGCTTCTACTGGCGCAGCCGAGCCAGGCGCAGGCCGATCATCTACCAGTTTCTGTTCTTCTGACGAGGGAGATGATGAAGGAGCGAGGCCAGATGACGGGTCGTTCTTGTTCTTGTTCCCTTTCCACTTTGTAATAGTATTTGAGCCTGGTAAAGGCGGCTTCGGTATTGATGAGGAGGATGATATGAAGAAGAGAATCATGATGCCCTATGGTATTCTTAGTTAGGAGTTCTCGTCTCTTGCAGTTAGGCCACTCACGAAAAATGCAAACAGGACATAACGTATAATCCTGGTAGAGCCCGCCATCTTCGAGGGACTCTCGCCTTCCGGCGCAAACGAGCTGTTGTCAGGAATTACGGAGGGTTTCGATGTCGTGCCAGCACTAGCTTTTGGATGTTTGCCTCGCTGTCGGAGGTTCTCAGAACCTTCCACGTTGAGTCGAAATGTAGGTGTCTGTCAAAAGCGGAATTTGATTTTCGAGACAAAGGAGCGGGTCAATCTTTTTGAAGATTCGCCGAAGCACACTAAAAAGAGCGAAGTCCAATAAGGGCTTGAGAAGATGGTACGAAATGAATGATGGTGTGGAGGTGTATCATGATATCCAACTCTCTGAGACGTGTGAGAGGCAAAGTCGTTGTAGGACTTGTTGGCGTGGCCTCCTTGCATGAACCTTTCAATTGCGGATAAATCTCGGGAAGCAACACGATAAGCTTTTGCTGGCGGTACTTACCGAGCTCGCCGAGATATTAAATCTACCTTCTATATAAACAACTTGTCCATTCACATTCCTTTTTTTTATTCATTTCTCATTCTATTGCCGATTCGTCTTAGTCGTTCTATCCTAAGATTTGGCACTAAAGAAGACAGTGTCTTCTGGCCATCGTCTTTGCACTAAGTTTGACTGCACATAGCGTTGGTGAGGTAATCTGGAGGTGCCATGTCGTTCTTTGGGTTTGATCCCGGGCCAAAAAATCGTGGCCATCCTTCACAAGGCCTCGGCTTTGGCACTGCACCCGACCCGTTTGCTAGTATATCTCAGAAGCGTGAGATAGGTCAGGATGATGACGATGAGAGGTATGTGCTATGCTGCAACGCGTAGGACAGCCAAGCTCACAGATACAGTATTGATTTTGATGATACATACGATGGGCTTGGTGATCAGTTAGAAGAGGCGGATGACGACTTCAATGATGATACGTTCGGTGGCGGGGAGAGCGCAACGAAGCCAGTGGGCAAGGATTTCGATTTCTACGGGAGCACTTCCCAGGTTTCGAATGCTATCAATGAGGAGGCCATCCAACATAACCGTCAACAACCAGCGTCTAAGATCACGGCCGCTCCCTCAAGCCCACCCAAGCAAGCCTCAAAACCGTTCAAGACCGGATACGAGGCTTACAAGAACCCCTCGTACATACCTGAGTTACAAGTCGATGCCAGCTTGTGGGGGACTGGGCCTCCGAAACCATCTAATGATTACGGAGCTCAGCAGTCGCAGCAAGGCGGCTATGGCGCTGGTCCTTCTCAGCAGCGAAGCTCTGTCGGAGCTCCAAGTAAGAAGATGATGAGCTTGGAGGAAGTAGAGGCTGCAATGAGAGCTCAACCGAAAAAGCCCAGCCCAATCCCAGCACCTCAACAGCAACCTCAAGCGCCGTCTCCATTTGGAATGCTGCAGATGCAACAACAAGCCCCCATGATTACACGTGCACCTCAGCAACAAGACCCAATCCCATATTCACACGCCATGCCGCAGCAGAACATCCAAGGTCAACAGGTCGTGCCTCCACCGGATTTTAGCTCGGGACAGATAAGGATTCAGCAGCGGCCAGCTCAACAGCCTAGCCACCACAAGCATAGGTCTTCACAGATCATGCAAGCAGAACTGCCGACACAAGCTAGTCCGACCCCTCAGACTGCAGCACCCCCACAGATTCTTCAACGTGGACAGAACATGCCACATCAAGCCTCGGAAGCCCATGTATCGCCACAACCTCGCCAAATCTTACAGAATCCCAATCGCCACTCAGGTCAACTTGCCCCTAGACCTAACGAGCCGCCGGTACCCGTTCAGATGCAACAGCGGGGCCCGCTACCAGGTCAAAATGGCCCCCAAGGACCAATGCAAATCATTCATCATCCCAGTATGATTATGAATCTTCCAGAAGAAGAGCGTAATCTCTATTTGGAAGCAGAAGCCAAGAGAGCGAAGCGGAACCACAAAATCTTACTGCTTTCCAAAGGCAATGGCCTTATGACGCCCCAAGATAAGAATTTCATAACACGAATTCAACTGCAACAGCTCATGACCGCTACTGGAAACGTCAATGAGCCGGATCCTGATGCTTCATTGTCCGAGGACTTCTACTATCAGGTATACAATCAAATCGAGAACAGGCCCAGACAGAATCCTCAACAACCGCTAAGCAATTTTGCTCAAACTTATTTGTTCAGGACTGGCGGCCGTCAAGGCGGTATCGGTAGGAGATATCGTGGTGGAGACAGCCATATGCAAAGAATGGAGCAACAAGTCCAACGCGCTGTGGAAGCTGCGAAAGCCAAACCCAAGAACAAGCAGCTCGTTATTGAGGGCAGCTTGGGCAAAATCTCTTTCAGCAACGCGAAGACTCCTAAGCCATTGCTCAACATCAAGCGACACGATAGCACCGACCTCGGTAATCGGCAAAGCAAGAAGCCTCAAGCTGCTTTGAGCACCACGGACCGTAAGGCGATACTGAAGAACATTGAGGCTGTCTACTCAACCTTGATGAAGATGGAAGATCATGACCGTCGCCAAAGACCCCCACCTACCGCAGAAAGTGACCCCCTGGCCATTCAATATGCCATTGACTGGGAGCAGACTTTCAGGGACCTAAATCAGAAACTCTGGACGGATCTTAAAGTCACCGAGCCAATCATGGAAGAATCTGCAATCCTTCACCCATTCATTACATTCCTTTCGTATCCCAAAGGCAAGAAGGCTATGCCCCGTATCTTCAACCACATCGACGAAAACCAGCGTCTTACGATCCTGACAATGGTCATTGTGAATCTTGACGTTTTGGACGTCATCCGCCTGGCCCAATCGCAACCGCAGAGCCCTCACTCGCCGTCAATAGCGCATGAACAGATCGACCTCTTCCTACAAGCTGTGATACCAAGTCTATTCTCATACGTCACTGAAGCACCTCTGAACATCGTTATTGGCATGTTGGGGTTGGTCATAGAGCGTGTTAACCTGAACGTCGTCGCTCGAACGAGAGTTGGTCTTGAAATATTGACAATGATCCTTAGTAGAGCCGCCATCATCAAGGCACTTGATGCACCAGAGGATGATATTTGGGATCAGTGGCTTACAGTGTACGATCGTTTCTTCGATATGGTTGAGCCCTTTCTCGGCGATATCTTCTTCACCTCGGTCAACGCTGGACAGGACCAATATGTATGGCAATTTCTGGCTGCGTCTGGAAGTGGGGCAAACCCTGAGCAGCAACAGAGACTTGTGCTTGCTGTCAAGTAAGTTGTTTCCAAATACCGTTCTCCTCTGGTATATAACTCTAATCCAACACTTATAGGGACCGTGTTATGGAAACTTTGCAGCAAAGCAAAACTTTACCACCTGAGATGGCCTCCCAGAGACGTGGCAACGTCAATCTCTTCATGCAAGCTATTGGGCTCGATGTTGATTTGCTGGATGGCTAAATGACTTAACACTCGACTACCGAATTTATCTGCCACTATTTATCCAATGAAGGACAATCAACAAAAGTACCCCTCGCACTATCAACAAGGCAAGAGCCGGTGAAGGTACCAGGGGTGGACTAAGGTCATTGTATTAGTTGGTAGAAGGAGAATTGTACGGAGGCGAAATGACTAGGAACGGCTGTGATCGGCTCTACGCATTTCTGGAATGATACGTTTGATGCTCTGGTAACAGGAGCAGTGACGACGGAGATAAATCTGATGGAGATGGATGGGGGTGGTACTAGACTTTGCTCAAAACTTTGACGGAGGATAGAGAGAATATTGCCATTAGCATTATAATTATTCACTCTATGCTTTACTGATCCCACAACATACTTCCGCTTTCCAAAACCTCCAATTATCAACGAAATCTGTTGAAATAGCATTTCTCGAAAGCCATGAATTTGTAGAATGGCTCGCAGATGGTGAAGAAGCCTGAATGTTTGCAAGTTCAGCGCCTCTCTTGGCCGTTTTAAACCCATGTACCCAGCTTCGTTCCATCCAATAGCAGGACATACTCAGCTCGGCTGGTTAGTAAAAAGCGGTAGAATTCTGATTTGACAAAGTTTGAGCCCCCCAAGATAATGGCTTGCAAGGAGCACTATTTCAACTTTCTTTTGTAGCTGCGAGAGCGAGTGTGGGGGGAGGGGGAAAACCTGTAACAAGTACAGTTTTGGATTTTGGATGATGGTGGGTAGGGGAGACAAGGATATCTGGAGGCGTTTTCTGTCTGATGTGTGTCCAGCACGCATGCATACGGCGAGGTAGATATGATTTGGGACTCTTGAGACGCTGTGCCTCCCGGGGCAGGCACTTTGACACGCCTAATTTCCTTCTCAAACCGAATTGCATGTATTCCAGTTGTTAATACAAACTTGAATCAACACGTGCCGGTGCACCGCACTTCAGACTCTCAAACAAGCCATCATCGCCTTACGCAATATCTGAAAGTGCCTCGCCTGCGGCTTCACAACGTTAAATCAGTCATTGTAGTTCACCATCCTATATACACGTCTGCAATGCACTCAAAGAGCCTTCTTTTGCAAAAACGCCCCTCCTACTCGTACGAGACGAGACTAACAAGTCCAAATTCCCACAACCCCATCTTTCCTCCCCTCTGTCAAATACCCATCCTTAACCGTCACCCTCTCCACACTAGCCGGACTTCTACCCTCCTCCTCAGCGTTCATGCCAGCCCCGCAATCCCAGTGCCGGCCGTCTGTTTTGTCGTAGATTTTGGCTACGGGTTCACCTGCTGCTGCTACGATGCGTCGGGAGTCAAACATCATGCTTGTGATTGGGTTGTCGTAGGCGTAGGCGTCGTGGATCGAGCCTGTGCGGAGGTCCCATATCTACAAACTCAATTAGAGGCTGTGGAGTGTAGTGGGATTGGGAATGGCTTACTCGTATACTACGGTCTAAGCTTCCGGTCACTAGGTGCACGTCGTCGAATTGGAGGCATGTGACGGGGCCGGTATGGCCGACTAGACTTCTGTGTACCTGCCCGCTTCGCAGATCCCACAGTCGAACCATGCCATCTGCTGTTCCGCATGCTAGTGCAGCATCGAAACATTGTAACGCGCCTACAAAGTCCGCTGATGCGTCTGGTAACCGGCCTGTGGTGCGCCATTGCCCATCGTTGTTACTGCCACTGTTCATAGTAGAAGATGCCTGAGCTGCAGCCCATAGGACATCCAGCGTTTGCACGCATCGGCCTTTCACAAGATCCCACTGCCGGAGTGTCTTGTCTGCGGAGCCTGATACTAAAGTGTCACCACGGAAGTGCAATGCGGTCACTTCAGCAACGTGGGCTTCGAGCGAGAAGAGGGGGCAGGACTGCATGCTTGATGTTTGCGGGGGTTGTGGTGTTTCGTTCGAGTCTTCGAAAGCAAAGCCGTCGTCTTCTGCGTCCTCTTCTTTGGTGCTGTCAAGACGGGTCGAATACTCTGCTTGGCTGAGATCCCAGAGGCGGATAGACGCGTCCATGGAGCCGGTGGCTGCGATGTTGTCTTCGACTTGTAGGCAGCGGACGGAGGCATGGTGGCCTTCTAGTAGACCTATGCACCGGCCAAGATTCAGGTCCCAGACTCGCACTGTGTCGTCCAGGGCTGAGGTGACCATGGTGCCGAATGGGGCGTCGAAATCGAGGGCTGTGATCATGTCGTTGTGGGCTTGGAATTCTTTGATAGAGGAGCCTGCTTCGAAATGCTCATGTCTTATGGGCATCGATTTCCGGCGGGAGGGTTTATGACGTTTTGCTTTTGGGGAGGGTAGCTTTTCATAGATGGAAGCTGACATGAAGGACGTTTCTTCCTCTGTGATCTCTGTTTCGATGTCGATTTCTGTGGGTGGTGTAGCTGTGGGATTGAGAGTTGCTGCATCGTCCAGCTCTTCCAGCATGTCTTCGAGCCTATTGTCGGCCTCGAGGAGATCTTGCTCCATCTGTACTTCGTCTTGCTCTAGGTCACCCAGCCTGTCAAGAACGATTTTGCGCATGGTGTTCAGATTCGAGATCTTATTGTCTATCTCTCTGATCTCTGATGAGCACATATTCTTCCGGACGCTCATCATCTCAAGCTTGTGGTTCAATTTCTGCCTCTCCTTCTTCAGCTTTTCCAAGGGGGTTGTCGGCTCCTCATCATCAGCGCCCTCTAATAGCTTCTGCCCCTTCAGATTACTCCGCCGCTGTTTTTTCCTGCGCTCGCTTTCCTCCTCAGGTAGAGTCGCCTGGAAACCCTGAAACAGTGAATAGACATTCTCATCTTCCGGGATATTGGCCAAGATTTCATCCGGGAGATACGTCAGGGCTCTGTGTTGAATCTCGGATGTAGAGAGCTTGGATCGGACCAATTCGGTAGGAGAAGCTTTGGCGTAAGAAAACACCCTTTGCTGAATCCCTGGCCGTCGTAGCTCCTTCTGCAGTTCGCTCATTGCATGTTGATAGTGGATGCTGCTGCTTGGGTCACCTATCAGGTGGCTCGCTGTTGTGGTTACTTTCCGCCCGAAGGCTTCGATGTGTCGAGTCTGTTACCGTTAATGCCATGGAGTGTATAGAAATGGAGGCTCTTACTGTCAAGGCGGTTCCCAGCACACCGCTCTCTTCAGACGCAGTCCGCCGGTGACGCGCTGCTGGGGAATCATCTCGGCTTGCCATTCAGCAAGGACCTGGATGTAATCCGAGTTCAAAATGGTTGCACGTCCATAGGCCAAATGTCTCAAAGAAATGCAGATGTAGATCTCCCTTGGGTGTTGGCAAGGTGCCTTGTTTGTGCACACGAGCAGGTCGAACATCTGATTGACGGCGAATCAAGATGCCGACCTGTAGGGCTGAATATCGCAGCAATCTAGTTCGTCAGTTTCGATGAATTCAACCCTTTCTGCTTGCCATTGTGCCATAATCTCATGGAATAGCCCATTCGTCTGTCTTTTCTGTAATTAGCCTTTTCTTTACCCCGTCTAGAGTCGTTGGTGGGGTATCCTGGGCACAATTCTGCAAAATCCTTCGCGGATGCATCTCCGCCGGAATGCATTGTCGCTTTTAAAATTCTGACCTGCGGTAAGATTATTTGTCATGTTACCTGGGACTGGCCCTCATAAGCTGTAGCGCTCGAAGGTTTCTTTCTCTTGAGTACTAGCCATTGTCGGTCTTCTATACAATGGATACTGCAATTGACCTTTCCGATGCCTCGAAGGCGTTGGATCTTGCAAACATACGCTTTCAATTAGTGTATGGTTAACAAAATGCTTCTCTACGAGTTCAAAAAGCTGAGAAGCATACAGGCGACTAGAGGACACCATCACTTTTCATCTCATAGAACGCGCCCAATTCCCATTGAACCCGACTATATACGTATCAGGCGGCGTCAAAATCCCCGGTAGCCCTCTCAGCTTATTTGACTGGATGCTCAGAGAGCAAGAACGCTTCCAATCGCTCGTCCGCCGCTACGAATCTCCGGATGAATATGCATTCTTTCCTGATGCCGTTCAGAAACCAATCCTCCAACCCCTAGATTATCCCAAGATCTTGCATGACAACGATGTCAATGTCAACCGGGAGATCAAACGGAAGTACATTGAAGTTATCTTGCTGAGGGTGTGCAGAGAACTTGGGAGGGAAGACCGTGGTGAGAAGCAAGAGAACTATGGGTCTGCTGCAACCTGCGATGTAGCGTGTCTTCAAGCCCTATCTCGGAGAATCCACTTCGGGAAATTCGTTGCCGAATCGAAGTTTCAGCAGGAAACGGAGAGATTTGTGAAGTTGATACGAGATGGTGACCGTGATGGGATCGATGCAGCCATCACCAATGCCAAGGTCGAGAAGAAGGTACTAGAGCGACTCCGGTTGAAGGCGAGGACGTACGGCACTGATCCCAGTATTGGTGCTGAAAGCGAGGGGAAGATCAATGTAGATGCCGTGGTAGCGATGTATGAGGTGAGCACGTTGTCCCCCATCAACATGGTGAAACTCCACCAATTTCAGCTATTAATGCGATCAGGAAACCGTGATACCGTTGACAAAGGTGGTGGAGGTGGAGTACCTGATGCAACGGTTGAAGGGCACGGAGTGGGAGTAGAACGTCACAGATGGCGTTAATGGTCATCGGGGGTGTTTTACATTAGAGGATAAATAGAGGTGTTAGGTTTGATTGAAGTATTCCTGAAGAGCTTTGACAGCTCCTTCAAATTTAGCAGCTTCTATCAGTATGATATGTCCTTCTGGCTTAACACCAAGCTCTTGAAAGGTCCTCTTGGAATCTGATCCTACAGCCTCTTTCAAATAGTCAAAGCTACCAAAAGCGGCAGCATGTCTTTGCAGGACTTCATCCTCAGGGTGGAAATAGAAAGTCTCAGATGACCCCTTCTTGCCAACGTTTTTCTGCTTCTTTTGCTTTGGCGCGTCCTCCTCGCCTAAAGCTGATGCCACTTCTCTGTATGTCTTCGAAAAGATCATGTAATGAGTGAAGTCGTATGGTTCCTTTTCTTCAATTGCCCAGGAGATTTCCTCCAACAGCATATTGTACATTGGTGGCACGACCTCCGAGGGGATGTTTATGAGTCTTTCGGTCAGTACGAGGCCGACTCGAGCATCGCTCGACTTATTCAGGAGCGCATCCAGCTGCGAGATGTCTGTGTTCCGCTTAGACTGTGCTTGGATGTAGTTGGTCAATTGCTGGATGACTGGTTTGTCCTAGATCCTCATCAGAGAGGGACGCTCATGGAAGCGAGGGTGGTTACCTTGTGCTCATGCAAGTTGAGAACCGTAAGAAAAGCATAAGGGTCCGTCTCGTTGCCCTCCACTTTGACAGTAGACCCCAATAGAGGTTGCGCCAATATCAGGTCGGTAAGAGCACTGAGGTCGGATGACTGTGCATCGACGTCGAACAATTGCCGTAGTAGGGTCTTCAGGCCGTGAAAGTCGTGATCGGGTTGTGGATCAAACCATTCAAATTCGACGTCTAGCATGTTTGTGTCCTGCCCACTGGATTAGATGTGGTTGGACGGAGGAGCAAGTGCTGCGTACATCCTCGCTGCTGCTTTCTTCAGAACTACTCTCTGCAGACTCTGGCTCCTTCATCCGCTCATCATCGACTTTACGCTTTGCCATTGCGAGTTGTCACGATTAACTCTATCCTCGAAGCTTGATATGTGGAACTTCGAAGGTGAGCGCTCGGGAAAAATTGCCTTTTGAAGGGATCTCGCCCTCAGCCTTATGCAATCGATAAGGGTTTGAGCCCTTCAAATGCAAGAAATCTTCGTCAGATTTCCTCTTCCACGTAGTTGCACACAACTCTGCCGAATCGACTTACTTTCTGGCCTTCAGGCCATGGATACTAATGAGGAGCTGGTCACGGTGCCACCGAATGCGACCTTCGACACACTCGTACGTTATAAAATGGTTAAGAAATTGTTCTCGCTAACGTTAGATTAGCTGGTCCTTGACTTTGGCTCCCAGTCTGTCTAACGCTCTTGAAGGCGGGAGACCTGCGAAAGCTGACATACAGGTAGATACTCGCACTTAATCACAAGGCGTTTGCGTGGTATCTAAACCCCCAGTTGTGCAATTTTCTCGAAAACGAAGCTGACAGATCCAGATCTTCAGATATATTCGGAACTCTTGCCATGCACAGCTAATGTTCTTGACCTGTCATGGCAACCAAAAGGTTGTGGAAATACCCAATGACTGGGTCTGTTCTTAAGCTTACAATTGCAGGCATCATACTCTCTGGCGGTCCCGTGAGTAGTTTCTCGACAGACTCTGAGGGAATTAGTTTGCTGAACGTACATGTATCCAGTACTCTGTATACGAAAAAGGCGCGCCTCATGTGGACTGGACCCAACTCTCTCAACTAGACATTCCAATTCTCGGCATTTGTTATGGGTTACAGGAGATCGCATGGCATCATGACAACAAGAATGTGCTTGCTGGAGAAAAGCGCGAATATGGCCACGCTAAACTCAGAATTGAAAAGCACAAAGGGGAAGCAGCCCATGTGGACAAGCTGTTCAACGGACTTGGAAATGACTTGGACGTATGGATGTCTCATGGTAAGAAGTATCCTTGGAAAATTTGAAAGGTATCCACTCAAAATCTCAGGCGATAAGCTGTCACATCTTCCCGCTTCTTTTTCGGTCATCGCAGATACTCCTAACGCCCCCTTTGCTGGCATTGTCCACGATACAAAACCCTACTATGGCATTCAGTGAGTGTCCTACAATTTGTTACTTCCATAAAATATCGTCCCTGATGGTTTCAAGATTTCATCCTGAGGTTTCTCATACTCCCAAAGGGATCGAGCTGCTTAGGAATTTTGCAGTGGATATCTGTATGGCCCGCCAACACTGGACCATGGAAGAATTTGTGGGGAAAGAGATTTCGAGAATAAGGGCTCTAGTCGGCGAGAAAGGCCAAGTCATTGGTGCTGTAAGCGGAGGAGTGGATAGTACAGTATGTTCTATTCCATGTCAGAACGCTGAAGGCGTGGCAATTAACCCAAGTAGGTGGCTGCGAAGCTTATGAATGAAGCTATCGGGGGCCGGTTTCATGCTGTTCTGGTAGGGAAAGTTCCCAGAGATTCCATAAAGTCACTAAGGATTTGCAGGTCGATAATGGCTTATTACGACAAGATGAGGCCAAGATTGTGCACAAAACTTTGACAGACCATCTCGGAATACAATTGACAGTGGTGGATGCAAGCCAGCGTTTCTTGGGGGAATTGAAGGGAGTTACCGATCCAGAACAGAAACGAAAGACAATTGGGCGCAACTTTATCGAAGTATTTCAAGAAGAGGCCCACAAACTCGAAAAAGCTGCTGCAAACTCTCTCAACGCCGGTGACATTGAATGGCTACTTCAAGGCACACTTGTACGTACACAATGGTATAACACCCGCTGTTCTTACTGATACAAGCAGTATCCCGATGTGATTGAGTCGATCTCCTTCAAAGGTAAGCCGAATTTGTGAACATGTTTGGGACTGCAGCCCTTCTCACATTCATTCAGGCCCAAGCCAGACCATAAAATCTCACCACAACGTTGGGGGTCTACCCGCAGCAATGCATCTAAAGCTGATCGAGCCGCTTAGAGAGCTTTTCAAGGACGAAGTCCGAATACTTGTAAGTGCCAGCAAACATCGTTCAGGAGCCATGTTCACCATTTTCTAGGGGACAAAACTCGGTATACCAGAGCATCTTGTGTGGAGACATCCTTTCCCGGGTATGTTCTTACGTTCTGCAACTTACGGCATAAATCTAATTCAGGTACAGGACCAGGACTAGCCATACGGGTGCTGGGAGAAGTTACAGAACCTCAGCTTCGCATCGTTCGCCAAGCCGACAAGATCTTCATAGATGAGCTGGTAGCGAACGACTTATACCGCAAAACGAGCCAAGCATTTGCAGCTTTGCTACCGGTGAGAGCTGTCGGCGTTATGGGAGATAAACGTGAACATGGCCAGATCATAAGTCTCAGAGCAGTGAGTGCCTACCTTCTGAAGATTTCTGCGATCCTGAGGCTACATTTGGCGGAAGTTGACCGTCACACAGGTGGAGACGACTGATTTTATGACCGCGGTACGGACCCATTTCGATATCGAGAACCGCACATTCCTTGACCGGGTTTCAAGCAGAATCACCAATGAGGTTGAGGGAGTTACTAGGGTGCTGTACGATATTACAAGCAAACCGCCTGGTAAGAATCCTATACATGGTACAAGACTGGTGAAAACTAATTGTTGATTAGGCACAATCGAGATGGAATAGTACTAGAGAGGTGGTTCCATTCTCATTCATGGGTGACAATGTTGTTCATAGACAGTCGTGATGATGATACCCATAGATTTTAGATAGAACTACCTTATCGTCAATTGATGCCTCTCATGCATACTAGACTTTGTAAAATACCAAAAAGCCTAGAGCTCTATCCATATCGGAAAGGCGAGCCATCGCCTTTTTGCCCATAATGATGATGGCTTTTGCATGAAATTTTGCTCACAAAGTGAACATCTTTGCCTGGTGCGCGTGAATTTAGACGCGCTGCATACGTCATTGGATTTTCCCACCAACACACCCGAATCAATTCTCGCAACCTGTGAAACCTTGAGCAACTTCCAAAACACACACTCGGCCCAAACCCCAACACAACCGTACCCAAATAAACAGCAAACATGAGCGGAACATCAAACGTCGGTGGGCGTGGAGTCTACGAGGCTGGTGACCAGCGTAACATGAAGGATTCGGAGATCAATGAAGCAGAGAGATACAAGGAGGGGCAGCCAAACAGCCATCTGGCTAATGACTCCAGTGCGTAGCTTGACAACAGCCATGAGGGTGTCCGGGTTCCTTTCGAAATGCTGACTGTGCGTCACCAGAGGATGAGAGGACAATTGCAAACAAGCTAGCACGTGAGGAGAAGGTATTTTACTACACATCAGTGACCTGCCTTGACAGCTGACCAGTCCCAAGCGCCAGAATGAGCCCGAGCCCACGAGCAAAGAGGCGGAAGAGTCTAGGAAAGATCCCACGTTGCCAGTATGGTTCCCTCGCCACTCCCCACGAGTGCATCCCCAAGTTAGGAGACATTTCTCGCTGACATAGCACGACCTATCTAGGCTAAAAACCACGGCAACGAGCCTTCGAAGGGCGCAAAGATCGATGCTGAGATTCAGGCGGAGGAAGAGGAGATGTTGAAGAAGAAGGGCGCGTTTGGGCCCAAGACTTGAGGAGGGGCGGACACTATGGTCGACGGCGCTAGATTAGAGCTCGTGGGAGCAGTCTGCAACAGTGCTGAAGATATGACGTGATGTGGAAATCATGAGCAACATGAGGTAGCATTAAAGGATAGAATTCATGAATTCATGCATGACCTGATCAGCTCCTCTCCGAGTCTTGAATATCACGTGCTTACATGGCTAGCTGCCAGTTCTCTGCCCAATTTGTGGTCTATGAATACCTAGTGACCTTCAATATGATCGGGGAAGCCGGTGTATGCTGTAGAAAGTGCTGTACAAGATGGCACGAGACCAGTGTCCTTTCCGAAAGACTAGTACGACCTACCTGTAGTGTATATTGATTCCAGGCAGGTGTGTTCTCCGGGACTACCACGAAAAGAGCATTCGCGTTACTACATTCATGAATACTACATGTATAATATGCTGACAGAGTCCGTACTCCTTACTCGGTATCAGCGGTGAGACACCGCGAAGCCGGCTCAACGATGCGGAGAATAGATCCTCTACCAACCCAACCAAGGTGACATTAAAGAGCTCCAGCAATGGGCCAAACATACTCGCTGGCCACTGTGTCAGCAGGCTCAGCAGGGATCGACGTACCAGAGCTCTCGGACCTTACGTATGAGAAGTCGCTGGGCACAGCCCGGTTTATGAAGAGTGTCAGAGCGAGGAATCAGCATGGCCTTGTGGTTGTCAAGCTGGTGATGAAGCCGTACCCATCGCTGGACCTGGGAAAGTACGTGAGAGATATCCGGTGTGAGTAGGTGACTTTCCAGTGCTCTTGGAGCTGGGCGTGGCTGACGATGTCCTGCAGCAGAGCGTGATAGACTCAACGATGTCCCGAATGCCCTCGGTTACCAACGTATATTCGAGACGAGTACGAATGGATACTTGGTCAGACAGTACTTCTACAGCTCACTGTATGACCGCATGAGGTTTGTCCAACATTCTTACTGGCATCTACGCTGCTAATATTTGCTAGCACACGCCCATTCCTGGAACACATCGAGAAGAAATGGCTTGCATACCAGCTCCTCTGCGCCTTACGGGATTCTCATGCCCGCAACGTCTACCATGGCGATATCAAAACAGAAAATGTTCTGGTCACGTCGTGGAATTGGTTATACCTGACAGACTACTCTTCATCCTTCAAAAAGACATACCTCCCTGAAGACAATCCTGCGGACTTTTCCTACTATTTTGACAATTCAGGCAGGAGGACATGCTACCTTGCTCCAGAAAGATTCCTCGGAGTAGGTGACAAGGATGACGGGCGGGGAGTCACATGGGCTATGGACGTCTTCAGCGTCGGCTGCGTCATTGCTGAGTTATTTCTCGAGGCCCCCATATTCTCTTTGAGCCAGCTGTACAAGTACAGGAAAGGCGAATATGATCCACAATACGGCTACATCAGTAAGATACAGGACAAAGATGTGCGTGAACTGGTCAGCCATATGATTCAATTAGAGCCCGAATCAAGATATTCCGCTGAGGAGTATCTCAACTTCTGGCGGCGTAAAGCTTTCCCAGAGTATTTCTACAGCTTCCTCCATCAGTACATGGGCTTGATCACCGACCCTTCCTCCGGTCGCTCGCCAGTCCTACCAGAGACCGCCAACTTTGGTGAAGCCGATGATCGAATTGACAGAGTGTTCTACGATTTCGACAAGATCTCCTATTTTCTGGGCTATGAAAATGAAATGGCTCAAGAGAATACACAGGCGGATCAGTCTATAGCTTCGGAGGGACTTATTCCTGTTCAGGTCGACATACCGAACAACAGACATGAAGCTACTACCGTGGGAAGACGTCCTGTGGATGACGGGTCTTTGATTTTTCTTACACTGGTTGTATCATCTTTAAGAAATACAGCAAGATCTACCGCCAGGGTTCGAGCTTGTGATCTCATGCTAGCATTCGCCGAGAGGATCACTGACGAAGCGAAACTTGATCGCGTGCTTCCGTATGTCGTTGCGCTGCTTAATGACCGCGCCGATATTGTCAAAATTGCTGCTCTCAGGACTTTGACCCAATTGGTCTGCAGCTCCGTCTGTCAAACAAAAGCATCGATCACTGACGTTTAATAGCTCGCTTTGATCACCGTTGTGTCTCCTGTCAACGCCTATGTCTACACAGAGTACATTCGCCCCCGGCTCCAACAATTCATTGGGGGCCCCGGTGCTAAAGCAAGTCCGCTACTTCGGGCGACCTATGCCTCGTGCCTTGCCACACTGGCACACAGCTCTTCCAGGATCCTAGACATGTTGCAAGCTCTTCGCGCCGATGGATCCGTACCTAGTGTTGATCCTGAAGCTGAAGACGGCGCTGCTACGGATCTGACCTATCAAAATTCATTCGATGTCGCCAAGCAGGACCTGCTAGAGCATTTCGAAACGCACACGAAGGCATTACTGACTGACAGTGATGCCTCAGTGAGACGAGCTTTCCTCGGCTCTGTATCAAGCTTGTGCGTCTTCTTTGGAAGCTCGAAAGCAAATGACGTTATTCTCAGCCATCTGAATACGTATCTAAACGACAAGAACTGGATACTGAAATGTGCTTTCTTCCAGACCATTGTCGGAGTTGCCACATTCGTCGGCGGTACTAGTCTCGAAGAGTTCATATTGCCTCTTATGATCCAAGCCTTGACGGATCCGGAAGAATTTGTAGTCGAGAAGGTTCTCTCATCATTTGCTAGCATGGCAGAGCTTGGCTTGTTTCAGCGGTCGAAGACTTGGGAGATGGTAGACATTGTTGCACGATTCATGATGCATCCGAACATATGGATCCGCGAAGCGGCTGCGCATTTTGTGTCTGCCTCCACGCGGTATCTCTCAACAGCAGATCTCCACTGCATTGTCTCACCATTGGTACAACCATACCTTAAGTCTTCTATTACCGATTATTCAGAAGTGGGTATACTTGACGCTCTCAAGCGACCTTTGCATCGAAATATCCTCGAAATGGCGGAGACATGGGCATTGAAGGTCGAAGGAGGCCTCTTCTGGAAGACTATCCAGCAACAGAGAACATTTTCTTTTGGTTCGCCTGAGCAGACTCCGCCGACAATATCTTCCAAAGATTTACGGCCCAATGCGCTTAGCAAAGTCCCGAAAAATAACGAAGATGAGCAATGGATTAAGAGACTGAGAAACAACAACATGAGCACTGATGACGAGTTCAAGTTGTTAGCCTTGAGGGAATACATCTGGCGCGTTGCACAAAAGCGGCCAAAGGTTGATCCTGATAGCACTTTTTCGCCCTTGAACAGCAAACTCAGCCTCAAAGAAATGGACGTCACTCCTCAGACTATTTTCTTCGAGACCCAAAGAAGAAAGCCCAAGTCTCGCCGCCGAGCCTCAGGCGGCGAGCATCGCTCTACTTCAGCCAAGAGCGGGCGTGGCTCCGCACCTCATACTATCGCCGATGCTTTACTAGACGCATCCGCCACGATCGATGACCCTCTCTCGCAGCGAAAGAAGTTGTATGCAAATGCCAGAAAAGAATGGCTGAGCGGAAAAGTCCAAACGCAACCTATTCAAGCCGATTCGAGGCGCGGGTCTTCGAATCTCACATCACCTTTGTCCACGTCACCAAGTGTACGTCTTAGATCAAGAGACAGAGCTGCGCTCACTTCAGATGGTGAGACACGGAGACCCTCGGCTGATATAGGTGAAAACGCTCAAAGTGATGGCACGCTTACGCCAACGGATTCTTTAAGGACTGGGAATGGTCGTAATGGGAGCGTCAAACACAAACCTAGTGCTATCAATCTACTCAATCGAAGAGATACCTCCAAAACGGTAGCCGAAACAAGCACAACTTCAGCGAACGCTTTTGGCAAGGTTGATGGTCCATTTTCTCGGGAGCCTTCTGAGGGTCGATCTAACGACAAAACGACTAACATGGATGAAAAACGCGACTCGACGAATCCATATTATGCTGGACATACTTATGATGGAAATGACCCTAGTGTTTTAAGACTACTTGACTCTCTCGCCTCAGAAAATTACCCACACGATATCCATGACTTTGGACCTTTAATCACACCCGTCAGCAGCAAGCGACATTTGGTGAGGAAATCGGATGCTCATGGAGTTGAAAAGCCTTGGAGACCTGAAGGAACGCTAATTGCAACCTTTGGCGAGCACCACGGTCCCATCAACCGGGCCCTACCTTCACCAGATCATGTATTCTTCATTACAGGATCGGATGATGGTACTGTCAAAGTATGGGACACTCTGAGGCTGGAGCGCAATCTTGCGCATCGGTCAAGGCAAACACATACTCATGTGGAAGGAGCTAAAGTCAAGTGCCTGTGCTTCGTCGAGAACACCCATACGTTCGTCAGCGGTGCAACGGATGGCAGCATTAATGTCGTGAAGGTTGACTACACCCTGGTGGGCGATACCTCAAAGTATGGCAGGCTCAAGGTTGTGCGAGAGTATCAGCTACCCCAGGGCGAACATGCTGTGTGGTTAGAGCACTCGAAATTGGACACAAACTCGATCTTGCTATTGGCAACGAACACTTCGAAGGTCATTGCGTTGGATCTCCGGAACATGTCAGTCTTGTACTCGTTCAAGAACCCAGTGCACCACGGCACACCGACATGCTTTTGTGTCAATTATAGACACGACTGGCTACTACTCGGGACCTCACACGGCGTTCTAGATCTATGGGACCTACGTTTCCGCATTCGCGTCAAGGCCTGGGGTCTCGCTGGAGGCACGCCAATACATCGCTTGCTCATTCATCCTTTCAAAACCAGCGCTAAACGTGTCTGCGTGGCTGGCGGAACAGGCCAAGCCGAGATCACGATCTGGGACTTGGATAAAATGGAATGCCGTGAAGTCTTCCGTGCTAGTGTGACAAAAGCCAGCAGCAAAGACAGTCTCAAAGCCTACGAGGCGTGGAAAGTCGATGACGAAAAGCCAGAAGGCATGCTCGGCCGTTTCGCTACAGCAATCGATCCCTCCGGAGGCGGCAATGGCACTCATGATAAAGGGATCCGTGCGATAGTCGTAGGTGTCGACGCCCCTGATGATAAGTGGGAAGGCAAATACGGCTTCTTCCTCACCGGCGGCGCTGACAAGAAACTCCGCTTCTGGGACGTAACTCACCCTGAGGCCTCAATGGTAATCAGTGGCCTCGACGCTGAGGAAGATCAGCCCAAATTCTCGACTACGCATCCTACGACTTCGCTGACGCTGCATATCGAGAGAGTACCGCAGCAGGCTCCGTCGGCGCCGAACGCTGCTGCTGGATCAAGTCCAGCGAAGAAGGGTGCCGTGAAGCAGCCTAGGAGTACGGTCATTAGTGCACAACAGCAGCAGTTGTTGAGGAGTCATTTGGACACTATCATGGATGTGGTGTTATTGGAGAGTCCGGTGGGGATGACTGTTAGTGTGGATCGGATGGGTTGTGTTTATGTTTTTCAGTGAGACGGTAGCTGGCGATATAGAGAAGAGATTCATTGGAACACGGGGAGCATTGTTAGGGCGTGCATAATGCTTAGAGCTTGTATCGAATGATTTTGGAGCAATAGCTATTCATTACAATAGATTGTGCTCAATACTGTCCTAACATTACTCAAGACCTTCTGAGTCGTGCATTTTACTGCTCAATGTGAGAGTCTTCGCTGAACGGATCAACTTCGATGTCTATCGGTCTGCTACTTTTCAGCTCACACAGCGCTGGATATCTACCAAATCTAATTTCAATGACGCTTGGACTCCCACGAACTCGGCTCCTAATCCTGATACTCTGCCACTAACAGCTGTCTACTCGTGCTGCAAACTTGCATGGTTAGACTCAAATCCCAAAGCCTTGCTCCAATCCCCACTCCGCTTACAGGCATTCCACTCCCTTCCTGAGCCCTTCATCACTCAATGAAGCATGTCATCGGCTTTTTTGAGCCTTGGGGTAGGTAACTAACTGCACATGTCTGTGCGCGGGATTGGTCAAGGCTATTATGAAAGATGGTCTGAGTACCTTGGATTGTCTGATGACCGGAGCCCCTTCCCATCTTGATATCCAAAGTCCAATTGGAAGCCTCCTTCGTCCTATGAGCGGCGGGCAAATATCTGCTATCGCTCCTTAATGATCATCGACAAAAGATTGATCATGGAACGTTCAGGAGTGCTGAGTAGACGTCTCGGCGTGAGTGACACCTGCTTCGTCCTCCAACAATTTTTCGGAACCTTGGGTAGATTCCATCACATCCGAAGTTTCCGTAGCCTTGTCAAACCTTCTACTATCGAAACCCGTCCTCCGCACCACTTTCGGCATCAAGCCTAAATTCTGCATAACTAGAGCAACAGATCTCGTACCGCTATCCAAGTACACAGCGCCAATAATCGCCTCAACGGTAGTAGCTACGGTGAGAGCTCCGATTTCTGAGTATTCTTGGGACGGGTTGTTGTTGATTAATTTCTCGAGGCCGTGCTTGCGGCCGATTTTGTCGAGATTGGCGTTTGAACCTATGTCGGAGACGACGCGGGAGAGTCGTTCTGAAGAATTTATAGGTAAGAATTATTCTTTTATCGTTTTGAGGATACTAGAAAGTCTCACTGACCTCTAACCTCATCCCCTTGATACCAATCCTCAACCAGCGCAAGCTTCAGCACCGTATCACCAACAACAGCAAGCCTCCTATTTCCATCCGGAAACCTTTGCCATCCTGCACTGTGCCTGATAGTCCCAGCACCAGAAACTTCTCCCGAACGTATGATGGAACCGGGAGCTTGGACGGCTTCCCAGAGGTATTGGGCGTTGTTGAACTTGTAGCCGAGTATGTTTTGGAGTTTGCGGACTGTTGGGGTCATGTGACCGATTGTGTTTTGGACTCTGCGTATAGTGGCCATATCGGAGACTGTGGTTTTGAAATGGAATGCTAGGGGCGCATATATAAGGCAATTATAGACCGGGTTACCTTTAGATATTCCAATACATCTTCAATGGTGGTTGTTTTCGCGAGGCACAAGACTACATTTTGCTATTGGGCCAAATCTAGATTAGCTTCTCTCAGCCCTAATCTCTACTTTTCGAAGCCCGCGCTCTCGTGACTGCTCACACAGTTGGTCTACCACTGACTCTCCAGAGTCAACGTTACTTCCACCATTCCTCTCCTTCCTCCCGCAACAAGACCAACTCCCTACTTAATCCTGCCGCAAATCTCCACCTTCGAGCACACCAAACCGCAACAATGAGGCTAACAGCCGAACTGATCCAAACCTCCCTCTCCTACCTCAACCCCCTCAAAGAGCGCGAACTGGATCTCAGAGGTGCGTACAAGCTGAAAAGAGCAGATACTACACTTTGAGGCGAGCAAAATTGATATCATAAACGAGGACTGCAGGCCATAAAATACCCGCTATTGAGAACTTGGGCGCTGCAAAGGTAGGCTTGCTCCCGCTCCTCCCCTGCCCTGCCCTCCCTTTTTCTCTCTGGGTACTCTCAACATACTGAGACACAAATGGCTGAGCAGGAGCACTGTAGGACCAAGATGCAATCGACTTCACAGACAACGACATAATCGCCATATCTAACTTCCCCCTCTCACGACGACTACATACACTTCTACTCGCGAGGAATCGAGTCAATAGCATACATCCTCAAATCGCCAGCAACCTGCCGAATCTGACGACGCTGATACTGACGTCGAATAACTTCGCAGAGCTCGCGGATTTGGATGTGCTGGGGAAGTTGCCTAGACTTACGCATTTGTCGCTGTTGGAGAATCCGGTTACAAGGCGAGAGGTAGGAGTATCTTAGATGTGTGGGGAGGATGTTGTATTGATTGGGTATGGAATTAGCACTACCGTTACTGGATAATATGGCGCTGCCCCACTGTTCGCTTTCTTGACTACCAGAAAGTGAAGGATGTTGAGCGCGAGAAAGCCAAGGAGCTATTCGGCACCGCCAAAGAACCCTCTGCACTTGCTTCAAAGGTCGGCCAATCTCCTCTCCCCCCTCCTTTCCCCTCCCCTTTTCCCCCCCCTTCCTTCGCTTGCTATCTCTTTGAGACTAACACCCTACCGCCACACAGATCATGGGCATCAAATCCCGCACCTTCGACATTCCCTCCACCTCCCTCGCCAACGGCACCGTCAACTCCGGCGACAAATCCTACCGCGTCAAACTTACGGATAAAGAGAGAAAGCGCGTTGAGGCGTTGATTAGAAGTGCGAAGAGCTTGCAGGAGATTACGAGGTTGGAGAAGGAATTGAATGAGGGAAGGATACCAGCTGGGGGTGTGGATGAGATGGAGGAATAGAGATAGGGGCTGTGGAGTGGTTGTGACAGAGGAGACCGGGAATCGTGAACTGCAAGCGTGACATACGGAAAAAAGCCATTTGAATTGATGAGGACGGCGGGGTGTTTCACATATACGTGTTGCTAGTCTTGCAGTCTCAGCTTATGCAGGCTGGTGGCTGCGATAGCGCTTGGCAGAAGGTCTAACTAAAACTATGGCAAAGCTATAAAAGACTCAATGCTTGAAGCTATTAGCTTCCAAGCGGTCGATTCACTCCTCCCAAAAATCGCAATATCTGCTCCCAAAATGTCGTTCATCTCCTACCCTCTGCTTCTAAAACTAAAATTCTTAGAACCACTCTGCTCCTGGACAGATTTTGCCCTTCATTTTCGGCTCTTGGGACTGTGTCGTCTGACAAGAATTTGTTTTCCAGTCCGCGTTTTGTCCCCAGCACCCTGATCTTGAGAATGGTCTTCTACTGAAGAGTCTCGGTCTAATCCATGTTCTACTTCTGTATCCTCTGCTCCCGCAGGAAACAGCTGGTTTTCATTAGGAAACTTGCTTTAGTCGGCGCCTCACAAGATCGTATGCCAGCTATTTGGCTTGTGGAAATGGAGTAGACGTTTGGTAGTCTATGATCTCTACTGATCGGAGATCGTGACCTGATATTTCACTGCGTAAATGGACACCTCCCACCTCTACCAGACTTCGTCTCAAACGGAAACTTCCCCTTCTCATCCTCTCGCCCCTCCCCACACCCACCCCCCTCGCCCTCAGACTCTCTCTCCCTCAACCACGCACACAACTTCACCCCCCAAGTCGGCCGATTCTTATAAACCCCAAACTCTACCGGCATACTCTCACAAGCATCCGCCAGCTTCGGTCCCGACGCCACTTACTCTTGATCTCAGTCAAAGGAGTAAGATAGCTGCGTACAGCAAAGACAATAGTGCCAGTCAGTGGAAGGCAAGTTAGAGTGTGGTGTTCGATGCACAGGAAGGAGGCGGTGGGGTCGAAGACTGTCCTCTGGGAAGGGATGTCGGAGGTTTTGATTGTGTTGGCGCCTTCGTAGGGGAGGTGGAGGGTGGAGTGGTTGAATTGGATGGACCACTGTGGCTTATTAGCTAGTCAATTTGTGTAAGAAAGGGTATAGGTGGTGAAGGCGTACGTTTAGTCTTGCAATCGACTGCCCGGGCGCCATCCTCTCAAAGCACCGGACCACGCCCTTCTTCAATTGTCCGTCGTAACCAGGTATGGGCTTGTGAAGTTCGCTTACGGACATCCCAACCTTGGCTGATGGTAGTAGCCCTTGTGGGAAACATGCTACGAAACCCTGGAGGTTGAATTCGTTCAGCTCGTTTGGGACCATGATCCAGAAATCCTCTTCGACATTTGTTGCTAGATGCCGCAGCACGGCAGAGTGATCTGTTAGAGCAGCGGATATGCTATGCCGGGAGCCCGAGACGAGATTTTGGAAAATGTCTCCCTTTATCTGAAAATCGTAGGGAATCGCTTTGGCAGCAGGTCCAGTATGATTTCCTCGTACGGTTTGTGTATATCAGGATTAGAAATCTCGTTGTTGCCCAGACAGACTTTCGGATGTTCGTCCACAAGGCTTCTTCGACGCTGCATTCGATCCAGGTATTTTCGATCTATTCTGATCCAGTCCCGCTTGATGGATTTTTTGATGCCTTTGGGAACATATCAGCAGTTGTAGGAATCTATCAGTAAGGCACTTTGATGGCATACCCATAGCAACATGACCCTTTGTCTCGAACGGCCGGTACTTGATAGGCTCCACGGTTTCATGTTGAAAGTCGTGCAGTGGCGTAATCTACTCAACTGGGGGTGTGGTCGATGTTGCAATCAAGGGCGTGGGCTTGGTCTTGCGCTGAAGTCTAGAGACATGAAGCCGTGCCCAGAGTGTGATAGCTCGCCCTACTAGAGCTACCAACAAAGTGTAACTGATGACGATAGAGACTGGATGAACAAGAGAACGCATGATGCCAGGGCCTTTGCAGGATCGGTTTTGGTCGATCAAATCGAGAGGTATTCCACTGTAACGTGCAGTCCTTGAATGCAGGAGGCCAAAAGCGTTTCTTATATCTAGATATTCGTGCGTATCGGGCAGACACTCGCCGCTAGTAAGCCTTGAACGGCACGTGAGGAAGCAAAGTAGAAGCTCGGTTAATGGAGAAGTCCAGCACGTAGCAGTGGAGGTGGATAGAACGGTCGGATATGTTCGTGGTACAATTTTCGAGAAAGAAAGGGTCTATAGACGATCTTTGTGGACTGGATCGGACCGTTGTGGCACAGATCCTTGGAATGGTGATGTCGTCTATGTCTCAATTTTCGAAGGATGATATGTTAGTGAGGTATGCAGAAGAGATCATTAGAGAACGAAGGCGGAATTTTTGCATTAAATGGTCTTGCGAGATTGAGTTGCCGAAGTAGTGTACCACGGAAATACTTTGTCACTGTTGGGTCATTCCAGGTCGAAGCGGATATGGAAGAAGCGGTGAAGTTCTCTTCAAGGCCTAAATTCCCACAATCAAACTCTGTAGGGGCAGGCTGGATGGGAACAACATACATCAGGTACCTGCCACGAGAGCCATCGTTTCACCTGCATCGGCCCCAAGAGCCTCGTCCACTGAATCTCGAGAGATATTGCTGGATCGACTGGGGACCCCAGGATTGTTGTTCCGAGACACGAGTTTGCTTTAGTCTCATGCAGTGCCGTTGTAAGGTATTTATCTTATCGTACTAATAGCAGCTCTTGTAAGCGAACCGACCCAAATCACCATTGTCAGCTAGGGGAGCGCATACTGCAATCCTTCAACATGTACTGCCAATTTCGGATGATCTTCTCCAAAAGCGCTCGCGCACTAGATGTGAAATTAGACTTCTGCAACATGCCCACGGACCTTGCCACGTGTACCCCAAATGCTTGCGCCAGCTCAAAAATGGACAGCCTGGTTGCGATGTCGGCTCAAAGATCTTTCTCTGCGGTGAGATGCAGCAGCGGGCACTTCAGCCCACGTTAAATTGGTAGACACCTTGGCGTTAACTCAGCCGTCGGCATCTCTTTCCAAGAAAGTGGGATCATTGGCAATCCTCCTCTCAAACTTGGACCACCAGTCTCGAAAACTTTTCAAAGGAATCACTTCCTGCCCTCCTGCGCCAGTATTACCGGCAAAGCTAGCCAGGAAGTTGAAAGCGTTTTGTATAATGCGTTGTGCTAAGACCTTGGTTGACAGCGGTGTAGGCCCTTGCTGGCCTTTTGTTGCTACAATCCCTGTCGATGATGATGCCTGCATAGCTTTCAAGGCCTCAAGCTGTGATGAGATCGTAGCTGCTGGCTCAATTGAAATGCCGACCGTAACGTCTCCAACTGTCGCTGTGCCATTGATCGTCGTTGAGGTATCATCAACGTCCGTCATCTCATCCTCCACTGAGCCATTGCCGCTAGGGATTGCCGCGCCGCCCCCACTGACTCGAAATATTGCGCTCTGTTTCTCTGTCCCAATTGCCCCTAAGAGCTTGAATTCCGAGGCACCAGGAAGCTGCACGTAGACACCGGCTAGAATACCATCCGGCAGCGTGGTACCGGGCAAAAGGAAGGCCACGATGTGAGTGAAGGCGGGCGTCGAAGGGAAGGCGAAGGCATACTGGGTGGGGGACACAACGGCAGGATTGGTAAGGACAGGCCGTGAAGGGAGGATGAGTCCGAATGGTGGCGCTGTGGCCATTCCTGTCGAATCAGTGGTTTAAGCTGATGCCTCCGCGTATCGTACGTGTAACACTTATATATGGCGCAACAGCATAGAGAAAGAAAAGCTGAGAGATGATAATTACTCGAGGTACTCAAATGCGAGGTGCGGAGGAAGCTGCGGAGATGGAAAGGCTTGGCGGCTCAAGGCGACAAAAATCTGCCCCCAGCTCAGTCGAAGCTCGCTCGGGGGCCACCGTGAACAGTTTCTGGCGGAAATTAGGCAGCTTAACTGCAGACGCGCTAGTGAGCTAGTCGCCGATGTTATTCTGACCTCTGTCCCTATTCCTTCCATGTTGATCTCTGTACCTGAACAGCGCTGAAGACAAATCAAGGCCTCTACTGGCTCGAGTTTAGAAGAGTTCACCCGACAACCGGACACACCTAACAGCCGGACAGCCCTATAGGGCTGAGACTCCTATTTCGATTTTTTTATTGCAGAAATCGACTTATTTTATTTATTCCACATCAACTACAGTTCTTTTTCACACTTACGATGCCTAGGAACGCCCGTCGACCTCCTACCGATCCTGACGATATCGAACTACCGAAAGCAGAGCGTACAGACCTCGCCCACACTGCCTGGAAGGATGCAGATGGCATTATCTCAGGGAGAAAAATTGCTAAACGTCATGGGATTCCTAAATCTACACTATACGATCGTATCAATGGAGGAGGCTCAGCTCAGCAGTATAACGAGCGGCGCTAGAGACTTTGTCCTGAGGAAGAAGCAGAGCTGGAATCACATATTCGACGCCTGCAAGCTTGGGGGTGGCCATCACGTGTTGAGCACTTTCGTCAAATGGCAACAGAATTACTTGAGCGTAATATCATACATCTTAACCACTAGACCACTAAGCCTGCGTATGGTATATATTGTCAATTTCTGAATAGCGTCACGTTCCGGGGCCTGCTCCAGGGGCAAGGCCCCCAAAGTGTGCCCCCGGAGGGCTGTCCGGCTGTTAGGTGTGTCCGGTTGTCGGGTGAACTCTTCTAGCCGCTTCATACGCGACTCTATGAATGGAAGCTTAATGACCTCTTCTAGCCGCTTCATACGCGACTCTATGAATGGAAGCTTAATGACCTCTTCTAGCCGCTTCATACGCGACTCTATGAATGGAAGTTAAATGACCTCTAGTGTAGTGTCTTATTGATTCCTTTGAACACTCACATAAGGTCCTTACAATCCTGAGGAGCCTTTGCATTCCTCCACCTGCAATACTTGGTACTAACAAGCCATGCCTCAGTGCTGTGGCCGTTCCTTCACCACCAATGGCATACGTAATCACCTCGACAGTAGTGCCAACCATTTGAACGAGATCGAATGCCGTTGGTGCTATGCTCGATGGCCTAGACACGCCGGAAAGCTCCGTCTGAGGCATGAACAGGCCGAACATTGGTACGCGTGCGACAATTGCAATTCAATATTCGAGACCAAAGATGGTCTCCAAGACCACGTTACCGATGTACATCCTCCCAATTATTGCTACGGGTGCAAGCGGCAATTTATGAATTTGAGCAACTTGAATCAGGTACGTCCATGACCAATAGACACATTCTGATACTGCTTCTGACAGACCTTTCTCCAATCAGCATCTGAAATCTTCTGTCCATGTCGGGAAAAACGTCAAATGCCCTTGGTGCCCCGGCAAATTCACAAACGTCACGGGCGTATGTCTGCACCTCGAGTCCGGCGTCTGTCCGTCTGGGATCGACCGCCAGAAGATCAATCAATACTGTCGCGAGGTCGACCCAAATCACGTCTTCACCACAAAGCAAATCGGATGGCATGATACCAACGCCGCCGCCGATATTGCCACCAGCGCTGCTTGGGATGGTTCGTGGTATCGATGCTACCTTTGCCAGAGCGGCTTTGGCACTTTACGAAGCCTGAACCAGCATCTTGGTAGTCCGGCTCATCAACAGAAGACTTACCATTGTCCACGCTGTCGTAGAGAGTATGTCTCGCTGAGTGGACTCGTCAACCATCTGGAGAGCGAGAGCTGTGGTGCTTTCCGCTTCGGAGGTAATTCGGTCGGTCTTGGATTTGTGAATCAGTTGAGGATCAAAGCATGAGGTGGAGTCGAGGTTCACTTCGGTCTACGAAGTACACCTCGCAGTGTCTCCCCGTTGTTCGGTCTATTGACATCATACACACATGCTCTTTTGCTTATGCTAAATGCCTTCAATTATTCTAGAATTCTTTGGCGCATTGAAGGATATGTTCGTGGAATTATTGTTCTGGAAGCAGTTCGCGGTACGGCCTTACATTTTCACTCGCACGATAGATGAAGCTCAGAACGTAGCTATTCATCTAGAATTGAGCTGGATGAGTAAGGAAGATGGTGTGAGAGGGCTGGCAGCTGATTTGGCTACTTTTTTGACATGACTGTACGTGGATAGACTACGGAATGACCTACCTTGCTGCTCTCTAGTTTTCCACGCTCTATGTACCTTCGAATCATCGTCGCTGGTAATCTTCTAACCCACTTAGACGTTGAATTTGGCATGAATGGCGGTTCTATACTCTGGAAACGAATGTGGGCCGGCTGTGTGGGGCACCAAGTCGCTACCCTTGATCCCAGGATTGGAACGTATCGCCGAAGTGCATGCTCCACACCACCGATGCCCATTCCATGCCGTAGCTAGCAAGAGTGCGATTTTACGCCCAGGAGACTTTGTTGAGCCAAGACGGTTGGCCATTTATTTCTTATCCCAGTGTTATTGTTATGTCTTGGTGCTTCTGCGGTAGGGGATAGCTCACTCCCAATACTACTCTGTAGAATCCGAGGGTATTACGAGTGCGACTATAAAAGAGATCAACGAAGAAACTTTTGTCCGATCTTTCTAGCGTTCAACGGCCCCCTCTTTTGGAGTAATTACGTATTGAGGCAGAGTCAAGGCTCTTTTGCTCCTTCTCAGCCCCCCGTCTTACACGATAGTAGTCTTTTGCGTGCACGCAAAAAACTACTGTCACGTAACCTGGTACCCTTTGACTGAGGAGTGAATGGGCTACTCGAAGAGTACTAGCGTCTTATTAGCTTTTGTGCCCTTCATCAGTAATCCTTCACATCCTCGCTCCTTCTTAGCCCCCTCGTTCCATATAATAGTAGTTTCCTGCGTACACGCAAAAATACACGTAAAAATTTACTGTCACGTGGACCTAGGGAAGGGGGCGGCGAGCAACCTGGAGCAGATAGGGCTGAGGTGCCGCGTTCTATTTAGGCTTCCCCTCAGCGTACACCCTATCCCACTAGGCGTACACCCCAGAATTCACTAGGCGTATCCCCACCGCTATGCATCTACAATCACCGCCAGCCAAGCTGCTATTGCTGGGATAAACACCGTCTTTACAGCAAGCTAGGTAGCTCGCGAAGAGGTGAATACTGAGGCTAACGCGTTCTTTGAAAGAGGAGGCACTGCTATATCTACACTGAGAGGGGGTAGAGGTGCTCCACCAAGCCAGAGAGCTCGACTGGGGTAGGCCTACGGTGGAGGGCGGGGCGGAGCTGGTGCTCCACCAAGCCAGCCAGCTCGACAGCGCCCTCAGAGTCAGCGCATTCGGGCGGCGGCGACAGCAGCGCTGAGGCTCACCCGCGGTAGGAGAGCTCGGGGTAACGAGTCGACGGTTAATATCTACGGTAGCTATGGGGTGGCGTATGGGGGTGCTTACGACCCTGACGCATGGTAACAAGCTTGTATGCAAGCTCCGACCAATCAGATCGCATACTGGGAGAAAAGTTTCGGCTGCAAAGACGTCGTTTTTAACCGATTTGGACTGAGATAAGTCGATATCATATATTTGGAAATTTGGTGATCTGCGGCGAACGAGGTACCTGTGTTTAGGAGTGATTTGTTAGGTAAATTATGTACCTCGTTCTTAACGAGTGTACGCCCAGTGGGATAGGGTGTACGCTGAGGGGAAGCCTATTAGAAAGAGAATAGCAAGAGAAATAATATGAAATATATAAAGAAGTCTCTGAGAGATCAGAATATTGTTTTAAAATATTATAAAAATAAAATACAACTATCGGTTACTTAAAAAAATATATTTGTTTAATTAAATCAGGTCTGCGACTCTTTACACTTCTGTTTCGTTAGGAGGACCCAGGACGAAATCGAGACCCTGCATCTAGATGCAGAGCTTCAAGCGAGGTCTCCGTGTATGGATGGCCCGGGCCAAGGACTTGTTTTCATAGCTTGAAGCATAACACCTGGTCAGCACCTCATCGTTGGAAATGGGCATCGCAGTCAGTCGAGAATTTGTTACCGAGATTGCCAACTGTACGGAGAAAGGTGTCGGCCTCGAGAGCGTCTTGGACGATCGAAAGTTTCACCATCATAGGTCCTGGTCCATTGGAGCCACGATGAATAAAATCTGTTGTGCAACGACAGCCTCCTTCTATGATAAGGTACTGGGGGCAGAGACGGTCATTAAGTGGCCGTTCTTGCATAGGTGCGACCCCCGACCTTCATATGCACCACAGTCGTTCACTCATCACGGTGTGCACTTCGACTGTCTTACCACACAACTGAGACTCAACGTGAAAAGGAAAGTCGCGATTATGTATCCGAGAATGAGAACAGGTGGAGCAACGTGGGCTTGACGTGTCAAGTTATAGGTCAGTGATAAAGTGAAGCCATGCTGTGCTGTACGATGATTTATATATGCTTTGTTGCAGATCCTTCCTGATCTTTTGGCCTAAGGATATCAAAAACCATTATGGGCTGCAAAACTGTCGAGAGATCGCATTGAGGCTCATTTAAGGGGTCGCAGTTCGCCTATTTTAGCGATCCCCATATCTCATCTAGTGACAAAGTCTCAAGTGGTCTCCCTTCTTCATCCACCAATCCCTTATCCCAAGTATATACAATCAAATCCCTGATTCTGTCTAAGCGGAACTCGGCAACAATTCTGTCAAGCCAGCCCAGCTTATTCCGGCGCTTGTACGGCTTTGGCTCTGGCTCGTTTTCACCAACGAACAGCCTTTGCCAAATCATAAAACACGCAGAGTGTTCATCTCCAAAGAGCTTATTCATAGCGATCAGTTGTTGGCTTGTCGTCTCCAGGTAGTAGTCTCGGATGTCGAGGAATTTGCCATAAACATCCTCGCGGTCTTTTGCCAAGAGATGCTCCTACTGCGATTAGTTTTCGTTCAGTCTTCAGGGGAATTATTCTAGAAAACGCATTGTTCTCCGGCTCACTTACTTTGATTTCGCTTGAGGCTTTTGAATAGTCACTCCATGTAGGACGTTCAGTAACATTGACACGTTTCCATTCATGTCCACCGTCTTCCCGAAGCTCCCACCACCCATCACCCCATGCGTTTCTTGGCAATCCTCCATTCTTCCATTTTGTCATCATTTCTCCCATTGCTGCGTAGCATGGTACAGGAGTGGCAATATCCCCAGGCTTCAGAGAAAGCCAGTAGATGGGGAACAGCGCATTTTTATGCATGCTGTCTAAACGGGAAGGAATATCTACTCTGTTGGCGGGCTTTGAGCTAATGGATAAAATGAGTGGTTCTCCTGCTTGGTACCAGAACCAATGCCAAGCCCGAAATACCACAAGTTCCCATGCTGCTTGCAAGCCTCGGAGAATATTTGGATGGGGTCGATAATTTCTATCGATGGATACCCAGCCAGCCGGAAAGAGCTTATTTACCAGGTATGTTGCAATAACTATAAAGCTGCTGTCATAACGCATATTCCTCCCTGCTAGAGTAATAGAGAGGGCAAAAAGAAGAAATGGAAGAAGGAAAATAGCAAGTTGGGTAAAGAAAAGGGCAACTCTGGTGTAAGGGGGTAGAAATTGTGTAGTAGTAATAAAGATCCTAGCCTCCGGATATCTCTTTGCCAGGGAAAGGTTGTCAAAAGCCCAAGATGGTGTTTGCGGTCCAGTTCTTAGAGGTTGAAAGAGGGTGTAGTCGTCCATATTGTCGAGACTTTGATCGAAATTTACCAGCACGGCCAGGTCGTAGAACAGGTCCAGGATTTCTCCTTTGTTGATCGCTCGCCAGATCCGTTTTAGCCGCTGGAGAGCAAATATCTGTGTGCTCCATGATACATGAAAATCTTCTTGGTAAATCCTCCAGGCTGTGGTTAGTATTGAAGTCAAGTTTTCCTCCAGACCATCTGCTGCCCCTGTTTTGATGAACTCATGGATTATCCGAGTGACCAAAAGTGATATCAGCGGACCGTTTTTGTTTACAACCCACTCACAGGCGGAGATTGTAGTGTCTTTCACAAGCTTGGTGAGTTCAGGAATCTCATTTTCCTGCATCCAGCTCGTAAGAAGACCGTTCATCTCCCGGTCAGCTTCCTCGAAGAACTCTGTCCATCCTTCCGGAAGCGAGTCAAGTGGTATGAGTCCCTCTTTTCGATTCGCTGCCCATATTGCAAGACTCTGTGCGAGTGTAATTAGAGGATACATCTCAATAATAGACGTGACCTTTGAGATACACGGACTGTCGCTGTCTAAATAGCGTGATATCTGGAATTGAGCGTTGGTGACTTGGATCGGATTGTGGATTTTGCCAAGCCGTGGACCTGATTTCAGGTTGGAATGAACCTTTTCTACTTCCTCCTTACTAGAAGAGTCGTCCTCTAGTGCACTAGCATCTCCGCCTATCTCCTCGAGGAGAGCAAGGACTTTGTTGGCATCCTCAAGGCTAAACTGCTTCCTGTCAAGGAGAGCCATCAATCCTTGGATCGGAACTATCTGTGCAGTGTTTTGTGATAGAGTCAATGTCAGCAACTTGACGTACGCTGTCTGACCGTTAATGTCCCTTGAGCCTGGATCAGCCCCAAGCTCCAGAAGAAGTTTGACGACGTCGAATCTAGCAAATAAAACTGCGGTGTGGAGCATTGTTTCCTTTTGGGAATCTCGGTAGCGAACAAGAAGTCTCGAATCCTCGGGGCCGATACAATCGAAAAAAAGCCTTAGGAGATCAATATGTTTGCATGCCGAATAGATGATAGGGTAGCCTAGATCCGTTAGATTATGCTCTAATCTATAAACCTACGGCGAACTTCGTAGGTCTAGAGATCATACCACTGAAATTTCGTAGATAGTCTGCTCCTCCTTGCAGCAAAACACGGATAAGCTCCATAGAGTCTTGAGAAGGACACATACTTGGGAATTGGTTCATGACCACTTCCAGGGCGGTGTATTGCTGACTTTCTTCGCTTGTACTGAGCTTTGCATCAACATGGGCCCCCATGTCTAGCAGGACCTTCACTGCTTCCACCTTTTTTTCACCCACTGCTTGATGGAGAGGTGTGGACCGAGAATATCTGGACCGAACATTTGGATTCGCTCCAAATTCCGATATAAACATGCGGAGAAATTGAGTGCGACCCTCACAGGCGGCGAGATGAATGGGATACCAACCAGTTTCAGGCTCAACCTCCTCAACCAGAGAAGGGTTTGCTCGTAGAAGCTCTCTGGCTTCCTTGAGACGATTCCCATCTATCAATGTGAATAGCTGAGGCCGAATGACACTATCAAGATCCAAGAATTCCAGTTCAGCGTTGTGTGTCGTATAGAATCTTATGCCGAGCGTTGCAACCATATCGAACCAATCTCGAGCGGAGGAAATCACGCGCCCAATCTATTAGGTACAGAATCAGCATGAGCTGGCTTGGACGGACAAATTATTTCAATAATAACCATCTTCGCCACCGCAACGGAAATACTTACCCCCCTTGTATTCACCTTCACATTTTCATAGTTGATGGTAGGTGCTTCTTCTTTAAGAGTCTTCGTTTTCGTGTTCTTTTCCATATCGTACAATTTGGTCCTACGGAATCCATGGAGCTGCGACTCTCCAAACTCTGGCGTCTTGCCAACAATGGCGCGAAGCTCAGTCTCGACTCGATCTGGCAGCGAGTCAAGAACCTTATTGCTGAAAGGAGGCTTTGGTTTTGTGAAGATGTTTCTGCGGGTCTGTTTTGGGAATAAATATTAGGTTTGCCTTTCAGCGGACACTCTGTAAATGGATGTACACACGCTGGAAGAATTGAACGCATCCCCAAAAGGCCTAACTTTAAATCTGTCGAGCTTCCTCTGTCTGGCGAACTGGTCCCTTAACACAATGAGCTTCAGCAGGCGGATTTGGAAAGGTAGGGAGTTATAGCCTACCGTCCCGTCAGTCGTAGTCTCATCCCACCCAGTGAACTGACTCGCTTTGGTGGTATACTCTGCAATGTATTATGAATCAAGGAGACGTAACGTTCGCGCAATCCTTTGGCACCGTCACTTTCTTGCCAATCGAGTTCTTCGTAGTAAGCGCGAAGTCTCTTTTCGACCTTCGTTCTTGCTTGATCGGTGAACTTAAGCTCTCTGATCGCCTTCTCAACCCCAGCACTTTTCCCGTTTCCAACTCCTTGAATGGCCAAAGAGTCAACACCATCGAGAGCAACAAAAGTTGCCACCAGGCCGAAGGAATATACGTCGCTTGCACATCCAGCAATATCAAGCTCTTGCATTGCTGTCATGATATCTTCAGGGCAGCCGTGAATACGCTCAGGTGCTTCCCACCGCTCAGACTCGCCCCGGATACCCTCCTTCAAGAACTCGATATTGGAAAACCCAAAATCGGCCACCTTGGCAACTAATCCTCCCTTTGTCTCTGGGTCATCAAATAGAAGAATATTCTGTGGCTTGAGGTCCCCATGAATGATACCGCACATATGCAAAGCTGACAACCCATCAGCAATATCGGCAATAAACCCAATATCAGTACTGAAAGACTTGCTCCCGGAACGATTCATATAGAATGTATCCAGGGTCGGTGTATCTGCATTGGCAAGCTCAACGACCATGAGTGGAGGGAAGAGATGATTGGCCCAGTATCCCTTATCATCGTCCCAGGAAACGGCCAGGAGATGCACAATATTTCGATGGGTCGATAGTGGCTCCTAGATATCAAGTCAAACCTACACTGGTGACAGACCTCCACTCACGTCTCACTTACCCTTGACATCACCAGAATCTCTTGCATCATGCTTTTGACATCACTATAGAACTCTCTCGTCGTGGTGGCAAAGGCAGTGTCGTGCTCGTAAGGGAGGTTCGCGCTCCGAGTTGGCATCTTATCACGTCTCATTCTCTTCACAGCCACTTGTTGTCCCTTCCAAGTGGTCGAGTAGACTTCCATTGTGGATCCCAACCCTACCAACTTTGCGTCATTCAATGGGATATCACGTTCAACGTTCACATCCTCCTCACTTAGGAAGTCGACGTAGTTCAACAGGTTTGTTTCGGCATCCTTCTCGTACAACCGATTGTGGATACTTGGCTGCGGTGATCCTGAGCAAGACTGACTCCGGGATGTCGGCGGCGGCTCCAAGTTTCGCACAAAGATTTCTCGGGTTCTACGAGATGCTCGGAGTTGGTGCCCATGGGACGACATGATAGCGGGACTGTATTCTGGAGTGTTGAAGATTTAAGGTGGTAAAAGAAGAGATATATAGCTGGCACAACAATATGGACGAGTCATTCAAGTGTCAGCGCCATTTCGCAGTTGAAGTATCTCGAGTCAGCATTTTTGTTCAGTAGGTGACAGCTAAAAGCCTGATAGTAATGGAAGACGGCTTCTACAGCCTTATCGGCCTCGTATTCCCAGCACAAAGGTGGAGTCTTCCGAGCCGGAAGGGCGTTGTAAGTTCGAGTTCACATTGGACGCCCTGGACTTCCAAAAACATAAATATACCTCCGCATGCCCGGGATGCTGCATCAGCTGAAACGCGACATGACCTCGAGCTGAACTGTGCCGTCGATTGATTGCACCGCCACAGCCACAGCCACAGGCGGTTCTTAGTTAGAGTAATGCAAGCCACGGAAGCCTCCGCCCTGCAAGGCTTGGTGGCCTCGGGGCAGATTTGGTTATGATCACAAAGGCCTTACATTGTCATCACAATATATATTTCCAGTAAATAGATAATCTCTAAGACTCACGAGTTACAACTGTTATTTCCAAAATCCTTTTCCTTGTTTGAATTTCAAGCGATCATTTTCCGTCCTAAATATGTCGACGTCCATTGACAGAGCTTTGGGCGTTGCGGGAGTAGCTGCTGCGCTTCCCGGTCTCGTTCAGGTATGTCGGGTAACTCAATACTTTTGAACAATCATGAAAATATGTCTCTTTTGCTAGCGAGTTTCCAAAAAACGCAATTAAAGAGCCCATCTCTTGTGAAACGTCAGTGGGGAGCGGTGGTACTGAAGTATTGTTAGGACCGAGTTGACCGAGTATTTTGCTACAATTTTCGGACTGCTTTCATTTAGCATGAATCTCCAGAACATGAAGGATTTTAACTAAAATCTTTTAGATTGCAATTCAACTGACGGGAAAAGTCTCTGAACTTTGCAAGGATTTTCGAGATTCAACGAAGCAGATCGATCTTCAGCAATCCGTCCTCCTGATACAATTGATTCAAATAGAAGCCGATCTCTACTTTGTTAAAACCCGCTCCCAAGACTTCACCGTACTTATCCAAGAAAGTCTGGTTGATGTCATCAGGCAGCTAGTCAAAAACTATCGAGATGTTTCCGAAGTCTTCAGCTTGGCCCGAGGCCCAGACCTCAAAGTAAGACCCGGAGCGTGGGCATTGAAAGTCAAGAGTGCTGTGGAAGTTTTGGTTCTAGAGATGGAGATATGGCAGCGGAGATTTATGGAATTGATCCAGTTGCTGCACTGTACAGGTTTTGGGTTTCGAGAAGCCGCGCCTCTCTCGGTGGAAACTATCCCCAGAGCTCTTCCCGCCTCACGAGCTCAAAGTCTAGGAGCCAATCTCACCAAAGCGATGGATAACATCAAATCCAAGAGTAACAAGCTCCTCCTCCAGTCCCTTCCAGTCCCGGATGACCAACTCTGCGATGTTCCACTGTCTCGTCTCAGAGCTCCAGACGCCAATGCTCCTCGAAATGATTTCGTCGTCGAGTATCGAAAATATACCCGAACGGACGATATTGAATATCTCAATTCTATTGTCCACTACTCAGCAGAAATACTTGCTGCAGCTGATCCTTGTACTATGCACGTCTTGTGTTGCGAGGGTTATGTTCATCGGCCAAATCTGCGGCAATTCCAAACGATACTGAAATTTCCTCCTGGAGTGGGGTCGCCTAGAACTTTGAGGGATCTACTACTCGATCCTGATCCACATATAGAACCTTCCACTACCTCCAGAGTTCAGCTATGTAAACAAATTGCCACTGCCGCCCTTTACACTCATACGGCTAGTCTCGTGCACAAGGCAATTCAACCAGAAGCTATTCTCTTACTTAGGAAGATAGATTCTGACGGTTCTCGCCAAGGGAAAGGGTCAAATTCCCTCAAAACAGCGCCCTTGGGTATTCCATTCTTGACTGGATTTGGTCAAGCCCGGCAAGAAACGCCAGACACATATAGCAGTCTCCGCGAAAATACCAATTGGGAACAAGATCTTTACAGCCACCCATCGCGGCAGGGACAACCCACAAATAAATACACCATGGCCCACGATATCTATTCCATCGGCGTAATTCTCCTCGAGATTGGATTATGGCGTTCATTTGTCATCTGGAATGGTTTCAATGACTTCATGATTGATGAGGCAGTTCTTGGCGGAGGAAAAGCAATCTTCAGGCGCATGAAAGAGAGGAAACCTAAGGCGGGAGAAGAGTTGAAGAAGTTGTACGAGGGTTTAGCTGCACAGGAACTGCCTAATGTTATGGGTGAGAGATTTTGCGAAGTGGTTCTGAGATGCCTAGGTGCAGTCGAAGGAGGGTTGGTTGAGGCTGTTCCTAAAAGGGGACAGATAGAGACAGATGTGACTATTATAGTGAATGAAGACCAGAAAGAGGAAAGAGTTGGCTTAGGCTACATTCAGGGTGTGTTGGAATCCTTGGACAATATAAAGATCTAACTAGATAGCTCTAGGGCAGCTTAAACGAGAAGAGAAGCAGACGAGAAACGTAGGAGGATCTTTTATAATTACCGTATTTTAATTTCCTATATTGCTACTTGCTTTGGGAGAGCTGCTATGTCTTGGTTAAACCCTCGGTTTTAGTTGGCCGTCTGACTTTGTTTGCTTGCTCATATCAACAGTCACTGCCCTTGCCATCGCCGTCTCATGCCTATGGTATCAGCTAAGATTCCGCCACCTGTGGTCATTTAACGGTCACCCGCGTCGCGCGAGAATAAAGCGGCGCTCACCCTAACCCGGTGAGGGGTGAGGTTGGGGCAGTCTTGGCGCGGCTTATCGATAAGCTTTACGTGCAACTTTTTCAGTCACTTTCCGGCGGCAGTGCAACCATTTTCCCTGGCTAGTTACGTGTATAAGAGCAGAGCAAGCTCTTTGATGGAGATGGCAGCTAATTCTCTCTGCTACTTAAGTTTTCGAATAGTTGTGACTGTGATATCTTAACCGTCAACATGAAATCGAACCTGGACCTCGTCAATGAAACGGACAAGTACTACTCCTTCCATGCTATAATCAGACGATCATACTAACGCTTTACAGCTTCCCGTACTACGAGGACAACCCAGAGAAGTACACCAAGCTTCGCTCATCCTACTGGGAGCTCCACCTCCGTGGCGGCTCTGGACCTCGTGGCTACATGCCCCAATATGTCTTCGAGAAATTTTTCGAGATGCCGTGGGTCGCCGCTTGGGACATGGACTTCGGCAGAAAGACATTGACACCAGGGCCGGGCTGTCAAGAGGATATTATACGCCAAGAATTGGAACAAGCTAGGGAGAAGGGAGTGTTCGAAGTACTCAAGACAGGCTGGCGGAATGAGCTATACCCAATATACGGACACAACGACCCTTCCGAGAAGACCATCAGCATGGAACGGGCAGGAAGTGCATTGTTTGGTATCAACAGCTATGGCGTGCACATGACGGTTTATCTCAACACAACAGAAGGAATGAAGATCTGGGTGCCGAGACGAACGAAAAATAAGCAGACGTATGGTGGCTACCTAGACAACACCGTGGCCGGAGGTCTCTGCACAGGGGAACAACCCTTCGAATGCATGATCAGAGAATGTGCCGAAGAAGCCTCACTCCCCGAACACCTCGTTCGCTCAAACGCAAAACCCTGCGGTACCGTCTCATACATTCACATCAGAGACGAGAGAGCAGGGGGAGAGACTGGGCTGGTTCAGCCAGAGTGCCAACACGTCTATGACATGGAGGTCGGTGCCGATGTGATACCCAAGCCCTGCGACAACGAAGTTGAGGACTTCTATCTGTTGACGGTGAAGCAGGTACAGGAGGCGCTGGCCGAGGGACAGTTCAAGCCCAATTGCGCTCTGGTGCTGTTGGATTTCTTTGTTCGGCATGGGATTTTGAAGGGGGAGAATGAGCCGGACTATATCGAGATTGTTTCGAGGCTGCATAGGAAGATGCCATTCCCGACATCATAGATTTTGAGTGATTTGCATTCGGTGGCGTCCATAGATGACAGATGCCCCACCGGCAATATCTAGCTTGCATTTAATTCCACTGGTATCTTTCCAAACTCCAGCAATGCTCGCTAAAAGGCTAGACTTTTCGCTCTCCACTCATTTCTTCATGCAAAGATAGACGTAATCGATCCTCAATGGCGTAAGGTTCTTATACGGTCCCTCCATGTAGAGCAGCAAGCCCCCAAAGCTCACAAACACCTTTCTATTCACCCCCAACACATTAGCCCCAGTCCCTCCATCTCCTCAATCCCAAGAATGAATCCACTCACATATTCTCATCATCCCCCTCCTCAAACCGATAAATCTTCCCATGACAAACATAATCATAACCATCCGCCATACTACTCTCCCCCATACCAATATCCCTCCAGCCCTTCCCATCGTCCTTACTCCCATCAATACTCAACGTACTCGCCAGAAGAATCTGCAATCGATCGCCATTTTGGCATGGGAAGAGCTCGCTGTTGACGTCGAGCGTGATGGTCGTTTCGCCGCCTTCATTGTGCGCTGTGAGGCGGGCGACGCGATCATATTTTTGGGCGTTGATGTCCGTTACGGTGAAGGTGTCCGAGAAGAGGGATGCGTCTCCCATTGTGGTTGGTGGGGGGGCAAGGGGGGTGTGGGAGGGTATGAGGGGTTGAGAAAGGGAGGGTTGAAAGTGGTGGAGAGAACAAAGAGTTGAGCTGGCCAAATATTTTCGACTTTCTGAGCTCAAAAGCCTTGGCGCTCAAGCTCCAATCTTCAGCCGCATCACTCCTTCGAGCCTGTTGTCCAATTTTTTCCTTCTATTTACGAACAATCATCACCTAGCTATGCGGCAATCTCTCAACATATCACTCAGGCAATTAATCCTGCATGGAGCAGCTATCGAGCCGCCATAGCTGCTGGACCAGGAGTAGCTGCTGGCCGCCTTACAATGGCAGAAGCACTCGCCGTTGTTGGTCTCGTCTCCGCACTCGTTCAGTTCGTCGAATTCGGGACCAAGGTTGTTAGTCGTCTTCATGAATTTCTATCTTCTGTCAATAACATGCCGAAGACGTTTCAAGACATCAACAATCGGCTACCTATCGTAATCGACTCGCTGAAGAGAACCCAGTGCAGGTACTGACCTATCATCAAACTACGACCAATTCCAATGTCAAGAATTTGGCATTCAGGGCAGCTCCTGCACAATCCGAGACAGCGCAGATCGTGAACAGGCCAGTCACCAAAGCTTGCTTTCTGGTCAGATATGACCGAGGCGAAGATTTTGTTGCCGAGAAGACATAATGCAAGAGATCGATAGAAGATTCAAAGCTGGCCAGCACCGTGTTGCAATAGCTGGGGTTGCCGGTGTAGGGTAAGACTGCTTTTGCTTGCTCTTCCGCTCTCTGTCTGCGAGACAAATTCCTCCAAAAATGAAAAGTTAGGTAGGGGCCTGTGCGTAAGCTATTCAGACCCATCTTGCGTCTTTTAATAAGCTCCAACTCCTATTTCCCTCGATCTATGATCAAGTCGAACCATCTGACATCATGTTCATAGCAGAGGGTCATAAATTGCGTTCGAGTATTGCTACAGACTCGAGGACAAAGTTCCTGATGCTTATATTTTTAAAGTGAGGTTCGAGCAATCCTTTAAGGACACCGCAACAAAGCTTGCTCTCCCAGGCGTTGATGATCCCAAAGTCGACCCCGTAGAGCTTGTCACCAGCTGGCTGAGTGAAGTCCCTGATCTTCCCTGGCTCGTTATCCTAGACAATGCAGATGACCTGGAGACCATGTTTGGTCCACAATAGTGCGATAAAATCTCTCTAGCTAAGATCAATTCAGGTGTCTTGCAGTGTCCTACCACGGAGTTCAGTCGGCTCAATGATAATCACAACGAGAGATAGACGCGTTGGAGAACGACTGACACAAAGAAAGAAGCCAATCCCAGTGGAGCCCTCGGGTATTACTGATGCACAGAGCCTACTACGGCGGAAATTGCATGAAGGTGGAACACTGGGATCAGAGGCCATGAGCTCCTCGAACTGCTGGATTATCTCCCCCTCGCGATCACATAAGCTACAGCGTTCATCGAAGAGAACAATATCACCATTAGCGAGTACACGGACTTGATTCAGGCTGATGATGCGGAAACGATGGAGCTGTTGAGCACTGATCAGTACGATCCGGGGCGAGATCCAGAAAATGGCAATTCTATATTTCAGACTTGGAAGATATCTTTTGATCAAATAAGAAAGACGAAACCGAGAGCTGCTGACATCTTGTCTCTCATTTCTGTCTTAGATCGGCAGGGTATATCAGACGACCTCCTCAAAGAGGAAATCGAGGGAAATCTTCATCACGTCAGAGCCATTGGAACGCTAAAGGCTTTCTCTCTGATATCAGAAGAAAAGGGTAAGGCGGTTGTTTACGGACTGCGTCGTACCGTACAGCTTGCCACTCGAAATTGGCTGGAAATTCAGGGTGAGCTTTCGCGCTGGCAAGAGATCGCCATGCAGGTAGTAGCCAATCGTTCTCCTCACTCTTCCACCCTGAAATATTGGCCAGCGTGGGAAGCGATAACCCCGCACGTTCAGGCTGTGCTCAGCTATGACACGAGAAGCGTTCCTTCCATGCTTTCTCGCGCAAAGAGTTTGAGAGAAGTAGGAAGTTATGATCTTGTACGTGGACGGCACGGTGCCACATATGAAAGATCACAGAAGCGCTTGCCATATACGAAACATGTAGTGACACAGAAAATCCTGATAGATTATTGGCTATGGCCAGACGGGGGAGAATATTCTTGGAAGACGGCTCGTACAACGAGGCTGAGTCCCTGCTTGAGGAAGTGTACCAAAGCCAACGAATGATCCTAGGTGATCTCAATCCAGCCACTCTCACTACTTTGGGCAATTATGGGGTAGCCTTGGCGTATCAGAACAAACCAGAAACAGAGGCGATTTATCGCCGATGCATCGAGGGAAGGGAGGTCTTGGGAAGGGAGCACTCAGGCACTTTAGTAGCGGTGAAGACTTTAGCCACTGCACTTTACAATGATGGAGATTATAAGGAGTCTGAGAAGTTGCATCATCGCGTGCTGGACATCCATCGAAAAAGTCACGACGACAACGGTGACCTCGTAGTGCTCAGCGCTGAAATTGGCTTAGCTCAGGTAGACCTCTCTTTAAGCATCCAGACTCAACAAAGCTTACAATTGCAGTGCTTGATAGATTAGGGAGAACATGACAAGGCAAAAGGTCTCTTCGATAAAGTTTTAACGAAGTCTAAGAGAAATTTGGGGCTTGAACACCTTAAGACATTGGTCGCAATGTATTGGCTCGCGATTGTGCTACGATGGCAGCGCCAATATCAAGATGCGGAAGGGTTGATGGAGGAAGTAGTGGAACGCGCGAAGGTTGTTCTGGTAGAGTCTCATCCAAGGACATTGGAATATATGTATTCCCATGCTAGAACACTTTATCTCCTAGGGAGACCAGATGAGGAGATGGAGCGCCATGTGATATTGGGGCGTGAAAGAGTTTTGGGGCCGCAAAACCCCGAAGTGTTTACAAGCAAGTGGGGTTTATCCCAAACGTTGTGTTATCAGCAGAGATTCGAAGAAGCCATTGATTTCCTTCGGCAGGCGCTCGAGGGAAAGAAGAGTATACTAGGAGAAGAGAATCCTAAAACGCAAATGAGCTTCAGGGATTACTTTTCCTTGCTGGTCGAAATGCAGGGATTGGGCTTGGACAGCTGGGGAACACCATAACATCCCGCGTTTACGTGACAGTGGCTTTTATCAACAGCAACTCGTGGCGACTGAGGTAAAGCCCGAGGCAGGAGATGAGCGCGCTGCAAGTGAAGAAGAAGAGATGGTGGTGGATCCTGCTGGGCGGCGACATTCATTGTGATGACAATGATCGATACAGGCAAATCGGGGATGGAGCAAACCTTCATTGCGTCGGTTCCCAAGGCTTACTAGCCTCCAGTCTTCGATATCAGCCCTCATCTCGCCCATTTCCCCCATGGCCCGAAATCCCGCAATCACCCTCTGTGGGCGACATATCAGACACCGCAACTTCCAACCGAGCCGGAGAAATGGATCAGCAAGGGAAGGTTTGAAGCTTTGCTGGGAATCCCTGCAAGAGTTCAGCAAGTTCTTTACGCTCTCTATGTTCCCGAGCAGGTACATGTTATCGGGTCGGTGTAGTATAATTCTGGCATCCTCAAAGGCGCACCACTAGCTCTGCAACTGGGTCAAAATTGCCTGCTTTCATCGTGCCTAATTCCATGTTCAGTTCTCGTTTATAAGACCTTTTCCCGTACTACAGTCCCTGGAGTAAATACGCTCTCCATTCAAATTAGATGTCATCTAATCTTGATGAGGCCCAGAACAAACTCAAGAAATATCTTCTGCAGTAGGAGGCAAATGTGTATCTATAAGATCAGTCACATCACGTTTCAAATCTAGATATCTTCTTGCCAGAAAGACGAGTAAGAGCCCCCAACATACGTAAAGCTACCCTTCACCGCCGGGTCGTTAGTCTATCCGGATTGCAGAGTAAATCCTTTGGTGGGCAGGGTTGAATATTGGTTGAAAGTCTCTGCTAAGTACGAAACCTGTCAGTGCAATTAAACAGATTATCCCTGATAAAAGTATGTAGAAACTTGTCTAACGACTCGGCGTAGGAACTGTACTAGTTTCCCTTGAATTCATAAATAGAACCAAGCTACAGCCTTATCGACGTCTGCCCGCCCCGCTTTCCCACTTCTCTTTCCATCTTCCTTTCATCCCGTTTCATCCCAGAGCCCGGCCCACTTGTGCTTCTACTACGATCTCTAGTGTAATTACATTGCATCCTTGGCGATTATGAGGTTCTTGTGATTTTGAAACTGCGCGAATCACCAAGTTATTGATCGGGAATTTGATCCGCCTTGCTATTCCCATCGCCAGCTAGCACTTATACCCTCAGATCAAGAAGCCGAGGGGTTTCATCGTCATCATGGCAGAATTAGCGATGGCCATTGGTCTCGCCGACGGCGCGGCTGGCTTGCTTATCAAATGCGGAAGCGTCGTGAAGACGCTCAACGACCTTGTCGACAAGTACAAAAAAGCTGAGCTGACGATCAAGACCTTGATTCAGCAGCTGGAGGCGATTAAAGCAGCTAAGGCTCGGATTAAGGAATGGTCTGAGGAATATCAAAGCTACGCTCCCACGATTGATTCTGAGCTGCTCGACCCCTCAATTGTAGAAGAGCTTCTCAAGCATGGTTTAGATCCAAATCGCCGAGAATTTATTCGTGGGAAAACAACTTTGCACCGGGCGTTAGAGGAATTCGCTATAGCCAAAGTGCCAGGAAAGAATGAAAGAACTGATGAGCGCCGGGAGGCTTGGAAGTTGATCGTCCAACCTCTGCTAATGTACAAAGCGAATGTAGGAGCGGCCGATATGTTTAGCGATCAACCCCATCATTCCCTAGTGGGAAGGCGAAAGCCAGAAGCAGATATCGACGACGACTACAAAGGGATGATTGACTTGTTGCTGACCAGCGGCGCGGATATGAATGCTCTCAATGACTTACGACAGTCTCCTCTTTGGCTAGCCGCAAGCCACTTGGACTACAGTTTGGTCTCCTTCCGTCTTTTGAGAGGTGCTAACCATCTGTCTGAGTCCCAACTCGAGAGCGTTGTAACATACTTCGAGGAAAAGCGATGCGCTTGGTACGATCCAATTCCGCAGGCTGAAGCCGGAAAGATGATAGAGGTCCTCAAACAGAAGGCAGCGGAACCGATTGCCCAACCTCAAGTTCTCATATCATCCCTAAGCAACCAGAGTTCGAACCACGGAGTTGGAGATGCTTGAAATCTCTCGGGTCTGCGAAGGGTGACTATTGTGCCAAATTGGCTGGGGTAGAAATCCAGGCGAACCATCAAAGAAAGAAGCACTGCAATATTACGACTGGAAATAATGTGGTACCCAGAAGCGCTTATGTTGTAGATGCTCAGCGATCAGCACAACTGACTCTTAAGGCAACTAATGAAAATATCAACGAAACAGTTCTCCTGCATGAGCAGCGAAGGCTGGATCAGGCAACAGTTGAGCGCTCTACCAGCAATGCAACCATCCTCAACTCTAAAACTCAATATCCACCTTCGCCTCCCCCCTCTGCGCCTCTTGATCTCCCTCCACAGGCGGTAAACTAAACTTCCTAACCATAAACCGCCTCCGACTCAACGAAAACGCCAAATCATCCCCACCTCCACCACCACCTCCCTTCTCCGTCAGCACAGGCAATTTATGCACCTTTACTATACCCTGAGGATTCTCACCCTCTCCTTTCCCCGCTTTCCCACTCGGCGGCTCAACCTCCACTCTATGAGGAAACGGCGCCAACTCCAGCACCCCGTCGCAGATATGTTCGATCCAGCGCACCAGACCCGTGGAGCGTGGGTGGAGCGAGAGTGGGAGTGTGAGCATGGCTGACAGGCGGGCTGGGTGGGAGCGGAGGAGAGAACAGAGGGAGTGCAGGAAGGGGAGGAGGTGGGTGGGGGTGCTGGAGTGGGGTGGGTAGAGGGCTGGAGAGAGGAGAGTGGGGATTATGAGGCGGTGGATTGTGGTTGGTGGGGTGGAGTTGAGGGACCGTGTTAGGGAGGGGATGATAGTGGAGAAGGGATTGGAGCTGGGGGGAGGTGAGACGGGAATGTAGGTTATTGAGCCTGGAGAAACCGTGAGGCGTTTGGTTAGGTCGAAGCTGTGGGTGAATGCTGCAGGCGTTGTTGGTTCGGTTTGTCCTTTGACTGGTGATATAGGGCCGCGGTTTGGTGTTGGAGGCGCTATTATTGTTAGCTGAAGTCAAGTAAAATGCACCGACAGTCTGATTGAATATTCCTTCTCATATCTACAAACATATATCAAGGACTAGAGCACTCCCACCTCTTGAACCCGCAGTCCTCCCTCCTGTCCCAAATTCCCCCAACCGCTCATACCTCCACGCAATCTTCATCTTCTCCCCACCATCCCCTCCTCCACCTCCCTGCTCCTCTTTCTCACCCTTACCCCCAGTGCCCATAAGCCCAGGCAACTCCCTCCCCCACCCCTCCCCCACACCAACCACAAGCACTGTATGCCCCTGCACCACACCCTCAGCGGCATAATACCTCAGCAGCGCTGCCGCAAAATCCGTAGTGCCATTCTCTTCAATTAGAAGGGAATTTCCTAGAGCGAGACCTGCGTGACCTGCTAGGAGGTCGTCGAGGGAGGGGGTGCCGGTTGAGGTTGTGGGACGGCCGTCCAGGGGGGAGGGGCGGACTCCTGGTGTGGAGGTGGGAGAGGGCTGTGCAGTTGAGGTGGAAAGGGGGGATGGGCTGGTTAGGCCGATGTTGCGTTTGCGGAAAGACATTGTGGGGTGTGCTGTGGAGAGGCGGGGTTTGGAGGATATTAAGGAAGAGTGCCAAGATATATGTTTGCTTAGTAATCAGCAAGAATGCAAAATCAATATCAATTCTGTCGCTCCCCCCATTTCCTAGAGTGTCTCTTCATTTCGCGCTCTTTCGCTGTATGCTCGCTTGGCTGGCACAGATGTCGGCCACTCTGTTCAGCGAATTCCCCATACTGTTCATCTCTGGTATACCAACTGCAAAAGGTCCCCAATATAATTCAATTGACTTGCGTCTCGAACACATGTCATCACATAAACGTGACAGACTCATGTCAAGCTTTCGAGAGTCCAACCTCAACACCCTTAATCTATAAAGCCAGCAACCTCGAATAAAACCGACAAAGCGCCAAATCCCCCCCAAAGAACCAAGATCCCGGATGTCCACTCCTCCGCCACATGCCCCTCCTCTCCCCCTCATCATCAAACCCCCAAAAATCATTCACCATTTCCGCCAACTCGTCCCCAAACACTTTCCTCGCCGCCTCTCTCATGTTCTGATACCTAGCCGCAAAGACAATCTCATCTGCTTCAAGCTCCGAATCACCTTCTAGTACGATGCTGGGGGCTTTGATAACTTTGATTTCCTGCCCTTGCTTGATCATAATCTTTTTGTCTGCGATTAACTGCGAGGCGCCTACGTCAATGTAATAGCCGCCGCCTCGGTTGAGGTATTTCATCCAGAGGCCGGAGCCGTCGGGACCACTGTCGATGGCGAATCCGGCCGCGGTGAGGCCTTGGAGGAGAGGGCTGTCACGCTGCATTATTTCGGCGGTGGCTGCTATTCGAAGGTGTTTGGAAATGAGGTTGGGTGTTGACATGTTAATTATGTCTGCATCTTCGACGGGTGGCTATATGGGTAAGGAAGACATTAGCGCGCTTTTTGGCATTCAAGCAGCAGAAACGTACACCATCTTCCGGCGTAGAGACCTTTCATGGTCACGTCAATCAGAGTTTTGCTTGTGAGGGCAAGAGTACTACTACGCTGCACCATCGTGACATGGTAGCCATGGTCATAATAGTCTCTAGCAATGTCATGACCGGAGTTGCAGCAACCGACGACTACTGCTTTCTTTCCTTTGGTGTTCTTCATGGGCTGGGTGAATTGAGATGAATGGACTAGCCGGTCGCCTTTGAAGTCGTCAAGGATATCAGAGGGCAGATAGGGCTCCCCAGAGTGCCCTGTCGCTAATATGACATGCCGTAGGTGCCAATATTCTGGTCAACAAGGGAGATATAATTGAGTAAGATTCAAACTACTATTCTCCTTCTTGCCATCCTTCTCCTGCACTAGGCCTATCGTCCACTGCCGCATACTTTCAGACCATTCTGACGTTTCCATAGTCGTGCTGGTCCACACATTGAGTTCCAAGACGCCCGCATAGTAGTCGAACCAATCTACGAGTTTGTCCTTTGGGGGAAAAGATCTGGGCAAGATTAACGTCTGCTTTCTAGAGGGTTGGCGGAGAAACGTACCGGCCAATTCGGAGGGAAGTTTAGGTAGGGCATGTGATCGTACCTGCAATTGACTGTTATTTGATGGATTTCGAAAGCACCGTTCAACCCTACCAGACCGAGTCATGCAATACTAGTTGATGGTACCTGTTTCGCCAATCGTCTCCTATGCGAGGATTCCGATCAGTTATCAAGGTTTCTAGTCCAAGTTGCTTGAGCCTTTCAGCCACAGTGAGTCCACCTTGACCAGCACCTTGAAAATAAACCATCAGCCGATTGCGTTCTTGAGAATTTCGGCTGTACATGGCCTACGAAGTGTCAAAAGCGTCGGCTCCCGGCCACCCTCAAAGTTTTGCTGAGCAATAAACCGGTCTCTCCAATTTTGACTTCCATCCTCTAAATTATTATCGGCAAGTCCGGTTGGCCTTCGAGTATGAATGCTTTCCTCGTATCCTTTCAATTCGTGTAGGGTTGTAAACAAAGTAAATGCTTTCCATCTACCACCCTCATTCGTGTCTGGTATCAGTCTGACTAATCCTCCACCCCGTCCACTGCTAGTCTCAATTTTGAGGAAAGCCTGGAGTACCTTCAAATCCCCAAAGGCCGCGATTTGTGGTAGCTTATGAGCAGCAGACTTATCCAGACTGATGTTAGTAATTGGGCCGTCTTTGGAAGAGCTTTCAATGTATATAGTAATCTGCTCAGGTCCTTGAAGGGTGTGAAAGTCCCAAGACCTACAAAGCAAATCCCGCCAGCAAGACTCCTTCAAGAAGAGTTTCGCTGAAGAACAATCACCTTCACTGAGGAGACGCTCAAAGGAAGTAACCCATTCCGATGCGACAGACTCTGGAGAAGCAGTCGAGTCGGTCGAGGATGCAATGCTTTAGGCATCAGGAAAGGGCGGTGTTGGAAGAAGCCGCAAGCCTGGTAAGACGACTATGTTTCATGGAGGGAACAGAACCGCTGCAGTAGCCATCTCTATAGACCAGATTTAAAGATGAACAACAATTGCAAACCTGGAACGCTTTGAAACTAGCCTGACAATATTTTCAAAAGACGGTTTCCGGCTTCAATTGGCGACGTCTTACATTATGACCATTAGGGAGAATGCATCGCGGCACGAACTTCTGATGAATTCTCGGCGATAAATGCAAGGGTTGAGCGCATGCCAGGTTACGTCGTATCAGGCTACGAGTATTTGTATTATTGAATGGGTATCGGAGGGTTCCCAATCTCGATCTCATCAGCTATTCCACGCATGTAGACTGCAACAGTAGCAACGTCATCACCACTCTTGGTAGTTCGCATTGTTGTTTTCAGCTCAATATAGGCTGTGCCACTGTGCTCTGTTCCACTCCTGCAAGTTGACGCCCTGCATGTTCAAAGGGCGATCCTTCAACGTCATGCAGGATCGCAATCCAAGTCCGGATATCCAATGACGGTGGATCTGCGTATCTGCCTATCGAGATACCTCCACTTAGGTTGCCTTTGCAAGTGCAAGAAACAGCTTTGCTCTCAATGCACAAGATTACCAGGCGAGGCTGGGAAACCAAGTACCTAGCAACAATGTGAGTGGGGCTGACCCTTGCAAGGATCGATCGGTATATGAATCGAGCTCTGGGCCGTCCAACACTATGTTTCCTAAGACACCGCTAGCCTTACCTGAGGCTCTTCGTAGATTTTGGATGGTCGAGACGTATCGACTTCTTCAAATCGTCGTCCGCTCCATTCCAGGCCGTGTGCCAGGAAATGTCATCACAGTATGAGCGAATCGGGACTACCGTCTCATAATGGAGATGGGAACCGTCAAAGAGGAATTCTCGCAATAGCGTTCATAGTCACGATCCTGGCAACCGTCATTGTAATTCTGCGAATAGCCACTCGAATATGGATTGTCCGCAGTGTCGCTCGGACGACTACACCATTCTGTTCGCAACAATCGGTGTAATCATCGGCTGTGGTCTCGTCGTCGTACAGATCCACTACGGCCTTGGAAGACACAAGTTCTACCTCACACAATGGCAAAACATCGAGTTCGAAAAATACTCCTATGGAGAATGAATCCAGACATCCAGACCTTGATGTTCAACTCGAGAAGGTTTCGACGTAATCGGTACCGTATTTTTGCAGGAAACCCTTGACTACCCACCTCGCCTTGTACTCCTCGATATTGCCATTTTTATCGATTTTGGTCTTATAGACCCATCGACCGCTGAGTAAATTTGCTCCCGGTGGCAAATCAACCAGATTCCACGTCTTCTGATTAGCCAAATCAGCCAGCTCTTTTTCCATAGCCTTTTGCCACTTATCCGCATTTCAAGCGCTTAGACTGCACATTCTGCTCATGGCTATATAGCGCAGAATACTCATGCGCTATGCCGTATGTGGCTAGGTATTCGGTGAACTTATGTTCTTTGCACCAATGTACGAAGGAATAACAGGTAAAATGACATTTGCTCGCCCTTCTCAGCTCTCCTGCCGTTCAGTTGGCGCTATCCAGCTCCAAAAGTCCTCCCACGATCTTTTTACCTCAGCCTGCTCCTTTTCCCTTTGCCGTCCTACTAGTTGGCTTCCTAGCGCTTGTCTCGATTGATTTGAACTAGAAATGGCGGCTTTGGCAGGGACTTTGATCTTAAAATGGCAACATTAATGAGTTGCATAAAGTTAATCTCGCAACTCAGCCTGACCTTGGTTCATTTCCATCGTCCTGTTCCAGCAATAAGGGGAAAATGGCAGACTAAGATAATGCTCATCTCCCTAAGTTAGTATCTTATTCTGGTGCTGTTGCAATGTGGCAATAGGCTGGGAAGGATATCTAGCTAATGGGGGCCCCCAGGGCCCCATATATGGCCCAAACAGACAAAGAACGGCTAGCAACAGGCTTCTGGAATCGCATAGAAAGCAATCAAGCAACGGATTGCAACAGGTGCTTTGTTGCAATTGCTAATTATATATCCAGTCTTTGTCCTCGTTATCTATTTCTTTCAGAAAGTACTAGAATCGAGTAATATCGGTCAGTCCTTTGTCCTCTCTTCCTCATTTATATATAAGCCCTATCGATCTGGAGGATGTTCCGGCACAGATAGAAACAATTGAGCCACCTTCCCATAAATCCTTGACCACCACATACTTTATGAAAACCGTTCTTATCGCCGCCCTCATCGCAGGTACAACCCTTGCCACCCCCCAAGCAGCCACCACAGCTTACATGGGAGAGAGCCCAATATACGAGCCACCGTCCAGTTCAGGGCGTATACCACAGACGATTGCCATGGTGATGTCTTCGATGCAAGATACCCCGGGTACGGAATGAACTATTCGACTCAGTTCAAGTCATACGGTCTCAGCCGCGACCTCCTTGAGGAAGAGGAACTTGACTTCGTGGATGCGCTTCCCGGGGGCGGTGCGCTCAATACGATATACGATGGCTTGCAGGTGACTTGTTCATTTGTAATTTCGATGGCGGAAGACAATGCGAGGAAGGCTGGTTGTCATGAGATGAATGAGCCTATGGGATGTTCCAGGCTTTGGATTCCCCATCTTCCTTCAAATTCGGGGATAGCGGTCCAGACTTGTACGCCCGGGGGGCATTGCTGAATACTTGACTTCAGTGTGAGGACTGGGTCGAGTAAACCTTTTTGGTTGGATTTCGGTGTACTCGTACCTATTCACTTTTCGAGAGTTACACTATCCATTACGACAAGAGAAGCCGTGACTTTTGGTGTCTTTTAGAGGGAGGGCTTGGTTTGAGTCATTCAAAGTGGGGAAATAAGTAATTAATGAATACTCGTGACTCGAGAGTTCTCTTACTGTTATGACTTCTCCTAACGTTCTAAGTCGGGAATCTGCCTAACCCTCTATGCATTGAGCGGCTCAGGGAAGATAGAGAACGTGTACCGCCTATATGATTAAAACCACCTAATAGTCATGCCGTGCCTGTTCCGAGTGATCGGTGCACGCGCTTCTATTGTTACACTGCGACTTGCGACAACGCGACTTACAATGCGCCCCAGCGAGTCCGTTAGGTATTGGACAGGCGTTCGGGATAATCCACGGAAGAGTTGTACGCACAGATCTCATGTGTGAACGCATGGGCCAAGAAGATCAAATATATCCTGGATCTGCGCCCTCGGAACTCTGATTCGCATCCTTCCTCTTTTTCCTCTTCTTCTTTTGCTTTATTTCAGACCTTGTACGCCCAGCTCAATATCTGGCCCGGCCTTGTACACCGATGATTCAATATTTCTATCGCCCTAATCAACATGCGATTGCTGTGGTTTCTGCCTTGGATACGCGCAGTGTTTGGTAGCGTCACGCTCAACTCGATCTCTTCTAGAACGGCCCTCGAAGGATCCATGACATCCTCTATCCCTTCAAACATGTCCCCGCAATGCGTCGATACCATTCGGCATCCTGAATGGGGAAGAGCTGTCAATCCAATTAATACAGACTGGTGCCGTGGCGCTGAATCAAAGTTGCTGGAGAGTGTTACAGAGAATATAAGAACGGTTTACACATTCTATTCGCAACGGACCCCCCCTTGGTCCCGACGACCACCCGGTGGCTGGCAATTACCCGACGGTGCTAAATACAGTGAGTGAGAATTGACTGGTTTGGCATTTTCATTACGATCAATAGGATTAACAAGTTCCTGGCCTAGATAGCTGTGTTCTCGTAGTAAGAATGACCGAAGATTTCTATGACAACGCTTTACCGACTGAGGCTGGGTCTTACCTCCCAACGGGCCGCGCTGCTCGTTTTCAGATGGAGACTTGGCACAGCATCTCCGCAGTCATTACAGATCTGTTCGATACGTGCGTGGAGGGACGAGGTCTGCCAGGGTGGGCAAGCGTCGCGGGGAATATAATCGTCGGGTTTTGGCCGAGAAGCAGTTTGGCAAACCAAAGGTATGGCCTTGACGCTGCAGCGGCATTGGGTATCTCAAATTCATCCATTTCCGCTTCATATGTCGCGGAAAGGAAACGCGAAGAGCGCGGGAAGAACTCTTTCCAATCATTGTGAGGCGCAGCTTTTCATAATCATTGTCTGCAAGAGATAGGGGCTAGAATCGCTCTGGCCCAGCAGTTCCACGATAAACGAGACGGATATTTGTTCGGCACATTGGTTTCGCAATGTATGGAGACTGGGATGAAATAGAGCGATTATTTCAAAGCAAATCAGAAGATGCAGCAGGTATTATCATTGATGTTTATGCAGGTTGAGAAGAAATTATCTCGACACAACGTAAACGGTGAGGATGAATCGTCACAGCCCCAGAGCGAGCGGTCGGGCTTGACCCACAGAATATATACACAGACAGCCAAGTCGACCCTTGTTCTTGTATCTGCATTGGTTTTTTTCCTCGGTTGGCGTAAAGTTTTAGATAAGAAAGTGGAGCCATGAGCAAATTTGAGATATTCTCCATGTTTCGCCAGTCCCGAAATTGTCACCTTGAAGCTATCAGTACGCCAAGTAGTGGATATCTTGAGCGCAATAGATTGGACATGTGATAGGGTTTCCTCCCGGCCTTTTTCTTGAGCATTCTACTGGACCTTGCCTCCCACTTGTATCAGAACACGCATTGTTTCGATAACATGAACCACAGTAGGCCTTGACCATTTCCGTTAGTTCACGATGAGGAGGCTCACTCTTTGGTTGACCTTTCAACAGGCCTTGTTGATACTGCGGTCGGAGACAGTGGCAGCGAGCACGCCTCTTATCTCAAGGAAAACAAGCGACCATGAAGCTAGAGACAATGGTCCAAAGGTGTCTACCAGTTCTGACAATTCCACCAGTCTGCACAATTCAACTTCCTATCACAATACGACCGGTCATTCCAATTGCACCAGAGGCCTTGGATGATCCAGTTCCGCCTGGACTTAAAAGATCTACACTGTGACGAATCTTTCTTGCCAACCATAGAGAACTGGAACAGAACCGGAGCTGGCTAAGTGTACAAGGATTGGAGATCATGTGTGGATACGGACTCGACGAAGTGGAGGGAAATACACTCGAAGCCGGACCTCTTTGTGAAGGATGTTCTTGACTGGTATGAGAACACGGAGTGCAGTCCTGAAAAGAAAAGCTGCACTATCAAGCCAGAATGTAACGAAATCTATACACGGGTACGAGACGGCTCAGCAGATACATCTTATTTTGGAATCATTCCACAACGCCAACGTAATACCTGGCGTGGTCAGGGTAAGCTCCAGCCCGCAACTAGGATTGTAAACCCTCAAGCTGACCTGTTTCAGAGGAGCAAAGCATAAATGCCCAGACTGGGGTTACCAGCAAAGCGATGGACATGGCGTACACCCTTTTTTGGTTTCACGACGATTCTGTAGACGCAAAGTGCGCGCTAGAAGCCAGCTGCTGCTTTTGTTCCCATGTTTGTGGTTTCGGAAATAGCGGGTGACGTTGCCCTCGTCGAAGGAGAACAAGTCGCTGCTGGAACCATAATTCCTAAAGGCCCCCACCAAAAGTACCGTGGAAGGGAGCGCGCAACAGTGGCCACAATGTCCTCACCAAGGAAGGGGGAAGAGTGCAGAATATCCTCACCTCAACTCCCACCATGGTGAGCCCTTATCATTGTCAGACACATAGGTACCGATCCGGCTAATGTACTCTTTGTGCAGCTTATACCCCAGAGTCTTGAAGGTGCGCTTTGCAAACACAGACCGAACGCTCCAAAAGACGCGGAAGTCAACGCCGAGAAGATGTTGAATTTGGCCATCGAGGGGGGCTGCTAGCGTTTATCGGGCAAGCGTGGATGACACCATGCATGCCATAAACAGTGGTTCGGGACGTAAGTCGCGCCTTCGTTAAGGAATGTGGAAGTAGACCTCCACTAACGAGCTCTAGGCAATTCGACTTCGACTAATTCGTTTTCGAGTAGCTCGAGTTTCGAAGTCGACAAGAGAAGAGAGCTAAAGATGTTTGGTCTGGATGTGCTCTCAGACTCCAACAATGAATTCGGAATTACTGCTGGGGAGTTCATCAATGGATCGTTCGCGCATTGGCAGCGTAATCGTTATAACGGGGACAGTTTCTTTCCCACTATTGACGAGATTATCTCCGGCAGCAATAGCCCTTCAAGCTCAGGAAGTTACCTGCCGGTTTGTTTCAACGACATGGTACTGCACGACCTCAGTAAACCCATCAGATTGGCCTGGTGGTGGGGACGAGAGAGATATCTTCCCTGTGTTTGTGGCGATACTCTTGGAAACGAGATAATATCCTGGCTGAACGAAGCAGGCTTGACACAGTGAGTTATCCTTTCCGAGACCTGTTTTCCTGACCGTTACCATGCTCTAAGTTGCGGGACATACTTAGAAAGCACTTCTCGGTGCTCGTTTCCTAATCTAGAAATAACAATACTGACTCCGAGATCCTCTAGGTGGGACAAGAGGTATGGAACAGACATAGCTGAATCTTGCCAGGAAAGCTTTGACCAGACCTTGGTGCCCCCTGTCGAAGTGTACATGCTGTAAGTTGTTTCGGGTTTATACACACCTAACCAGTACCAAGACTGCAGTGGCAGTGCATGCTCGGGGAGCGGGAAGTGGTGTATTACCTGCTATACGCTCTTAGAACATGCCTTCGCAACGTCGAACAGATTTTGCAAGATCGAAATCCGTTTTCCTGTACGCGGAAACAAGTAGCTCGGGATTCCCAGAGACCATAGATATCGATTCCGCAATGGCGACGATCACTATTGTGCTGAAGTAGAAGCCATGGCCGCAAATCTGACAGCGACGGGAATTCATCGTCACGACATCGACATGCAGATATGTTGGAGCGACCTGGGCGCTGCGATCATGAAATTGCAGAGAAGCTATGTTCGTGACAACTGGCACGCAGGTAAGAATCAATACAACTTCGAGCATGCGTGTCGAGTACACAGGTACCTTGAACAATACGACGGTCGGGAACCACCGACGGAAGGGACGGATACTAAACATTTCTATTGTAGCCGTATCATTTTGGAACGTCGGTGGAAATAGTTTCACACATGCGAACTTGACATGTTGACAATTCACAGGGGACCAGAGCGAACACCTTGATAGTCTTAATTTGCGTGTAAGAACTGCAATACATGTCTAAGATGAATAAAAGCTATCGAAGAGGCTAAACTTTAACACATTAAGGTGCACAAATAATGAGGACCGAATATTAACCGTCTCTAGCCGTCTCGGCTTCTTTTCTTTTTCTCTTTGCTGTTTAATACTTTCTATTCTGCGTCGACGAAATCTCGTCATATCTTCAAACCGAAAGACTAAAGACTTGTTTGTTCGTGGGTTGGACCGCAAGTGTACTGCCGCATTCGTCCATGATGTCAATAATATGCCCAGACATCACACAAAGCCATGGACTGCCTTCAATCCCAAACACAGGCGACGGAGATGCACAGTTGGCCCTTTTTATGCAAGCCTTGAGAAAGCAGTTATTGACGCTCCAAACAACACTATTGGCTTCATGAATACAAGAAGGAAGTTAACCTCTGGCGTCACTTGAGTTCTTTATGACGACGATGAAAGAAGCCTAGAGCTGGGCCGCGGTTGAGCAAAGAGCAATACTTGTTGCGGAGGACCCGCCGTTACGTACGTGAAGTACCTAAAGAAGTGTAAAAACCGGAGCAGTACGCCGGTGCCACATATACAACGTTGGCAATTGACTGGTGAACCATCCTTCTTTGGCAAAATGCATGGTGGGGCTGAGGGCGAATGCTCACTCAACGTCATGGACCACCAATTTCCAGGAAAAAAAAAGGCAATCGTGATCTCGAGGGTCAGTCGATGGCTGGCTGATTGGCTTAGGCAAGTGTGGCTTAGAAGTCCTTGAGAGTCATGGGATTCCAAGATCGCCCTCAGTGACGTGGGTTACCTGCGTTAGCGGTGACGTGCGCGGGGTAAGGCTCCAGTTGCAGTCAACAAAAACCCCTCTCACCTTCTGCCAACTGGCTTCTTCTCTTCTACATCCTTACAATATCATACACTTCCTCAACACACAACCAAAATTTCAATCAACCTACACACAAACAACTTCAACCATTAAAATGGAAGCAACCAAGTAAGCTCAAGCATTCTTGTCTAGCCTCATTTGACACCTCACTGACCCACCTTCTCAAGGGACGCAGCCAACTCGGTCACCGACACCGTCAAGGGCACCCTTGACACCACCTCCAAGGAGGCCAACAAGAGTACGTCTTCCTCCTCACTGCTCTCACACTATCCATTTATCAGCTAACCCATGTTCCACAGACGTTGCCAAGGACAGCGACGCCTCAGTAGGAACCCGTGCCGAGGCTGCAAAGGATGCTGCTGGAGACAAGGCCAACGAAGTGAAGCACACCGTACGTCCCTACTCCCCACTCTGATCATGGAGAAACAAGCTGATGCGGCTAGTAAAAGACCTAGATGATGTTTACGCCTCCGGATCGAGGTCGATACTAGTTTGGAGATTCGATTCAAGCTGCTGGTGTCCCTTGCGATGGAAGACGGACCACATTTGTTTCTTTACGATGGATGACGGTTGCGGCTATGGAGGATGGGCGGAAAGCGATAGCATTAGCATAGGAATGGAGACTTGCTCTGCCTGACCATCTTCTCACCACTTCTTCGGTGATTTTGCCTGCGAACATCGTAGCTATTACCCCTCACTCCGCATGGGCGGCCTCGCAACCTTGGTGGGGTAGGACGAGTTGCCAGCGCACTCTCATCAATGCCACAGACACCCAGTCTATTGGCTTGTGAAGTAGCCAGCAGTCACGATAGGCATTACATTGTGATTAAGTGAAGACAATCTCATGATGTGATGTTTAGCTACGATGTAAGCCACGCAACAGTTGCTCGCGTTGTGTTCCAAAAGTTTTGCCCTTCTTCCCTAGAAAAGTTCCCTGTGGCTTGTTCCCTAAAAGCTTGAGATTAGACTCTACATGACTCGCAGCACCGGGCCGTTGAGGCTTGAATACCATCCTCCCCACCACCTCCAATGGCCCAACAGCAGCAGATGCAATGGCAAACCATCCGCGACAAAAAGCTCGCAGACGTCGCCTCTCGAATTCCCTCAGAATGGCAGATATCACCCTCCAAGCTGCCTCCGTCCACGACTGCGAATGTTCTTTCTGTGCCCCGGGCGAGTGGGATTCTGACGGCTAGGGAGATTCATATCACTGAAGACTACCACGCCCGCGAATTGCTCAATACCCTGCATAAGAGGAAGTTTACAGCCATCGAAGTCGCAACCGCATTCTGCAAGGTTAATACTCCTCCCCAACCCTCCCATCCCTCCTTCGCTCTACACTACCATCACGCAGCTAACACCCCTCCCAGCGCGCCGCCATCGCTCAGCAACTGACCAACTGCATCACCGAGCCCCTCTTCCAACTCGCCCTCGACCGTGCCTCCTTCCTCGATGCCCACCTCACACGCACCGGACAGCCTCTCGGTCCCCTCCACGGCCTCCCCATTTCAGTAAAAGATACCTTCCACATCGCCGGCTACGACTCCAGCATCGGAATCGCATCCCTCTGTTTCTCGCCCGCCGCCGCAAACGCACCCCTCGTAAAACTCCTCCTGGATGCTGGTGCAGTCATACCCTGCAAGACCAATGTTCCGCAGACGCTCCTGGCGTTGGATAGTGCTAATAATATTTTCGGGCGCACCTTAAACCCAGCGAACAGGCAGCAATGGACGGCTGGCGGTAGTTCTGGGGGTGAAGGTGTGCTGGTGAAGATGCGGGGTACTGTTCTTGGCGTGGGGACGGATGTGGGTGGTAGTGTCCGCATACCTCCTATGTGCAACGGCATTGTTGGATTTAAACCAAGCGCGGGTCGCATACCGACGGGAGGACAGGGGAGTGCTCAGTTGGAAGCAGCGGGCAAGGTGGGCATGGAATTTGTCGTGGGGCCGATTGCTCGATGTTTGGATGATGTGGGGGTTTTTATGGAGGCGGTGGAGTGGGGGAGGCAGTGGGAGAGGGAGGCGAGTGTGCTGCCGGGGAGGTGGTGGAGTGGTTGTGATGGAGTTGAGAGGCCGAAACGGGAGATGGTTATTGGGGTTGTCTGGAGGGATGGGGTTACGGAGCCGTTGCCGCCTGTTAGGAGGGTGCTGGAGGATACGGTGCGGATGTTGAAAGCTAAAGGGATAGAGATTGTGTATGTGGACGCGAAGAGGTTCAAAGATTGTCAAGGACTAGCAAACAAATTCTTCAATGTCGAAGGAGGGAACTACACGCTCGACATCCTCGAGAAAACCGGAGAGCCTTTAATCCCCTGGCTGGCCACCCGTCTTAAAAGGAAGAAGCCAGCTACCGTTGATAGGTTGCGAGATCTACAAGCACAGAAAACGCAATTGCAGGATGACTTCTTGGAGATCTGGAAGACAGCTGATGGAAGGAGTATCGACGCTTTCATCTGCCCTGTGGCACCTCATCCAGTCCCGCCGATTGACCGGTGGAATGGGGTTAGCTACACAGCTAGTTTCGTGCTTTTGGACTATCCGGCTGCGGTGATACCTGTAAGGAGTGTGATGGAAGAGGATTTGGAGGAGGACATAGATGTGGAGGTGCTGGGGGGTTGGGATAAGGTCAATAGGGAACTTTGTAAGTCGAATGTTTGTTGTGAATGTGGGGTGTTTGGATTCTAACGAGGCATTCAGGGAACAAGGAAACCATCGATAGGAATGCATATCTGGGTAGCCCGCTGTCTATTCAGGTTGTTGGACCTAGGTTGCAAGAGAGGAAGCTTTGGGATGCGATGGTGGTTATCGAGAGTGCCATCAAGGGGTCTGCTCGTACCGCGAAGTTATAATTGCACTTCGATCTGCATTCCCTAATTTAAACACCATACCAGGCTCCATTCCTGGCAGAGGGAAACTGCCCGACAATCCAAGCAGGCATGGCTCATAACAGAATAACATAGTCACATTAATCATGAATAACTTTGACCAATAGAGAAGACCGCCCCAGTTCTCCCAACCCTTCACCCGTCCGATGGATCCCCTAATTGCCCACGATGAACCAGCATCCCACAAGTTCCATTCGAAAGAACATACCCCGCCGACTCCGAGAATATGCTTTCGAAATACCCCAAAGACGTGTTAGGCGAGCATGTCTCAGCCATGACCATACTGCACATCCCGTTCATATAGTACGTAGCACCGCAGAGTACCGTGGTCTGACAAATCACACAGCAGTCATATGCATTATCAATGTCATTGATGGTGTTAACAACGATGGGGGCGTCGTCAATGATGTTTATGGGTTGGCCGTTGACTTGGGAGACGAGGTTGTCGCAGTTCGGGTAGTCAGTCGGCGCTGTGATTGTGTCGGTTGAGATTTCGATCTCAGTGAGTGATGCTGTGGCGGTTGTGTCGGTAGTGCTAATGTCGAGGGTGACGGCGAATGTCTCTACTGTTGTAATGGTCCCGGAGCTTATGGTCGTTGTTGCCGGTATAACCGATGTTTCGTCAACGGTCGCGAGTGAGCCTGGTGTATCTGAAGTTTGGATAATCGTCATGATGTATGTCGTAGAGACGATTGGCCCTGATTTTGGGAGGGAAATGTAATCCGAACATGCTGAGCTGAGCAGACTGGCTGCGTAGGTCTGTAAAGCCCCTGGAGTGATAAAGTCGCTGCTGGCTTGTCTTGCACGAAGCTTCATGGCGCTGGGGTTCGAGTATATCGGGGTGAAGGTGGTCGTGTCAATATCGGTAAGAGTAGTAACGGTGTCGTATACCAAGTCGCTTATTGTTGTGGTGTATGTAGGCGTTACCATGATTACGATTTCATTAGACGGGGCCGTGGTTGTTGCCGACGATGTCGAATTTTCCGTTTGCGTGGTCGTAGCCGCAGATGGGCTCATTACTACATCAGTGGTCACGATGGTCGACTCGAAAGTAAAAATAGCTCCAGTAGCGGTATACCCTAGCAACTCCGAACACCAATCGCTCCAGCTGTTTGAAGATACGATAGATCTGGCTGCGTTGGCGGGGTCACTAGGTGTCGGGAAACTAGGAACAGGATCCGAAGAGGTTGTAGTGGCGGCAGAACTTGCTGCGCTTGAGATCGCGCTTGAGTTAGAGGTGCTGAAGGATGAGCTGAAGCTTGAAGATGACGATGGACTGGCACCAGAGGGAATCATTGGAATCCGGGGGAAGCCTTGAGAGCTTGTGAAGCCGATCGATCGCGCAGTGGGAGCGACACTTGGGGATAGGAGCGAGCCTGACGGGGCTCCATAAACGGTTGGAACATGTGGGACTGAACGATTGGCGTATGAATTTGGGAAGGTTAGGAAGGCGGTAGATGAGGCCAGCGCTGGTACGCTGGAAGAAGACGCTGGAAGAGCCGGGCAATCGGAAGCTTTAGATAAAGAAAAGGCAATGTCAGCATGTGCAGATCTGGCGTATGACCACCAAGAATGGATTGACAGCTTACTTGCAACGACTTTCAATGTCACCTCTGTCCAAATACCAGGAATAGATCCAGAGAAGACACCATAGAGAATGCCCTCAGAATCAGCACCGAATCGCGCAGTACGGCCATCGAATTCATCGTTGTTCCAAACTAGAGTTCCGTCCGTGGCGACTGCGAAGATGCTGTCTATAGCCCCCACAGATTCAGAAATGGCGAATCGCAAGAATGGTAAATCTCTCGAGACTGATATCTGCTCGGGCCCGGAAAACAGCTGCCCGCTGGCTAATCGAAATATCGAACCTTTCTGGCAAAGTGGCTGGATTTGACCTGTTGAGTCCAGGTAGCCGGAGTCAGGCGATGATATCTGCCGCCGGGCGAGTACGTCTTGGGCTGGGATTACTTGGATCAACAGATCCAGGCCAGTGGCTGGAACGCTGTGAGAATAGAGTCAGCCTGTCTTTCTCACCAGTGAAGAAGCAGCGCCTAAGACACGCGACGACCAATTCTTCTCTTGTAGCACCATGTTTCTAGGGCAGACTTGTTCGACTGAGAACATACATTGTTGTCTCTGCTCCATATGTTGCGAAACAGACAGTCACCTGGGCTCGTACTGAGCTCAGAGTAGCGAGCCCAACGAACGCAATGCGCAGCCTCATTGTCACCGCATGATAGGGGATCTCCAGGGAGAGAAACAGGAACGCATACACAATAAAACACAACAGAACACAAAGTGATGGGATATCCCGACTGTACCTTGGTAGACTTTTTGGTTTGACGCGTCCTGGCAGGCGCGTCAAATGAGGTCTTGCCCTGAAGAATGCACAACAAAAACATTGATTTGCAATATGGCTCGGATCGCAAGATAAGCGAAAAATGCTAAGAAAGGCTATCTTCTGAGTTATGTATATTCTCCTTGAAGATTTTCCTCAGTCACTGGTCGTGGAAGCCACATTCTTGGCATTTGTCTGTTCGTGCAATATCTCGAACAGCCGAACAGCTATCGCATCACCCATCATCTTGTAGCCTTCCCCTGTAAGATGCAAGCCATCGTCCCAGAGCCTGTTACGCTCAGCTTCATCCAAGGTCGCATATGGAATCTTGCTGTAAAGATCAAAATTGTAGCTATTTCCGTGTGAGTTTGTGCGCGAAATGTAGATATAAATACACAAATACTGTATCAAGGGGGTAAAACGTACAATCTGTCTTGCTGATGGTCCCTGATCATTGCGTTGAGCATGTTCCTCTTCTCTATCATTCCTGGGCTCGAAGCCGCTGCTTCAAGCACGTTCAAAGCCATGATGTTTGCGCCTGTGTTCAGCGCTACATCCCACACCTTCTCTGCGGTGTTGTTAGCTGTTAAAGTTGTCTCCCATTTGATCTTGAGACAAAGTTTAGATCAGAAAACGTAGAACGCGAGGCACATCAGACTGAGTAGACGATCACTTTAAGGGCCTCGCGTAGAACACTTACTCAGTCCCTCATAAATATCCTCCGGCCGTTGACCCCATCCCAGGTCATTAGTACCGCCCATAATGATAATCCAGTCATAGAGTCGTCCTTTGTCGGTGGGGCATTTTGCTTTGATGCGCTGGAGGTACTGTCCTTGAACTTGATCTCCAGAAAGACCGGCAACTTCGACCTCGATGCTCGAAGATGAAAGCATATGCTCGAGGCCTACACGGAGATGGTCTGCGTATGGATGGTGCTCGTAACCATAGCTTGTATAGCCTGCGGTCAGACTGTCGCCGAAACAGAGGATTCGAAGGCTCCTGGGCAATGTGGAATTCATCTCGCCAGTATCGCCTATGGCAGTTTCGAAATCAGGTATGTAGTTTTGGCCGATGACTTCGGGACAAGAGGTTGTTGATGAACAGCAGATGTGGTTGGGGAATATGGAGCAGGCATCAACAAGTGGGTGGGAGCAAAGATTAAGGCAGCAGTAGTACCACAGCAGCCCCACTGTCAGCTTCATCGCGGGTCGACATTGAGCAGCCAATGATTAAACGTCTTTAAATGCAGCCTCATATTCGTATCTGCATGATTCCTCAGCCCGTAATCGACGCGTGATTTTACCCCTATAAGCCCGATCGCGTCGCGTATCTTCTCTAGACGCGTTAGCCGATTAGGAGATGTGGCGTTTGACCTCACATGTGTGACGACGGAGACACATCGGAGTCACATTGGCTGCAAGTCGATGTAAAACTCTTGGACCTTGCGAAGAGCACTGCAAAGAATTGGTTACGCTGTGCATGAATGCGCCTTGTTTACGCGTACGAATCCCCATTGCCAATGTGGTCCATACCCTAGGACCCCTAGCTGACTTATCTGCAGATTCGGCTACCATTTGGCCAACATCTGTAACTGCCACTAGAAGGGAATCTACAACAGTATTGGAACATGTTACCAACCGAGGTTCTCATCTACACAATGCGGATCTTGAGTAGCCAAGCGATGTTATTGTAGGAGTTACCTGTCAGTTTGTCATGAAGCACAGCAAACAGAAAATTGAGGTCATATATTCTGCGAACATCAGGCACAACGATTGGATTGTGCCGTTGCGTGGTCTGGATACCTGTTGCCCAAGTGAACACGTGCCACGCATATAAACTATGAGCTTGCCTGGAAGTGCGACATTTTTGAACAATGAACAGCACTGATCCTGCTCTTTCACGAGATCACTAGGCATGATACAGGTATTCAAACTCCTCTTGTGTTATCGATTCATCAACCCACTTGACGGCCATTCTTGTGAGAGTAACGCAGGAATCTGGTCATGAGGCTTGGCGAATCAGCGAACTCGTATCACCAACAATCGTTGTGATACATGGCGGGAACCTTGTGTCATACGCTGGATCTGTTCTACTTTCCAAAGATCTTCATCTTCCTTTCATTTTTCTATCACAACCAATTCTCCTACTTTCGAGCGATGCCGATCACTCCATCAAAGCACATTCACAGTCATCAACATAATTCTCAAAGATTCCCAGAACTGTGCCTCCAGCTTGTAGGACGTTTCACCCTATGGCTCCGAAAGACGCTGCCCGCCACTGGGGAGGGTGTATTCGTGACCTCAAGCCCTATTCTTCAGCCGATCGAGGTAAAACCTTCCGCGAAGCGGTAATGCACAATGAACGGATAATGAGCTCTCCCTCTGAAGCAGAATGTTCCGCTATCGCTCGGGTCAGTGCTATCGTGGACGCTGTAGATCGTGGTGATCCTGATGGCGATCCAAAAGGAATCATTCACATGCTAAATGATCTCGATGTTATTTTCTTCGGTGGAGTCTTGTCAGGAAGTGTTGACGTTGCCTGAAGTGGACGCGTCGACAGAGGCACGCGGAGATATGCACAATATCGAGGTCTTGGACGATGCAGAATTTTCTCCAGGTCCGAGGAACTTCTGTGCTTTGAAGACAAGTGGACTTGCTTCAAGGAAACGTGGATAACGACGTTGCATGAGATGTGTGTAAGCGCACATATACTTGTACCGGATCACGAGCCAAGCTGATCGGGGTGACCAATGGCATGCCCTTGAATGGGTTCGAGTTCGTGGAAATCCTTTTCTATCATGTGCAACCGATATACATCGTCCATGTTTTCACACGACATTACACGCTGTACATAGACACTCGCTTGAACGCTTCTTGGTTGGCGCTATCGGTGACTGGGAGGATAAATACAAACGAGATCATTTTATGAGCGAGGAATGGGCCACGGATAATGATGATGAAGGAGGTGCAGAGCAGCAAGTGGGGTGAAGAAAGTCGCTGGAGACATGGTCGTGACAATTGTGGTGTTCTAGACATCATTGAGAGAGGTAAAGATGGTCACGGGAGTAATGGCATTCATGTTCATATAATTTGGACTCGCATTGAAGACCTCGAGATGAGCGATGAGAGACAAGCGTAAAGGAATAGCAGAGCATGAAGGGGAGCCACAAAAGGGGGGAAATGATTAGAACATGTCATTTAGATGCTAGCAAGCTGCTGAATTTTCCTCTACTAAGGAACACTAAGCATTTTTATAGGCCTTATTAAGACGCAGTGAAACGTTAAGTTTACAGATAAGGGGTGAGCTTGTGACAAAAAGAGAAATGTGGATAGATCTGCAATGAGCACTTTACCCAGCTTTCCGGGCGCTACGGGCCGCCAGTAACGGATGCTAGGGAAGGGCTTGGGAAGGGCTTGTAAGGGGAATGCCCCGAGAAGATCCCCCTTAAGCTATCTTCCAAAAAGAACTACCGACTTCTATACGAGCTGGAACTACCTTGTATCTCTTACATGGCACCAACCCTTCGAAAAGCATCATGTCACCGTCTGCGAGCCTACGAGACTGTTGGAAATTCGCTTAGTCAGCCGTCTCAGGCATAAAACACCTGCATGCACTGAGCTTCTTAGATAATTAATCAACTCAATAAGTCTCATTAAACGTCCAAATTTTATCAGAGACGTTTCGAACGAATTCTCTCAACTCCTCCAGCTGCCTTGCGAGCTGCTCATCGCCATCTTCAAAGCACAAGACACGATATTAGCTGTCCTTCGACTCCCTTGCACCTGCCGCTCTCTTCACCATAACAGAGGTACAGCCGCCCATGCGGGTGCCATTTCGTTTGGGATGCCTTTTGGACAAAACTGCATTCGTGGCCAGACGAGCACGAATTGATGTACTTTTGTCCTTGTGGGAAATGCAGAGGTACAGTCTGCGGTGTGGCCTTAATCCCCTTAATCACTACCGAAGAGACGCTCAATTTACCCGATGCTTATAGTACGCTCCCGGTATCTAGAAGTTCTAGGGCTCTGCTCTTTCGGCCCACGCCTGGGAAGACACCGCGCTTTCTGAAGTCGGATGGCACTTGTTAACATGGACTCGAAATAGGACAATTATACAGGACTGAAGATACATCACTAGCCCTAGCATCGGTCTACTAATACTACTGGGGTTACTTCCAACTATCATCAACGTATTCCGCGGCCTACGAGGTTGTCACACCCTCGAATGGGGCCAGTTGTACTGCATACACATAGCGACTATGTTTCGTTTTTGTCCAACCAGTCAGTATCGGAAGTCTAGCTGCCAAAAGTTCTATAGAACGCGTGGTTCTTCAGATCTCAGCTATCGTCGTCCATAGGACCGCAAATTAATGAAACAATACTTCGTCTCGAGTCGTTACGTTACGAATTTCCGATTGACATCTAGTATTGGTTACGTCGTGTTTACCGACGTAGATCCTAGGATGCTGGAAGATAGCGTCGTGTAAACAGAGACCTCTCCCGAGTCTTTGGCACACTTTCCATGTTAGTATTTCGTGGTGATAGTGATGGTTTGTTTGAAAAGTTGACTAAAATAAGGTCGGAAGGGCAATGCTGGATGTTCAAATAGCTGTGACAATTGAACTAAACTTTGGACGAGTCATCCGCGCTACGGCAGTGGAGATTAATGACTCACCCGCATCTAAGCGTTGACCTCGCGGGTACTTTTGCAGTTAGGAAGATGGCAGTAAAAACAATTCGCCCCCATAGATTAAATATACCAATCTGCAGAGATTTCTAAGAAGGGAAAAGGTGAGTATGTCCTTGAATATGAAGCAATCTATGATATGCTAGCTTCTTATCGATCCACCAATTGCTACTTATCTACTCTTTCAAGAAATCGCTGAAAAGGTCAAGAAGAGCACGGTATCTATGACCTATTATCTCGATTTACGTTTTGCCTGATAGAAAGGCCATTCACCTCAGTCTCTGATATTTTGACGCGCGAGAAGGAGAATTAGACAGTCGGCCACTACGTTTATAACATCAAAGTCATGGCCCCACATGACAAAAATTCCGACCCTACGATGGGTCCGTATTCCACCTCTCCATCTTACGGCTTCCAACCTTTAGCCACTCAAACAAAGCAAAATCCCGACTCCAATCATGCCATGCTCCACCGATCACTCGCTTACAAGCCGGACACCGTTTCCCACGCATCGGGTGTCTACCTCACTCTCGATTCCGGAAGAACAATCATAGATGCTTGTGGCGGCGCAGCTGTGACTTGCATAGGCCATGGCAACCCAGAAGTCTTCGCCGCGGCACTCTCGCAAATGAACAAGGTCAGCTACGTTCATACAGGCGCGTACACAACCACCGTTGCCGAAGATCTCGCCCATATCATCCTGGACGGCAATCCTTATGGCCTCGAAAAGGCTTTCTTCGTAGGCAGTGGGAGCGAAGCTATGGACGCCGCTCTAAAACTAGCGCGGCAGTATTTCTACGAGAAAGACGAGAAAGAGCGCAAGTTTCTCGTAGCTCGTAAGCAAAGCTACCACGGCAATACGATAGGAGCTATGTCCGTGAGCTCGAATCTGCCAAGGAAGATACCATATGAGCCGCTGCTCCTGCCAAATGTATCTCACGTCTCACCAGCATACGCATACCAATATAAGCAGGACACAGAAACAGAGAATGAATACGTCTCCCGCCTCGCCTCCGAGCTCGACGCAGAATTCCACCGCCTCGGGCCCCAGAACGTAATCGCCTTCATCGCTGAGCCCAGTACGTCTTTTCGGAGTCATTCTCCTCCCTTTGGTACCGTTGTGGGAGTCGCGAGACGTTTCACAAGCATTTGCTCCTTAGACATGTCTCGCAGCTCCAATTCCAACCCTGAAAGAGTAACACTGACTCCGAAATCATAAAACAGTCGTCGGCGCAACAACAGGCTGTGTCCCCGCTCCACCAGGCTACTTCCGCGCTGTCCGCGATATCTGCACAAAGCACGGCATACTGCTGATCTTAGACGAAGTCATGTGCGGCATGGGTCGTACAGGCTCGCTCTTCGCTTTTGAGCAAGAGGGTGAAGGTGTAGTGCCTGATATCATGACTCTGGGCAAGGGACTTGGAGGCGGGTACGCGCCTATTGCGGGCGTCTTGGTGCATAGTAAAGTCGTAGATGTATTGAGAGCGGGGACGGGAATGTTTAATCATGGGCAGACGTACCAGGCGCATCCGCTTAGTTGTGCGACTGCGTTGGCTGTGCAGAGGATTGTTAAGAGGGAGGGGTTGGTGAAGAGGTGTAAGGCTATGGGCGTTGTGCTAGAGCGGTTATTGAAGGGAAATTTGGGAGAAAAGAAGCATGTGGGTGACATTCGGGGGAGAGGATTGTTTTGGGGGATCGAGTTTGTGAGGGAGAAGGGAAGTGAGGAGGCGTTTGAGCCGGGGATGGAATTTGGGATGAGGGTCCAGAGGAAGGCTTTTGAGTTCGGAACTGCGGTTTATCCTGGGAGTGCGACTGTGGATGGAGTGAAGGGTGATAACGGTATGTACTTTTCTGTCCATCGCTTTCCCAATCGGTACTGTCTCTGGTGTCATGAGACATGTCTTAACTGGCCATGCTTTGATGAGGAAATGCTGACTCCGAAAACTCCGTAGTGCTAGTTGCTCCCCCGTATACTGTTGCGGAGGAAGAGTTGGAAGTTATTGTGAGGACTTTAGCGGAGGCTTATGACGCCGTGGAGAGGGATGTCGATACGATCCGTGCCAAAATATAGAGAGAAGAAGCATTTACTAGACCTTGGTGGGAGATCACGGTTTTCGAGCATCTGGATAAGTATATCAAAGCATAAGTCATGCGTTTCTGTTCAAGCATAAAAGTGAGGGCTGCCAAGCTGGCTCTTGCATAAGAATAATCTAACTCATTGCTTTCATCAGTCGGGTGATGCACATAACGACGCTGTCACAGCCAGAAGGTGTTCTTGTGCAGTTCCGTCCAGCAGGATTGACCGATTCCGACTGAACAAGACCAAATCCACGACCGTTGTCCTTGCTCGGCTCTACTAGCGCGAGCAGACAACATCCACAATTGAAGCTTAGTACCCTGATGACTTAGTCTTTGCGAGGTTTCGGCGGCTTGCTCTTCTGCACGACATCCAAATGACCAGCCACTTTTCTGAAAGGGATGTCACTGGTGCTCATCCGGCTATTATATTTCTGACCCCCATACCCGAACAGGAAGCTCAGCGGAAAGCCCACATCGAAAGGCGCAGCATTCTCGATTTCATCGATCTCATCGTCGCTGAGTTCGACGGCCAAACCCTCGATGTTGCTCTTGAGATGCTCTATCTTCCGTCCGCCTACGATTGGGAAGACGTAAGGCGCTTTATGCATTACGTATGCCAGCGCAACGCTGGTAATTTGGGTGTCTTTTCGCTTCGCGATTTCTCCAAGAGTGGCAGCGACTTTTTTGACATTCTCAGGCTGCTCGCCAGTCCGGCCTTCGTTCTTCTTCTCAAAGTCTTCCGGACTCATGAACATGCCCCTTCCCAACGACCCCCAGGGACATAGAGCCATACCCTCGGACTCACACATTAGAAGGATGTCGCGCTCGAAATCTCGGACTGCGGCGCTCCACCAGCCTTGGTAAACACTGAATTGGGTGAGGCCTTGCTGCCGAGCGTATTCGTTCGCCTTGCTAACGATCCAGGCGGGAGTGTCGCTGATACCGAGATAGAGTACCTTCCCAGATGCTACCATGTGGTGCAGAGATTGCATGACTTCGGGAATGGATGTCGTGAAGTCCCACCAGTGGATGTATAAAAGATCGATGTAGCTTGTTTGGAGTTTCTTTAAGCTGGCCTCCAATGAGACACGCAAGCTCTTGGAGTGATTACCCTGGTGGTTTGATTTGATGTCCACTTGACCAGCTGGATAGGTGGTCGTAAACTTGGTGGCAATCACCATCTGATCACGATTTTCGCGGGCTGCCATCCATTCGCCAATCCAGGTCTCGCTCTGCTCTGCTTGGTAGTTGTTCGAAGTATCAATGAAATTGCCGCCATTTTCGTAGAAGTAATCTAGAATCTTGAATGAAGTCTCTTTGTCACATTCGCCTAGGAAACCTTTCCAAGCATCGCCGAAATTCATTGTACCTAGACATAGTGGAGAGACCCGGACTCCCGCCGTTGGAGAAAGGATGCGGTGGTAGCCGAGCAGGCTCTTGGGTTTTTCAGCCTGTTGAAAAGCCATTTTATCTTAAGGTTTGAGATGTGATTGGGAGATCTGGCAAGATTGAAAGAAAATAGACGCCCTTGGGCCCCGCAATACCTACTTATAGTCGATGACCGATCTCTTGGCGCCTGGGGTCATGCTCAGTATCTCCGAGAACCGACAGAGGAGTTAACAAACTCCGGTCTTGCTGAGAAATCATCTCAATGGAGGTGGAAGTCCCCGGCTTCTATAGTGGCTCCCTCACTTAAAAGTCTGCCTACCTCTAAAGGTATCATCGGTTTCGTGAGCTGCTGTTGGGATTTCTGACCGAAGTTTGCTGCTGACAAGATATCTCCCAATCGACGGACACCCACTCTAAAACTTATACTCTTAAGAATTTTATTATATAGAATGGTTGCGCTTTTAGGTGGTTATGGAATTTACGGTTTAACGGCATTGGCAGAATGGACTGCCCTACCACAGAAGACCCAGTTGATGGCTTGACGCCAATACACTGCGCCATGGCAGCCTCGGGAAGGGCCATGTTCAGAATGTTGGCGCAATACGGCGCAGACGTGAACCACGCAGCAGGCATCCGAAAATATACATGCTTGCACAGATGCTCGAGAATGGACCCCAATGATGCAACATATTTGGCAAGAGTGCTCCTGGAGATGTACGTAGCGAAGAAGGTAAACCTTGAAGCAAGAGACATTGATGGGTATACTCCATTCATTTTAGCGTGTCGATTTCACCGCGTTCAGCTTGCAAAAAACTTGCTGAGTAAAGGAGCGGACCCGTGTGCTACCGATAATGACGGATATACGGCCGTCAGTAGCTGTCTCTCTAAAGTCGCTTTCAGCTCTCTCCAAGAGATCCTAGCCAGTGAAGATGAGCAGGATTTCATTTGTCATCCAGGAATGGGTGTCAGAGCTCTGCACCACGTCAGAGTGGGACGAAACTACAGACCCTGAGGCACTTATAATAACTCGGTGACATTCTTCGTGCTGCTCCTCATCTCGTCAACAAGACGACAGTAGTCAACGGAAGGACCAGCTTGATTTCGGCTGTTCGGAGAGGGAATATGCAGATGGTAAAGCTGCTCCTTGATCATGGAGCGGACCTTGATGTACGAGACAACAACTCTATGAGGACTGCTGAACTGGTATGGGGTATGCGACTTGCGTACAGCGAAAGCGGTCAAGAGTCCAATGCGGCGCGTATGGGGGCCATTTATACCCAGCTTCATGGCTGTGAACATCGACGCTTAGACATGTCAGCATGAGCATTCTTCCCGACTGTCCAAAGTTTCTGGTCTGAGAATATGTTAATGGCATGGATCTTTGGAAGACCCAGCAAGACCATAGTAGCACGCAAAGCACTCCCAAGCTATCAAATATGTCATCTGAACGATTAGCCCAAATCAGCATAGATTTCATCTCTCCACTGATAGGAACGCCCAGACAAAATCCATGCATCCAATCGAAATACTGAACTGAACATGTATTGGTCTATATGCTGGGGGGGCACCCCGTCGGAAAGATTCTATCGACGATGGCTTGCAAGCCGGTCAACGGAAAAAATCCCGTGAAGAATTGGGCTGACTGCCACAAGTCTGACCACAAGGAGGACTGAGGGCCGCATAAGATTAGGATCTCTCTGGTAAACGCTGTTTCTTGAACGACCCGGAGTCGATAAAATCACTCTCTTGAAGAAGTGGCTTATAGAATCCCAAATCAGGTCGGAAGCGCTTGTAATCCTAGATGCTCCACAGCTCGAACGAAGGTGGTGTATACGTCGGAGCTGACGAGATTTAATCGTCCGCACAAGACTACTCCTATAGTAATCGCAACATCGTTTGTCGCGTAGTTGTCCTTGTCGAGCCAAACAATGACACTCGTTGCTTCCTCATAAATGTCTGCCATCATGTTGACTTGAACAGTGCGTTCTAACAAGTTCGACTGATCGATGCATATTGCGTCTGCATCTGCCCTTGCCCGAGAATTGTATCGGCTATAGTAGGTATTCTCAACACCAAATGGATCGCCCCATGCTTAACACAGGCTGGATTATCGTCCAAGTCAGCAGTGTGCAATGAGCAACGCAACGGGTCATTGTCTTTGGGCGCAGGTTGTAATGTCCAAAGTCTTATTGGCCGAGGTCCATATAGTGGTGCATGTTGTATTGGCGGGTTATCAATGCGTGGCTCGAACCGCTCGAGGGGCGTGGTTAACTTTCAACATAGAACGACAAATTGCTCATACTGGAGTAGCAGCAAAAGCATGCGGTGAATGTTGTAGGTGGGCTTGAGGGTTGAGTAGGGGAGAGGAAACTATGCTCCTTCGAACGGTTATTCATGAATCGAGGGTTGCCGTTAACTAGCTGCAGAATGCTAAGTTATGTCGCCATCGAAACTGCCCACTGTGGTTTGAGCTCCGATTCTTCCGCTCCAAGCCACTGTCGAATAGGCCTCGTCATTGCAACAGTTGAGAACTCAACTTATCGCTGTCGTCATCGAGACTTTCAGCTGTGCTCTGTGCCCGTCGATAAGTGGGCTTAGTCAATTCGTGTGAGAAGCTTGTCTTTGTGCAGATCAGCTGGTCAACAACAACCAGAACGCCTGCATTGTTGGCTGTTGAGTAAAATGGCTCTTTGAGTCAGATCGACACCACTCTGGTTTCGGTAGCAAAGCGGGACTTCTAGACACATGAGCGATAATGATGTGTGGACGATCTAGCGACCGCAACATCACCAGGGCCTACTTACTGCAACACCTCTGCAACTGAGTAAAGCGGCACACGCTTCTGCATAAGTCGGCCGAGAATCGATGAAAATTGGGTAGGCTGGTAGACAGACTACAGAAAGATGGTACATGAACTACAATTTGACTGTATGATGAAGGAACGCTGAGGCTCAGCATGGATCATCAGGAGAACCTCCTTGCCCACGTGCATTTTGTTGTTAAATCCAAAGATAAATTTGGAGTGAGAGCTAAAACAGCCAGAGACGATGGCGAGATCAGCGCACCCTTTTGATAGCATTATATGTTGAAGCTGGCTAGGTGCTATCTGAGATGCAGGATGTTGGAAACTCTGGTAGCAGTCGAGATGCTGCTGATCTTACCTGACTTGCCTGAGTGACTACCTCACTCTATTCGTGATTTGACTAATGTACGCGATTCGAGCTATATTAGTGAAGGAACTTTTAAATGTTTGGATTTTGTTTGGCTTACATGCAACAAAGCCATTTTACTCAGGTCTAAGTCCTACTGAGAAAATACAGTCTGGCACAATCAGATTGGACCGAAAATGCTTCGCACCGGTCTCTGGGGCTGCAGCACTAAAGTTCAGTGCTGATCCTGATAATTATGGGCGAGGAAAGGGCGATGAAGATCTTGATGAAGGTGAAAGGATGCTTGGAGCAGAAGAGAGGGCCCTAAAGACGAGGCCAATGCCCTAGAATTGACGTTTATTTAAAAACCCGCAAGCTACTATTTACAAGAAAGCTCTCATATGGTCCAAGAACGGTAATACTTGAATTCAAAATCGTCTAATAGGCGAACATTGTCTACAATTTACTCTTTGATCTCACGCCACCTTTTTGTTGCAATCGTACGAGGCCCTGGCCATCGAGGTCAGTACATTGTCCTGTGAATATTGATAAGCAATATAAGCGATCTCACCTCTTGATAACAACTCGCCACCAACCTTCCGTCCTTATTCCAAATCCGTTGCTCAACCAACCCTCTCCCCTGTCCCGACCACGGTGTCTGCATCTGCGAACACATCCATTCGTCTGCCTTGACCTCTCTCGGCCGGTGAAAATAAATAGTATGATCCAAGCTCACCATCATTCCAACTCTCGCACCTTCGGGCGTACGTAATGTATTCTTCGATGCTTCAGCTTGTCCGCTAGAGTATCTTGTGGTAGGGGGAAATATCTCGTTGTAGAGATGAGCTCCAGCACGGGAGATTCCGTGGACGCGGGACACTGTACCGATGAACCAGCTGTCGGACATGTAGGCGAGGGCGGCGAGGTGGGCGTGTTGGCCGCCGGAGGGGGAAATGGAGCCACGACATTTAACCCATGCTTCGGGTTTGCGCTGGTGCGGGTAGGGCGAGTGATCTGTGAGAGAGGGTCAGTGAGCTGCCGCACCAATTGAGAATGTAAAACACTCACTGTCGGCGATGCCCAATATTTTGGAGATGAATGGACCCCGTGACTCCACTCCATTTGGGCCTGCGTCCTCATCATCACCGTCTACTTGCCCTCGTAGAATCTTGTCTAAGCCTTCTCTTGCTCCCTCGGGCATGTCCCAGCCATGATCCACAGTAGATTCATCACCACTATTCTCTCTCATGAAGCTTAATGTGGTCGTGAAGATACATTTGCCTCTTTGCCTCGCTTGTACGGTCCTCGTCAAGAAGCTCTTGCCATCCCTCACTCGTTCCACATGGTATAAGATCGGTATTGACGCGTCGCCTGCGAGCACGAAATAGCAATGCATGCTGTGTATGAGAAATACGGCGCGATTGTTTTCTGGAGAAGGACTTGGGACAGTCTCTTGGGCAGCTGCGAGGCATTGAGATATGACGGCTCCGCCATAGAGACCTCGAGCGCCTGGTGGATGCCAGAGCTCTCTTGTCAAATTAGTAGTTGGTCATTCGTCTGCGAGAGCTGTACATCTTCAACTCACCGAGCATTGGTAAAAATGTCCTGTGGGGAGCGACTTAGCAATATGATTGAATGCTATAGAGTTCAATGCTCACTGGGCCAATGTCGCTGAGAGTTCTCAGCTCTAAAACAGTCTCCATTGGTGACTTGGACGGGTCGACCGGAGGCGGTCTTACGAGCGTTGCGCCAGGCATGCTGGGCGAGAGTCTTTGTGTGTAAGTATAAACCATCAAATTATCGGAATGGGAAGATTCAATGGTTGTGGAAGAGCAGACAAGCCATGGAGTTGCACACAAGAGTGCTTTGCTCCATGTTGTCTCTTCTCTTGAGAGTTGGAGAGCCGTTTCTGCCTCGGCAACTGATTAGATAACAGATCTCGGCGCCAAGAGACTAAGCCTAGCGCCCACAAGCGAGGCGAGCGAGGATTATCGATTTCAAGCAACAACCACCAAGGCAATATCCATCCACAGTACCGTCAGCACTCGCCCAGCATGTCTGACACCGCCGAAGTCGAGGTCGATAACCCAAGCGGGTATATGGTCCTGCCCAAAGATGTCACCAGCGAGATAGGCAGCATCAAGCTCTTCAACAAGTGGTCATACGAGGACGTCGAAGTCCGCGACATCTCATTAACGTGAGTTTCCCAGGACGGTTTCAACTCAAGCAGGAGGGCGAGAAGCGGATGATAAAACTCGCTTGATATCTACGCTATATGGGCTGAAGGAATCTTTTGCGCTGGGAGCTTTTGGCTAACATGATATTACTATAACAGCGATTACATCCAAATCCGCTCTCCCGTCTACATCTCCCACTCAGCAGGCCGTTACGCCGTCAAGCGATTCCGCAAGGCGCAATGCCCAATCATTGAGCGCCTCACCAACTCTCTCATGATGAATGGCCGCAACAACGGCAAGAAGCTCATGGCTGTCCGCATCGTTGCTCACGCCTTCGAAATCGTAAGCCAAAGCAATCCTGCCAGACCCACTTGTTTCGCCCACATTACTGACACTTTGCTTCCTAGATTCACATAATGACCGACCAAAACCCCATCCAAATTGCCGTCGACGCCATCGTCAACTGCGGTCCTCGCGAAGACTCCACCCGTATTGGTTCCGCAGGAACTGTCCGTCGTCAAGCCGTTGATGTCTCGCCTCTGCGCCGCGTCAACCAGGCTATCGCCCTTCTCACAATTGGTGCCCGTGAAGCAGCTTTCAGGAACGTCAAAAGCGTGGCTGAGTGCTTGGCTGAGGAGTTGATCAATGCGGCTAAGGGAAGCAGCAACAGCTATGCGATCAAGAAGAAGGACGAGTTGGAGCGAGTGGCTAAGAGTAACCGGTAGAAATATCGTGAATTATGGAGAGGGATGCTATTTGTGGTTGCGGTGCGGCTGGCAGAATATGATCCGCTGGCATTCACGCATTGACTAGCTACTACACGAAAAATATTCTCAATTTGATGTCCATGATTGAATGCCCACGAACAGGCTCAAAGCAGTGGAGGTTCCGGCATGAGTCTTGCGAGGACTTTGAATCTTCCAATATACAATTTCCAAGGTTGTAGATGTGTTTGGTCCTGCCCATCGATAACACGGCAGCTTTCACTCTGTCATACTCCGTTGAATCCTTTACTTCTCCATAGGCGCTGTCCTTTGGTTCTGACACATTGGCTTCTGATAACCGTTCTTCACTGATCACAATTATTCCTGGATCACCTACTTCTTTCGAGTATAGGGCACCCCTCGCATAGTTCAGTAGGCCCGGAGAGCCTAAGGCTGTCGTTGGACCGTCCTCCAAAGCCTTAGCAAGGCGCCTGCCTGGACACGGCCTGCTTACGACTATCAGGAGCCCATGGCAGCGTCTGAACTTCCTCTGTTAATCTCCAGCTTGTGGTTGACCGTCACAAAATCTTTGTACAGTCATCCACTCAATCTTTCCCCTCATCCAAAATGCCCGTAACCCCCTCAACCACCGCCCTCACTCCCGCCATCTCCTCCTCAATCCCGTAATTCCCGAACACAGCACTAGACCCCACATAGGCCGGTTTTCCCGTCCTTCTCGCGAGGATCTTAGCTACCCGCGTTGCGAAGTCGATGCTACCTGGTACGACATAGAGGGGCGTACTGAGGGCTTCGGTGGGTTGGAAGCGCTGCAAACCTAGGTTAGTCGCTGTAGAATGGGGCAGGTTTGGCGGGAGTTGGTTTACGTTTGGCATTGAATAAACGAACGATCCGAGTGCGCTAAGGGAGGAGGTTGTGGAGGGATCGGTAGTTGTGATGAAGACTAAGGTTGAGGTCGTGAGGGCCGTTACTTGGAGGTGGAGGGTTGTGTGGGGGGAGAGAGGGAGGGGAAGGGAGAGTGGTTTGGGGTGAAGCGTCGGTGAGACTCTGTCGGGAGAGGTTGCTGTGGGCGGTGGCCGTGGCCGTGGCCGTGGCTGTTGCGCCGGGGCTGGCGCGGGCTCTGGAGATTGGGGCATGATGAAGGACATGTCAATTGACCAACTCGAGATCGTAGATGCCTCATAGGAAGAGAAATCTCATGATGAGTTGCTGGAATACTAGCCCTATCAAAGGCTTGGCGTTGCCCGTTTTGAATTCCGAGGCGAACTAGCTTCCATCATTTTGAAGTGTTCCAACACCTTCATTCAATGCGCCATGGAGAGGCTTCCAGATGAGGATAAGGAGTGGGGATTGGAGCACGATCCTTTCTCGGATCCGGAGGAGAAGAGAGTGCTATTTGCTGCTTTGGATTCGTTTCGGTACGTAGTACATACATCCTAGTCTTGTTTTCGACCTCTTCAAGTATTTAAGATCTTTTTACTTGTAGGTTGTTGACTGCTTATACTATTATTATGCTTGTTGATGGCTGTTAAAAATGCTCGAAAGTGTACATTTGTGTCTAATCAGCACTGTTTCTACACCTTCTAACTCAAACATCCTATAGCCAATACCGAAAGACGGCTCATTACAATGTCACCCACCGTCGCCGCCAGAACTTCTACGCTCTACCCACCTCGCAACGGCAGATGCTGTCCGCTCCTCCATTCAATCTTCTATCAAATCTCGAGCGTGTTGACGACGCAATTGATGCAAACTCAGACATTGCATCTGCCATGTTGATCTCAGGTCTCAGGTCCTTCGATCTGAAAGATCGTGAATACGAAGGCGTAGCGACGCCTTCAGACATGGACAAAGCCAGATCAACAATCCGGCAATTCTACCGTGACTGGAGCGCTGAAGGTGATGCTGAGCGGCGAGCTTGCTATGACCCTGTTTTGCGAGACCTGGAATCAGTATTTGTAGGCATTCGGGACAAGAGCAATGTCAGAGTCCTAGTTCCAGGCGCAGGCCTTGGTCGTCTTGTTTTTGAGGTCTGTCGAAGGGGCTATGTCGTTGAGGGGAACGAGATATCGTACCACCAATTGATAGCCAGTAATTGGGTGCTGAATCATACCATCAAAGGCCAAGCCTTTGACCTTTACCCTTTTGCATTGGACTTCTCGAATGTAATAAGCAGAGAACACCAATTGCAAAAGGTAAAGATTCCTGATCTCCATCCCGCCAGCGCTTTAGAAGGGGTCGTTGGGCAACCGACTGTGAATGGTGCTGATCGGATGAGCATGACGGCTGCCGATTTCATCGTCCACTATGGAGAGGAGAGGCACAGAGACACGTTTGACGCCGTAGTCACAGTCTTCTTCATCGACACGGCTCCCAATATCATCAGATACATAGAGACCATTCGCAATTGCCTGAAAGATGGTGGTGTGTGGATCAATCTTGGCCCGTTGCTTTGGCACTTCGCAGACCGAGGACCGGCAATTAAGGACGAACATAGTATAACAACGCCGAAGGAGAGGTCTGGCATTGAGGCACCTGGGAGCTTTGAGCTTACGAATGAAGAGGTCTTGATGCTTGTCGAGAAGATGGGCTTCGATATCCAAAGTCATAAGATCAGGAGGGACGGGTCTGGGTACATCCAGAATCCAGAGAGCATGTTACAAAATGCATATAAGAACTCTCACTGGGTAGCAAAGAAAAGGCCATAAATGCAGCGTCTCAAGTAATTCTCAACAAGACTTGAAGTACTCATAGCAACCCCGTTATGGCAAGTGAATGCCGACTGCCGTTCAGGATCAATAAAGTTCTGAATGTTTCCGTTGTCTACAAGTCCTTTGACTTTCATCGAGGGTCGCCCTGACACCATTCAAAGGACGATTTGGACATGATGACAGATTCCACCCGTAAGCGAGATGATCGGGACCAGGTCCTTGATCCGTAGAGGCAAAGTGCATCGTTGTTGATGGAGGAATTGTTGGCCTGTCTCAGAGGGTGTCAGGGAGATGTTTGCGGTTAAGCTTAGGCTTTGGGTCGCCGTCCTTCCATTGTGCATATGCGGTCTCACCAAAAGACATCGATCGGAAGAAAGGAAAAGTCGTATTTTGTTAGCTCGTAGGCATCAATCGATGACATTTGACATCAAAGTCCTTCAAGAATCAGTCCTACCGACTATTTGCCAAGAGCTGCCAACTGGCTCCGCCCTCCAAGGTTGCTATTCAAAGCAGCACCGCCTGGGCCTTAATCGTCCCTAGCCTACCGCCTTAGTGTCCCATTTCAACGGGAAAAGCATCCCACCTCAGCCCGGTTACCTTTCAAAATTGTCTTACTGCGCCAGTCCTCTTTGTTCCTCCTAAATCGTCCCCCTAAACATTCCTCCAACAAGTGAATCGACTTGATGAATTCACGATTAAAAGCGTTTGGAGGCTTTGGTTCGAAGCGCACGTCCACCCCCAAAAACGGCCCCACCCATCAACCAAGCACCACCTCTCTCGCTCCCTCCACTTCAGCTTCCACCACCAACGGCAACGGCAACGGCGTCGCTGCTCACACACCAGCCTCATCAACCACCAGTCTCCCAATGAACAATCAGACTGTGCTTGGCCGTCCACCGAGCTATACATACAATCCCAATGCTCCCAGAGCCCAGAGCCCTTTGCCTCCTCAGCAACAGCAAATGGCCCACCATCCCCCACCTATTAATACTGGAGCATACCCACAAGGTCATCCAGCGTTGGGTGGCGCTGCACAACAACCGCCAGGGTACGGAGGTGGGTATGGGCAGAGCCAAGGAATGGCAGCGCCACAGCCTACCTTAGGCCAGTACGGTGGTCGAAGCCAGGCTGTCGAGGTCGAAGGTGCGGGCAGGAGTAAGGCACAACTGATCGTTGGCATCGACTTTGTAAATTGTCTTACCTCCACTTCATCCCGGGCTCCAAGCTGATCTGAACAGGGGACCACATTCTCCGGTGTCGCTTTCGCTTTCGCAACCAATACCGAAGCAAAGGAGGACATCATTACAGAATGGCCTGGCGCTGGCAATCAAACAAAGCAAAAGGTAGGCTAAAAAACTTATGGATTACGTGTTTCCTGGACTGACAGACGCAGATACCCACCGTACTCTACTACGATCAATACCAAAAAGTCGTGGGTTGGGGGCCAGATATTGCAGATGCCCTAGCACCTACTGGATATCCAAAGCCAGGTGTTCAGAAAGTCGAGTGGTTCAAGCTACAGCTCATGCTCTCCGGAAACACCTACATCGACCCAATCAACCTCCCACCTCTTCCACCCGGCAAGTCAGAAATCGACGTTGCAGCAGACTACCTGTTTAAGCTCCGACAAGCCATGCGAAACCAATTACAGAAGACCTTGGGTGAAGTTTTCAACAGAGAAGAGCGCAACATCCGATACTTCCTCACAGTTCCCGCTATTTGGAACGATGCTGGCAAGGCTGCGACTCGTGCCGCGGCCATACAAGCAGGCTTTCTCCGAGACGAGAACGATAACCGGCTGACTTTAATCACGGAACCAGAAGCAGCTGCCATGTTCTGCTCAAAGACTGGTCTACTCAACCTCAAGATTCGAGACGCAGTCCTTATCGTCGACTGCGGAGGAGGAACCGTGGACTTGATCGCCTATGAGGTCGAAGAGGAGACACCTTTCACAGTCGCAGAATGCACAGCCGGATCTGGAGACTCGTGTGGTTCGACTGCGCTCAACCGAAATTTCAGCAATATTCTCCGAGCGAAGATTCGCAAGATGAAGTTGCCTGATGGATCAAAGACTGCTGGCAAGGTTTACGCAAAGTGTATCATGGACTTCGAAAACAGGATAAAGGCCGACTTCCGCAACAACGGCCAAAAATGGGCTGTTGATGTTGGTATCGAAGCCGAGTTCCCCGAAGCTGGTATTGAAGAAGGTTACATGACATTCACGAATGAGGAGATCCTACAATGCTTCGAACCCGTCGTCAACCGCATCCTCGAACTCGTCCGCAACCAGATCATCGCCATCCAAGCCCAGAACAGAATCCTACAGGTAAGCCTTCTCTTTAGATTATCATCCTCACCATCCACTTGTCACTATACTAATGAAAGCACCAGAATGTCCTTGTCGTTGGTGGCTTCGGTGCTTCCGAATACCTCTTCCAACAAATCAAACTCCACGTCCCTCCTCAATTCCAGTCTAAAGTCGTCCGTCCCATGGATTCCGTCGCCGCTATTGTCAAAGGCGCCGTCACTGCAGGTATCACTGAGCGCGTCATCACCTCCCGCGTGGCCCGTCGTCACTACCTCATGGCGACCCTTCAGCCTTTCAAAGAGGGCCACCACCCAGAACAATACCGTGTGCCAAGTTTGGACGGCAAAGACAGGTGCAAGTACACAAGGCAGATCTTTGTCCAGAAGGGACAGAGGGTCAAGATTGGCGAGCCTGTAAAGGTCTCGTTCTTTAGACAGGTGGCGCCGGGTGCGACTTTGATGTACGAGGATATCTTGTATGCGTGTGATGAAGATGTTTGCCCAGAATATACCAAGGATCCTCGTAAGTTGTTCTCATCCCCGCATAGAGCAATCACTGGTTGCTGACGGATTATGCAGGCATCAAGGAAGTTGTGACCCTCACTTCTGATCTCTCGCGCAAGAACCTTGAGAAGGACTTCGAGCGTATGGACACACCCCAAGGAACTTTCTACCGTACGTCTGCACTCCTGCACCTTTGCTATAGTCTACTTGACTCGGGCATTTGCTAATACTATCTTTCTAGGTGTTTACTTTGACATCCTCCTCGCCCTCGACGGCAGCGAATTCAATGCCGAGCTCGTCTGCCAAGGCGAAGTCATGGGCCGATGCACAGCGAGATTCAGGTGAACAGGTCACATCAAGCTCGAGAACGAAAGGCACTACAAGGAGGACATAAAGTATAGGTGGAGTCAAAAGGGAAAGGCCTGAATAGGCCAATGCCGAAATGGGGATGCGTAACAAAGGGTGATGAATCTTGCAGCCCTCGTCATATACCTTCCATTCCTCTTTTCATTACAGGATACCGGAGTCAATGTGCATAAAGCAGGAGATAACGGTTGAACTTAGATACTTTTTTATGATATGAGCAGTCTTGGCCTATTTCTGGTGTTTGCGCCATACTAACGCTTCGAATTCTGAACGTCCCGTTGCTGGCTTCTGCTATCCAAATTCAGTTGAATCCAACTCGGCCTTTGATCTGGCATCTGCTCACAAGCACTAGGAACAGTTCTCCTCCTACTAGATTGCATCTAATTCAATCTCTTGCACGCTTCGTCATTCACAGAATAGGAAAGCCAAAGAGACATATCGCTCTTTCCGTCAATCCTACGAATGCACCTTCCCTTCGAGGCACCTGCAAATTCACCGACGACGCGTACGAGATCTCTGATTCAAATGTCCTTTCACCTGGTCAAATATACAACCCTTCCATGATATCTCAGCCACGGTCACAACTCGATGACCTTGGTATCTAGCTGCTACCAACGCGCTCTGACCTTCTCTTGATCCCTTGTCAGGTCTCATGTGTAACAATAGCATTACACTTCTTACATCTGCTCCTGAGGTCTTACAAAGCACGGCTCTGCTCCAGCATCGCCCTCAATGACTTCATCAAAATCCCAAGTCTTTCTGTTCAGAAGCTCAAACATGAATTCATTTCACTGGCCGTCCCTGAATCCCCACTTTCCCCAAAAGGCTACCTGCATATTCTGGGACCAGTTGTACGACTGGAAAACATATCGCCCCGCTTTTGATACGTATAATCTCCAATATAGGTAGTACCAGTATCGTTTGCACTGATTCGTGGACACATACTCTTGGAATCTGACCCAACTCCTCCGAAATACTGCTCTACAAGCACCGCAGCAATGGCCTCCACATGCACAATCTGCAGCTCACCCAACGCCAAAGACTGCGCACGATGTCACTCCGCCAGATATTGTTCACCAGAATGCCAACAAACCGACTGGCCCTGCCACCGCCTCCTCTGCTCGCAATACGCAACCCACAAATCCAGCTCTCGTCCCTCGCCGTCCCATTATCGAGCTATTCTCTTTTCTCCAAAAGAGGACAAGCCAAAGCTGATCTGGCTGGAATGCAAGAACGAGGATTCGGATACTGGTGGTAGGTTTGAAATGCCACAGTACAGAAAGTATCTAGGACAGTATCAAGGCCGGAGTGCGTCTGCAGAACACAAGATGATACAGAAGAACCTGCTGAGGGGGAGGAGTCTGGCGAACAACTTGGAGGTTGTGTGTCGAGAGACGTTCTTGGTGGATGGATCGCTGAAGAATCAGAGGTATGTGTTTGAGGGGTCCCACTCGCTTCCACTATTTGGTTGCATCTACAAGACATTCCCCATTTCAGAGAATGCTGATCCCAGATCACGGAAATAGTATCATCAAAGCCACCCAAGGCGGCCTATATTATGACTGGCGAGGACCAATGCTAGCTTTCAAGGAAAATGGAAAAGGTCTCGGCACAACAACTCATCTTGACATGGACATGCAAGACTATCGCGACATAGTCGACTATTTCATCTGCTATGGAGACGAAACGGTCAATGACAGCGACCAACACCACAACGGAAGCGGGAAAGTGAAAGGTGTCAAAATCAGCTGTCAAGGCGACCAGATCACCTTTGGAGCAGAGAAATACGTCTCTGTCGACGTACCTCGCTCCCACATGGTCTTCTATAGCGGAACGCCCCCGATCTCAGAACTCGTTGGATTCCCAGTGAGAGTGCGCAAGTACCCGCCTGATAGGCTATGGAAGGACAGCGAGGAGGCAGGCGTCTATAAAAACCAAGCGGCAACGTTCCTGCACTTGGAGACGGACAAAAGCAGCAACAGGTGGGGCTGGGTTCCGATGCCGTGGCAGAATGAGGTCGGCAGTGTGTTGGTTGTGCGCAGGGATGGACAAGATGTTACAACGCAGCAAGTGGAGGCGCTGTGCGAGTTTTGTCAGTTCAAGATGCAGCCACTTTTTGAGAATGGGTTGGGTGCTGGGCTGGTGAAGATGACGAGGGAGGAGGTCATGGGGTATATGACACCAGCGAGGTTCAGAGAGTACTTTGCAGAGCTGAGAGAGAAGAAAATGGATGATGATGCTGCCTGGATCACGGCGAGCTTGCCGAAGTAAGAGAGAAGGATGATAGAACTGGTGACATGCGTAGATGTAGTTAATGTATCAAAATCTGAAGGCTTGCTCGGTCCATACCTTGGTATGAATGGTGTGAGTCTGGTAAAACAGACGGGGAGAGAGCAGTATAAGTCTAGTTTCACACGAAAGCTGGAGCTAATGTCAAGGCAATTGAGAGTAGAAAGAAGCAGCACAGGTCACAGGTCACAAGTTTTGGAGCATCAGAGCCAGTGTCAGGGCACTCATCGCTCAACAGTGTTTTGCTTCGATGCTTTTTCGGCGACACTTAAGCTAGAATTAGCAGAAATACTGCTCAATGATTCTTCACTTTTGGAGGAATCTCGTTCTTCTAATTCAAATATCGGCGCGCTTCCTGCTCAACAGCCTTTTGATTCTGTCTCTTCTGTGCTCCTCTGCTCCGAATGGCTGGGTATTCACTCTCAACAAAGAGCTGAGGATCTTTCATTTCCGTGCTCGTAGGAGCTCAGAGTGTGTCATTTGATTGTTGAACTCGAAGAGCATAGCCTTTTCGGTTGAGCTCGTATTCAAGCCGGAAGCATATCATCATGGACTGGTGACGAGTCGAGATTGGTGCGGTTCAAGCTCATGGACCTTTCCATATTGTGAGAAATCCCAGCTTTTGCTGGCTCATCGCTCATCTCCAGTCCAAAGGTCCATGGTTTGCCAACCGCCAGCCAGCGGTCCCTCTCGGCCCTAAACACAGATCTGAGTTAAAACTAGCCCCTTTCAGTAGTCTTGAAGCTATTTCTCTCTCATAGTAGTGTCTACCTCATAGTAGTGTATTTCGTAGTCTTGCGAGGTAAACCACGAAGCCAAATGCAAAACTGGACCGAAGAAATGGGAAATTGCCAAATTGCCAATACAAAGTCAATGAAACAGATGAATGGCGTGATAATCAAATAAAGGCGTGGGCTCACAACAGAAAGGCAGCAGGATTTGGAAATTAAAGAAATGCAGACTCGGAGCAAGCTTCGCCGCAGTGTCAATCAAAATCAGCCCAAGCAGAAGTTCTAAGACATTTCGTAATTGCCATACTCCGCTCCCAATGCCTTGAAGCAGACCAATCCAAAAACCTCCCGAATCAAATACGCCATTGACAGCAGCAATATGGCTCCCCTGGGAACAAAAGTGCAGTGGAGCGCGTCTTTCTCCGCACCAGCTCTTTCGAATTCAACGGTCACATATACATATGCAAACCCTATGCAACCCTAACATGTATATGCCAGGTCCCTTATGCAAAATCTGACAATCTCCGTCGAGCGGTTGTGTCCGTGCTTCATGCAACCCACCCAATCTCCCATCTAGATTTCCTTTGTAGATTGCAGGCAAGATGAGCACCCGCATGCGACATATGCAATCTCCCATAAGCGTCCAAAGGCTTTTTTAGGTTCCCCCGTGAAATCCTTCTCGAGGTTTCAAACGTTGGCAATTTCTCGTATTCGAGATTCCAGCGGGATTTTGGTGTGTGATGACTGCGTGAGTGAAATTGCAATTCTGTGCAGCAGCGCGGCGCGTAGCTTAGCTTAGCTGAAAAGCCTTGTCGATTCAGCCAAATTGCACAGATTCTAGAGTTCCATAAAGGGCTAGATGCGTCTCGGCTGACGGTAAGCAAACCTTGATTCGGCCGAGGATTCTCGCTCCCTCGTGGAATCATGACTCGTAATGGTGATTGGCGACTGGCGTGTAAAGCGTCAAACCATGGTGCAAAGGGGCGAAAATGTCTAAGGAAATTGCACATTCCTTCGCGCGACGTGGCGAATGTGTTTATGTCTCAGAGAAAGGGGTGCGTTGACAGAAAACAGGGTCAGTGATGGCGAGCATGTCTCGAACTCCCCAGCTGGTGAAAGAAGTGTCAATTGTGGGAACAGAAGAAAAAATGGTAGAGAAAGTCGAAGACGAGGTGGTTTATGGATTATTAGAATTAATTGTAAATAGAGCCAGGTACCACCTCCACATTCGACACTATTTACAGTATATCTCCCCAAAAAAAGAACGCCTACATTACCTTTTTCATCTTCTTGTCCTGACACGTCTCTCCGCCGGCGCACACTATGCTCAAGAACCGAAAATTAGTGCTTTACAAGGGGCCGACCTCGAAGGCAGCTGGGCCAGCAGCAACAGTGTCGTCAGTGACGGTGGTGTTGCAGCCGGTCAGGACAACGTATGTCTGGCCGCTGATTGGTGCACTTCCGGTTGGTGCCTTTGGGACAGTCACGGTGAAGCCACCAGTGGTTGCGGTCGCTGGGGCGAAGACTGGGCCAGTGACGGTGATGAAAGCAGCGTAGATTGGCGACTTGCCATCAGCGGCGGTGACAACTGAGCCTGGGGTCAAGAGAGTAATCGTGCTGCCAACGGTGATTTTGCCGTTGGTTGGTGCTGAGGTGAGCGTAGGGAAAGCCTTGACTGGCAGAGTGGGGTTGGTTGATGGGCAAGAAACGATGAATGGCGCGGCCAGAGTGTAAACCTCGTTGAGAGACAATGGGGTGTCGAATGGAGTTGGGAATGGGCTCTCGCCGAGGGAGGCACGAATGTACGAAGAGTGGCGGGACTCAACCGTCAAGATGGAACCAGCTGCGGTCAAGTAGGCAGCGCTCATAATGTCGGCTGCGGCACCCAAGTAGGCGCTGACACCAACACCCTCGAGGATGGAAGCGGTAGCAACGAATGTCTCTGGGGTGAGCGCGCCGAAGTCGTATGTGCACTCAGCGACGGCTTTGTAGCCAGCCTTGGTGAGAGCAGCGGTCAAGAAGGAGACGTGGGTGGTCTCGTCTGAGGAGACTTCCTTCAAGTTGGCGTAGAAAGTCGCGTCGAAGCCAGCTGTGGCGAATTGGGCTTCAGTGAAGTTGGCAAGACCTTCACGGTAGAATTTATCCTCGAGGTGCTCAAGGGTAAGAGCGTAGTTGAGGATATCGGCGTCAGTGATGGCGGGCATTGCCTGACGGATCATCTTGAGGCTGACCCATCTGTCAGCGAAGAACTCCATGATAAATATGTTCCCAAGTCAATACATACTTGTTGGTGGTGGGGACCGCAGCGGCAGCGGCGGCGGCAGCGAAAGCTGCAACGGCAGTGATTGTGACCTTCATAGCTTCTGATTATTAGACAATTAAGTTGCCGGTGTTTAAAGAGTAAGTGTATTGTAAAATGTATTTGTATGAAGCTTTGAGATTGAGAGAGAAGGTGAAGGTGAAAGAAGAAGAAGGTGAAGGTGAAAGAAGAGGAAGGTGAAGGTGGAAGAAGAGGAAGGGGAAGGGAAAGGGAAAGGGAAAGGGAGGGTAATGATGAGGGAGAAGAAGTGAGCTCCCGTCTAGCTCCGCATGCACGAAAGCAACATAGCGCCTGGATCGACTAGCAGAATTGACCTTAGCACATGATAATGACAACCTTACAGGGGGGCGACGTCGTTATTGGAGCATCTCATTTCCTGCAAGCATTCCTATTGCCTACAATAACAATGAGGAGAACAACGGGCCAGATGCAAGCTAGTTAGCGCGGGATTCTCCACATCCGAGCTGCAGTGTCCCGTCGCATGCCGCTTGGAAATCAAATGATCGACTAAGGAATTACCTCGTAGGGTTCTGATCATCCTAAAAAGGAAGTAAATTGCTAGACCCTGAAATTAGCCAGCCTAGCTTAGCAGTCCAAACCTGGCTAGGATCTGCTGGGACATGGCATCGATTCCGCCCTCCCGAGGTAATAAACTAATGAGGTATCGCGTAAGGTATGTGCCAATGCGTATGAAATCAAAACCGGCTTACCAGGGTCTGTGATTGTACCGTCCACATGCCTGCGACAAGCGAGCGCCAATGATCATGTTAATGCGTCCTGGTACCCTCGATTGATCGGAGCCTCGTGACAAGATCGTATTCCATCGATTCTGTGCTTTTGAAAGTGGAGTGCTCATGGAAGTCTGGTACGGAGAACTGCAACGCCGGGTGCGGTTCAGGCATACTTCCCATAAGCGGTACAGGGTCAATGTACAATACTAATTGGTAATGGGGGTGATCGATCGCGTGGTAATTTTGAGAGTGGCACGGCAGGTGGCACACCAAATGCCCTAGTACGGATGGCTCTGGATCCGAAAACGTTGGAGCAACTTTATATGCGTCCTGTAAGGGGAAGCGCGCTTCAAACGTCTCAATGCCGCTTTTACGCCAAAGAGATTTGTCGATTGAACTCTTACCTCATAATTCTTGCAACCGCGCTAAAATGAAACCGGTCTGGTTTTCATTCCGGAAGATTGTTATTAGGCTGCAAAAGCAGGGGGCCTCTGTTAGTTCTGCTAGTGGAATATTGTGTTTGAGGAGCTGCATGCGTGCGTTTTGCCTTTGTATCTCCCTCCTCCCTTCATTCTTTTCGCGCTGCCAGAGTTTGAATAACAAGTCAATCTTTCACTCCCACAGCCATCCCAACACTCTTTTCGCTTTCGCTCATACTCCATCCTTCGACGTTTAATATACCCATCGACACCATGAAGTTCTTCATCACAGCTCTTGCTCTCGTTGTTGTTGGCGTCAACGCCCAGGTAATTTGCTCAATTCTGCTCCAGTTGTGCTCCACAAGGAAGGAAAAAGAGCAACGGCTTACTGGATCATAGTCTGCTACCACCACCATCTCTGCTCCTTGCGGTACCTCTTGCCCATCGGCACCAGCGGACAAGATGATCACTCGCACTGCCCCAGCAATGGAGACCACGCCTTGCCCATCTTTGATTGTCAGCAGCGTCGCCACCAACGGAACGGGTGTCGTGACCGGAACTCCTCCCACGCCATCTTCATTCCAGGGCGCAGCCAACCACCTGGCTGGATCCGTCGGTGCTGTTGTCGCTGCCGCCGCTCTTGCCTTGGTGCTATAAGGAATCAGTGGTGGATGGATTGAAGGGGGCGAACAAGGAGTGTTCGAGGAGTCTGTACTATGTGCATTTTGGAGTTGTTGATTGGAGGGTGATTATCAAGAAAAATGGAATAATACCACCGGGTTCGCCGTGACGCAGCTCGGTTTCCAAGCATGTAAATACGTTTAGCATCTACCTTGGGGGATTGCTTGCTCTGCATTTTTAATATACCACCTAATGCTAGAGTCTGTGATTTCTCATTACTTCTTTCAATCCTAGCTGAATGACATCTGACACACCGACTCACCGCGATTGATTAACAGGTCTGAAGAAAACATGGAAACAAAAAGCGCATAAACATTGACTAGTAGAAATAGAGAATAAGGGCATTACTGAAAAACAGAGAGCGTGTTACCTGGTGCAGTGCAAAGCTGCAAAGCTACCTCGGCTACTTACTCTTGTTGACTGTATGACAGATGAGAAGGGAACTCGGCGACAATACCTTCGAACGGCAACCGGGTCTGGGGTATCTCTTCAATCGTTGATGGGCATAGAAGCGTCGACATCCTATTTACCCCATGGCCATGAATCTCGAGTCCGCAGCATGATACTTATGGGCAGCGCATTGGTATTCGTCGGTCGCCGAAGCGCAATCAGTCGCCGATTTGTGCGCCCGACGCAGGCCTGCCACTGAAGCCCAAGGGACTGTGCGGATGGATGAACAGCGGACTCGTTAAAGGAGCTAATGGATGGATGGTACAGCAGTGATGAAAAATCGAGAGTCTTGTTGATCGATGCTCGAAAGAGGTACCTTAAATCTTGCAGGCGTGCTTTCCTGAAATGGGTTTGGAGTTGCACGGCCTTGGCAGGAACACCCGGGCCATCGTGCCATCTCTCCAGGTTTTGGTCGTCATCGCACAGCGGCAGCAACCTGGTCAGCCTTCTGCAACCACAACGGCTTTTGCCCTCGATAGGCCTGCGTTCATTCCTTCCCTTCGCCTATCATCATCATCATTATCATTATCATATCATCTCCATCTCGTCTCGCATTGCTCTCCCCTGCTGGCTCTGGTTACACTCCTTGACACCCTCTCTTGAAACCGTGCGCGATGCTAGACATCGCTGTGCGCTGAGCCTGCCCACCTCCCTCGTTAGCCTTCAAGACATAACGACATCACGACGCGACGACAACACGATCGCTGGCGATCTTTAATGACTTTGGAATAGACATCACACCGCGGTGACACATTATCGAACGCAGCCAACCTACTACCTATCGACCTTCTCGCTCCCACGATCATGAGGGCTGCCTCTGATGGTCTCCACAGTCGGGCACTGCTTGCCCAATGTAGAATAATCAACCTGTCCTTACCATCGGTCCTGCTGCTATACCTCGTCACAGCTGCCGAGGGTCTACATCATATGAAGCGTGCTCCACTGTCCTACGTCCTTCGGCGCGATGAGAACGTGCCTTTGGTAGTCACGAGTCTGTGCGCGGAGACTATATACCCTGCGATATTCACCCAAGCTGGTACACCTCCGTCAACTTCAGGTTTCGAGCTTCAGACTGGCCAGACCAAAAACCTTACTGTTGGCGGAGATTGGCAAGGTCGCGTTTGGGGAAGAACAAACTGCAGCTTCAATGCTGACGGCACTGGACCAAGCAACAGTGGTGGGCTGAATGGTGGTGGCGCTGCCTGCGGGACAGGAGACTGCGGTGGCATTGTTGAATGTACTGGGACTGTAAGCGCGTCTTGTCAAGTTTAGAAATATGCTTGTTGACATTCAGCAGGGCCAAACGCCAGTAAGTCTTGCGGAATTCACACTGGCTACCTCGAGTGGTCAGACATTCTATGATCTCTCCCTCGTCGACGGCTACAACATCCCCATAGGCATCGTGTCACTCTATCACGAAGCGAACAATCCCTCATTGCAGGAGATACCTCCAAACCTGACGAACCTTATCTGTATTGGTAGTGCTTCTCTGCTGGCAGCTCAAGGCTCTACTTCAGACGCAAGTGGTACAAGCTCGGGCACGAATTCATCATTTCCGATTCCTCTTGACGAGTCTCAGAGTATCTCTGATGTCCAAAGTTGGTGTCCCTGGGATCTGCAATTAGATCCTCCATCAAAGCCTGGCGATGGTGTCTATCCTTATCCCGACGATAATATTCAGCGACCAATCTTCGATCCGTGCTACTCTGCATGCGCAAAGTACAATCAACCCCAAGACTGTTGCACTGAAAGCTACCACAGTCCAAACGCTTGCAAGCCGAGCTTATACAGCCAAAGTGCGAAGAAAATCTGTCCTGACGCTTACACCTACGGTTCGTAAATCGTATCTTCTCTGCGATTGCGTATGAAGACTAATCCTAAGTAGCTTTCGACGATCAGACGTCTACATTTATCATGCCATCTGGTGGCGGTTTCGAGGTCGTCTTCTGCCAGACAGGTCGGTCCTCTAATATCCTCAAGGTTTATTCAAAACAGCTGGATCAACTTGCTTCGAGTGGGCACGTATCAGCCCAGGTTCTTGCCGACACTCAGAATGTAACGCTTCAGAGGATCAATAGTATGGGAAACTTCTCGAGTATGCCTATGGCCCTATCTACGATGATGGCTGTTATGTTGGCGGTCTGGCTGTGGGCTTGATTCGTATGCACGTTGATGATGACGTTTTGATCGGTAGCGCTGGCACGCTACCACTCCACGTTTAGGGAAGTCTGGAGTCATTGATGCCCTTCTGCGGACACCCCATAGAGTACCTAGATCCTAAGTTGATGTTACAATGAGTACCTATGTTTCTACCGTTACATTATCCTTACTTGTGGTAGACCTTCGAATCCACGCCTTGTACGCGAAGAACCTCTAAGAGGTTGTGTAGAGAAAGGTAATGTTAGACCATTCAATCTTTCTATCAGTTACACTGCCAGAATTCAGAACATGTCTGAATGGTACGAGTTGCACCCATAGGAGCACGAGCAGGCAGGCGCTTCTACATATTCCGTATACTCGAACGCTCTTCAGTTTCATCGTTTCGTCATATCGCATAGTTCTACCCTCTATTGACTGCTCATCCAATATTGCTCTGGCCTCACCAAGTAAATTCTAATGAGTTCCCTTGAAAGGACAGCAACCAGGCCTCCTCTCAGGCACTGAAGTCGGGCGTCGAAGCGCTGCAGGCCAAAAGCCGCAGTACTCCCGCCGCAGCCCTCCACTGCAATCCAACCAGGCAAGCACAGTGCTGACTACAGCCTCAATTTGCGGCAGTGTAATTCGTGCAAACAACAGCTATGGGTTTCTCTTATTTTAATGTCTCATTACCCTTCGTTTTTCTCCTTCGTGATGGTCTCCAACTCGCACATAGGGTGCCTTGAAGCCTGCATCCTGCGTTGCCGCCCTGATTAGCGAGACGCTTGAAACTTCCCAGGACTGCCATTGTGTGCAATTTGTGACAATTTGTGGTCTTTGTGCGATCACTCATGCGAGGCAGCCTTCTTGATGTTGAGCCTTTCCTATCCAAGACCTTGCCAGCAAAGTTGCCTCGCTGGGCAGCAGCTACAATGTCACCCCCTCTACCCAAATGGAGGCCAAGGCAGACGGTGATAGACCTTTACAATGAAAAAGACCATACGCCATGGTATTGGAGAGTTGCCGCCACCCTCTCATCCTTCTTCATTATGATAGGGTAAGGCTTCCTGTTGCGATACCTCCAGTTCTCAAGCTAACCACCATCCAGCTTCCTCGTCTTTCCCTCCAGCTTCAAGCCAAATGCCTCCCTCACTATCTCGAGCAAGACTTTCATAATCACCGCCCTCATCTTCCTAGCCCTCGGCTACATCCTCTCCGTAGCTACTGCTCTTCTCTGCAAAAGTTGGCTCTTTCGGCTCGACATCCTCCTCATACCCTGCCTCACATCCTGCCTCCTCGGCTTCACAAACGTAACCTACAGTCTTTGGATACACAGCCGTTCTCCACAATGGACAAGCCCCGCCATTGCAGCCATTACCATCTCGGTAGCCTCGAGTCTCGCCTATGCTCTCGCTGCGCTGTGGACATTCAGGAAGATCTACATGGTGAGGACTCGAGACGCAATGCACAGGCACCACTCGACCTCTTCAACGGATAAGATAATGCCCGAGACAGAACAACAGCGCCAGCAACTGCTACGCCTACTACTTCAACAAGAGGACGCTAGGAATTCGAGCCCAGACACCAACTCATCTACCTTCAAACTCGAATGGGAATGGCCTGCGAACGGAGATCGAAGAAATTCAAGAAGTACACTCGGCACTCTTAAAAATATACCAAGGGCCGCGCGAAATGTATACGAGAGCAGGACAAACTCATTATACGGCCGCCAAGATTCTACCAATGCTCCCGCAGCAGCTCTGATGGATTCCGTCGCAGAAGAAGCGCCCTTGAATCCAAGGCTTGCTCCTCTAACAGCTACGGCTTACGCGCCTTCAATCAATAATGATTACGATGATGCAGAAAATTCCGGCATAGTGAACACCCGAAGCTACACATTACAAGGCCCGCCTCCGCCACGGCCACCGCCACAGAATCATCTACCGCAACTCCAAGAAAATGGCTATCCTATGGAGAAGCCGCCGATTCAGGATCTGAGTGAATGCCACCCGCTAGGAAGGCGGCAGAATCAGTATCATATGATTGAGGGAGATCAGCCGACGGTTGAGTTCCGGATGAGACAGCCTGGGGAGCGGGTTAGGAGTGTGAGCAGAGCGAGTACGCAGAGTCGGGAAGACAGACGGACGGAGATTGAGCTCTCGGAAAGAGGGAGAGGAAGAGAGGAAGGGTTGAAGAGAGAAGACTTGGATGGGATTGATTTTGTGCCTAGTATCAGGAGGGTTGAGACTGATGGGTTTGGGAGGCAGATCACGAATCATGGGCGTTATTTGGCAATGACTTAATGTATCTTGCTGGCCCGCGAGAAAGGAATCTGGAAGAGTTCTGGCTTCGCTGGGCACTATGGAGTTGCATCATTTGAGGTGGGAAATAGACGATATAATGTAGGATATGGCCAGTCAATTGTATTGTCTTGATGGGTTTTTTTTTAGGGTTTTAGACACAAACATCTGAAGGCGAATTATGCACTTTACGTTCCGACAGTATGAAGACAAAAACCCTGCCCAAGAAAATCATGATCGCTCTGTGATGCCACGACGATCAAGGTGATGCTACGAGTAGCGAAATTGCAAGTAAAAGTTCACCTTGACTAGGCTAGAAGCGCCGAGGTTATCCCGGCTCGATCGAGAAGCCATACAGTTTTTTTTGAATAGCGGACTCTACCTAGCAAATTAGCCCACCATGCCTAAAAGAAAGGTGGGAGCTTTGGATAAGGTAGATGCAGATCTGTAGGCTCCCTCTTCAACTGTATTTGCAAGAAAATCTATTAATTAGCGCTACAGGTCGAATCTCCAGTACAAAATCCGACGAGACCCCATGTAACCACCCTGCCTCACCTGTACTCCCGCAGCAGCTAACAATGCCGCAGCTCCTACAAAGACGACTTCGAAGGCCAATACAGCCAATATGAGCACCGACGCGAAATCTTCCTCCAAGCGCCCTCCTCAGCGACCGAGGATGGCATTGTATCCTTCCAGGACCTTATTTACTTCGTCGCGCACGTCGCTGATTGCTACCCCCAGCATACGAAGCAGTTCCCGCAGGATCTGATGAAGATACTGAGCACGCACCATGAGGAACTCGAACTGGATTTGAGGGAGAAGATTGTTGGCAGTTTGGTGCTGTTGAGGAGGAAGGGTGTTATTGATTCGTCTACGTTGCTACACACGCTGTTTCCCATCCTTATATCGACGCCGAGTAAATCTCTACGGGCGCTGCTGTTTCAGAAGATACTGTCGGATCTGAGGACGTCGAATGCGAATGCTACAAATCATCGACTTAATCGCACTTTCCAGACTGTCTTGTACAATCTGCTGAGCGCCGATCGAGCATCTCCGAAGGGAATATGGGCCGTCAAGCTCACGCGCGAGCTATGGAAGAGGCAGATATGGACAGAATCGAAGGCTGTGGAGATCATGAAAGAGGCAGCCTTGGCCGACAACGAGAAGGTCATCGTAGGCGGTGTGCGCTTCTTCCTGGGAGGCGACAAAGAAAGAGAAGAACTGGAAGATGAGAGCAGTGATGATGAAGCAGTGGACATGGGCAGAATAAAGCATCAAATGGCCATCAACAAGAAAAACAAGAAGAAAGCAAGGATGATGGACCAAGCTGTGGCTACGGTGAAGAAGAAGGAGCGGAAGAAGAAACAACCACATCCTCTCAATTTTTCGGCTTTCCACCTGCTGCATGATCCGCAGGGCTTTGCGGAGGCGCTTTTTTCGAAACATTTGCAGAATACGAGGTCGAAACTTAATCTGGAACAGAAGTTGCTGGTGTTGCAGCTTGTTTCGAGATTGGTTGGGCTGCATAAGCTTACGATTATGAGTCTCTACTCGTACTTTATTAAGTATTTGACTCCTCGACAACCATCAGTCACGTCGTTCTTGGCTTCGTTAGCTCAAGCAACACACAATCTGGTACCTCCGGATGTACTTGAACCTTTAATTCAGAAGATCGCAAACGAGTTCGTCTCGGAAGCTGCCGCAGCTGAAGTCGCATCGGCTGGACTAAACACTATTCGCGAGATTTGCGTACGGCAGCCTCTAGCAATGAACGATACATTACTTCAAGACTTGGTTATGTACAGAAAAAGCAAGGACAAAGGAGTCGTGATGGCTGCCAAGGGTCTGTTGAGTCTGTACAGAGAGGTCGGAGCAGATATGCTGAAGAAGAGGGATAGAGGCAAGGAAGCGGCTATGGGTCTACGGAGTGGACAACGTAAGGAACAGCGATTTGGCGAAGAAGCTCTAGGCGAGATCGAGGGCCTAGAATTACTGGAGAAGTGGAAAGAGGAAGAGCGGCAGAGGCAGAGGATTGAGAAGGGGCTGCCTGCAGAGAGAGAATCGGATGAGGAGAAGGAAGATGAAGAAGGAGACCCGGGCGATTGGGAAGTCGACGAAGCTGATGACACTGATGGTTCGGGTGGCTGGATCAATGTCGAGAGTGACAAGGAAATCGACATAAGCGACTCAGAAGACGATAAGCCGAGAGTAAAGAAAGTCAAACTCGACTCCACTACCGCTAAAGCAGACGAAGACAAAGAGAACGAGGACGAGAAAGCCGAAACCACAGCACAGAAACCCTCCACCTTAGCTACAACCCGCATCCTCACCCCCGCCGACCTCGCCAAACTCCAAGAACTCCGCCTCTCCGCCAGCATCAACTTCGCACTCCCCGCCTCTCAACGCAAACGCGCCGCCCAAGCAGCAGCCGCCCTGCAAGCCCGCCACGCCGATGACCCTCTCACAGCCGCGGAGATCGAAGGCCTAGCATCCCTGTCCAAGAAATCCACCAAAGCGGATAAAATCGCCCTATCGAGGGCTGGCAAGGGGGATGAGAGTGTGCATCAGAGCACGCAGGCGAAGCGGAAGGAGAAGAAGGAGGCGCTGGGGAAGAGCACTACTAATCGGGAGAAGGCGAGAAAGAAGAATTTCTTGATGACGCTGGGGAAGGGGAAGGCGAAGGGGAAGAGGAGTTTAGTGCAGCAGGGGAGGGTGTTGAAGGCGCATGTTGAACGGGGGAAACGGGGTGGTAAGAGGGGCAATCAAGGGAAATGAAGCAAGGTTGTGATAGGTTATGTTGGAATGATCCCAATGAGACCATGAACAATGTATGCTACCAAATACAGCTTTCAAAGCGTGTACGCCGCTTCAAGGCACCCAGCGGACGTTTGCGCGCTTACGCTTCCGCTGTGATTGCAAGCCATTTGGCCGCCGACTGTAGTAGCCTTGGCCACTGTATAGCCAGTACACGTGGGCTGTTTAACCAATCGTGCTACGTAACACGAGGATTTCTGTGGGTGAAACGGTCAAAGGTGTTGTTTCGATGCCTTTATATCTCGCCTTTTCTCACAGAGTTACCTATTTTTCAACACGTTTTTGGGTCTTTGTCGAAAGCAAATACATATTCCGCAACACATGTACACCCGAAAACGTGTTATTATGACTGGTAAGATTCCTGAGTTAACGCGCTTAAATTGTTCCCTTTACCTTCAACTCGTACCATTTCACAAGAGCAACCCCGTCTTATAAACCATTGTCATCTCTCCATCTGCATATTTCGGAGTCAATATTACTCTTTGAAGAAGTAAACCTGGGTCAAAAGACAGGTCCCTAGAGCAGGTGGTCGCGGTCAAAAACTATCGGAGAGCAGAGTGCACGGCCAAAAGTGGCGCTCGGGAGCACGATTCGTGGCAAAATACAAGTCTTAGGAGTCGAGGATCAGGGATAAAGACGTATCCTGGGAACAACCTTTACACCAAAATCCAAGGAGTACAGGATCAGGGATAAAGACCTATCTAGGACCACATTTCACGCCAAAACACTAATCTAACGAGTCGAGGATCGGGCACTGAACCCTATCTGGGAGCAACGTTCGTGCCAAAAGACACATCTCAGGAGCGGTGAACACACGAATTAGGAGGTAATCGTCCCGAAAAGCGTACCACGGTCCGCTCCTCACTCATCAATAATGTCAACATACGAAGACGTACCGTTCGAGGATTTCAGCTCTGCCGACTCAAACATGCTCGCGCTATTCGCCATCTTCGGGCGACACTCCATGGATCCCCTCATCTCTCTAACAATCGACGAAGCCACCAAAGCCGCCTATGTACGCATGCACGCAACGCTCTTACACCTCCAGGCCCAGCGCTCACTATCCTACCACCCAACTCCAGCTGAGACAACCATTCGAGAAGCCCTTGGAGTGAAGAGGGCTGAACCCAAAAATGGTGGATTGAATGCCGCTTTCACGTCTGCGGTGGAATTGGTGTATGAAGTCTGGCCGCAGCATATTAGATATGGATCTGAGACAGCGATGCCACCCGGTAGCAAGGAAAAGCGTTGGGGGAAATGCAAATAGCTGCTCCCGTACACCATATGCCTTCGAAACTGCATTTGGGACGCAAGCGAGGATGCCAAAGTAGAGTGTGGAACGTATACGCTTGGCGTTTTTTGGAGCGAAGTTGCTTGGTATTACCAAGAGCTGTCCAAGTATACCGAAGCCCTCGCACTCGTCTCACTTGGCCTCTCTATCTGCGACAAAGCCCTAGACACAGTCTCCGACGGCGCCCTGCCCTTAGAGGAGACTAGGGCATTCCTTCAACTCCGCACTGAGCTCGAAGGGACCCGTGCTATTATCGCCTGCGACATAGGAGACCAAGAGACAGCGCTATTTTATGGCCAGAAGCAGTTCTCTCTCCAAGAACAATTGGCTGCGGGGTAGAAAATAGAGCACCTCGCCCATGGTTGCTATGTTGTCGGTAGGGTCTTGATTTTTGACTGGGTAGTACGCTGCTGCGGGAGTGTATCTGGGCAGAGGTGCTGAGATATTACGAGCTCTACCTGACTTCAACAAGCTTCGACTGTTTAGCTCGTCGTATGGGAGGGGCTGGATCCACTACCTCCAGGCGGAATATCCTCAGGCTGTGCGGTATTGGGAGGGGGCGCTGAGGGATCGGGTGGAGGCGTTTGGGGAAGATGATGGTGAGGGTCTGCAGTAAGATGTCCTCGTTTCACGGATGATTTCCTGTTCGGCTAATTATGGGACGATAGGACGGGGGAACTGCTCTATGCTCTCGGCAATGTAGCAGCTAAGCAGGAACGGTGGTACGAGAGCTTTGATTACTTTTCCCGTACGTTGAGTTAGTTCCAGAGAACCGTGGGAATTGAGCATGCGAGTGCTGCGAAGATGAGGGTGAAACTGGCATATCATTATATGCGGGTGGGAGATTATGATTCTGCTAGGAACGTTCCCTGCTCGCTCTCTCCTCTCCTTCTTCTTAAACCCCCTAAACTGTGCATGAGCTTAGTCCCCTGAATCTCTAGCACGCAGCTCCACCAATCCCTCAAATTCTACGACAGCGTTCCGCACTACCAAGCCCAGCGCGCGAGATGTCATTTCAAGACGAATCAGATTCTGCGCTATAAGGGTCTTGTGTCGGCGGCTGAGGGGGCATTGCAGATGGCTTGTGAGCTGAAGAATGGGTTGGTGAAGCCGGAGGAGGTGCGGAGGCCATAGGCTTTACTGGATAGGGATTTTGATGATTGCGTTGTGGTTTGGGAGAGGTGAGTTGGGAGACTGTTGCAATCCGTTGCTTGATTGCTTTCTATGCGATTCCAGAAGCCTGTTGCTAGCCGTTCTTTGTCTGTTTTGGCCATATATGGGGCCCTGGGGGCCCCCATTAGCTAGATATCGTTCCCAGCCTATTGCCACATTACAACAGAGATTGGGGACAGGGTAGAGATGGGAAGCTTTGAAAGACGGCAGCGGTAGAGAGTCTTCTTTCCTTTCCCGGAATGCAGATTGATGGATTGCTGATTAGATCAGGGGTATAGCCATAAAATGTGAAAATGCTTACTACGGCGGACCAAAGGCTTGAAACCTGGTCCCCTTGAGACGCCCAAGACAGCGCTGGTGTGATGCTCTCCCCTTTTTGTCCACAAGGACTTGGCCACCTGCAGGATCTAGTTCGGGTCATCTTCGATCTCCATTCTTGGCGACGGCTGATAGCGTGCCCGGTTCATGCAGGGCATCCTGTAGTGGAAACTATACAACTTTCAGCCATCGACTATCGACTAACCGTTGGCTGTTCGTGTCTTTAGGATCCTAAGGCTGCGATGGTTACGATTCATGCATGATGACTATGCACGATGACCATAATGATGACCATGCATGATGACGGTATTATTGAGTCGCTCGAATACGTTCGTGTAGTTGCATGCCGGAAAGCACCCAATAAACGCAGAAAATACTCCAGACACACTTTGCTTCGACCTCTTCGACTAAGCACCAAGATACTCCTCGAGTTCTGTACATGATGCGGCCATATTTCCGGATCCTACTTTCTCTGGCGTTGCTAGGTTCATGCCAGCAAGTAGCCCAGGATTCTGGTGTCTATGGCCCTTCAATTGAGTTAGTTCACATCTACAATGACCAGTTCCCTACAGGTAGGAGACCAATTCGTTCGGAAAGACAATCACTACATACGCTCAACTGCAAAAGAGCTGTCGAGTAATCTGACGGAATCTAGGTATCGCCGTCTCTTCGACCGGCCGAAAATTCAGCAACTATCCGCCCTCCCTGGACCCAAACAACACCAAATACAACGTCGCTGAGCTGACCTCCTACGACACCGAAGTTCCTTACCCTAGTGTAGAAATCAATTCCCCACCAGGTGGTTTCATAAACTATACCACAGGCTCCCCTGGTCTGTGACATCGTCCGCTAAACGCACGAGTAGTCTATGAACTAATCAGTAGCTTTCGTTCGCGTTGCAGCGGGAGCCAACTACCAAAACTACTTCCTCAGTGTCCAATCCGTAGTCATCGATGCCAAAGACCGACTCTGGGTGCTGGACTCCGGTCGCGCATCCACACCCACTGGAGCCTCAGTATTATCATCCTATGGCGGGCCAAAGTTAATTGGTATTAATATATCCACCAATGAAGTCTTCACGACTATACTGTTCCCCACTACAGTCGCCTACTCAGACTCAGTAAGAAACCTCTCAATTAAACCTACTCACCGCACCTCGAGCATAGCCTTACTTACTTCCCCGCCCAGAACTTCAACGATATCCGCTTCGACCTCCGCCCCTCCATCACCCCATCTGGCCAAGGCATAGCCTATATAACCGACTCCTCGACCGAAGGTCGCAACGGCATCGTAACCGTTGATCTCGGCACCTCCCAATCCTGGCGCCATCTCGACAACGTACCCATGGTCCATGTCGAATTTCTCTCCATCCCCGTCATCTGGGGAGAACCAGTCTACTCCATTACCAGCACCGGCCGAATCCTCTCTGGGGCCGATGGCACCGACGGCATCACCCTGTCTAGTGATGGCGAAACGCTGTACTGGACAGCTGTTGGCTCGAGGTATCTGTACAGCATTCCGACCGCACGTCTGCGCGATAACCGTCCTACTTCCGAACTTATGGCACAAGGGGCTATTAGCTCGCATGGGCAAGTAGGGACGTCAGATGGGCTGGAGACAGACTCGAATGGATTGATTTATACGGGGAATTTCGGGCAGAATGCTATCAATATCTTCGATCCTGCGACTGGAATCGTGAGCGTGTTTGTAAGGGATCCGAGAATTGGGTGGACGGATTCGATGGCTGTGGCGTCGGATGGGTATGTGTATTTTACGGAGAATCAGCTTTGGAGGACGCCGAGTCATTATCCGGGGACTGATAGGCGGGTGAGACCTTTTGCGCTGTTTAGGGCGAAGGTGGTGGGGAATGGGACAAAGGTGCAGTTGATGTGATGGGTTGACGATGTGGGTTGTGATTTATGTGCGTCTCAAGAGACTAGGAAGTTTTGACATTCGCTCTATGCAGCAGACATGCATTGTTACAGTAAATTGAACGACCTTGGTAATTTAGTTATGACCGGAGAGATCTACGAGAAACCGATTTCGGCTCACAGAAGTGACTATCATGAACCTTCATTCTTTATAACAGGACAGCCCCAGTCATTAATGAGCCGTCCCTGAATGTTCGAAACGAGGAGTGGCTAAATTATCCGAAGCAACCAAAGTGTTATGTCAAATCCCGCTTGCTTTCATCGTACGGCCGAGCAAACGGTAAGGTTTAATCAATTGTTATGACTAGTGACACTAGTCCGACGGTTGCTATGCAAGATATAAGCTTCTCGTGAGGAATATCAATAATACACTTTCCCAACCCTTGTACCTTCGCCTCTCGTGAAATCAAACAACCTTCTCGAGATTTGGATCTTAGAACTGCGAGTCAGTACCTCAGCACCGAACAAACATGAAGTATTTTCCTTCGTTCAGGAAACGCAAACCCTCGTCTACGCCTAATTCTGCACCTGTTGCCACACTCCCTCACTTACCCAACGAGGTCTGGGGCTAGATGCTACACAACATATCTCTCGATGGATTGGTGCATACCTAGACGGTTCTACGTCTTGTCAACCATTTCTTCAAAAAAGAAGTCGAAGATCATTTCAAGACAGCAATTTTGAAACAAACGCACGTGTTTATCAGCGTCAGTACGTATTGGCCTCCAACCCCAATAGCAGCAATTAACCCGTTCTACGATTATAGATGTAGTCTATGTCTACTAGCAATATCGCACCTTCACTTTCAATCATCAGCCGTGGCCGCGTAATCAGCGATATAAAATACACCTTCTCGCGTCTCGCCACAGGAAACCCTCAAACACGGGTGGTTTTCGATCTAAGCAGAAGCACGGCCGTCGAGCAAGCCGCCTTAAAAGGGATCTTCAAATTCATCAAAGACTTGGATGAGTGGAAAATCCGGACGCTACTGCCGCGTCGAAGGACTGGCGATGTGCTATGAGTCTAGTCTTAGATACAAATTCACGCCATCTTTGCCGGCATCTTCTACGAAACGCTGTGTTTGGCGTCGAGATCTTGGGTGAGCGAAAGCTCATCTCGCATGTGCGGTTGAATATGGACCTTGGCGGCGAGAGGCTCGGCGTCTTGTCGAAGCAGTTATTTCAGGAGCTCTACCCCGTAAGGGTTTTTCTACTTCCTAGGTTAATGCAAAGGCTAAGCGAAGGATATAGATGCCTCGGAATAATCGACTTCAGAGAATCGCAAAAAATATATATTGGACTGCATTGGGATTTCGCTGAGGTTGAGAGCATGCAATAGTGTCTCTTCGATTCGGTAGCAGTAGCGGCTGCAGGAATGTTGATTGACGCATTGCTTTCGAGGATCTCCATGCTTCCTGCAACGGGGACTGCGTTAATTACGTACGCTTATAGAGACTCCAGCAACATCAGCGAAGCTTTGATTCCAAAACAGATCGATCCAAAGGCCATCTCATAGTTCATATTTCGTCGTGTCTTCAAATTCGTCACCAGAGAAGAGAATCCTGCGGGATCTACTTCAACTGTGCTGTACAATAATCCCTATGCAGTATAAACCCACAAACAGAACTACCCACCCCCAAGTTTACAATCCTTCAGATTCCCCCACGCTTCAGCACGCCGTGGTGTCTCAGCCGGCAAACCCCCCACCAAATCCAACCGAAATGATGCATCCTTCGCATCTCTCACACTACTTGACGACCCCAACTCATATCTCTCCTCCCCAACCGGCATCTCCTCCGCAACCTCACCCCCAAGCTCTTGTCGTCTAATCGGCACATCATGACTCTCAAACGGTCCCAAAGCCCCCGAATCACTCTCATTTAGTCCCGGTAGTACCGTATGAACCATAGGAGGTTGACTTGTATACACGACCGTACTGCCGTCGCTTCTTAGCCCGTTGAGAGCAGCAAGGCGGGCGTAGTCAGGAGATAGTGTGCCATTTTCGGCCATGGGGGCGGTGTTGTAGCGGTCGTGGGTTGGGTGTTCCATCTGGGGTGTTGTTCTCTCAAGTCTTCGGCGTGCGATGCGTTTGCGGTGGAAGATGACGCTGGCGTAGATGAGGCTTCCGACGAAGGCGAGGCTGTGAGGATTAGAGAGATTAGTGGGCACTCTTAAGGCTGTTGGAAGTGAGGAGGGGATACAGGAAGGACGTACAGCAATGCCCCAGCTGAAATGAGCTGTTCTGTAATATCAGTCTCTGTAGTTTTATTCGCCGAATCTTCCTTGCTCAGCCCATTGGCCAATTTCACGATAAACCAGATGAAAAACAAGCCAGCCTTCACGCATTGCAGGATCAGGTATGTGAGCCGCTGCAGCTTCCTACGTGCGAAGAGGACGATCTCTGTCACGTCCAGTATGGTGCAGATGATGGAGATGATGAGGACAAAGACGATGTCTGGCACGAATGCTCCTTTGCTGTCTACCGCTATGTATGCGCTGGCGATGAAGAGTATCAATATCATTAGGAGGAGCTGTAGGATCCAGAGGGGGATTAGGGCGCGTTTGAGCCATGGCGTGGGGGGTTTGGGCATGGGTTCGGATGCCATTGTGTTTGTTGACATGGGACTGACAATTGGAAACCCCTGCTCTTCTTCTGCTGGTCATGGAACACTCTTCACAGACGGGGGCAATGAAAAAAGAGAAAGAAGAAGGAACAGAGGTTCAGCTTGACGAGATTGCGTCAGGCGTGCCTCGATGGTTCGCCTGATCCGCCACATGTGTTCGCCGTGGGGCATATTTGGTTCCACCGAATCCTGATTCCCTGATGCGGCACTGCGACACGTTAGACCAATCACTCATCTAGTACGAAAATTTCCATGTTGAATTCCTTGATGTATGCACCGTAGATCTAATCTGCGCAATTGATAGGTTCAGAGTTGGGGGTAAAAGTTAGCTGAGCTGAGACAGGCGGGAGATCAGCATACTGAATTTGTCAATTAACGCGAGCATGCTAGCCTTGTGGGCACTGACTTCGCGAACACCAGTTTCGTCACTTACATACCCAACACTCGCAGTTTCACAACTGTCTCCTTCCCGCAGCATTCTATGATGAATCATCTCGCCCATATGACAACCTCCATATCATAATCAACCTCTTCCAGCTCCCTTGGAAACCTTGTTTCATCCGGCACCACCCTCTTTCGAAGCTCATGCGCACGGACAAAAGACGTTTTTGCTGATATGAAATTAACGGCATCATCTTCGAAAGCTTGTGTCTGAGCCGCTTGAAACAAAGCTCTGGCGAGGAGAGGTATGTACTCGTCGTCTTTGTCCTTGCATTTGGCCCTCATGTCGCTGTAGAAGATAACCGCTTGGGCGAGGTGGTCACTGGTAGAAGAAATAGGTAAGCCTCATGATGCGAACACCATTTCGAGTAGACGGAGGAGCATACCCGGCATTTTTCCAATCACGCATTCGCATATAGTGCACTCCCAATTTGTATTGCGTCTTCGCTGTGCTGGATCCATGCTCATCTGTCATATTGAATACCCGGAGTGCACGCTGGTAGTATCTGAAGCTTTCGTCGAGAATATCCTGGGCGTTGCGAATATTACCGAGAGCGTAGAGAACTTCTCCTGTTCTGATCGATCTTAGCGGTAGCACTGTGGTCGAAAAGGATTCTACTTACCGCGGTGATTCACAGTCGTCATGCCCAAGGGAAGATTTGCGCACCCCCAATAGCTGCAAGAAGCATTTCGCGGCCTCTTCGAGTCGGCCGTTGGCATAGTGCAACCATCCGTAGTGGCTTAGCGATAGAAATGGGATTAGATTTGGGAATCCCTTGACCTCATCGAAGCCCCATGGAGAGTGGCCGACCCCGTCTGGAGCTCTATCCAGCAAACCACTTGCACATATGGCGTTATCACACCTGCTCCACTCTTCCGTGGGGTATCCATGCTCCCAGGTCTTCTTCGATGAGCGCTTGCTTTTCGGAAAGACATTGGTGTACAAGAGTAGGTACTGTTGCACGTAAGCATCCGCGGCTTTGGGCGCCCCGGTCTCGAGAGCGATCGCTGCATTTGTTCTGTACATGCTTGCCAGGATCGAATAGGGCATCATGATGCAAAAACTGCAAGCTATGCGAGCAGCCTCAGCAAAGTGCTTAGCCTCTGCGTACTCTCCCCGCTCGAAGTAGTACCTAATAGCATGAGCAGACTGGACAATGGAGAGGTAAGTGCGCGCATAACTTACCAGGCTGCCTCAGTGAGCAGTCGTATGTAACGTTGGGTACAAGAGTCCCGTTTTAGTTTTGGGCTTGTTGGGGTCGCTTGAGTAAACAATCGTTCGAGCGAAGCGATATGGATGACGAGCTCATCACGCTGACCCCAAAAGCTGTACTCGGCATATTTTTCATAGTTCGGCTCACGTCCGTCTGTCATCATTGGCCATATGTCAAAGAGCACCCAAACCACAGCCCGAAAGGCGGCATCGAAGAGTTCCCGGTCCTTGGAGAGTTGATCGAGCTGCACCACCCGTACCTCGTGTTCGAGATAGTATCCAAGGCCATTGTCATCTGGCCCAATGTAACCTTCCTTCAACAATTCGTTAAGTGCGCGTCGAAACGCGCCCGGGTCCCTTTCTAAGTCCGCTGGGAAATCAGGTAGGAACACCTCCCACTCCCAACACCCATTTTTTCGCGCATGGTGGTAAAGCTGACAGATTCTGACGAGATATCGTTCGCGGATGTCATTTGGGTCGAAGAATGCCATTGCTTGTAGGAGACTTCTTGTTTCATCCTCGAGGTTGGTGAGCATGAAAAGCTTCAGAGTGACTGCATCAAAGTCGCCGCGGCGTTTCACTAAGCTTCTGCTGCCTAATGCATCATGACTGCTGGGACTTTTCGCTGAGCCAGCGGTTTCGGCTCTGCTTATGGAGGGACGCATGGCGAGTTCTTGATGCTGACCCTTGGACTTGCTTATATTCTTCATATCCGGAGCGAGAGGTGGGCTCATTTTGGTGAGAGAAAGGAAGCTGGCGATTGATGGGATAAGGAGGCGCCTCTTGGCGGGGGTTGGGAGCTGTAGGAGTGAAGGGTTTGGCGAGGAAAGGGGTGTGAATGATGTTGTTTCTGTCTTGCGTTTTGGCGTTGGTAAGTCGACCTCTGGTAAATAAGAGGGTGTCATGATGATGGGTATATGCGAATAATATAGGGAGTACAAGTTAATGAAAAGACCTTGTGATCTGTCAGCCCGGGTATAGCCTTTTTGGGTGCTTGTGTGAGGAGAGCAAACTTACTATGCCCCACGGGCGGGGGTGGCAAAGTGAAAGTGAACAACGGCACAGAGCAATGATTTCCCTGGTTATTGAAGAGATATCCAGCTTGAAGCAACATCCCGTGTCTAACAGGCATAGATACTGTAAACTCTTGACAAGTTTACCAGACCTAGGTCCAATTCTAGAAATGTACCTTCTTTGCTTTTGAGTAGGAAAGGGATTCGTAACGATTCTGTACCTTGCGAGTATCTAATATACTTAGCGAACAAACACTAAGCACATTCACTATGAGATCCAATTGCCTCCGGAGTCGAGATGTACATTTCCTGACGGATCCCGGTCAGCCGAGGCTGAAGTTGACCAGGCCAGGGATCGCGCCGGTCTCAGCGAATGAGAAGTCGAGCTCCGGATATTAAGTTACACGCGAACAAACACGAACAACACCTCCTCACCTGAATATTTATCACCTATCGCCTACCTTCCATCGTCTCGTTACTTTCCTTCTTCCCTCTTGGCTGTCTGGAGCCATGGATACCACAACCCTTCTGATGCTGTTGTATCAAACGACACAGCTCCAAAAACACCGACTGCCGCGATTCAATCCCAACAGCACGGACCTTCTAATGGTAGCCACTCAGCAAAGAATGAGGTCATGGCCCCTAACATCCCTTACGATCTTAGCGAGAACAAGGCCACCATGACGAGCCACGCTGAATTGCCTCCAAAGGCGTTTTTCCTCCAGAGCTATTGCGTATGATCACTAAACACTTCGGCGAGCGCAAATCGCAAGCAGACCTGGCAGATCTCTGGATGAACATCCGCAATTTCTGCAAGATATTCAAAGAAGAAGTCGAGGAGATCTTTCGAAAGGAGCACTTGCAGAAGACATGGCTACACCTTGGGAACGGTATGTTATATTTCTCTTACTGGCTGCATGACGGTTCGAGTTCTAGATCGTCGCTAGCCAAATTTATCTCATAGGTCAGAATGAAAGAGGTGTAGAATTCTCGACCTGTCACTACATCCGCGCAGACGAACAGCAAATTTCCCATGAAATCCACCGCAATGGCTCTAAACATGAACATCGACAGGTGCGTGAGCTGAGGTTCGACTTTGGCCGTTTCGATCTGGACAACGGAGGCGTAGCCGTCTTCACACTGGACAAAAAACACAATTTTTGGCGTTGAGGTACTGAGGATCTAAAAGCCGGGTTGCAAGGGAGATTAGGATTCAAAGCCATTCGCATGATCAAGTGGGGACGACACAACGGCTGCCATGATGAATCCGTCCGCCTCCAAGGCCTTGTTCACGGACGCCAGTCTCTCTAGGCTATCATTGTCCAAATACGAGGAAGGTTGGGTGATCCCGAGAATTCAGGGGATCGAGGTCAATTTCGGATCGAGAAAACTGTCTCTGGAGTAGAGGGCGCTGCTCACAAGGTTCTTTGCTCCAAAGCTAGCTGCCCAAAAGTTGGGACTAGATGTAAGTCGGCAAAGTCCGTTAACAGTTCATCTTGATCGTTTCACTAATATAGTTGGGAGGTACAGGCAATCGACTTGAACCCTGAAGACTTCGTCACCACCGGAGAGGCAGCTACTCTCCGGCGAAGCTACTATATCTCCCAGACTCTGAAACACCAGATCGACCAATGGCGGCGAGCCTGCAAGGAGTCAGCTGGGGAAAGTGCACTTTGGGAGGAAACAGGAGGACGCAGTGACAGGATATGTGCTAAGAAGCTAAGACTACGTCAGAGGATCATTGCTGACCTCGACTTAGCTATCAATGATGATGGCCTTCCCTAGGAGAAAGTTCCTCCAACAATGGGTTTCTACATCTTTCCCGACGATAGCTCAGAGCATGGGATATCAGCATTGAAGACTCGTTGGGAGGAATGGGTACGTCGACTTTGCGGCATTTATTTCGGTGGCTGGGGTCGATTGATCTTGTTGAGAGCAGATGTTCGGTGTTCAGAAAAATTGACCCTAAAGCCATAAGCTTTACCACATTGGGCTAATGGCTTGGCAAAATGAAGTCACGGAAGGAGCGTGGTAGCCTACCTAGCAATCAAGAGCATTCTTGACGGACAATGTATTTACATCATGCGCTGTCGTATATCTAGCAATAAGCGGCCATTGAATTCCAAGACACAAACGATACTTGACCAAGCACAATAGCGCCGCATTGGACTCGAGCCAAATCTCCCAGCAGCTACTCTGGGCCAAATAGATATTGCCCTATTTTCCAGCACCGGCTGAAAGTAACACACCAAATAAGAGAGCCGCATTTTGACTCATCTTTTTACCTTCTTGTTGAGATATGCGCTCATGACCCCCGTCAGCCCATGCCATTTCCTTTGCGCGTCAACAAGCCGACCTGATTCCACGAGTTCATTAAATGACTGTTTCGCTTACATTCCATACTACTCATAGTCCCGGCCAATGCTCCTTGAAGTTTATCGATCTGAATACCAATACGCTCGAAAGTGAAATAGACCAACAAGCATCTTCATTGGGGCAACACAACAAGGCTTGCCCAAAGTGAAGCAAGGCCTAACTCTCTTCACTGCTACCCCGGTCAGCAGACTTCCCAAATTACGCTCTTCGGACCCCACTGAACACAAAATTTGTTCCAGAGAGAATCGACAATGGCTCAAGACAATGCCGATAGCACTGTCCCCGCGCACCTCTCATTACCATCAGAAATCTGGGATATGATTTTCGACAACCTACGGAGCCGCAAGTCTCAGTCCGAGCTGGAATATCTATGGGGTACTGTCCGTCCCGTTTCAAGTCGCTTCAAAGATGCTATTGAGAAGATCTTTCGTGAGGAACACCTGCCAGAAATGTGGTTGCACTTCGGACATGGTAAGCGCACCCCAATCATTGCTTTGGCTGGATCAATTCAAGACTTCTTCTAACATCAATCAGCCAATGAACCTCTTCTAGACCTTGACAGAATCCATAATGGCAACTTTCACTGGCGCAAAGCGGACCTAAGGGAGGACATTCTGGAAGCTGAGATTTTGACGCATTGGCTTCCTGACGTCGAAGGAATGTTTCCACTGCATCGATATGATGACGATAGTGGGAGCCGAGCAATATTCAAGCGTACAGAGACTACGAAATCAGTGATAGGGGACAGGGATTCGGTGGACGCAGTTTTCGCAGCCTTTGACTGGATTGCCTGTTCGTCACCAGCGCTTTTGTCACTAGTGTTCTCTACTCAGCTAAGAGGTGGATTGAGCGACATCGAGGTGCCTGAGTTCGAATGTGATGTTCAAAGAAGAGAAGTTTCATGTAATTGGAAGATTCTGCTCAGCAGATACTTCGCAGAGAAGAATATGGCCAAGGAGGCACTGGAGGGCAAGGTAGAGGTGTATTACTTGGTGTAGTACTGCTGGGTGCCATAGCTGACGAACCATAGGTATCTGATTCTGAACTATTAGTGCATGACGATAAAGCGAGAGAAGAAAAAGCAGCTCTCGAGCGAAGAGAATCTCATAGGTACGCGTTCAGTGCTAGCCGTCGAACGTCTCGTCTCGAAGACCGTCAGAAACATTACGTGCAAGGGCAAGTCTCATCATGGCAAGCCGCTGTCTGCGATGGGAGAAGAAAGGGGAGATTCTCAGTCACACAATTGTTGGCGAAACGAGCTGCTGACTTGAAGCTCGATCTCAACGATGATGGCTGGACTGATCACCATCGTCGCGGCTTCTTTTAGGTCAGCATAACAAGACCAGTCAGATGAAGAGGCGCTGATATATATTGCATAAGTTCTTGACTAAAAGCTGGGAGTACTCTCTCTAAGCAGTGGCAGATTAGATTCTAGCACTGACTCACGGGATCGGGATGTTTCTTAGGGTGCACAAATCACAAATTAGCCGCGAGAATCAACACAGCCGGCGCTTGTTTCTTTCACATCCCTCTACACAGGCTCACTTGAAACCCTATCCCATCAATATCATCTGGCGGTCTACCAGCACAATAGGTACCACTACATCCCACCTGATGGGTACCACAAACCCGGACCTCCCCTCGCCTGACCAGGCCGTGGCTCTTACTATTTACGCTCCACCTGAGATCTAGAGCAATATACTCCGAAGCTTCAGTGACTGCAAGACGCAGGATGATCTGACATACCTCTGGACGACACTATGCCTCGTGAACCGTTGGTTCAAAATTGAAGTCGAAAAGATTTTCAAAAAACAACACCTTGAGAAGACTAGTTTACACCTCGACTGTGGTAGGTTAAGACCCTAGCACTTTCGATTTAACACCAGTCTCACTACTGGCGATCTTTACGTAATTTTCATTCTAATGGCTCCGAAGGTACCTTCTATTCTCCCTACGACACATTTAGTAGAATGAAATACAGGCGCTACCTTGCCCACAACGACTTACGCCCTTCCCAAGACAACACAGCTATCTTTTTCAATAAAATTGATGACAACAAGCGTGCAGTGTTCATATATAATGGCTTCAACCATGAAAAAGTCTTCAGGCGTTTGCGTGAGTTGGCCGGGCCTGAAAAAGAATGCTTGGGATACTACCACGACGACCCTGCTCTCCACGACCCCTTGAGCAAGGAACTGGGTCCTGGGCCGTCAACAAACGCTCGCGTGGAGCCGGATCCGTCCCTGCCCCGTGAAGTCAGTTCCCAGTCAAAGCTAAATTTCATTGTACAAATCCGAGGTGGCTTGAACGGCTCCGCCGTACCCGAATTAAGAGTCGATACCGAGAATAGTGAGATCTCATTCAACTGGATCGGCCTTTTCACACATTTCTTCGGAGAGGAGAAAGTAGCGAACGAAGTACTGGGGCTAAAGGTAAACTACGACTGATATGTCACATCACCCCAAAACTAACGAAAACACAGCGGGACATCTTGCATGACTCTAAAGCCGCCGAAGAAGTGGCCCAACGCATCGACAGCAACGTTCTAAAGATGTTCTATGTCCTTAGCCTCATCGACCGAGGTCTAAAGAGGCGAGTCACACTACAGGACCAATTACGGCGAGACGCCAGAGTCGCCCGTATGCGTTCGCAGGTCGCGATGTGGAGGAATAACATGAAGTTTCTCAGGCCTGGTTATGGCAGACTGAGCCGTGAGAGACTCCAACTAAAGCGTTCCGCTGATTTGGAACTTTGGTTCAGCGATGATGGGACACAGGAGCGGATGCCTATCACTGATGCCGACATACCACTTGAGTGGCAGAAGAGGGGGAGAGAGATTGTTGAGGAGCAGAAAGAGCGCAAGAAATGTTCAAAGAAATTAACTGGGCGCCAGAAGACGGGCAATTATGCTTGATTTTTTAGTGGCTAACCCACATGAGAGCAGGTTACAGAAGGACATATTGTCTTTATCTCAAGCAAGCGTTCAACCAACCGCACTGTTCCAGCAGGTATGTGTCTTTCTAGAAAGACGGAAAGCCTAACACTTGTCTGCACAGACGGCATTCTCATGCAATAATGTATCTTACCAACAATTCCACTGCTAGCACAAATCAATCATGTCAAACATTTTAGCCTACCTAGCTCTTCCTCCTGTCGTTGGTTCGTAGACACAATGATCGCGATGTATTTCTAGTATCTATCCAACGCATTTACATAACCCAACATCAATGTCATCCTCCCCTCCCCTTCCCAACCGCCCGATCCCATACAAAACCCAACCAACCTAACACTACACTACGCTACACTACAAAACACTTCCACTCCCATCCTACCACCTCACGCCACCTTCTCAAGCGCATCACTGCCACTGCCGCTTCCACTCACACTAACCGCCCTAGTCACGCCATCCAAACCCTTTACTTCCAACCCATCATCCCTAATAGCTTGCTTCTGCTCTTCAGTCAAGTCATCAGTGTCGATCGTGATTTTGGGTCCTGTGAACCATTTGCGCGCGTCGATGTAGTAGTATATTAGGGCGCCGAACCAGACGGCTGAGTTGATTACTACTGTGTAGTTCATTGTTGATGCTAAGAAAGAGATTTAGTATCCGAATGATGAGCAAAACTTGGGAAACTTACGAGTGGGATTTGGGCCTCCGACTGGGAACATGGATAGGAAAATGCCGAAGACCAGGAAGACTATAGACGCCCAAGCAATAGGAATCGAAAACCGTCCAGTATGGAAAGGCCCCGGCTTAAACTTCGCCTGGCCCCAAACAACCCTCGACATAATCGGAATCAACCAAGCCAAGTTATTCCCCGCCACAGCAAGCGAGAACAATGCCTGAGCAGCGGCCGGTGCGATCAATGACAATAAGCCCAGTACAGCGGCTAAAACGACGCAACCCCAGACCGTGCGGAGAGGAATATAGCCGAATTTCTGGGAGATAGGGCGGAAGAATTTGGAGAAAGGGAGAGCGCCGTCGCGGGAGAAGGCCCAGGATTGCCGGCTGGCAGCTACGAGGATGGAGAGGCCCATGAGGAATTGCACTATCATTAGGAGGGACATCATGCCTAGGGTGCCGTTCTTGCCTAGGGCGTCGTAGTAGATCTGGGAGAGGTGTTAGATTAATCGCCCCATGTAGATAGACAAGGGCGGGAAATTTGAAGGCTTGCTCACCTGAGCCATTGGCTGGCCGAACGGCGATTGCATCACTGAGCTTAGATCCGGGTTGATACAAGCGGCAATAACGATCACGAGGATGAAGCCAAAGAACCAGCATGAGCCGATTGACATGAGGATACCGAAAGGCTATTGAAACACGTATCAGCTCCAATGTAATTTGATAAGAGTATTCAAGTTGAAACAAACATACAACAGCCTTTGTAGCATTTGACGCTTCCTCGCTCATGTGCACACACGAGTCAAAAGCCCCGATCGTCCATATAGGAGACAACCACGAGAGCATGAATGCCCAGCCTGTAGGCCAAGTGGTTGAATTTTCAGTTTGTGCGAAGATGTAGTGTCCATCATTACGGTTCTTTGTTCCGATTGGAAGAGCAATGATGGTTGCGAAAATGAGGATGAAGTTCATGACCACGAACACTGTCTGTAGCTTGCCCATGATTTTCGACATTACGGAGGCGAGAATCCCGTGGCAGAGAACGCAAGCGAGGAAAGTGCCGTAGATATCGCCGTTGGTTGGGGCCCAGTTGCCATCTCTAGCTACGACAATGACTGATAGGAACATGAGAGCAAAGCCATCTGTTTGAATAGATCAGTCATAACTCCATCAGACGTGTGGTGGGGATACATGGAATCCTTACAATCAATTGAGCACAGACCGCCCACGAGTCCCAATGTGTTACTGTATCCGACCAGGAAGCAAAGCGGGTTGCGCCATTTCGCAGACGCGAAGAAGTGTGTCCACCAATACAAGCCGCCAGCCGTAGGCATGGCGGATCCTAGATCGGCCTGAATTGTTCATCAGAGCTGTACCGTGGTTTAGAAATCAATCAGGCCTTACAATGGCTAATCCAACGACGAATATGAGGCCAGAGGCGATGAACCAACCCTAATGATCGTCTGTCAGCTTTCCAATATCCCAGCTTTGTATGTTGGTAGACGCGTACCCAAACGAGTCCCACGGGACCAGCGGGGATCGAGTAAGCCAAAGTCGAGGCTATGGACGGCAGTAGACCCATAATACTGAACGCAATGCCGAAGATCTCTATCATGGTAAAGTTGCGACGCAGTTCCTGCTTATATCCGAGCTTGGCTGTCCCAATTGTCAGCCATATGTCGTGTGCCTTTGGCCAGAAATTCCGTACCCAGATCAGCTGCATCATGCTCACTCGCCAGATTGTAATTGGGGGCTGACGAGACTGAAGCATTACGCTTATCGTCTAGGGGGACCTCGGTGGCCACCATATTTGTGCAGAGCTGTACAGGTTTAGCGATAGAGAAGAATCAAAAGCACAGCGGCAATGGCGAGGCCAGGGCAATATATGCAAGATAATCATCCCCGCTCCTCCCAGCCCACCTTCCAAACTTCCGACAACTTAGATGGCGATCTCAGGGTAACGTCGTTAGTTGATTGGAGTACATGGAGATAGGCGTTGTTCCAAGCCGAACTGGAGAGTAGGAAATGGCAGATAACGAGGCCAACGGTCTGATAAGATGCAACGCTAAGGCAACCTGCAGCAGTAGTATGGCGCCATCGATGTGATCCGATCAGCGGGAGAATCTGGACCTGCTGGGAAAGATTTCAGAACTCATTGCAACCAATGCACTCAATACCATGTTGCTTCTGGTGTTTTTTCCAGGTGCTCGCTAGGAAATTCATAGACCATAAGTGTTATAGTGGACTTGGTATGACGTTGAACCCTAAGTTCATCCACCGGAATTTCTGCCGCGGCCTCAGGCCTTACTCGTATTGCCCCCCAAACCGCCACTCCCCCCCAAACCGCCAGCCGCTAAGCCTAATTGGGAGCGCTAATAAATGATTTTATCAATGCCACTATTCAATGCCTCCATTCCATTGCATTACATGGCTATGTGGCCCAATTGGAGCTCTACAAGAGGCCCGGAGGCAGTGGACTAGTAGTGGAAGAGGCCCTGCTATTCAGACAAGCCATATCTCATGTGGTTGGTGCAGCACATCCATCCGAATCCTCGAATACATAACTCTGCTTGCGATATCATATTCCAATTCGAACTCGAAATCAGGCCTGAAAACGCGATTGCAATGCTTTCCTCGGCCTGCACCTCCTTCTTCATTAGGCATAGCGCCTATTCAAGGAGTCGCCGTGGCTTCCTGATAATTCGACCTCCCTGTATGGCCACTGGAGTGGGCGATAGCTCTCGCATAAGGACTGGCTGCTCCGGCCTCGCTAATGTATCTGATATATGTGCTCGATGAGGTATAGCTGCTGTTATTCAGGGTGCTCTTGGTGTTACTAGGGGTCGCATTGGAAGCCTTTCTCATCTATATTGTACGTATCCTGGTCTTCTACCTTGTACTGCTGCTTCGTTGTATGGTAGAGCTCGAACTAATGAGCTATTGTTTCAGGGTCACTGGCGATGTTGTTCCTGTCTTTATCTATAGGCGAAAGGAATTTCGTTTTTAGATCAGGATGGCGATTGAAGAACTTCTCAACCCAGTAATTGCCTAGGTCTTTTATATAACCTCTCTTTCGAAGTATCTGCTAGGCTATAGACCGCAATTGCATGACCCTTGGTGGCCACCCCCATTTTCCGAGTTATATTATCCATCTGGCGATTACGGCTTCTTCTGCTGGTGATAGTAATTGTTACTCCTGGCTGACTTTATTCCTTGATCTGGCTCCTTTGATTCGATCTCGTAGAGTAGTCCGACTGATTCGGAACCGAGTAGCGATCTGGCAAGTCGATTCGGCTTATAGTGTTCCAATGGTTTCGTGATAATAGTTTATAGCCAACAGGATCCTTTACTCTTTCGGGAGCTCCAGAGGGCCTATCTAGAGGTCTTCTTGCTCTAGTAGAAGGTCGGCAGGGTCGTCAGAGCCGTGGAGCGTTGATATAGCCATTACGGTGGCATGCAATGGGTGGAATGGAGGAGTTTGAGTATGATTTTCGACATACCATTTGATAGTTTGCCTAATTAGGTTTAGCGGCTGGCGGTTTGGGGGGACTGGCGGTTGGGGGGGCAATACGAGTACCTTAAAGGTCCCTAGTGCCTAGACCCCACGCCACCAGCGATCTTTAGCTCTTCAACAAGCTCCAAACGCGAGACAAGAGTAACACCAAGCAAGACATCCACACAGAGCTATTATTTTTGTTTCCAATCCAGATCCGAGCTCCCGTCTTCTCCTGCATACCATCGGAAACCGTGCCTCGAGAAACGTTGGACTTTAGTCAGCCGCGCTACTGACACCAAAATCCGAAATCTCCCAATCATGCAACGACGAATGGTATATCTTATGTGTTCAAAATTGAAGAAGTACAATACTTACCCATCATCAGCTATCAAGAGAGGATGAGGCAGCCATTGGAAAGGATGAGCTGGAAGTGCGCCGGGAAGATCAAGACAAGATCAACAAATTCAGCAGGCTGCATCAGCGTGAAATGACATTGGAGGATGAATTGAAAGTCAAGGCTGTAAGGGGCATTCTTCTCCTGCCGTCACTGGTCAAACTACAGCTGATTCCAATCACAGAAGGATAAGGAAGACCTCGAGGAACTCTCAAACGAGTTGGAATTAGCAGATGAAGACGACAAAGTCCCGTACGTAGCAACTCCCATCGCTCAGCATCTCCTTACTGACAAATTGTAGGTATAAGATTGGTGATACATTCATATCGTTAGCATTACCAGAAGTGCAGGAGATGCTAGCTTCGTCAACGGAGAAAATCGAAGAGTCGGTGTCCACGATTGAAGGGAAACTGAGTACGGTTCGAGAGGAGATGGACGAATTGAAAGTCGATTTGTATGCTAGATTTGGGAAGAGCATCAATCTGGAGACCTGAAACAAATACTGCTGATATATCGACACTTCACAATTCACCAATTACCCTATTTGAGGCAGGAATCTTCCGGTCAAAACTGCAGCGTGCATGCCAAGAGTCCGGAATTGCTCCGCGTCTAAGGAAACACGGCACTTTGGTCGTTCATTCTTGCCACAAACAGCAAAGGGTTAGCAATGGCGTGCAAACTCTCCACCCAATCCATCCACTCTCGCCGAGGCCTGCCGTCATAGCCGGCTATAAGCAACGGTGGATCCGAACATTGAATTTCTTACTAAACATGACTCAGATTCCCATGGCTTTGAAAAGCTTTTCTGGCAGGACTGCTGTCCCAAGACGCATACACATATACAAGGATCCATGGTCAAGAGCGTCAATGCACTTTACAAGGGAATATGAGTGGTTTCAATGGTGGTCAAGGGCCCAGAAGTCCCAATGATGACAGCCTCGCTTCCTCAGATACTTGGGTGGGGGATCAGGGAGCAGAAGACCCTTCAGCGCAGAACGAGAAACTGGACACAGGTATGAGAGAGCCTATCGTGAGAGCAGCAGGGACTGACTTGTACCAGATATCGACTCCCCGCATATGAAATCGGAGCCCTCAGAGTCAGACCATAAACATGAAGACCAACGTCTGAAAGTGGAAGAGGAGGACACACATGGCAGACCAAATGAATTGCGCAGGACCATTATCTCCTTCAATGATGGAGACCCAGAGAACCCCTATAATTGGTCATGGGTTTGTCAGCTCCCCACATATCGCCAAAGATCACAGGCTGACATGAAGTCCAGGGCAAGAAGATCTACATCTTGCTCTGCGGAATCGTAGCGGTCGTCAACAGCACCCTGGGGTCCTCACTACCTAGCGGAGCAATCAATTACATTGGCCCGTACTTCCACGTCACCAGCGACCAGCAGCTCGTCCTCCCAATTTCCCTCTTCCTGGTGGGCTACGTGTTGGGACCATTATTCTTCGGACCTTTGAGTGAGACCTACGGAAGGAAGATTATAATGCTGTCAAGTTTCATAGTCTTCACCATTTTCACTATGGCATGCGCTCTATCGCCCAATTGGCCGGCGTTCCTCATATTTCGTCTGATCTGTGGTATCAATGCATCCAGTGCCATAGCTGTGGTGGGTGGTTTATACGCCGATGTGTTTGGGGATACTGTCATCAGAGGACGGGCGATGGCAATCTTCATGGCCGTAAGTCAGGAGAAAGGGTTTAAGCAATGTATCTTGAGCTAACCATAGCCAGGCAACTACCTGCGGTCCAATGCTTGCACCCATCATATCCGGCTTCGTGTCCGTCGTGAGCTGGCGGTGGACGTTCTGGGTCGGTCTGATAGTGGCTGGAGCTTCGATGGTCTTCCTAGTCTTCCTCCCCGAAACCTACGGCCCCACCATCCTTAAGAAGCGCGCAAAACGCATGCGCAAGGAGACTGGCAACCCCAACATATTCGCACGCATCGAGCTCGAAAAGAAAGGCGCTAAGCAGATGGCCACTGTGACCCTCATGCGTCCGCTGCATATGATAGCATACGAAGCCATCGTCCTCTTCACATGCCTCTACCTCTCAATAGCTTACGCGATATTCTACCTCTTCTTCGAGGCCTACCCGCTGATCTTCGAAGGCATCTACCACATGAGCACAGGTGTCGCTGGTCTAGCTTTCCTCCCGATCCTAGTTGGAGCAATGATTGCACTGGCTACATTTATATACTACGATGGCGTCCTGCAACGCGCCAAGAAGGCCAATGCCCATTGGGCTTCTATCGAAGAATACCGCCGTCTTCCACTCGCTTGTTTCGGCGGTCCACTATACGTTATATCGCTTTTCTGGCTAGGTTGGACCGCGTCACCAAATATCCATTGGATTGTGCCTATGCTGGCCGGTGTACCTTTCGGTATAGGTTTCATGCTCATATTTATGGCCTTACTCAACTATATTACGGATGCCTACGAGGTCTTCGCTGCAAGTGGTATGTCGGCCACTAGCATATGCCGTTCGATTTTCGGGGCGCTACTTCCATTGGCGGCGCAACCTATGTATCACACGCTGGGAATTCCATGGGCGAGTAGCCTGCTTGGGTTCTTAAGTCTAGCGATGTGCATCATACCGTTCGCGTTTATAAAGTATGGGGACCGAATACGAGCAAATAGCAGGTTCTGTCAGGAGCTTAAGGAGAGGAAAGAACAAAGGGCGAAGGAACATGAAGAATTGAAGGGTACGAGAGACGAGAGCACGACTAATGAGCTTGAAACTGGTGAGAGATAGGACCACTAACGGAATCTTGCATAGCATTTTGCAAAGCTATATAATGACATAATTGTATATACCTTATTCTTTGTAGATTACAGAATTCATACATAAATCTACTATACTTCTAACCTTTCTCTACACACTCTACGTATGTGAACATGACATTCTTTGCTGTTAGTGAAGCTGAGAGCGTGCATGATCAACGCTGCGGCATGGAATAATATATCTTGCTGGAAATGTCTCAGCCTTCCAGCCAAGGCCTATTCTTGGACCCCCCCACCATCCGAAACGTTCCTAACGCTCCCACCCCAAGGGGCCGCTTCTCACTTCTCAGTGGCAGCCGCTCCGACTACTGACAATGACACGTACATCAATTGGTGATTGCAGGGTGGTCAAACAAGGCATTGCTGTCGCTAGGATGCGAATCCCAGGCAATGCAGCGTGTGGCACAGTTGGACGCTCTATATCCAACATGGAGGCCATTGCTGCCTGCAGATCGGGCTGAATCCCTCTTGCATGCTCTGTCTTAAGCTTCAGAGCACCTTTCCTCTCTGTTGAGAACTGCATCGTGTACGCCTCGACTCCTGATACGACCTCTACACAGCACAACCCCAGCTCCCGTCATCATGTTGGACTCCGAAGCCTACACGCTTGTCACTACTACCAGCCACCACCAGGTTTGGGAGGACTATGTAGATATCAACTCCGGGCAAGGCTACAACCTGAACACCTACCTACAAGCAGCCCTCCGACGTCAATACCCCGAGCTAGCTCTTACAGTCACAGTTGCTACCAATGGTATATTTTACTCCACTCCCCCTCCATATTGCACTCAAGCAACTGACCTCTCCCCTATCAGTCAATCTCCTCGCATTCGCCTTCGCTGGCCACGCAACCGCTACCCTCGACATAGTCGACGAATCCGTCCTCCGCACGCGCTACTTCCTCCTACCAAACTCCCTCGCCGAAGCCCGCACATTCGCGAAATATCTCTACAAATGGGGCGACGAGTACTTCATCGTCTATATCGTGCAGATCGGCTGGGATTCCATGCAATACATATTGAAAGAGCCATCGGAAGGGGAGACGGTAATGTCGGGGAATGGGAAGACGGATGAATTGGTCAAGACGATTGGGAAATGGCAGATCCCGCCGCCGTTGGGGGATAAGTGGGTTTATGTGTACGATCGGTATTGGGTCCGGAGTAAAGCGCTGTATGAGCAGGTGAAGAATGCGAGTTGGGATGACGTTATTCTGAATGAGGAGATGAAGAAGCAGATTACAGAGTTGATGCATAAGTTCTTTGATAGCAAGGCTATATACAAAGACCTTGGTGTGCCATGGAAGAGGGGGTCATTTTTCATGGTATGTGTATTCTCCGAGCACTTCCATCGCTGGTGGCCCATTCGCAGACTCTAGAACAAGGCACTGACTCTAACATTTCTATAGGGCCGGCAGGGAATGGGAAAACAATCTCCATCAAGGCATTGATGAACTCGCTTTTCAGAAGTGATGGGCTCTCGATTCCAAGCCTTTACGTCAAGTCTGCGCCGAGCACGTATGATATTCGGAATGTCTTTCAACAGGCTAGATTTATGTCGCCCTGCCTTCTTATCTTCGAGGATATAGACACGGTTGTCACTCAGCAAACTCGCAGCTACTTCTTCAACGAAGTCGACGTAAGCAACCCCCTTCATTGCCCCAATCCCTCAGTCCCCCACAATGTTTAACACTAACAACCCCACCACAGGGCCTCGAAAACAACGACGGCATCTTCATGGTCGCATCAACCAACCACCTCGACCAACTCGATCCAGGCCTTTCCTCCCGTCCCTCTCGCTTCGACCGCAAATACCTCTTCCCGCTCCCCTCGGAGGAGGAACGAGTCCTCTACTGCGATTACTGGCGCGGAAAGCTCAAGGGGAAGAAGGTCAAGATTGAGTTCCCGAAGAAAATTTGTCCGGCGGTAGCAATTATTACGGATGGTTTTAGCTTTGCTTATATACAGGAAGCGTTTGTGGCGAGTTTGTTGGCGATTGCGGCGAGAAGGAGTGAAGTCATCGGGGAGACTAAGGCCGAAGTAGAAGGGGGCGGGGATGATGGTGATGACGATGGCGATAAGGATCTGAACGACTATGAGCTTTGGAGGGAGATCAAGAAGCAGGTCAAGGCATTGAGAGACGATATGGATAATACTCTCGACCACCCGAGCACTGTCGAAGACCCCTTGTCGAAAGCGCTCGATCTAGAAAAGGAAGCTCAGGTACCGGCTGCTGGCTCCAGACCTACTCCCATGGGTCAGTCGACGCTTTCTCTCCGGCCAGCAGGCAGTGACGCCGGGACGAGACATGAGAATCCTCGCCTTCGGGGGATGGTTGTTGATGTTGACTCCCAGAATGTGCCGATCATGACTGATGAGGGGATGTTTATTGATAGTAGGGTGGGATATACTGGTGATGGGGAGATGATTTGAAGTGTGTTGTCATTGGAAAACTTTTTTCTTCTACGAGAGCATAAGGCTAAAATCACAATCGTCTCGGTAAGCTGCTTTGGCGTTTCTACTGGGCATTAAGCAAATACACGAAGTACTTAGACAAACGAGGCATATATGATGATATTTCTTATGACACTCAGGCATCCCGGAGATGATGGTGCGCCCCAAAAACGTCTATTTCACCAGCGCATCGTTGCCTGTACGGCTGAATTGACTAGCTAACCATGCCAGCTCTCTTCTATATCTAAAACCCTCGGCGATCCATTCATTTATCCATGTGGGTTACAAAAAAGGATGCCATATTACGTTATCAAATGCAACGACAATGAGTCGCAGAGCCCTACCAAAATATCACACGAAGCCGGAACAAACGTCTATTAAACCAGCAGATTCCTCCGTTTCCGTACCCCCGTACCTGCAATGCTTTCGTCTTCGAGAACGTTATCCCTGTCTAAGAGCGTAAGGAGATCTGCTCTAACGCAAGGCTGCCTCCACGACCTCCTCATCGATTGCAATTGGCATGATCCGCAACATGTGCTGCTTTTATCGCACTAAACAACATCAGCAGGATTGCAGAAACAAGGCCAGATACAGTTACCTTTTCCTTCACTATGTTACAGCAAGTGCATGCATGTCTTGATTGATGAGCCGCCGCGGCTGTGTTAGGATTAGTTAAGGTATGGGTACGCCGTTTCGTGTTCAGAGAGTTGCCTCTGGTAGGTGTATTGGCTGGCCGACAAGCTGCTAGAATTTGACAGGGGATGGCTGAGGAAGGTGGTATTAGCAAAGGGTGCCAAACTTGCTCGTCAGCTGAGCTCTCTCGTCCTGAAGACATTTCAGAAGGCTGTCGTATTGGGCTCGTTGAGCCGAACAGGCCTACCGATTCCAATTCCAGGTGGGAAGATGTCCTGGGATGGATGAGTTGCGACTGGCCTTCTTGCACCTTATGCACGCACTTAGTATGACTAACGCGACATCTTTGACAAGCTCCTCCCCGTGAATTGCTAAGCCCTTTCGCATGATCTTTCTGCTCGAGCATCGATCCTCGGCGTATCACTTTACTAGGCTCTTCAGACTCCAGTGCCAGTCGCTTTAAAGACATGTAATCTGGGACTGGAAGCGGAACGTTCCACGACGAGTCAAAGCCAGTGCCGACTTTCAAACCAGAAAAGCAAGGAAAGCAGGTGTCGTCCCCAGGAAAGATGGCCGCAGCGCCGCACCAGTGACACCTAGACTGCTCCGTGTCTGCAGCACGGTTGTCGTATATTTGGTAGCTTGAAAAGTCCCAAAGATCCCGATTCGAATGAGGCTGTCCTAGTGTTACCTCTGAGGTCAGATTTATTCCAGATGTTGTTCGTTCGGAGCAAATTTCGGGCCACTTCGTCTCTTCGCCGCTTGAGACATAAGAGCACTGCGAGAGGCATGGAACACACAGTCCTTCAGCATCGAGGAGTCCACCACACATGAAGCAGACCGTCTCTATTGGCGGAAAGAATAGACTTGGCTGTATTCCATCCGAATGTTGGTCCAGAGGGTTTTCTTGCGCATATTCAAGATTTCGCATAGCATCATCTGAGCTTGATTGCTCAAGAGGCTCATTGAGGCCACTAATGGAGTCTGAGTCTCTTGCTCCTTCCGAAACTGAACGGTCGTCCCACTGCCATTCGAATATCGCTTGCCCATCCCATTGTCGATGCGCGTTTTCGATGAGGCCGATCTTATCGACCTGGTCGTCGAGAAGATAAGCTCTTTCTGCAATTTGGACCATGTGATGGGCGAGGATTCGCAAGAGCTGCTGTTGAGCCTCCTCGTAAGACCTTATCGAGTCTTGGGCTGGGACTAATGACTGTTGGCATCTAAGTTAGTCTTTTATTTACGGTGCTTAAGATCTGCGAGTAATACTTACATCGTCTGCCTGCGTGACCGGCTTCGAGTATCCCACAGCAATGATGGTACCAAAAACAATCAAGAATAACGCCTTCAACTCTCTCAATGAACATTTGGCCAGGGCAAGGTTCTTCAACGCTCTCTCCAGATGTTGAAGTACTAATGTGCCAGCAATCGAGCGAATATTGGCCAAGTCAGCTAAGGAGTAGCTCTTCCAGTAAACATCAGTATCACCGTCGTGGTTATAGAGCACAGATGAGCTTTCAATCAGTAGCTTGAATGCTCTTCTCAAGCTTCTGTCGACTAGGTTGTCGAGTAAGTGCTCAATTTTGGACGATGATAGAATGCCTACTCGACTAGTTGAGGCTGGTTCGGAATTCTGATGGGACATCCAACAGGCAAAATCGAAGGTCAGAGCGTCAAGGTCCCACCAAACCTCGGACTCGAAGGCAAGCTGTACGTCTCCAAGTTCAATGGAATTGCATTCAGTAAATGGGAATCTCGTGGATGAGGGATCTAGTGCAGTAAGTATTTGATTTTAACAGCAAAAAGAACAAAGAGGGTAGGGTACTTAAGGCGTAAATGTCAACCTCTTTCAGAGAGCACGATACAGAGTCCATCCATCTGAAATTCGGCGCTCGGCCATAGCAAGAACATTCGCTGCGACGACAGGGTTCGCATGGCCAAATGGCAGAACACTGAAAAGGTCCCATGAGCATGAAACAAGGTAAATTACTGGAATGAGCACATAGTGCTACTCACTGATATTTTCAGCTGCTTGCATCGGAAGCATGCTCCTATCTTGCGAACGTTGGCTACCTCATCCTTCCGCTTTGACTCGAACTTTGCGCGTTTTGGCTTCGGAGTTGCAGTATCTGCAAGGGACAAAGTCAAACATCCAGGAATGGCCTGAGGAGCGACACGCCTCTTGCGTTTCGGAGATGGTTGGTGTGTTGGCTCTTGACATGAAGCATCATCGCCGAGGCTGAGCTCTTGTGGCCAGCTGGAGGCATCTGGTGCATAGCCATAATCTTCTAACAGACGTAAGGCTTCAGAAGAAAACAAGTCATCAATGTTATCCATGATCGGTCTTCGAGGTTCTCAAGCAAAGCAAAAGATTATTCCTCAGATAACCCATTGCTCAAGACGTCCCCGTCGAGGAATATATCTGGCTGTGATGGATTAGGGTAAGCCCCCCACCGTGGTCTTAATCGAGTATAGCGTCAGCTCAGACCGAGTTGCTTACCTTAGATTAGCTCCCTGCAGGCTGGAACGGCAAGGACCAATGAGGTAAGTGCTCTGATTTCCTCACGGAAATCAGACCGTCTTCATTAAAAATCTCTCCATGCAAAATAGCTTCTTCTTTAATCAACTCAATGAACAACACCTTCTGCCCCATAATTTATCACACTTTTCACGCGGTTTGTTGCTTGCAGCTAAATGAAGTGCTGTCACCTTGCCGTTGTCTCGGGCATTTGGATCCGTACCAGTGTCTAACAGAATCTGCATTACACCCAAATAACCCCATTTAGCTGCCCAGTGAAGTGGCACCCTCCCATCACTATCCTTCGGTTGTACCGGTTCCGTAGCAAGCAATGCATTGGTAGACGCCATCAAACCAAAATACGTAGAAAGGTGAAGCCCTTGCATATTCTTCACTACACGTTGGCTGTATCCTTGATAGCGCACTTCTGGAAGCAACATAATCTGTGCAGCAGCCGAGACCCTACCAGTGTCGCTCAGAAAATCGACCACGGAGTCTTGTATCACACTCTCATTGCATGTTGCAGCATGGTAACCCCAGTTCTTGGCTGCATAGTCAATGAATGCATACTTTTGTAGCTTCACTTCTAATGCCGCGTCACTGGAGCAAGATTGCCGGACCGGATCGAACGAAAGATATAGAAGACATGTATCGGTGATGGTACAGTTGGCGTTCGGAAAGTGGCTAAGTCTCGCAGTCTCGAAATACTCTTGAGCTGTATAGTGGACTAGGCTGATGGTTCGGCTCTGCTCTCCGACTACCACCAACCCTGCACATACCGAGAGCATCAAATCTTCGTCGATGATTGCATCTCCATCAATATCGGAGTTATCATGATCAGTAGCCAAAGCATGTTAGAGTTCCTCTACTGTCAGAGGGCGAAATGAGCAGACAATCCACGACAGGACCTGGTGGGCTAATCGTATGTCTTTCATGTCTTGCTGCTCCACACGTTGCATGGTCTCGTCGTAAGTTTTGTTCAGCGTCGCGGGTAATTGGTTGAGTGCAAGCTTGACGGCTTTGGGATGAGCGGTATTCGCTAGGGAGTCTACGTGGAGTCGAGCTAGTAGGAACATGCCTTTGTTCTCAACAATGAGCTCCCGGAGATTTTGGTCTCTTCTGACATGAGCTCGAAGCCTAGGGCGCTTATCTACCTGACTTTGAACATATGTCGCAATATCACCATTGTTGGCGCGGATTTCCAGCCGAGAGGCGGTGCAGAACTCTTGTTCAAGACTTGGTATCCATCTTGAGGTGACGAGGAGTTGAGCATTAGAACTTAAATCGTTCAGGCTGGCCATCAAGGCATCCCTTGTCCCATCCTTTTCCATGACCTCATCTAAAGCGTCCACCACTATGAAGACTCTTGAAAAGCCCATTGCCATGTTTCTTAGTATTGCTGCATACTCGGTTACCGAGGGATGTGTGTGTTTGCTAGTATGTGTCTTGTATGACAACTCGAGCTCCTCTGGTATGATAGATTGGCGCCAGAGAAGCTTTCCAATCAAGCTGCCGAGTAGGTTCACCGCCGTCTGGCTTTGGTCCTTGTAATCACAGTATATATAGCTTATGCCGATTTCCATTTGCGGGAAAATCCGCTCGAGGTGATCGATGGTGGAAGAGGCGAGCAAGATCTTCCCAGCTCTAGGGATACCTGAGCACCACAAGACATTCGAGGCGCCTGTCAACCGGTCTTTGATCTCCTGAGTTTCGAAAAGCCATTGGCCGGTGCCTTCCTGAAACCCTCTCAAGACATCGTTCTGCTTGTTCCCGGACACCATCGGAGAGAGTCATGCTAGCAGTTGTTGAGTATGCTGCTCTTGAAGTAAACTTGTTTGCCGTGTCTGCTCCAGGCTCAAGTGACTGATTCCATCACCAATCGCGCTTACTTGAGTATTTAGTCCTGATACTGAGCGTGCAATTTCTTAGCCCAATGTGATCACTCTGAAGTGCGAGGATGAATAGTGTTTTCTGTCGCTCAATCGTAAGAAGCACAAACTGCACATCACCTTTCTCAAAAGGCCAAGCCAGTACTTTCCCTGCTTTGCTCAAACCTGCCACTGGCGCCAGCTTCTTTGCTAGCAATTCAAGAGCCTGTCTGAACTGATCAAGTGAGCCGTTGGAAGTCGCCAATGAACGTAATGTCGCTGGCCAGTTCTTTGCCCATTTGTCCCGCTCGGCGAGGTCATTCAGAAGATACAGAAGGCCACTGGCACTGCTCACTTCCGAAAGTAGACGTTTGCGGCTGTCAGAGGCATCTTTGACGTTCGAAAGATATTGGACAACCGTTGCGGTGAATTGTAGCAAAGCAACTATGCTTTGCTGATATACTAAGAGGGTCGGCCATGATGCTCTAGATTGCGCATATATCCTCATGTCAGACTCATCAAGGGCGTCCTCTAAACAAGAGTGCCGGTTGCTCAAAGCCGATGTGTGTCAACTGGTTCCCGTGTTAGTACATAGACTTTGTAGAGAGGTTTGAGAGTATAACCCTGCACGAGCAATCTGCAATCAGAGCCGTAACCAAGTATCGGAACTTCGGACACCACCTTGGATAGATGAAATGGGCACTTCCAATATGTCTCTGTGAGGCGTATATGCTTAGAAGTTGGTATAACTCGCCAATGCTGTTACGCTGGCTAACTCAAAGTCAGAGTGGCGCCATCGCTCTCTCAGTCTCCGTGCAGATGGCCGGCAATCTTACATGACTTCTCAAAGAATAATCCAGCCATCTCATAAGCCTTGACGAGCCCAAGGAGCCCAAGATACGCTAGTATACGCCAAGTTCCACTAATATTACATTAGTGCTGACACGCATTGCCAAGACCGTATACATCACATCGCAGATGTGCCTCGTCTCCTTGTCCTGGTAAGTGTTTAACATATTCTAAGATCGTTCGAGACCAAGCCTTCATTCCAATGCGCCAAAGAAACCTGCCTGTAGCTTTGTAGTGGTGTGCAATTACATTCCCATTGGCTTGTCTTTTGGGAAGTTCGGTGCTGATAATCATAAGACTGCTGTGGGTACGTTGCGTAGCCTGGAGGAGCCTCGATAACGGAGTAATCGACGTTGGGTTCGAGCTTCATAGGTTGAGCGCCAGAGCTATACACTTGCATTGAAATAATGTGCAATTGTGTTAAGCTGGGGTATATCGAATAGAAAGCTTGCAATCCAGGACCCCAGCCTTGTTGTTGGTTTTGTGCATTGGGAAATCCGGAGCCTGCAAATACATACGCTGCAAAAATGCTGTTCACATCGAGAAAGGCGTCACAAAAGTCGCAATTCTGCAGAGGCGGGCTTGCAGGACCTGGTAAATCATGTGGAAGAGCTTCCAAGCTCGAGTAAGGCTGGCCTTCGTCAACAGTCTCAGCTATGTCGCGATATGTCTGATAGTCATCTTTCTGAGCCTTATAAGCCTCAATCATACAAGCTATGCTACCCATTCGCAAGAATGCACAGTTCTTTGGGAATGTGACGACGTAAGAGCATTCCTCGGGCATGGTCGTGGACGGATAGTGCAGAAGGCTTTTCTTGAAGGAATATCTGGAGTGGGTCCGTCCAGGGAGTCATACATCAAGTCATGTGTGGATAGCTCATGGTGCTGGTCGAGAGAGAAGAAGCGGATTGAAGGCAAATCGTAGAAGGAATCCATCGATTCTCCAAATGCATATCCAGGTGGGGTAATATTATTGTATCATTGGGAACCCGACGGCTCGGACACCGTAGTCACTTGTCCCGGAACCTCCCTCCACCCAAAAACCGCCCTTCGATTCCACTGAAAATATGAGTCTTCAATCATATCGTCTCTAGACGCCTCATCATCAAAAAGACAGACCCTGTCCGCAATTCTTATCATGTGATGAGCGAGTATACGAAGCAGCTGGTGCTGCGCTTCTGCAAATGTTTCTGTTGACAAGTTGTGCTGCTCCCGAACCGGGAAGATACATCGACTCGAGAGATAGGCGTTACTTGACTGAATCCCCTGAATAGCGTGGCCAACCACGATGATGGTTCCGAACAACAATACAAATAGCGCCTTGAGCTCCATCAAAGAGACCTTAGCATGAGCAGTATTGCTCAGGGCCTATTCCAAGTCCTCTATTACCTTATTCGCTATGAAGGACCCTATTCGCCACAAATCGGTAGGGTGATGCCCTGCATAGTGAACTTAGAAGCAGCTATTATTAAGTGCTGAGGATGTTTCAACGAAAAGTCGGACATTCTGGCCCAAATTGCCGGGAACTAACGTGGAAAGCAGGAGAGGAAGCGTTGAAGAGGACAAAATGCGCACTCGGCTCGTTGATGCTGGTGTCAAATGCTGGGTGGATATCCATTGTGCGAAGTCTAGAGATATGGCGTCAATATCCTAATAGACCTCGGATCCGGCGTCGAGCTGCACATCATTTGTGATAAGACGGTGGGAGGAGCGTTCCATTATCGGATTGTACGCCTTCTGGCTGCAAGGAGAGTCTAAAAAGATGAGAATTCAGTGGTCATCTCGTTGTGTTCCTGCTCACCCATATCAAAAATGTTGACATCCTTGAACGAAAACGGGACACATTGCATCCATCTGTGCTTCGATGCTCGATCATGGCCGAGAAGCTGACTGCGTATACAGGATACGTATGGCGATGTGCCAGAACACTAAGGGCACATATAAGCACTTTGGCCAGTAATTGGGGGAGCCAACCAGTACAGAACGTCTGTCCAAGCGGCATCTCATGCAAGCTCCGTTCTTCCTGACGTGGGCTACTTCCGCTCGACGCTTGGGTTCGAAATTTGAGCGTTTGGGTTTAATTGCCATTTTGTTTGCTGAAGGTACCCAAGAACACCCAAAGTGGATGTGTGTAGGAGGTTGCAGCTGCGTTTCAATTGACAATAATCACAAGAGTAAAGGGTAGGGTGGGCGATATTTGGCCTCGGTGGATGTCTAGATGGGTATAAGGCATCATGAAAATGCTGAGGGATTCCAAAGTTTTATACAAAGCAGAAAGTGGGAATGGACAAGGCTGCATGTTCTTGATTGCTAGAATGGACGTGCCTAATCTAAGACACGCACGAAATTTTGCAGGCCGGGGAAATGAAGCCATCTCCCCAATCACAAAGAGATGCTCTCACACATAGCTCACCGAAGTAGCTGCATGAGTCGCAAAGAGGTCAACATACTCACATATTGGAGAATATTCCCACATACTGGAGGATGTTCTACAGATATCCACTAGTACCGCCTTCCAGAGCCGCAAAGAGTGGAGGCACATTATGCAATCAGACCAATTCGAACACGAAAACACATTCAATGGCTTACGAACCTGCCCTCTCGGGGCACTGCCCAGCTGAGGAAATCCCTGCATCGTGCTTTTCGAATTGAAAGAGTGGATTCCTTGGACTGTAGGCATGTCGAACATTTCACTCGTTTACGACACGGGCTTAGCTGTTCACCTCAGAGTATTAGATTCGCTCGCAGCTAAAGTTGCGTTGAGAGTAAAACAACAAGGGAAATTGCAGGGATCAATGCATGTATCTCAGACGTGAGCCCACAGAGTCTCCCAGGGCAGTTCTCCGGGTCAAGCACCATGTATTAGGTCAGTATAGCATAGTAAATGCATCATACTTAGTTGCCGCTTTGTGGTAGGCAGACTTGTAGAGATCAAAATGTGAGTCTGGGAGTTCGCGGTGCCAAGCAATGACGTGTAATGTTGCACCAGCCACCTTGTTTCCAAGCCTCATCTCGCGTTTTCAGGAATTCCATCACAAATGCGACAAATTATCAACACAAACCTTCACCACCTTTGAGCTGTCATTAGCTGCCTAAGGAATTGTGAGCGTTCCGCTCGTGTCAAAGCTCCTTTGTGTCTGTGTCACGCAACCCAAATTGCTATACATCTTTACTTTCCACCGTCTTCCTACCTTGATATTTCACTATCAGCTATCCAGATCAACAGCTTTGGGAAGCTCCCACAATGGTTCTCCCTTCATTCACCTCAACGGCGCCTTCAGTCCACTTCACCTATCCTCCATCCTCTCTCCTCAAATACTCGCCATCTTCAAACCCCGGGGCGCTGAGCCCGCCAGTGTCCGACTTCACTCTCGCGCGACCATTCAACATCAACCCAGAGCTCTACAACAATGCTCTTCACATCTCCGTTCCTCTCACAATCGCCATTATCTACGCGACCACAGTAGTCTACGTCAACGGTGTGAACAAACGGAGAAACTACAAGCCATGGTCATTTAGCAATACCTTCGCCTTCTACGCGTTCGTCGTCTCTCATAATATCTTCCTTGCGATCTATTCTGGTTGGACTTTCGTTGGCATGCTCAACGCTATAAGGAAGTCTTGGCCAGGAATCGACGGACAGTATGGACTTGCAGGCGCAGCTGACACACTCTGCAAAATGCATGGTCCGCGGGGAGTGGGGAGTGCTGCCACCTACAATGCTAGCTCAAGTAGATGGGGATTCACGGATAGAGCTATGAAGCTTGCTGAAGGCAGCCCGGACACAACAGATGTGGGAAGAATTTGGAATGAGGGTCTCGCATTTTACGGATGGCTCTTCTACCTGTCGAAATTCTATGAAGTCATTGACACTGCCATCATCCTTGCCAAAGGCAAGAAGAGCTCAAACCTGCAGACATTCCATCATACTGGAGCGATGTTGTGCATGTGGGCCGGCATTCGTTACATGTCTCCACCTATCTGGATGTTCACATTCATTAATTCTGGTCTCCATACTCTGATGGTAAGCCCTGATCTTCCCACCACTTTAGCCACGATCTCATTCCTAATTGCCTATAGTACACCTACTACACCCTCTCTGCACTTACGATCCAAGTTCCACGAGCCATGAAGCGTACTTTGACAAGCCTTCAGATTGCTCAAATCATCTTTGGTGGCTCTTACGCACTTGCCCATCTCTTTGTCTCTTACGATATTCCGATCGAGATGCCATATCTCTACGCGCACAATCTCTCCACGGCCCTTCCAAGCACAGCATCTACAATCTCCTCCGCCGTAAGCAGCGCCTTCACCAGTGCAGCAACAGCAGGTATTGGAAACTGGCTCAAGAAAGTTGCTCTACGGGCCGCTGGAGAGGAGGGCCTGGCCGAGAATGTACGGAACTATCAAGGCGAGACCTTCGGTATTGATGCAATTCACGCTGCGGATGTGGAGAAGGCGCAACAAGAAATCAGATACAGAATGGGAACCCAGAGAGTCCATTGCCTTGACACTTCGGGAGAAGTCTTCGCTATTCTCTTGAACTTGATCTACCTCGCTCCACTTGCCATACTCTTCATCAGATACTTCAGCCGCAGCTATCTGAACCGCGTTAATAAGTCTGATGGGCCAAAGCCTTCCAAGCAAGAGAATTTCAAGGCGTCGTCTAAGGATGCTACCAACGAAATGGAACGGGAGATTCAAGAGGCTATGTCTGGCAAGCAAGGCGGAACCACAGAGCCCCCTCCTGAGACCAAGGCAAAGATTGAGAAGGCCAAGAGCGACGCAAAACAGGGTGCCTCCGACTTGAATGACAAAGTGCAGAAGAATGCCAAGGACACGAGTGCTAAGATACAAAAAGCCGCAAATGATATGGGTAACAGAGCCAAGGACGTAGCTGGCGACTACCCTGAGAAAGCCAAAAACGCTGCCAACGACATGAGTGCGAAGGCACAGAAGGCAGGAAAGGATGTCAAGGAATTTGTCAACGATGACTTGAAAGCTTTGCAGGAGAAGATGAGGAAGATGGGCGGCGAGGGTGCCAAGTCTTCCAAGTCGGCGCTGAACTTTAAGGGAAAAGACGACGACAAGTCGGATAGCAAGAGCCGATCCAGGAGCCCGGTAAAGCACTCAGAGCCAAAGGAGGAAGAAGATAAGGCAGACGTTGATGTCAACGAGGAGGACGATAAGCCGGAGACGGATGGGATGGCCCAGAGCTACGAGGTTGTTCCGGACGAGCCCAAGACCGAAGAGATGAAAAAGGCAGAAGAGGATATGCAGCCCAAACAGGAATAGGAAAACGAATCTGTTAGGCGCCAAGGGAGTCTAGGAAACATGTGCATTATCTGGAGTCAGGTCAAGGATGGCTAAGCAAGGCGTTTCAACAGCGATGCGCGTTTCGTCAGTTCGCAGAAACATATTCCCGTAAAAGCAGGTAGCTCAGCGTGCGAGATGCTTGGAAATAGAAGGATTTCATGACATTGCTTCACTTTTCCTTCCACCATGTATACAATCTTTGTGACATGAAACCCATTGGTATCAAACTTGACCATACTGAACGCCGTCATCCAACCGCCATCATCCAAGTCATTTCATATTCCCATTCATACATTTTTCCGAATCCCAAAGCCCATATCTTACACCCATATCCTACACCCACATCCTATATCCGTATCCTACCTCACAACCCCCTCCTCCTTCCCACCCTTCCTCCTAAGCCTCCACCCCTTCAAACCCCCACTCGCCCCCGTCTTCCTCCTCTTCTCGTTAATCCTCGCCACCTCATTTTCCTGCATCGGCGCTGGCGCTCTCGGTTTATCATTCAACAAAGCCCTCTCCTCTTCCCCCCTACCATCCCGCCGGCCATGCACCTGCGCAAGTCCATCCCCATTAGCCCCATCAACCATGCTCGCATCCACATACTCCCCACTTTCTCCCCTGGGGTGGCTCTCCCTTCTCTGCGGCGCAAAAGCCTCGCCCTCCCCATAAGCAGGCGGCCCCGCATCCTCGGGCCCTGGTGGCCCACCTGGTGTGCCTGCAGCAGGCACATACCCATGTCTCTCGCATCCGCCTCCCTGCCAATCGCTTTGCTGGCAGAAACATGTATTATTCTGGAGAGCGTCTATGCGGCGGGCATTCTCGCGCTCTAGTTCTGAGAAGCGGGCGGTGTTGTGGGCTTTCATCGCGGCGCGCTTTTGTTTTTGTTTTTTGATTTGGTCGTAGGATAGGACGCCCACTCCGATGAGTATGGATGCCATGTTGCGTGTAAGAGGTGGTGGGTGAGTTATGGGGAGTGGTGTATGAAGAGGTGTGAGAAGTGTAGCAACCAATTTGGTATCGCTGGGATATCGCTGGACGTAGCGTAGAGATCGACTGCTATGGAATCGGACTATGAGAGAGTGTAATGAGGGGTTTGAAGCGGTTGGAGCCTCTATATAGCATTATTATTGAGCTGCTCATTCTTTAGGTGCAATCGTATTCGGTCTTGGCGTCATCAATCGATGATGTGGCCGATGGCTGGGGCTGAGCCTCCCGCGAAAGGGTCTGCACTGCGCCATGATATGTCAACATCTCCGCCGATCTTCAAATAATACCACTCAGAAAGCACTCGAAATTGCTTCATCGCAAGAGAGTAGTTGCTGAAAAAATCATCGATGGGAGATGGTGACAAAGATTAATATCGAGCCTTGCGCTGTGGCCAGGTCCACTGCAGCGCGCTAAGTCTTCAATTTAGGGCACTACATTCCAATTGCACTTTGTTCGCGACCAGTATTTTGAGCATTGTGTTTCTCATTTCGTCTGCGCTGTCTTAGAACTAAACATAATTTCTCGTGCCATTGGTTTCTTGAATGTTGGTTGCACATGTGCCTGTTACCCGTCGTTGTTGGTCTTGTGGCCAATGTCATGTCCTCCTTCCATGTCTGCTATGTGAATTCTTGTCTTTTTGACCCTCTATTCTCTTGTATCATGCTAAACCGTGTCAAAAAGAAATCCTGAGATGCGGAGAAGGAATGATGGTGCCTGGGTGGCGAAGAAGCGGCTCAAAGGAATAATAGTCGTACGGAGAAATTCGCTCTGTCGATGCTGCAAGATGTGAGGCTCTACTTGGTGCCTTCACATCATCCGGCACGCTGCCAGTGTCATGAGGCTTCTCCCCATTGAGGCGAATCTTCTGCGAAGTGCCGTCATGGGGCCATGTTGCCTGGAATAATGTCACATCTCCTTTTCGTAGCGCGTTTACAATTTTGATGTCTTTCCCAACCGCTTCAATAAAAGACTTGTTTCGAGCTTTCGAAAGATCCCAAGATGGCGTTCACTATGTTCTCCATAATTGTCCTATGCCTCGCTGCTCTCACAGCAGCCCAATGCCCAGACTACACCTCCTACTCCGCCAATCCTCACCCCCCTTTCTCAAGCGGCACCCACAACCTATCCTACCAGCGTCCCTCACCCAGCTGCCGAACCTTCAACTCCTCCTACGTCGAAGCCACCATCACCCGACTAAAATCCATCATCACCGACCCCGACCTCTCTCGCCTCTTCGAAAACGCCTTCCCAAACACCTTAGACACAACGGTAAAATGGACAGGCCATGCAGCCAACAACAGCGCCGAGGAACTCGCTTTCATCATCACAGGCGACATCGATGCAATGTGGCTCCGCGACTCTGCCAACCAGCTCCAATCCTATTTGCCCCTTCTGAACGACACGGTACACGAGCTCTCATCGCTCTATCGTGGCGTCATTAATCTGCAATCGCGCTACCTCCTGACGTCCCCGTACTGCAACTCTTTCCAGCCTCCTATCGAATCAGGCCTGCAACCTAATTCAAACGGTGCTTCCGATGCGGTCACTCCATCTTACAACCCTGACATCGTCTTTGAATGCAAATACGAGCTCGATTCCCTGGCTGCGTTTCTCGAGGTCTCAACAAACTATTACACCGCTACGAACGACTTGTCGTTTTTCAATCGCTTCCAATGGGTGGATGCCGTGCAAGCAGTGCTAAACACAGCGACATCAATGATGATACCCACATACGCAGCGAATGGGGCTGTGAACCAGCTTCCCTATACATTCACAACGGACACAACCGATGGATCACAAACACTAGATAACAAAGGCACCGGCAACCCCGTCCAGAACAATACAGGCCTACTTCGATCTGCCTTCCGGCCGTCCGATGATGCGTGTATTTACGAACTGTTCATACCAGCAAACATGATGTTCGCACACTACCTAAATACCACCTCCACCATCCTCTTCGCGCTCGGCAATTTCAACCTAGCAACGCAGATGACCACTCTCTCTGCCTCACTCACAGCCGCAATTACAGAGCATGGCATCGTCAGCGATCCTGTTTACGGCAACATCTACGCCTACGAAATCGACGGTTACGGCTCCCGGAATATAATGGACGACGCCAACATCCCTTCCCTCGTCAGCGCTCCTTTCTTCGGCTACCTCTCTCAAAATGACTCTGTCTACCAAGCCACTCGAAAGGTCCTCCTTAGTGGGGATAATCCGTATTTCATGCGGGGGAGTGTTATCAATGCAATAGGCGGTCCGCATGATGGACTAGGCTACGCGTGGCCGATGGCTAGTATAGTTCGTATACTGACCTCTGACGATGATGATGAGATCTATTCTACGCTCAAGGAATTGGTTGGTAGTACGGATGGGTTGGGACTGCTGCATGAGAGTATTAATACGTTTGATCAAGGTGATTATACACGGCCTTGGTAATTCCCCCCTTCTCCCTAACCCCCTTTTTGGAGTGTGATCTTTTGCAGTCAATGCTGAGAATGGCTATGATCAGGTTCGCATGGGTAAACGGTCTCTTCGGGCAAATGATACTTGACCTATCGACACGCAAACCAGAGATATTAGGGATGAGTTTTCAGTAATTTCTGCGGGAGTGCGTGGAGAATATGATTGAAGGGGTTGGAGGAGTGCTTAAGGTGTACATGGGATGGGATTTCCGGGGTGCATGCTTGGAAAGTGGCTTGTTTGAAATGGACGGCATGCTGGCAGAGGAAAATCGGTTTCAGTAGACGAGACCCGAGGTGCAGATGTACATATCAAACATGCGAGTTGGCTCCTGCAGTCTCTCTCGCGAATCGTGAGCACATGATTTTGGTCCACGTGCAAAGTCTTTCAAATTCAGATTGTGATGTTTCGAAGGGAATCAGACCATTGTCCTGCCATTTTAGATTTTCTGCAATATTGATATTACAGCAATGATTGTGGTAAGGAACTGTCATTGGGGTCGAAGTTTGTATTATATGAGCGTTGAAAGGTACCATGCGAGTTCAACGGGACGTTTGTATGCAGCTTAAATGTGAATTCTTAAGCAGAGGTTCTGGCGAGAAAGTCGTTCCTGGAGCGTAGAATGGCAAGTTCTAGACTCGAGGGAAGCTGCAAAGGGAATTGCAAAAGGAGTTTTCCGGACTTGACTCGTCATAAAAGCATGAGCACATCGCCTCGATCTCACCCAAAAAAGTGTGGTCTTGGGACTGGGGCATCTGATCATGCGCACCATGTTCATATTCATCATCCACATCACTCTATCATGACCTGGGTTTACTCCCCAAAGGCACAGGCGGCGGACTCGCCACGCCCGGCCTCCTCGCAGCCGGAGGAGGCGGCGGCGTCCTCTTAGAAAACGCTGCCGCCGCATTTGCAGCACTATTCATCATCCCTCCAGCTCCGCCCTGACTCGGCTCGTTCGCCCAAGGTGAAGGAGCTGGGTCCCGCACAGGACTCGTCTGCCCTTGCCCTTGCGTCTGTCCTCCACCGGCACCACCGGCACCACCGGCACCACCAGTAAACCCACCAACCTTCCCCGCAACATCGTACTTCTTGTTCATGGCCCCCGCCCACTTCCCACCGGCAGCGACCTGTTCACCATGTCTTTCTCTGAAATTGTTGGCTGTAGAAGCTGCACCACGGGCATCTGAGAGTGAGACGGAGGAGGGGTCGTTGCGGAACATGCTTGCTGTGCTGAGGGCATCTCGTTTTTGTTGGAGAGAGGTTCCTTGGCTTGGTGGTGCGGGGGAGGTTGAAGTGGGTGGTGGGGAGGCGGTGGAGAGTTTTGAGAAGCGGGAGCCGAGGTTTGAGAGGGAAGGGGCTTGGGATTGGGTGGTGGTTGTGGGGGAAGTGGTGGTGAGTTGGTCGCTCCAGGGGTTGGGGTGTTGAGAGGATTCGGTGGGGTTTTGAGATCCTGACCCTGATCCTATGCCCAGACCAGGCACTGAAACGCCTGCTTTGCCTAGTCTACCAAGCGCGCCTTGATTTATGTCTGGGTTCTGAGGGGGAGGTTGTTGCGTAGCTGCTGTATATGTGGGTGGTGGATCCGGCGTATTGGCTCCAGGATTTGAATTCTGTCTCGGTGGCAGTCGTGGAGGAAGCGAGGGTTTTGATTTCGTAGAAAGACTCGATGTCTGCTGCGGACTCTCATCTCCTACTCTCCGTACCGGTGGCTTCGGCAGATTATTCGTATTTAACCCCGTCGTATTAGCCCTATACGGCACAGGCGGCGGTTTCGGTTTCTGCGCTTCCTGCTCTTGTGTCTGCCCCGGCAATTCCTCCACCGTCACAGGCGCAGCCAGCCCTCTCCTATCAGGCGTAATAGCATTCGGAACAGCAGCTCCGCTATGGTAGTTCACATTCTTAGGCGGCGGACCGAACGCGTCTGGGTCTTTGAGGGAGGCGAGAGGGCGCGATGTGTGTTCTTTAGCTGTTGTGGTGTGGGTGTCTTTGCCTTTTCCGAGCCAGCCTGCCTGGGAGGTGGTGTGAATATAAGTGTAACTCTGAGTGGGGGGGTTTTCTGCGGGGAAGGGGAATGGGGATGAGGAAGAACATTGTTTAAGGATATGGGGATGCGATAATGAATGATGGGGATGGAGATGGGTCGTACCACTTGGTTGATTCCTGTCGTTCTTGATTAGCAGTTGTTATTGAGGAGGGTATCAAGGGTGTCAGGGAAGGAGCGAGGCTACCTTTATTATCTCCTCTCCAGGACTCTTTGCCGCCGTTCTTGCCTGGAGGATGCCAGCCACCCTTCGCTAGGTTTTTGGCTTTGTCCATGGTTGAGGTGGGGTGATGAAGTCGTGGGGGTGTTAGGAAAGGGTAGGGATAGAGGAAAGAGTCGCTGTTGAAGAGTATAGGAAAGTAGATCTGATTTCAGTCTTTAGTAGATCGTGGCGAGGGTACTACGTTGCATGGAACTTGGATGCTGCTGTAAGGTGACGAATCGGTAATCTGCTAGCGTTAGGTCTCTTGGCGATCGGCCGAGACATGAGATTCGGATTCATATTGGAGGCATTGTTCTGCACAACAACACATTGCTTTGTATACATTATCATACATGATAGTGACAACGTGATGTAAACTGATACCGCATTAAGGGATATCTTAAACGCCAACCCAATGCTGCCAATGCCGTTCAAAACGCTAACCCAAAATACTAGATTATCTGATGAGGATGCATCGTCGAGCTCTCGTCACTATCAGTAACCGCCGAGATTACTGACGCCCTATCCGACTGTCGTGGATGCTCTGTGGTCCACTGTGACGGGTCGAATGACAGATACGACACATCTGACAGCCGTTCAGGGAGACCATAGGAGAAAGGTCCATTGTTGTGCGCAGACATGCGTGAGACGCCTGAGCTAGATGTACTCGAATCTGACCATATTCGAACGCGGCCATAAGCATCGAGACTCTGCAGTACCTCACTCGAGGCGCGATTATGCTGAGATGAAGGGTTGAGGTTGCTGTTATTAGGAAGATTAGGAAGGGGAGTATCAATGTTGAGCTGTCGTGCTATATACGAGCGACGATCAGCAACGCGTTGCGTGCCTATCCGCTCTAGTGGTGCGAACAATGAGGTCTGTGCCTGGGCATTAGATGGACGTGGTGAGGCGTAAGGTGGTGGTGGGTCGTAGAAGCTAGCACTTGAATAACGGTTGCCTCTTATCATAGGCTGTTGAAATTCTTGGTCACCATTTCGAGGTTGTGCTGATTCCCCCGATTCTGCTGATGGCCGGTTGACAGACTGGACGACTGCGACTTCTGATCGGCGCATTTCCAGCGCTTGTGCTATGCTAAATCGGAAGTTGGGGGTCGACAGTCCATGTGTTGAGCTGCGTGATGGGGATGATTGAGGTGAGAGCTCGAAGTTGAATAGTCCAAGGGAGTGGCGAGTTGGTTGTCGAGTAGTAGGTAGTAGCGTATCACGAGTGGTGGGTAGTAGAGTGTCGCGCTTGATTGATTTGCGTTTCCCCTCTGGCCTTTGCGGTCGAGCAGGTGCTGAGTATCTCTGTTGCTTCTCGGCCATGTATTCACGCTCGCGCGAACTGCGTTGACTTTCCCGTTGGAGAGCGTATTCTCGTTCTTCTGTCCTCCGTCGACGGCTGAGGCAAGAGAACACGATTATTGGGATTACGATAGCAAGGAAGGCAATCGGGACGACTATGGCCGCCGTTAATTTCCCGGGAGTCAGTCCATGAGATGGGGCCGGTGTGGATGTTGCTGGAGCGGAGGTCTGGCTCGGTGTCGAGCTCGGGGTGATAGTAGGAGTAGTAGAGGTTGGAGTAGGAAGTGAGGCCACCAACGGGGCAATTTCTGTCAGAATTTCACCACCTGATGAATGTATGATGGTAATGGCACTCTCTCCGTTCCCGGGTGCTAGTATGTCAGGCAGTAGAGTAGGCTCTGACGAATGTATATCCGTTAATGGAGCTGCGTTTGGGTCCAGGTTCTGCGCTGCACGGTATCGAATCGCCATGATTATGTATCTTGAAGTTCCAAGAGAAGGAGGGTCGAAGGTTTCTGCGTCCTCATAGATTGCTGTTGGGTATTGATTTAGAACAAACGCAATAGCGCAGAACAATAGGATGTCGTCAATGCAATTAAACGACAGACAACAGTTTCTTTGGGCCCTTTGATAAATACATCAATTAAGGATAAGGGACAAGCGCAGAGCAATGGTTGTCGAGGGTATACGAATTACTTATTGTGGAAAGATTTGCGAGGAAAAGTGAAACTCGACATGAAGCATCAGACGCAGAAGCGTGATAACCCGTATCGACGACAACAGCGAGAAAGCCTATATGAATAATTCCGTATGGTGGACGTGGTGGATAGTTGTTTGCGCATGGCGCAGCATGGAACACGAGTTGGTTATTAAAGATGCCAATGGGATCGTCTGAGCCTCGACATCCCACGGCGGCCGAGACATGGAGCAGATCCCAATGTAAGCCGTCCTACCGTCTAACATTGTTACCATTCTGAAACACGTCCCCATGCCCCATGGGCGGGATGGAGCAAGGGGAACGATGCAGCGGAAGTCTTCGAGAAGGCGCACGATGACCTAACATGCAGCCGGCACAATGAACTTGCAGGGAAGGTCGGTTACAGGCCGCGGCGGGGGGTCCTTAGGCAAACCTTAGGGGGATCTCAGGGGGTATTATTAGCTTTCAGCCCCCAGCCGAACCAATCGCATCTAAAAAGGCTCTAAAAACCCCGGGTTGTTGGCAACGTCGCCTGGGCTGATTTCTCGACTCCTCGAAGGATAAAGAGTTCCTGAAAGACCGTTCGGCGATGAAGATGTCTCTGTTGTGGCAGGAAAGCTCTTCTGTATAGCTTCACAAGGCTATCTCGAACCCGCTCGTAGACCGTCGTCATTGACGTAATCATCATACAAGATCATGGATGTGCAAGGGCTCGGTGTGCCCAGGTCAGGAAGTTGGATCAGATTACGAGTACCGGGCGGTGATCCGCTATTGGAGGTACCATGAGTAGTTCTGTCGTGTGACCCCTGCGCCTCAAGCCTATTGTTCCTGCCGAGACTTCCACCTCGGACAAAATTCACAGAATTGAACCTCGGTATCTAATCAGAACGATTCGCAGGCTTGATAGCGAAACGCTTTCATGGAGAGTCCATGGTACGCATGCATAAGGATGTCTTACCTATCAGCGCACCACAAAGTTTGAGCCCACGTAGCGGAGCTTGTTCCCTACCTAGGAAGATCTTAGTACAATGATTGCGTGTCTTTGGCTCATAGACTTACGTGATAGCTCCAGAGAGTAATCAAGCTCCAAAAGCTCGCTAGTGTTGTAAGCATCAAAGCCAAAATGAAATCGATCACATGTCCATAGGCTCACAGTCAATGATGTTGGAGCGCTGCAAAGTTTGTGGTCTCCATCGCAGCATCGAACTCGGCCTCAATGAGCACCTCTTCATCGTCGATGAAGCGGTCGTCTTCGCTATTGGGCTCTTCATCAGAGGAGTCGTCATCAGAGCTGCATGAAGCTGCTGGCTCAAAGTCCAGGCAATTGGATAGCTCAATGTAGTGCGCCTTCCCTCTCTCGTTCAGGCAGTGGCAATTGCCGTCGTCGTCGTCGTCTGCTTCTACCTCTCATTGGCAGAAGATGCATCTCCATATGCTGTTCGTGTCGTCGAACACGATCTCATCGTCCTCTTCGCTCTCTTCGCCTCCCTCACAGCCGAGACAGTGTCCATCTATCTTTCCCAGACCACATGCCTCACACATTCCGTGACACTTCGAGCATGATCCCTCATCGAGCAGCCATCCATAGTCCTTACAACGCTGCATAATTTGTCCGTTAGGACATCCTCCGTCAACGATCTCCGCACAACATTCTTCGACAGCGCTAGGTGATATTGTCCCTGTCCAAATATCTTACATGCAGCCCACCTCTTCACTAAGTTCTAACTGCAATAGTCTCGTCGCTCGAAGGGGTGGTATCCGCTTCCGTGGAGAGACTCGTCAGCTCTGACTCCCGCTCGCTCTCCTCTGGGGTACCTTGGACTTCTCCATACTCGTCCTCCACCATCTCACTGTCTGATGAAGTGCTCGCAGCCGTATGAGAGGAGAACTCGTTCTCGAAGTGCTCATTCTCGGAGTGCTCGTTCTCGACATGTTCGGGGCCTGGAGAAGTCACCGACTCAGCCAACTCAGTGGGGAATGTCTTTGCCAATAGTAACGTTGCTGTCGGTCAGATGCTTGTGGATGGAGATTATGAAGAGAAGGAATCGAGATTTTCTCTCATGGGCAATTGCCTTCAATGCTCCCAAGGCATCAGCGCCCCAAGTTGTGTGGCCTGAGCATCTGGAATAACATGCGACACCAATGTTCTTGTCAGGCGTGGAATCATCGTTGATACCAAGCCAACTGTACCCTTCAGCTGCGGTCTTTTCACACATGAATGGAGCGTATGAAGCCATTGATGAGTGAAGTGGAGGAAGACCTCGAGATAGAGGTCGGTACTGCGATGCTTGACTGATTCAACGAAGATTGTCTACAAGGATAAAATTTGTCTGCCGTGATTGGATCGAATACACTTTGGATGTTGAAATCTAAAAAGCTCGACCAGCAGCTTTATTGGAAGCGTTCTAACGCGTTCCAAGGACTCCCTTTATTGCTGATCTCCCTTGTCTCTTGACCCCGGAATCAATGACCGTTACTTCTCGTTGTAGTGACCGACTCATGCTAGTTTGCCTCGAAAAAGCGAAACAGCGGCCCACGTCTAAGCGTACATGCATTTCATCTCAGTGCAACAACCGCTGTCATCTTTTCCTGCTTCTTGTCCTGGAAACCGCAGATGATTCCATTGCCAACATCCTCGCGATATCCGTGGTCGGTCCATAATTTCAAGAGTCTTTACAGAATTCTCGATCTTGACGTCCATCAACCTTGGCAAATGAGCCGTCTCCGTCTGGAATACCTATTCCTGACCTCATTCTTATGACAAGGCAGATGAGACCACAGCTCCTCTCTTGACCCAAAGATATTGATGCATGCAGCAACGGGACATCTAGTAGGGACATTGACCTCTTTCACCTGGACCACGGCCTTCGAATCTGGAGCCCTGCTCGGTGTCTGCTCCACAAAGAGCTGCATGAATTCCATGAACCGCTTGATGTCTTTCATGCTGCTCATCGCGCCGAGACTCACGCGTACGACGCCTGTTGGCTTCCCGTGCATCTCGTCAAGCTCGTTCCCGCAACGCACTCCGTCGTCGAAGTTTTCACGCATCTCAGTCGGAGAGTACTGCAAGGAAGAGGCGATACCGCCTGGATTGCATAATCCTCCAGTTCTTATTTGGATGTTTTTGATGATGGCAAGTCTCTCGAAATCCGACTTTCCTATCCAGTTCCCATTGCTGTCTCGCACATTGAATGCTATTGTAGGACCTTGGGTCCTGCTCTCACCGTATTCGGACGCCGTACCTTTGTATACTTTACAGACCTGCAAACCGTTTTGGTGGTAAAGGATGGACATCTCTTCATGAAGGATTCTGATGAGATGGCACGTGTGCTTCGAAACATTTCCCATCGATCCGAAAAGTCGCCTATGTGTCTTCAGTGCCAATTGCAACGCAGCAATACTGTGGAAGGCCGACGTTCCATCTTCCAACATCTGGTGCAACGAGGCAGCTTTTCTTGCGTGCCATGCGTCGTTCGCATTACCATTGATGACCATTTCAACAGTCCCACCACCAAAATATCGTCGCTCCTTCAAAACATGGCCAGAAGCTTTTCGTACGATCAGCGCTCCAAGATCAGGGAAGCCGAAGATCTTGTAGAAACTCAATGCGGTGAAGTCTGGTGCGTTCTTCCAGTCGCTAAAATCTAATTGACCTGTAGGTACAAAGGCTGCGGCATCCAGAAGGCTATATACTTCGCGACTTTCTGAAGTCGTGTTCCTCAACCGACCAGGCCAGTCTAATGGCAGCCGTCTTCCGTTCATGTTGCTTTGCGCTGGGTACGCAAACAGCCGTAATTTTTCCTCAACGTTTGGTAGGTTTTCTCCATATGCGCGTGGGGATCGCTCAGGATGACCAAGCCACTCTTCGACCTCCTCATCTGACGCGAAGCACCTTGATTCCATCCCAGCTACTTCTCTCACGCCAACCAACGAGGTATGAGAGTCTCCGTGATAGCCGTACCAGAAGCCATTCGACTCCTTGCTCCGGCTATAATCGGACATGCAATCCATGACCAACTTGATGGCCGCAGTGGCATTCGCGACGAAGATCAAATCGAAGAGTTCGGGGTCTGCTTTGAAGAAGTGAAGCGCCTGGATCCTGGTGGATTCTACGCGGTCTGTTGATAGCATTGATGACGGCGAATTAGAGTGAGGATTCCCGAAGAGGTGAGATTTCATATCTTTCTCGAAGTCTTTTATAAGAGATTTTGGAAATGGAGTGGTTCCGGCATGGTCGAGGTATGTCGTTTCTGAGGTTCAGTTATTTATATGTGCTGGAGAATAGGTGAACGGGTGTACGATACTTTCAAGTAACGGGTATTCTCTCTTCCTGATGGATTCGACCGGTGTTGAGTACACGCTGGTGCCTTTGGTAATACTCGAGGGAATCTTTCCGGTGTTCTCTAACCCATCTTTTGAGTAGAACAGCCTCATTCTGACCTTTGGATGCGAGCTTCGCTAACGAGATCTCCAGATAAAGATATGAAGTCTAAATAATTCACTAAACAAGCATCTGCGGCAGGATTCTTATAAATATTTTGGCAAGCCCAAAACCATGGACGCGAAACTCTCACGCCGAATTATAATTATACTTCCTCTCGATGCACGACAGAAGGCCTCGCGCCGTCAAATGATGACCAGTCGTAAGGTGCGGATGCCAGCACCACTATCCCCTATTGTTTCCGATACGTAGGTACGTCGGCAAATTCGAACCCGGCCCCAGCAGCCCCAAGCCAAAGCGCGAGCTACTTCAGGGGCCCCAGGCGCCTCGGGGGGCCCTCGGCCCAAGTCACGTGTTTTCAGCCCTATATGATTATTTTTGATGTTCGATGATCGACCGGAGCACTCGGGAACCCCCGCCTGGAGCAGCCCTGGGGATTACCCCCAACGCGATGCTGGAATCGATCGATTCGCGCGATTTTCTCGCGGGGGTGATGCGCCCAGGGGTTGCGACAACGGTACGATAGCCGTGCGCGACAGCCGTGCGCGACACCTGTGTTAGAGTGCAGCAGTATGCGCCCGTTGTAGCTTGCCAAGGGACTACGGGGACTAGCCAAGGGTCGCTGCGAGACTAGTCAGGGGGTTTCCGCCGCTATCTTATACTAATTAAAAGTTGGCCCGGGGGCTTGCACGGGGCACCCTTAGCCGCGATTGGCGTGGCCCGAGCGCATGTCGGACCGGTATCTGGGTGAGGCGCCCGTGCGGCCCCGGGCGCACGTCGGGCTTCTGGGGCCACGTTCGGGCCACGTTCGATTTTGCTGACGTACCAAGAAGCTGCCCAGAGGCTTGCGGCTCGTGACTAGCATCCCAGAGGCTCTAGATCTTGATTTGCGTATAATGCAGCAGCGATGAGAACGGGAGGCCTTGGCGGGATATCCGTCACCCATGAAATTGGTACACCAGATACCTCCTCGCCTTCCTCAATCTGCGATCAGTACTCTCCAGGGTATTGCAAATACCTCCTTACCCAGCCTTACCCTGAGTCACCGGAGTCAGGGTCCAGGTAAACTCTGCGGGTGCTGATTAACAAGTCACGCGGACACTACGATAACGACTATAATGACGACGCCTTGGAACCGTTGAAAAGAACGACCCAAGGACTCGATATGCACGGGACATCTATTATTATGAGAAAAAGTGAGCCTTCGAGGATCGACAGAGGCATCATCGCGTAGACCTGCTTGCGAGCCTCGTCCAACTAGCGCCATTTTAGGATGACCTGCACAAGCGAAACGACGACCCTACCAAATGTTGCGTTCAGCTGGAAACGGTCGAGATTTGTGGCTGGTTTATTGAGCATGACTTAGCCCTAAAGAGGCTGTCACTCGCGCTCGTTTGGAGCCGCGTTACCACTAAAGACGCCCCAGGAGTGAGCTAAGTCCAGCTAAGCTCCTCATTCCCGGGTACGAACCCATCACAAAACCCTACCGATCATGGACATTTGACCGATCATGCTTAATACTTAAGCATCTACTAAGTTGCAACAGCGCAATTCTCTCGTACCCATTGTATGGTACGACAGATGCCAAGTCAGCTGTACAAACTACAAAAGAGGCCTGCGCTTGCCTAGTAGAGTTCAACGGTTCTTTTCTAGTGATCTCGCGTCGATGATGGCTGTCATGGTGCCAGCTGAAGGCGCGCTCACTGACTCCGCTCGTCTTTCGTGTTGTTACAAAGGTTTCTCTTTTGTTCTCGCTGATCCTATTTCTTTCTCGAGTATATACACTTTCTTCAAGAACGCCGTCTGTTGCCCAATTTTTTCAAAGCTCAGCCACTGCGAAGCCTCCAGCACTTGAATCTCGCAATGAAAGAAGCTAGCGAGAGCATCCGAGATGTTGAAAAGATGCTGTTGACGAAGCTTACCTGGACAAAAACTTAATTCGTAGTATAAAAAGGCACGACACTTATCTGCAGAACAGTACAATTCATAGCCTAGCATGGCACAACATGGATGTCACCGTAGAACACGATTGGAGGAGCGATCTGCATCCGAAGTCTATCCTCGCGTAGATAGATGGGCATGCTAAGGCTGGTACGGTACTTCGAGCGCATAGAGCAAGCTGTGAATAATCTCCTGTCTAGGACAGCTTTTGGGCCTCATGGGCCCTTCAGGCAGTGGAAAGACAACGCTACTGAACTTCCTTGCCCACCGAGGCTTTGGAGACAAGCTCGAAGCCAGCGACACCATCAAAGTCAATGGCTCGAAATGTGTTACAGAAATGAAGTTTCAAGAGATTAGCTCCTTTGTTGAGCAAGGAGACGCATTGATTGGTTCTCTAACAGTCCGCGAGACCTTGGACTTCGCTGCCCGACTCTCTTTAGACAGGTGAGATATCTTTCACGGCAAAGGGACTGTTCTGACCTACCTAAAGCAAGGTTCCAAGCCATGAACGCGCATGACGTGTTGGTGAATTGCTTTCGATATTTGGTTTGCAAAATCAAGCTCATAGTATCGTCGGCACGCCCTATCGGAAAGCCATATCTGGAGGACAGAAACGACGACTCTCGATCGCCAGCCGGCTGATCACAGCTCCTCAGATTCTCTTCCTGGATGAGCCAACCAACGGATTGGATTTCACTGCAAGTTACGAAGTGATCAAATATCTGAAATCAGCACTCAAGAAGCACAAGGTGTGCAGCTCCTACCAATAAGCTTTCACGTAGCTCTCCGCGCAGTGTTGACAAAAAGAACAGTTGATCGTTATAGCAAGCATCCACCAACCCTCCTTCCAAACCTTCGACCTCTTCGACAACATCCTCCTCCTGGCCGGCGGCCAAACCTGCTACAATGGCCCCGTATCCTCAATCCAACCCTATTTCGAAGGCATAGGCTCGCCAATGCCAGGAGCCGCAGGCTCTTATTTCGTCCAGCACCGCCCTTCTGTCCCTCTCTACATGAATCCAGCCGAGTTCCTCCTCGATCTTACCAGCTCAGATTTCTCCCAAGACGAAGCGGACGCGAAAGTGCGACTGCAGAAACTACACTCCGACTGGCAGGAATCATTTAAGGCTAAAGCCATCAATGAGTCAGTGGCGAATACAGAGCATGACAACGACTCAGTCTTCGCAGAGGACTAGAAACAGAAACGTTTCTTCCACGTCATCCTCGCACTCCTCCACCGCTCGTTCATTAAGAGCTATCGCGACATCGTAGCCTACGGCACCTGCTTCATCATAAATATCGGCCTCGCAATCGTCATGGGAACAGCATGGCTGCGCTTACCTCCAACACAATCATCCATCGGCCGCTTCACCAACGCGATCTTCTTCGGCACGGCATTCATGTTCTTCATGGCAGTCGCCTACGTGCCCGCCTTCATCGAAGACCGCACAACCTTTATCAAAAATCGAGCGAACGGCCTCTATGGGCCTACGGCGTTCATGCTTGCGAATTTCCTGATAGGACTGCCGTATCTGTTCCTCCTCGCACTACTTTACGCATCGATTGTTTATTTTCTCACGAATTTGAGACCTGGGGCGTCTGCGTTTTTTACGTGGGTGATGTGGCTTTTCTTGGACTTGCTCGCTGGAGAATCGGTGGTCGTGCTTATGTCGTCAATATTCCCGAACTTTCTCTAGCGCTTGTGGCCTTCGTGAATGGGCTGTGGATGAGCGTTTGGTGGTTTCTTGGTCTCACCCAAAATTCTGAATCCGTTTTGGAAATACTGTTTTCATTATATCGACTACGTGAGCCTCCGTCCCTTCTTTACCCCCTCCCTCCCTCAACCATCCTACATCCCCTCCAACCGAGAACTACGAAAGCAAGCTGACTTGTGTCGCCTGCCACAGCAAGGTTACGTCTTCCGCGGCATGATGGTCAACGAATTCGGCTACCGGAACTACGACTGTGGCGCTAGTTGTCAGTGTATGTACCAGACTGCTCTGCAGCCACATTGTATGATTGATGGCAAAGGCGTGCTGGAGCAGTTTGAGTATGAGAATGGGAACACAGGGAAATGGGTGGGCATTACGCTGGGGATTGTGCTCGGTTATAGAGTGCTGGGTTGGGGGTTATGAAATTTAAGCGGACTTGAGGTGGAGAGGAGGCGATAGGTGATTGTATCTATTGTAGCATAATACTGTTACTTGACCGTTTATGTATGGGAAGGATGCAGCGTAGGCGCTGGAAGCTTTGGGTTCGCTATACGTAATTATCTTTGTTCACAAATCTTTGGTTTTTGGCCTACACTGGTAGTTCCTACTTCCCAACATCCTGCTTCTAACACTTCTCTTTGACCCAAAATCGCTTTCTAGACACGTTGTCGTCCCTATCGTTAACTCCTTAGCTTTCGTTATCGGCACGAACTTTGCTCTTAGAGAAGATTACATCCTCTAAAATCTCCTTCTGGAACTTCTCATCTGGGCCGCTCCTAGTCCCACTCCCAGCCCTGTCTTAGGACCGATAAATCCGGTGAATACGCTTGAGCAGTGAGTTCTACAATAACAAACTTGATTATTACATCCTGACGAAGCTTGTGATAGGATCAGAGCTTCGAGAGTGACCAGACTAGCTAACATGGCTAATATTGCAGCTAACTCGCCCACCAACCATGCCGACCACGACCCCAACACGCTGCAGGAAATGGTCGATGATGCCGACGTCGATGAAATGACTGAAGAGGATCCATTGACGCTCGATCCTAGTACGCTCTCCCTCGTCCTCCCTCACCATACCTTCTCCCCTCCTTCCCCTCCGTTCCTCTCCTCTCCCTCCCGCCACAATCGTCCTCACTAATTCCCCCCTCTCACAGCACAAGACCCGCACCTCCCCCCCACCTCCGCGAAATCTCCTCCCTCGCCAGCTGGCAAGTCAGCACCTCCAAGCCCAACTGCGGCATCGACGCCCTCCTATCCCACTCACCGAGCCACTTCTGGCAGAGCGATGGCCCGCAGCCGCATCTGCTCACGATCCATTTCTGCAAATTGGTGAAGATTGTGAAGATGAGGGTTTATCTCGATTTCTTGCTTGATGAGAGTTATACGCCTACTAGGATGAGTTTTTGGGGGTACGTCTACTCTTCTATCTCTTCCCACCCCTCCAACCTCCCCTCTCAATCTCAAAAATGGGACGAGGAATATGCTAACATGGTGGTGGTTACCCAGCGGAACCGGTCTCCACGACCTCCTCCCTTTCGCCGAATGGCGCGGCGAAGAGCCCCGGGGCTGGGTCGACGTCGACTTGGACGGGGTCGGCATCGGCGGAAAAGCAGAACTCCGTGCTTTCATCGTGCAAGTGCGCGTGCTCGAGAACCATCAGAATGGGAAAGATACGCATGTTAGGGGTGTGCAGATTTTTGCTAGGGATGAAAGGGAGGTGCCGAGGCAGGGGATGGGGTGGGATGGGATTGGTGGTGGGGGAGGTAGCGGGAAGGGTAAGGGTGAGGGGCCGAATGAGGGAGATGAGGAGGTTGGGGTGGGCGAACCGCCTGAGTGGCCTGAGTGGATGGGGGAGCCGGAGATACGTTGAATTGGGGAGAGCGGAAATTGATAAGGGATGGATGGACTTTGAGGCTGGATGATCATGATCACAGCTGCGTGAGGCGGCAAACGTGCATTTCTTGAGGGGTGAGACCACCTTGTTCGGCTGTAAGTCTCTGCTAACGAGTGTCTTCTAGACAGATAGCCGCTTCTCGGGAATCCAATAGCGGTCATTGGCAGTTTGCAACAGGGCCAGAACTTAAAAATCTCCAATGGGCATTAGCCCGCTGTTAGCAAGAATTCGAGCAGCAATTTGGTTCCGCCCGTCATCATTCAGCACGGATGACTGGCCTTCGCCACCACTAGTCTCGATCATGATAGTCCATATGGTGAATTTCCTGCTCCATGGACTGCCATATGAGCTTCAACTAGTAAAGTACTTTCATTCCATCCTGACAGGAATTTAGATACAAACACTCGAGCCACATGATCACCAACTTGCTTGGTAGTAGGATACCAGGGGCAAAGTATCCCGTACATTTGCCTACTCATGACTCTCGAAACAAAACTACTCATATCGCATTGACCTCATCCTCATGATCATGACCACAACCTGACGTATTACCGCATTAACCCCAACGCCTCACCACACGAGACCAGCCAAGTCCCCTAGGGTATCAAAAGAGCGACCATAAATCTCATGACCTCGTCCCCACCTCAATATGATCAAACACAAGCCTCGAAGAAACCCTATTATGATTAAACCCACCCCTCACCACCTCTCCCTCCGCACTCTCTTCGCATTCGGCGGACTTTTCGGCAATGGCTTCTTCTCCAAACTCCCCAAACTCCCCATCTCATAAGTCCTCATCCCATGCCCCCCAGCACCATCCCAGCTCTTATTCCCAACAACAGGACTCTTCGGTACGAACCCCTGCCCTTCCAGCGCAGCTTCCTCATCCAATTTTCTAAACCTCCAATCCTGGCGCGGCAAGACGGGACTCTGTGTGCTTTCTGACGCTGTGATGACTGATTTTTTGGCGCCGGAGCCGGTTTTGGTCGTTATGGCTGTGCGGGAGGAGAGGTTGAGGAAGGTGCGGAAGAGGGGGCCTAAAGACGTTAGTTTGGTGGTCGAAGGAGGATGCTTTGGGTGGGGAGGAATTTGGAGGGGCAGGCTTCGTTCGGGAGGGGTCTCTGGCTTACGCATGGTAGGCAGACAAGCACTGAGGATCCCTATGCTAGGTTCCACCGAAGTCCAAATGAAGACATTGCGAAGCTCCCACGTCACATCAAAGCCATTGATCTGGTTAAGTTGGACGATGCGCACGATGGAGCCAGCACAGACACTGCGCGAAAGCGAAGCCGTTAGAACCACCTCCCGCTTGAATGAATATAAATGAGTAGGACTTACAAGAACCCTAGCAAAAAAATCCCCGTCAAAATTAATTTCTGCGTGCGATTCGTATGCAAGAACCAAACCATCGGCATCGGCAAACAAAGAATCATCACATCCGTAAGCAAATTAGTCACTCCACTGCCAACCGAAAACGCAACCAAATCCATGCATTTTGGGTTCTTGATCGTGCGGTCCCAGAAGGCTGCGACCGGTATACATTGGAAGATGGTAGCGAAGAAGACGCTCATATACCAGCAGAAGATGATGCCTGCTGAGATGTAGAGTGCTAAGCGGAACGGTTTCGAGATGCCGAAGTAGCGGTAGTAAAGGAAGAGCAGGGAAGCTTTGATGGCTGCTGAGGTGGTGAAGTAGAGGATGAAATTTGCTAGTCCTGTCTTTGGTCTAGGTGAGCATAATTTTGGGGATTTCGACAGCGAAATTCAACTGACCTTCTGAAAATTGGGTAGCTGGATAAAGTCCACAGCCGGTAGGTGCCGCCCGAGGCCATACAGCGCTGTGTCGAGGATGACTGTTACATTCAGACCATATAAGAATGTCTGATAGCAGAGTCAGAAAACGTTCGGCGTATGCTGAAGCCAAGCGTAGCATACCAAAGCAAGCAATATTGTGTAATCATCATACCCTAACCTCGTCTTCGATTTGTTCCTTGATATAAAGCGAAGAATAACCCCGACTGTAGCAATGACCGTCACGATAGCAATTGAAGCATAGATGCTATGGGCTTCCGTCTGAGCAAGCTCCTCTTTTGTGAATCCTTGGAACTGGGGAGTCTGATAAATTGACATATTGGGAAGGTCCCGCAAGAAATATACGAAAAGTGATCAAAGCTCACCAACAGCAGAGGAAAATGCGTGGAGAAATATGTACCTAAGTAAGGATCCGTCATCCAGGCCACACCATTCGTCATTAAAGCTCTTTAACTTCGAAGTACTACGCCACAGCGAGCTGTCGACCGTCTCTAAGATCAGGCCTCAAACATGTCCTGCATGTCGAAGAATATGTACCCTAGGTGTGGTTGAGGTTACACCAGTCTTCACTAGTGCATTTTGACTTCAAAATGCTACGCCACTACATGCAATCAACCGTTTCAGGAGTATCTTTTCTCCATGGAGAGATTAAGGTTCTGTGTGTTAAGCCTTTTGTGATTTGATAGTGTGCCGTCGGGCCTGGATGCGCAACGTGCAAGAATCGTGACGTATGAATGGGAGGAGAACGAGAGCTTGGTACACTATCTATCTGAAGGCCTTCGCACGGGCCAATGAAACGTGTTCCCGCACAACTGGGATCTGGACCGTGGAGATAGTCGCCGGGAGCGGCCCCTAAAGAGATCCATGGAAACGTAGAACTGTCGCCAAACGTCGCACGGTGATGGAAAAAGTCGAAATATTAAGGTAGTGATCTATCAAGGCCTTTTTGATGAGCGCTCTCAGTCCTCGATGATTCGGGTCTCCACTCAAGAAGGAGGGGTCCTATCTTCGTAGACAGCTTCGGATTGTCTTCGGCGGGTTGTTGGGTTTTCATTCGCTGTCATCCAAAAAGGGGCTGCAATGGATCATCAGCGCCACCAAGCAGTCCCAAGACCCCTTCAAGGTGTAATAATGGAGTACCGATGGGAGCAGCAATAGGCTACGACATCCCCATCGTGAAGGTGGTGGTGGTGACAAGGAATGGTGACGGAGGAATGTGGAGACCTAATAGCGCCAAGCGGGATAGCGCCATCCCGTGCCGCGAAAACAGGGCAAAATGAAGCGACGGCCAACCAGTTTGGAAGAACGGACATCGAACTCAGGTTTCATGTACCAGTAGGTTACTATCCAATATTTTGCGCAAGCGTGGGAAAATGTGAAGCCAAAGCTGGAAGAAGTAGTCGCATCATGTGCTGACTCGACCGGCTGTCGCCACTTGATAGCCGGTGCAGGTAAACCGGTCTGGTCTTCGTGATGCTTTTACTTGCGTTGCTTTGCAAAGGTGATGCACCTTTGGATGCGGCAGGTGAACGCTTGTTGCCATAAGCAGGAGTGTATCGTCTCCCAGAAGAAGTACGGTTTCGAAACAATGATTTGAATGGTGGCAGGCATCCAACGATTACTGCTAGGAGAAAGGAGAGTTGTCAGCAAAGATCAGTTCAAGGACTCCAGCTAAGATGGCAGGGTATGGGGGCCGCAAGTATCATCACTTACAGACGATGGACTCAACGATACCCCAAACAGCCAATAGAACGCCGTCTGTGAACGTCTTGCGGGTGATCTGAGCAGTGCGGGCGATAGTGACTAGAATGATAAAAATGCCCAGCGAGAATACCGCTGCGAGTCCTAGCTTTTGCCTGAATGCAAGACGGACTTTCCAGAGCATGTTGAGAGGAAGCGACATGACTGTGAATGGAATACTTACTTAGCCCAGTCCATTCCATAAGTACAACGAACCTCTATTTCAGAACGCACTTACTCATCAGATCAGTGAGCACGTCAGCCGTGGTACTATGGGTGACTGAGATTACTGCGCCTGTATGGTCACTAGGCTTTCCACATTGACCTGGTTCGAAATCAATGTGACTGCTCAATCCAAAAATGGCACAGGAAGTGACCGAAGTGGAAGTACAACGAGGCCGGATGGCAATTCAATGCACTCGCTGTCTATTGGAAGAATCTGGAATCAGCATTTCTCCTTGAAGATTGTAAAAGAGTTACCAGACAAAGGCAACGAAGTACTTGCTCCTGAGACTCGTCATGCACTCGAACTGCGAGACTGAAATGGAAATGAGACGACGTGACTTACACAGCCTGCATACGCCCCAAATACGAACAACGCCAACCCCCATCCACCATCTCTTGTACACTGCCAACCCAGTAAAGAGCTGCCAATAAAGCGCCAAAAAGCTCGCCTTGACCCCCTAAAGGATGGTCCAAAACAGTGCAATGATATTGAACTCATACCGCACGTACTGATTCCCGTGCCCCAGGAACACTTCATCAATTGGCATAAGTCCAACGTTGCCTTTCTCAAGGTAATACAAATACGGCGTCTGCAGCGTCTGCAACACCGCATTGACGATTAGGATCAGGTAGGCAAAGTACACCCAATAGTCATCAGACCTGAGTTGCTCGACTCTAGTAATACGGATAAAGGTACCTACACCGTTCCGGAGAATGGAGTCAGCTTATCCATTCTAGAATGATGATTGGATCTCAAGACATGTCTTCGGCTCCAAAAACACTTCTCAAAACTCAAATCGGGCCATGAGACGAATCAATCACTCAATAAGGCTACTTACGTGCGAGGACGAAGATACGGGCGAGGCCGACGCTGCACCACGCGATAGTCATGAGGCCGTATGGTGGCAGGTGGGCTGATATACCGAGTGACGGGGACGGCGGCTGCGGCGGATGGGTAGACATGATAGCTCGATCCTGCGCGCCTGGCTCTGGAATGGGCGACCGGGTAGGGGTAGGCGGCGGCGGAGGAGCAGTCGGACGAGGCCTGGCGCGTGTGGGTGTGGACAGTTATCACTGATACGCGACGTTTGGGGAAACAACCGAAGCAGGACATCGAGGCGCAAGAAAAGAGGCTGTAGAGGAGGAAATCATCTCATGAGCCGAGGGGTGCTACGCAGACGCAAGGCCCAAAACCAACAGCCAAGTAAGGCGGAGTGAAGAGTGTCTTAGGTGGGAAAGCCACAAGGAGGTGACATAGGTAATAACAGGGACATTAAGGATACAGGAAGATGCCTGCAGCCCCGTTCGACGAGCTGGTGTTCTTAAGGCCATCGTTGTTTCCTCTTTCGTGGAGCTTAGTCGCCGAAGTGACAAGGTCGGGCAGGAGCGGATAAGAAAGCTGAAAGCAGTCGCACCCTTGCAGATGCAAAGAAGCGAGCATCCTCAGAACACGACAAGTCATAAACTTAAGATGCTCTGCACCTTTGGCACTTTGTAGATTCACCCTAGAGCAAGGAGGAATCGCTCCCTTGCGTACACGAGCAAGATAAGAGGTATCGAGATATCATAAAACGACTGTGAAAAGCCACATCAATTGCGCAGAGAAGCTTCTGGAGCTGTGGCGGGTTGGAGGTCGAAGCTCTGTCAGACCCGATGGAGTGGATGGATATGCACCAAGGTGGAGAAAATCTCACTCCTCGCATTTGGTAACCGAACAATCACTTTTTCAATCTTGTAATTAGATGACAGGATGAATGATACTCCATGAAAGTTCCAAGTGTGAGACTGGCCGCGCTAAGCGCTCTCTGCAGTGCTGGTGTCGTCCAGTGACTAGTAATCCTGCGCTCATAACGGTCCTCGAGTGGACGACCGAAAGTCAATAATAAGCGGCGACAGAAGAACATAGGCTCCAACCAGGTCGAAATCATGTTTTACAAACTAGCTACTTAATTCACTTGCCCAATGCATATCCATATATCCTGTCACCTCGCGAAATACCCATACGACCCCAACATACGAAATCTTACCTGTCTTCCTTAAGCCAGCCTCATTTCCACGTAACACCCCACTTCCCAGGCGGTCCCCCATACCCTCCACCCTCATGGCGACAAATCTGCCCACTTGCCTGCACAGTGTACTCCTCACTCCCAACACAAGTAGGACAGTAAAACACTCCGCTGGGATCATAATCCCTCTTAATCCCCTCTAGCTTCCCTAAATGCGCTCCATAAAAATCCTGTAGATAATCCGGGTCAAAGCGATCAGCTTCGTTCATATAACATCCGGTATCAGGTGCTAAGTTCTTCATAGCTTGCGTCTTGTTATACGTCACATCATCATACACCGCCTGTATCGTTGCGTTGGACGAGCCAGGAGCCCAGCCACGGGCTACGATGTTGTGGACGTATGTTTGGCGCCAGGCCGGATTGACGCCTGAATTGGGGTCTGAGGCGTCGGCGAAGACTTGGCCGCCACCTACGAAGACGATGTTATTGGAGGTAGCTTGTTCGGGCGTGCCGGCTATAGTTTCGAGCATGGTGTTCAGGGCTGCGGGATTAGCTGTGAGAGCTTGCCGGTCAAGGAAGCGGGAGCCAAGAGCGGCGGTTTGACCGACTGGAATTACGACGTCTGAGAGAGTGTGGTAGTAGGTGTCATAGTTAGGGAAGGAGAGGTACGTCGTTTCCATGTAGAGGCTTGTGCCATTGTACTTTTGTAGTTGAGATGCGGTGGAAGCGAAGAGAGATTCGGCTTGTGCGGTTGTCTTGCCAAAGTTGGCGATGGTGTGGATGAAGCCAGTGTTGTAGTTGCCTACAATTGGAATTGGGGAGTAGATTGACCAGGAGCCGTAGCCTGAGAAACCTCTATCGGAGAGGTTGGGGTAGGCTTGGTGGATAATGGAGAGAGTGTCCATGAAAGCTGGCATGTCGTTTGGTGTCAGGGGCGCGAAGCCGAAGACTTGGGCTGCGACACTATTGGTAGGGTGTGCTTTGACGACAGTCTCCACAACGATGCTATAGCTGCTGGGTCCTCCGCCCCGAATCGCGAAGAAGAGGTCTTGATTCTGACATGCGTTTGCGGTGACAGTTTTGCCTGATGCGAGCACGACTTGTGCTTCGAGGACTTGGTCCGCGCCTAGGCCAAAGTCATGTGTTGCTGGGCTGTGTCCACCACCCTGCATCCAGCCGCCAAGACAGCCGACAGACTGCACCCTTGTTAAACAACTAGAAACAGCGGGATGATGACAAATAGGTGACGTACTGGAGTACCACCACCAACAACCACAACGTTCTTAGCTGCAGCTAGAGGATAGACATCCTCCCAGGTGTAACCGCCTCCAATTGTGAAAGCGCTCCCTGTCCAGCCAGACTTCGAGCAATGACCAGTAGGCTGATACTTTTGTTGGAAGGTGACACCTGTCCGTAGATATCGTATCCATACCTGCAAGCTGCCATAGCCCGTAGATCTAGGTTCTGTCAGACCCTGCATAAGATCTTGACCTGACAGATCGGCTCACCTGCGCAAGATATCGTGCCCAGTATTCCTCACCACCAATCGAATGTTCTTCTGCCTGGCGAAATTGATACCTGCTGAAACGTCTGCAATCTCCGTTGCATTGATTGTATACACAGGTTGGTCCCCAATAGAGCAGGTGCCGACTGCTTGGGACGTAGTTTCATTATTCGACGAGCATGAATTGTTTTGCTCATAGCCAATCGTACATGGTGACTCCGTAGTAGTTGCATTGATCGGCGGGCACGAGTCAGTAGGATAGGAAAGGGCGATAGGATTGTTGGAGACGAAGGCCTGAGTTGTCAACTCTTCATCGAGAGCTGCACAGGTCTCAGCATTGTATGCTGGGCCTGGATAGCAGGGTAATGCGGGAGGAACATCTACGATGAGTTTTCCTCCGAGCGAACGGTTGAAAGCGCTCCATTGGGATATTGATGGCCAACAGCTCTCTGCTGGATCCTGCTCTTGTGTCAGCCACCCGGGAAACCTTATCTTAAGAAGGAAACGAGAGGATTTATCGTACACATTTGCAACGGGAGGGCCAAGCTTGTACAGAAAGAGAAATTAAAGCAATCACACTCAATAGGAGAAAATTGAACAACATTATCACTAAAGGCAAGACCTTTTGATCTCGCTCATAAACTAACAGAGAGAGTGTAACAGTGTTAATGGACCCAAGAGATATATATTACATGCATTCCGATCGCCCTCACATGGCCAGCAAGGAAGGCACAAGGCAATGACGCCAGTGGAAGGGTCTGGGCTTCGGTAATCTCTTCGAGGAATGGGCATGATCGGCAATGACGGTAAACGAGGAGATTCACTGAGATCAGTGTAATGTTGTTTGGCTTCTAAAAGTGATGCGAACAGCCAGATCTCGGCTGCATGCGGCCCGCTATTTAGTGTGGGCAGGACCCTTGCGACCGCTTGGCGTTGTGCCCTATCCTTCCACACACCTAATGAAAATCTAATAACTAGGCAAGAGGTATACTATTATATTTTATTTAAAACCGTTTATAGAGCTAGCTCTTAAGATTCTAATATAGCTAAAATAACTAAAAAAATTTAAACTACAATAAAAGTTATTCTATACAAGTAAATTGCCCGTAATCTTTTGTTACGAACCGTGCGTACCGGTATCGTATATGGATTGTTCTCAATGGGGATGGAGGTGCAACAAGGTGTGAGAGAGTGAAGCAAGCTTCAAGTGGTGCTAAGCGGGTCTGGTATATGATCAGATGATATATGTTCAGTGCCTAGCCTAAGAGATCTATCGCATGTAGTCAAGTACAACAGAGCACGATGCTCCAAGTGGTGAGCAGTGCTCTGCATATATAGACATAGGAAACCATGCCAAGCATTCCATGATCGCAACGATCGCAACTGCTATCAAAGCGATCTGACATATGATCAAAACGATCGCACTGCGATCATAGCGATCATAACCTGTCCTGTCCGGAGTTCTTCCGTCCTCCGCGACAGTCCTGTCAGAACCTACTGGTTCTAACAAGGAGACGTAAATTGGTAATCGTTACCAAAAGCAGACTGCTATTCTTCTTAGGAGAGTCAGTGTATTCGGTAGGCACATCTGCTTTGAATCCTTCTATGATCTTGTCTAACTCTTTAGATCTCTGCCGGAGAATTGAGCTTTGAATCAGCGATGATGGAAGTTCAGCTTTCGAGCGTGTTCCAGACCGCCAACCTCTGGAATACCCTTATTCTTCTGGATGAAGCAGATGTATATTTAGAATAACGCTCGAAGACGGATATCGCTTGCAACAACCTGGTCTCGGTGTTCCTTCGCAAATTGGAATATTGCGATGGTATTATGTTCCTCACTATAAACCGAGTTTCCGACTTTGATAACGCGATCCTCAGCAGGATCCATCTCATATTGAAATACCACAAATTAGGTATTACTATACAAAGCTAAATCTGGGAATATATACTCCACAGGGCCCACACGTCTAAAGGAGGAGCGATGATTACTCGTAAAGAAATTGGACGCTTGGCCGCCACGGAATCCAACGGTCGACAGGAAGGTTTGCTATACAGTATATCTGGAGACTCCTTCCACTGATCAACTTTCTATTAGATCAAGAACGTGGTCACCATAGCCTACGCTCTAGGTACTAAGGGAAAGACTCGGGTGGCCTATTCCCATGTCCTACAGGCTATCAAGGCGAGCGAGAACTCATCCGCGAATTCAACGGCACAATTATTACTAAGAGTCTATATCGTTGACCTCATGATGGACAAAGCCAGAATGTTCATGCGTTTCTTGTTATCGGCGTGGGAATTTAGCTGGCACAGACATAATCAGCGTTTGATGTAATAATCTTATAACAAATGGCCATATATTCTTCAAGTCCTCTTCGCTTATTGATTGATCATCGGTGCTTCCAGCATTTCCCACAGCCTGAACCAGTTCATCGAATGCCTCCCTGTGAGCTACTTTTGCTGCCTCCCATACGTGTATCAGGACCCATTCATCAGGTGTGGAGTCTAGAAGGCACATCGGCCTTCACTTCATCGTTTGGGAAGGAATGACTCACCCACCGAGCCTACCGAGCGATTTGTGGGGTTTCCGCGCCCTTAGTTCGGCGAGGGGTCGAAAAACCAGTCTTGGCCCGAAGCTACGCCGCCCATTCCTGCAACATTATTACCTCCAGCCCTTATCATAAACTATACCCTTCTAGAATTAAAGAACTTTATCTCGAATACATGAAAGACTGTGAGGGTCTGATTCTTATTTAAATTAATTATCTACAAGCATCGAGTATGGATCCCTGGAAGGATTCAGATCTTCAAGATGAGCTGGTACAAATGAGAAGAAAGATTGAAAAGCTAGAAACGGAAAAGCTGCTGCAAGGGGACGAGATCCGTGCACTCAAAGCTGAAGCCCGGTCTTACCAAGATGAGCTGAGGTCGCTGAATGGCAAAGTCCAAAGCCTGGAAGAGCAAGCGTTGCAGGAGACTCCCGCTGGGAATATCGGCAAGGAAGTTCGGCTACGCTACCTAGAACGACATCGACAGTGGATGGGAAGGGGCATCGGTAAGCCCGGTTACGAACGCATCAAATGCGGGGATCGTGCTGCGCACCGTGGGCGACCTGTGGTCGATGCGTTGCTCTGCCTGACCGGCCTAATAACGGATCGTGAGGTCTATCCGGATTTATACGGAGTGATCCCAGAAACCATGAAAAAATGGAAGGACGTTCCCGAGATGATTGAGATCACTGGCTTCCACGCTTCGTTGCAGAGTGAGGGACGACTGACGAGCGACTTTCAGGTCCCCTTTGAACGCTTCCTTGAAGTGGCGAAGACCTACTTCTCCTCAATGGAGTTAAGAGCAGCATTTAGGGAAAACAATACTCTTCAGCAGCTTCAAGATGAATTGCAAAATTGCTATGATAAGATTGTTGCTGCGAATCCTCGTGGACGGCAAGATTCGTCTTCACAGCACAATCCCTAAATTGTATTTTAGATTTCTCGGATGTGACGATTCGATAAGTAATTTGTCAAAGTCTGCCTCCTCCTCCTCATGTCCGAGAGGTAGCCGCTTCATGTTGGTAAGAAGGACATCAGCCATGAACTCAGCGGGCAACAACAGAATGGTTCAATGTTTCGGGCTTCAGGTTGAAGGCGAAGATATCGGTGAGCAGCTTCCTAACAGGCGGACGCTCTGGAGTATTTTGGTATGCATAGTGGATGGCGCTAGAAGTAGCCGGAGGGAGATACTTCGCGACCGGTTTCTCAAGGCCTGGGCTTGTCGTTGTTGTTTAGTACTTTTGGAGGTCGAAAACTGGTCGCTGGGCAGACCAGAAAAGGGTTTACGGTTTTACGTATACTTCATAGGTTGTATTTGGAGTTCCCAGAGAGACATATTGCTCTGCGGCTCGGTCACGGATAGCATCGAGCGTAGTATTCTGAAGATTTGAGATCCCAACTTTCTCTGCGAAGCAAAATACCTTGACCAAGAGGAGGCTCGGGTTATCAGAGTCTTTAGGAAAGCTGAATTTCCTCCGAGTAGAGCCATTCTTCGAACAACTTGAATTCATCAATACCGTCTTCCTCTATATATATGTTCCTAACGGTTACCTCCTTAAAGGAGCTATGAAATACCTTTTCAAAGAAGGACGAATGCTGACAAAGCCGGCCTTTATAGAAGTGGAATGGATATTTTTCTGAGCTGACGTAGACAGTCACAATGGAGCAGTGAAGGCTACTGTATCATGTTAGCTCTCTGTGGCCGCTTTGATTACGGTGGACGAACTGTTAGCGGAACTCAAAAACGAAAGGTATGAAATGCGTGAACAAGAGAAAGGATAGGAAGCGAGGATCCTGCAGAAGCCTTCGAGGAGCTTGCAGAGGCTGTCGATGACGTTGGTCCTGCTCTAGCAAATGTACGCCCCCTTAGGTCCACATCGACAGAATATTATAGGACCAGAGTAGTATCGAGTATCCATTCTGTTTCAGAAGCTATACGAACTGTGTTCAAGTCTCAGGATCCAGGGCTTGTACGACCTCGCTCAGAACAGCTGTGCCCCTTCCGACCTGTAGCAAGGTCGGAAGAAATATACTTTCCTCACATAGGTTAGAAGGGGCTTTCCTCATTCCAGCACGCGCAACTAAATACTTCGAATCTCTGCGCTCGCTCTACAGGCGTCCATATAAGCATATCAGAAATTAATGGCCCATTGCATTCTTTTGCTTGCCCAATGGCGTGGCTTACGCGATTGATTGATCAGTTGGTTGATTAGCTCACTCTCGCCGACCAAGCCGTCTTTTACAACAGCTATACAGCACGTGAGCATGTATCCCAACTGGGTATCTCTCGCTGCCGCCTCCAGTCCTGTTGCCGGCGGTGGTCTTTGACTCCGGGCTCAATCCTGTTCCCGGATGTAAAGAAATTAGCACTAAGGACACAAATAGGAATCCGTATATTCTGTATATAGCGAAGAATCTCATCTCTGCACTTCCATAGGTCGGCAAAGGCGTATAATAAGGAATTTGTTGAGCAACAGAATGTATGTAAAGTATTCACGCTGTCATTTGATTATTCCATTATATCGGCCCGCCAACATGACTCGTAGGCGGTGCGTTGCAAACCCGGATAACTCTTACTATTGCCATCACCATCATCATCATGCCTATGGTATTCCATGGAGTCAATTTAGGCCATCAGGGGCACGAGTCTTTGCGCGACTGCACGCCATTTGATAGGCAGCTTAATGAGTCACAAATGCAGGTATAGGCGGGCTCGGCCCGCGCCGGTGTTGGTGTCTTTAGTGCCGTGGCAATCCGCAGCGACATCGAAACAAAAGACATCTGCTTATTACTACCATCTTAGGCTGCTAGCAATTTGGACGATCATCGATCGTAGCTGCACGTTTTTGACCGTTTAGGTTGGTAGGGTCTTCGGGTTTTAGTACGCGTGACCACGAGATGTCTCACCGGCCACACGTAAAGCAGGATTGTAATACAGCGTAAATAAATTAAGGTAAAGCCTGGACGCGGTCCGATACGTTTGATCCAACGTTGAGATATTCTATTAAAAGGGAAGCTCCTATTTTATCGAATCCTACTTATTTACTATCTATCCCTATTTGGCTATTATTCTATTTCCCTCTCTTTTATTTCTTAACTAAAAGACGCTTAATATTATAAAGAGCCTCGTCGATTAATCCTTTTAATTACTTATTAAATATAGATAATAAATAAATAAAGTAGTATTCTAAAGTATTCTCTAAGGCTAACTTCGCAACCAGCGCATATGAGTTTTAGATGTTTATGAAACAGTTATAGGGTTTATTTGCCTATGCAATTTTCCACGCAAATATATTTTGATCAGACTCTTCGTTGGATCACTATTGTAAGATCTATGCAATGCCAAGACTGCCACTTATTCTGACACCTGGCCTGGTGGGGACCACTTCATCCTTGCCCTCATGTATGCAACGCTTTCTCCGCACTGTCGTCCAGTGAACTGAAAGATACATCGAGTATGGGGTGTTTTCGACCCCACGAAGCCTGCTCTGGCCCGCAAAATGACGTCGCCAAAGTTTTTCCGGCCGAGGCTCCGACAGCGGCCTTCAAGAATCCTTTTCATAAACATGGCTTCTTCTGAATATTTCTCACTGAAAGCAATAAGCTGATATCCTGAATTTTCTCAACAATGCCTTCCTATAACATCGTCGTCTTCGCTGGAGACTATTGTGGTCCAGAAGTGAGCTATTTCCCGGCACGTGAGACATCGAAGTCACAGCCGCTAACAATCTTCGTTATAGGTCACAGCAGAAGCTGTCAAGGTACATTGCCCCAGACCATTGATTACAGCCACAGAAGAGAAAGGCTCACGCAGCTGCTCTAGATCTTACGGGTAGTGGAGAAAGAAAGACCTCAAATCAAATTCAACTTCCAAGAACATCTGCTGGGCGGTGTGGGTGCGCCCAATCCTACCGTTGGCCAGTCGCATAGGCTGACAGCGACCCAAGGCCTCAATTGACGCCACTGGTTCTCCCCTAACAGACGAAGCCCTCGATGCTGCGAGAAAGGCAGACGCAGTCCTCCTAGGCGCCATTGGCGGTCCAGTACGGTCGCCCCACTCGCTCCCAATCCTACTCCTCCTCAATTTAATCCCTAGATTTGCAGCGCCTAACTTCACTTCTTCAAACAGAAATACGGCACCGGCCCTGTCCGGCCCGAACAAGGCCTCCTCAAACTCCGCAAAGAGCTCTCCACATTCGGCAACCTACGCCCCTGCAACTTCGCCTCCGAATCCCTCGTAAAGATTTCTCCTTTGAAAGAACACATCTGTCGCGGTGTCAACTTTACGGTAGTCCGTGAATTGACCGGCGGGATCTACTTCGGCGAGCGGAAAGAAGAGGAAAATAATGACGGCTACGCGTGGGATACCGAGCCCTACTCCCGTACAGAGATCGAGCGGATAACAAGACTCGCTGCACATTTAGCGCTGAAGAGTGATCCACCGATGAAGATATGGAGTCTAGATAAAGCGAACGTGCTAGCTACGTCAAGGTTATGGAGAAAAGTGGTGTCGGAAGTGATGGCAAAGGAATATCCGCAGTTGGAGCTGGGGCATCATTTGATAGATAGTGCGGCAATGCTGATGGTGAGGGATCCGCGGGCATTGAACGGGGTTGTGGTAACGAGTAATCTGTTTGGAGATATCATTAGTGACGAGGCGAGTGTGATCCCTGGGAGTCTGGGGCTTTTGCCGAGTGCGAGTTTGAGTGGAGTGCCGGATGGGAAGGGAAAGTGTAATGGGATTTATGAGCCTATTCATGGTGAGTCGCCCAGGAGATAGGGGTTTGGAGGGAGTGGGGATGGCACTAATGACTTGATAGGTTCGGCGCCAGATATTGCAGGTAAAGAAAAAGTCAATCCAGTCGCGGCGATTCTGTCAACGGCGATGATGCTTCTGTATTCATTCAACCTCCCTAAAGAGGCGGAAGCAATCGAGGAGGCTGTGAGAAAGACAATCGAGGACGGTGTGAACACAGCTGATATTGGAGGGAAATCTACAACTAAACAGGTCGGCGATCATGTGGCTCAAGTACTATCTAAAACTCTGTCTGGATGAGATAGATGCATTAGCTCAAGCTCATATGGCAGTCCATAGAGAGCAAGACTTTTTTCGAAGTGACAGGGTTTGAACTTCATTGAATTTACTACCTTAGTCTTCGAAGGGTAGCCATTGCGTGGGTGTTTATGTGCATCCCTGAAATGAGGGACGGAATCTGCTCGTCGCCTCTTAATGACGACCCATTGAAGTGAATGCAGCAACAGCCGCGGAACTCACTCCCTACCTTGTCCGCTTGAACTCTCACCCCTCCATCTTTCTACAACCTAGTCGACAGTGCATATCTTGGCTTTTAGGTCTCCGCATGATGTCTTCTCAACAGAGACTTCCGAACGAGCTCTTGCTCGAAATCCCGGCCTACCTAAATGATGGGAAGATCGACCACTTTGATCCTGTCGCAATCAAACCTCTACAGAACCTGAGGCTGGTATCTCGCTTAGTAAGTACCTACTTCCCCCGCCAAATTCAGCTACTATTGGATGTGATGTCAGACAAAGATTGTTTGATGATTGGCTGATACAATGCGATAGTTCCTTGATGCGGTTACTCCACTGCTGTTTGAGAACATGGTCTTGGATTTGGGATTCTGGGACCTTCAAGATATAGACAGGTATCCATTCGCCTGGCAACCATAAACAATCCTTATACTAATGCGAACTCTTAATAGAATTCTCCGCTTTGTTGATGCGAACCCCAAGCTGGCCAAGCATGTGCGACGATTGCAGTTCAGAATGCCTCCATGGTCAAGGACATCTAGATCTGTACTTGACTCCGGCGATCATCCACCCGAGTGGCTAGTGAACCTATCTGATCACGAGAAAGACCAAATAAAAAAACTGATAGTAATACCACTTGGAACATGGCGTTATGCACAACAGGCGAATGCTTATGTATGTATGTTTTGCTCCTCAGCCATGAGAGTCTTCCAGCTTACTTTCAGAAGTCTCGCTCGACTGAAGAGAAGTTCTGCAACTCTCTCAAAAAGCTACCTAACCTGCAACACGTGGAACAGGCTGTCTCGACCCACCGGCCTGTCCAACTCGCGAGAGCTTATCAGCAGCTTTATCTGAACACAGGCCTTGACCTAGACGCGCGTCATCCAGAAGAAGAATTTAGTTTGTATGGTTTTCCAAAACTAGGCAATCGTTTCCCCTTGTCGACTTTGACTGCGAACATTACCAGCTTGAAGCTTCGGAGGATATGGGTTGGAGAGGAAGCGTACACCTTCAGGATCCCTGAACAGATCGAGCATCTTGATATCGAGTTCGACAATCAGCGACATGACTGTTATGTGTTGAGAGACCGTGAGCTAAGTAATGTTTTGAATGCATGGCGACTACACCTGGGCCGACTCAAGCAGCTCAAGGCCTTGCGACTGGGTCTCAGAGATAGCCCCGTAGAGGCTGAGCGGCCCTTTCGAAAGCACAGCATTCGGTCCATTAGAAGGTTTAGCATCTCGCTGTCTTTCGCGGATCTCCTCACCAGCAAAACTATCGACGAAGTGCAAATGAAGCACCGTGTCAACGATCTTGAATCACAAAAGAATCACATTCAGGACACGACTGACATAAACAGAGCCTGCATGCAGGACGGTCCGTTCCCCAAACTGGAATCCTTAACATTGGTTAATTGCCCTGTCCGATATAATGGACTCCTCGCTGTTTGCGCTGCATATCAGGAAACACTCAAAAAGCTCGAACTCCACAGGATCTTCCTCGATCACGCTCCGCATCCAATGTCCGCTACTGAGCTCATAGACTTGTGCAGGAAATTCGCACCGAAATTGGAGCATCTTGGATGCTCTAGGTTCTTATTCCACCATAGAGATTCGATACCAGATGGATGGCCACATGAGGGGGCTACTGGGTCTATCTACGTATGGGAAAAGCACGGCAACGACCACCTTCGGCGACGTCGCCGCTGGGATATCGACCAGTTATTGAACGGAGAAGATAGACTTGTTGACGGGAGTAAAATCGAAAGGGATGATGGAGACACGTTCACTTCGGTATAAGTCCACATCTCATGCCTGTGATCGGATAGGCCGCAAGAAATTTTGCACATGTGGACGATCGAACCTGGATAGGAGGCAACCTAAATCCAAGAGAACGTGGAATTGTCTACATAGAACGACGAAAAGTAGACTCAGAAAGTCAACAATCAACACTGTTTTCAGGATCCAATCGCTGTATTACAATTACAGGTAGCTAAAGTGTCTTGATCTGGAAATTCGCGTTCTGGACTGCCCTGAGTGTACCATCGAACACGGCGCTGATGAGTGGTTCCCAGCTGTGGGCCTTTGGGGGCCTTGGGCATATCTAAAATCGAGTTCCCAAATTCTAGCCACCCTAGCTTTGATGCATCGCTGCCTGCTACCTTGGTAGCTTCTTAGTATACGGTAACCTTCATCCGGCTTGCAGCTCCGATCAACTACCATCTGTAACTCTCCAAATCTATACAGTCTTGAGACTCATGAGCCTTCAGCTGAAGTCTCACATATTCGTAATGCGTAGATGCTTAGACATGACAACTTTACGACCCATTGAAGCTGGAGGTTGGTTGAGCTTCTCAACGAGAAAAGTCATGATAGACTAGAAACGAATTAATATTTCGAAGACCTTGTATTCTACTGAATCTATGTCTCTTCAGCTAGTTGTCTATCTGTAATCTGATTCTCCTCCAGACCTAAGTACATCGCGGCGTTCTTTACTCTTTACTCTACATTCCCCACTCCTTGCTCCTCCTCTATATGTGCCTTATGCTCCCTCACACGCCTATCGATAAAATTTAACAGGCCGACCTGCTTCCTCACAAAGTGATCCTCGCGGAGCTTCAGCATAGCGTTCAGCGGTCCAATTGCAACCTGCCAAGACGTCGCAGCTGCAGCAAAGACTTTCAGCAATCTCTTCTTCGATGGTCTTGGTGCATCCATCGGTCTTAGTAGCCTTGTCCATACGCTTCCGGCATTCCTTGATACTGCCAAGTGGTTGTACTTCCTGGATAGAATCTACCTGAGATTCGGCGTAGAGATCCCATGGTATGACAGAGTCGTAATGACCGTATTGAGCGCCTGTGATGTCGACGGCGTAGGTTTCGCTATTTTTGAGTGTGATATGGATGATGGCGTGCCCTTGCTCGGCGTTGTCTTTATGATGGCCGTCAGGCTCGACCATGATTACTCGGCGTTTGTGGTTCTTGGGTATGTAATCCACCCGGGCGACTTTTTGCAGAATATCTGTGGCATGTGTAAACATCTGGCTCTCCAATGTGGCAGTGCTTACTAGCTCAGGAGTTACACTGACCTGGTAGCATAGCCTCTAGCAGGACATACACGAATCCCAAAGCGTTTCCGCATGCCATCCAAGTCAAGGCAGCTTGCTTATCCTGTTCGTTGGTAAAATGTGCCCAAGTGAACGGGAGAAGGTGTGTTTCATCCTCGTTGTCCCGATAGAGATGGAATTCTTCCCCTTTATTTTCGAGCCTTGTGATGTAAAGGCTGAAGAACGTCTCTAAGTACCCGTAGAAGGCAAGCTGCGCCGTGGCTCCTGCTCGTTGCAAGGACTTCCGGTCCCGAGCTGCCTTACAACCGTGCTTGTGTTTTTTCCAGTCCTTCGTTTGGCAATCTGGCCCGCAATACTATGTCGTGTAGACCTGTTCGCCCAAGCCATCTGGTGCTTTATGACAGCCGTTGCACATTTGCGTTACATCTCTTCTGCAGCAAGCGCAGGAGTTGACTTCTTCTATGTCTTCTGATGTATTGGAGCTCATGGTGATCGATTAGGAGCTGTGTTGATGTTGAGGTAGCAGGCTTGGGGTGGGAGGTGGAATGTAGGATCAGAGAAGTTGGTGCGTGACGGACGTTCGAGAGAACGGAAGTGAGGAGCTCGTTTTATTGAGTTGAAGTTTGTGTGACTGTATTGTTGGAGGTCGATTTGTGGTTTTGCGAGGTGAAACTGTACGACAATGTTAGCAATCACTTGATGTATTGTCACAATGTAATACCTAGACCGCCGCAAGGACGTTGAGATCATCAGGTCAAAGCAGTGGTGGGACCATCACTGCGCGGTGAGTATTGAGGTGATATAAGAAAGTCGCATCGGAGGTGTCACCATGCAATGGTGGCGCACAAAATTCTTTGATTCTTTCGAAGCGTCTATCATCATGTACCGTTGACGACGTCCTCATGTAGCATCCCTCCAAGCACACAAAGGACGAAAGCATGTTCCCGTTTCTCCCTCCACCAAGACCTATGCAGATACCATGGACGCATGACCTCCACTTCCGCCAGACCTTCTTTCACGACTCCGCAGATTCTTGCCATATTTTCAACCATTCCCCTTGATATATGTTCAGTCTCTTCTACCCAAGTCCCTTTTCGCAATGTTCCGGATCCTGTCCTCTGCGTTTCTGCGGTAAGGTACGTAACTTGACGGAGGCAATTCGCTGGACAGTGAATAGGCCAGATGCCATCACACCTTCACAACACGACAGCCTCATCGGGCAAGAAACGTCACGTGGATATCGTCAGTCGCCCTGTACACTGTGAGTTGTCAGCTTTATTGTGGAGCCAGCAATCTTTGACCCCAGGAGTTCAACGGCTTTCTACTTCCCGTGGAAGCGGGTCATTAACAATAATAGCATGCTTCAAACCAAGGCGTTCCTGCGCCATGCATGAGAGCAGCTCTCAGTTATACGTGCAAGCACGATCAATTGCCTGAACGTGGTTTCTGGCTGCTCGATTTGTCGTTGGAAGGCTTTCCGCATGCTCGATTCCGGTGAAGCGAATCCGTTTTGATGTAAGTTACATCTGGTCGGAACTAGAAATGTATGAGGCAAGGCTTTCCCATCCTCCAGTAACGCGTCATCACTGCACAGGTCAATTGCGAAGGTGCATCAGAAACCGAAGGCCTATCAATCTTTCCAAGCGCTGGGAAGGCACTCCCCGTGGTGAAGCGCACAAAGGCGAGAACCGGAGGGGAAACGAACAGCTTTGTGAATCAGAAGCACGAGACTCGTCTATCCTAGGCCAGAGCATCCATCTGATTGCCTGGATGCCTTAATGTGGAGGAAGCTGAGCCCTGCTTGCTCCTTCTCAAGCTGCTACCAAGCCACCGGCTAGCCAAATTGAGCAGCAGTGAGCCTTGACGCCAAGACTTTGTATCAGCCGCGGGAGCATGCGAACCTCATCCTCCCGCCCTTTATTCAAACAAACACCGTCCTTCTGGCATCTGTTGTCCTTTGCGAACAGAGCAAGTTTCGAGAGCTCAATTGAGCAGTCCTATCCATGACGAAGATGATTGCGTGTCACAATGACACAACAGTCTCGATAGCGAGGTCACGAACTGCTTTGGATGTTAGCCGCCGCGATGCCCAAGGCGTATTTCCTCATTGCCTTCAGCTCTTGTGGTTCACTGTCACGCTTTTGATCTGCTGATTCCTAGAGATCTGAGGCTGACGAAATGATGCTACCGAAAGGGGTGCTAAATGAGTCACTACCTCCAGTTGTGTGATCATGCCAGCCAAAGGCTACTGCCCTGGGGCATAGCCTTTGCTCTCCCCTCAAACTTCCGGGGCGGGTGCCTGGCACTTGCAAGCTCGCTGTGACACCAATCATTTGATGCTTCATTGACTTTCCTTGTGGCGTCACTGACTTATAGAAAACCGATGATCCTTCCCTTGAAAGCAATTGACAGGTTACCGTTAAGCATTGTGTATTGACATAGCCTTTATTCACAGCAGAATTCCAGCTTCCTACTCCCCATAACATCAACCCGGACATTTGCGCCCATCTATCGTACCGCCTTCCTCACACCGGCATCTCCGACGCCTTGCACCAAACTCCTTCGACCCTCCCACCCATGGCTACTACCACAAGCACTCCCAGTCATAGTTATGAAACCCTGATCAGAGCACAGACAGAAGATGAGCATTATTTGCCAGACACAACACAGACACAAAATGACCATTCACCGCCATTGACACCACGAGGACCAGACAATCGCCCCCAGTCATCTTCTGCTCCTACAATCCCATTCCATGGCAGCTGTCCCAGGTGCCATCACTTTCACATAAACTTTCCATTCACGTTTTCTCTCGACCCTGACGAACACACAAGGCTCGAGTGCGAACATTGCCAGCATAAGATATTCGGGCTGGGTAGGAGGTCCACTCAAACAACACTAGCTTCCGTCGAGTCTGGACATGCGTTCAGTCCCGCAGTATGTGGCCACCACTCTCAGCAACAACCAGACAGGACTATGGGCACGTTGAATACAGGTCGGGGTCGCACCTCTCCCTCACGAAGTCTTTCAAGATCCCATTCGCAAGAGCCAACGCCAGGAATCGGAATTTACAATGACGTGCAAGCCGGTCTCGATCCTCTAGATTCCGGCGCCCAACGTCTGTCACCAAGTGGCTTTCCTCCAGGTCAGCCACCGCCGCAGTATCAGCCTGCGCAATCTGGCACTCGAGGACGCATGAGGGTCATACGAGACCGATTTGCGAGACGCCTACGCCCCAGACCAAGGGAATGGCAATCTCCAAGATTTGGAATACGAGTTATGATCCAGCCGTTCTCAGTCGAACCACAAACTTCGCAGGCGCGAACCGGGACTAGCCCTTCTCAGGAAAACTCTCAAATTCACTACGAGTCTATGGATGATATTGAGGCAATGGGAACGCCAGTCTTATCTGCCGCCCAAGCACCCCCTGTCCAGAGGGCTGCATCTGGAGCATCGATGTCAGCCGCTACGCCAGAGACCGCTTCAAACTATTATAACGGTCGTAATAACGAGTCAGGGGTACTCGCGGCTGACGATGTCAAAGATAAGCACTCACGCCTTAGAGCGCAGCGGCGGAAACGGACACGGGAAATGGAAAATAAAACGCGGCAATGCGAGTGCACTCAGGCGTGCTCCTGTAGGAGCGAAAGCAGCGGGGCTTCAAAACGGGCTGATGTTGGAAGTAGATCACAAACCCAGATGTTGTCTCAAATTGAGGTTCCTCGATACCTCCTAGGTCACCCACCTGCAGGTATTGCGCAGGGACTGGCCCTTGCTCACATGGGGTTTCACTTGCGCCCAGACCAGCGAGAGTCCAGCCGTGAAGACTCGAGCTCTGGTGCTGACAGCACCCAAAGGGGGATAAGGCTCAGTCAATCAACATTACTCGGTAGCAACAGAAGTTCAAATTCTCTCCAGGGAAGGCCACCTCTTTCCGAACGATCACTAAGCGCCTCTGCTGTACCTTCTAACGCACCCACTGTCTCCTCAAGCTTGCGCTTCGATTCTCGAAATGGAGTGGAGACATTCGCTTCACGAAGTACAGATCTCTTGAGCGAAGCTCAACCTTCTGCTAGCGATGTCAGGGTTCCTTTCTCACCTACAGACGGAGACAATTCCCACAGTACTTGCCCCTCGGCACCCCATCAGCCTGACATAGGAGAGGACATGGACGCTCCACTCTCGCCAGGCTCAAGCTCTGTAAGATTCGCTGACCCTTTTGCACATCAAGGAGACCAGCCGATTCCTGACCGACTGACCTTCACGCCTACCCCCCAAGCCAGTGAGTATCTACCGGTTGGAGACAGTGGGGACGCCACTCCAACTCAAGAAAGACAAAACCAAGTAGACGGCGTGCTGCCTCCGTCTCCGTCTAGCCTCTCGGAGCCTGGCCACATATGAACCATCCTCGGGAACTTGCGGTGCAAGTATTGAGAGCGCAAACAGAAGCTGCATGAACCCCAAAACCTCAGATTTGCGAGCAGGATCACAGTGCTTACTCGTTGCTCTTCGGCTTTTCACTTTTGTCTTGAGTACCAACACTTGCTACAAGATTTTCATTCCTTGTACTTGGACTCTGGACACTATTTGGGCGGTTTTTGGTCGAGGTCTTGTCACTTTTTCGCATTGCCTTTTGTGACGAAATGGACGACTTTCTGGCGCTTCCTCTAGACTTTTGGTTGGTCCTTGTCATAAATTCCGCGGCTGTAGGTTGACAATCACTGTAAGGTATTTACCGTATTTTAGCTTCCGTGTCTATATTATATAAGGTACTGCGATTTCAATTGGACAGATTGTTGCCCAGCAGAATCGATCTCTCCTGGCTTTCGAACACTTCCGGACGCGCGACGACAAGTCTTATCAAGTATGCTGTTCGCGCTCAAAATCGGCATTGGCCTGTGCTAAGTATCCAGGTGCTGAGGAGATCGAGCTGATGTGTTTTAAGTTACAGTCCTACGTACTGATGCGATACTTTTTCGTCTACAAAGTTGGAAATCACTGACACACAATGAAACAGCCGAAATTGCGAAAGACGTGCCACAAAAGGGCCGCGGTGCTGACTGGCGCTAGGGCTTTGATAGGAACACCCCATTTCTTGCAGTCGTCATTTCCTCCACTTAGCATGACATCGATCCCCATCGAGTATTCCATCGGCGATCCTTCTGACTTGCCGTGTAGGTGCTGGCACTAAGCCTCCTTGGATGATTGACATTGCCCACAAGGCTAGACGTGGTAAGTATTGGAGCAGCATTGCCGACAGAACACTAGGAGCTTCGGACATCCAACAGAACAAGGATCTAGGAATAAGCTAACACATTGATAATGAGTCCCCCCGGTGCAAACTACTCAATATTGATGAAGTACAGGGACGCCACTTACCTACTTGGCAGATTTGCCACACTTCAAGCTGGAAAACGCAAGCAAGGCTTCACCCACATCAACAGAACCTCGATGGAAATCCAGTTTACGAGAAGCAGTTTCTCTTTGCGACCTGGGTCATGTTAACTCGACTTTCAGCAAATATCACGACTCCGCAGGAAGACTCACAATATGCCTGGTTAAGTTTCAAGAGAACGCTCCGTTGTTTTATCACTTTCTGGGACAAGGTGAGATGTACTAAAAGGCGTAGGTCCACAAGGTCAGATTTCCACTGCCTAGTCTATTTTGGGCTTGGCACGCGGCACGAGCCTAAGTTATGAAACCAAACAGAAAACCTTCCCCCTTAAATCTTCAGCCTTGAATCTACCACTATCAATTACTGGCTGATTTTTCTCGAAGTAAGGTCTTTGTTCACAACGCGTGCAATTTCGCAACCCCTCATTGTCTGCGCCTTTGTTTGGAGCTTGCCATTAGCATCGCTCAGTAATTCCTTCAGACACTTAATCCCTTTGTCCCCTACGATACTCTTCTCAAACGCTTTATTTCATAATATTTCTCGTATAACTTCACTTTCTGCCTGACCTCAATTCAGGAAAGTAAACAATCGACAATCACAGGGATGCTCCCTACTAGAATTTTCTCGATTCTGCTATTTGGGGTGCTGGCGCTGGCTCACCGGCATCATGCGGGGCACCATGTCATGGAAAAGCGTACGCTGACACCTGACAACACGTGTGGTGGCACCATCGGATATACCTGCGACCCCAACTTCCCTGGCGGAGGGCCATGCTGTTCCTTACATGGATATTGTGGTAAGTGCTTGAAAAATGATTACTTATCTCGAGCTAACGTACCATAGGCAAGACAGACGTTTACTGTGGAGCTGGATGTCAACCAGCATTTGGGACATGCGGCAGAGCCGAAGGTCCACCTGCACCATCTTACTCGCCAGCACCATTCGTCCCTCCACCATCTTCTTCTCCTCCGCCTTCAACTTCTACGGTGCCCTCAACATCTACACTACCCTCACCAGCACCCTCAACCCCTGTTACTCCGCCTTCCTCCGGAGGCGGCTCTCCACAGCCCTCCCAAGCTGGCTGTGTCTGGATAGTCGACGGCGCCGGAACTTTCACCCATCAACAGGTTTTCGACTTTTCCCAACTGACCAGCTTTCCAACCGAGCTTGCCATTAGCACCGACACTATTGCTGCTGGCCCTGCTCCTTTCTCGCAACTCTATCAGGAAGGCAATGTAGCTGTGAGCGGTGGAACTCTGCAGCTCAAGGTACCAGGAGGCCAGAACGCTTCTCCAATTCTGGGAGCAGAGATCGCTACCACAGATAAGGATATCCTGTACGGCAGCGTGCGCACCACGATGCAAATCAGCAACGTGGCTGGGACAGTTCACAGTCAATTCTTCTACAAAGGCGACAACCAAGAGACAGACATCGAGATTCTAACAGCCACTCTCGGCCAAGGCGCGCACTACACCAACCAGCGCCTCGTGCCCGGCGGCCAGTCCACCACCGCCACGAAGCCCATGCCTGAGGATGCGACGGCTACCATGCATGAGTATCGCTTGGACTGGCTTCAGGGTCGCACGGATTTTTATCTTAATGGGGTGCTGCAGCAGACATTTACAGAGAATGTGCCGAATACGGCTGGTGCGTGGCTTTGGAATAACTGGAGTAATGGAGATCATAGCTGGAGTTCTGGACCGCCGGAGCAGGATAATGTTATGAATGTTGGGAAGATTGAAATGTACTACAACAGGACGGGGAGTGCGGGTACTTGCACGTGAGGTATAAATATCGCCATCGTCGGATTTTTGTTTTTGATCTGGACGCATGCTGCGCAGTTCAATTCAAAAGTTTTTTTGTTTAGTGTGAGCAGCAGATTCGAACCTTTTGGTTCAAAAAGCTTGAGCTAAACCAAGCATTTATCCATTTCACGATTTTTTTCAAAAATGACTCAACAAAAATGCTTGATATTGTGGCTTGGCGGATCCTCTGAAAATCAATTTCCAACTCAGCTCAGCTTTGGCAACCAACTTCGCTACCAAAACTTTAGAAATTTGATACAGGATACTTCAGCTTCTTGTCTTCAACCAGCGATCATTCGAAGCTCTGGATCTCTGTTCTCGTGGTGCAGCACCCATTGTAAGAAGGTCACTTTGAAGCAGATAAATACCTTTATTGGGCTTTTTATCGCTTACCGTGAACGCTTTTTTGAGTCTATATTCTCGTATCTCTTTCGCTAATTCTCCATTCCTTTCATACAACCTCTCCGTTGGACCTAAATCATTACCATCATGGCGGAATACCAGGAGACACACCTTACACTGCCACTTTCCCTGCGACTACCACTGGAATTGAGCCAAGGAATCTACGATTACCTCCTACCCAAGGAGAACCTCCATATCTACCGCGAACGCTAGAGTGAGCTGCATAGCATCAAGATCTGCGAATAGGAAGCCTCGAAAGAAACTCCTATAACTACGGCTATCGATTCGATACTGGGCATTTATTAACACACCCACCTGGACATTTTGAATTTCCTATTGTGCGGTAGCACTATCGAGATCCGTATCGAGAAAGATGAGTACCATTTTCTGGAGCCTAGAGTCGATCTTGAAGACGTGGCATGGTTTAAGGAATATCTTGAGAATTCTGGTTTTAACAGGCCGACGAGAATGATCGTTCGCATTTCATCGTCGCCTTCTCACAAGCCGGAGGAATTGATAAGCATCCGCCGCAACGTGGAAGCCTTTTGCGAGATCCTCAAGATATCGAAAGATGTTTCACTGTTCGAAATCGAACCAGCTGGACGGGAGTGCAACGATCCGCATGGCTCCTACTACCACTGGGCAACGAATATGAATTTGGAATCGCCGGATCCTAAAATATGTAAGGACGAGTTGCGCTATACCCTCTTTCCATGCAAAAGAGATAACTCTGATCTGGAACCGGTAACCCCACCCCCCCACCCCAATTCTCTAGGATACAATTATGGAAAATGCTGACGAAGCGACAGGTGCTGCAACCTTTCAACATCCTGCGCAACATCAAGAAAGCGAATATACTTCTCCCCCCTGGGCCAGAAGACAAGCTTCGCAACTTCCAGAGACCTAATATACTTCGCAGCGGCTTGTTTGATCTAGAATTACAGATGATGGTACCGTTTGCGGAAATTTGTATGAGAGGGAAGGTGAAGCATTGCCGTAAGGAGGATCAGCGGGGTTGTGACCAATGGATGAAGACGTTGTAGGGGACACTTTTGGCTTGGAAAAGCTGGGGGGGTAGCGCGGGTAGTGAGAGTACGATGAGTGATGGCGAGTTGAACTTAGTGGGCCCTTTTTGTTATGATGTGCTGTTGAAGTCAAAGATCTTATATAGCTGACAGTTATTCCCTTTTGCGAGAGCGGAATCGTTGATCTAAACTCATACTGTATTTGCTCTTTCAGAGACAACGAGAACTGTAAGGTTCAGAGCTAGTAAAAGTGCTTGATATATGTCCCACACAGGGAGCGAAAGGAAGCTCAAAAGTATAGAAAATAGTCCCATTCAACGAGAAGTACATTATGGATCGAGTAGATCAAAAACCTGCGAAGAATCAGGCGGAATACAATAAATGAACTCAAAAGTTGCAGAATAGACTGCAAAGGCTGAGGAAATCTATAGAGCCGGCAAGGAGAGCGGAGTCATGGAAGAAATCAAGGAGAAGAATGCGCTTGCAGTGTTAAACATGTGATGGGTGCGAGGAGTGCGATAACTGAGGACCACCTGAGATGCCTTGTTCTCTCTTGTGATAGGCGTTTAGGTTAGACTCTAAATACGATCCGTCCGCGATGGTTTGTGCTTTCTCGAAACGATTTTGTAGCTGACGCTGTGACAATGTAGATTTTTTAGCCTGCTCATTACATCTATAAAACTCCGCCGACTAAATTACTCACTGGTGTCATGTCTAGGAAACACTAAAAATCCCCTACTCTGTAACTGGAACTAACATTGTCACCCTGCTAGTTAATAACCCTTTTCAAGACGTATTACCACTTGAATTTCAGTTCCTGTTACAACAGAAGTAGTGCATGCTTGGAAGTGACTCCGGTTTTGCTAGTCGCACATTCAATGCAAGTACGTCGACCTCTCATCACCAATTGGAATGGGCCATCTACGCAGGTACTACACATGTCATCTAATTGTAGCCACCGTGCCGCTGAGCTTGCAGAAACGTAAAAGAACCATATTGCGGCTGTTTCGGCCAGAAGGGCCGAGGCAAGGGACTTCTCTCTTTTTGTTACGGCGTGCGCCATCGGGATGCTGTTGGTGAACACTCTTTCTAGAGATGCTCCACAGGTTGCATCGTCCTGGGGCCAACATGCCGTGTAGGTGGGATATGCTTCTTCCGGTTTGAACATTTTGTTGATGGACATGGACCCGAGCCTGGTATGTGGATAGTGAGTATTATTGTCTATCCAGTCCGGCACATGGGATCTAGTCGCATCATGCTGACATCCGGCAAGCAGGTCAGCTTGGAGGCACTGCTCTTGCATTTGGCGAAATCCTAAAATATGCTTTTTCTCAATCCGACCCATGGACTTCCAGCTAAAGGTCTGAGTAACTTGGAAAGCGTCAGAGTGGTATCCGACCAGAGGCAATCCCCTTTTCGCGGTGCTGACTCCGGGAAAGAAGTCTATTCCTGGGTCTTTGTTGACTGTCTTCGCTGTGGTGAAGGACATTCTTGTCCCAGTAGGACCATCGATTATACGAGCTCTCCGAAACCCCCGAAGAGTTGGAACTCCACATAGTACTCGCATCGTATTGATGGAGATGTCCGCAGGATCGACGGCATCGACTGAGTTGAAGAAAATGCTCCAACCCCACCCGCTGACAAGAACAGCAGGACTAACATATTCCCGGGAGAACATGTGACCTAAGAGGAGGTGCGAAAGTGTCTCGAATGAATTCAGCAAATCTATGTCCCTTGCATCGGAACCTGCGGGTTGGTATCCGGCCCAATTTGAAAGCTCAAGCACACTTAGAGAAAGAGGCATCCTGCTGCACTTCTCCAGGTCATCTTCGTTAATTCGCGCAAAGGTGATAAGAACGGCGACTAGCCTAGACGAAACGCTTCGTGATATTGTGGGTTTCTCGTGGATGGGAGGAACAATGAGACTCTCTATAGCAGGCAAGTCGAGCAAGCTCTGTGCAAAGAGGAATCGACCAGCCTGCAGAATCCTTTCCTCGGACGGAAAGTATGGTTCAAGAAGTCGAGAGCTAGCATTATTTTCACCAAGTTCTGTTGGTGAGTCATTCGCAGGGCCTCTTGGTAGGTGGTAATTGCTGCTGCGTCTGGCTATTTTGAGACTCTCAGCTATGACTTTTTCTAGGCAGTGTCGTGTGTCATCTTTGGATGCTCCAGCTCGCTTTAGGACCTCAAGGCCATAGCCACATGCTTCTGCTCGGATTTCCGACCCGATCATTGGGTTCCCATCGTTATCCGTCAGTGTGAACAAGGGTTCGTTCGACCCTTTTGGATCCATCAAAGTTGCTCCTACTTCCTGAGCTTCGCTCTCCTCAACGACGATGTTTACGGGTGCATCGCCAAAGCGGATCTCGCATCCTTCCAAGTTAACAACCAAGCTCAGACCCAAAATGTGGTAGCACCACACAACAATAGTGCTGATACCACTGTCGCACCTCAGATGGAGGAGTCTGTTTTCTGGAAAACTTTGTAAGGCTTGCAACCACATCAGCAAAGCCTGTAACACTGGGAATGGCAAACAGCGTTGTTGAAGGCTTTGCCAGCGCTTCATTGTAGCGTGAGCAGAGTATACATCCATGGCTAGCTTTCGCCTTTTAGGTGCATTCCCCTTCGCGATTCGCAACGCATCTTGTATCCTGTACTCAACGGCTTCGTACAAGCAGGACCATCGGAAGGCCACAGTCTGCTGTTGGCAAGCTCGAATTGTTCCTAGTAAGGCTACGTAGTACGGCACTAGATCGTGGTTTCTTCCAGACTCCCTGACGATCCTTTCAATGGCTTCAACGATAGCATTGGACAGCGGCTCGTCCTCTTGTGAGAACGCGAGTGCTGAAAGTTGAATTACCATGGAGAAGAGAGCAGGATTCTTTAGTGACTCTTGGACAGTTGGCCCCGAGCCAGACTCGAGAATGATGTCGACATATCTTGATATTACAGATTGGTCTGCCTTTGAGACTGCTTCATGGAAGTGCGTTTTGATGATCGGATCAATGCGATGTCTGCCAATCAGCGAAGCCAACTTCGTCTCTGTGATGGCGTCAGAACCCGACTTCCTGATGGCGTCCACCAGTGCTAGTGAACCAAGCGCCGAAACAGCTTGGCTGATTGGATTGACGATATTGGTGAGTTCGAGGCCTAGCTGGAACTGTACTGGCAGGACCATCACGTATTGGAAGGACTAAGTCACGGCCCGAATATGTGAGGCAGGTGGAAATGCAACAGCGGCCGATGGACAGCTGGACACTTTATTTGAACTCGATGACCTTTGCTGGAGGTGAAGCCGCTGAATTGACGAGACGAAAGCAACGGTGATTTTGTTGCCCGAGCCAAGCTCAGCCGAACGCCATGCCAGCATGCCAGAAAGGTCCGGCTAGTTGTAGATTGGCAATCGCAAGCTACTGTAAGGCGAAGTCATGCAGCCAGTCGTTATTGTAACCAAGTGTGGTTAGAACCAACTCGCCTCATGTGGCTGATGCAATGAAGATCTTGGCGGGTTTTGTGGGTGAAGTTGCCGGGCTGTGCAAATACCGAACAGCCTTGTCTATGCCTTTGCAGGCGGCTGTATGATCGAAGATCCTCTGAGGTGAAAGCTCAGGCTGACAGGAGTTGGGAAAGTCCAGACCATTGTCCAGCGCCGTTTGACATGCCTTTCGCTCAGTACTGTTGTACACCTGGTTTGCTTTAACAAGATCGGAGTCTTGGAAGCTCTTTTTGATGCTGAACACGGGGTAATGGTCCAATTATTGGGGACATAAGCCCCGAAAAAGCCAAAAACGCCGACTCCCCGGAGTTGAGTTCTCCTTCACAAGCTCAAGGTCATGGGAATTCGACCTCTTCCAGAGGCACCCAACTAGTGTACTGGAAATCACGATCATCCATCTGAGGAAGTCCAGCAGCGTCACGATTGGCCATGATTTGACGCTGTAGATTGCCCAAAGCGTGATAGTCTCTAAGGCTTCGAGTCTCGATAGTTCGAACGTTTTCCAGCAATTGCAATCCCCTCGGAGCCAACCAAGCAGAGAGACCATCTTTGTCATAGCTGCAACCACTGATCTCGAAGTAGTCTATGCGTGGAAGGGAGCAGAGCCTGAGTAGAAAGTGTTCCCAGGTGCCACTCACTAGTTGGAAATCTTCCAAGTCAATGGCACGAAGGGTGTCCGTATTTTGTTCGATGACGTTGAGGAAATGGTCGAGAGAGATCTTGAGGTTCCGCAACTCTAGGACATGAAGACTGCAGAATTCTGTAACTTTGAATAAGTCCATATCGAAGACATGCGTGGTCCTGATGCGCAGGATTTTCACATTTGGCGCTGCCTCAATGAATCTGAAGAACCCAGGAGCAAATTTTTGGTTTGGATACGCGGTTTGTTGCCCAGATAACGGCTTGGTGAAGTAATGTTGGCCACCTGGGCCGCTGTTTTCAGTAATGACAATGTCAAGATGACAAAGTCTATCAAGCACCTCTCCTAACGCTGTTTTACCTGGAAGAGGGCCTACAGACCGCATGAATTGAGAATGCTCAATCAGCGCCGTGAAGTCGTGGGCGAGGGGTAGCTCCAGTGACAGCTTTATAAGAGATGGGAGTGGGACATGGCTTAGTGCATTCTCGATCGTGTTTCTTAACGAATGCCTCAAATCTTCAGGGAAGTGTGGGTCGGCTGCGTAGCCAGCACGAGACGAGGGCCCAGATATGCGAAGTGTTCTTAGCTTGTGGTAGCTGGGGAGGCAAGCCGGCACTAGTGTCTCCAGGTCTTCAATGTAGCCTTTTGCCGCCGATTCGTACTGTTCTTCGTAGAATCCACCCACACCGACCGAGATCGCTCTCACATATTGGGCGAATGTGCCTCGCGAGAGCTCAAGAAGTTTGTTCAACGGTCTAGACCGTAAGTTGCCACTGGACCAACATATCATTGTAGCATTTATCTCGCGAAAGAGAAGTGGAGAGGCACTGCGGCAGAACGCTTTACTGACGATGCGGAAATTCGCGAGTAATGCCGTGCTCTCGAGTTCGATTACTCGGGTCGGATGAGCCGTGTATCTGCTGTCCGGCCACTGTGCATCTTCGACATGAAGAGCGATCTAGATGGATTTCCAGTCAGCCACTGAAGGGGTTAGAGGTGAAAAGTGCTTTTCATATTGGAAGGTCGTCGAATGAACGCAAAGAGAATCATTGCAACTGACCCAGATTGGAATCATACTTACAAGATCAATGAGCTCCGCAGGGAGTCTGGCACCTGACATAGCGAGATAGCACAGTCAGACAATGACTACGTGGCTGAGGATTTCAAATGCGTTGGCTTAGGGTAGTCCCTTTAGCAATCCCTCTCGTAATCCCCTTGAGTAGGAACCACCAACAGATTGGTGGATTCAGCGAATCTTGTTGATACGCTTCGAAGTGTTCTTGACCCAGCTTTGTATCAGTCTCGTAGGTTATTGAGCTAGGTTCTCGTCGAATGTGGGGCTCCTAGCTAATGTATAGATAACTGTGACTGATATTTTGAGCAGGGAAGCTAGCGAAAAATCCCATCCAGCTGCTTACAATGGGGATTCTAATGATGATGGATCCTGAATCACTATAAATACACAGCAGGATGAGTTCAAAAGGGGGACTGCCCCGGATCAGCTCGGGAAATGGCAATGTCAGATGCGATCGTCCTGTCTGAGCGTCTCAAGGAGCATTTCATAACAAAATTGGACTTAAGAGAATGCTTAGGGTAGCAAGAAAATGGTTGTCGTTTATAGTAGCTAAAATATTGGTTTCATCAAGAGTTTTTGTGGACGAAGGCTGGTGGAGGATGTATTTTGGTGGACATGCCCAGCTTAGTCATCTATCGAACGGCGGACGGCGAGGCTGTTCCTGAACCTCGAATCTCCTTACAATTTAACTGGGCCGCTTGTCACATACTGGGAGGAACATCCATAGAGGGGTATGTTCGAAGAGAAACCCACCGATATGGAGATAGTCCTTGTCAGGCAGGGTTTGGACGGGACTGGAGACAGGAAGTGATGCAGGGCCCTTGCCCGCTTCTTCCGCCAGCCATGCTAAAACGTGGGAGCTCGACATCTGCTGTACTCTCCCCAGGAATCAGCCATATCTAAGCCTCTGCATGGTCGTCCCTCCTACGACCAGCAGGCTCAGCCCTGAGCCCCGACTCATTCCCCCGTCTCTTCGGCACCTCCCTCCTCCGCCACGGCAGCATTTCAGCAATTGCATACTACCTAAGCCGAAACACCAACCGCCTCGAAGGCAAAGACTGGCTATGGCCTTCAGGCATGCTCCTCAACACGTGGTGGTCGGTTCTCGCTCCAGGCGTATCTGCTAGCGTTCCCATTACGACAATCCTGAAAGAGCTGCGATTGCGGGAGCGGCTACTTCTTACGGGCATCAGTGCCTGGAGTTTAAGGCTCTTTTATAGGATTGCTAGTCGGTCTATCAGGAGAGGGAGAAGTGATCCTTGGGTACAAAGACACAGTAGCTACGCAAAGGAAAAGCAAGTAGTATCAGCCTCATCGGTCGGTATAACGATTTGCAGCTAGGATCGCAGAGATTATTAGATATACTATTTCTATTGTTATAGCGTTATTTCTTGGGCAGCAACAGTACTATCTGCCAGGTCGCGTTATACCTTCTTCGGGCCTAATCTATTCAGCTCTTGCGACGCATCAGATAGGTCCGAGTCAATTTCGGAGTCCACCTATTCGCCGTCGCTTGCATCCTCAGAGAAGTCACTCGACTCAGGATACGGGTTATAGAGTTAGAAGGCGCCCATTATACTAACGGAAGACTAATACGGCGAGTGGGATGATTGTAAAGGAGAAGAAATTGCAAAGCAAGAGAGAAAGCCCACAAGTAGAAAGAAAGCCAGAGGGTACAGAGGGAAAGAAAGAATATGAGAAGGGCCAGGCGGCTTTCAACGAGTTCAACAGACCAGGGACCATTGGGAATATTTACACCGCTTCGCTGCATACGAGACTGACTAAGGTGCGGAAAAATTGTAAAATTGGCAAAAATTATAGGAAGAGCAGGATACGGAGGAGTATTCACCGATGGTAACGCTTACCGTAGTGTAGTAGCCATCATTGTGCTTGTTGGTCGATCTTAGGGGTGAGGTGGTTTAAATTTCACTCTCAGCTGCCGGATTGCTGCTAAATTTACATCACTGAATAAATAAACAAAAAATCATCAACTCGTTGCCTTTTCCCTCCCTCCCCCTTCTTCGCATCCCTCACCACCTCTCCACATTTACTCTCCCGGACATTGAATATTACACAACGCCTTCGTTTGCACCTGGGGTGGACCCACGTCCACCGTTTGCCCCGGAGCTACATTCGTGATGGAGCCGTCTATTCCGTAGAAGGTCCAGTACTCGAAGTTACCCGTGCTGAAGGTGTCGAGATTTTGGATTTGGGAGACAGAGAAGGGGACATCTGTTATGGGAAACTAATTGTTAGCGTTTGGTGTGGAAATGGATGGTTTTATGATCTAGCGTGTTGGTGGAACTAATAATGGAAGCGTGGTTCAAGGGGAGGTAGTTTGTTGATCAAGGCAGTTTGAATGGAGGCTGGTGAGACATACTGATAGGGTCAATCTCGAGGTTTATTTCAAGACTGATGGTTTGTTGCACTCCGGCAGCGCCGTACAGGGTTGCACTGCAGGAACGACCGTGGGCGTTAGGGTTGCAGGCTGGAGTTTGAGGGACAGGAGCAGGAGCTGGAGCCGTGTGGGCAAGGGCAGTGAGAAGAGCAAGGATTGATGTGGTGGTGAACTTCATGTTGGTGAATTAGTGATTGACTGCTTTAAGAGCCGCTTCACGTCGATGGGTTTTGGATTATGTATTATGTATTAAGTTATTGTTGATTAAGCGGATGTTGAAGGAAAATAATAGTAGCGAGAAAAGCTGTCTTTATATATCTTTCATCGTCACAACTTTGCTGCAGAGCTGACTGCATCGTCGACCGAAGTGGTACAACAGTGGCGCCATAACCTGACCTGATTGTTGAGTTGTTCGTGCCCGTATGCATTGCCAAGATGCACGATTGGAATGGACTGCCAATATGAGGGCAGGCCGACAGACCGCTTTTCAGTCCCATGATCATGTGAAATCTCAATTGCGAATGATTATTGTTATTTCAGCCAGCCACGAACTTTCGGAACAATCCACACTGGGAACTTTAACCGAATCCATGCTAGCCACGGCTTTGGCTAAAGGTTATGATTGGACAATAAGCGGTTGAAAATTTTCGGGATTTCTAGATCACTGCAGTAATTCGTATTTTCTTCTGCTTACGGAGTACACTGCCAGTTTCCATTATTCACCGAACGCTCGTTACTCGTAGCGACTCATTCAGCACTGGAGGAACGAACTTCCTCGGATCGGACAGTTTCGCTTTGATCTGTCTGGTTCGAGTTATTCGCGCAAAGCTCTCTTGTCACGTTGTTGGAGCAGTTGTTGAAGAATCGATCCAAGAGCTTATGGGGATTTGGTCATGTACCTAGGTAGCCGTCAAAGAAATCATTTATGACATGAAATAGGGGGGTTGGGATGTAAGCTCACGTCAGCGTACACCCGTTAAGAACGAGGTACATAATCTACCTAACAAATTACTCCTAAACAGAGGTACCTCGTTCGCCGCAGATCACCAAAATTCTAAATATATGATATCGATGGTTCTCAGTCCAAATCGTTTAAAAACGACATCTTTGCAGCCGAAACTTTTCTCCCAGCATGCGATCTGATTGGTCGGAGCTTGCATACAAGCTTGCTACCATGCCCATATGCCACCCCACAGCTACCGTAGATGTTAACCGTCGACTCGTTACCCTGAGCTCTCCCACCGCGGGTGAGCCTCAGCGCTGCTGTCGCCACCGCCCGAATACGCTGACTCTGAGGGCGCTGTCGAGCTGGCTGGCTTGGTGGAGCACCAGCTCCGCCCCGCTCTCCACCGTAGGCCTGCCCCAGTCGAGCTCTCTGGCTTGGTGGAGCACCTCCACAGTGCCTCCTCTTTCAAAGAACGCGTCAGCCTCAGTATTCACCTCTTCGCGAGATACCTGGCTTGCTGTAAAGGCGGTATTTATCCCAGCAATAGCAGCTTGGCTGGCGGTGATTGTAGATGCATAGCGGTGGGGATAATGTTGAGGCCTGAAGATTTGGTGTTTCTGTGGGGAGATCTGCAAGGTGTACGCCTAGTGGGATAGGGTGTACGCCTACTGAAACAGGGTGTACGCTGAGGGGAAGCCCAAATTTAAGCCGAAAATTTATGCGCTAATGGTTTGGAAGGTGTTCCGAGGCCTATCGTCTCCGTCGTAGTCATCCTCCACCGTCGCTGTCGCTTTCCACCGTCGCGGCTTCTTCTACCGCCGGCTCTTCACCACCCACACGCATAACCCCCTCCACCCGCTCTCTCACCGGCAAGATGCACTTTGGTATCATGTGCTGACTATTCAGAGATTCAATGATGATACAAGGTTGTTATTGTGTATTGCAATTCCAATTCAACGTGAACGCTTGAGCCATCGCCTTCATTCTAATGCTTTCGTATCAAATCCGCAATTACATACGAACCAAAACAGAAGAAAAACTCTATGAACCTCATTCCCCAACCAACAACCATCTCCCTCAATCTTCTCCTTTAGCTCCTTCTCCACCAAATCCACCAAGGTCCTTAAACAGTTCCTCGCACCCAAAATACTCAAAAACGGCACATCAACCCTGAAACCCCCAAAACGACCCCCCTCAGTTCAGCAGCAATCATACTATCCACCCCATACGCCTTAGTCGGCTTCCCCGCATCCACTGCTTCCAACGGCATAAGCAATAGATTTGAAACCCTTCTACACACAAGTGCAAGGATTGATTCGTGCAATGATACTGCGCTTGGTGCTTCTGCTGCTAGTGCTTTGATTATTTGGGAGGGGAGGCCTTTGGACCAGGGGGCGTTGATGGGTGGGGGTGTTGCGGTTTCGTGGCTTGATTTGGCGTCGAGATATGCGGCGAGGAGGATTGTGCGGGCATCTTGCATCGTGCCATTGGATGAGACATCAAACCCTTTCTCCATCATCTTGCGGATACCGTAGGGTTCTAAGCCCGTGATATTATGAGATTGAGCGAGCTTATCGTATTCCATACCCCCAGCTCCAGCTGATGGCTACCCACCCAATGAGAGATCAAGTATCTGGAGGAAGTCTTCTTCGTTGAGAGGCTGGATGCCCTTTCGAAGTAAGAGCGCTTCGATGTCTGGGTTTTCGTGGAGGTAGCCGATTTTGGATATTATACCGAAACCGATTGAGGTGGCTGGTTTGCCTAGGCTATGGCGGTCGCGAGCGAATGCGTCGAGGAAGGCGTTTGTGGCGCAGCAGTTGCTCTCCGTAGCCGTTCCAACACTTCCGGAGACTGAGGATGTCATTAGAAAGAAATCAAGTTGATCGTCTTTTCCTTCGAGCGCCTCGTGGATAATCCAAGTCTCTCGCTATTTTGGCTGGAGGGCGGTGTGCCAGGCTTTGTGTGTCATCGTCGGAGAAAAGGGCTTCATGAAGGTCCATAGCTGTCTGTATAACGCCACCGATGGGTCTTGGAGAAACTGTCATACTCTTCACAACATCTTCCTTGTTGATGACATCGCCACGAACAACGTGGACAGTCGCTCCGGCGATTTCGAGGTTTTGCACTACTTCGCGCTCTGCAGGCTTGTCGGTGGCGGATTGGCCGAAATTTCGGGCGCCTCTGTTAAACATCCATTTGCTGAGGCTGCGGCCAAGACCGCCTAGACCGCCGATTAAGATGTAGAATTTTATGGGGCTGAAGGCTGTGAGGTATTTTGCTGGAATGGCCTAAGAGGAAAAAATGTTAGTTTATTCTTCGAGTGGGATAAGATGAGATTATATACCTTGATAAGGCTCTGAGGATTCTGCAATGATACGACGATCTTGCCAACTCTATTATTCTGCGAGAACTGACGATACGCTTGCGTAATCTGCGAAACATCGAAAGTCTGTATGGGGACTGGCTTCACCACTTCAGCTCGATATAGTTGCAGAGCTTCCCGAGATTTACCGCCATCCTCGTTAGTAGTCATGAATTTAATCAAAAAGTGAGACTTACTTGATTCAGATATCCCTGTACAATTGGTCTTCGTGGTAGAACAGCTCAGTCAGGTCGAAGGCCGTGAAAGTCATGTTGCGGGAGAAGATGTCCATATCGAGCTCGCCTGCGTCCACGCTTCCCAACTTCGACGAATCTTCCAAAGTTGGCGCAGCATCTCCAGCTAGCATGGAGAAGATCATCAGTTAAGGAATTTAGTACCTGCAGGTATTGGATCGGCATTGGCCTTTAGAGGTATATGTCTCGTGATGGGGAATATGCAAAATCAAAAGGAAACATGGCAAAGCCAAGCCACGAGTTGCGACTTTCAGTGCAAGGTCAACAGGAAAGCCATCGCTCAAGGGTGCATTTACATCGTCTACACCTTTTCCATTGGTAGCGGCCATAACCCCGCCTACAAATGAGATATCTCGGGACTAGAAGATGTTCTCTCGTGGCAGACCCAACTCGCTCAACAGGTAGTCTTTCTTCTCCTCTGTACTCACAGTCGTGTAAACCGTGGCGTCTCGCTGTTGAGGAATAGCTGTTGAGGCTTGACCGAAGGCTCCAGCACCAGAATGAATCAGTATACTCTGAAGTAGCACGGTCAGCTCTATAATGAAGATTAAGAGCGTTGGCATACCTCTCTAGTCCTGATGTGTGCCCGATCGTCCCGGGCGTAGACATTTTCAAAGATGTCCGCTTCGATTCGTGGGCTATGCAGACCTTATTCCCCCGCATCGAGAATAATAAGTAGGGCTCGAGCATTGGAATGAGGACGCACAGCGGAATCAACCCACTACTTACGATGTGCAATCATGACTGCAATCCTGCGGCAAATTGGGCTGCGTTGGTGACCTTAGGGGGCCGATGGCGGTGGTTGCGAAGCGGGATATTAAGGAGGGAGAGGAGATACCCGTGGCGTATGTTGATGTGAATGGGAGTGAGAGAGAGAGGCGGGATAGATTGGTGGGGCAGATTGGGAGGATGTGTGGTTGTGCAAGATGTGTGGCAGAGAGAGGGGCGCCTGCTACTGGAGGCTCGGCCGATGCTCATGGATTTTTGAATATTTCGCAGGCACTCGAGGAGGTGGAGAAGGGCTTGGGTCTGAAGAAAACCAAATGAGAGACCATGAGATCCGGGCGTATATCGGCCGTCTTTTCTAGAGGTCGAACGATGAGGATGTGTAATGGATCAGCGGTAAATGCCCAATGTTTGCCAAGATCCTGAGAAAAGGTGCTCTTCGCACTTGCAGATTGTCACCCCAAGTTGCAAAAATAATATGGCTTTTTGGCTTGAGCTCTATTGCCTCCATCATGCCCTCATGCTATGCTGTGCTGTGCTATGCCATCCGATGCTATGCAGTGATTTCGTGACCTAAACCGGGTATCTCGATCATGAAGCATGAAACAATGATCACGTCTGAGACATTATCCGTCATGTCACACATTGAACCTTACGCCATGTAAAACTTCCATGAAAAGCCAATTCCACGCTATGCAAGACGTAATCTTTCTCCGTCTTCGTGCACGAGCCCAACTCCGACGCTCCACAACGATCGCCTGATCAACGGCCACCACTGAAATCAGGCTTATAAGTCTTCACACCTCCCAGCTTCATCAGCTCACGGAGCGCCATGGTCGCATACTGGCTTGAGCCTAACTGCAGGGTAAGGATGACCGCTATCTTGAAATCTTTGTAAAGCCCTCCGGAGAGCTTCACACCCCCGGGTTCACTGTCGCTAAACTCGCTCCTCGTTTCCAACTCGTGGCTCTTTTGATATTTGTTCTCTTTTTCGTCCATGTCCATCGTATTTGGGGCCGCTGCGGGTCTGTACAAGCGGTCCAGGTCTGTCTCAACAAGCTGCTCGTCCTCAGACGTGTAGACTTTCACTTCAAAGGAGATCTCATTGAGGGGTTTGGCGAGGAATTTGCGATAGCTTCCGCTAAGGCTGATGTCTTTCCATTTGCGACGCATGTCATGAGGATCCAATGCTCCACCTCGCTCACTAGCCATGAACTCCTCGTAGAATTTCCTCATCTCATTTGCAGGGTAAAGGATGTCGTAGCCTGGGGTAGGCAAGACTATGTCAAAGATGGTGTAATTTCCGCTCTCCGCTTCCTCCTTCGTCAATGCTCGAGCTCGAGTGAACATGTCCTCAGGATCGGTGGCGCGGTCTTCGGCAGATGGATGGACGATAGCTTCGCCATCCTCGTCTACTTCTTCGGACTTCGTGATACGTTCCGCTTTGTCCATGTGCTCGTCGATAAGGACAAGATCACCTTCAATAACAGCGGAGCCGAAGCGTTTCCAGCGCTCGCTGGCCGCAATGTTCCATACCAGCGACTGGTAGGCGTGTACGTACATAAGGCGGAGATTGCGAGATATGCTTTGTAAGGCGCCCAGATAATCAGTGTCTCGCCCACGATTGCTCAGGTGGCGGATGATGCTTGATTCGGCAGAAAATTTTCGGGGTAAGGTGTCTAATGCTGGATAGGCCTTCCCCGTAATCTTGAAAGAGTTGAGAGCATGCGCTCGAGCTTGATCGTCCCTCGAGACCCTATTTGTATCGGACATGGGATCTTGGGCAGCGACAAGGGAGGCAGGACTGAAGTCGAGAATAGCGTCAACAGCGGCTTTAAAGTCGCCTTGGAGCATGCTTGTTCCGACTTTGTCCGTGCTTGTGGAGAATGTGCCGAAGCGTTGAAGGCCATAGTAATTGAGAAAGCCTCTCTCGCTAAGATTCTTGATAGCTTTGCCAACGATGGATGAAGCTCCTTCTACCATAGACTTGGAGTCGATAGGTACTGGATAGTGGAAGTCGCAGTCTCTCAATGTCACGACGAATTTGTTCCCTTTCAGCTCTCCCAGTCGCAGCGGGTGGGGACGGTACTCGAAATTACCAATCTTTGCGCCCCTCAGACTGCGTCCAGCAGCTACCAAGCGATCGATGAAGACACGGTAAACGCTGACTCGCTGTACAGTGACTGCACGCTTGTCTTTCGTTCCAGCGAATTGGAAGGCGCCAGGCTTCATTTTCAGTTCTTTACATAGCCACGAGATGGCCTCCATGGTGTCCTTGTTTTCCTTGAAGAGAGAGAAGTGCAGGTAGTCGCCGCCGCGTTCCTTCCAGCTAGGTCCCCGTTGTTGATTTTGTTTCTTACTACGGTCGTTGTTGAGTGGAGTTCTGGCATGGAATGCCGGCTTTTCAGCCATAGCAGCGATGATTATTGCACCATCATTGTCTGTGGTGCTTTCTATGCGACTATTGAAGATCCTACGAATCTCTTGATGAATCTTCGATCGTGTTTCGCGTTTGATGACAGCCAATTTAACAATCCCATAATCTTTTGACTTGCGATGCGGCGAGTTGACAATGCGGTCATATAATGCGACGATCGCATCAACGATGTTGGGGCCAAAGTATGTGAGCAGAGCACTCCTATCCTCGGGCTTGAGCTACGAATCCGTAAGCGAGAGCTCCCTTAGATATAAGGAGCGAGTTACCTGAAAGCCAGTGGCCTTGCTTGACGCGGATTCTGTGCCAGCAAAAGCTTGCCACTGCGCTTGCGTACTTGGCTTGGCTTCATATCTCACTTCTTCAGGTTCCGATACTTTCATGGGGGTTTTCACCACTGTGTTTTCTTCCGATCCAAGGCCTGCAGTGGCATCCTCGGCAGCCTTCTGGTCCTTCAGCTTCTGCTCTTGCTCCTGATCCACCTCTACCCATCCTTGTTCTGTTGGCATGATAAGAACTGTCTCCTTCTTGCGAGTAGCCTTCTCAGCCTTCTCCGCTTTCTCTGGCTCTGTTCCATCCAAGTCCTGTATGCTGAGTGGAATTGTGAGGGAAGGCGGAGGAACGCGCTTGTGTGGGGATAATTTTTGTGTCTGATCAACCGAAGAGTCTGGCATAGGTAGCATTGTGCTTGCAACAGTTTCATCATGATCGTGGGCGGGAGCAGTTGCGTCTTGAGGTACTGACAAGGACGGGGTATCACCTATAGGTTCGTCGGCATGTGTTTCTTGCTTGATGGGAGAAGAGTTTTGCTCAGACGGCTCGGCATTCGATTCTTCTTGCTCGGTCGGAGCGAGGTTTCCTTCGATTGCTTCGGTCTTTACTTCTTGCTTGACCACAGGAGAGTTCTGCTCGTGAGAGGGTTTCGAGCCATTGCGTGGGTCTTGATTTGTCTCACGCTTCGGCGCCTTAAGATTGTCGAGATGGATAACTTGGCCGGAGGGTAGTATCTCGTTAACAAGGAAGTCCGTGTATCTGTGCGATTTAGATACAGTGTCAATGGCAGCAGTTCGATACGCGTACCTCTTCTTCAATATGCCTGTAAAACCCAGAAGATCTGGACTCACGAATTCTGTTATACCAGAAGCAGCCTCATTGGCCTGCTGATCGTTCGAAAACTGCAAGTGATCGTAAGCAGCAGCTGATCCCATGCTTGGAACTGCTCTTGGAAGCTGGCCCGTTGCACGATCCATTATCATGGTGGTAGAGGCCATTTCTAGCTTTGGCTTCTTAGATGGCGAGGTTGGGAGGTCGCTGATGCCCGTGTCGGAGCGAAGATGCTTCTGGACAGAGTCCATGGCAGAAAATAAAATATCAGACCCAAGTTTCACGTCAACCATGATCGGTGATACCTGAGCTTTGCCCACCAAATCTAAGCGACCGCCGGGTACTAGGAGTGAAAACTTCCCGCCGCACTAGAAACCTACGCGTTAACTACGAGCAAATTCCGGTACTCCTTACTCCTAGGGATACCTACAGCCAAATGCACATTTCTGATATCTTGGCAGGAACAGCTGGAGAACGCCCAGCTTCTCTTGCCTCTGTTGATCAGGAACTAGACTGCCAACCATGGCATCTAACAATAAAGATGTAGTCTTCACCGCCAGCGGTCGAGTTAAGCAGCTAAACGATATTGACAGAGTAAAGTAATTCTAAAGCAGCGGAAAAATGGAATGCTAACACGAGGCTGAGGATGTTATCAAGCTACTCCAATCTGCCGGTCATGCTGTCAAGGCTTTGACAAATTCAACATCCCGTCCTCAAGAAGACAGTCCACATGATATGCTCTCAATCGACCAGCAGAAAGAGGCATTTACGGCAGCTACATCTCAATATTTCTCTCTACTGTCATCTTTGGACGTCAGATTACGCCGCCAGATCTACGCACTCGAGGAAGCACAAATTTTACCGAAAGAAGCATCTGGCAAAAAATCTCATAATAGCCAAGCTTCTTCTTTGGGTATTCCTGGGATGGGAAGCACAGCCAACATACCACTGTCAAAACAGGCTGGAGGGAGTAAAGGAGCTATCACCGGGGGTGGTCTGGGCAACCTGGATATTGGCTGGCTGAACAGCAGGAATGATAATGTTGGGAAAGAAAAGGAGGCGGAGCTGTGGGAGGAGGCCTATAGGATCGTGCAAAGGCTTGAAGCAGGAAAGCTCGAGAAGGAGCAAGATTTTGGTGGCCGAAGAGTGCACATAGGGAAGGGGGAGAATGCTGCTCAAGATCAGATCGAGGGGGATGAGATGGAACAGACTTGAAAGCAAGCCAAAACCGTGCTGATTCGACTACTTTACGAAGGGTTTCCGCCACTACGATGCTGACCATCGCCGTGACTGACAATGGACTCGATAACGGGCTGCTCATCATAGCGTCTCGGACTATGGTAAAGCAGCTGTGCTCTTCCCTGCCGGCTGAGATACGTTCAATAGCGGTTCCGAGATCTCTACATCTAAGAGCGCACTCGCCACGCGCAGCTTGGGGACTATGGCCAGTTTGAGGTCACACAGGAGCAATTACCCAAGTATCGAAGAATGGCTTGGTCAAGTGACATATTCAGCTAGTGCGTTTTGACTGTGTTAAACTAGATATAAGCTGTAAATGAGGAAGCAGCGACTCCTGCTGCTACGCTCTACATAGCAAACATAGAATTGGTAGCTAGTTTTCCGAAGTCATTACATGGTAGTTACCAATTGATAGAGAATCCCAGAGGGCATTTACTATGAGTCTTGACCTTGACCAGGAGAATGTGCATAGAGATGAACATATGGGTGGCCTTGCCGAGCCGAGCTTGCACGATTTCTTGCGCCAAGCTCCGCTGCCGAGGAGTCTTCAGCATCAATCGATTCGATCAAAAGCCTTGACGTTTCGAATAATATTCCAAGTATACTCACTCCAATGGATGCAGAGGACTCGCCATGGGGCGGTATGTGGCTGCCCTGAAGCTATCGTTTCAAGGCCGTTTCCTAACGAGATACAGACGTACCCTCAAGGTCAAGCTCGCATGCAAACCTTCCCAAAGCTGCTGAACCCGACGAACAAGGTCTCTATAGGAATCTTTGCACCAATTTGCCTGTTGGCTGACAGATTTGTAGAAACAGAAACAAAGCCAAAGCCAGCGCAGGCTTCCCCACTCTCCCCATCCGCTACACCTAGATCGCCAGCAGGGCGAAATCCACGAACAGCGCGAAAAGTGGGTGTACACGCTACACGTTTAGAAGCTGTCGATGACTCTCTTGGTCCACTCGGCCCACTGGGGGAGAACTCCAATACATCCGAGCCCGAAATACCTCCTGCGCCTCCCTCAAAAGAGCAGTCGTTGCCTGTTCGAAATGTCCGGCCACAACAGCCAAACCAATCGCCCATGAGTAGGAGCATGATAGATTCTGCAGAGTTGGGCGATGATGAGAGAAGTTCCTTAAATTCAAGACAGAGGTACGCAGCCGCAGGCCATCCATCTACAGGAGGAATAGAAAATGCAAGGAGGCAGACACAGCCGAGCGTTAGCATTGAGCAGGCTGCGAGACCTAGCTTTGATATTACAGTCGGGGATCCACACAAGGTTGGGGATTTGACTAGCAGTCATATTGTCTATCAAGTGCGGACAAAGGTACGGTCCAGAGAATGTTCAAGAAGTCCATGCAGTCTCTGACGAATTGCAGACATCTTCGAAAGCCTACAAGCAGCCTGAGTTTGCCGTCAGTCGTCGATATCGAGACTTTCTATGGCTCTACGATTCGCTACACAACAGCAACCCAGGTGTCGTGGTCCCTCCGCCACCAGAGAAACAAGCTGTTGGCCGCTTCGACACCAATTTCGTTGAATCAAGAAGAGCAGCCCTAGAGAAAATGCTGAACAAAACAGCTGCCCATTCCATCCTCCAACATGACGGCGACCTCAAGATCTTCCTCGAAAGCGACGCTTTCAACATGGATGTTAAGCACCGTGAGCACAAGGAACCTGGTCTCGGCGAAAGCAAAGGCATGTTCAGCTCCCTCGGTCTCGGAAGCAATACAAGCGGCAAATTTATAGAACACGACGACTGGTTCCATGACCGCAAGATCTACCTTGACGCGCTCGAAAACCAACTAAAAGCTCTTCTGAGATCTATTGATGCTGTCGTATCCCAGCGAAAGGCGCTTGCTGAAGCTGCCGGCGACTTTTCCGCCTCGTTGCATGCCCTGTCCGCCGTAGAGCTCTCAGTCTCACTCTCCACACCCCTTGAAGGCCTCTCAGACCTACAATTCCGTATCCGCGAGCTTTACGAACGACAAGCTCAGCAAGACGTCCTTACCCTGGGTATTACAGTCGATGAATACATTCGTCTCATTGGATCAATCAAGACTGCTTTTGCTCAGCGCCAGAAGTCCTTCCATTCATGGCATAGTGCGGAAGCTGAATTGCAGAAACGAAGAGCTACTCAGGAGAAGACTCTTCGGTCTGGGAAAACACAACAGGATCGATTGAATCAATTACAGGCTGATGTCAGTGATGGGGAGAGAAGGAGTCACCAGGCGAGGTTGCTATTTGAAGATATGGGAAGACTAATGAGGGGCGAGCTAGAGAGATTCGAGAAGGAGAAAGTGGAGGATTTTAAGAGTGGGGTTGAGACGTTTTTGGAGGGTGCTATTGAGGCTCAGAAGGAGGTTCGTTTACCTGAATCATTATCTCTCTGAAGAGAAGTCGATGCTAATCAACGTGCTTACAGTTGATCGAACTATGGGAGACCTTCCTAATGCAACTCGACGCCGACGAGGACGGCGAGCCTTTCTACAAACCACCAGCAATATCACCAGCGCCTATACAACAGCGCAATGACCAGCAACCCGACAAGGAGCAGCCGCAAGGCCAGCAGCAGCTCGGCGAGACTCTTCAAGGAACAGAGGGCGAGACCGAGCAAGGTACTGCGGCTACTGCAACGATAGAACAGGAGAAATGACTAGATCTTCTGTGCTTGTATATACTAGCGACTCATGCATATCTGGCGCGGCGTTGATTGTTGGCCAGTCATGGTGTTCCCGAAAAATAGCTTGCTCCAGTCTTGAGAAACAAACATAATAAGACCCTCCGCCGTGAACGAAAACCCAGAATTTTTTATTCACGCCCTCAGTCTGCGCCCTGTAGATGCTGGCTTTGAATGGAGAATGCAGATGACCTCCCAAATACAAGCTATACATTACAGTCCCAAAAGACACCGAACACCGCCTGTTGGATATATCGTCGCTAGCACACAGAGAATCACAAGCCTAGCTACCTACTCACGCAGCGACAACCCTTCCACTCTCGACAATAATCGTCTTGTCCAACTCCTTCTCTGTCTCCCCAAACTCGATTCTCTTCCATGTAACGATCCTCGCCTCGTTCATGTCGAATTCAAATACCCGCAGCCGTCTGTGATATCCGTTGTAGCCACCATAGCCCCCAAATCCACTACCGCCCGCATAGCACATCCACAGCTCGGGTTTGCCTTCAGCGGATTTGGACAGCGAGCAATAATCGTTTACGTGATCGTGCCCGCAACTGACAGCTAATACACCTTGTTCAACCAAAGCATCTCGGAATCCGCTATTGAAGCCCGGAGCTGTAGGATTTTCCGGTTGTGAGCCAGTAGAAGTCACGATGTCGTCTATGAGTCTGTATTCGGGGAGTGGGATGTGTATGAAAGCCATGTCCATATGATGATGTGTATAGCTCTTATGCGAGGGGCTTTCCTTCAATTCTTTGCTCGTAGTCTTGAACCAGTCGATCTGATTCTTCTTCAACCAGTCGTAGCCACGGAATTGGCGCTCGTCGGGGGAGTAACCGTGGGTATCTAGCAAGTATAGTGTGAGAGCAGAATGGGAGGAGGTGCCACGTGCTAGGACTTCAATGTAGTAATTCCCTACTCCGTCGAGATTTGTAGGGCCATTTTCGGAGAGAGAGTATGGAAGGGAGTGCGTGAGTTGCATGAGTGCTTCGCGGGAGAGAGAGCCTTCGTCATCGTGATTGCCGAAGATGGCTGCGTAGGGGATTCTACGCTCGATGAAGAGGTGTGCGAATTTGAAGACGGCGGATTGGGCGTCTGGAGATGTTTCGCCGTTGACTTGGTCGCCAGATAGAACGACGAGATCGGGCTTTTCGCTGTCTAGGACGGATTTCACGAAGGCGAGTGTACGAGGATCGGCGTCGCATTTACCGCCGTTGTGTAAGGGAGGTTCTGGGTCGCGGCAGATGCCTGGGCCTGTGGAGAGGTGTAGGTCTGCGACTTGGAGAATCTTGAATTTGCCATCTTTGTTGACGTGGAGTGTGGGCTTGTGCACTGCAGCTGGTGGGCCCCGGCGGACACTGAGGTAGGCTTCTTGGTTCTCGGGGCCGGAATTTGGAAGAATGAGTGGTTGCTGGGCTAGCTCCCACCCGGGGCGAGCTTCTACTGCATCTGTGCCAAAAAGTACGTCGACCGCTGTTATGGCATTGGCGTTGTCGGACTCGCGATGTTTAGATGTCCGTTTCAGCCAAATGCCTCCTGGGCGAGATTCCCATTTCTCGGCGCCCTGGTTGTTTTCTGAGGTGACTGGATCTAAGCTTCCCACGCGAATATCAAGGATTATCCGGTCCTTCTCCGTCAACTCTGCTTCTCGTTTCCTTTCTATGTGGACGAAAGCGTGAGTGAGCCAGCCGCGTGAAAGATAGAGATCCTTCTCCACCCTGTGCCATTTTGAACCGTCGAGCTTGCAACTTGATAGTATGTTCAGGGTGCTACACGTGGCCACCGTTATATCGACCAGAACAAGCCCGGCTTGATGCGTCGGGAGGGCGTTATGCAGGGCCTCAGGCAAAACGTTGAAGCGGTTGTCGAGGAAGAAGACGAGGAGGAGAATTCTAAGCAACAGTTGCGGAGTCAGTACTGACTGTTCAAGAAGAGATGCGGTCGCTTTCAAACTGAGACAACAAGAGGAAGCCCGGACTTCGAAAATACGTACATGAGTGTGAGAACCCCAAGCTGTATTGTTGTTCGTACAATCCTGCGCGTCATCTTGGGAGACTTGAGCGTCTGTGGTCAGCCCGGTTCTGGAGCTTCATAGGAATGCTATCTAGGCATGACATTGGGCAACATGCTTCCATTGGGTGTTATGAAGCATGATGCATCTGTAAACTGTGCCAACACAGTTCTTTGGAGTGGCCGTCAATATATCTTGGAGAACGGGGTCCAAGTTCAACTAGCGCCTGAATTAAGGCAAGGCTAGGCCGTTTAGGGCAAACCATCTCGCACTGACTGAAGCTGAATAGATATCGATTTCGAAGAATGAGGAAGTTAGTGTGCCAAATTTTGCCTCTGGAAAAAGCCCAAAACACAGCGATATTCGATACTCCGGCCGTTTTTCGGTCGAGCTAAAGCTGAAACAACTCCGATCATAGTGCATGGCTCGTACCGTGATGGGAATTTAGGATTGGGAAATCACTATACTTCAAAACGATGGAATAAAGGCACAAATATTTCGGCAGGCTTTATGGTATTTAATGTAACTAATTGCGGTATATCAGGGGGTATCAAGGCGAACAGCCGACTCTTAAGCAAGCTCGGTCGGGAAATGCTCCAGGAAACCTACCGCAGACGCTAGGGATAGACGTGGAAACATGTATATGCTGATGTGGTCAAGGGAGTCGTATGCAAAACCCCCACAATTATCTTCCTCGCTACTCCAACCTACTTGACCAAACGCCTTTGCTGTTCATGAGCTAAAATGCGGACTCTGAAGCCTCCAATGACTATTTCGTTCATTACTTTCGCTCTCGCACGTCTTCACCATCAACTTTCTCCGTTGCTGTGGACCCTTCATGCTGCGTGTCTAATAAAGGTATCTGATCGATGCTACCCTCGCTTCTCTTGTGTCCATTCTTGTTACTTGGATCATCCACCCCGATTGACTGCGGTGTTGCAGCTCCATCTTGGGGTTTCGGTGCCATCAACGGACTACTGAAAACCTTCGGGCTAGCTTGCCATTTTGCAACGTCCTTCTTCATTTGCTCTAATTCTTTCTGCAATCGGGTCCCAAAGACGTCAATGTAGTAAGTAGCACCGTTGTAGATGCTCCAAGAGAAGAGCGCCAGCAGAAATACCGCGCTGGGCCACCGGTACCAGAACCATATCGGACACGGTAGCATGCTTCCTAGAGCGTAGAGGTATTGCGTAAGCATGAAACAGGGCTCCTGCAACTGCTGAGGGAGTCCGAGGATCAGCCGACCGATCCAGCTATGGGCATAAGATCTGCGTAACCAGGTGAAGCTCGTGGGCCGCCCGGCAGCGATCTTCTCTCGAAGCCGAACTGTGATGAAGAAATGATAGGATAGCTGCCAGAAGGCATAGGGGACCGACGACCACGTGACCATGCCCAACAGGGAGTAATGCATATTGCTCTCGGGAGTGCTGTACTTGATGGCGTATAGGCCTGGAAAACGCGCGAGCTGTGTCTCTGGAGAAGTAAGGTGGACAAGGCAGTGTAAAGTCACTGGAGGCATAATGTGGATGAACAGGCTGCACGCTCCAGTCAGCAACGTTACGAATTGAGTGCGATGCCTTACCTGGTGACCTTGTCCAAAGAATGGAACACCATTGAGTTTCTCCACATTGCTATTGCCACGGCGTTGTTCCCGTATGCCAGGCAGTAAGTACTTATGAAAAGCCGTTTAGACGAGGGAGCGACCCATATCGCTAAGAACAGAAGGAGGTTGACGAAGTAGCACATGTCTGCTAAGAAGTAGTGATAGCCCCGTTTTTGGTAGGTGTAGTATCGTATCGGCATAAAGTAGCAGAGCTGTGCAGTAAACCAATAGTAGAAGTACTCCGGATAGCCTCCGATCAGGTAGCCACTGATGAAAATATTTAGGACTCCTGCGATGAACGAGACCTTCTCCCGTACGGTCACGTTTTTCGCGTCATTCCACTTGGAGCCAAGGCGATCCACAGATTGTCTCATCCGTTTCCTGTACTTTTCGAGCTGCTCTTCGGGCGGCGGTAAACGTCTTCGCCATTCTTCGACTACCTTATCCTTTGCCGTGAAAGTTGATAGCTTCAGCTTTTCGCGTTGCCTTCGTACTTTGTCGGTCTGCGCTGAAAGTTTCAACTGCCATTTCTCGAGTCGCGTCGGGAGCGCGAGATTGTCTAGGAGGTCGAAGAGTGTGAGAGTTTCTGGAGGAGTTTCCCATTCCTCTTGGTAACCGCTGAAGTCTGACATTGACCCATTTCGTGATAGTAGACTTGGGCTGGGCATAGGGGAGGAGCCTTCGGGCGTTTTAGCGTTCATAGGCGGCGAGCCCCCATTTGCTGACGACGTTGACGAACCATGAGTCGAGGATCTGGTAGCTTCGGGGGGGGAGTATCATTCGAGGGAAGATGGTCTGACGTGGGTTTGGCTACCTCAGTCATGTTGCGACCTTGTTCGCGAAAGGAGGCAAGGGCTCCCGTGAGTGAGGTAGGTTGGGTCCCGAACGCGCGGGTGCCACTGTGGCGTGAGGTTATCATGTCAGCGCGTATATATGGAGGGTGGCGACTGCTTCTTCTTGGAAAGAACAAAGGAATATGACTGCTGCAGAGGCATAGATGGAGGAGAGGAAGATAAATATACGTACAGGCAGCGAGGCTTATTGATATGATTATATCAGATGAGGGGTCACAAAGGCTTCTTTGACTCGCACCTGCACCCCGCATTCAACATACTGTTGCGGTAGGTGAGCGCAAGAATGAGGACTGATGTTTGTGAGGCTTTCTCGCAAGCACACCCTTCAATGAAGCCGCATGATAGGCTCGAAATTCTACAGCACGAGATCTGGGTTTAGAGTTTAGCCGACATTCCGCCGAACCACTTATCTGTCAGCCCTATCACGCGTCTCTATCGCGTTGCAGTGCGGAATAGCCATAATAATCTGCCAGCCATGCATCTCATCTGATTCACTAGGGGTTTCTATGATCCTTTGAATTCCATTTCAATCCGGTTCGCAGCCCGCAACCTACTACTACTTTCTCCAGGCGGGGCACCACCAAGATGGGCAAACTCGTTCGTCTTGAGCTCTTCAGTACGTACTGATGGGCGCATTGGCATGGAGCACTGGACAAGACTGATGCTTCGACAGACTTCAAATCTTATAAAGGACATCATACTCTACTGCTTGGAGACTCCTACTTCACGTCCATCATCGGCCCCAATGGCTCCGGAAAATCTAACTCGTGAGATGGGCCTTAGAACTGCAGAAGACGTTATGTATTGACTGTGCTTTAGTATGGATGCAATCTCCTTCGTCCTTGGTATCAAGTCCTCCCACCTACGCTCAGCTCATCTCCGAGACCTCGTATTCCGCGGCCGAGTTCTGCGAACCTCGAAAATCAATGGAGACGGCTCAGCGACAACGAACGGTGCCAACGGTCACATGAACGGCGATGCAGATTCCAATGTCGAGGATGGCCGAAACGGCACCCAAGAGCGGAACGACCCAAAAAGCGCCTGGGTCATGGCGGTCTATGAGGATGATGCGGGCGACGAACAGCATTGGAAGCGAACAATCACGAATCAGGGCGTGAGCGAGTATCGCATCAATGATCGAGTGGTGACCGCCCAGCAATACAACGAAGCTCTAGAGTCCGAGAACATCTTGATCAAAGCGCGCAATTTCCTCGTATTCCAAGGCGACGTGGAAGCTATTGCATCTCAATCGCCGCGAGATCTTACCCGCCTAATCGAACAGATCTCGGGGAGTCTTGAACACAAAGCAGAATATGAGAAGTTGAAGGGGGCGCAAGAGGAGGCGTTAGAGAACCAGAATTTCACCCTCCATCGACGGAGAGGCATTAATTCGGAGATCAAGCAATACACGGACCAGAAGAATGAGGCTGACAACTACGCTAAGAAAGCTGATGAGCGTGATCAGGCTATCGTCACTCATATTCTTTGGAAATTGTACCACTTTCAACAAGTTATCGAAGAATCTGGCGCGGAGATACAGAAACACCAGGAAGAGCTCAAGGAGCACCGACGTGGAATTGAGAAATATGACAAGGCTTTAGAGGAGGCTAAGAAAGATCAAGCAAAAGTAGGTCGGGAAGTCTCCAAGCTTGAGAAGAGCATCAAGCAAAAAGAGAAAGACATCGAGGCAAAGGAGAATGGGCTCATGCCCATCGCAGAGAAGATTGATATCACCAATAGGAAACTTAACAAATGCAACTCCCGCGTTGCAGACATCTCCAAAGAACGCGATGCTCATACCAACAACCTGAAGCAGTTTAATAAAGATCTTAAGGTTGTTGAGAAAGCCCAAACCCAGTGGGAAAGCGACTTTAGGAAACTGGCCGAGCAAGAAGGTCGCGAGCTGAGCGAAGCAGACTTGCAGCTATACAGGAAACTGAAAGACGATGTCAACAAGCGGACCTCTGCGGAGCAGATCAAAGTTGACAACCTTTCGCGTCAGCAGAAGGCTGATGAGCAGACCGTCAAGAGCTTGAAAAGCAACGTTGATACTGCTGAATGGCAGACTCAGAAGCTAAATGATGAGCTTAAAGAAATTGGAGAGCGCAAAGACACGGTAAATAGTCAGATCAAGGAGACCACAAAGGACATCAACGGCAAGAAAAAGATCTTCAATGAGCACACCTCAGAACGACTTCGTGTCGCACAGCTGAGGACTGAAAAGGACGAAAAGCTTCAGGAGGTGCTCAACAAATTGTTGGAAGCCGAGGACGGCAAGAAAAAAAACGAGAAGGACCTCCGCCTCAAAGCTACTGTCGCTGACATGAAGCGCATGTTCCCGGGTGTTAAAGGCAGAGTCAGCGAGCTGTGTAAACCTGTGGAAAAGAGATTCCAGACAGCAGTCAGCACAGTCCTTGGCCGAAACTTCGACGCCGTCATTGTGGAGAATGAGAAGACCGCAATAGAATGTATTCAATACCTACGAGAACAGCGGCGTGGTCAAGCAACCTTCATTCCCTTGGATACAATACAATTTACCACACTGAATTCCAACATCAAAAGCCAGCACCGCGGATGCCGAATGGCTCTCGACACAATCAACTACGAGAGATCTTTGGAACGTGCATTCTCCTATGTATGCGGCAACGCTGTCATCTGTGACGATCTTGCCGTCGCCAAAACCATCTGCTGGGAGAAGCGCAACGATGTTAAAGCGGTAACGCTTGATGGTTCGATCATCCATAAAGGCGGAAATATGACCGGTGGTCAGGGAGGCAAGTCGGAATCGCGGCGGTGGGAGGACAGCGAGGTTGAAAACCTACGAAAGCTTTCAGAGAAGTTAGTCGCGGAACTGGCTTCGCTGCCAGAAACTCGACGTGGTGCATCCGAAGAGGAAGTGCTGCAAGGGGAGTTGACCGGCCTGGAGCACAAGCTAACGTACCTCAAAGAGGAGGCAAAAGCACTCGAACGTAATCAAACCAGCAAGCAGAAGGAGTTGTCTCATGTACGCAAAGAGCTAGCGGCCACTAAACCCAAATACGAGGAGAAGCTACGCGAGCTGCTAGATCTAGAGAGCACTCTGAAAGAGCATCAAGATGCAGTCAGCGAGATCCAGGATGAGGTTTTCGCGGACTTCTGTTGGCGGCTTGGGTACGACAACATTCGAACCTACGAGGCTCAACAAGGTTCACTACAACAGGAAGGAGCGCAGAAGAAACTGGAATTCAACACGCAGAAGAGCCGTCTGGAGAGTCGGATTAGCTATGAGCAGCAGCAACTGCAGGAGACCAAGAGCCGCATTAAGGTTTTGGAAGATCGTGGGCGACAAGACGAGTCCCTTATCAAAGAGTTACAAACCGAACAAGAGTCCTCACAGAACGAATTGGATACTCTCATGGTGGAGCTAGACCAGCTGACGGAGCAGCTGGAGCAACAGAAGAACAAGCACAATCAGAAAGCAGAGAAAGTAGCAGAACAGCGCCGAGAAGTGCAGAAGAGGAGTAAGAACGTTGATGCAACGCTCAAGGCTGTATCTGGTCTGGAGGCCGACCGACAGCTTAACGCCTCGAGCAGATACATGCTGCTGAGACGTTGTAAGCTTGAGGACATCAACATACCCCTGGAGGAAGAATCAAGAAGCCTTGATCAGCTGCCCTTGGATGACATCCTACAGGCTGATCCTGATGCAATGGACGTCGACGAGGACCAGGAAGCAACCACTCTACGGCCGTCGGAGGTCCAGGACTACGGTATTGAAGTTGATTTTGACGGCCTTGACGAGGATCTCAGAGAGGTGAGCAGCTACATAATCTACTTTCTGAATGATGCACAGGTTGCTAATCTGCCCCACAGAGTAACGACGACAAATTAGATACTGAGCTGCAAGACCGCGTCAAAACACTAACCAGCGAGCTGGAGAGCATGGCGCCTAACATGCGCGCTGTCGAACGCCTGGGAGTTGTGCAAGACCGGCTTAAGACCACTGACAGAGATTTCGAAGATGCACGAAAGCGTGCGAAGAGAGCAAAAGATGACTTCCAGGAAGTCAAAGAGAAGCGTTTCGAGCTCTTCAGCAAAGCCTTCTCCCACATCTCGGAGCAGATTGGACCCATCTACAAAGACCTGACAAGGGATGCGTCGTTGCCGATGGGTGGACAAGCGTACGTACATTGCAAGAGATTCCAATGATCAACTCGCTAACAATGAACAGATATCTCGACATGGAAGACGGCGACGAGCCCTACCTCGATGGTATCAAATACCATGCTATGCCACCGCTCAAGCGTTTCCGCGACATGGAGCATCTTTCCGGTGGGGAGAAGACCATGGCCGCACTCGCCCTTCTCTTTGCAGTCCACAGCTACCAGCCCTCTCCCTTCTTTGTGCTTGACGAAGTCGATGCGGCCCTCGACAACGCCAACGTGGCGAAGATAGCAAATTACATCAGAGACCATGCGGGTCCAGGCATGCAATTCATTGTCATTAGTTTGAAGACAGGGCTGTTCCAGGGAAGCGAGGCGCTAGTGGGGATTTATAGGGATCAGGGTGCTAATTCGAGTAAGGCGTTGACGCTGGATGTAAGTGTTGTCCCTTCCTGCTCTTGGCTTCCAGAGCTGATCCCTCTCTTCACAGTTGCGCAAATATCAGTAGTGATGTCTGGAACATTTACCAGCATGCTTGCTCAAATCCAACATTTCGTGTACGCATGAGCTTGAATATGCTGTAAAAGGTTACTTCCATTCAGTAGCTAAGATATGCTTTCGTCATTTTTCATGTGCTTGTTGATGTCTGCCAAGGCCCTGCTATAATATTGCCAAGCAAACAGAGTCACCATCGAATTTCTCTTTACCTCGTGAATTTCACAAATTTAAACGATTCGATTATTCTCTTTCATTGCTGAGCAGTAAATCCTATCTCGAAAGAGATATAGGCAAATGCAGAACGTTCCTGATTGAAGATCTCCATCATGTTCTCGTATTCACCATGTTGCTCCTGAATGTAGCGCGCGTGCAATGCTAGATCTCTCTCCTATAATTTCGCCCCCAATCGAGTCATTGGAATAGTCATGGGCCGGTCAGTGCTGAGCCACTAACTTGTATCTGGAATAAAATGGCCGCAGTAAGGCCACTTGGTCTACGAAATTTTGGATGTTCGATTATTTCCTTGAAAGCACATGAAAATGATTGGCAGAATTTTTTTACTCCCAATTGTTAGAGTGTGAAACTCTTCTTTCATCTCCAACCTCCAACCTTCAAGTATCTCTTCCCACCTCGCACCGAAGCTTCCAAACAACTCGACAGCGAGCTTTGGGCTATCTCATACAATACGCTAATACTTACATACACTTGGAGAACGCATTTCCACCATCAGGATGTCGAATTACGCCCACTCTTCGGGTGTCTTCCACCTCCATCACCTGTATTCATGGCGTGGCATGGAGATATTCAACGAGAGTCAGGCCCAAAGTCCAGCCACACAACAAAAACGATGTCTAGTTTCAAAACCAATATGAAAACTATCTAAACCTCGTCAAAACGTACCAGGCGTACGGTACTCCAATCGGAGGATGGAGATTCGAGATTGTGCAGGACAGGAGGCATGACAACTTGCAGATTCCACGCGATTTCTTTGCTGGACAGCAATAGTAGAACAACTTTGCTCCGGCTGCAAGTCTGCAGGCCGCACAACCTGGATGCCACCTGACAACAGGCTCGATTGACGGAAATGCTAATATCCAGAATCCTCAACTCAATCCGAGTGTCTCACAGTATGGCGTGTACTTCGCTCCGACAACATACGGATACACCGACCCCCAGAGTGTTCAATTCGACCCGAACGTCTTCCTGTATGGTGGGTATTTCGCGGATATACCGACCCCCAGAGTTCTCAACTTGCTCCGAATCCCGATCCTTTTCGCCCATCTAGCGTATTGAACCCACATGTTCAAATGTTCAAATGTTCAACCCAGGCCAGGCCTCGACCAACTCTCGAGCAGCGGCAGGCCGTTCATACTCTGCTGGTGCTGCTGTAGGGCCCGCTCTCCAAGCGTTCCTTTTACCGAGACAGTAATGTCCTACTCTCCCTTCGAATCATCGTCTGGCCAACAAGGCCAATCAACTCGTCTAGTCCTTCAGTGCGACTTTCGCAAGCCACGAACACCTTGGAACACCAGATGGCCTTCCTTCCTCTGCTCAGGGCAAACAACCTGCGACCAATGCTGATATTTCAACCAAACCTCCGCCGTCTCGCTTTGGAGCCTTCGCCGCGGAGCAACGTCGACTCAACCTAATTCCCCCTCAAGTAGAAGCTGGACAAGCTCGGGCATACAGCACCAGCAGCCCCATTCGCGCACTCTCCTGTTTATCCTCATTCCGCATCTCCACAGCCTCGCTCTGGACAATCCACCACCCAATACGATCGAGGCCAACTGCATTCTTGCCAAAAGCCAGATGGCACATGGATGAAATACATTCCCCCTCATGCATTTATTCGAAAACAAAACCCACGTCCAAGCGACTTGCACAAAACATCTGAAGACCCTATCGACTCAGGATATACTTCAAAAACTTCAAGCTGTGCCCAGTCCGCACACATCATTACCCCAATCACCAAGTTATTCAAAGTCACTGATGCCCTTCATGGATTGGAGAGAAAGGCTCGCCGCTTGAGTAAAGAGCTGGCAGGTTCGACAGCTACAAAAAGACGCACACCTCCCGCCCCTCGCGCCGTCTCAAATCGAGTCCAAGTTGCGCTTGCGAATGTCCTCGAGGATTTTCGGGTCATGGAAGTCGAATCCGCCCGTGCATTGTTGAGAGAAAGAGGACTTTGGGCTGCCGACACTCACATCGAAAAGCTAAAGTATGCTCGACTCAACAACCCACGCTTACGTCCTACCCATTTAGACTGGACAGTTCCCGAGTTCACTTTGGACAAAAGCTCATCGAGCCATCCGACTCCTGCTGACCTGAGTCTCCATAACCCCTTGCAAGGATCATACAGGCCGCATTGGAGAGACACTGAAGAAAAAGTTTGGCAACAGGCGATACAACCTTCCTTTACCAGCCTCCCGGATGCAGCAACAGCCAATCGCGCCAGTCTCGGCCCCACCAGCGCAATGAACCAGGCAAAGAGGATGAGCGCTCTGCACGCGAAACAGGGAATTATCTACTACGACTGAGCTATGTCACACCCGGTAGCCCCGCCCCGCAAGACGCGATCGAGTGGGATGTTACCCTACGGGGCGTCAAAAATGGCGAACGAGAAACCACATTCCGTCGCCAATACCGAAACTTCGGCACTGCGTGGTTCAACGAATTTCTCCGAGCCAGAGCTAGATGTTTCAAAGGATATACGTCTTTACAACAATGGCAGGGATATCCTGACGCCCTCAAACCTCACCACGATAATCATTGGAACAGCAACGCGTATTGGATTGATCCGATGTTTCCTAGACCACCGAATTACGCCCTTCCAAGGACCCCCTTGCACTTTGGTTTAGGGCCAAAGCCTCACTGCCAACGATGGTCGCGCTCAAAAGAGATAGGAGACATATTACCAGGAACACTGGGACAGACTTTTGCGACAGCCTCTAAAATGCTTCCTTTGAAAGCCTAAGATTTCTCTCCATTGATTACTCTCAAAACCTTCGGCGAAACGTGTTGGACAATGAATAGTTAAATCTTGCATTGTACATAGTCACAAGTCAGATAGGAAACAACATTCATTTTTTGCTTTTTGGAAACCCAATAGGACGCGTAGTATTACTTAGATTTTGACCGATGTACAGAAGCTATTTGTTGATGGGTGAAGTTGAAAAAGCTTCGAGTATAATCAGCAGTAGGACCGAAAGAGCGTTGGAACCAGAAGCAGTAGAGCTCATATCTTCATAAATCGGGAAAGTCACGAAGCACAATTTATCTCGCTCTTTCAAGATACTGATCGTTCAGGTTGCCGAGCTCTACTTGGATAGCTCAAGGGATCCCGCAAATACATGAAACATTGGGTGTAGAATTTTCCTGTCTCTGCTTCAATATTTCGAGGTCTCTGGAAGTGGGGCTCTATAAAAGTAAGAGCTATGGAAATGCATGTGAGCTCAGGTAGTCCTGTATGTGTTCCATATATTTGCTTACCTGGGTAGAGCGTGCTGAATTATCAAGCCGAAGCCAATGAGTATCCGACGATGTATAAACAATCCCGCGCTCCTACATGTACTAGTACATGGCATAAGTACCGCGTACGAAGCACACCTTCCTCCTTGTATTAGCGACAAGACCAATGCTGCCACATCGATTCAAAGAACCGTGAGGGTGGTATTTCTTAGCCGATCTTGACTTTTACCAGTCTATCCAATGCCTTCCCATCATCCAGAGCCCAAGCTGGGTCCCTATCCATTTTCCACACCCGGTTGTTACCTTTCAGATGAAGATAAAGAAAGCCTTCGCTAGTGAATGCACGTCTAAGGCCAATGAAGCCTCTCCAGATCCAGTAGCCAGCCTGTCTTAATGGTAGTGTCATGAGATTGGTCTTTGCGAATGCAGCCAATTTCTCTTCACGAAGCTTTATTTCGGCAATTGCCACTTCTATCCTTCTCTCGCCGTCGTTATCGAAAAGCGTCGAAGAGAGGGTCACGTCGGTGTGAGGTACCGTGGTGATTCTAGGCTTTCTGTAGGGCACAAGTGGGGTTCTTTCTATCTGCAAGAGTAAAGCATGAGATTTTGCCTTTGGTGGTGAAGGAAGTGAACTGATTCGTTGGACCATGTTCTGTGGCTAATTTCACTGTCAATTGAAAAGTGCCGGGTCGATTGCTATATGGAGCCTTACTTTCAGCAACATCCAAAACCCAATGCATGCAATCATGAAGCTGCCAACCGTGATAAAGACTGGTACAAAAGCTGGCAGATCTTCGGGCTTGACAATAAAGTACTGGCTTCGATAATTGTACACAGCGACGCCGACCAAAAAAGCCCCGCCCGTACAACAAGCAGTAATGTAGTGCGTATACGACGAGGATCGGTATAGAAGGGTGGGCGAAGACCGTCTTGCTAATTTGTCGTTCAATGACTCATACGCCGCAGACTTTCGAGGGGCGTAGGACGTCGATTGTATTGGCTTCGCAGGCGCTTTTGAGGGCTTCTGCAATATGGCATTCTTTCGTTTCTGGACGAGGTTGCGCGTGCTTGTGGAGAATCTGCATCTTAAGCATGACTCTATGAAGGGAGATCGCGTCCGCAGGACGCAGGTAGACAGGTTCGAGAACAGGGCATGTTGAAAGCGTGCGGCCTGCAACAGTTGTGATCGGATCATGGTCCTAAGCGGGGAAAGGCGGTCGGCGAACCCTGACAATTTGGATCCAGTGAGCTTCTTCCTGCATCTCTAAAGGAGACCGCCATGCAAAGAGCAACGGAGAGGGCAAAAGTTTCCGCCGACCAGCCCTACCAAATCTTCAAACATCGCCCTGTTTCGGGCCGACTCTTCCCCGAGGCGGGCCGCGAGTGTACCTGACCAACCTGAGAACATCAAAATTCAATTTGTATGCAGAAGTTGCTCAAACCACGATTGTATCTGTAGTGGCTGAGTCATAGATATATCCTGGGTTTGTATTTTTATACACTCTTAGGTGTCCATCAAGCTTTATATACAATATCGCCGAGCCACAAAGGACAGCTTACCATGCCCTTTTGCTCTTTGCCAAATGGAGTGGATACTTGCTAGACAAAGTACTGCTGTTTGACATGTGTTGTATACGCAGGTTGCAACATTGATGTATTGGTGAGGGTTTCAGGATTCATGAAGAATTCCTGATATTCCCTGAGGCTAAGCCTCCAGGGCTTGGCGGTTTAGATGGTTCCAACTACCTACCATATAAGTTAAACGGACTAAACCGGGACCATTAAGACCTCAAACCGGTCCAACTACGAGGGTCAAAAAGGCAAACCAACCACCTAAACCGTTAAGAAGTTAATTAGTTGGGTAACCATTAACAGCGTTGGTCACAGAGTTACTCAAAGTACTCCAAGAAATCCTACGTCAGGCAAGGGACCAAGCTATCGAGGTCGTCAAACGCATTAGTTCATCCCGTGAGCTCACTCAACGTTTCCAAATATTCGATATATTCGAAGAGAGTCAGGTCAACGACAAAGACTGGGAGCCACACTTAGACTCGCAGCGCTTGACACAAGGAGACGATTGCAAAGGTTCCCATGAGGTGATTCTGAGGGCATCGCAGTCCGAACCTGTAGGATTAGGAGAAGGGTACATTAGCTGGACTGCCGCCAAAGGAACGTCGCACCTGGTGGGCTTCTCCACTTTGCCCCGAGGTGTCAAGTGGGAGGGGTCGAGTCAAGGGTGGTGAAGCTTAGCCGATGCGGGAAAAGGAATGGAGGTGATAATCTATGACTAGAATATTTGAATATCTCGTTAACCCAATGCTCAGTATGCCGACAGCTCAATGCAATTTATGCCTAAGCCCAACACCTCACGTTCTGAAAAGTCAGCCTGCGATTCAGGATCTGTAGGTAAAAAGCGTGGGATATGAGGTCATTGGATACTTAGTCTAGGAGATGTTGCCCACTTGTCTGCTCTCATTCCATCTCACTTGTAAACGCTAGCGATGTCATTGGAAGGCAAACTATTTTTTAACTTTCTTGGGAGTAGCTCTGTTAAATTTAAAGAAGGCTTAAAGAGTCTACAGGTTAAGCCTCGTAAGTCTAAGCTCTCCGTACTCCTTGGCCCTGAGGCTGCTCAGAAAAGTGTATTGATAAATGGTGCAAGAGGGTTAGACGGTCGCTACTACTCGGTGACCGCCTCCACGGATAGTCTACTCAGCTCGATCACGGGACAGTGTGATACTGGGAAAGATCGGGCAATCAAAGGGGGGAGGCTGTTCCCTAGAGGGAGCTTTGGAGGTGTACTGTATTGATCTTAGACTCTATACTCGTAGCCCTGGTAGAAGCACTAATTTTGCCAGTCTTTTCTTCGCTATTCTCAACTGCGAGAGGGTTATTTGAAATTTGTCAGAGGGAGACCTATATGCTGGCCAGAAATATACCACGAAGACACACATTTTCACTGTCACCAATTTCAGTGGATCGACTTGGGCTTTTCGTAGAGAGGAAAGCCGTCTAAAGACAGGTTTCGGTCGTGATAGGCTTCGTGCAAACTTGATCTTATTTGGTGTTGTTTGTCTTGTCCTCATGTCTTGTATCCCCATCTCCATTATCTCTATATCCCTTACCCGCCTTCTCTTTTCCTTCACCGGAGTGATCAGGTTCAATATTTTTGAGGGCGCGGTCGGTCTCCTTATCGATTGTCGATGAGAGGGATGTATCAGCAAGAGGAGGAGGAGGAGGATTAGAGACAGAATCATTTGTCTTCTCGCTAGGACCACTAGGTTGAAGCCCTCTGTTAGCTAGGTTTCAAGAGTCATACCCAGCTTCTGAGCCTGCCACAGAAGGAGCACTAAGGGAGAAGTGCCTTCCATCTTGCTTCCCAGAAGTCGAGTTACTTGTTGGAACGTCACCCCTCAGCCCTATGTACTAGTTTGCAAGCATAAATAGCTCTTCGCCTGCATAGAAAACCCATAATTGTTTCAACTACTTCAAGAATACTACGGCTCCCGGGTTAAAAGCATTGATGAGAGTGTCAGATCAAATGTCTCCCCTTCGCTTTTCGTGTGAACATGTATTAAGTTGTTTGGCGACCGAGTCAAGACGGATTGATACCCATCTCAATATTTAAACATCTCACTATACCATCTCCTATGGAAATGCAGAAACGTAGGTCTTTAACCTTTTGTGAGTCGTGTGCCGAAAGCCAAGCCATCCTTTCCATCCTTTGGCAATACTAACTATTGGAAGATTTCAGTAGATCTCGGATGGCTTGGGTAAGTGCTGACATTGCCAAGTGCCAGTACGGATGTCCTGAACATCTTGGCGAATGCAGTCCACTTAACCTTGCATGATTCTAGAGGCCCTGCGGCTAGATCGCCGAGCGTGTTCCCTTGGCAAATGATTACTTTGTGACTGGCAGTACACTTGGATCCAAGCTCCAGACTTTGCCTCCCTGAACCCGACTGTGTTCCCATATAATGGACTGGAGTCGCATCTGGGGCCACATCGAGAGGCGTATTACACAGCTCTTACCACAACGTGGAGGTGCTCCGGCTAACCTCTCGTCTATCTACCAACCGCTTCAGCACAACGAGATCCGTCTCATAACCTTGGCTGCTGGTAGATAGCCGACCAAATCCAATGCTGTCTGCAAACAGTCTCGTTGGATGACAACCCAGTTTACGAAGCACTCTCTTACGTCTGAGGTGATGCGAGCATTAGGAGGAAGCTCCGTCTCCAGAGCCACGATTTCGAAGTGACTGAAAGTCTTCAAGTTGCGCTGCGGCATATGCGTCATGATGCTATCTGCATCAATCAATACGATGATGCAGAGAAGAGTGAACAGGTCAAGAAGATGCATTTCAGATATGCTTGCACTTCTCATCTTATTGTATGGGTTGGTGAAGCAAGCGAGGACAGTGACTTGGGGATGCAGACTCTCAGGCAAATTGGTGAGGAACTGAGGGACGGTCCCCTTTTCGAAGTCGACCTTGCAAACGTGTCTTTGATAAAGGATCCCCCAGAAGCCATCGAGGAATTTGATCCAAAACCCTGGATAGCTCTCAACCGGTTGTTTCAGAGGGCGTGGTTCGAACGGGTCTGGGTACTGAGTCCCATGACTGTAGATGAAGCGAAATATGGAGTACTAATTTTGGTGACAGGTCATACAAGAGATTTGTATGCCAGATGAAGAGATGTCATTTGTTTGTGGAAGAGAGAGCGTCCCTTGGGAAAGTGTCTCACGAGCATCCCACGCCGTCCAACGGTATCGATGGGGAATACAGCGGACATATGTCCTTTTCGACGGTGGGTACACCTATAACAATATGGACAGGCCGGTCAATCTTGTTAGATGGTTCTGGAAGAATCGAAACGCAGTAGCAGAAAGCCAGAGCGCCTTGATGACAAACTTATGGGGGTTTCGAAGTCGAAAGTGTGGCGATCCGAGGGACAAAGTCTATGCTATCCTAGGAATTTGCAAAGATCTGAGGACGAAAGACATCACGGTCGATTACACTTACTCTGTCGCCCAAGTTTACGGCGAGATCGCTAAGTTCCTCATCATGCGAGATTGCAAGCTCAGAACCCTGAGCGCCTGTCAAATGTACGGAATGAACGTTGAAGCCCCTTCCTGGGCCCCGGATTGGAGTATTGACGCGCGTTTCCGGCCTAAGAGACCAATATTAAATTGGGACCATGCAGAAAGCCTAAGGCCTGCATTCAACGCCTCGGGAAACTCTTCGGCCCACGTGCAAATCTCAGAAGACATCTGCCTTTTAACCACCCGGGGATTCATTTGCGCCACGATCTCTGACCCTGGAACACACATTGGGAACGACGCAGACTTTGTCGAGAACCCCGTCAGCCAAGCACGCATGTTCTCGCTCTTCAATGAATGGTGGCCACTGGCTGAGAAATGTACACTGGAGGCCACAGTAGCTGGTGAGCGGAGAATCGATGCCTTCTGGCGTACTCTTATCACCGATATGACCTTGCGCAGCCAAAAGGCCACGCAGGGGATCGAAGGAGCGCAATTCCGGCTTTGGATGAGGAAAACCAACCGGTCTGCTTTCGAGCTGCAGGATCTGGATATCCCGGATGGAACGTACCAGTGGATGGAATTCACGGCTAGTTTTGAGCAAGCTACTACGAATCGGAGGTTCTTTGTTACGCGGGAAGGTTATATGGGGTTGGGTCCGCGAGATATGGATATTGGAGACGTAGTTTGTGTGTTGCTCGGCTCGCTGGTTCCATTCGCTCTACGTGCAGTGCAAGATCATCACATACTTCTGGGCGAATGCTACTGTCACCGTGTTATGGAGGGGGAAGCCGTAAGAGGTTTAGATAACGGCGAGATTGAGTTGCAAGACTTTGTCATCAGATGATCATTCTATATTCGACCGATTCACTTCTTCAGAAGCAAACCGCGAGAAAGCTACTGACTAGCGTGCAACCAAGACAATTAGAAGCAGGAACTGATACCTCATTCACTCATAACATTCTAGGTTGAGAATTCGGCGACTTGCGCTCTAGCAATATGATTATCTATGTTCCACATCCTCTTATCCCTCCCTATAAATCGATTGACTGATCTCGACCCCAAAGCTTCTTACACTGACAAAGACATCACGGAGTCTACTTCCCTTACCATTTCCTTCCCTACCCAGGATGATCCAGTCACCGGACGAGTGCGTTCACTATCCAGGATCTTCCTTCTTCCAATATCGGGCGCCTCTCAGCGTCCATCATCTCGAAGTGCTGGACAGTAGCAGCCTCGCAACGAATCGTGATAGTAATGAGCGGATCAAACCATTGTCTACTGTGATAGGTCTTGTTCAGGGGCCTATCATACCACGATCATAAGGCTTGGAGATGGTCACCATGCCGCCAAGATCGCAGCAAATACTGTAAGGCCTAAGCCACCCAAGATGCGCGAGCCAAGGTTCCTATTTCCATTTCCCAAGAATTCAACGAGATCGGCCGTCGAGATGGCATTGCCTGCAATGGTAGCATCGGCAATAGCGCCAGCCATGCTCGACGTAGACGTCGCACCCGCTTGCCCAAATCCCAGCATTACTAGCGAGCCTAAGCCACCATTCTGGCTGCGACCTCCTGAGTTCTCGATCAGTTCTCCTGCAGCGTTCATCGTCATCGATTCACCTGCAGTGACTGGGGCGGAGAAAGCAGATGATGATGCTGTGCCAGTTCCAGTCAGATAGAGTCCAGCAGATCCTGAAGCGAGGCTGAGCGCGGTCCCGGATACCTTTATCGTAGGTCCGCCAGCAGTCAGACTTGTTCCGTCGATGATAACGACGTTTGAGGCGGTATATAGCGGACGGTTTGGGAATGGATAGGTTTGGCCGGCTACTACCAGGGCAGACGAAGCCAGAGATATAAATGTACCGGCTACCGTCTTTGCTGGCCCGTTGATGGAGAAAGTTAATCCATCAATGATAGCAGAGGAACTTCCGAGCCGGGCGACTTTTTGGCCCGCAATCGTATAGATACCGTTTGGGCTAGGCAAACCATCTGGCGCAGGGGTTGGGAGTGCGTGTGTTTGACCATCTATAATGATGCCACCTGATGCGAGCGAGAGTGTCGTACTAGATACTATTTGCGCCGGACCATTGACCAACAGAGTGATGCCATCGATAATCGCACTGGATGAACCAAGCTGTGTTATTGTTTGTCCTGCGACCGTGAGAATCTGTGGACGCTGGGCTTTTGGGGCAGTGGTAGGATAAGCAAATGTCTGTCCCGCTACGACTATGCCATATGACGCTAGTGAGATTGCATTCCCAGACACTGTGGCTGCAGGTCCATTGATTGAAAGCGTATTACCATCTATGAGGATGCTGCCAGGACCAAGGGGTGTAAACTCGACACCGTTGGCTGTGAGAGTGCCACTCGCGCTTCCCGTCGCCAGAGATAAGGTTAAAGAACCTACTACAAGTATCAAATTCCCGAGCAAGATCGACGTGTCTTGAATCGTGATGGCTGGATCGTTCGGTCGAATCGAGGTATCTGCTATTGAGTAGCCGCCTTTGGGGAGTGGAGTGAAAGTTTGGTCGCCAACTATAATCAGGGAGGTAGCTATCGGTGGTTCAAATATAATCGTATCGTCCTGTGAAGGGTTCCATGACGACTTTGGGTTGCCTAGATAGGCCTTTGGCTTGGCTGAAGGGCCAATTTTCGGAAAACCTTCTGCATTGCCGTTTGGCGGGTATGGGTCACTATCAGGAAAATTCGTCGGATTAGCAGCACCTTGAAGATCAGTAGGAGTATCTGATGTTGATACGTTGGGTGGGATATTTTGATCACCATTCGGTGGTTGCGGCCTACCACTAGGAGGATTGCCACCATCCACTAGGCCAGTAGGGTCAGTAGGACCGAATAGAGGATCGTCTATTGGTGGTTGACCGCCGAGCTGGGTCTGTAGAGGCAGTTGGTTTGATGTTCGACTAGGCATGGCTGGGATCTCTTGTGGTCCGGCTTGATCCGTGGGCGTTGGCGAAGGAACCAGCACTGACGCTGGTGCCAGAGTTCTGGGGGGGTCAAAGGCGAATTGTGTCCCTCCACAACCAGCCCATGCGGGCTCCAGATTCTGGATAGCGTCTGCTGGTGCAATCATAGGAGCATATCCTGGAAGTGCAGGAAGACCAAATCCCAATTCGTGGGCTGAATTTTGAGCGTCCAGTAGAGACTGTGGTGGGCACGGGAGATTGCTCAAATTGAGAGGTTTGGCTTTTTCACTAAACGGGCCTCGGAAAATACCTGGAAAGTAATCGAGAGTAGAAAGCTGTCCAGGCGCAAATGAAAGCGTAATAGATGTGTGCTTTGGCTGGACCTGAATTAGCTCGAAGACAATTCAGGTGTGCGTCAGTACTAACCCCAATCTGGCCACATCTGTTAGAAGCACTCAGATCGTGGTAGGCGACGTAAATTGACGGCGAAGTACTTTACCACAGTAAGTTACCATGCCTTTTTTCAAGGATGGCAAAAAGTGCACTTTCACGTACTATGTAAATCCATCTGGACCGACAGTAGTCGTTATTGTATTATTATGACTTAGAGCCGGAGCCGAGGAAGAGCTTTTCTCAGAGATTGCTGCTGTTACACTTTCGAGACATGCCGTATTGGCTCCTGGGACAGGCCAGTAGAAAACTTCGACCAAGGGTACGTACACCGTACACATCCCACAACAAGCACGACTCGGGTCATATGGATTGAGCTGTGGCACCTGCTGTCTGGTCCGGGTGGCATATGAAGTCGTAGCTGCCGTAAGGGTTGTCGTGGTCCAAAACCACGAAGGAGTTTCCATAAGCAAAACCATCTCTGTAGTGGGTCCATCCGCTTCAAAAACCTTCTCCACGACTGTTTCTATCGGGAAAGTGAGCCCTGGTGGAGGTGTTGGGCCGATGCAGGGTATCAGCTCGCCTAGATCGTTTGACCCGGAGTAGAGAGAAGGAGTGCTACTGATAAACCTCGAGCGATAGGACGAAGAGGTGGCGTTGGTTGACCTTTGTGTAGTTCTATTCGAGGCTGAGCCATTTTTCTGTAGAAAAGCCTTGCCTATGGACTCGGCAGCTGTAGACCTTCCTAGTTGAAGTTCACGTGATTAGCATAACAGTAAACAAATGCTGCTCCAGCAATAGGCTTTTTGCGAAGGACGCAGCAGGGGCCGTTGCCTTAAAGCTAACAATGGATGACCGATCATAGGTGAATGTACGCCTACCGTTGATGGGATAGGTCAGCATTAAGATCGTAAAGAATTTCAACAGGAGTAAGGTGGAAGCCATGTAGAGCAAGATTTAGTAATTCGTATCGACTGGGAAGATTAAGAGCGTATTTCGATACCTGGTGTTATTAAGGAGATTTAGTCCTCCCATTCACGCCGCAGCTGAGAGAGACCATAACTATATAAAAGCATCTATGGCTGAAAAGCACGAGCAGCGCCACGGGATGATCTCACAGCCTGGAAAATCCTCTCGGCTTTAGTGGCCAGGATACTAATCATACGATAGGACTTCCAGCGATTTTTACGGCCGCATTGAGACTCTTCACCGACCATACGGGCAAAGAGTTACCTTGTTTATTGCTTACCATAGGATTTGAACGTATTCAGTTGTGTTTGTGTGGCCATGATCCGTAATACGACTTGCCTCGGTGGAAAGTAGCCTGACCATTGGCTCGCAACAGAGACTGCATTTTCGACGTCAAATGAGGGATTTGAGAGGCCAAGAACCGGGGCAATGACCCGAGCTGAGTCTTGTCAAAAGAACGCGGAGTCGATAGGGGAACAGCGGCAATAGCGGTTCAGGATTATTTATAGACTCAACAAATATTGTTCAGTTCTCCGAGCTGAAAGCTGCTCGGGCGAAGCAACAGTGCCTCTGGATCTGCCACTCATGCTTTTATCTCGTCTTAGTTGCGACGATGCAAGATCAAGCCTGCCTGACGGCAGCCCGATGCGATCTCACTTCTCCACATACCATATGTTGCGAGAAATTTTGCGTGTGGTTGCGGACACCCCTAAATGATTTGGCACATTGCGTGGGTATCAGAGGCTCAAAGCCGCTCGCACGTCCGCTCCATTATTGCAACCCTTCATACCTAAGCGCGGCTTTGAAATTCATTCCGGGTTCGCGAAAGTTGAAATTGACTTCGAGATGAGCATCCTTGCCCCGTTGGTGACTAATTCCAGAATCTCTTGAGAATTCCCACGTCCATACCTTCGACAAGCTTATGATGTAGAGACATGCTTCTCTTGTATGTGATGTGGTTGTAGGTTGCGATAGCAATAAGCTAAATCAGATCTTGTTGGGGAGTCATGTGATCCTCAGCCGGCGCTAACGAACAACATCTACTATGTACTATCGGATGACTAACTATACTAAGAAGCGCAAGCTCCTTGGTGAGCGGTAATTAAAGCTATGAGATCGACTTCTGACTCAAGTAATCAAATAATCTCTTTAAAATCCGTGGTTTATCATGAAATTATTCCCTTGGAAAATGCGTTGAAATGTTCTCATGGAAAATTCAAGAATATACGAGCAGGATTATCATCCACACCCACCAATCCGTCCCCAGCATTATCCTTCTGGTGCTGCTTAATTGAAGACCCCCACAGATCAATTGCCTTTCCTGCCATTGTTGCATTACCATACCCCCATTTCCAACAATGACCCCATCATCCATGGCCTTTGACAGGGTGACGTTTATTTGTTCACATCTACTAGGAATCCAAGCGACAGTCTGTCGCCAAGCGTGGTAACGTCAATGATCACGAATTTAGCTTCTTTCCCCCAGGACCCATTAATAGTACAGACGTTGATATTTATCCTGAAATGATGCAATAACCAATGTCTAAGAAGCTTCACCTGGCCGGAATGGTAGACAATCACCATAATCTCCGGTATTCGGATGGCTCACAACGCATCCTATTGGCAACACCGACAGGTTAAAGTTCTGAGGGAGATCGACCCACATAATGTCTGGTCTCAAAGCCGGTAGACGGATGCAGTCCATGAATTTGAACGGATACCCACCTGGTAGTGTTTGGTATGGGCCACCGACTAGAACTTCAGCCTGACTCGCAATGAATAGTGCCTTCTGCCCCCGTTGATATCCGCCAAGTCTTTCGTAGGGCCTTCTATTAAACCGACTGGCATAGTTGTGGGGTTATGATGCAGAAAATCCGTGTCGGTCTGACTTGAGGTTGCACTTTATTATCCACTAGGATCTCATTAATATCTTCGGCTGTGTATTTGAGCTCGTTCAAGTGAGGCGGTGCTAGATTCCAGAAAAGGACAATTTTGACATTATGTATGCCTCCAGTGTCACCAAAGAGGATCTCAATTTTCTTTACCCATATTTGTATGCTACCTGCTCAGATGATAAGCAGATTGGGCCCACATCTAGGACGAAGCTCGTGAGTTCGCGAGCTTTCCACGCATGGACAAAACAAAGGGTAGAGACTCCTGGCTAGGGCAGGTAGCGTTCCAGGGTTGCTGCTAGTTCTGGTCAGAAGGTCGACAATATTCATGAGCTATCGGGTTCTCTTCAATGCGTAACATTACCATCGCGTCCCAACGATTATCTAGGAACATTTCAAAATACCATAGGAGAAGTACCGTGTGTGTCTGGATGATTCGCCTCCCCACTCCGTCAATTGGAGCTTTGCGGGGTAATAATTGTTAGTACCAACACTCACTATAATTAGTAATGATGATTCCCTTACTGTTAATAGCCAGACGGTTGCCTCTTGTAAACGTTCTAATCGCTGTTCTGATTAGATACTCAACCGTATAAGTTCTGTAATAATGTCGCCATGGTGCAAGCGTTGCAAGATATCAATGAGATCTATGAATGTGAACAGCCTGAGGAGCCAGAATCTATGGAATGAGGCTCCTAATATACATGATGGGATCAACATCTCGGAGTGTCAAACAGTAGAAGACGCTAGAATGTTGACAAAGAAATGGTGACAAAGGAAAATGGCAAATAGCATACAACAAATAATAACAAATACCATAGTAGTTAGGCAGTGGCTTTATTCTTTAGGATTGTATTGAATACGAGGTTTTGATTTCCAGGAAAAGTGCTTTATCGAGGCTGTGCCACGCAATAGTGCTGATGAATGTTGTTATAAAAAAGGAGAGCATCCTCCCTTGCTGCGCCCCCGTGCTCCCTCGGTGCTCCCTCTAAAGCGGCCTTGCTCCCTTTCCCGAACGAAAGCGGTAATTCCCAATCCTAAGTTCGGGGTGTATATAATATATATATATATAGCATCCCCGAACCCAAGCCAACACGTGACCATCCGCTAATTAAGGTGCCGCCGCTTTACTCCCCCGCTAACGCCCGTTTCATCGATGTGCTCTCCCTCTACTCCCCTATACTCCCTCACTACTCTCCTCTACTCCCTTATTACTCCCTTATACTCCCTCTCTACTCCTCTATACTCCCCCTCAGCCACTTCCTACTCTTTAGCTACTATTACGTTCTTACAAGTTTAAACGAAAGCGTCTAGTCAGCCTGTTTTAGATACTAATTAGAGAGGAGCCGATTATAGCTCCACCGACCGCCTACTATATTATCTTCTACTCTTACGCTCTTACTCTTTTCCTCTTACTCTTTCCCTTCAATTCTAGTTACCTACGTTCTATAGTAACCTGTGTTACGAACCGTGCGTTCCGGTATTTATATTATGGATTGATTCTCAATAGGGATAGAGGTATAACCTAACAAGAGTATAAAACAGGCTTCAAGTAATACTAAGCGGGTCTGGTATATAATTAGATAATATATATTCAGTACCTAGCCTAAGAGATCTATTATATATAGTAAATAATTAAATAGGAAGTTGAGTACGGCGCTCTAAGTAGTAAATAGTGCTCTATATATATAGATATACGAAATCCACGCTAATCATTCTTGATCGTACTGATTATACTAATTATACTACGTTTATTACGCTTACTACGCTTATTACTTAGTATACTAAGCCTTTAGGGTCTATCTAAGTCGGATACTAATTCGTTAACTTGAACTATAACGGACGCTACGCTTCTAGAGTATATCCCTAATTATATTTCCTAATCGTAATATTAGCTCCCTCTTCTAGATTTCTTGTCCTAAGAAACTATCTATTCTTTATACTACCCTACTATACTAAATATTTAGATAAACTAACTATCCGCCGAATAGTATTAGCTAGTAAGCTAACCGAAGTTATAATATAGCTATATTCCCGATATATTACTAGCGGCAAGTAGTACTTAATAGGTATAGGGTCCGATAGATATTCTAACTATATAGGCAGCGGTAGAAAATATAACCTTATAGTATTACCTCTTAAGATATATTATATTAAGATAGAATAAAAGAAAGTATAGTTATAGTTAAAAACTATATATAAAGAGTTAGCTCGTTCTATAGAAGAGTTTATATATCTTTAGACTACGCTAATATACCTTTAGATATAGTATAAATACCTTAAAAATAAAAAGTGGAAGATTATAGACTAAGAGATATAGAATATTAAGGAGTTAGAAGAAGACTAGCGGTCTATCCTAAGTATTCCTAATAACTAGATATTTAATATCTTATTCGAACAGTTTGGCTTTCTAGATAGAACTAATTAGTCCTCTGTTACGACCCACATCCGATCGTTTACCTAACGGTGCGATAATCGGGAATGGGTGTAGATGTCTTATACTTCTATAGGAGAGGAGTTACTCAGGTAGAATGGCAGTCTTCGTAGTTGTAGGTAGTCAATACGTTCTATATTAATAACTAGTAAAGTATAGTGCAAGGAGTACCAGGAAGATTAACCAAGTAATAGTTTACTAAGTTGAACACACTGTTCCAAACAACGGGCAAAGCCCCGTATATATAGACATAAGAAATCCTGCCAAGTATCCTATAATCGCTTGATCGCTTAGCGCTCCAGCGCTCATTATTCTTAATCGCTTGATCGCTCAGCGCTCCAGCGCTCATCGCTTGAGCTGCTAGTCCTATCTATAGTACCTTGTCCTACAGGACAGTCCTGTTAGAACCCATAGTTCTAACACTAGCCCCCTCCTCTAGATTTCTCGTCCCGAGAAACCATCCATCCTCTATGCCACCTCAACGTACTAAACGATCTAAGGACCCTGTCGTCCGCCGTACCGAACTCTCCAAGGAGCTCTTAGAAGCCGTTATACGTCCTTGCAATAACTATACCCGTCTAGGTAGGCAATATTTAGTAGGGTCTAATTCTAACCGTTGTTCCGTCTGCGTAGCTAGTAGCAAGAAGTATAACCTTATAGTATCACCCCTTGAGATACGTCGTATAGAAAGTGCGCGAAAGAAAGTTCGTACCGAGATTCGTAAAATAGTCGCTAAACTCACACGTTTATAAGCGGAGGAAGATCATATTAAAGAGGAGAAGAGGAGACTTATCGAAAGGGAGCTTCTAAATATTACAGAGCTGGAGGAGGATCAACGAGCCTCCTCAGCTACTCTAGACAACCTTATATTCGACGTCAGCTCCGAGCGGTTCGATTTCCCCGACGGTTTAGAAGTCCCCGAGGGTTTCGATTAGTCCTCTCTTGCCTCTAATAGAACTCTTATAGATATTCCCCGCAATTCCCCGCAAGGTTCCTAAGAGGTTCCCAGGTACTTTCTGTTTCGTCGTACCCTTTCTATTTAACTAGATAGAACTAATTTCTTCTATCTAGGATTCTCTCGACCTTATACTCTATTTCTTCCTTAACGTCATAATAAAACATTTCTTAGAGTAGTATATTAGAGTCTGCTGGCTCTAGAAGTAAGATATAGAATACCGGATATACCTTAGTATCAGGTAGAAGCTCGAGTTCATAGTTAACGGCCCCCTTTACCTTCTTAATTAAGAATAGTCCGACCTTAATATAATCCAGTTTCTTACTTAGTCTTGTTATCTTTATATTTTTTATTAGAAGGTATACTTTATCCCCTTCTTTAAGCTGAGGAATATTCTTTCTTTTACTATTAACCTACTCCTTTAACTTATAATTTAAGCTCTTAATCGTCCTTTATATATCCTTATATAAATTCCTTAGCTCCTCTACCTTAACTAAGGCTTTTTCTGCGTTAGGTCCGTCCCTAGGTTACAGAAATATATTCATATCCTTTCCGTAATTAGTAAAGAATAGTATCAGACCTATTATATCTGACCTTTTGTTATTATACGCTAGTTATACTATTAGAAGTAGTAAAACCTAGTTATCTTACTTCTAGTTTATATAATACCTTAGGTATACTTCTATTATCTAATTAGCACGTTCTATTTATCTATCCGTCTATAGGTAATACGCTATTAATATCCGAAGTTTAGTTCTAATTGCTACGATTAGCGTTCTCTAGTAGTTAGAAGTAAATAACTTGTCTCTATCGGATATTATTGACTTAGATATACTATAATCCCTTATTAGCTTATCGATTAATATAAAGGCTAACTAATCTACTTTATATATTTCCTTGAAAGGTATTATAATTATATACTTCGTAAGTTTATCTATAATAACCATAATTAAATTAAAGGTATCTTATATAGCTAGATCCTTCGAAGGTAGTAGCTTGACTATAAAGTCCATTGTAATATCATCCTATAGTAATTCTAGTACAGGCGCAAATTAAATTTGCCCGTACTTGGCGTATTATACAGACTTGTTCTGCTAGTATTAAATATATTCCTTGATATATTATTCGATATATATCCGAAGTTTCGGCGCTACGTATCCTCGTCCTAGGAGTTCCATTATCTTGGACACTCTAGGGTAACCTTATAATAGGTTATTGTAGTAATCCCTAATCACTTCTTTAACGTATATATTAGGTAAGTAAGTTTTTTCCTGATATCTAAGTAATACTAAATCCGGTTAATCCTATCTTAGCTTTGTTACGAATATATCGTTATTATAGGCCTTTACGATCCTATTAGTTATATCAGGTCCTAATATATAAAGGGTCATTACTAATACCTAGTGTGGTACCAATAATCTATCGGCTTCTTGTTTTAGGATTAGTCGTTCCGTAACGTTTTTTCCTTCTATATAGTCTAATTGCCTACTAAGCGTATCTACTCGATTATTATCTTTTCCTAGGGTATAGGTTATCTTGAACTTATATTATCCGAGTAGTTCTAACTATCTAACTTATCTTCTATTTAACTCTTTCGTTATTATAAAATTAAGAAGATTCTTATAATCCGTAAAGATAGTTAAGTTCGAGTAGCTTTCTACGTATACTCTCTAATTTTAAAGTGCGTATACTATAGTAAGTAGTTCTTTATCGTGTATATTATAGTTTTATTCTACTACTAATATCTTCCGCGAAAAGTAGGTAACTAGATACTACTTTTACTCTTTTATTTAATAAAGGTATACTCCTATTACAAGATCCGAGGTATCTATTTCGATACGAGCCGGTTCGTTAGCTTGAAAGGTACAGAGTACTAGTAGATCTATATATGCTTTTTTTAATATATCAAACGACTTTTATTATTCTTGTCCCTATATAAATCCGATATCTTTCTTTATAATATCTATTAGTAGAAGTACTTTCCTTGAGTAGCCCTCGATAAACTTCCTGTTAAAGTTAGTAAATCCCAAGAAACTTTATACTACTTTGACGTCTTGTAGTATAGGCTATTCCGCTATAGCTTTAATCTTTTCTAGGCTTATACTAATACCTTTTATACTAACTATAAATCCTAGGAACTTAATAGAGTCCCTATAAAATTCGCACTTTTCTAGTTTAAGGAGAAGTCCCGCTTACGACAGGTATTCGATAACGTCCTATATATACTTAATATATTCTTCCTTTTTCTCAGAGTAGATCAAGATATTATCGAGGTATACTATCGCTATTCGATCTAAGTATACTCGTACGACGTTATTAACAAGTACTTAGCAGGTTACTGGTACGTTGGTAAGTCTAAACAGTATTACTAGATACTCGTAATAGCTATATCTAGTCCGGAAGGTAGTTTTCCATTCTTCGCCTTCTTTTATCCGAATTAGATTATATACGCCTCTAAGATCTAGTTTCGTAAATATTTTTGCTTTGCCGAGCCGATTCTATAGCTCGCTAATATTTGGTAAAGGATACCTATTCTTGATAGTAATATCATTTAACTTTCGATAGTCGACGTATAGCCGTAAGCTTCCGTCCTTCTTCGGCGCGAAGAGGATTAGATAACCTACTAGTAATTTGGATTCCCGAATAAATCCCTTCTTAAGGTTCTCGTCGATATACCCGCGAAGTACAGTAAGTTCCTTTTCCGATAATATATAGATAGGTCTAAATATTGGCGCCTTACTAGGTTCGAGTTCGATCTTATAATCCTATAGCTAGTACTTAGGTAACGCTTTTACACTCGTCTCTTCCTCGAATAGGTATACCTACTATTTATATTCTCGAGGGATCGCAGAAGGTTCGTCTTTCCCTTTAATAGCTCTCTCTTTAGTATCCCGCTAACCTTTACTAGTAATTAAGGAGTCGAGCCTTCTCTCTTAGAAGTCACTCTTATCGTTTAAGGATAAAGTAATATATACTTTAACCAGTCTTCGGTTCTTCCTCTTATCTATTATCGTCTACTATTAACTAATAGGTCTAATACTAGTAACGTCTCTAGATCATCCGAATTTAAGTACTTTCGTCTTCTAGTTAATTTCTAGGTTATATTTATTTAACTAAGGTATTCCTAAAATAATATTATAAGTAGCTATCCCAACTATATCGAATATAATCTCCTTATAGTATTACTGAATTATTACTAGTAGAGAGCGTATCTCCTCCTCTACTTTTCCTATTAAGAATACTAACCCGTTAGCTAGGCGTAGCTCGTAAGACAATTTCTTCTTTCGGGTCGGTAGGCCGCTTAAGTCTACTAGGTTCCTTGAGATAAAATTTCCTGTAGCTCCGCTATTTATTATCGCCACGGTCCGCTATCTATCGATATTTACTGGTATAATAATATAAGTATGGTATTAGGCGGAACACAATTGTTATTTGGGGAATAACGTATTAATCTCCTTATACTTCCCTGTAGTATAAGAGATTACTCTTTTCCCTATAATAGTAGGAAGCTGTATACTTCCTTTATACCTTTATACGGAATATATTTATTATATAGGCAGCTATACTATAGTACCTGGTTATAAGCTCCTCTCTTAAAGACTTTAAGTAAGTTATTTCTTTCCTTTTCCTACTTCTCTATAAAGTATAGGAAGTAATAGTACTTCCTTTTACTTATAAGATACTATTAGTACCTATCTTCTCTATACTTATACTACTATATTTCTCTATAGTAAGCTTTCTTAAGTAAAGGTACCGTGCGTTCTTTAGCTAGACAGCCCCTTTCTTCCCTATATATTAAATAATCGGGTAATACGTATTTAGTATATAGAATTTCGTTATATTACTAATACTCCCTATCGTATCGATAGTCTCGTATAGGTTCGTCCCATTTGGGTTTTATAGATAATTACTTATTTAGTATACCTCGTACTTTGCTTTCGATTTCATTAAAGAGTTTATATTTATCTTCGTCCGATTAAGGTTCTTTAATTTCCGGTAATTTTCCTTCTACTTAGGATATAGTAGATCCAGGTTCGGGTATTAATACTGGTCTCTCTAGACTAGCTTTCCGCTATTCCTAATCCGTCTTATACTATTAAGATCTATTACTATCCCTATAGTAATACCTCTATACTTCTTTATTGAATTCTGATTCGAAGGTATTATCTTCCGAATCCTAACTAAATTCTTCTTTATCGTAGGATTACTATATTCCTTTAGAGTCTTCCTCGTTATCTAGAGGTCCTCCTTCTATTACGTTAATCTGCGGTCGGTATACTATATTCTTCGACCTGTAGTCTCTAGCTATATAACCCAGTTTACTATAGCTATAGTAAGTAATTACTTTCTTTCCCCCGTACTGCTTTTTCCCTTTAAAGTTTCCTTTCTTCTTTCCTATCTAAATAAAGTTAATCTCTATTAGTACTATACTACGGTAAGTATCGCGTTCCCCGTAGTCTTATTAGTAGTTCCTCGTTTTTGAGAAGAATCCCTTATACCGGGTTCCGCTAACTCCTCCGTCATACCGTTTCTCTATAGATCGTTCGAATAGTTTATTATCGATTTCGATTATATTCTTAATAAGTCTATCTAGAGTATTAATTACTCCTCCGAATCTTATAAGCTTATCTTTAATATTATCTTTAAGGCTATAATAATATATCGTTATTAGTGTATTATCATCCTAGCCTATCTTGGTCGTATATATTTAGAACTGAGTTGAAAACTCTAACGCTGACTTCTTCTACTTCATATACTAAATAATATATATTACTACGTTTACCTCGTTAGAAGGTCTAAATATACGGCAGATTTCAACTATAAACTTTAGTATACTCTCTATCCAAGATTTAATATCGCCGTCCTCGTCGTTATCTTCTATATACTTCCTTAGGAAAGGTTCGACCCACTTTTAGGCCCGTCCTTATAGGTATAATATAGTGAAGGTAGTATATCTAGTCGCTAGGAGCAAGTCTCCCTGGAATAAAAGGTATAGTTATACTTGCGTAAGCCATGGCTTAAGCTTGTCCCTATCTCCGTAGTATAGGTCTAGTACTATAACCTTAATCCTTTTTCTAGATCCTTTATCTATAGTATAGCATCTCTAGCTAGTAACCGTTAAGGTGCTTGGGGTAGGGTTTCTACCTGAAGTTATTGAAGAACTTATCCCTTAGGGTATTCAAAGTGTTACGACCTACATCCGATCGTTTACCTAACGGTACGATAATCGGGAATGGGTATAGATATCTTATACTTCTATAGGAGAGGAGTTACTCAGGTAGAATAGCAGTCTTCGTAGTTATAGGTAGTCAATACGTTCTATATTAATAACTAGTAAAGTATAGTACAAGGAGTACTAGGAAGATTAACCAAGTAATAGTTTACTAAGTTAAATATACTATTCCAAACAACGGGCAAAGCCCCGTATATATAGATATAAGAAATCCTGCCAAGTATCCTATAATCGCTTGATCGCTTAGCGCTCTAGCGCTTATTATTCTTGATCGCTTAATCGCTCAGCGCTCCAGCGCTCATCGCTTGAGCTACTAGTCCTATCTATAGTACCTTGTCCTACAGGATAGTCCTATTAGAACCCATGGTTCTAATATCCTCCTTCTTATTAGAACTAGTAGTTCTAATAGGACTATCGCGAAGGACAAAGGACTTCGGATAGGATATCCTTAGTCGCAATGGTCGCAACGCTTGGCGGTGCAATCGTTTTGATTAGGATGCTTGATCGTAATAATCGCAACGCTTGGCGGTGCGATCGTTTTGATTATAGAATGCTTGGTATAGTTTCCTATCGCTATATATATAGAGTACTACTTACTACTTAGAGTATCGTGCTCAACTTCCTATTCAATTGTTTACTATATACGATAGATCTCTTAGGCTAGATACTAAATATATATTATCTAATTATATACTAAACCCGCTTAGTATTACTTAAAGCCTACTTTACCTCTTATATAGTAATACCTCTATCTCTATTAAGAATTAATCTATAGTATAATACCTTACGTAATATATTTATAATACTTTAAGTACCCTTAAGGATAAATACTATACTAAAAGACCCTAGGGTATCTACCCTAAGCTCCTTAGGAGGAGGAAGTAGATAGAGATATCTAACTATAGACGAAGGAATTAGTAGGTATATTAAGATAGCCTAGCCCGACTTATACTATAGAGAAAGAGACAAGCTCGAGGGATAGCTATCTTAGATATTACTTTACTTAAAGTTCTAAGAGGACCTTATATCTATATAATAATACCCTACCTTCGCTATTACTTACTTATATAGAAGAGTCTAGAAATAGGTTAATCTATTCCTAAAGAAGTATATAGAAGATAATAATAAGGATAGCGAAATTAAGTAGTAGATAGAAAGTATAACTATATTTAGACTCGAAATCCGCCGTATATTCGGACTATCCAATAAGGTTAATATAGCTATATAGACTATCTAGCATCTAACTTAAAAGAAGTCTATATCGGAATACTTAACCTAGTTCTAGTAGTATATAGCTAAGACGGACTAGGATGATAATATATTAATAATTATATATAGAAGAGGCTTAAAAGATAACGTTAAAGACGAGCTTATAAGATTAGAGATTATTATTAATACCCTTAATAAACTAATTAAAGAAGTAATTAAGATTGATAATAAACTATTTAAAAGGTCTATAGAGAAAAGATATAATAGGGGAGTTAGCGAGATAGGACGCTTAAGCTTTTTCGCTAAATTAAAGAGCTACTATCTAGGCTATAGAGAAAACAACCTCTATAGACTAAAACTAATAGAACTAGACTTCACGGAGAAAAAGGGCAAGAGGCCTTATAGAGGGCCGTCTAGGGGTAAGAAGCAGCAAGGGGGCAAGAAAATACTTACGTATTATAGCTATAGTAAACCGGGTCACTTCGCTAGAGATTGCAAGTTGAAAAATATAGTGTATCAATCGCAATTGAATATACTAGAAAAAGTATATACCTAGGATAATATAGATAGTATACCTAAGGAGAGACTATCAATATAGGACGAAGTCGAAGGAGATATTAACTCTTAATACGATAGGATAATATAAGATAAACTCGATAAGGAATCTAATAACGAGGACGAATTTATAGGTGAATCTAACTATTATATTAGGGACTAATATTAGAACTAGTAGTTCTAATAGGACTATCGCGAAGGACTAAAGGACTAAGGACAGGATAGGTAACTTAAGCGATGAGCGCTAGGAGCGCTAAGCGATCAAGGTGATTAGGAATAATAAGCGCCTTGAGCGCTAAGCGATCCAGCGCTTATAGGATGCTTGGTATGGATTTCCTATTGCTATATATACGAGTACTTACTTACCACTTAGAGCACCGTGCTTAACTTCTATTTACATCTAGTACTCTACTATATACAATAGATCTCTTAGGCTAGGCACTAAATATATATATTATCTGATTATATACTAGACCCGCTTAGTATCACTTGAAGCCTGCTTTATACTCTTACTCTATTATATATCCATTCTAGTAAGAATCAATCCACACTACAACCACCGCACGCAACGTGGTTCGTAACACTTTGAGTACCCTCAAGGATAAGTATTATACTAAGAGACCCTAGGGTACCTACCCTAAGCTCCTCAGGAGGAGGAAGCGGATAACGACGCCTAACTATTAACGAAGGACTCAGTAGATATATTAAGATAGCCTAGCTCGACTTATACTATAGAGAAAGAGATAAGCTCGAGGGATAGCTATCCTAGGTATTATTATATCTGAAGTTCTAAAGGGACTTAATACCTATTTAACGATATCCTATCTTCGCTATTACTTACTTACGTAGAAGAGCCTAAAAGTAGGTTGATCTATTCCTAAAGAAATATATAGAAGACAACGACGAAGACGGCGAAATCAAATTATAGATAGAGAGTATAGCTATATTTAGACTCGAAATCCGCCGTATATTCGGTCCGTTGAACGAAGTTAATATAGTAATACAAACTATCTAGTATATAACCTAGAAGAAATCTGTATTAGAGTACTCGACTTAATTTTAGTAATATATAGTAAAGACTAACTAGGACGATAACGTATTAATAACTATATACCGGAGAGGTCTTAAGGATAATATCAAAGACGAGCTTATAAGGTTAGGGATTATTATTAATACCCTTAATAAACTAATTAAAGAAGTGATCGAAAGTAACGATAAGCTATTCGAAAGGACTATAGAGAAAAGGTATAACGGAGGAGTCGGCGGAATAGGACGCTCAAGCTTTTTCGCTAAATTAAGGAGCTATTATCTAGGATACAAAGAACGCGACCCCTACGGGTATACGCCTATAGAACTAGACTTCACGGAGAAGAAAGGTAAATAGGCCTTTAGGGGGCTAGCTAGAGGTAAGAAGTAGCAAGGGGGTAATAAGAAAATACTAAAGTATTATAGCTATAGCAAATCGGGCCACTTCGCTAGAGACTACAAGTCGAAAAATATAGTGTATCGACCGTAGCTAAATATACTAGAGAAAGTACGTATCTAGGACGATATAGATAATACGCCTAAGGAAGACCTACTAATATAGAATAAAGTTGAAGAAGACGTTAACTCCTAGTATAATAGGATGACGCAAGAATAGTATAACTATGAATCTAAAGACGAGGACGAACTTATAGAGGACGTTACCTCGTAAACTAAAGAAGATTTGGATATTAGGGACGGTAGTAGTACTTACGAAGAATCTAAGTAGGATTAGGAAAGCGAGGGGATAGACCTAGAGTAAGAAGAAGCCCTCAGCACGTTAGAAGCTAAGTAGGAAGATATACGACTACTAAGAAAATTAATACCTAGATCTACTACGTCTAAGGAAAAAGAAGAGAACTCTAAGGAACTACAATAGGATAATAAGAAACCGGATTACCGACAAGACCGGAATTATCGAAGATATAGAGAGTTACTATAGGAAGAATATACTATACTTTATTACGTATAGTATAGTACGCTAAGAAGTTGCAGAAAGGGACTAGTAAAGAAGGCTTAATATAGATAAGACTTCTACTATAACTATAGAAAGAACGAATACCTATAGTATTTAGTAATAAAAAGACTTTACTAGTTCTTTCTAGGAAATGATATAGATTAGTTAGAACACGTCAAGAAAGAGATAATATACTATCTATATATAGAGAAATGCTATCTAAAAGAATAGTATACCTATTTATATAATAACTACACGGAATATAAGAAAGAGAAATCCGAAATAGGATTTCTATGTTAGAACCATGGGTTCTAACAGGACTGTCCTATAGGACAAGGTGCTACAGATAGGACTAGCAGCTGAAGCGATGAGCGCTAGAGCGCTGAGCGATCAAGCGATCAGGAATGATGAGCGCTGGAGCGCTAGGCGATCGAGCGCTCATAAGATGCTTGGCAGGATTTCTTATGTCTATATATACGGGGCTTTGCCCGTTGTTTGGAATAGTATATTCAACTTGATTTAACTTGGCGAACCATTACTTGGTTAACCTTCCTGGTACTCCTTGCACTATACTTTACTAGCTATCAATATAGAACGCATTGATTACCTACAACTATAAAGACTGCCATTCTACCTGAGTGACTCCTCTCCCACAGAAGCATAAGATACAGACTACACCCATACCCGGTTATCGCACCGTTAGGTAAACGATCGGACGTAGGTCGTAACACTTTGAACACCCTAAGGGATGAGTTCTTCAACAACTTCAGGCAGAAACCCTACCCCAAGCACCTTAACGGTTACTGGCTAGAGACGCCAAACTATGGACGAAGGATCTAGAAAAAGGATTAAGGTTGCAGTACTAGACCTATACTACGGAGACAGGGATAAGCTTGAGCCGTGGCTTATACAAGTATAACTATACCTTCTATTCCAAGGGGACTTGCTCCTAGTAACTAGACATACTACCTTCGCCATATCTTACCTACGAGGACGGGCCTAAAAGTAGGTCGAACCTTTCTTAAAGAAGTATATGGAAGACGACGACGAAGACGGCGACGTTAAGTTATAGATGGAAAGTATGCCAAAATTTATAGTTGAAATCTGCCGTATATTCGGACCTTCTAACGAGGTAAATGTAGTAATACGTATTATTTAATATATAAAGTAGAAGAAGTCAGCGTCAGAGTTTTCAACTTAGTTCTAAACGTACGCGACCAAAACAGGCTAGGATGATGATGCGCTAATAATAATATATTATCGAGGCCTCAAAGATAATGTTAAAGATGAGCTTATAAGATTCGGAGGAGTAATTAACACTCTAGATAGACTTATAGAAAATGCGATCGAAATCGATAACAAGTTATTTAAACGATCTATAGAGAAGCGGTATGACGGAGGAGTTAGCGGAACCCGACATAAGGGATTCTTTTCAAAGACAAGGAATTACTAACAAGACTATAGAGAACGTAATACTTACCGTGGTATAGTACTAATAGAGATTGACTTTATTTAGATAGGAAAGAAGAAAGGAAACTTTAAAGGGAAAAAGCAGTACGGGGGAAAGAAAGCAATTACTTGCTATAGCTATAGCAAACTGGGTTATATAGCTAGAGACTGTAGGTCGAAGAATATAGTGTACCGACTGCAGATTAATGTAATAGAAGGAGGACCTCTAGATAACGAGGGAAACTCCGAAGAAATATGGCTACTCTACGATATAGAAGAATTAAGTCAGGATTCGGAAGATAATACCTTCGAATCGGGATTCAATAAAGAAGTATAGAGATATTACTATGGGGATAGTAATAGATCTTAATAATACGAGACGGATCAGGAACAGCGGAAAGCTAGTCCGGAGAGACTAGCGTTAACACCCGAACCTAGATCTACTATATCCCAAGCAGAAGGAAAATTACTAGAAGTTAACGAACCTTAATCGGACGAAGACGAATATAAACTCTTCGACGAAATCGAAAGCAAAGTACGAGGCGTATTAAATGAGCAATTATCTGTAAAACCCAAATGGGACGAACCTATACGAGACTATCGATGCGATAGGGAACATTAGCAATATGGCGAGATTCTATGTACTGAATGTGTATTACCCGATTATTTAGTATATAGAGAAGAAAGGGGCCGTCTAGCAACGGAACGCACGGTACCCCTACTCAAGAAAGCTTACTGTAGAGAGATATAGTGGTATAAGTATAAGGAAGACAGGTGCCAATAGTATCTTGCGAGTAAAAGGAAGTATTACTACTTCCTATACTTTATAGAAAAGTGGGAAAAAGAAAGGAATAACTTACTTAAAGTCTTCAAAAGAGGAGCTTGCAACTAGGTACTATAGTATAGCTGCCTACATGATAAATATATTCCGTATAAGGGTATAAAGGAAGTATATAGCTTCCTACCATTATAGGGAAAAGAATGATCTCTTATGCTACGGGGAAGCATAAGGAGATTAATACGTTATTCCCCAAACAACAATTGTATTCCGCCCAATACCACACTCATATTATTATACCAGTGAACATTAATAGATAGCGGACCGTGGCGATAGTAGACAGCGGAGCTATAGGAAATTTCATCTCAAGGAACTTGGTGGACTCAAGCGGCCTGCCAACTCAAAGGAAGAGATTATCTTATAAGCTACGCCTGGCTGACGGGTTAGTATTCTCAATAGGAAAAGTAGAGGAGGAGACACGCTCCCTACCAGTAATAATTCAGTAATACCACGAGGAGATTATATTCGATATAGTTGGGATGGCCACTCATAATATTATCTTAGGAATACCTTGGTTGAATAAATACAACCTAGAAATCAACTGGAAGACAAAAGTACTTAAATTCGGATGATCTGGAAACGTTACTAGTATTAGACCTATTAGTTAATAGTAGACGATAATAGATAAGAGAAAGAACCGAAGACCGGTTAAAGTATATATTACTTTATTCTTAAACGATAAGAGTGACTTCCAAGAGAGAAGGCTTGACTCCTTAGTTACTAGTAAAGGTTAGCGGGATACTAAAGAGAGAGCTATTAAAGGAAAAGACGAACCTTCTACGATCCCTCGGGAATATAAATAGTAGGCATACCTATTCGAGGAAGAGACGAGCGTAAAAGCGTTGCCTAAGCACTAGCCATAGGATTATAAGATCGAACTCGAAACGGGCAAGGCGCCGACATTTAGACCTATCTATATATTATCGGAAAAGGAACTTACTATACTTCGCGGGTATATTGATGAGAACCTTAAGAAAGGATTTATTCGGGAATCCAAATTACTAGCAGGTTATCTAATCCTCTTCGCGCTGAAGAAGGACAGAAGCTTACGGCTATACGTCGACTATCGAAAGTTGAACGACATTATAATCAAGAATCGTTACCCTTTACTAAATATCAGCGAGCTATAGGATCGGCTCAGCAAGGCAAAGATATTTACGAAACTAGATCTTAGAGGCGTATATAATCTAATCTGGATAAAAGAAGGCGAAGAATGGAAAACTGCCTTCCGGACTAGATATGGCCACTATGAATATCTAGTAATACCGTTTAGACTCACCAACGCACTAGCAACCTGCTAAGCACTTGTCAACAACGTTATACGAGCACACTTAGATCGAATAGCGATAGCGTACCTCGACGATATCTTAATCTACTCTAAGAAAAAGGAAGAATATATTAAGTATATACAGGACGTCATCGAATACCTATCGTAAGCAGGACTTCTCCTTAAACCAGAAAAGTGTGAATTTCACAGGGACTCTATTGAGTTCCTAGGATTTGTAGTCAGTATAAAAGGTATTAGTATAAGCCCAGAAAAGATCAAAGCTATAGCGGAATAGCCTATACCACAGGACGTCAAAGTAGTGCAAAGTTTCTTAGGATTTACTAACTTTAATAGGAAGTTTATCGAAGGCTACTTAAAGAAAGTACTTCTACTTACAGATATCACCAAGAAGGATATCGGATTCACATAGGGATAAGAATAATAAAAGTTATTTAACACGTTAAAAAAAGCATATATAGACCTACCAGTACTCTATACCTTTCAAGCCAACGAACCGGCTCGTATTAAAATAGATACCTCGGATCTTGTAATAGGAGCATATCTTTATCAAATAAAGGACTAAAAGTGGCATCCAGTTGCCTACTTTTCACGAAAAATATTAGCAGTAGAACAAAACTATAATATATACGACAAAGAACTACTTGCCGTAGTATATATACTTTAGAATTAGAGAGTATACGCCGAAAGCTGCTTAGACCTAACCATTTTCACGGATCACAAGAATCTTCTTAATTTTACAATAACGAAAGAGTTAAATAGAAGATAAGTTAGATAGTTAGAACTACTTAGACAATATAAGTTTAAGATAACCTATACCCCAGGAAAAGATAATAGTCGAGTAGATACGCTTAGTAGGCGATTAGATTATATAGAAGAAAAGAACGTCACAGAACGACCAATCCTAAAACGAGAAGCCGATAGATTATTAGTGCCACATTAGGCATTAGTAATAACCCTTCGTATATTAGGACCCGATACGACTAACAGGATCGTAAAGGCCTACAATAACGATACATTCGCAACAAAGCTACGACAGGATCAACCGGATTCAGTATTGCTTAGATATCAGGAGAAGACCTATCTACCTGATATATACGTTGAAGAAGTAATCAGGGATTACCACGATAACCCTTTATAAGGTCACCCTAGAGTATCTAAGATAATAGAACTCCTAGGACGAGGATACGTAGTACCGAAACTTCGGACACGCGTTAAACAATATATCAAGGAATATATTCAATGCCAGCAGAACAAGTCTACACGATATGCCAAGTACGGGCAAATCCAATTTGCGCCTGTACTAGAATCACTATAGGATAATATCACAATAGACTTTATAGTTAAACTACTACCTTCAAAGGATCCAGCTACGCAGGATATCTTTAATTCAATTATAGTCATTATAGATAAACTCACGAAATATACAATTATAATACCATTCAAGGAGATATATAAAGTAGACCAACTAGCCTTTATACTACTCGACAAGCTAATAAGAGATTATAGTATACCCAAGTCGATAATATCCGATAGAGATAAGTTATTTACTTCTAACTACTAGAAAACGCTGATAGGAGCGATTAGAACTAAACTTCGGATATTAATAGTATACTATCTACAGACTAATAGATAAACGGAACGTGCAAATCAAATAATAGAAGTATACCTAAGATATTATATGAACCTAAAACAAGATAACTAGGTTTCACTACTTCTAATAGCATAATTAGTATATAATAATAAGAGGTTAGATACGACAGGTCTAATACCATTCTTTACCAACCACGGAAAGAATACGAATATATTTCTACAAGCTAGGGACGGACCCAACGCAGAAAAAGCCTTAGTCAAGGTAGAAGAGCTAAAGAATTTATATAAGGATATATAAAGGACGATTAAGAGGTTAAATAATAAGTTAAAGGGACAAGTTAATAGTAAACGAAAGAATATTCCTCAGCTTAAAGAGGGGGATAAAGTATACCTCCTAATAAAAAATATAAAGATAACGAGACCAAGTAAGAAACTAGATTATATTAAGGTCGGACTATTCTTAATCAAGAAGGTAAAGGGGGCCGTTAACTATAAACTCGAGCTTCCACCTAACGCCAAAGTATATCCAGTATTCTATATCTTACTTCTAGAGCTAGTAGACTCTAACATACTACTCTAAGAAATATTTCATTATAACGTTAAGGAAGAAATAGAGTATAAGGTCAAGAGGATCCTAGATAGAAGAAATTAGTTCTATCTAGTTAAATAGAAAGGGTACGACGAAACGGAAAGTACCTAGGAACCTCTTAGGAACCTTGCGGGGAATTGCGGGGAATATCTACAAGAGTTCTATCAGAGGCAAGAGAGGACCAGTCGAAACCCTCAGGGACTTCTAAACTGTCGGGGAAATCGAACCGCTCGGAGCTAATGTTGAATATAAGGTTGTCCGGAGCCGCTGAGGAGGCCCTTTAATCCTCCTCCAGCTCTGCGATATTTAAGAGTTCCCTTTCAACGAGCCTCCTCTTTTCCTCTTTAATATGATCTTCCTCCGCTTATAATTATACGAGCTTAGTAACTATTTCACGAATCTCGGTGCGAACTTTCTTTCGCGCACTTTCGATACGGCGTATCTCAAGGGGCGACACCACAAGGTCGTACTTCTTACCACCAGCTACGCAGGCGGAACAACGGTCAGAGTTAGATCCCACTAAACACTGTCTACCCAGACGGGTATAGTTATTACAGGGGCGTATAACGGTTTCTAGGAGTTCCTTAGAAAGTTCGGTGCGGCGGATAATAGGGTCCCTAGATCGTTTGGTACGTTGGGGTAGTATAAAGGATAGATGGTTTCTCGGGACGAAAAATCTGGAGGAGGGGGCTAGTATTAGAACCATAGGTTCTAACAGGACTGTCCTGTAGGACAAGGTACTACAGACAGGACTAGTAGCTGAAGCGATAAGCGCTGGAGCGCTAAGCGATCAAGCGATCAGGAATGATAAGCGCTGGAGCGCTAGGCGATCGAGCGCTCATAAGATGCTTGGCAGGATTTCTTATATCTACATATACGGGGCTTTGCCCGTTGTTTAGAATAGTATATTCAACTTGATTTAACTTGGCGAACCATTACTTGGTTAACCTTCCTGGTACTCCTTGCACTATACTTTACTAGCTATTAATATAGAACGTATTGATTACCTACAACCACAAAGACTGCCATTCTACCTGAGTGACTCCTCTCCCACAGAAGCATAAGATACAGACTATACCCATACCCGGTTATCGCACCGTTAGGTAAACGATCGGACGTGGGTCGTAACATTCTACTCCCAATATATAAGTAGATAGAATCTATATTAGGATTTCTATAGGGAAAAGAGTAATCCCTTATAGCAGAGGTAGCTATAAGGAGATTAATATATTAACCCCTAAATAATATCTGTGTTCCGCGCAATATAATATATATGTGAAAATACCGATAATTGTTAATAGATAGCGGACCGTTACGATAATAGACTCTGGAGCTACTAGAAACTTTATCTTATAGGATCTAGTACGGATAACTAGAATACTAACCCGAAAGAAGTTATATTAGTATAACCTTTAGATGGCTAATAGGTTAATACTATCAATAGAAAAGGTAGACGAAGAGATACTTTCGTTACCTATTACTATTTAGCGCTACTATAAGGAGATTACCTTTAATATCGTTAGGATAGCTACCTATTATATAATTTTAGGAATACCTTGGTTAAAGAAGTATAACCTAATAATCGATTAGGCTCGAGGAGTACTTAAGATGGATTAATCCGGCAATATTACCAGGATTGTACCTATATATTAGTAGCGTTTGATAGTAGATAAGAAGTCGAACCGAAGACTAGTCGAGGTATATATTACCTTAGCTTCGTATAAGGACGGTACTAAAAGGTAGTCCGACTCTATAGTTACTAGTAAAGGTTAGCGGGATAATAAAGTAAGAGTTAGAGGAGGAACTAATATACCCTCTATCCCTCGGGAATATAGTAAGTAGGTATACTTATTCGAGGAAGAGACGAATATAGAAGTATTACCTAGGTACTAGCTATAGGATTATAAGATTGAACTCGAACCTAGTAAATAGCCGATATTTAGACCTATTTACGTATTATTAGAAAAGGAACTTAAAGTACTTCGCGGGTATATTAACGAGAACCTTAAAAAGGGATTTATTCGAGAATCTAAATTACTAGTAGATTACCCGATCCTCTTTATACTAAAGAAGGATAGAAGCTTAAGACTATACGTCGACTATTGAAAGTTAAATAATATTATAATCAAAAATAGATATCTATTACTAAATATAGGAGAGCTATAGAATCGGCTCGGTAAAGCAAAGATATTTACTAAACTGGATCTTAGAGGCGTATATAATCTAATTTGGATAAAAGAAGGCGAGGAATAGAAAACTACCTTCCAAACGAGATATAGCTACTATAAGTATCTAGTAATACCGTTTAGACTTACTAACGTACTAGTAACCTGCTAAGTACTTATTAATAATATTATACGAGTATATTTAGATCGAATAGCGATAGCGTACCTTAATAATATACTAATTTATTCTAAGAATAAGGAAGAATATATTAAGTATATATAGGATATTATCGAATGCCTATTATAAGCGAAACTTCTCCTTAAACTAGAAAAGTACGAATTTTATTGATAAGCGGTAGAATTTCTAGGATTTATAGTTAGTACGAAAGGTATTAGTATAAGCCTAGAAAAGATCAAGGCTATCGCTGAATAGCCTATACTATAGGACGTTAAAGTAGTATAAAGCTTCTTAGGATTTGCTAACTTTAATAGGAAGTTTATTAAGGGCTACTGTAAGAAAGTACTACCTCTAACGGATATTATAAAGAAGGATATCGGATTTATATAGGGAGAAGACTAATAGAAATTATTTAATATACTAAAGAAAGTATATACGGATCTACTAGTACTCTATACCTTTTAGGCTAATATACCGGCCCGTATCGAAATAGATACCTCGGATCTTGTAATTAGAGTATATCTATATTAAATGAAAGACTAAAAGTAGTATCTAGTTACCTACTATTTAAGGAAGATATTAGTAGTAGAATAGAATTATAATATATACGATAAGGAACTACTTACTATAGTATATATATTATAGAACTAGCGAGTATACGTAGAGAGCTACTTAGATCTAACTATCTTTATAGATTATAAGAACCTTCTTAATTTTATAATAACGAAAGAGTTAAATAGAAGATAAGTTCGATAGTTAGAACTATTAGGTTAATATAAGTTCAAGATAAACTATACTCTAGGAAAAGATAATAGTTAAGTAGATACCCTTAGTAGACGATTAGACTATATAGAAGAAAAGAACGTTATAGAATAACTAATCCTAAAGAAAGAAGCGGACGGATTACTAGTACTATACTAGGTATTAGTAGCGACCCTTCGTATATTAGGACCTAATATAACTAATAGGATTATAAAGGCCTATAATAACGATATATTCGTAATAAAACTACGAGAGAATTAGTAGGATTTAGTATTGCTTAAATACTAGGATAAGACCTACTTGCCTAATATATACGTTAAGGAAGTAATTAGGGATTACTACGATAACCCTTTATAAGGTTACCTAGGGGTATCTAAGACGATAGAACTCCTAGGACGAGGATACGCGGCGCTAAAGCTTCGAGCGCGCGTTAAATAATATATTAAGGAATATATCGAGTACTAGCAGAATAAGGCTATATAATACGCCAAGTATAGATAAATATAGTTTACTCCTATACTAGAGTTACTATAGGATAATATTATAATAGACTTTATAGTTAAGTTACTACTATTGAAGGACCTAGCTATATAGGATACCTTTAACTTAATTATAGTTATTATAGATAAACTTATAAAGTATATAATTATAATACCTTTCAAAGAAATATATAAGGCGGATTAGTTAGCCTTTATACTACTCGATAAGCTAATAAGGGATTACGGTATACCGAAGTCAATAATATCTAATAGGGATAAGTTATTTACTTCTAACTACTAGAAAACGCTTATAGTAGTAATTAGAACTAAACTTCGGATATTAATAGTATATTACCTATAGACTAATAGATAAATAGAACGTGCTAACTAGATAATAGAAGTATACTTAAGATATTATATAAACTAGAAATAAGATAACTAGGTTTCGCTACTTCTAATAGTATAACTAGCGTATAATAATAAGAAGTTAGATATAATAGGCCTGATACTATTCTTTACTAACTACGGAAAGAATATAAATATATTTCTATAACCTAGAGAAGGACCTAATATAGAAAAAGCCTTAATTAAGATAGAAGAGCTAAAAAATTTATATAAGGATATATAAAGATTAATTAAAGGCTCTAATAAAAAGTTAAAGGAATAGATTAATAAGAAAAGAAAGAATATTCCTTAGCTAAAAGAGGGGGATAAAGTATACCTCCTAATAAAAAATATAAGAATAACGAGACTAAATAAGAAACTAGATTACGTTAAGGTTAGACTATTCTTAATTAAACGGGTAAAAGGACCGGTTAACTATAAACTCTAACTTCTACCTGACGTAAAGGTATATCTAGTATTCTATATCTTACTTCTAGAGCTAGTAGACTCTAGTATACCTATCTAAGAAACGTTTTATTATAACGTTAAGGAAGAAATAGAGTATAAGGTCGAGAGGATCCTAGATAGAAGAAATTAGTTCTATCTAGTTAAATAGAAAGGGTATAATAAGACGGAAAATACCTAGGAACCTCTAAGGAACCTTGCGGGGAACTGTAAGGAACGTCTATAAGAGTTCTATTAGAGACGAGAGAGGACCAGTCGAAACTCTCAGGGCCGTCCAAGCTGTCGGGGAGATCGAAACGCTCGGAGCCAACGTTGAATATTAAGTCGCCAGAGGCAGCAGGAGGGAATCGTTGTTCCTCCTCTAACTCCGCTATATTTAAAAGCTCGCGTTTAATAAATCTCCTCTTCTCTTCCTTAATATAGTCTTCTTCCGCTTATAATCGGGCAAGCTTAGTAACTATTTCACGGATCTCGACGCGGACCTTCTTCCGCGCACTTTCGATACGATGTATCTCAAGGGGCGACACTATAAGGTCGCATTTCTTTCTATTGCCAATATAACTCGAATATCTATCAGAATCGGGACCCACGAGGCACTACTTGTTAGTCCTGATATACAAGGAACAGGGATGTATAACTACTTCGTCTAGATCGCTCGCGAGCTCTTTGCGACGGATAACTGGATCCTTAGAACATTTAGTACGAACGGGTGGTATAAAGGATAGATGGTTTCTCGGGACGAGAAATCTGGAGGAGGGAGCTAGTATTAGAACCAGTAGTTCTAACAGGACTGTTACGAAGGACCAAAGGACTAAGGACAGGACAGGCAACTTAAGCGATGAGCGCCAGGGACGCTAAGCGATCAAGGTGATCAGGAATGATAAGCGCCTTGAGCGCTGAGCGATCCAGCGCTTATAGGATACTTGGCATGGATTTCCTATTGCTATATATACGAGCACTTGCTCACCACTTGGAGCACCGTGCTCAACTTCTATTTATATCTAGTACTCTACTATATACGATAGATCTCTTAGGCTAGGCACTGAATATATACATCATCTGATTATATACTAGACCCGCTTAGTATCACTTGAAGCCTGCTTCATACTCTTGCTCTGTTACACATCCATCCTAGTGAGAATCAATCCACACTACGACCACCGCACGCAACGTGGTTCGTAACAACTAACAAGAAGAAAACCTAAGTGTTAGAGATAATAGTAATACTTAAAGGTCTAAGTAGGATTAGGACGATAATAGGATAGACCTAGAGTAGAAAGAAGCCCTTAGTATATTAGAAGCTAAGTAGGAAGATATATAACTACTAAGAGAGTTAATACCTAGATCTACTATATCTAAAAAGAAAGAAAACTCTAAAGAATTATAATAGGATAATAAAGAACTAGATTACTAACTTAATTAAAATTATTAAGGATATAAAGAGGTACTATAGAAAGAATACGCTATACTTTATTATATATAGTACAAGTGAGTACCCGTAATCTTCATAGAAGATTACCATAAAACGGATATATCTCGCTTATTTTATAAGCGAAATTAGAAAGTAATCTATCTATAGTATTGAATTATAAGCTTATCTATAACTTGTATAATAGTAACGGTTTTAGTATATATAAGAGCTGGCTATTTAGATAGCTCTAGGATGCAGAAATGATCTTTGAAGCTTTGCATGGTTTGGATGGTTCCAGGACACTTTTCGCCCCCGGAAGCCATTGGAATACCCCCGGAACGAATAGGCAACATACCGCCATATCGCCATATGCGAATGAGCAATCCGGTGCCATATCTCCATGTGCGAATAGCCAACCTGCCGCCATATCGCCATGTGCGAATAGGCAATCCGTCGCCATATCGCCATGTGCGAATGAGCCATCCGGTGCCATATCGGCATATGCCGAACAGGCAATCCGCCGCTATATCGCCATGTGCGAATAGGCTATCCGACGCCATATCCATATCGCCAACAGTGCGAATAGGCAACATACCGCCATATCGCCATATGCGAATAGGCAATCCGGTGCCATATAGCCAACAGTGCGAATAGGCAATCCGATGCCATATCTCCATGTGCGAATAGGCAATCTACCGCCATATCGCCATATGCGAATAGAGCAATCCGGTACCATATCTCCATGTGCGAATAGCCAACCTGCCGCCATATCGCCATGTGCGAATAGGCAATCCGGTACCATATCGCCAACTGTGCGAATAGGCAATCTACCGCCATATCGCCATGTGCGAATAGGCAATCCGGTGCCATATCTCCATGTGCGAACAGGCAATCCAGCGCCATATCGCCATGTGCAGAATAGGTAATCCAGCGCCATATCGCCATGTGCGAATAGGCAATCCGTCGCCATATCGCCATGTGCGAATGAGCCATCCGGTGCCATATCGCCATGTGCGAATAGGCAATACATCGCCATATCGCCATGTGCGAATAGGCAACCTGCCGCCATATCGAATAGGCAATCCGGTGCCATATAGCCAACAGTGCGAATAGGCAATCCGTCGCCATATCGCCATATGTGAATGAGCCATCTAGTGCCATAATCGCCATATCGCCATGTGCGAATATTGCTTATAAGTTTTGCGCAAATAGACCGATTTTGAAAATTTCGACGGTATTGGAAAGCGCATGCTTGGTTCCAAAACTGATAAGATTATCTCGATATCATATGACATATGTGGCGCGGGGCATTACTGCGAAGAAGTTGCGGTGCGCATTCAACTTTTAATGTTCCAGGGTCCGGAGGCGCCAAGCTCAATGCTTGGCATTTGCTACTGAGCTCGTACTGCCTACAAAACATAGTGAAAACGCTTCTTTTGCTCATAACTATTGTGTAAGTAGACCGATTTTGAAAATTTTGACGGTGTTAGAAAGCGCATACTTGGTTCCAAAACTTATGAAATCATCTCGATATTATATGATGTATGTGGCGCGGGGAAGTCCTGCGAAGAAGTTACGGTGCGCAAGCAAAACATAGCGAAAACGCTTCTTTTACTTATAACTATTACGTAAATAGGCCGATTCTAAAAATTCTTGATACGCAAGCAAGCTTATGATTGACTCCAAAACTTATGAAATTATCTCGATATCATATAACGTATATAGCGCGGGGAAGTACTGCGTAGAAGTTGCGATATAAATTTTCAATTTTTGATAGGGGCGCTAACCGAAAGAGGGATCTCGGGAAGAGAACCAAAGGTCTATACTAATTGGCTACAAGTACCGGATTACTCCGAATTCCCTTATAATCTATTATTAGAAGAAAGATAGAACGCTAAGGAATACTAAGAAGGGACTAATAAGGGTACCTTACTATAGGTATAGCTTCTACTATAACTATAGAAGGAACGAATATCTATAGTACCTTGCAACGAAAAGAATCTACTAGTTTTTTCTAGGGAATAATATAGGTTAGTTAGAACGTGTTAAGAAAGAAATAATATACTACCCGTATATAGAAAAATGCTATCTTAGAGAATAGTACGCCTATTTATATAATAACTGCACGGAATATATATAAGTAAAATCCGAAGTAGGATTCCTACTCCTACTACTAAAGTAGATAGAATCTATAGTAGGACAAGTTAGTGCCCGTAATCTTCACAGAAGATTACCGTAAAAACTACTATATCTCGCTTATTTTATACTCGATTTAGAAAGTTTAAGCCTAATTTGAAAGCCCTCTATTTATAGTATATTTTTTGTATATAAAGATAAGCCCTAACCCTAATATATCGAAAGTTATTAAGGGTTAAATATTTGAGTGCTCCGGAGGCACTTCGGGGGTGACTGCGGTGGTAGCTTCAGGGAACTCCGCAGGCAAAAACATGTTTTTTGAGCTTTCCTTAGCCAAATATTTACCGAATTTCAAAATTCGAACGGCGTTGGAAAGCGTATGCTTGGTTCCTGATATAGGGCTGGATTTGGTCTACACCGCAGACTTCAGCTTAGTCAGCATTCAGCCCTATAAGCTTTCATATAGACGCTCCCACTCCATAGAACAATCAACAATCTTACCACAAATACTACTATCATGAACATACAGGAAAACCCCGTATCATAATGGTAGCAACGGCCGGATACACGATCCAGAGTATATCGCCATACATGCTCAACCAGTTGCTTTAAGCCCAGCAACCCCCTGGTAAGCTACAGCGCTACCAAACCATTCAACACGAGAACCATTCAGAAGAACCACGTCCTCCGCTAGTAGTAACTCTGCAATTCATACGCAAAAAACAAGCGTACCAGTCGATTCCTCGACCCCGAAAGCCTTACCTACGAATAAACCAGCTTCTTCTCCCTTCTCGTTAACCCCGTATCCTCTATCCTTCGGAAAGCTCGCAAGCTACCCGCCAGCAGCAATTCTACGAATTATACGCCTAGACTAAGCGTACTAATCGACTCCTCGACCCCGAAAGCTTCTTCTACCTTCTCATTGACCCCTATATCCTACATCCTTCGTTAACCCCGCATCCTCTATCCTTCGGAAAGCTCGCAAGCTACCCGCCAGCAGAACTCTACAACCGCCACTCCTACGAAGAAACCAACTATACCAGTTGATTCAGCGACCCCGAAAGCCCTATCCACGAATAGGCCAGCTTATATAATCATATCGTTGACCCTGCACGCCCCAGGGTATCTACAACACCAACTGCTCAACACCCACTTACCCCGAGCACTCATTCCAAGCCCTTCACCTACATTTCAAACCACTACTACCGAAAGCCTCATCTACGAGTAGCTCAGCGTGCTGCACCACGAGAAAGAGAAGGACATATACGGTCTATATTTACTCTGCGGAAGCACCTTGCGAAGCTTGCTCAGCAACGACAGCAAGCTTTACTAGATCAGGCTAGCTTAGTACTCAAGCAGTATCTGAACGCAAAGACAGTGCCAATCGACTACTTTTCGCTCAGTCAGATTTCATGTCAAGACTCGACTTTTCGACTGTATGCTCAGACCTCTCCACCGGACCTCAACACACCAAACTCTCAATATAACGCCCTATACACTTTAGCAAGCAACTGCGTCGATCTCTTTATTGAGCCGTCGATCCAGCTACCACACGAGCTATAAAGCTCTCCGCACTACCTCTCTACAGCCTTGACACAGGGACGTGTCATTCCTTTTCTTTTGCCGGCACCCTAACTGCATCCCGTATACAAAACTCTGCAGTATACAATATGCAAACACGGGAATTCTTCGAGCGCCTTTATACCTTCTATGCATTGCCGACTGATCTACCGCATCAGCTATACACTTATGATCTTGCTACAGAAGGATTCACATATATTGGTAGTCAATATCCAGATTTGGTAGGATGCAAGGACTGTAGATTACTCCTTAGCGACTGGACCAAAGAAGCTGATCCTGAAGATGAGCATCAACGTTATTCGCCAGATTGTCCATTCGTCAAAGCCTATCCAGCGCAGCCAATATTATCAACTCCTCAAGCAATTCAACGCTTTCTCCCTGAGCCGGACCTAGCTCAGAAAGCAGTCGCGAGGATGAAGCAGGCTCTCAAACAAGCACATACAGTATTACCCTATTCTACCAACCCGCATACGAATGAACAACGGCATAAGCTTACTTAGCAACTTATCCAATCAGCTTTTCGACAAGCTTCTCAATCGATTACTAAGACACCCGCTAAAACTACAACGCTAGAGACATCTCGTGAGCTCAGCAAATCAGCTTCCTCAGCTAATCAGCCACCTTCTCAAGTGTCGTCCCTTACTCGAGATAAGCAAGAACCCCCGGGCAAGCAATGTGCGCAACAGCAAAAGCATATAGCCTCTCAGCCACCTACGCAATCAGCTGCTAAGCAAGCTGCTCAGACAACGCCACTTGCGGCTTCGCAACCCCTTCCTCCGAAATCTCCCCAACGAGCTTCTCAGCTACTCACTCAGTAAGCTCTTCAGCCGACTACCCAACAAGTGTCTTTACAAGCAGCTTCCCAGTTAACTTCTCAGGAAGCCTCTCTACAAGCAACTTCACATACATCCTTACAGGCAGACCTGCTACCAGCTAAGCAAGCAGGACCTCTCGATTACCATATATGCAAGCTATGCAATGCAGCCTTCTCATCCATTGCACGCCTCATATGTCATGCGCAGAATAGCACATGCAACAAGCCCAGATACAAGCTATGTGAGCAGACATTTGCTTCCAAGAATCAGCTACACCAGCATTTGCGTACCGAATACAAATATAGCAGGAATAACCGCATACAGTCAAGCAAATGCGACTTATCAAGCGAATCTCCGCAGAGACTAGCTACTCCCAGATCAGCAGCATCAACGCTTGTTTCAGTACAGACACCCCTACAGGAATTATATGCTTTACCAGTCAGCAAGACCTCAGCTACTCTTACAGCTACTTTGTCGCTATATCTCCCAGCGAGGATATCTCATTCAGTAGAGACATCTTCTTCCAGGCCTACAGTGTCAGCAATACCAACAGCGCCAGCGACTCCACCGGCTACGCCACCTCCGACATATCGAGCAGTCTCGCCTCCGCCGCCAGCTTACAAAGCTAAGAAGGCGTACCTCACAGTCGAAGATCTCTATATGCGATACGCACCCCTAAGAGCTCTAGCACCCTCATCAGCTAGCTACAAAGCTACACCCGTATCTAGCTATCTCACCATCCATGACTTATTTCGACGATTTGGCAAGCGTACCTCAGCCAAATTTCCATGGGGACCCTCAGCCAAATCTGCCCCAGCTACAGACAAGCCTGCAAGCAAATCCTCCGCAACAGCTATAAGCAAGCAGTGCAAGCAGTCAGACACGGAGCTAAACCAAATCCAGCTAGCTCGCCAAGACAAACATATGTCAGACCTGGAAACATCGGCAATCGACTCCGTTCGGTCCAGAAAGTCGAATACCAAGACCTTAGATATCTGCATTTTGCCTCAGCCACCGAAATTGCAACAACAACAACAACACCCTAGATCAATTATGAAACATGCTCCCCTTGGCAACCAGTCTCATGGCTTCCCCCGAGCATACTTTTCAAGCCCCGAGGGACCTGCTTACCACCCATCTCGCCGCCGCAATTCCGCACATGCAATTCAGCGAGGAAAGCCAAATTGCAAAAGTAAGAGCATAGGGACTCCACAAGCATACGAGACATGGTCTACAGGATACAAAACCGCCGTCCAAGCGCTATCGGCACACTGCAAGCAATGACGTCGCTATGATAACGTCGCCGCCAAATGCAACTTCTTTTGCGGGCAGACTTTAAGGCAGAATTCTCAATTGCGACTCCGCTCCGCCAGCCAATCAGAAGCTCCGCTCACCGCAATCATTGCCGACACGGCTACTTTCTCACCGAGCTTCCGACGTCCAAAATTTCGATTTGCAAGCAGTCTTCCAAATTTCAGATCAACAAGCATTACATGCCAACGCCTTAGCCAAATGGCTCAATATCCAGGCCCTACTATTGGCTGTACATACAATTTGGCCAGTCAAACCGGCATACGCTATGCTTTACTTGTCTCCACTAGCAACCGGATTCCCTGCGAGATTTCTAACTGACACTAAAATTTTCAATAAAAAAAATTCCATTCATGCAAATACAACTTATACAACTTCTCACCTATAACGACGGGGACGCTGTCTTCTCTTTTCTTTTACCGGCAATAAGGGTAGTAGTATATACAGTGCTATATGCAGCATAGCAATACTATATGCCCCTATACAGGGAGTCAACCGAGCGTCCACATTAACACTACCAAGCAACCGAGTCGATAAGACAAGCGAACGTTGCTATATCCTAGCAAGCAACCGAGCTTGGCTAGGAGCGACGTTGATTGGAGATGTCGATAGATTGACATATGTCATACAGCCGGAACGGACCTATACTGCATACTACAGTAGAGGCTGCTGACCAATGGCAATCAAGCATACCGAGGCCACAAGCTATGCTTAGCGGAAGGTTGACAACTGCATAGACCACTAGCAAATTTCCAGCTTTTACAACTTGCAAATCACCTTATCTCAGCGCGAGCTTCTCTATATCGACAACTAAAGCATTAGCAAGCTCATCGACAAGCTTACTGCTACTATCCACAAAGGCGTACATTTACTCCAGCAGCACCAGCAGCTATTACTCCTTAGCCGACAAACCATTTGCAACTTTCAATCCTTCAGAACATCATACATCAAAATTGTCAATTCGACACCTTACTGGATTGAGCCTAGCACGGCGCTAAATCAGTATCTGAACTCGCAAATAGCTCCTTTCAAATATTTGGCCCAAGCCAGGTCTTTGCCAAGACTTCTAAATTTTCAATATACAATATACGACTCAGCACTATACGATATATACACCTTCCTAATCGACCAATAAGCATGCGCCCCTTACCGATACACGTCATAATAACCTCCGAGCGTATTACGCGTCCTCCCAAAGCAGCTCGCTGTGCTACCTTACTGCCGCCAAATTTCGATACGGCCCTACAGGACCAAGAAGAGTCGCCCTACAAGAGCTCGGACTTATATACAGACAATATGATTGGTTGGATACGTGGATATAAGCTTGGTTAAAGCTCTGCAATGGCTATAGACGACGGGGACGTCGCCTTCTTCTTCTTTTATGGGCATTCTGATATAGGGCTGGATTTGGTCTACACCGCAGACTTCAGCTTAGTCAGCATTCAGCCCTATAAGCTTTCATATAGACGCTCCCACTCTATAGAATAATCAACAATCTTACCACAAATACTACTATTATGAATATACAGGAAAACCCCATATTAGTTCCAAAACTTATGAAATCCTCTCGATATCATATGGCGTATATGGCGCGGGGCATTGCTGCGAAGAAGTTGCGGTGCGTATTCAACTAAGCTTGCGCTACCTGTAAAACATGGCGAAAACGCTTCTTTTACTTATAACTATTACGTAAATAGGCCGATTCTAAAAATTCTTGATACGCAAGTAAGCTAATGATTAACTCCAAAACTTGTGAAATTATCTTGATATTATACGACGTATATAGCGCGGGGAAGTACTACGAAGAAGTGCGTAGTATATTCAACTTTTAGTAGTTAAAGGCGCTAGCCGAGAGAGGAAATGCAGCTCTAAAGGGCTATTCTAATTGGCTATAAGTACGGAATTACTCCGAAAGTCCTTATAATCTATTATTAGAAGAAAGATTTCTATAGAGAAAAGAGTAATCCCTCTTAGTAGAGGTAGCTATAAGGAGATTAATATATTAACCCCTAAATAATATCTATATTCTACGCAATATAATATATATATAAAGATACCGGTAATTATTAATAGATAGCGGACTATTACGATAATAGATTCTAGAGCTACTAGGAACTTTATTTCACGGGATCTAGTATAGATAACTAGAATACTAACCCGAAAGAAGTTATAGTAGTATAACCTTTAGATAGCTAATAGGTTAATACTATTAATAGGAAAGGTAGACGAAGAGATACTTTTATTACCTATTATAATTCAGCGCTACTATAAGGAGATTACCTTTAATATTATTAGAATAGCTATCTATTATATAATTTTAGGAATACCTTAGTTAAAAAAAGTATAACCTAATAATTAATTAGGCTCGAGGAGTACTTAAGATAGATTAATCTAGAAATATTACCAGGATTATACCTATATATTAGTAGCGTTTAATAGTAGATAAGAAGTCGAATCGAAGACTAGTTAAGGTATATATTACCTTAGCTTTATATAAGGACGGTACTAAAAGGTAGTCCGACTCTATAGTTACTAGTATAGTTTAGTAGGATAGTAAAGTAAGAGATAAGGGAGGAACTAATATACCCTCTATCCCTTAGGAATATAGTAAGTAGGTATATTTATTCAAGGAAGAGATAAATATAGAAGTATTACCTAAGTATTAGCTATAGGATTATAAGATTGAACTCGAACCTAGTAAGTAACTAATATTTAGACCTATTTACGTATTATTAGAAAAGGAACTTAAAGTACTTTGTAGGTATATTAACGAGAACCTTAAAAAGGGATTTATTCGAGAGTCTAAATTACTAGTAGATTACCTAATCCTCTTTATACTAAAGAAGGATAGAAGCCTATAACTATATATTAACTATTAAAAGTTAAACGATATTATAATTAAGAATAGATATCTATTACTAAATATAGAGGAGCTATAGGATTAGCTTAGAAAAGCAAAGATATTTACTAAACTAGATCTTAGAGGCGTATATAATCTAATTTAGATAAAAGAAGGCGAGGAATAGAAAACTACCTTCCGAACTAGATATAGCTACTATAAATATCTAGTAATACCGTTTAGACTTACTAACGTACCAGTAACCTACTAAGTACTTATTAATAATATTATACGAGTATACTTAGATCGAATAGCGATAGCGTACCTTAATAATATACTAATTTATTCTAAGAATAAGAGAGAATATATCAAGTATATATAGGACGTCCTTAGATACCTATTATAAGCGAAACTTCTTCTTAAACTAGAAAAGTGCGAATTCTATTGGGAATTAGTAGAATTTCTAGGATTTATAGTTAGTATAAAAGGTATTAGTATAAGCCTAGAAAAGATTAAAGCTATAGCGGAATAGCCTATACTATAGGACGTTAAAGTAGTATAAAGCTTCTTAGGATTTGCTAACTTTAATAGGAAGTTTATTAAGGGATACTCTAAGAAGGTACTACTACTAACGGATATTATAAAGAAAGATATCGGATTTATATAGGGAAAAGACTAATAAAAATCATTCGATACATTAAAGAAAGTATATATAGATCTACTAGTACTCTATACCTTTTAGGCTAACGAACCGGCTCGTATTAAAATAGATACCTCGGATCTTATAATCGGAGTATACCTATATTAAATGAAAGACCAAAAATAGTATCTAGTTATCTACTATTTAAGGAAGATATTAGTAGTAGAGTAGAACTACAATATATATAATAAGGAACTACTTACTATAGTATATATATTATAAAACTAGCGAGTATACGCCGAGAGCTACTCGGATCTAACTATCTTTACGAATTATAAGAACCTTCTTAACTTTATAATAATAAAGGAGTTAAATAGAAGATAAGTTCGATAGTCGGAGCTATTAGGTCAATATAAGTTCAAGATAACCTATACCCTAGGGAAGGATAATAGTTAAGTAGATACCCTTAGTAGGCGATTAGACTATATAGAAGAAAAGAACGTTATAGAACGACTAATTCTAAAGAAAGAAGCTGATAGATTATTAGTACCGTACTAGGTATTAGTAGTAACCCTTTATATATTAGGACCTAATATAACTAATAGAATCGTAAAGGCCTATAATAATAATATATTCGTAATAAACCTACGAAAGGATTAGTAGGATTTAGTATTACTTAAATACTAGGATAAGACCTACTTACCTGATATATATATTAAAGAAGTAATTAGAGATTACTACGACGACCCTTTATAAGGTTATCTAGGGGTATCTAAAATAATGGAACTCTTAGGACGGGGGTATACGGCGCCGAAACTTCGAGCGCGCGTCGAATAATATATTAAAGAATATATCGAGTGTTAGCAGAATAAAGCGGCACGATACGCCAAGTATAGGCAAATATAATTTATACCTATACTAGAGTTACTATAGAATAATATTATAATGGACTTTATAGTCAAGCTACTACCTTTAAGGGATCCGGCTATATAGAATATCTTTGATTTAATTATAGTTATTATAGATAAACTAATAAAATATATAATTATAATACTATTTAAAGAAACCTATAAAGCGGATTAGTTAGCCTTTATACTACTCGACAAACTAATAAGAGATTATAGTATACTAAAATCGATAATATCCGATAGGGATAAGTTATTTACTTCTAACTACTAGAGAATACTTATAGTAGTAATTGGAACCAAACTTCGGATATTTTTAGTATTTTACCTATAGACTAATAGATAGATAGAACGTGCAAATTAAATAATAGAAGTATATTTAAGATACTACGTGAACTAGAAATAGGATAACTGGGTTTTACTACTTCTAATAGTATAGTTAGTATATAATAATAAGAGATTAGATATAATAGGCCTGACCCTATTCTTTGCTAACTACGGAAAAAATATAAATATATTTCTATAACCGAAGGAGGGACCTAATATAGAGAAGGCCTTAGTTAAGGTAAAAGAGCTAAAGAATTTATATAAGGAAATATAAAGGTCTATTAAAAGCTTAAATAGTAAGTTAAAGGAATAAATTAATAAGAAGAGAAAGAATATTCCTTAGCTAAAAGAGGGGGATAAAGTATACCTCCTAATAAAAAATATAAGGATAACGAGACTAAGTAAGAAACTAGATTATATTAAAGTTAGACTATTCTTAATTAAACGGGTAAAAGGACCTATTAACTATAAACTCTAACTTCTATCTAATATAAAGGTATATCTAGTATTCTATATCTTACTCCTGGAGCTAGTAGACTCTAGTATATCTCTCTAAGAAATATTTTATTATAATATTAAGGAAGAAATAGAGTATAAGGTCGAGAGGATCCTAGATAGAAGGAATTAGTTCTATCTAGTTAAATAGAAAGGGTACGATAAAACGGAAAGTACCTAGGAACCTCTTAGGAACCTTGCGGGGAACTATAGGGAATATATATAAGAGTTCTATCGGAGATAAGAGAAGACTAGTTAAAACTCTCGGGGGTATCTAGGCCGTTAGGGAAATCGAAACGCTCGGAGCTAATATTAAATATAAGGTTGCTAGGAGTATTTGGAGAAGTTCGTTGATCCTCCTCCAACTCCTTAATATTTTGTAGCTCGTGGTTAACTATCTTATTCTTCTCATCTTTAATAGAATCTAACTACGCCTAGATATATATAAGCTTCGCCAGTATATCTTTCAGCTCTAGTCGCAGTTCGTTGCAACGTTTCTCAACGCGACGTATTTCAAGGGGCGACACTATAAGGTTGTATTTCCTACTACTATCGATATAGTTGGAATATCGGTCGGAATCAGTACCTATTAGGTACTGCTTCCCGGCAGCGGTATATCGGGAATAGGGACGTATTACGACTTCGGATAACTTGCTAGCCAGTATCTTTTTTCGGATGGCTAGATTAGATAATAGTTTAGTATAGTAGAGAGGTATAAAGGATAGATAGTTTCTCGGGACGAGAAATCTAGAGGAGGGAGCTAATATTAGAACTAGTAGTTCTAACAGGACTATTGTAAAGAACGGGAGACTTGGGATAGGATAAGTAGGTTAAGCGGTAATTGTAATAATCGTAGTGCGATTAATGTAAACAAGAATGATGGTTATAATAGTCGTAGTGCGATCGGTGCGATTATAGAATACTTGGTAGGATTTCCTATTACTATATATAGGAGTACTTGCTTACTACTTAGAGTATCGTATTTAACTTCTATTTTCATCTAGTATTTACTATATATAATAGATCTCTTAGGCTAGGTACTAAATATATATATTACTTAATTATATACTAGACCCGCTTAGTATTACTTGAAGCCTACTTTATACTCTTACTCTATTATATCTATATCCTAGTAAGAATCAATCCACGATACAACTACCGCACGCAATATAGTTCGTAACATTACTTATTAATAATATTATTAGAATATATTTAGATTGAATAGCGATAGCGTACCTCGACGATATACTAATTTATTCTAAGAATAAGGAAGAATATATCCTATATATATAGGATATCCTCGGATACCTATTATAGGTAGAACTTCTCTTTAAACTAGAGAAGTACGAATTCTATAAAACGGAAGTGGAATTTCTAGGATTTATAGTTAGTATAAAAGGTATTAGTATAAGCCTAGAGAAGATCAAGGCTATAGCTAAATAGCCTATACTATAGGACGTTAAAGTAGTACAAAGTTTCTTAGGATTTACTAACTTTAATAGGAAGTTTATTGAAGGCTACTCTAAGAAGGTACTACCGCTAACGGATATTACTAAAAAGGATATCAGGTTTATATAGAGAGAAGACTAGTAGAGGTTATTCGATATACTAAAGAAATTATATATAGATCTACTAGTACTCTATACCTTTCGGGCTAACGTACGGGCCTATATTGAAATAGACGCCTCGGATCTTGTAATCGGAGTATACTTATATCAGGAAAAAGATAGGAAGTAGTATCTAGTAGCCTACTACTTAAGAAAGATATTAGTAGTAGAATAAAACTATAATATACACGATAAGGAACTACTTACCGTAGTTTATATACTATAGAATTAGCGAGTATATATAGAAAGCTACTTAGATCTAACTATCTTTACGGATTATAAGAACCTCCTTAACTTTATAATAACGAAAGAGTTAAATAGAAGATAGGTTTAATAGTTAGAACTACTAGATTAATATAAATTAAAAATAATCTATACTCTAGGAAAGGATAATAGTCGAGTAGATACCCTTAGTAGGCGATTAGACTATATAGAAGAAAAGAATATTATAGAATAACTAATCCTAAAGAAAGAAGCGGACGGATCGCTAGTACTATACTAAGTATTAGCTATAACCCTTTATATATTAGGACCTAATATAACTAATAAAATCGTAAAGGCCTATAATAATAATATATTCGCAATAAACCTACGAAAAGATTAGTAGGATTTAGTATTACTCAAATATAAGGATAAAACCTACTTGCCTAATATATACGTTGAAGAAGTAATTAGAGATTACTACAACGACCCTTTATAAGGTTACCTAGGAGTATCTAAGACTATAGAACTCCTAGGGCGAGGATACGCTGCGCCGAAGCTTCGGGCGTATATCGAGTAATATATTAAAGAATATATATAGTGCTAGTAGAATAAGGTAGTACGATATACTAAGTACGGATAGATATAGTTTGCGCCTATACTAGAGTTACTATAGAATGATATTATAATAGACTTTATAGTTAAGTTACTACCTTTGAAGGACCTAGCTACGTAGGATACCTTTAACTCAATTATAGTTATTATAGATAAACTAACTAAGTATATAATTATAATACCATTCAAGGAGATCTATAGAGCGGATTAGTTAGTATTTATACTACTAGATAGGTTAATAAGGGATTATAGTATACTAAAGTCAATAATATCTAATAGAGATAAGCTATTTACCTCTAACTACTAGAAAACACTTATAGTAGTAATTAGAACCAAGCTTCGGATATCGATAGTATACTACCTATAGACTAATAGATAAATAGAGCGTGCAAACTAGACTATAGAAGTATACCTACGATATTATATAAACTAGAAACAAGATAACTAGGTTTTACTACTTCTAATAGTATAACTAGCTTATAATAATAAAAGGTTAGATATAATAAGACTAATACTATTCTTTGCCAACTATAGAAAGAATATAAATATATTTCTAGATCTAAAGAGAGGATCTAATATAGAAAAAGCCTTAGTTAAAATAGAAGAGCTTAAGAATTTATATAAGGATATATAAAGATCTATTAAAAGTTTAAATAGAAAATTAAAGGAGTAGATTAATAGGAAAAGAAAGAATATTCCTTAACTAAAAGAGGGGGATAAAGTATACCTCCTAATAAAAAATATAAGAATAATAAGACTAAGTAAAAAACTAGATTATATTAAGGTTAGACTATTCTTGATTAAACGGATAAAAGGACTAGTTAACTATAAACTCTAACTTCTATCTAATACTAAAGTATATCTAATATTCTATATCTTACTTCTAGAGCTAGTAGACTCTAATATATCTCTATAAGAAATATTTTATTAGAATATTAAGGAAGAAATAGAGTATAAAGTCAAGAGGATCCTAGATAGAAGAAATTAGTTCTATCTAGTTAAATAGAAAGGGTATAATAAGATAGAAAATACCTAGGAACCTCTTAGGAACCTTGCGGGGAACTATAGGGAATATCTATAAGAGTTCTATTAGAGATAAGAGAAGACTAGTCGAAACTCTCGGGAGCTTCCAGCCCGTCAGGGAAATCAAAACGCTTAGTACTAATATTAAATATTAAATCGTTAGGAGCAATAGAGACCTAGTCCCTCTCTAACTCCTGGATATTCTAAACTTCCCGGTTAACCAACTTCCTTTTCTCCTCTTTAGTTCTCTTATACTATATTTAAAGATATATAAGCTTATTCTAAAGATATATAGACTCTTCTATCGACTTTCGTATATAGTCTTTAAGCTTATTATATATAGGTTTCAATTAAGCCTACGCTCTCTTTTATTCGGATTCGATATAATATATTTCAAGGGGCGATACTATAAGGTTGTATTTCCTACTACTAGCGACACAGTTGGAATATCGATCGGAATTAGTACCCATTAGGTATTACTTCCTAGTAGTAGTATATCGGGAGTAGGGACGTATTACTACTTTAACTAGTTCACTAGCCAGTTCCTTCTTGCGAATGGCTAGGTTGGATGATTATTTAGTACGGTAGAGTAGTATAAAGGATAGATAGTTTCTCGGGACGAGAAATCTAGAGGGGGAGCTAGTATTAGAACTAGTAGTTCTAATAGGACTATCGCGAAGGACAAAGGACTTTAGACAGGATATCCTTAGTCGTAATAGTCGCAACGCTTGGCGGTATAATCGTTTTAATCAGGATGTTTGATCGTAATAATCGCAACGCTTGGCGGTGCGATCGTTTTGATTATAGAATGCTTGGTATAGTTTCCTATCGCTATATATATAGAGTACTATTTACTACTTAGAGTATTATACTTAACTTCCTATTCAATTGTTTACTATATATAATAGATCTCTTAGGCTATATTAGCAAATCGGGAGCGACTCCCCAAAATCGGGCGTCCAAGGGGCCGGCCCCGGGCGCTAGGCGCTGATTCCGCACGGTCTCGGGCTGCTCGAGCTGCTCGAGCTGGTCGAGCTGGTCGAGCTGGTCAAATATACGGTTCGAGTACTTCTACTGATATCGCTCTAAGTAATATATCTATTTGATACAATAATCGATACAGTGATAGATTTCATTTATATACGGTTATTGCCTATCCTATAAGCCGGCTCTACTATCGCGCTTTCACTAATATAAGACCTATACTATAGATATTCTAATTAACTTTCCCACCTCCTATTGACGTCTACAATCCGATAATATTGTTACTATTATCCGGAGAGCTAGCGGTAGCTTGCGGAATAGTAGTGGCCTCGCTATTAAAGACCGCGGGGTCATCCTTAGTTAGGTAAGAGCTTGGTATATATAGATAGTTAAGAACGTGGGCGTCAGTTATAGAAGAATTACTACTATTATACGAAGCTTTTAATAGACTAATAGTAGAGAGACTTACTGTAAAGGGACTATTTAACTAGCCTAACTTTGGGACTTATTACTACCGTCGCGCTTTATAGACCTCTATCTATTATACGCTACCTGGTAGATCCTATTAGATACTCAATAGACTATCCGCCAGATAGATCTTTTATCGCTATTATCTTTTCTATAGTACTATTAGTCGTATTATTAATCTTACTCGTAATTCGCGCTCTAGATATATATCTAGCTTAGTTTAGCTATCTATTACGTCGTAATTATAAGGAGTAATCCACGCTCGTATAGGGAAGCGCTACCTGTAATATTACTAAGCCTCCTCGGTAATTATAGCGTTGCCCTTTACTAGTATTCTCCTTACGGTCTACACCGACTTTAACTAGTCTATCAAGGCCTAATACGCTTCGGAGCTATATATTCAATTCATTCATTCCGCTATATATAACGGTATCCCTTAGTAACCTTATATCTGTAGTAGCTACTTGTTGAATTAGCCAGCTTGGGCTAAGCTTGGGCGGAACTTAGGCGGAACTTGGGCGGAACTTGGGCCCAGTTTGATTCTAATCCGACTATTATAGTACTACTTATTCTATTTCCTAATAAATAACCCGCTATTATATTTAACTATAGCTTCCTCGCTAGACGATCTACCTCTTGAATTCCTTTAGCTTTCTAGTCTTTATTAAATAGTATATTATATAATTCTAGATCAATCTAATTATTAATAAATATCCTAGTCCCTTATTCGTTCGATAGGACTATATATATACTTCGTATAATCGTAGGCATCTCGTATATACGCCTTGGTCCTAGTTTGTATAGGTTTCTCGTATTATTTATCGGATAGCGCTCGACTTTGAATATACTATATATATTATTATATTTACTACCGTTATACTAGCGAAAGGCTTTAATAAAGGCTCTAACGTATCTCTTTATACGTCCTTTCTAGTTACGTCTCTTATTATTAAGAATAGTTAGGATTAATTATAGTTAACCTAGTAGCCTTCCTTCTTACCTATTCGGATGACCTAGTCCTTATACCTCTACTACCGTATACTCTTATACCTATATATAGTCTCGTTACTAGTTATTAGCCTTCCTACGCCAATTCGGTGAGTAGTATATATACTCCTCCGTTCGCTTTTCGGGGTTCGCTCTATCCTTCCTATCTAATCTCTAATATACTATAGAGGAATAGAGCCCTATAAACAGGTTATAAGCCTACCCTATATCTGCTTCCCGCTAATCTAGCTCGTCGCTACTTAAAAATACCCTGTCCCATTTCTTGCGATTCTCTTGGACGAATACTACTAGGGCTTCTATAAGACCGTCGAGCGTCAGGTAGGATACTACTTGCCCCGCGCGCCGCTACTACCTGTATATCGCAGAAGAAATAGCCAATCCTGCTAGATGATATATATCTACCGGAGAATACTCTATTCCTAGTTATAATAGGTCGAGATAGTCTCGCAAGGGTTTATTTAGCTCTAGTTCTATATCTACTTTAGCTTGGTTTTAGATAATAGTTTTTCGATAGAGTATTATATCTACTATAGTAACTATATTATACTAACGAATATTATAGAGTAAAATCTACTATTGGAAGGTTTTACCTTTATTAGTCTAGGGAAAGAATTCTTTTACTAGGAACTTATAAGCTACCTCCCTATAGTATATATTAAAGCCGGTTACGCTCCCGTACTTCTTAATGAAGTTGATATAATATATTATCGTATAGAGTTTTGGAATATTAAAGTATCTCTCTTCTATATCCTTCGCCTAGGGGCGTAACTCCTTGAATACCCTTTTAAGCTTATCGATCCTATATAGTATATAACTTATATAGCTCAAAGTATCTTCGTTATAATAATTGTACTAGGCTATTATCACGAAGTCTAAGACTGCCCGCGCGTAGTATAGGGCGGCTAGAGTATAGTCTACTAGAAGTGGCGCGATAACCGATATTAACTGTCGCAATATTTGTTTCTATTCGTTTCCGGTCTACTACTAAACCTTACTAAAGTAGGTAAATTACTTAAGACCTCTATAGACTGGTACCTACCGAAATCGTTTATCTAATTAGAAGATCGTATTAGATTCTTTAACGGTCCGGTTACCTTTATATTTACTTCTCTTAGTTATCTTAGTAATAGAGACGTTTATAAGGGCTTAAATCCAATATATTAATATTATAATAATACTCTTTAGTAGCTAATATAGAATATCCGATATTATATAGGCGTGGATATTAACTATATAATATTACTATACGAAGTTCCGTATAGGATATACCTAGTCCTTGTCCCCCTTCTGGAACTATTTATTTTATACCTATTTTTGGATTTATACTTGTATATCCTAGTATATATAGGGTTCCTATATTTCTATAAGGTTTTCGCGCTCTTTCGGTAGAACTTTATAGATCGGGTACTACTAGTTCTTCTTAATCCTAGTAATCAATACTTGTTCCTTATAGTCGGCTATTATTCCTAAAATAAGAGGGTAGTATTACCGAGTAAAGCTATTCGTATATATAATTAGTATACCTAATTCCGATAGGTACTCTAATACTATAAGGCTAACTGTTAGCTAGAGTTCTATCCCTCTATACTTAGCCTAAGTACTTACGTTTTAGTATAAGTCCTATTACGGTATAGTATACCTTATACTTTAGGTACTCGGCGTACTTAGTCCCTATCTTAACTACTAGTATTATACCTAGCAGTACGAACCCCGGCTGAGTTTGGCTTATATACGTCGCTTTATCCAGGTTACCGACTATTAGATAAATAGGCTATACGGATAGGTCACTATAATACTATATAAGTACTATCTTATCGGTAGATAATAAGAGTAGTACCGCCGTTGCTCTATCTAGCAGTTTCTCTTATATCTCCTACTACTAGTCGCCAGTATATATCTCGCTCTATAACCGGTCGTTATTAGTATTAAATTGCTGAACCGGTACGTATACCAAATAGTCTTAGAAGGGCCCGTGTCCTAGAAGGAACTATACTATATTAATCACGTTTCGAAAGCGTATAGTATATTCTGGTAACCGAGCCCTAATAATATCCGAGCGAATAGTAAAGGATTCCTCGAGCCAATAATCATCTTCGATCCCCTATAGGACTACTTCTATATTGCCTTACCATTCTTCTACAGAACTAAACCTGCAGTATAGCCGAATTGCTTGTAAGTCTAGGTTCTTAGCGAGGTCGTTTACGCCCCCTTTAGAGTACTTGTTTCGGAAGAGCTATTAGGCTATTATATACTAGATTTCACCCTTAAAGGGGTAGTAAAGATTATTAGGGTCAGGGCCTCGTGCGAATATATCTATCTTTTCGATATCGGCAATTAGTTCCCTAGCCTACTTGCCCGTCGCTGCCTAATATATTATAATTCTAATCGATAAGGACGTTAATCGAGTACTAGATATCTGTAGCGCGATTAGGAAGGCGTTTATCGCGGGTTCGATAGGTATCTATCTTTATTAGTATATCTTACTAATAGCGATAGCCTTTACTAATAGCGGGGGTTACTAGGTTATCCTCTTCTACTATAGGGACTAATATCAGTCCGTTTTCGTTCGTCTCGTCGTTATCAATATTAATATCTATACCTAGATAGAGGAGTACTTAATCCTCTCTTATACTAATAGCTTCGTCGTAAACTATTCGCCTTCTCTTTATACCGCGTGCTATAAGGTATTTATTAACGTAACGCGTAAGTGCCAAGTTATTACCGGACTTAGAGATAAACCTGCAGGCTTCGTATTATCTAGTTATAGTAGAGGGGTCTTTAGTAATAGAAAGTCGCTATAGAAAGCTATCTTTCTTCCTATTACCTATAGAGGAATATAGAAAGCGTGCTAAGTAAATAAAGAATTAGTACGCGATACCTTTAGGAGGGTTTGGGCCCTAAAGCACTAGCGTAAGTTCCTGGCCTAGGTACTTAGCCCAAGTTCTTAGCCTAAGCTCTTAGCCCAGATATCTAATAACTAGTACTTCTATTACTATCCCGGATTCGGTCGTCCTAGTATAGGGAGTATATATAATATATATCCTGTACCCTCTCTTCGTCCCTAGACCTATATATAGCTACTACTATAGATGATTTCGCCTCTCCGAATCTATTCCCCGCCGTTACTTTCGAGAACTCTACTCGGTTCTAGCCTCCCTATCTAGAGATCCCTTCTAATTAGAAAGATATCGACTATATTAATACGGTATTTTTTCAACGGCACTAATAGTATATATATACTATTCTAGAGATACTGTCGATAGTCCCTAAGACTTACTACCTCCTACCCGAGTAGCGAGGAGAGCTGAAGCCTCTAGTAGAGTAGCTATATATAGACCTACGGTTTAGGTTAAGCGGTAATAACTAGGATCGACTAAATATAGGCCTAAGGGAAGAGTATTTATATAAGAGGATTTATATCGAACTGAGCGTAAAGGATTTAAGCCTTAAGGACGATCTCTTTAAAGAGTTAGAACTATCTCTCTACGCGAATAGTACTAGGATAGGTTCGCTAGAGATAGACTATAAGAGTACGTCGTTATTAACGGCTTTATTATTAGAAGTCTTCCTATCTAGCCCTCCTCTACTACCTTTAATACTAATAAGCCCTTCCCTACTATATCCTAGTACTCCTCTACTATCTTTAATACCGCTACGGTTCTAGTTAACCTTAAAAAAGAGAAGGTATAATTTAAGTCCTCTACCGGTACTAGGCTTAAGCCCTAGATTTAAGCCTCTTTATAATACTAGGAGGCTAGAAATAGAAAGATAATAGTAGTTGAGATAGAGAGAAGACTCTAGAAACTACAGAACTTGATAGTATAGCTAATCTGGCTAAATACGCATATACCGGACGGCTATATAGTTATCTATAGTATAATTTATATTAGTATTTCGTATATAGACGATTAATAAACAAAGTTGGTCGTGAAGGGATAGTAAATAGAGTAGTTACTGCTATTAGAAGATATTAAAGATACTATAAGTAATATAGAATATAAGTAGTTATATTAGATTAGGGTATTATTATACTATTTATACTTCTAGTATAATTATATATTTTACGTCGGCGTTAGTCCTTAGCTCAAGTAGCCTAGATAGTTCTAGTATAAATATATATTATATCAAATCGAATCTAATATTTATAAGAAACGCTATTATTTATAGAAATAAGGTCGTCGCTCTAGATAAGCTCGGCCCAAGACCCGAGCCAAGGTTTCGCCTTAGGTAGGCCTTAGCTTGGCCCCAGCTTGGCCTAAGCTCCGCTCTAGCTCTATTCAGAATATACGATAGCGATATTACCTCTATCTCTCGCAACTAACGTCTCTATAATACGCTATATTATATTAGCCTAAAGCTCGTGAACTACTTATAACTATTTAGTACTCTCGTCTAGAGGATCGGATACTAGGCTCCTTATATAAATTTGTAAATAATACGGTAGTCTTAGCGCGTAGAATTTTCAGTGAATTTATAAATAAAGTCGTTACCTACTATCTTCTTTCGTACTATTCTATCTCTTCTTATTAATCTTAGATAATACTAGCTACCTTTATCTACTACTAATACTACTTATATTCTAATTCGACGACATTTACTAGATAATACGATACCTACTATTACTAAGCTTAGACAAGCCTAATTACTTATCCCTTACCTTTTATATCTTAGCCCCTTACCCCGTATACTATATTAGGCTTCTAAGGCTTCGACTAGAGTTAATAGCCCCTAAGATAATTTACTAAGATATATATTATAAGTGGCCTGTAATTCGCAGATAACGCTACCTAAAATAGAGTATAGAGGAACTGGATTGGCAGGGTCTCAGTAAGGATGAAATATGCAACGCGCAAAGATCACAATGAACGAGTTATTGGGGTTGAATGAGTATTATGTTTCTCTTAGCTCCTGAGCGGGAGAAATACATGAGGCCGGGCGTAAGCGCTTACTAATCCAGCAACCAGCAACTATAACAGTTGCCCCCGCCGAAAGATGCCGTTCGTCCACGAGGCATCAAGAAGCTAGAAGATGCTACATACATCAAGAGAATTGCCTTGCCAGTGTCGCGATTCCGTACGACTTCGATGTTCCCATCATTCAGGGTCGCCGTTATCAGGAATGAAAAGTCGATAGGTGGAGTATTAGTGCCGTGCCTTTTCTCAGCCATGCTTATTCGATAATGTATGGCTCTCCTCGAGCATTGAGCTCGATATCACCGTCTTCCACCAGCTTCTCAAAGTTCTCCGAAGGAGCTTGTCTCCAGCTCTCAAATGAACCATTATGAAAGGTGACACGCGATATAGCAGGGAAAGCGTCGGTGAAAAGAACTATAGCGTCGTTGACACGCTTGGCGATACCGTTACAGTATGCCCGATTATCTGTAAGCTCGTCTATTTCGTTCTTTGCAGCTTCAAAAGCGCCCTGGACCTTTAACGTTTGTGTAGGAACCTTCGTCTACGGTATGAATAATTTCCAGTAGGTAACGATCCTGCTCCACTTGAATATGCGTGTAGCGTAGCTGTTGAATGCCTTATAAAATCCTTCAAGCAGCCATACTATAGCTACTACCTTTCCTTCCGCGATACGTAAGTTCTTCTTGAGGTTTTTATTATCCAGAGTTAGGGTAGTAATAAGCTTGTCCTTTGTATCGTCGTCTGGTAGTGGCTCCTCTTCATCTTCATCGCTATCGATAAGAATCATATTCGGCTTCTACTTTGCGGGTGTAGTATTTTTTGGAGGTGGTAGAGGCTCCTGCGTAGGCTCCTGCGTAGCATCCTTCCTTGGTGTAGTCTTCTCGCCCTTTCCTTTTATCTCGGCTACCAACTTCTTCAGCGGTGTCTTCATCTTCTGACGCTTCGGTAGCGGGCCCGATATGTTTTTACCTCCCTTACGCTTCAACTTCAAGGCTGTCTCCGTGGCCTCACCTAGCGCAGCCTAGATTTCACAAACTCGGCCGTTGACGATAGTATGTTTGTTATATACCTTCATCCCAGTGAAATCCTCCTGGTCCATATTATATGACCGCTCTCCTTTATCTCTATATATCTGTATGTATCCGAACGGAACCTTGTAGACCCATTTTTCTATCTTGCTATCGTAACGCTTTGCTGCCTGGCCATGATTCGTCCATTCCGAACGCAGCGGGTCCCTTGAATGGAAGACCGTAGGCTATCTCTTATAGCGCTCTGTCCGAGAGATTACTCCGTTCTCGGCGATATTAGCTACCTAAAGCGATAAAAGATTAACACTAGTTGGCGGCCATATAGATTCGTCTGCTATTATATCATAATCAGGCTCGTCGTAAAGTAGAGGGTCGTTAGCCTTCCGATCGCCTATCCAGTCCCTGTCTCCTTCTTTCCAGTAGGTGTATACCGGAATACCAGAGCGTAGCTTCATCGAAGTAGGGGAATCGTTATCGCTAAGGAGGATCTTAAGGGCAGGTAAATCAACGCGAACGAACTTGTTAGTAGGGAGGTGTCCTTTCGAAGATTTAAGCTTGCTGAACAGACTAGTAGGCTTGCGAAAAGGAAGGACTAGAGTATCCTAGAGATCGTCGAGCTCCCTCTTTGGATCTAGCCTCTCTTCTAGTTGATTCAGGTGGTTAGTATACTATAGTACTAGTTGTAGAAAATGCGTATAATCAATTTAAGGGGTATAAAGGTCAAGACCTTGGTACAAGTCCGGGTAAATGAATAACTCTGCGTATGGGTTTTCGTCGATAGGGCAGGCTGAGGGACTGATAAGTTCTCTAAAAGTTGCCTTGAATGGATCGTTCATGAAATTCTACAACACATGTGCCAGCTCCTTAGGTTCTGTAATAACAGGTGGAAGCTTAGCGTTTGCGGTGATAGGGTACCTCGGAATGATATGCACGTTAATTGTTCCAACGATCTGATCAATATCAGGTCTGAATCCTGACCTAACGGTCTCCTCGTTTTAGCGTTGTAGATGTTCTAACAGCTTGTTAATAGAGGGTAATCCGCTAAGAATGAACTGCGCGTCGTCGTCTTCAGATGGGTAGTACCACGGAATAGCTTCGGCGTAACGATAATCTTTTGGTTTGAAAGGTATACCCTAGAAGCTGTCGTATAAGGGTAAAGGAATAATAAACTTGGCCTCTGTATCCTTTTCTTCCGTGCGGTCTTCTCGTAGCTCGAATTCGTATTCAGGAAAAGATATAGATTACGTTTAATGCGACATCGCGTGTAAAAGGTATAGGGTATAGGTAAGTCAAGTGAGGTAAGATATTATAATCTTTGCGAAGCAAAACCAAGCGCGTCACCACACCGTGATAAAGGCGTGAAAATTGCCACCGAAAAATCTCTGCAGCCGCGTCACTTATTCGGCTTTGGAGCTATATAGATATCTGCTGCTTATGCTGGAGTTGTAGCTAGATGCTACTGCTTATGCTGGAGTTGTAGCTAGATGCAAATTCTTCTGCCCCTACTGGAAAGCCAGTCAACGTCCTCGTTGTCCTAAATGATACTCCGGGCCTTTAGTAAGACCCGCTACGTTTAACGTCCAGCTTGACGGTACGCTAATAAGTAATGCTTGTCGGCGTGTAAGAAGAAAGGTAGCGTTCAGGATTTCTTCTAAGCTGCGCTTTGTTGTCTCTTTCCTTTAGATTCTTTTCGAGACTCTATTTAGTAGCCTCGCACTAATTAAGGCCTATATTTTTCTTTGTATTCCTGGATAAGCTCTCTTGCGTCTACTAAGTCATAGATACTATACTACTTATTCTAGATAGGTCCCCATCCTTTCCACTTGACTAGGTATTCAGTTACTATTCGCTTTCTACGACCAGGAAGCCTTCTCTCTCTTCGGTTAAGTAGACGTTTAATCTTATAGTAATCATTAGTACCTTCCTCATCGTTGTCGAACACCGGGTCCTAGCCGGTTTCCCTCGGCCGCTTATACGGGTCCTCTCTAAGCGGAGCGGGTTCTAGTACTACAACTGAGACGACAGGGTGTATAGTTATTGATTCGGGGAGGTCGAGCTTGTATATAAGCCGTCCGTATCTCTTAAGGATCTTGAATAGGCCAGCTCGTTGGTTAGAAAGCTTCTTATTGTCTAACCCTGGTAATCGATATCCCTTATAGAGCTTTAGGAAGACTATATCTCCTTCCTCTATAAGGAGCGGAACGTGCTTAGAATCGTAGCGAATCTTTGATTCAGCTGCCGCGAAAGCAATTGCGTCTACGGCTTCCTTTCGATTCGTAGACCTCGCGTTAGTAATATCTATCTAATTCCTAGACGTTGAAACTGTAATCGTTGTTCCGTCATTAAGCTTCATTCCGTATACAATCTTATTCGGTAATAATATCGTAGAAGCGTTAGAAGAATTGTTAAGTACTGAACGAAGCGTTACGGCGAACTCATCCCAGGGTTTATCTAGGAAACAAGTAATGTAGAACCTCAGGGCAATTTCGACTATTTGATTCGTTCGCTCGGACTAACCATCCGATTAAGGATAGTAGGCAGTAGAGACTATAAGCTCGGTGCCTAATACCTTGAAAATAGCCTTCTATAGTGCAGAAAGGAACTTCGGATCTCTATTAGAGATGATTACGTTAGGAATTCCCTAGTTAGTTAATACAGCGAGTAACCCAATAGCCCATTCCTCTATAGTCTAGGTGTCCTTCCCGGATACTATAGTAACCTTCTTAGAGAATTTATCGGTAACTATAAGTATAGTATTATAACCATTCCGTAGGATAGGTAATACGAGAATGAAATCAATAGTAATAGTATGAAAGACCTTGGGTGGCGTGACGATCGGTTTCATCTCCCTATAAGGTGTATATCTCTTGGTTTAGTTTAGCTAATAATCAGGACAATGTGAAATATAGCGCTTAAGTCTTCGTGTAAGGTGCCTCATGTAATAATTTCCGACGATCTACTCATATATGCGGTGAAACCCTCCGTGACTTCGCTTGTTATAGGCTAGTTCGAAGACTTCTTATTCTATAGTCTTGGGAATACAGAGTCGTTCTTGGTCGTCGAAACCATCCTTATAGTAGATAAGACCATCTCGTAGAAAGAATTGGATGTTAGGAACGCAGACATCATCCTTAGTGCTTCCAGGATCCAGCTTCTCTAGCCTATCCTTTTCTTCGGAGAGAACGATCATAATCTTAGACCATTTCTTGTCCTCGGTATACGCCTCTATAAGCCTTTTCCGGTAGTCTTCTGACATCTCGGTAAAGGTTATACTATAGGTGAATACCTTATCGAGTACTCCTAGTGAATCTATATCTACCTTTCCCTCCTTCTTGCAGAGCAGCCTTGATAAGGTATCAGGAACTATATTCTGCTTCCCCGGTCTCTAACGCACATCCAAGTCATATTGCGAGGCATATTGGGAAGCTCGGACTAAACGCAGGTTCATCCTGTCGGAAGAGGACGAGGACAATATAGTTTGCCGGGCGATATCTGTAGTTGCTGAATAATCGGTGAAAATGATGACTTTCTTCATCGGTACCTGCACCAATAGGTGTGGGATCTTCTTTAGGGTCTAAATGAGACCGGTAACTTCAAGTTCTATGGGCTAATACCGAGCTTTAGCAGGGTTGAGAAGCTTCGATAGAAACAGAATAGGCTGAACATCAGCCCTTGGGAAGGAATTACCCTGTGGATCTCCCTTGACATGGTATACTATAATGCTAATCCCGTACCTCTTAGACGTATCAATATCTATGTACAATTGACGGGATGGATCCCGATGATGTAGGTATGTTTCGGACGTTAGGGCCTTCTGAAGCATCTCAAATGAATTCAATTCCTCTTCGGTTAGCACGAACTTTGCGTTCCGTAAGTACGCCTTGTATATATACCTACCCTTCGCTAGGGAGCCCTTTAATAACTCCGTCTTATAATACTAGAGAGGCTCGGCAATCTAGGCAAAGTACTTGATATTGCTTCGCAACTAATTTACTATTCTAATATAAGTCTCTAGTACTTATAATATATCTAGGAAACGAATATCCTTAATAGCTGCTACTCTCTCTGCAGTAGTAGTTATACCGAAACCATCTACCTTCTATTCTAGTAGTATAACGGAAGGGTAAGTAAGGTAAGACTTCTTCGGTTTAAGCGTAATCTTTAGGCTTGCGAATAGAGAGAAGATGATCTTTAAGTACTATAGGTATTCGTTTATCGATCGGGAGAAAATAACTATATCGTCTACGTAGCATCTCGCGAAGTATCGGTATAGTTGAAGGAAATCATCCATCTTCCTCTAGACGTAAGGAACTAATCCTTTGAAACCTATAGCGGCGATATTATAGTATTCCGCCCCTCGGTATAAGACAACTATAAATTTATACCGATCTTCCTTCTTAACCAAGAAAAGGTAGAATTGGCCGCTGCAGTCGACGATACTGATCTAAGTACATCCTTATATAGACGATACGATATCGCTTTAGAGTAGTAAAGGATAATTATCAGAGACGGTGATTTTATTAAGTCCACGAATATCGATCACAACGCGTCCCTTCCGCCTCGGAGTCTTTTCTAGACCTTCGTAGACGGTTTTCTATACGACAAATACTAGGAAAGCGAACAGTAAAGGTTTAGTAGACCACGATATCCTTCCCTGCTCATACATCTTATCGAACTTTTCGTCGATAAGGGCCCGGGTATCAGGGCTAAGAGGATATACCTTGTTGCCGAGTTTGGCGTTAGAAGATTGCCAATTTGTTGTAACAGGAACAGTCAGCCATTCAGATTCCGGGAGGTCGATTATGTCTCTAGTATCTTCCTAGATTCGAGGGTATTCCTCTGTAAGCTTCTGAATGGCGGAGACATCTTCCATTTTGCTATAGATGGTAATACCGTTAGCAAGCTTCGTTTCTATAGTAGGATCAATATAAGTTCGTGTAATTGCCGGCCTTAGGTCTAGCATCTTGGTCAATTCGGAAACCACGGATTCTTCGCTATATATAGTCTTCGCTGCCAACGAATGATTATCTAGGTTAATAGGGTAGGTTTCTTCCGCTTCATACTCTACTACTAAGCCTATACATTATCGACGACTGATGATAAGAGGCGTATTCTTTTCATTTCGAACGTTCACAAAGTTGACTCTAGAGTCGATGAAATAGGTATATACACCTGTAGTATAAGGCTCGAAGAGGAAATCTCTGTCAGGCAATTACGCATTACCTCCAACTATTACAGCAACCTGAGCTGTAGACCGCGGTGGAACTTCCTGATATCGTTCGGAGCGTACAACGCGACGAATGCGGACATTGTCTCTAGCGGTAGTCTAAACAGGAACCGAGACGTTATTACAGCTCCCGAAGATGACCTTATTATGTAGTAGGTCAATAGTGACCTGTTCAGGTCCTAGGACGTCCATTCCGATGAGCATGTTTGCCTTTAAATTATCCACAATATAGAAATCTCGGGTGATTTTGATCGTAACCGAGTCTCCTACTTCTGATTCTCCGTCCATATAGAAGTCGAGGGTAGTCCATTCGGCTATAGTATGTCTATTCGAGCCGATCCCGCGCAGCGTAATAGGTAACTCATGTACCTTCATTTCAAAGGTAGGAATTCGCCTTTTCAGAAAAGTGCGATCGATTATGGTCATTAGGCATCCTGTATTAAGACATCCCGGCTTACGAGGAGTATTCGGGGATAAGGCAATTTATCTAGTGAGGTAGTGCTATAAACGGAAAGACAGGCTATTGAGAGATAACCGGGGTACTGCGGATTCGATCACCTCGCCTTTATTGATTACCTTCGTTGGTTATAATACTAGGTCAATTAATAGTACTAGTGCCTCTTTGGTAGGTATAGGATTAACCGACTTCTTCGCAGAAGCCTTAGTGCGGCAGTATGTTTTCGCCTTGACGTGTATATGAAGCAGATTATTTGAAGGAAAATCTGCCTTATAGTAACGATATACGGAACGATGCCCTATCTTGCCAGTAGAGATATGGTATAAGACTGCCACGAATCCTATATCGACGTCTTCTAACTCCTTCTTTTCCTCGGGAGGGACTGATTCTTGGGCGTTATAGAAGTTCTCATCAGTGCCTGTATGGTAGCTATAGGGATCTTAAGGATTATAATCCGTGCCTGCGTGATATCCTTCGGTAGCTCCGTCTGCTCCATACCCGTAGTTTTCATCCTAGGAGTTATTATAGTAGACTTCCTGACCAAAGTAGACTGGCTGTATTGGGAGTGCTGGTAGACCGTAATTCTGATTGCCGTAGCTTCGATTACTATAGCCATACTGCCTCGGAGGGTAGTACGGGCGTCTACCACGGTTCCCATAGTTCTGATTCTGTCGACTCGCGGCGTAAAGGTTTTAATTTGGCTGTACGTTTCCGGCGGTAATCATAAGGGGTTACTTCGGAGGAGGAAGCGCGTTTCTTAGAGGCTGGTTCTGGCCTGCGGCTTGACTGGAAGCCTGCTGAGGTGGTTACGTTGTCTATATATTAGTAATATAAGCTGGCTAAGTATAAGGCGCTTGAAATAGATTGGAATAAAAAGGCTGTCCTAGCTGCTGATATCCGTATTGCGGAGGAAATCCTCCTATTATCGGTCTGTTCTGCTGAAAAGGCCGCTGCTAATATTACTATAGACGATACGGTAATAAAGAGTACCTACCTTGCCGTCCCGGCGGCAAGAATTTCTCCTTACTAGAACGTTCCTGTTAATTATCCCTATCCTTTTCACGTTCCCTGATTTCCTTCTAAGTGTCTTTGTACTGTTACTCCTTCTGTAACTGTATTCGATACCATATTTCCTTCCTACCCTTTAGCTGCTCGATGAATTCTCGGAGGGTCGTATTCGTAGTCGGAGGAGGAATCGTAGCCTGGAATTCTATATCTAGGTGATTCCAAGCCTATGTAGCCTGTGCATATTCTTCGGTGATCCCGGCCTGCACTACATATTTGGATACGTTCTAGACGTATACCGACGGGTCATTTCGTTCACTTGTATCCCTCGAAGTATAGGACTATCGGCTTAGTTCTTCCAAAGCCGTAGATATTGTAATCTTGAAATAATCCTGCAACCTGGCAATTTGGCGTTAGAGGCCGGTTAGTAGTTATATTATAGCATCCTTCTCGTCCTGGGAAAGAATCTTAAGCTACCAGTTTACTGCCGCCCCGCGGAAGCAACTATTCAGATTCTTTCTTACTACCTCTTCGCCTTTTATAATAGCGAAGTCTTAGGTACGACTACAGAAAGTATAGACTTCTCGGAAGATCAATTCTCTAGGATTCGGTACGATATCACTAGTACCCTAAGACTCTGGATAATCCGGGTGAAAGAAACCAAGTTCATGGGCACGGAAAGCTCTACCACCAGATTGATTCGATTAACCAGCTTCTCCAGGTTCTCCGGTAGGGCCTAGTAGTCCTAGGGGTCCAACTGGACCTCGGAACTCATGTAGATTGTAACTTGCCAGAGTATTGTTTACCGCTTCTGGCACCGTAGCTCGTATGGCTTGAATCATGGCGTTATACAGTGCAGCATCGACGCCAGGAGGGGCCTGCGGTATCTCGCCATTTCCTTATTATTGGTTCCCTAGATTCTAAGGAGCTCTATATTACTGGGGAGTAAACGGAGGCTGACCTCCCCTCTGGTTGAAATTTCCGAAGCCTAGTCCTCCTGATAAACTGCTCTGTCCGCCATTATTCCCTCCTATAGGTATTATAGTTGATCCGTTCGGGAATAAAACCCGCCTTATAATATCATCTATAGTATAGGTCTTACCTAGTAGAAGAAACCTCCTCGGGGCTAACGGACTAGCTGAAAGAGAACCAGATAGAGAGAGAACTAGTAAGGACTACAAGGTTAATAAATACTAACGTGCCTTTTCTCGAGCTGCTCGTGAAATCCAAGGGCTTGGAAGCTCGTCTACGTCTTCTATTTAGTCGACCTTCCAGACTTCGAAATACTCAGAGTCTCTGTAAAATCTGACTCCCTTAGTAAATATAGCTAAAGCCTCCGCGAGAGACGAGGGATACTTCTAAGCAAGTAGAAATATAAAAGGAACTTCCTTCGCGTCGACTTCTGACGAGTTAACTTCCGAGGGATCGACTGAGAGAGCCCTACTATTAGAACGACCACGTCTTATATAAGGTTTACTACCCCTGAGAACGTCTATTAGCGGATTATATATATCAACGATCGAAAGAATGACTTGATAGTATAATATATTAATATTCTTTTCGTACGCATCGACGTTGTTCGCTGAAAAGGCGTTCAACTAGAAAGTAAGGGAAACGGTAAGGTCTGATAACTTCGGCTTCTCCGCTTCTAGAGTAACTCCTGTCTAGCTTATAAGGAGCTCGTTATTAATAACTGATTAAAGATAGTATTTTCGTGTCAAAGGAAAAGCTTTGTTTAACGCAAGGTGCAGAGGCGGTAATATAATCTAGTAACTCAATTCTTCGGCAGAAATTCGTACCGCGCCAAGCGTTAGGGGCGAAATCCGGATATAGAATAGCGTCCTAACAGAATTTGCTGGCGTAGAGCTATACGCAAAGTACGCTGACGCAGAAGGTCGCTGGTATAGCTTCGTAGGTAGTAGAGTTCTTGTAGCCTTGTAGTGTAGTTCAGACGGAAATGGATGAGGCGTTCTCGGCTCGGTCCGAAGTGGTGACGGTGGTGGTGATAGTGCGGTGATACACTGGTGATTTGTAGCTACACCAAGCGGGTGCCTTTTAATAGCGTGGAATTGCAGGGATAGTTGCAGATGAAGGCGAACTTAGTAGCGTAGGCCGTTTCGATCTGCAGGAAGTGATTGGTGCGGAAGATGGTGCTGTCTCGGCGAATCAATGATGCTTAATGATTAATGATTCGTGACAGCGGAGGACTGGTGCCCTAAGGGCTGGTGTACGGCGGGAATGAATACACTGCCGTTGCTACCAATTGGCAGGGTCTCAGTAAGGATGAAATATACAACGCGCAAAGATCACAATGAACGAGTTATTAGGGTTGAATGAGTATTATGTTTCTCTTAGCTCCTGAGCGGGAGAAATACATGAGGCCGGGCGTAAGCGCTTACTAATCCAGCAACCAGCAACCATAACATGGATAGCATGGCTAGAGCCAGCGATTAGAGCAGCCGGTTTACTAGAGCTAGAAGACAGAATCGTTCCTAATTACCGATCTACTAACTAAACTAAGTCGACCGCGATTACTAAAAAATAGGTATAATAATTCGCTAATAATTTAAATACTAACCCGAACGCTACCGACGAGTAGAAACTCTAGGCCGGGAAAAGCCTAGTCTCCTACCTAATCTTAGAGAAGCGACTTAGGGTTAAACCTAACCCCGAAGCAAAATCTAAGTATAGGAGAATAGCTATATCGGAGTATTCCAGATTGACGTCTACGTCCGTCGTACCCTCACCGGCTGTCTATAAAGGGCCAGTTCGACCTATCAGCGAGCTAGGGATTATTATTCGCCGTAGTCGTCCTGATAGTAGCTACTAGTATATCTATAGTGCCGCTATACTGAAATACCCCGGAGTTCAGAAGTTAGAGTCCTAATTAGAGATTAGTAACCTCTTATTTATAGTATTACTCGAACTCTTTAAGGCTAATAATCTTATAAAAGATAGTAACAAGCGCTTGGTTACTAGGCTACTTAAGACCCTAAAGTCTATTATAAACGACCGATATCTCTATAATACTATTCGGTATATATAAGGCCAGCGACGCTACGAGAATCTCTTTTAGATCCTTTTACCGGTAGCGGAAGGCCGGATTAGCCTAGGTATATAATTCTTTTCTATATAATATCGTGGCCAAGCTAATACTATAATTAGATCTATATCTCTCTTTCTACTACCTCTCGAAATTATATAAGTTAAATAAGGAGAAATCTAGGCTAGTCTCGCCTAAGGTATAGGCGTCTAAGAAGAAAGCTCCTTCGTCTAAAGGAGATAGTCAGGTAATAGGGTATATGGAAGGCTTATAGGCAAAGGATAGTAGGTTATTATAATCATCCTAGACCTATATAGTACTTCGCGATTAACGTCTCTAGGGTCTAGAAAAGCCAAGCTACTATTATACTAAGGTTAATAGCCGAGAACTCTATCCCCGCAAAAGGATCCCTCTAGTAAAGATAACGAAGATACTATCTATCCTCCCTTACGCCGTATACGCCGTACACGTCGTATAGGCTATTCCTTATCCTTCGATCTAGACTATAATATAAGTAGTAAGGAGGGGAGTAAAAAAGAAAATAAGAGCGCTTCGCGGTTATTAATCGTAATACTAAAGCTACTAGAGTCGCTATTTAGTATAAAGAATATAACTATCAATAAAGATAATACTATAGGTAATAATAAAAGCTCGATTTTTATAGATAATAGCGAGGAGGAGGATAATAATAATCATAAAGCCCTATAGAAATAGTATATATTATATCTACTAAACTTGGCTATTGGCTAATGTTTTATCTAGATTTATAGCGATATAGAATTCCCTACTTTACGAGTAGTAGGACGAGGATAACTAGGTTCGAGATTGTGAAATCGTCGGACATCCACCGAACAAGACTAATCAAGCTATTATGGTCAAGATTATTAGCCTCGAGGTCACCCTATATAAATATTAACTTATCGTAGATTTCTAGATAATTTTCTACGAGAGGGGCGAATATAAGGGAGGTTAGCTTACTAATAATATAGGACTAGGTAAGGTATATACCCTTCTGTATACCCAGGTATAAAAGCTTATACCGGGCTTGGGCCAAGCTAGGGCGGAGCTCAGGCTAACTTAGCCTACTCTAGATATTCACTAAGCTTTTCGTCTGCTATTTCGAGATATTCCTAGATATTATATAGTATAAAATCGATATATCGAGAGTCAAGAATAGCGAAATAGCTTATAAGTACTATTAACCCTCGGGGGAGAGCTATAAATAGCTAAGTAATACCGTCTATCCCGGCCAGCCTAATCTACCCTTTCCCTATCTATATATAGAAACCTTATATACCTCTTAGCTTAAGCCGAAGCGCGGGCCTATTCTTTTAATCATCCCTCTAGGAAATATTAGTATATAGATTAACGAAATCTATAAGACGTTTAGAAAAAGCGGGGGAAAATACAAGGTCAAGATTGTCCTAATCTAGAACTAGGCCCCCCTCGCCCTGAAGCAATACTAATTTAATCGTAAAAGGGACTATAATAATATTATTATAGGCGATAACTAGAAGCCAAAACTAGGATAGACTTATATCTTCTATATTATAACTCTATAGTCTTATAAGAAACTTATAAATGAAAACCTATCGAAGATATAGGTCTAAATCACGGGAAAAAAACGAATAGGGAGAAAATTCAATAGTTAATATAGGGTATATCACAGTCGTATTATCTTTAACGAAGCCTATAGGTAGAAAAACGCTACTACTAACGTTATAACGTTTATTAGGGGACTTAATAGCAAATTCGCGGATCTTAGAGATACTAACTTCGGCGAATATCCGGGCTTCTATAACGACGACCGACTATATAAATAGTTCCTCTCGGGGATACCTATTAATACCTTCCCCGGTGACTTTATAGGTTCTATATCTTACCTTAAGCGACCGAGCTAGTTAAAGAAGGACGAATCCTAATACTATAATTATAGATTAGCGTTTATAGAGAGATAGAGAAAGGTATTTATAAGCTATCTAAATATAAATAATAAAGGGTAGTAGAAGAAGACTATTACTAAAAAGAGAAACAAGCTTTTAGAGGCGGAAGAGTATTTCCCTAAAATACTACTATTATTTCTAATTAGACGAACTAATAAAACCCTACTATTTAGTAAGGAACTACTTAAGCTACCGGACCTATATATAAAAATAGTAGAATATACTACCCCGCCGCCGCTGAAGACCAAGATCTAGGATATCTATACCTAGATTATTAACGACCTTACTAAGGAGTAAGAGAAGATACGGAGGGACTGGGTAAAGAATAGCTCCCTAGGTACAGCTCCGCTCTTAGCGAATAAAATAGTCCTAACGTTAATATATCGCTTACGCGTACTGGCAGATCTACTAGGTATAGTAGACTTAGTCAGGGTATAGCGTTTAGCGTATATATTTAACGAAGCGTAGAAGATGAAATAGTAGCTGAATAATAAGAAATCCCTATAGCGTAAGCGAGTTACTAAGATCTGCAAAGGGAGTAGTAAGGTCGCTTTCCTAGAGAATCTCCTTATATAAATACTCCCTTCTAATAAGAAGTTAGTATATATAACCGACTTTCCTATTATCGCGGAACTACTCTCTCTAGTATATTCGTCTTCTTCTAAAGTATATTTCTACTCTATATCTCTACTATCTTTACCCCTATTCCCTTTTAATAAAGTATCTCTCTATATTAAAGATAGATTACTAATATAACTATAGTATATCGAGAGAGTATTATATATTATAGTCGGCTTTTTCTATAGTAGGACCAAGCTAGAGATATATAAAGCTCTAGTAGATAGCTTTCAGGAGTATCTCGACTCTAATAACAATAACCTCGCCAAGCCCAAATATAAGTAGGACTTCCGGCCATATATTCTAATAGCGGTAACGGGAGTTATAGCCGTAGGATTCACACTTACTATAGCTAACAACCTCGTCAAGTTCAATATCTATTACTCTTTAGGGATAGATAGGTAGGTATATAAGAGAATATATTAGATAGGCTAAAAGCGGGAATATACTATATAGAAGTTTCTCTAAGAAGATTCGCTAGATAAGAAGGCCGTTATAGTAAGGGTAGAGAAGAAGTTAATATTTATTAATAAGGTATACGAATTAAAGCCTGAAGATATTAAGATACTAGATGCGGGTGTTAATATATAAGAGGTTACTAGCCTAATTCGGTACTGTCGGCGCCAAACCCTATAATTTAGTATATTAATAGCGGTTGACTCTATTAGAAGCAGCCTATATGGTTCCAATACGAATAGATATTGAATCGAAACTAATATCTATAAGCTACATTATTATTTATAGGAATAAAGTCGTCGCTATAGATAAGCTTGGCCCAAGACCCAAGCCAGGGTTCCGTCCTAGGTCGTCGCCAGCTCCGCTACTACTTGGCCTAAACTACGCCCCAGCTTGGCCCAAGCTTGGCCCCAGCTCCGCCTATAATACGCGGTGGCGATATTACCTCTACCTCTCGTAATCAGTATCTCTACAAGTACCTATACTATATAGTAGCTAATTAACTTGTTTAAGATTATTAAATTAATAGCTAATACTACCGACTTTGGCTAAGAAGCTTAGATAGTTAATAGACCCAGTCTACTCTAGCTAGACTTGACTATACACTCTCTCTAGAATTTGAAGATCTTATATATTTATAGCCGGAAGTAGAAGATCGGTCCTATACTATTAACTATTCGCTATAGTAGGACTATAGGTTAGTATATCTTATAATTAGATACGGTTTTAGCTATACGCCATAACTATAGGCTATAGCGAGAGATCTGTACATCCTAAGAGCACTATTTATATGAGTATCCTACCAGTAGTTAGCTCTTTAGTCGAGTTTATCTCTTTTAGAGCTATAGTAGTTCTTTCCCGCCCACCCGCATCTTATATATAGCCTATATATAGCCTATCTACACTCTAGGTCTATACCGCCTAGGCATGGGAGTTTTCTAGCGCTGGGGCACCTGTTGTAGCCTTTCTAGGCCTGCTAGCCCTGGTGTTAGACCGCCCAAGCATCTATTTATATATCTACTTGTACCGGTATATATAGCTTCAGGAGTAAAAATACTAACTATCGGAGAGATATTACGATCTAGGCTATATAAGGCTTTCGAAGAAGATCGGAAAAACTTCAAAATTAATATTATACTTTCCAGAATGACTATACTAGCTACCTGAAGCGGTACTAGTACTTAGTAGCTAAGGACGTTTACGATATCGTTATTAACGAGGATTAGAAACCGAAGCTAGAGTAAATATATATACTCTGTACTACGGCTCCAAATTTGTATAAAATAGTCACGGAACTGAATATATATAAGCCCTAGACGGTATTAACTAGGGTAGATAGTACGTCGCCTACCTTCTCCAATACGCTACTACTACTATTAACTAATTTACCAGGGGTCTTAAAAGACAAATTCAAAGACCTTGCCCCTAGTACTTATTTAAACCTTCTAGGCTTCTATAACGACAACCGAATATTTAAATAGGTCCTCTTAAGAATATCTATAGATACCTCCCTTAGCGATTTAATAGGTTCTACGAGTTACCTATAGCGATCCGGCTAGTTATAGAAGAAATTTAAATACTATAAGAACTAATAAGTATTTATAGAGAGATAGGGAGGTATATTTAAGAACTATTTAAATATTAAGGAAAGAGAGTAGTAGGATAAGACTATTACCTAAAAGATAACTAAGCTTATAGAGGTAGAAGAGTATTTGCCTAAAATACTACTATTATTTCTTAATAGACGAATCTATAAAACCCTACTATTTGGTAAGGAACTAATTAGGCTATTAGACCTATATATCTAACTAGTATAATATATTATCCCCTCGCCGCTAAAGGAAAAGATCTAGGACCTCTATACCGGCGTTATTAAGGACCTTACTTAAAAGCGAGAGAAGGCCAAAAGGACTAGGTTAAAGGTGGCTCAAATAGACCAGCTTCGCACGTAGGCAATCGTATAGTACTTAGGATGGCAAATCGACTGCGCGGTCTGGCGGATTCGCTAGATATAGTAGACTTGGTAAGAGAATAGCGGTTAGCCTATACGATTAGCGAAGGGTAGAAGTTAAAGTAGTATCTAGACGATAAGACCTTTCTATAGTACAAGCGAGCTGCTAAGCTCTACTAACGTAGCGGCAAGGTTAAATTCTTGGAGAAGCTTCTTACGCAACGTCTTACTAGTACCGAGAAGTTAATATATATAACTAATTTTCTAGTAGTAGCGGAACTATACTCTCTAGTATATTCGACTCCTAAAGTATATTACTACTCTACGTTCTAGCCGTTATTACCCTTATTCCCTTTTAATAAAGTATCTCTCTATATTAAAGATAGATTACTAATACGGCTATAGTATATCGAGAGTATCTAGTATCTAAAGGCCGGCTTATTTCGCGTAGCAATAGAAATAATACGATATACTACTCTAATAGACTACTTTCAGGAGGATCTAGATAATAATATTAGTAACCGCGACAGGCCAAAATATAAGTAATAGTCTCGGCTGAATATTATACTACTAATAATAGGAGTTATAGTAATAGAATATATACTTACTAATATAAATATTATTATATATTCTATTAACTGAAATAATAAGGGCCTAAGTATACTTGGACGGAGCTAGGGCGGAGCTTGGGCCAAGCCGGATTAAGCTAGACCGAGTCGGCTAATACTAGTCTATTAATATACTAATAACCCTTTGTTTTAATCCACTATTCTCGCTATTTCTTATACCTATATATCCTTTATATCCTAATTATATTTTGTATCTAAGTTTATTAATATTAGCTCCTATCTACCCTATATAATTAGTATAGCTTATAGTAAGAGAATAACGGCTAGAGAGTAGGAGAAGAAGTATATAGTCTATCGAGCGTATATTTCCTTCCCTATTGCTTTAAGACTAACGGCGTGAATAAGGACTACTACGGAGACTAGGGCGATACGTCTAGTAATAGTAACGATATTCGGTAACCTAGTAGTAAACGACGACGAACAAATAATAGATATAATAGTCTAGAGAGGGATATCTACGCGCCTCCGCAAATACAACGCACGGTACCTATATCTATCTACAGTTTATACAGCGCGAAATACCTTAGCTAACTAGTTATAGTTATTATCCTCCTTACTAAATGTATATAAGAGGCCTTCTACGTCGCCAGCGCCCTTACCTTCCTCTCGGAACCAGTTATCCCGTAACTCTCGCTCCGAGATATCCTCGACCTCCTACTCTCGCTCTATAGTATCCTCGAGCTCCTCTTCCTTAATACGTATATTATCCCCCTAGTATATAGAGATACGGCTTCTCTAGGGAAAAATAAATAGGAGGCCTAGCTATACGTCGACCAAGGTATATAAACCTGTAATAGATCAGGCCAAGTACTTTATAAAGGCTACTATTATAAGTATTTTAGATATAGGAGGCTACTCGCTATAGCTAAATATTTACTAGAATATACTACTTAGTAAACTAATAGGTAGGATATAGAGAAAGCTGGCTGCTAACCTCGGTTAAGTACTAGGTTATAGAGATATCGACGTAAAGAAGACCCTAGAACAAGAAGAGGCGCGAATTATATATACTTCCACTCCTATAGATACGAGAATTATACTAATACGATATAGCTTGTTACGACCCACGTCCGATCGTTTACCTAACGGTGCGATAACCGGGCATGGATGTGGATGTCTTATGCTTCTGTAGGAGAGGAGTCACTCAGGTAGAATGGCAGTCTTTGTGGTTGAAGGTAATCAATACGTTCTATATTGATAACTAGTAAAGTATAGTGCAAGGAGTACCAGGAAGATTAACCAAGTAATGGTTTACCAAGTTAAACACACTATTCCAAGCAACGGGCAAAGCCCCGTATATATAGACATAAGAAATCCTGCCAAGCATTCTATAAGCGCTATGAGCGCACGGCGCTCATTGCGCTCATCATTCTTGAGCGCCATGAGCGCACGGCGCTCGTTGCGCTCATCGCTATAGCTGCTAGTCCTGTCTATAGTACCTTGTCCTACAGGACAGTCCTGTTAGAACCGGCGGTTCTAACACTAGCCCCCTCCTCTAGATTTCTCGTCCCGAGAAACCATCTATCCTTTATACCTCCTCGTCGAAATATTCGTTCTAAAGATCCTATCGTCCGTCGTAAAGAGCTCTCTAGCGAATTATCCAGATTTATAATACGTCCTTATACTCTCTGTACGAAGGGCAATAAGTAATACTTAGTAGGCGTCCGTTTAGACCGTTGTTCTAACTATATTGCAGCGGGCAAGAAGTATAACCTAGTAGTGTCCGTCGACGAGATACGTCGTATTAAGAAAGTCTATAATAATACTTGGTTAGAAATAAAGGAAACGCAGGCGAAACTTATACGCCTCTAATCGTAATTCGATCGAGTTTAGGATAAAGAGAAAAGACTAGTTAAGCACGAGTTATAGAATATTAAGGAGTTAGAGAAGGATAAGGACCTTCCTTCTGATACCCCTGACGGTTTAATATTCAATATCGGCTCTGAGCAGTTCGACCTCCCCCCGGCCTAGAGGGCCCTAAGAGTTTTGACTGGTCTTCTCTTGTCTCCGATAAAACTCTTATAGGCGTTCCCCGCAATTCCCTGCAAGGTTCCTAAGAGGTTCCCAGGTACTTTCCGTTTCGTTGTACCCTTTCTATTTAACTAGATAGAACTGATTTCTTCTATCTAGGATCCTCTTGACCTTATACTCTGTTTCTTCCTTAATATTATAATAAAACGTTTCTTAGAGTAGTATATTAGAGTCCGCTAGCTCTAGAAGTAAGATATAGAATACCGGATATACTTTGGCGTCAGGTAGAAGTTCGAGTTTATAGTTAACGGCCCCCTTTACCTTCTTGATTAAGAATAGTCTAACCTTGATATAATCCAGTTTCTTGCTTAGTCTTATTATTCTTATATTTTTTATTAGGAGGTATACTTTATCCCCCTCCTTAAGCTGAGGAATATTCTTTCTTTTACTATTAACCTGTTCCTTTAACTTGTTATTTAAGCTTTCGATTATTTTTTATATATCCTTATACAAATTTTTTAGCTCTTCCGCCTTAACTAAGGCTTTCTCCGCGTTAGGTCCGTCCCTAACTTGTAGAAATATATTTACGTTCTTTCTATAGTTGGTAAAGAATGGTATTAGGCCTGTCGTGGCTAACCTTTTGTCGTTATACGCTAATTGTACTATTAGAAGTAGTGAAACCTAATTATCTTGTTTTAGGTTCACGTAGTACCTTAAGTATACTTCTATTATTTGATTTGCACGCTCTATCTATCTATTAGTCTATAGATAGTATACCGTTAATATCCGAAGTTTAGTTCCAATCGCTGCGATTAGCGTTCTCTAATAGTTAGAAGTGAATAGCTTGTCTCTATCGGATATTATCGACTTAGGTATACTATAATCCCTTATCAACTTGTCGAGTAGTATAAAGGCTAATTGATCCGCTTTGTATATCTCCTTGAACGGTATTATAATTGTATACTTCGTTAGTTTATCTATAATGACCATAATTGAATCAAAGATATCCTGCGTAGCTGGATCCTTCGAAGGTGGTAGTTTAACTATAAAGTCCATTATAATATTATCCTATAGTGATTCTAGTATAGGCGTAAACTGAATTTGCCCGTACTTGGCGTATTATGCAGACTTGTTCTGCTGGTATTGAATACATTCTTTAATATATTGTTTAACGCGCGTCCGAAGCTTCAGCGCTGCGTATCCTCGTCCTAGGAGTTCTATTATCTTAGATACTCTAGGGTAACCTTGTAATAGGTCATCGTAGTGATCCCTGATCACTTCTTCAACGTATACATTAGGTAAGTAAGTTTTTTCCTGATATTCAAGCAATACTAAGTCTAGTTAATCCTGTCGTAGCTTTGTTGCAAATACATCGTTGCTATAGGCCTTTATAATCCTGTTAGTTATATTAGGTCCTAATATACGAAGGGTCATTGCCAATACCTGATGTGGCACCAATGATCTATCGGCTTCTCGCTTTAGGATTGGTCGTTCCGTAACGTTCTTTTCTTCTATATAGTCCGATCGCCTACTAAGCGTATCTACTCGACTATTATCTTTCCCTAGGGTATAGGTTATCTTGAACTTATATTATCCGAGTAGTTCTAACTATCTAACTTATCTTCTATTTAACTCTTTCGTTGTTATAAAGTTAAGAAGATTCTTATAATCTGTAAAGATGGTTAGGTCCGAGTAGCTTTCTGCGTATACTCTCCAATTTTAAAGTATATATACTACGGCAAGTAGTTCTTTATCGTATATATCGTAGTTTTGTTCTACTACTAATATCTTTCGTAAAAAGTAGGTAATAGGATACTACTTTTAGTCCTTCATTTAATAAAGGTACACTCCTATTACGAGATCCGAGGCGTCTATTTCGATACGAGCCGGTTCGTTAGCTTAAAAGGTACAGAGTACTAGTAGATCCGTACATGCTTTTTTTAACGTATTAAATAACTTCTATTATTCTTGTCCCTATATAAATCTAATATCCTTTTTAGTAATATCTATAAGTAGAAGCGCTTTCTTTGAGTAGCCCTCGATAAACTTCCTATTAAAGTTAGCAAATCCTAAGAAACTTTGTACTACTTTGACGTCCTGTGGTATAGACCATTCCGCTATAGCTTTGATCTTTTCTAGGCTTATACTAATACCTTTTGTACTAACTACAAATCCTAGGAACTCGATAGAGTCCCTGTAAAATTCGCACTTTTCCGGTTTAAGGAGAAGTCCCGCTTGCGACAGGTATTCGATAATGTCCTATATATACTTAACGTGTTCTTCCTTGTTTTCAGAGTAAATCAAGATGTCGTCGAGGTACGCTATCGCTGTTCGATCTAAGTATGCTCGTATAACGTTATTAATAAGTGCTTGGTAGGTTGCTAGTGCGTTGGTAAGTCCAAACGGTATCACTAGATACTCGTAGTAGCTATATCTAGTCCGGAAGGCAGTTTTCCATTCTTTACCTTCTTTCATCCAGATTAGATTATATACGCCCCTGAGATCTAGTTTCGTAAATATCTTTGCCTTGCTGAGCCGATCCTGTAGCTCGCTGATATTTGGTAAAGGGTAACGATTCTTGATAGTAATATCGTTCAACTTCCGATAGTCGACGTATAGCCTTAGACTTCCGTCCTTCTTCAGCGCGAAGAGGATTAGATAACCTGCTAGTAATTTAGATTCCTGAATAAATCCTTTCTTAAGATTCTTATCGATATAGCCGCGAAGTATAGTAAGTTCCTTTTCCGATAATATATAGATAGGTCTAAATGTTAGCGCCTTACTAGGTTCGAGTTCGATCTTATAATCCTATAGCTAGTGCTTAGGTAATGCTTTTGCGCTTGTCTCTTCCTCGAATAGGTATACCTACTGTTTATATTCCCGAGGGATAGTAGAAGGTTCGTCCTTCCCTTTAATAGCTCTCTCTTTAGTATCCTACTAACCTTTACTAGTAACTAAGGAGTCGAGCCTTCTCTCCTAGAAGTCGCTCTTATTATTTAAGAATAAAGTAATATATACTTCGACCGGTCTTCGGTTCTTTCTCTTATCTATTATCGTCTACTATCGACTAATAGGTCTAATACTAGTAACGTCTCTAGATCATCCGAATTTAAGTACTTTTATCTTCTAGTTAATTTCTAGGTTATATTTATTTAACCAAGGTATTCCTAAAATGATATTATAAGTAGCTATCCTAACTATGTCGAATATAATCTCCTTATAGTATTACTGAATTATTACTAGTAGGGAGAGTATTTCCTCCTCTACTTTTCCTGTTAAGAATACTAACCTGTCGGCCAGGCGTAGCTCGTAAGATAATTTCTTCTTTCGGGTTAGTAGGCCGCTTAAGTCCACTAAGTTCCTTGAGATAAAATTTCCTGTAGCTCCGCTATCTATTATCGCTACAGTCCGCTATCTATTAATATTCACTAGTATAATAATATAAGTATAGTATTAGGCGGAATATAATTGTTGTTTGGGGAATAATATATTAATCTCCTTATGCTTCCCTATAGTATAAGAGATTACTCTTTTCCCTATAATAGTAGGAATCTATATACTTCCTTTATTCCCTTATACGGAATATATTTATCGTATAGGTAGCTATACTATAGTACTTGGTTATAAGCTCCTCTCTTAAAGACTTTAAATAAGTTATTTCTTTCCTTTTCCTACTTCTCTATAAAGTATAGGAAGTAGTAATACTTCCTCTTACTTGCAAGATACTACTAGTATCTATCTTCCTTATACTTATACTACTATATTTCTCTATAGTAAGCTTTCTTAAGCAGGGGTACCGTGTATTCTTTCGCTAGACGGCCCCTTTCTTTCCTATATACTGAATAATCGGGTAATATATACTCAGTATATAGAATCTCGCTATATTACTAATGTTCCCTATTATATCGATAGTCTCGTATAGGTTCGTCCTATTTGGGTTTTATAGATAATTGCTTATTCAATATACCTCGTACTTTGCTTTCGATTTCGTCGAAGAGTTTATATTCGTCTTCATCCGATTAAGGTTCTTTAATCTCTAGCAATTTTCCTTCTATTTGGGATATAGTAGATCCAGGTTCGGGTATTAACGCTAGTCTCTCTAGACTAGTTTTCCGCTGTTCCTGATCCGTCTCGTATTATTAAGACCTATTACTATCCCTATAGTAATATCTCTATACCTCTTCGTTGAATTCTAATTCGAAGGTATTATCTTCCGAATCCTAATTTAATTCTTCTATATCGTAGAGTAGCCATATTTCTTCGGAGTTTTCCTCGTTATCTAGAGGTCCTCCTTCTATTACGTTAATCTGCGGTCGGTGTACTATATTCTTCGACCTGCAGTCTCTAGCTATATAGCCTAGTTTACTATAGCTATAGTAAGTAATTGCTTTCTTTCCCCCGTGCTGCTTTTTCCCTTTAAAGTTTCCTTTCTTCTTTCCTATCTAAATAAAGTTAATCTCTATTAGTACTATACTACAGTAAGTATTATATTCTCTGTAGTCTTATCAGTAATTCCTTGTTTTTAAAAAGAATCCCTCGTGTCGGGTTCCGCTAACTCCCCCGTTATACTATTTCTCTATAGATCGTTTAAATAGCTTGTTATCGATTTCGATTACATTTTCTATAAGTCCGTCTAGAGTATCGATTACTCCTCCGAATCTTATAAGCTTATCTTTAATATTATCTTTAAGGCCTTAACGATATATTGTCATTAGCGTATCATTATCCTAGCCTATTTTAGTAGTATATATTTGAAACTAAGTTGAAAACTCTAATACTAACTTCTTCTACTTTATGTATTAGATAATACGTATTACTATATTCGCCTTGTTGGAAGGTCCGAATATACGGCGGATTTCGACTATGAACTTTGGTATACTCTCTATCCAAGACTTAATGTCACCGTCCTCGTCGTCGTCTTCTATATACTTCTTTAGGAAAGTGTTACGACCCACGCCGGTTAGTAACCTAACGGTGCGATAACCGGGTGCGGGTGTAGTCGTCTTATGCTTCTGTGGGAGAGGAGTCACTCAGGAGAATGGCAGTCTTTGCGGTTGGAGGTAATCAATGCATTCTATGTTGATAACTAGTAAAGTATAGTGTAAGGAATACCAGGAGGATTAACCAAGTAATGGTTTACCAAGTTGAACCAAGTTGAACACGCTGTTCCAAACAACGGGCAAAGCCCCGTATATGTAGACATAGGGAATCTCTGCCAAGAGTCTATGGTAGCCATGGTCGCCTGGCGCCCATTGCGCCCATCGCTACAGCTGCTAGTCCTGTCTGTAGTGTTGTGTCCTACAGGACAGTCCTGTCAGAACCCATGGTTCTAATACTAGCCCCCTCCTCCAGATTTCTCGTCCCGAGAAACCATCCGTCCTTCATGCCTCCCCGTTGTACTAAACGATCCTGTAATCCCACTATCCGTCACAAGGAATTGGCCTAAGGGTTATCCGAAATCGCCATGCGTCCCTGTTCTCGATGTGCCGCTGGTAACAAACAGTGCTTAGTGGGTGCCGAGTCCGACCGGTGTTCGGGCTGCGTAGCTAGTGGAAAGAAATGCGACCTTGTGGTGTCGCCTGCCGAGATGCGTCGTATTGAAAACGACCGAAAGAAAGTTTGGTCTGAGATAAAGGAAACCTAATCCAAACTGCTGCGGCTGCAAAAAGTATACGATAAGATCGAGGATTAGAAGCAAAAGATTGTAGAGCGAGAGCTTTAGAATATTAAAGAGTTGGAGGAAGATCAGCGAGCTTCTTCCCAGGCCCCTGACGACCTTATGTTCAACGTCGGCTCCGAGTGCTTCGATCTCCCCGACGGGATAGAAATCCCCGAGAGCTTCGACTGGTCTGTTCTTGTCTCCGATGAAACTCCTATAGGCGTTCCCTATAATTCCCCGCAAGGTTCCTAAGAGGTTCCTAGGTACTTTCCGTTTTGTTATACCCTTTCTATTTAACCAGATAGAACTGATTTCTTCTATCTAGGATCCTCTCGACCTTATACTCTGTTTCTTCCTTAACGTTATAATAAAATATTTCTTAGAGTAGTATATTAGAGTCTACTAGCTCTAGAAGTAAGATATAGAATACTAGATATACTTTGGCGTCAGGTAGAAGCTCGAGTTTATAGTTAACGGCCCCCTTTACCTTCTTGATTAAGAATAGTCCGACCTTAACATAATCCAATTTCTTACTTAGTCTCGTTATCTTTATATTTTTTATTAGGAGGTATACTTTATCCCCCTCTTTAAGTTAAGGAATATTCTTTCTTTTACTATTGACCTATCCCTTTAACTTATTATTTAAGCTCTTAATCGTTTTTTATATATCTTTATATAAATTCTTTAGCTCTTCTACCTTGACTAAGGCTTTTTCTGTATTAGGTCCTTCCCTAGCTTATAGAAATATATTCGCGTTCTTTCTATAGTTGGCAAAGAACGGTATTAGACCTATCGTATCTGATCTTTTGTCGTTATACGCCAGTTATACCATTAGAAGTAATAAAACCTAATTATCTTGTTTCAGGTTCATATAGTACCTTAGGTATACTTCTATTATTTGGTTTGCACGTTCCGTTTGTCTATTAGTCTGTAGATAGTATATAGTTAATATCCGAAGTTTAGTTCTAATCGCTCCGATCAGCGTTTTCTAATAGTTGGAAGTAAATAACTTGTCTCTATCGGATATTATCGATTTAGGTATACTATAATCTCTTATCAGCTTGTCGAGTAGTATAAAGGCTAATTAATCTGCTTTATATGTCTCCTTGAATAGTATTATGATTGTATACTTCGTCAGTTTGTCTATAATAACTATAATTAAGTTAAAGATATCCTATATAGCTGGATCCTTCGAAGGTAGCAGTTTGACTATAAAGTCTATTATAATATCATCCTATAGTAACTCCGGTATAGGCGCAAATTGAATTTGCCCGTACTTAGCATATTGTACAGACTTGTTCTGCTGGTATTAAATACATTCCTTAATATATTGTTTAACGCGTGTCCGAAGTTTCGGCGCTATATATCCTCTTCCTAGGAGTTCTATTATCTTAGATACTCTAGGGTGACCTTATAATAGGTTATTATAGTAATCCCTGATTACTTCTTCAACGTATATATCAGGTAAGTAAGTTTTTTCCTGATATCTGAGTAATACTGAATCCGGTTGATCCTGTCGTAGCTTTGTTGCAAATATATCGTTATCGTAGGCCTTTACGATCCTGTTAGTCGTATCAGGTCCTGATATACGAAGGGTCATTACTAATACCTAGTACGGTACTAATGATCTATCGGCTTCTCGTTTCAGGATTGGTCGTTCTATAACATTCTTTTCTTCTATATAGTCCAATCGCCTGCTAAGCGTATCTACTCGACTATTATCTTTTCCTAGGGTATAGGTTATCTTGAACTTATATTATCTAAGTAGTTCTAACTATCTAACTTATCTTCTATTCAACTCTTTCGTTATTATAAAATTAAGAAGATTCTTATAATCCGTAAAGATGGTTAAGTCCGAGTAGCTTTCTGCGTACACTCTCCAATTTTGAAGTATACATACTACGGCAAGTAGTTCTTTATCGTATATATCATAGTTTTATTCTACTACTAACATTTTTCGTAAAAAGTAGGCAACTAGATGCTACTTTTGGTCCTTCATTTAATAAAGGCATACTCCGATTACGAGATCCGAGGTATCTATTTTAATACGAGCCGGTTCGTTAGCTTAAAAGGTACAGAGTACTAGAGGATCTGTACATGCTTTTTTCAACGTATCAAACGACCTTTATTATTCTTACCCCCATATAAATCTAATATCTTTCTTAGTAATATCCGTAAGTAGAAGTACTTTCTTTAAGTAGCCTTTAATAAACTTCCTGTTAAAGTTAGCAAATCCTAAGAAACTTTGTACTGCTTTGACGTCCTGTAGTATAGGCTATTCCGCTATAGCTTTGATCTTTTCTAGGCTTATACTAATGCCTTTTATACTAACTATAAATCCTAGGAACTTAATAGAGTCCCTGTAAAACTCGCACTTTTCTGGTTTAAGGAGAAGTCCCGCTTACAATAGGTATTCGATAACGTCCTATATATACTTAACGTATTCTTCCTTTTTCTTAGAGTAAATCAAGATATCGTCGAGGTACGCTATCGCTATTCGATCTAAGTGTGCTTATACGACGTTATTAACAAGTGCTTAGCAGGTTACTAGTACGTTAGTAAGTCTAAACGGTATTACTAAATACTTGTAGTAGCTATATCTGGTTCGGAAGGTAGTTTTCTATTCTTCGCCTTCTTTCATCCGAATTAGATTATATACGCCTCTAAGATCTAGTTTCGTGAATATCTTTACCTTGCCAAGCCGGTCCTGCAGCTCGCTGATATTTAGTAAAGGATACCGATTTTTGATAGTGATATTGTTCAACTTTCGATAGTCGACGTATAGTCTTAAGCTTCCGTCCTTCTTCGGCGCGAAGAGGATTGGATAACCTACTAGTGATTTAGATTCCCGAATAAATCCTTTCTTAAGGTTCTCTTCGATATACCCGCGAAGTATAGTAAGTTCCTTTTCTAATAATGTATAGATAGGTCTAAATATTAGCGCCTTGCCAGGTTCGAGTTTAATCTTATAATCCTATAGCTGGTACTTAGGCAACGCTTTTATACTCGTCTCTTCCTTGAATAGGTATACCTACCGTTTATATTCCCGAGGGATCGTAGAAGGTTCGTCTTTTCCTTTAATAGCTCTCTCTTTAATATCCTGCTAACCCTTACTAGTAACTAAGGAGTCGAGCCTTCTCTCTTAGAAGTCACTCTTATTATTTAAGAATAAAGTAATATATACTTCGACCGGTCTTTAGTTCTTTCTCTTATCTATTATTATCTACTATTAACTAATAGGTCTAATACTAGTAATATTTCTAGATTATCCGAATTTAAGTTCTTTTATCTTCCAGTTGATTTCTAGGTTATATTTATTTAACTAAGGTATTCCTAAAATGATATTATAAGTAGCCATCCCAACTATATCGAATGTAATTTCCTCGTGGTATTACTAAATTATTACTAGTAGGGAGCGTATTTCCTCCTCTACTTTTCCTGTTAAGAATACTAACCCGTCGGCTAGGCGTAGCTTATAGGACAATTTCTTCTTTCGGGTTAGTAGGCCGCTCGAGTCTACCAAGTTCCTTGAGATGAAATTTCCTGTAGCCCCGCTGTCTATCATCGCTATAGTCCGCTGTCTATCAATATTCACTAGTACAATAATGTAAGTATAGTATTAGGCGGAACATAATTGTTATTTGGGGAATAACGCATTAATCTCCTTATGCTTCCCCGTAGTATAAGAGATCATTCTTTTCCCTGTAATAGTAGGAAGCTATATACTTCCTTTATACCTTTATGCGGAATATATTTATCGTATAGGCAGCTATACTATAGTACTTAGTTACAAGCTCCTCTCTTAAAGACTTTAAGTGAGTTATTTCTTTCTTTTTCCCACTTTTCTGTAAAGTATAGGAAGTAGTAATACTTCCTCTTACTCGCAAGATACCATTGGCACCTGTCTTCTTTACACTTATACTACTATATTTCTCTATAGTAAGCTTTCTTAAGTAAAGGTACCGTATATTCTTTCGCTAGACAGCCCCTTTCCTCTCTATATACTAAATAATCGGGTAGTACACATTCAGTACATAGAATTTCGCTATATTACTAATATTCCCTATCGCACCGATAGTCTCGTATAGGTTCGTCCTATTTAGGTTTTATAGATAATTACTTATTTAATATACCTTATACTTTGCTTTCGATTTCGTCGAAGAGTTTATATTTATCTTTATCCGATTAAGGTTCTTTGATTTCCGGCAATTTTCCTTCTACTTGGGATATAGTAGATCTAGGTTCGGGTATTAATACTAGTCTCTCCGGACTAGCTTTCCGCTGTTCCTGATCCGTCTTGTACTATTAAGATCTATTACTATCCCTATAGTAATACCTCTATACTTCTTTATTGAATTCTGATTCGAAGGTATCATCTTCCGAATCCTGACTTAATTCTTCTATGTCGTAGAGTAGCCATATTTCTTCGGAGTTTTCCTCGTTATCTAGAGGTCCTCCTTCTATTACGTTAATCTGCGGTCGGTATACTATATTCTTCGACCTGCAGTCTCTAGCTATATAGCCCAGTTTGCTATAGCTATAGTAAGTAATTACTTTCTTTCCCCCGTGCTGCTTTTTCCCTTTAAAGTTTCCTTTCTTCTTTCCTATCTAAATAAAGTTAATCTCTATTAGTACCGTGCCACGATAAGTATTACGTCCCCTGTAGTCTTATCAGTAATTCCTCGTTTTTGAGAAGAATCCCTTATGTCGGGTTCCGCTAACTCCTCCGTTATACCGTTTCTCTATAGATCATTTAAATAGCTTATTATTAATCTCGATCGTATTTTTAATAAGTCCGTCTAGAGTATCGATTACTCCTCCGAATCTTATAAGCTCGTCTTTAATATTATCTTTAAGGCCTTGACGATATATTGTTATTAGCGTATTATTATCCTAGCCTGTTTTAGTAGTATATATTTAAAACTAAGTTGAAAACTCTAACGCTGACTTCTTCTACTTTATGTACTAAATAATATGTATTACTGCGTTTACCTTGTTAGAAGGTCCGAATATATAGCAGATTTCAACTATAAATTTTGGTATACTTTCTATCTATGACTTAACGTCGCCGTCTTTGTTATTATCTTCTATATACTTCTTTAGGAAAGGTTCGACCTACTTTTAGGCCCGTCCTTGTAGGTACGATATGGCGAAGGTAGTGTGTCTGGTTGCTGGGAGCAAGTCTCCCTGGAATAGAAGGTATAGTTATACTTGCGTAAGCTATGGCTTAAGCTTATCTCTGTCTCCGTAGTACAGGTCTAGTACTATAACCTTGATCCTTTTTCCAGATCCTTCGTCTATGGTTTGGCGTCTCTGGCTAGTAACCGTTAAGGTGCTTAGGGTAGGGTTTCTGCCTGAAGTTATTGAAGAACTTATCCCTTAGGGTGTTCAAAGTGTTACGACCCACGCCGGTTGGTAACCTAACGGTACGATAACCGGGTGCGGGTGTAGTCGTCTTATGCTTCTATGGGAGAGGAGTTACTCAGGAGAATGGTAGTCTTTGCGGTTGGAGGTAATCAATGCATTCTATATTAATAACTAGTAAAGTATAGTGCAAGGAATACCAGGAGGATTAACCAAGTAATGGTTTACCAAGTTGAACTAAGTTGAACACGCTGTTCCAAACAACGGGCAAAGCCCCGTATATATAGACATAGGGAATCTCTGCCAAGAGTCTATGGTAGCCATGGTCGCCTGGCGCCCATTGCGCCTATCGCCCATGGTAGCCATGGTCGCCTGGCGCCCATTGCGCCCATCGCTACAGCTGCTAGTCCTGTCTATAGTGTTGTGTCCTACAGGATAGTCCTGTCAGAACCCATGGTTCTAACAGAAAGGTTCGACCCACTTTTGGGCCCGTCCTTGTAGGTACGATATGGCGAAGGTAGTATATCTAGTTACTAGGAGCAAGTCTCCCTGGAACAAAAGGTATAGTTATACTTGTGTAAGCCATAGCTTAAGCTTATCCCTATCTCTATAGTATAGGTCTAGTACTACAACCTTAATCCTTTTTCTAGATCCTTCGTCTATAGTATAGCGTCTCTAGCTAATAACCGTTGAGGCGCTTGGGGTAGGGTTTCTGCCTGAAGTTGTTAAAGAACTCATCCCTTAGGGTATTCAAAGTGTTACGACCCACATCCGATCGTTTACCTAACGGTGCGATAACCGGGCATAGATATAGATGTCTTATACTTCTGTAGGAGAGGAGTTACTCAGGTAGAATGGTAGTCTTTGTAGTTGAAGGTAATTAATACGTTCTATATTAATAACTAGTAAAGTATAGTACAAGGAGTACCAGGAAGATTAACCAAGTAATGGTTTACCAAGTTGAATATACTGTTCCAAGCAACGGGCAAAGCCCCGTATATATAGATATAAGAAATCCTACCAAGCATTCTATAAGCGCTATGAGCGCACGGCGCTCATTGCGCTCATTATTCTTGAGCGCCATGAGCGCACGGCGCTCGTTGCGCTCATCGCTATAGCTACTAGTCCTATCTATAGTACCTTGTCCTACAGGACAGTCCTGTTAGAACCGGCGGTTCTAATATAGCTCTACGACTATATCGGCGACTTTAGGGGATATATAATAGAGAAGGTACGAGAGATAGTTCGCTACTATTATAGCTTCAATAAGCAGAGAGATCCCTATAGGTTTATAGTAGGCTTATTAAAAGATAATCGTTTCGCCTATTAGGACAAGATATAGGTTCGTATTATCCCCGATACGCGTCTACTACTAACGAATATATACTAGGGTAAAGGTAAAGGCTATTCCGATATTATCGTTAAGGCGATTAGCTCTATTTTCTTCGGGAATTAGAAGGATAGCTTCGGTCGAATAAGGTTAACTAAATATATATTTAACCCTATTACTAGGAGGACTATTATAACGGTTATAACAATAATTAGGTATAGTATTAGGGAATATAAATACGAGGAGAAGAGAATAATCAAGTTCGAGGGACTGGCGGTAGATAGTAAGTAGGATAATACCTGACGATATATAATAAATATAAACTAATAGTACCCAAATATATAGAAACGTTCCAAAGACTTAATTCCTAGTAGAATACCGTCCCTCCGAGTAGATAGGAGAAAATCCAACGGGTTATATAAGTAGAAATTATAGTATATACCCTTATAGACGAGACTACTAATCCTAAGGAAAACGAATTTATAGACCTATTTATAGATAGTTTGAGCGATATTAATAACTCTATCCTATATTCTCGTCCTTCTATATAAAGTTAGTAATTAGATAATAGAGATAACCTAATTAATAGATCTAAGGGCGATATAGATCGGAATAGTCGAATAGTTTATTATTCGATTTATCTTTACTAAGATATATTATTTACTCTTTACTAGGGTATCTTATCGAACTCGGATATAGTATTTAATATAGGAGACGAGGATAGCGGAGGATAGTATAATAATATAAAGGTAATTATTATCCCGATTATCGAAGAAGTAAATATCTACTAAATATAAGGTACTAGGGCGATAATATAATAATCCTATCTCTATCGGATCCGATCGATAAGGGAGAAACTTCCGGCGGTATTATACTATCGCAAGCCCAATACGAGGTATAGTAGATATGGATATATATAATAAAACTAGTACTTATAAAAGGTTTATAATAGGGCGATATACCTAATAAGGAGATTACTAAGGACGATAATATATAAGAGTTAGATATACTAGCGGACGAATATATAATAAAGGTAAAGGGTACCGACGAGCCATAACGCATAAGGTTAGGGATTATATATACTACGTAGTACAAGAAACTTAGGGTGAAGAAGGGCTATAGGGTATAGTACCGTGCGACGCTAAAGACGCCTCTAGTAGTTATACTCGATGAGACTATATATAAAAGGCTATAGTAAGTCGCTCGTCGAGATTAGTAAGTAGATATTACTATAGACGATAATAATAACTTTAAATCACCGTTACCTCGAATATAAGTAGTACTAAGTATTTATTAATCTCTAGTGTAATTATAATTACTATATATAATAAACGTGAGTAGAGTAATTTTGCTTGGGCTAAGACTCCGGCCAAGCTAGGCCTAGGTTCTATACTAGAAAGTTTATTCTCTCTGACAAGGATCTCTAACGAAATCGCATTTCCAGCTCGATCAGCTCGAGTAGCTCAAGTAGCTCGGGAAGCCCCTAGCTGGTTGCATGGGGGCTCGACCAGCCCCTAGCTCCCGTGAGCTAGTACTTGGGCAGATCGGCCCCTCGCGCCCGGGGCTAGCCCCTTGGGCCCTGAGCCGGTGCTCCCGACTTGCTAATATAGGTACTAAATATATATTATCTAATTATATACTAGACCTATTTAGTATTACTTGAAGTCTACTTTACCTCTTATATAGTAATACCTCCATCCCTATTGAGAATCGATCTATAGGACGATACCTTACGCAACGTGTTCGTAATACTTCTATAATACTCCCGGAACTTTTATAGAAGTCTCTAGTAGTTTATAAGATTCTTAAGTAGTTCCTAGGTATTTTCGGTATTATTATACCCTTTCTATTTAACTAGATATTTCTAATTAACCTAATTTAGAATCCTCTCGACCTCGAACTCTATTTCTTCTTTAATATTATAATAAAATATTTTCTATAAGGGTATATTAGAGTCTACTAGCTCTAAGAGTAAGATATAGAATACCGGATATATCTTAGCGTTAGTTAGAAGTTCAAGTTTATAGTTAATAGGTCCTTTTACCTATTTAATTTAGAATAATCTAACCTTAATATAATCTAGTTTCTTATTTAGTCTTATTATTCTTATATTTTTTATTAGAAGATATACTTTATCCCTCTTCTTTAGCTAAGGAATATTCTTCCTTTTCTTATTAATTTATTCCTTTAGTCTATAATTTAAGGTCTTAATAGACCTTTATATATCCTTATATAAATTCTTTAGCTTATCTACCTTTACTAAGGCTTTTTCTATATTAGGTCCCTCTCTAGATTATAGAAAAGTATTTATATTCTTTCTATAGTTAGTAAGGAATAGTATTAGCTTTACTATATCTAATATTTTATTATTATATACTAGTTATACTATTAGAAGTAGTAATACCTAGCTATTCTATTTATAGTTAACGTAGTACCTAAGGTATACTTCTATTATCTAATTCGTATATTCTATTTATCTATCTATAGATAGTATACTATTAATATTCGTAGTTTTATTCTAATTACTCTAATAAGTATCTTCTAGTAATTAGATATAAAGAGCTTTTCTCTATCTAATATAATTGACTTTAGTATACTATAGTCTCTAATTAACCTATCTAATAGTATAAATACTAGCTAATCCGCTTTATAGATTTCCTTAAAAGGTACTATAATAGTATACTTTATTAATTATCTATCTTTCTTCTAATAATAGATTATCGCGACATTCGGAGCAATTCCGCACTTGTAGCCAATTAGAACATCTCTTTAGAGCTGCATTTCCTCTCTCGGCTAGCGCCTTCAACTACCAAAAGTTGAATCCGCTGCGCACTTTTTCGCAGTGATGCCCCGCGCCACATACGCCATATGATATCGAGATAATTTCATAAGTTTTGGAGTCAATTATTAACTTGCTTGCGCATCAAGAATTTTTAGAATCGGCCCATTTGCGCAATAGTTATGAGCAAAAGAAGCGTTTTCGCCATGTTTTGCTAGCAGCGCGAGCTCGGTGGCAAATGCCAAGCATTGAGCTTGGCGCCCCCAGACCAACATCAAAGGTTGAATACGCACCGCAACTTCTTCGCAGTAATGCCCCGCGCCACATACGTCATATGAGATCGAGATAATCTCATCAGTTCTGGAACCAAGCATGCGCTTTCCAACACCGTCAAAATTTTCAAAATCGGTCTATTTGCGCAAAACTTATAAGCAAAAGAAGCGGTTTCGCTATGTTTTGCGGGCAGCGCAAAGCTCGGTGGCAAATGCCAAGCATTGAGCTTGGCGCCCCCGGACCTAGAACATCAAAAGTTGAATGCGCACCGCAACTTCTTCGCAGTAATACCCCACGCCATATACGTTATATGATATCGAGATAATTTCATAAGTTCTGGAACCAAGCATGCGCTTTCCAACGCCGTTCGAATTTTAAAATTTGGCTAAGATTTAGCTAAGGAAAGCTCAAAAAACATATTTTTGCCTCCGGAGTAACCTAAAGCTACCCCGGCAGCCACCCCCGCAGCCGCCCCCGAAGCACTAATATACTAAATCCTTAATAACTTTTAATACATTAGGGTTAGGGCTTAACTTTATATATATAAAATATACTATAAATACAGGGCTTTCTAATTTCACTTCAATTTTCTAAATAGAGTATAAAATAAGCGAGATATAGCCGTTTTACGGTAATCTTCTGTGAAGATTACGGGCACTCACTTGTAATAACTATAATTGAATCGAAGGTATCCTATATAGCTGGATTCTTTAATAGTAGTAGCTTAACTATAAAGTCTATTATAATATTATCCTATAGTAACTCTAGGACTAGTATAAATTATATTTGCCTATATCTAGTATATCGTATAGACTTATTCTACTAGTATTAGATATATTCTTTAATATATTATTTAACACGCGCTCGAAGTTTTAGCGCCGTATATCCTCGTTCTAGAAGTTCTACTATCTTAGTAACTACTAGATAACCTTATAATAGGTTATTATAGTAATCTCTAATTACTTCTTCTATATATTATTTAGGTAGATAAGTCTTCCCCTAGTATTTAAGTAATATAGTATTTAGCTAATCTTTTCTTAGGATTATTACGAATATATCTTTCTTCTAATAATAGATTATCGCGACATTCGGAGCAATTCCGCACTTGTAGCCAATCAGAATATCCCTTTAGAGCTGTATTTCCTCTCTCGGCTAGCGCCTTCAACTACCAAAAGTTAAATCCGCTGCGCACTTCTTCGCAGTAATGCCCCGCGCCATATACGCTATATAATAATAAGATGATTTCATAAGTTTTGAAGTCAATTATTAGCTTGCTTGCGCATCAAGAATTTTTAGAATCGGCCTATTTGCGCAATAGTTATGAGCAAAAGAAGCGTTTTCGCCATGTTTTTACGGGCAGCCCAAGCTCGGTGGCAAATGCCAAGTATTGAGCTTGGCGTCCCCCGGACCCTGGAACATCAAAAGTTGAGTGCGCACCGCAACTTCTTCGTAGCAATGCCCCGCGCCACACACGTTATATGATATCGAGATGATTTCATGAGTTTTGGAACGAAGCATGCGCTTTCCAACGCCGTTCGGATTTTAAAATTTGGCTAAGATTTGGCTATAGAAAGCTCAAAAAATATGTTTTTGCCTGCGGAGTTCCTTAAAGCTACCCCCGCAGCTACCCCCGAAGTGCCTCCGGAGCACTCAAATATTTAACCCTTAATAAATTTCGATATATTATGGTTAGGGCTTAGCTTTATATATATAAAATATACTATAACTAGAGAGCTCTCTAATACCGCTTAAATTTTCTAAATAGAGTATAAAATAAGCGAGATATAGTCATTTTTACGGTAATCTTCTATGAAGATTACGGGCACTTACTTGTTATCTTTATAGGCCTTTATAATCCTATTAGTTATATTAGGTCCTATTATATAAAGAGTTATAGCTAATACCTAGTATAGTACTAATAATCTATTGGCTTCTTTCTTTAGGATTAGTTATTCTATAATATTCTTTTCTTCTATATAGTCTAATTGCCTATATCTGCAAATTATTTCTGCCTCGGCAAATATTAGCTTCCGCGGATAGCGCCCGGAGCTTCTAGGGGTGCCCTCGCTGCCTCAGCGCAACGCGTAATACTCTAAGGCAGCCCGAGTAGCCAAGCTTCGGCGCCAAGCGCCCAGAAGCTTAACCCCGAAAGCCGTGATGTTCCATGATCGGCGGCAGCGCTCGAGAGCCTCACCCCCCAGCAGCGCCATGTCGCAGCCCCAACATCTACTCAGATTCGGGCGATTCAGCCAAAGTTCTCGCGGGGGGGTACGCGCCTGTGCAGGTTCTACAGTATATATCATCGGCGCGTATTCGATGGACTTGCGCATTTGCGCTGATTGCGCTGATTGCGCTGACGTTTGTGGCGCTCGTTAGGGGGTTGCTAAGGCCTTAGCTTTGTTGATATCTAGGCGGTGGACGCGCTGCTTCTGGGCGCGTTATTTGGGGCGTTGCTAGGCGCGTTGCTAGACGCATTCCTAGCGCCCGCAGCCCCAAAACTTCAACATTTCAACGCTGCGCAGTCGAATAACTCGCGCAATATGGCACCTACGAGGCCTTGATTCAGACTGATTTATCCCATAACCTTTGCGCGGGTGGCCTCCAAATTTAGGGCCCAACGGAATCGATTTAGGGCTGCCTCTTGCTGCCTCGTGACTGCCTCGGGTGCCTCGGTGGCCCCTAGAGGCGCTCCTGAGCTAGCTTTCTGGCACACCCCGCTTATAGCCCCGGAGGCTACTAAGGCACCCCCGAGGTAGAAATATAATTCGCAGATATACTAAGGGTATCTACTTAACTATTATCCTTCCTTAGTATATAGGTTATCTTAAACTTATATTAACCTAGTAGTTCTAACTATTAGATCTATTATCTATTTAACTCCTTTATTATTATAAAGTTAAGAAGGTTCTTATAATCTATAAAGATAGTTAGGTCCGAGTAGCTTTCTATATATACTCGCTAGTTCTAAATTATATAAACTACGGTAAGTAGCTCCTTATTATATATATTATAGTTCTATAAGTTAGTACCCGTAATCTTCACAGAAGATTACCGTAAAACCGGCTATCTCTTACTTATCTTATACTCGATTTAGAAAATTTAAGCTGAATTAGAAAGCCCTCTGTTTATAGTATATTATATATATATAAAGCTAAGTCCTAACCCTAATATATCGAAAGTTATTAAGGATTTAGTATATTAATACTTCGGGGGTAGCTGCGGGGGTAGCTTTAGGGAAGTCCGCAGGCAAAAACATGTTTTTTGAGCTCTCCTTGTTAGAACCATTGGTTCTAACAGGACTATCCTATAGGACAAGGTACTATAGACAGGACTAGCAGCTAAAGCGATGAGCGCGACGAGCGACGTGCGCTCATGGCGCTCAAGAATGATGAGCGCAATGAGCGCCGTGCGCTTATAACGCTCATGGATTGCTTGGCAGGATTTCCTATATCTATATATACGGGGCTCTACCTACTATTTGGAACAGCGTGTTCAACTTGGTTAATCTTCCTAGTACTCCTTTGTACTATACTTTACTAGTTATTAATATAGAACGTATTAACTACCTATACTAACGAAGACTACTATTCTACCTAAGTAACTCCTCTCCTATAGAAGTATAAGATATACGTAACCCTAGGCGGCTATCGCACCATTAGGTATATAACCGCCGTAGGTCGTAACACTTTGAATACCCTAAGGGATAAGTTCTTTAACAACTTCAGGTAGAAACCCTACCCTAAGTACCTTAATAGTTACTAGCTAGAGACGCTATACTATAGATAAAGGATCTAGAAAAAGGATTAAGGTTATAGTACTAGATCTATACTACGGAGATAGGGACAAGCTTGAGCTATAGCTTACGCAAGTATAACTATACCTTCTATTCCAGGGAGACCTACTCCTAGTAACTAGATATACTACCTTCGCTATATTATACCTACGAGGACGGGCCTAAAAGTAGGTCGAACCTTTCCTAAAGAAATATATAGAAGACGATAACGAAGACGGCGACGTTAAGTTATAGATAGAAAGTATACTAAAGTTTATAGTTAAAATCCGCCGTATATTCGGACCTTCTAATAAGGTAAATATAGCTATATATATTATCTAGTATATAAAGTAGAAGAAGTCAGCGTTAGAGTTTTCAACTTAGTTTCAAATATACGCTACTAAAATAGGCTAGGATAATAATACGCTAATAACGATATATTATTAGGGCCTTAAAGATAATATTAAAGATAAGCTTATAAGATTCGGAGGAGTAATAGATACTCTAGATAGACTTATTAAAAATACGATTAAGATTAATAATAAGTTATTTAAATAATCTATAGAGAAGCGATATAACGGAGGAGTTAGCGGAACCCGATATAAGGGATTCTTTTTAAAGATAAGGAATTATCGTTAAGACTATAGAGAATATAATACTTACTATAGTATAGTACTAATAGAGATTAACTTTATTTAGATAGGAAAGAAGAAAGGAAACTTTAAAGGGAAAAAGTAGTATAAGGGAAAGAAAGTAATTACTTACTATAGCTATAGTAAACTAGGCTATATAGCTAGAGACTATAGGTCGAAGAATATAGTATACTAACTATAGATTAATATAATAGAAGGAGGACCTCTAGATAATAAGGAAGACTCTAAAGAAATATAGTAACCCTATAGTAAAGAAGAATTCAATTAAGATTCGGAAGATAATACCTTCGAATTAGAATTTAATAAAGAAGTATAGAGATATTACTATAGAGATAGTAATAGATCTTAATAATATAAGACGGATTAGGAATAGCGGAAAGCTAGTCTAAAGGGACTAGCATCGATACCCGAACCTAGATCTACTATATCCTAAGTAGAAGGAAAATTACTAGAAGTTAGAGAACCTTAGTTAGACGAAGATAAATATAAACTCTTCGACGAAATTGAAAGTAAGGTATAAGGTATACTAAACGAGTAATTATCTATAAAACTCGGATAGGAAGAGCCTATACGAGACTATTAATATAATAGGGAATATTAGTAATATAGCGAGATTCTATATACTAATTATATATTACCCGACTATTTAATATATAGGGAAGAAAGAGGCCGTCTAGCGAAAGAGTATATAGTACCTCTACTAAAGAGAACTCCTTATAGAGAAACCTAGTAGTATAAGTATAAGGAAGATAGGTACTAATAGTATCTTATAAGTAAGAGGAAGTATTAATACTTCCTATACTTTATAGATAAGTAGGAAAAGGAAAGAAATAACTCGCTTAGAGTCTTTAAGAGAGGAGCTTACAATTAAGTACTATAGTATAGCTACTTATATAACGAATATATTCCGTATAAAGGTATAAAGGAAGTATATAGATTCCTACTATCGTAGGGAAAAGACTAATCCCTTATACTACGGGGAAGTATAAGGAGATTAACGCGTTATTCCCCAAACAACAATTATATTCCGCCCAATATTACACTTATATTATTATACTAGTGAATATTAATAGATAGCGGACCGTAGCGATAATAGATAGCGGAGCTACAGGAAATTTTATCTCAAGGAACTTAGTAGACTTAAGCGGCCTACCGACCCGAAAGAAGAAATTATCCTACGAGCTATACCTAGCCGACAGGTTAGTATTCTCAACAGGAAGAGTAGAGGAGGAGATACGCTCCCTACTAGTAATAATTTAGTAATACTATAAGGAGATTATATTCGATATAGTTAGGATAGCTACTTATAATATTATTTTAGGAATACCTTGGTTAAATAAATATAACCTAGAAATTAACTAGAAGATAAAAGTACTTAAATTCGGACAATCTGGAAATATTACTAGTATTAGACCTATTAGTTAATAGTAGATAATAATAGATAAGAGAAAGAACCGAAGACCAGTTAAAGTATATATTACTTTATTCTTAAATAATAAGAGTAACTTCTAAGAGAGAAGGCTCGACTCTTTAGTTACTAGTAAAGGTTAGTAGGATACTAAAGAGAGAGCTATTAAAGGAAAAGACGAACCTTCTATAATCCCTCAGGAATATAAGTAGTAGGTATACCTATTCAAGGAAGAGACGAGCGTAAAAGTATTACCTAAGTACTAACTATAGGATTATAAGATCGAACTCGAACCTAGTAAGATACTAATATTTAGACCTATCTATATATTATCTGAAAAGGAACTTACTATACTTCGTAGGTATATTAATAAGAACCTTAAGAAAGGATTTATTCGGGAATCTAAATTACTAGTAGGTTACCTAATCCTCTTTGCACCGAAGAAGGACGGAAGCTTAAGGCTATATATCGACTATTAGAAGTTAAACGATATTACTATAAAGAATTATTACCCTTTACTAAATATTAGCGAGCTATAGGATCGGCTTAGTAAGGCAAAGATATTTATAAAACTGGACCTTAGGGGCGTATATAATCTAATCTAGATAAAAGAAGGCGAAGAATGGAAAACTGCCTTCTAGACTAGATATAGCTACTACGAGTACCTAGTAATACCGTTTAGACTTACTAACGTACTAGTAACCTGCTAAGCACTTATTAATAATATTATACGAGTATACTTAGATCGAACAGCGATAGTATACCTTAATAATATCTTGATTTACTCTAAGAATAAGGAAGAATACGTTAAGTATATATAGGACGTTATAGAATACCTATTATAAGCGAGACTTCTCCTTAAACTAGAAAAGTGCGAATTTTATAAGGACTCTATTGAGTTTCTAGGATTTATAGTTAGTATAAAAGGTATTAGTATAAGCCTAGAAAAAATCAAAGCTATAGCGGAATAGCCTATACTATAGGACGTTAAAGTAGTATAAAGTTTCTTAGGATTTACTAACTTTAATAGGAAGTTTATTAAGGGCTACTTAAAGAAAGTACTTCTACTTATAGATATTACTAAGAAGGATATCGGATTTATATAGGGATAAGAATAATAAAAGTTATTTAACATATTAAAAAAGTATATATAGATCTACTAGTACTCTATACCTTTTAAGCTAACGAACCGGCTCGTATTAAAATAGATACCTCGGATCTTATAATAGGAGTATACCTTTATTAGACGAAAGACTAAAAGTAGTATCTAGTTACCTACTTTTTATAAAAGATATTAGTAGTAGAATAAAACTATAATATATACGATAAAGAACTACTTACCGTAGTATATATACTTTAAAATTAGAGAGTATACGTAGAAAGCTATTTAGACTTAACTATCTTTATAGATTATAAGAATCTTCTTAACTTTATAATAACGAAAGAATTAAATAGAAGATAAGTTAGATAGTTAGAACTACTTAGATAATATAAGTTCAAGATAACCTATACCCTAGGAAAAGATAATAGTCAAGCAGATACGCTTAGTAGGCGATTAGACTATATAGAAGAAAAGAACGTTATAGAACGACTAATCCTAAAATAAGAAGCTGACGGATTATTAGTACCGTACTAGGTATTAGTAATAACCCTTTGTATATTAGGACCTAACACGACTAACAAGATTATAAAGGCCTACTATAACGATATATTCGCAATAAGGCTAAGATAGGATTAACCGGATTTAGTATTACTTAAATACTAGAATAAGACCTACTTACCTAATATATACGTTAAAGAAGTAATTAGGGATTACTACGATAACCTATTACAAGGTCACCCTAGAGTATCTAAGACTATAGAACTCCTAGGACGGGGATACGCAGTACCGAAACTTCGGGCACGTATTGAATAATATATTAAGGAATATATCTAATACTAGTAGAATAAGTCTATACGATATACTAAGTACGGGTAAATTCAGTTTGCGCCTATACTAGAATCACTATAGGATGATATTATAATAGAGTTTATAGTTAAACTACTACCTTTAAAGGATCCAGCTATATAGGATACCTTTAATTCAATTATAGTCATTATAGATAAACTCACGAAGTATATAATTATAATACCTTTTAAAGAAATATATAAAGCGGATTAATTAGCCTTTATTTTACTTAATAAGTTAATAAGGGATTATAGTATACCTAAGTCGATAATATCTAATAGAGATAAATTATTTACTTCCAACTATTAGAGAACGCTAATTATAGTAATTAGAACCAAACTTCGGATATTAACCGCGTACTATCTATAGACTAATAGATAAACGGAACGTATAAACCAAATAATAGAAGTATACCTAAGATACTATATGAATCTAAAATAAGATAACTAGGGTTTACTACTTCTAATAGTATAACTAGCGTATAACGATAAAAGGTCGGACACGATAGGTCTAATACTATTCTTTACTAACTACGGAAAGAATATAAATATATTTCTATAACCTAGGGAAGGACCTAATATAGAAAAAGCCTTAGTTAAGGTAGAAGAGCTAAAGAGTTTATATAAGGATATATAAAAGATAATTAAGAGCTTAAATAATAGGTTAAAGGAATAAGTTAACGATAAAAGAAAGAATATTCCTTAGCTTAAAGAGAGGGATAAAGTATATCTCCTAATAAAAAATATAAAGATAAAGAGACTAAGTAAGAAACTAGATTATATTAAGGTTAGACTATTCTTGATTAAGAAGGTAAAAGGAGCTATTAATTATAAACTCGAGCTCCTACCTGACGCTAAAGTATATCCGGTATTCTATATCTTACTTCTGGAGCTAGTAGACTCTAATATACTACTTTAAGAAATATTTTACTATAATATTAAAGAAGAAACAGAGTATAAGGTCGAGAGGATCCTAGATAGAAGAAATTAGTTCTATCTAGTTAAATAGAAAGGGTATAATAAAACGGAAAGTACCTAGGAACCTCTTAGGAACCTTGCGGGGAATTATAGGGAATACCTATAAGAGTTTTATCGGAGATAAGAGAAGACTAGTCGAAGCTCTTAGGGCCCTCTAGGCCGGGAGGGAGGTTAAACTACTCGGAGCCGATATTAAATATTAGACCGTTAGGAGTATTAGAAGGAAGGTCCTTATCCTTCTCTAACTCCTTAATATTCTATAACTCGTACTTAACTAACTTTTTCTCTTTATCCTAGATATAATTAAATTATAATTAAAGGCGTATAAGTTTCGCCTACGTTTCCTTTATCTCCGACTAAGTATTATTATAAACTTTCTTAATATAATATATCTCATCGATAGATATAACTAGGTTATACTTCTTACCTACTATAATATAGTTAGAATAATAGTCTAAACGGACGCCTACTAAGTACTACTTATTACCCTTTATATAGAGAGTATAAGGATATATTATAAATCTAGATAATTTACCGGAGAGTTCTTTATAATAGACGAGAGGGTCTTTAGAATAGATATTTCGACGAGGAGGTATAAAGAATGGATAGTTTCTTAGGACAAGAAATCTAGAGGAGGGGGCTAGTATTAGAACTATTAGTTCTAATAGGACTATTCTATAGGACAAGGTACTATAGATAGGACTAGTAGCTAAAGCGATGAGCGCGACAAGCGACGTGCGCTTATAGTACTCAAGAATAATGAGTATAATAAGCGCCGTGCGCTTATAACGCTTATAGATTACTTGGTAGGATTTCCTATATCTATATATACGGGGCTCTGCCTACTATTTGGAATAGCGTGTTCAACTTGGTTAATCTTCCTGGTACTCCTTTGCACTATACTTTACTAGTTATTAATATAGAACGTATTAACTACCTACACTAACGAAGACTGCCATTCTACCTGAGTGACTCCTCTCCCACAGAAGCATAAGACACACGCAACCCTAGGCGGCTATCGCACCATTAGGTATACAACCGCCGTGGGTCGTAACACTCCTCAGCCAAGTCTTAGCCAAATTTCAAAATTCGAACGGCGTTAGAAAGCGCATGCTTGGTCCAAAACTCATGAAATTATCTCGATATCATATGATGTATGTGGCGCGGGGTATCGCTGCAAAGAAGTTGCGATGCGAATTCAACTTTTGGTGTTCTAGGGTCCGGGGGCGCCAAGCTCAATGCTTGGCATTTGCCACCGAGCTCGCGCTGCCCGCAAAAAGCTTCTTTTACTTATAAGTTTTGCGCAAATAGATCGATTTTGAAAATTTTGACGGTATTAGAAAGCGCATGCTTGGTTCTAAAACTTATGAAATCATCTCGACATCATATGACATATGTGGCGCGGGGTATCGCTGCGAAGAAGTTGCGGTGCGTATTCAACTTTTGATGTTCTAGGTCCGGGGGCGCCAAGCTCAATGCTTGGCATTTGCCACCGAGCTCGCGCTGCCAGCAAAACATGGCGAAAACGCTTCTTTTGGTCATAACTATTGCGCAAATAGGCCGATTCTAAAAATTCTTGATGCGCAAGCAAGCTAATAATTAACTCCAAAACATATGAAATCATCTTGATATTATATAACGTATATAGCGCGGGGAAGTAGTGCGAAGAAGTTGCGATGCGAATTCAACTTTTAGTAGTTAAAGGCGCTAGCCGAGAGAGGGAATACAGAATATAGGGCTAATCTTATTGGCTACAAGTGCGGAATTACTCCGAAAGTCCTTATAATCTATTATTAGAAGAAAGATTCTACTACTAATATCTTCCTCGAATAGTAGGTAACTAGATACTATCTTTAGTCCTTTATCTAGTATAAATATACTTCTATTACAAGATCCGACGTATCTATTTTAATATAAGCTAGCTTATTTACTTAAAAAGTATAGAGTACTAGTAGATCTATATATATCTTCTTTAGTATATTAAATACCTTTTATTAGTCTTTTCCCTATATAAACCTAATATCTTTCTTAGTAATATCTATTAGTAGAAGTACCTTCTTAGAGTAGCCCTCTATAAACTTCCTATTAAAGTTAGTAAATCCTAAGAAGCTTTATACTACTTTGATATTCTATAGTATAGACTATTTAGCTATAGCCTTAATCTTTTTAGGGCTTATACTAATACCTTTTATACTAACTATAAATCCTAGAAATTCTACTAATTCTTTATAGAACTTATACTTTTCTAGTTTAAGAAGAAGTTTCGCCTATAATAGATATCTAAGGATATTATATATATATATAATATATTCTTTTTTATTTTTAGAATAAATTAGTATATCGTTAAGGTACGCTATCGCTATTCGATCTAAGTATATTTATATAATATTATTAATAAGTACTTAGTAGATTACTAGTACGTTGGTAAGTCTAAACGGTATTACTAGATATTTATAGTAGCTATATCTTATTTAGAAAGTAGTTTTCTTTTCCTCGCCTCCTTTTATTTAAATTAGGTTATATATATCTCTAAAATCTAGTTTAGTAAATATCTTTGCTTTCCTAAGCTAATTCTATAGCTCGCTAATATTAGGTAAAGGATATCTATTCTTGATTATAATATTATTTAACTTTTAATAGTTAATATATAGCTATAAACTTCTATTCTTTTTTAGTATAAAGAGAATTAGATAATCTACTAGTAATTTAGATTCTCGAATAAATCCCTTTTTAAGGTTCTTATTAATATATCTATAAAGTACTTTAAATTCCTTTTCTAATAATATATAAATAGGTCTAAATATTAGTTACTTACTAGGTTCGAGTTTAATCTTATAATCCTATAGCTAATACTTATATAATACTTCTATATTTATCTCTTCCTCGAATAAGTATACCTACTTACTATATCCTAAGGGATAGAGAGTATATCGGTTCTCTTTATAACTCTTACTTTATTATCCTACTAACCTCTACTAGTAACTATAGAGTTAGACTACCCTTTAGTACTATCCTTATATAAAGCTAAGGTAATATTATTAAGAGCTAAGAATATACTAATAAGAACGTATTAGGGGTATATAAACTAGTATAGGCTTAGTAGGGTCTAGTTTAGACGAATCGATATTCGATTTATTTAACTCGGATATAGTTTAGATAAATCAATATTCGACTCGTATAAACAAAATGCTTGGTATAGATTTTCTATTACTATATATATAGAGTACTACTTACTACTTAGAGTATCGTGCTTAACTTTCTATTTATATCTAGTATCTACTATATATAATAAGTTAGTACCCGTAATCTTTACAGAAGATTATCGTAAAAATAACTATATATTAGTTATTTTATACTCTATTAAAAAAGATTAATCGGCGTTAGAAATTTCTATATTTATAGTATATATTATATATATAAAGCTAAGCCCTAATCCTAATAGGGTAAAAGTTATTAAGGATTTAGTATATTAGTACTTTAGGGACGGCTTGTTACGATTAGGAAATATAATTAGGGATATACTTAAGGAGCGTAGCGCCCGTTATAGTTCGAGTTAACGAATTAGTATCCGACTTAAATAGACCCTAAAGGCTTAGTATATTAAGCGATAAGCGTAGTAGTTATAATAAGCGCAGGTGCGATTAGTACGATTAGTACGATTAGGGATACTTGGTATATTAAGCGATAAGCGCAGTAGTCGCAATGAGCGCAGGTGCGATTAGTGCGATTAGTACGATCAAGAATACTTAGTATAGATTTCGTATATCTATATATACGGAGTACTATTTACTACTTAGAGTATCGTACTTAACTTACTTTCTATTTATAGTTTACTATATATAATAGATCTCTTAGGCTAGGCACTAAATATATATTATCTAACAAGTAAGTGCCCGTAATCTTCACAGAAGATTATCGTAAAACGGATATATCTCGCTTATTTTATATTCTATTTAGAAAATTTAAGCGAAATTAGAAAGTAATCTATCTATAGTATTAAATTATAAGCTTACCTATAACTTTATATAATAGCAACGGTTTTGGTATATATAAGAGCTGGCTATTTAGATAGCTCTAGGATACAGAAATAATCTTTGAAGCTTTGCATGGTTTGGATGGTTCCAGGATACTTTTCGCCCCCGGAAGCTATTAGAATGCCCCCGGAACGAATAGGCAGCATACCGCCATATCGCCATATGCGAATAAGCAATCCGGTGCCATATCTCCATGTGCGAATAGGCAATCTACCGCCATATCGCCATGTGCGAATAGAGCAATCCGGTGCCATATCTCCATATGCGAATAGCCAACCTGCCGCCATATCGCCATGTGCGAATAGCCAATCCGGTGCCATATCGCCAACTGTGCGAATAGGCAATCTACCGCCATATCGCCATGTGCCGAATGGGCAATCCTATGCCATATCGCCATGTGCGAATAGGCAATCCGTCGCCATATCGCCATGTGCGAATGAGCCATCCGGTGCCATGATCGCTATATCGCCATGTGCGAATAGGCAATCCGGCGCCATATCGCCATGTGCGAATATTGCTTATAAGTTTTGCGTAAATAGACCGATTTTGAAAATTTCGACGGTATTGGAAAGCGTATGCTTGGTTCCAAAACTGATAAGATTATCTCGATATCATATAACATATGTGGCGCGGGGCATTACTGCGAAGAAGTTGCGGTGCGTATTCAACTTTTGATGTTCCAGGGTCCGGAGGCGCCAAGCTCAATGCTTGGCATTTGCTACTGAGCTCGCACTGCCTGTAAAACATAGTGAAAACGCTTCTTTTGCTTATAACTATTGCGCAAGTGGACTGATTTTGAAAATTTTGACGGTGTTAGAAAGCGCATGCTTGGTTCCAAAACTTATGAAATCATCTCGATATTATATGATGTATATAGCGCGGGGAAGTCCTGCGAAGAAGTTACGGTACGCAAGCAAAACATAGCGAAAACGCTTCTTTTGCTTATAACTATTACGTAAATAGGCCGATTCTAAAAATTCTTGATGCGTAAGCAAGCTAATGATTAACTCCAAAACTTATGAAATCATCTCGATATCATATAATATATATAGCGCGGGGAAGTAGTGCGAAGAAATTTTGACGGTGTTAGAAAGCGTATGCTTGGTTCTAAAACTTATGAAATCATCTTGATATTATATAATATATGTGGCGCGGGGAAGTCCTGCGAAGAAGTTACGGTACGCAAGCAAAACATAGCGAAAACGCTTCTTTTGCTCATAACTATTGCGTAAATAGGCCGATTCTAAAAATTCTTGATACGCAAGCAAGCTAATAATTAACTCTAAAACTTATGAAATCATCTCGATATTATATAATATATATAGTGCGGGGAAGTAGTGCGAAGAAGTTGCGGTACGAATTCAAGTTTTGGTAGTTGAAGGCGCTAGGCCGAAAAGCGTACTATCAGGGGGGAGAAGTATAGGGCCGATCTTATTGGCTATAAGTGCGGAATACCCTCCGAAAGTCGCGATAATCTATTATTATTATCTAATTATATACTAGACCCGTTTAGTATTACTTAAAGCCTACTTTATACTCTTATTAGATTGTATCTCCATCCCTATTAAGAATTAATCTATATACGATACTAGTACGTAATCTATTTATAATACTTTGAGTACCCTTAAGGATAAATACTATACTAAGAGACCCTAGGGTACCTACCCTAAGCTCCTTAGGAGGAGGAAGTAGATAGAGACGCCCTACTATTAATAAAGGACTTAGTAGGTATATTAAGATAGCCTAGCCTAACTTATACTATAGAGAGAGGGATAAGCTCGAGGGATAGCTATTCTAGATATTATTATATCTAAAGTTCTAAGGGGACCTTATATCTATATAGAGATATTCTATCTTTACTATTACTTACTTATATAGAAGAGCCTAAAAGTAGGTTAATCTATTCCTAAAGAAGTATATAGAAGATAATAATAAGGACGGTAAGATTAAATAGTATATAGAAAGTATAGTAATATTTAGGCTTGAAATCCGCCGTATATTCGGACTATCTAATAAAGTCAACGTAGTAATATAAACTATCTAGTACTTAACTTAGAAGAAGTCTATATTAGAGTATTTAACTTAGTTTTAGTAGTATATAGTAAAGACTAACTAGGATAATAATATATTAATAACTATATACCGAAGAGGTCTAAAGGATAACGTTAAGGATAAACTTATAAGGTTAGAGATTATTCTTAATACCCTTAATAAGCTAATTAAAGAAGTAATTAAAATTAATAATAAGTTTTTTAAAAGGACTATAGAAAAAAGATACAATAGAGGAGTTAGCGGGATAGGATACTTAAGCTTTTTTACTAAATCGAAGAGCTACTACCTAGATTATAAAGAATATAACCCTTATAGACTAGTGCTAATAGAACTAGATTTTACGGAGAAAAAAAGGTAAATAGGCCTTTAGAGGGCTAGCTAGGGGTAAGAAGTAGTAAGGGGGTAGAAAGAAAATATCTATATATTATAGCTATAGTAAACTAGGCTACTTTACTAGAGACTATAAGTTAAAAAATATAGTATATCGATAGTAGCTAAATGTACTAGAAAAAGTATAGGACTAGGATAGTAATTCTAGTAGAATCTTACTAATATAGAACGAAGTCTATAGTTAGTAATAAGAAGAGGAATCTAACTTAGGAGATAAGGAGTTCTCTAATAATAGCTTTACAATAAAGCTAATACTTAGATAGGGAAGCTATATATTAGAGATAGTAGTAATACCTAGGGAAAGTAACCTAAATAGGATTAGGATAAGGAAGAATTAGAGTAGGAAGTTATAATCAAAAGAAAAGGACTACCGATAATATCTAAACCTAGATCTACTATATCTAAAGAGAGATAGGAGTACTTAGAGGAAGAAAGACTAAGAGAATTCTAGAACGATTTTAGTATCTTAGACTTTAGATATAACTACTATTACTCTAAATACAAGGAAGTCTACTAGAGATAGTATATAGAAAATAGTTACGACTATTATAGAATTAATTATAGAAAAGAACTAGGAGTTCTAATAAAATCATCCTATAGTAATTACTAGTACTATAAGTATAAGGATAATAGATACTCTTAGTACTTAGTAAGAAAGTAATAACTAAGCTACTTCCTACGTAAGAAAGATAAGGAAAAAGTATACTATCGAAACTAAATAAGACGTTAGAGTCTAGAAGTAAACTAGTACCATCTATAATAGTAGTATATATATTTATATAATAACTATAAGAAATACAAGTTCGAGAAGTAGCTTATAGGATTCCTCTCTATATAGGGAAAAGAGTAATTCCTTATAGTAGGGGTAGCTATAAAGAGATTAATATATTAACCCCTAAATAATATCTATATTCCGCGTAATACGATATATATATAAAAATACTAGTGATTATTAATAGACAGCGGACCATTATAATAATAGACTCTAGAGCTACTAGAAACTTTATCTTACGAGATCTAGTATAAATAACTAGAATACTAACTCAAAAGAAGTTATAGTAGTATAACCTCTAGATAGCTAATAGATTAATACTATTAATAGGAAAGGTAGACGAAGAGATACTTTTATTATCTATTATAATTCAGCGCTACTATAATGAGATTACCTTTAATATTATTAGGATAGCTATCTATTATATAATTTTAGGAATACCTTAGTTAAAGAAGTATAACCTAATAATTAATTAGGCTCGAGGAGTACTTAGGATTAATCGATCTAGTAATATTACTAGAATTATACCTATATATTAATAGCGTCTAATAGTAGATAAGAAGTCGAACCGAAGACTAGTTAAGGTATATACTACCTTAGCTTTATATAAGGACTATACTAAAGGGTAGTCTAACTCTATAGTTACTAGTAAAGGTTAGCGGGATAATAAAGTAAGAGTTAAGAGAGGAACTAATATACTCTCTATCCCTTAGGAATATAGTAAGTAGGTATACTTATTCGAGGAAGAGATAAATATAGAAGTATTATATAAGTATTAGCTATAGGATTATAAGATTAAACTCGAACCTAGTAAGTAACTAATATTTAGACCTATTTATATATTATTAGAAAAGGAATTTAAAGTACTTTATAGATATATTAATAAGAACCTTAAAAAGGGATTTATTCGAGAATCTAAATTACTAGTAGATTATCTAATTCTCTTTATACTAAAAAAGAATAGAAGTTTATAGCTATATATTAACTATTAAAAGTTAAACGATATTATAATTAAGAATAGATACCCTTTACCTAATATCGGCGAGTTATAGGACCGGCTTAGGAAAGTAAAGATATTTACTAAACTAGATCTTAGAGGTATATATAACCTAATTTAGATAAAAGAAGGCGAGGAATAGAAAACTACCTTCCGAACTAGATATAGCTACTATAAGTATCTAGTAATACTATTTAGACTTACTAACGCACTAGTAACCTACTAAGTACTTATTAATAATATTATATAAATATACTTAGATTAAATAGCGATAGCGTACCTTAATAATATACTAATTTATTCTAAGAATAAGAAAGAATATATTACGTATATATAGGATATCCTTAGATATCTATTATAAATAAAACTTCTTCTTAAACTAGAAAAGTACGAATTCTATAGAGAATTAGTAGAGTTTCTAGGATTTATAGTTAGTATAAAAGGTATTAGTATAAGCCTAGAGAAGATTAAGGCTATAGCTAAATAGCCTATACTATAGGATATTAAAGTAGTATAAAGCTTCTTAGGATTTGCTAACTTTAATAGGAAGTTTATCGAGGGCTACTCTAAAAAGGTACTACTACTAATAGATATTATAAAGAAAGATATTAGGTTTATATAGGGAAAAGACTAATAGAAATCATTTAATATATTAAAGAAAGTATATATAGATCTACTAGTACTCTATACCTTTTAAATAAACGAGCTAGCTTATATTAAAATAGATATATTAGATCTTATAATAGAAGTATACTTATACTAGATAAAGGACTAAAAATAGTATCTAGTTACCTACTATTTAAGGAAGATATTAGTAGTAGAATAGAACTATAATATATATAACAAGGAGTTACTTACTATAGTATATATACTTTAGAACTAGCGAGTATATATAGAAAGCTACTTAGACTTAACTATCTTTATAGACTATAAGAACCTTCTTAAATTTATAATAATAAAGGAGTTAAATAGATAATAGGTCTAATAGTTAGAACTACTAGGTTAATATAAGTTTAAGATAACCTATACCCTAGAGAAGGATAATAGTTAAGTAGATACCCTTAGTAGGTAATTAGACTATATAGAAGAAAAGAATATTATAGAATAACTAATCCTAAAGAAAGAAGCTAATAGATTATTAGTACTATACTAGGTATTAGCTATAACCCTTTATATAATAGGATCTAATATAACTAATAGGATCGTAAAGGCCTATAAAGATAATATATTCATAATAATCCTAAGAAAGGATTAGCTGGATATAGTATTACTTAAATACCGGGAGAAGACTTATCTACCTAAGTAATATATAGAAGAAGTAGTTAGGGATTACTATAATAACCTATTATAAGGTTATTCGGGAGTTACTAAAATAATAGAGCTTCTAGAAAGGGAATACGCGGTACTAAAGCTTCGAGTACACGTTAAATAATATATTAAAGAATATATTTAATACTAGTAGAATAAGTCTATATAATATACTAAATATAGATAAATATAATTTATACTAGTTCTAGAATTACTATAGGATAATATTATAATAGACTTTATAGTTAAGTTACTACTATCTAAGGATCTAGCTACTTAGGATATCTTTAATTTAATTATAGTTATTATAGATAAACTAATAAAGTATACTATTATAGTACCTTTTAAGGAAACCTATAAAGTAGATTAGCTAGTATTTATATTATTAGATAGGCTAATAAGGGACTATAGTATACTAAAGTTAATTATATTAGATAGAGATAAGCTCTTTATATCTAATTACTAGAAGATACTTATTAGAGTAATTAGAATAAAACTAAGAATATTAATAGTATACTATCTATAGATAGATAGATAGATAAATAGAATATATAAATCAGATAATAGAAGTATATCTTAGGTACTATATTAACTAGAAATAGAATAACTAGGTATTACTACTTCTAATAGTATAACTAGTATATAATAATAAGATATTAGATATAATAAAGCTAATACTATTCTTTACTAATTATAGAAAGAATATAAATACTTTTCTATAATCTAGGGAGGGACCTAATATAGAAAAAGCTTTAGTAAAGGTAGATAAGCTAAAGAATTTATATAAGGATATATAAAGATCTATTAAAAGCTTAAATTCTAAACTAAAGGAACGAATTAATAAGAAAAGAAAGAATATTCCTTAGCTAAAGAAGGGGGATAAAGTATACCTCTTAATAAAAAATATAAGAATAATAAGACTAAGTAAGAAACTAGATTATATTAATGTTAGACTATTCTTAATTAAATAGATAAAAGGACCTATTAACTATAAACTTAAGCTTCTACCTAACGCTAAGGTATATCTAGTATTCTATATCTTACTCTTAGAGCTAGTAGACTCTAATATACCCTTATAGAAAATATTTTATTATAATATTAAAGAAGAAACGGAGTTCGAGGTTAAAAGGATTCTAAATTAGATTAATTAGAAATATCTAGTTAGATAGAAAGGATATAATAATACTAAAAATATCTAGGAATCTCTTAGGAACCTCCGGAACTACTAGGACCTTCTATAGGAGTTCCGGGAATAATCGAGAAGGAGGACTAATTGGTTCTATCTAGGAAGCCAAACTGTTTAGACGAGACGTTAAATATCTAGTTACTAGGGACGTTTAGGGTAGACCGCTAGTCTTCTTCTAACTCCCTAATATTCTATATCTTATCGTCTACGATTTTCCGCTTCTCGTCTTTAGTATACTTATACTATATTTAGAGATAGATTTATTTTAGAGATATATAGACTCCTCTATTAAGTTTTATATATATTCCTCTAACTCTTTATATATAGTTTTTAACTATAACTATACTTCCTTTTATTCTATCTTAATATAATATATCTTAAGTAGTAATACTATAAGGTTATATTTTCTACCGCTACCTATATAGTTAGAATATCTATCGGATCCTATACCTATTAAGTACTATTTGCCGCTGGTAACATATCGGGAATATAGCCGTATTACGACTTCGGTTAGCTTACTAGCCAGCACCGTTCGGTAGATAGTCGATTTATCTAAATACTTTATATATTAGGATAGTATAAAGGATAGATAGTTTCTTAGGACGAGAAATCTAGGAGGGGGAGCTAATATTACGATTAGGAAATATAATCAGGGATATACTTAAGGAGTATAGTGCCCGTTATAGTTCGAGTCGACGAATTAGTATCCGACTTAGATAGACCCTAAAGGCTTAGTATATTAAGCGATAAGCGTAGTAGTCGCAATGAGCGCAGGTACAATTAGTGCGATTAGTGCGATTAGGGATACTTGGTATATTAAGCGATAAGCGTAGTAGTTATAATGAGCGTAGGTATAATTAGTACGATTAGTGCGATCAAGAATACTTGGTATAGATTTCGTATATCTATATATACGGAGCACTACTTACTATTTAGAGTATCGTGCTCAACTTACTTCCTATTTATAGTTTACTATATATAATAGATCTCTTAGGCTAGATACTAAATATATATTATCTAATTATATACTAGACCCGCTTAGTATCACTTGAAGCCTACTTTATACTCTTGTTAGGTTGTACCTCCATCCCTATTGAGAATTAATCTATATACGATACCAGCACGCAACCTGTTCGTAACACGGCTGCGGGGGTAGCTTTAGGGAACTCCGTAGGCAAAAACATGTTTTTTAAGCTTTCCTTAGCTAAATCTTGCCCAAATTTTAAAATTCGAACGGTATTAGAAAGTATATGCTTGGTTCCAAAACTCACGAAATTATCTCGATATTATATGACGTATATGGCGCGGGGCATTGCTGCGAAGAAGTTACGGTGCGTATTCAACTTTTGTCCGGGGGCGCCAAGCTCAATGCTTGGCATTTGCTACCGAGCTTGCGCCGCTAGAAAAACATGGTGAAAACGCTTCTTTTAGTCATAACTTTTGCGTCAATGGACCGATTTTGAAAATTTCGACGGTATTAGAAAGCGTATACTTGGTTCCAAAACTTATGAAATAATCTCGATATTATATAACGTATATGGCGCGGGGATATAATGCGAAGGAGTTGCGGTGCGTATTCAACTTTTGATGTTCGGGGGCGCCAAGCTTAATACTTGGCATTTGCCACCGAGCTTGCGCCGCTAGAAAAACATGGCGAAAACGCTTCTTTTGGTCATAACTTTTGCGCAAATGGACCGATTTTGAAAATTTCGACGGTATTGGAAAGCGTATACTTGGTTCCAAAACTTATGAAATCATCTCGATATCATATTTCATATGTGGCGCGGGGCAATACTACGAAGTAGTTACGATACGTATTTCGATTTTGATATTCTTGCTTGGCGGCGCTAGCTAAAAGAGGGAATCGACTACTAAAGTATAGGAGTACTTTGACTAGCTATAAGTACGGAATACCTCCGAAAGTCCTTATAATCTATTATTAGAAGAAAGATAGATCTCTTAGGCTAGATACTAAATATATATTATCTAATTATATACTAGACCCGCTTAGTATCACTCGAAGCCTACTTTACCTCTTATATATCTATACCTCTATCCCTATTAAGAATCAATCCCTATACGATACGGTACGTAATATAGTTTGTAATACTTTGAGTACCCTTAAGGATAAGTATACTACCAAAAGACCCTAGGGTATCTACCCTAAGCTCCTTAGGAGGGAGTAGATAATAATAAAGGTACTCTATCGTTAATAAAGGACTTAGTAGATATATTAAGATAGCCTAGCCTAACTTATACTATAGAGAAAGAGATAAGCTCGAGGGATAGCTATTATAGGTATTACTATATCTAAAGTTCTAAGGGGACCTTATACCTATTTAATAATATTCTATCTTCGCTATTACTTACTTATATAGAAGAGTCTAGAAATAGGTTAATCCGTTCCTAAAGAAATATATAGAAGATAATAATAAAGATAGAGAGATTAGATAGTAGATAGAGAGTTGTAAGGGCCGATTATAGAGATACTAGACTAGGTTCGGGAGACTATCCCTCTAGTACGGCTATACGATAGCGCAAGTCGCAGAGTGGATCGGTTTGATACGAGGGTACAATCTCCCTCGATAAATATATTGTCTCTAAGGACTCCTATTTAGGTTCCTTAGGATTTAGTCTATCTAGTAACCAATATACGAGTTACTTAGTCACGCATGCCTAGACCCCGTTACATTTCTAAATCCTTTAACTCTCGCTATTATCGATACGATAGTAAGGGGGGCGTACCCGTCTAATAATAAACTATTACTCTATAACTCTCCTCGTTGTTACGACCCACGTCTAATCGTTTACCTAACGGTGCGATAACTAGGTATAGGTATTGTATATCTTATGCTTCTATAGGAGAGGAGTTACTCAGGTAGAATGGCAGTCTTCTTAGGTGTAGGTAGTTAATACGTTCTATATTGATAACTAGTAAAGTATAGTGCAAGGAGTACCAGGAAGATCAACCAAGTTGAACACGCTATTCCAAATAGTAGGCAGAGCCCTGTATATATAGATATATGAAATCCTGCCAAGCACTCTATAAGCGTTATAAGCGCCCGCACTCATTACGTTTATTATTCTTAAGCGCTATAAGCGCTCGCGCTCGTCGCGCTTATCGCTTCAGCTACTAGTCCTATCTATAGTACCTTGTCCTACAGGATAGTCCTATTAGAACCAATAGTTCTAATACTAGCCCCCTCTCCAGATTTCTTATCCCGAGAAACTATCTATCCTTTATACCTCCTCGTTGAAATATCTATTCTAAAGACCCTATCATCTGTCGTAAAGAACTTTCTAGCGAATTATCCAGATTTATAATACGTCCTTATACTCTCTATATAAAGGGTAATAAGTAATACTTAGTAGGCGTCCGTTTAGATCGTTATTCTAACTATATTACTGCGGGCAAGAAGTATAACCTAGTCGCATCTATTAACGAGATACGTCGTATTAAGAAAGTACGTAATAATACTTAGTTAGAAATAAAGGAAACGTAGGCGAAATTTATACGCCTTTAATTATAATTTGATTATATCTAGGATAAAGAGAAAAAGTTAGTCGAGCGCGAGTTATAGAATATCAAGGAGTTAGAGAAGGACAAAGATCTTCCTTCTAATACTCCTAACGGTTTAATATTCAATATCGGCTCTGAGTAGTTCGACCTCCCCCCGGCCTAGACGGCCCTGAGAGCTTCGACTAGTCTTCTCTTGTCTCTGATGAAACTCTTATAGGTATTCCCCGCAATTCCCCGCAAGGTTCCTAAGAGGTTCCTAGGTATTTTCCGTTTCGTTATACCCTTTCTATTTAACTAGATAGAACTAATTTCTTCTATCTAGGATCCTCTTAACCTTATACTCTATTTCTTCCTTAATATTATAATAAAACGTTTCTTAGAGTAGTATATTAGAGTCTACTAGCTCCAGAAGTAAGATATAGAATACCGGATATACCTTTACGTCAGGTAGAAGCTTAAGTTTATAGTTAATAGCCCCCTTTACCTTCTTAATTAAGAATAGTCTAACCTTAATATAATCTAGTTTCTTGCTTAGTCTTATTATCTTTATATTTTTTATTAGAAGGTATACTTTATCCCCCTCTTTAAGCTAAGGAATATTCTTTCTTTTCTTATTAACCTATTCCTTTAACTTATCGTTAGAGCTTTCGATAGACCTTTATATATCCTTATACAAATTCTTTAGCTCTTCTACTTTTACTAAAGCTTTTTCTATATTAGGTCCTTCCCTAGGTTATAGAAATATATTTATATTCTTCCCGTGGTTGGTAAAGAATAGTGTCAGGCCTGTTATATCTAACCTCTTGTCGTTATACGCTAGTTATACTATTAGAAGTAGTAAAACCTAGTTATCTTGTTTCTAGTTTATATAGTATCTTAGATACGCTTCTATTATCTAGTTTATACGTTCTATTTATCTATTAGTCTATAGATAGTATATAGTTAATATCCGAAGTTTAGTTCCAATTACTATAATTAGTATTCTCCAATAATTAGAAGTGAATAACTTATCTCTATCAGATATTATCGATTTAGATATACCGTGATCCCTTATTAGCCTATCAAGTAGTATAAAGGCTAACTAGTCCGCCTTATATATTTCTTTGAAGGGTATTATAATCGTATACTTTATAAGTTTATCTATAATGACTATAATTGAATTAAAGGTATCCTACGTAGCTAGGTCCTTCGAAGGTAGTAGTTTAACTATAAAGTCTATCGTGATATTATCCTATAGTAACTCTAGTATAGGCGCAAATTGAGTTTGCTCGTACTTAGCGTGTCTTGTAGACTTATTCTACTAGTATTGGATATATTCTTTAATATACTGCTCAACGCGTATCCGAAGCCTCGGCGCTGCGTATCCTCGTCCTAGGAGTCCTATAGTCTTGGATACTCCAGGGTAGCCTTATAATAGGTTATCGTGGTAATCCCTAATTACTTCTTTAACGTATATATCAGGTAAGTAAGTTTTATCCTAATATCTAAGTAATACTAAATCCAGTTAATCCTGCCGTAGCTTTATTGCGAATATATCGTTATCGTAGGCCCTTATAATCCTATCGGTCGTGTCAGGTCCTAATATACGAAGGGTCATTGCTAATACCTGATATAGTACCAATGATCTATCGGCTTGTCGTTTTAGGATTAGTCGTTCTATAACGTTCTTTTCTTCTATATAGTCTAATCGCCTACTTAGCGTATCTACTCGACTATTATCTTTCCCTAGGGTATAGGTTATCTTAAACTTATATTATCCGAGTAGTTCTAACTATCTAACCTATCTTCTATTTAACTCTTTCGTTATTATAAAGTTAAAAAGATTCTTATAATCTGTAAAGATAGTTAAGTCCGAGTAGCTTTCTACGTATACTCTCTAATTTTGAAGTGTATATACTACGGTAAGTAGTTCCTTATTATATATATTATAGTTTTATTCTACTACTAATATCTTTCGTAAAAAGTAGGTAACTAGATACTACTTTTAGTCCTTTATTTAATAAAGGTATACTCCTATTATAAGATCCGAGGTATCTATTTTAATATAAGCCGGTTCGTTAGCTTGAAAGGTATAGAGTACTAGTAGATCTATATATGCTTTTTTTAACGTGTTAAACGACTTTTATTATTCTTATCCCTATATAAATCTAATATCTTTCTTAGTAATATCCGTAAGTAGAAGTACTTTCTTAGAGTAGCCCTTAATAAACTTCCTATTAAAGTTGGCAAATCCTAAGAAACTTTGCACTACTTTAACGTCCTATAGTATAGGCTATTCCGCTATAGCTTTGATCTTTTCTAGGCTTATACTAATACCTTTCGTACTAACTATAAATCCTAGGAACTCGATAGAGTCCCTATAGAATTCGCACTTTTCTAGTTTAAGGAGTAGTCCTACCTATAATAGGCATTCGATAATATCCTATATATACTTAATATATTCTTCCTTGTTCTCAGAGTAAATCAAGATATTATCGAGGTACGCTATCGCTATCCGATCTAAGTGTACTTATATAACGTTATTAATAAGTACTTAGTAGGTTACTAGTACGTTGGTAAGTCTAAACGGTATTACTAGATACTCGTAGTAGCTATATCTAGTCCGGAAGGCAGTTTTCTATTCTTCGCCTTCTTTTATCCAGATTAGATTATATATACCTCTAAGATCTAGTTTAGTAAATATCTTTACCTTACTAAGCCGATCCTATAGCTCGCTGATATTTAGTAAAGGATACCTATTCTTAATTATAATATCGTTCAACTTTTAATAGTCGATATATAGCCTTAGACTTCCGTCCTTCTTTAGCGCGAAGAGGATTAGATAACCTACTAGTAATTTGGATTCCCGAATAAATCCTTTCTTAAGGTTCTTATTAATATACCCGCGAAGTATAGTAAGTTCCTTTTCCGATAATATATAGATAGGTCTAAATATCGGCGCCTTACTAGGTTCGAGTTCGATCTTATAATCCTATAGTTAGTACTTAGGTAACGCTTTTACGCTCGTCTCTTCCTTGAATAGGTATACCTACCGTTTATATTCCCGAGGGATAGTAGAAGGTTCGTCTTTCCCTTTAATAGCTCTCTCTTTAGTATCCTACTAACCTTTACTAGTAACTAAGGAGTCGAGCCTTCTCTCTTAGAAGTCACTCTTATTATTTAAGAATAAAGTAATATATACTTTAACCGGTCTTCAGTTCTTTCTCTTATCTATTATTATCTACTATTAACTAATAGGTCTAATACTAGTAATATCTCTAGATTATCCGAATTTTAGTACTTTTATCTTCTAGTTAATTTCTAGGTTATATTTATTTAACTAAGGTATTCCTAAAATAATATTATAAGTAGCTATCCTAACTATATTAAATATAATCTCCTTATAGTATTACTAAATTATTACTAGTAGGGAGCGAGTCTCCTCCTCTACTTTTCCTATTAAGAATACTAACCCGTTAGCTAGGCGTAGCTCGTAGGATAATTTCTTCCTTCTAGTTAGTAGGCCGCTTGAGTCTACTAAGTCCCTTAAGATAAAATTTCCTGTAGCTCCGCTATCTATTATCGCTACGGTCCGCTATCTATTAATATTTACTAGTATAATAATATAAGTGTAATACTAAGCGGAATATAATTATTGTTTAGGGAATAACGTATTAATCTCCTTATACTTCCCCGTAGTATAAGGGATTACTCTTTTCCCTGTGATAGTAGGAATCTATATACTTCCTTTATACCTTTATACGGAATATATTCGTTATATAAGTAGCTATACTATAGTACTTAGTTATAAGCTCCTCTCTTAAAGACTTTAAGTAAGTTATTTCTTTCTTTTTCCTACTTCTCTATAAAGTATAGGAAGTAATAATACTTCCTCTTACTTATAAGATACTATTAGTACCTATCTTCCTTATACTTATACTACTATATCTCTCTATAAGGGGTCCTCTTTAGTAGGGGTACTATATATTCTTTCGCTAGACAGCCCCTTTCCTCCCTATATACCGAGTAATCGGGTAATATATACTTAGTATATAGAATCTCGCTATATTACTAATATTCTCTATCGTATTAATAGTCTCGTATAGGTTCTTCCTATCCGGGCTTTATAGATAATTACTCTTTTAGTATACCTTATACTTTACCTTTAATTTCGTCGAAGAGTTTATATTTATCTTCGTCCGATTAAGGTTCTTTAATTTCTAGTAATTTTCCTTCTACTTAGGATATAGTAGATCTAGGTTCGGGTATTAACGCTAGTCTCTCTAGACTAGATTTCCGCTATTCCTAATCCGTCTTATATTATTAAGATCTATTACTATCCCTATAGTAATACCTCTATACTTCTTTATTAAATTCTAATTCGAAGGTATTATCTTCTAAATCCTAATTAAATCCTTCTTTATTATAGGGTTACTATATTTCTTTAGAGTCTTCCTTATTATCTAGAGGTCCTCCTTCTATTATATTAATCTATAGTCGGTATACTATATTCTTCGACCTATAGTCTCTAGCTATATAGCCTAGTTTACTATAGCTATAGTAAGTAATTACTTTCTTTCCCCCGTACTACTTTTTCCCTTTAAAGTTTCCTTTCTTCTTTTCTATTTATATAAAGTTAATCTCTATTAGTACTATACTATAGTAAATATTATATTCCCTATAGTCTTACTAGTAATTCCTTATTTTTAAAAAGAATCCCTTCTATCGGGTTCCGCTAACTCCTCCGTTATACTACTTCTCTATAGATTATTTGAATAATTTATCGTCGATCTCGATCGTATTCTTAATAAGTCTATCTAGAGTATTGATTACTTCTCCGAATCTTATAAGTTCGTCTTTAATATTATCTTTAAGGCCCTAATAATATATTATTATTAGCGTATTATTATCCTAACCTATCTTAGTAGTATATATTTAAAACTAAGTTAAAAACTCTAACGCTAACTTCTTCTACTTTATATATTAGATAATATATATTACTACGTTTACCTTATTAGAAGGTCTAAATATATAGCGGATTTCGACTATAAACTTTAGTATACTCTCTATCCAAGATTTAATATTGCTATCCTCGTTATTATCTTCTATATACTTCTTTAGGAAAGGTTTAACCTAATTTTGGGCCTGTCCTTATAGATATAATATAGCGAAGGTAGTATATCTAGTTACCGGGAGCAAGTCCCCCTGGAATAAAAGGTATAGTTATACTTGTATAAGCTATAGCTTAAGCTTATCTCTATCTCCGTAGTATAGATCTAGTACTATAACCTTAATCCTTTTTCTAGATCCTTCGTCTATAGTTTAGCGTCTCTAGCTAGTAACCGTTAAGGTACTTAGGGTAGGGTTTCTGCCTGAAGTTATTAAAGAACTTATCCCTTAGGGTATTCAAAGTGTTACGACCTACGTCTAATCGTTTACCTAACGGTGCGATAACTAGGTATAGGTATTATATATCTTATGCTTCTATAGGAGAGGAGTCACTCAGGTAGAATAGTAGTCTTTTTAGGTATAGGTAGTTAATATATTCTATATTAATAACTAGTAAAGTATAGTACAAGGAGTACCAGGAAGATTAACTAAGTTAAACACGCTATTCCAAACAGTAGGCAGAGCCCCGTATATATAGATATATGAAATCCTGCCAAGCACTCCATAAGCGTTATGAGCGCCCGCGCTCATTACGCTCATTATTCTTGAGCGCTATAAGCGCTCGCGCTCGTCGCGCTCATCGCTTCAGCTACTAGTCCTATCTATAGTACCTTGTCCTATAGGATAGTCCTGTTAGAACCAATGGTTCTAATACTCGTTACTACCTATCTACTAATTGATACTAGTATCGGGCCAGTTAATCGAAACGAACCTCGAATCGAAACGAACTAAGTCTCGAATCGAATAGCTAATTAGAGGTCGCTATAGCTTCCTTAGTAGGTATAAGAAGAAATTAAATAAACTCTAGCGGAGGTACTCCTATAGGGGATACCCTATCCGGCTCCGGTAATAACTAAGGAGTAGGACCTAGTATAGATATAATACAAGTCAGCGCAGAAGAATTCGCGGTATTCTAGGCCTACTAGATACACCGTCGATAGGCCTCCTTAAGCTTCGAGACCTAAGGGATAGCAAAGCGGCCTACTTCTAGCTTAAAGACGAAAGACCCTAAATTATATAAGGGCGAGACTCCTAAGGAACTAGATAACTTTCTATATAAATATAAGCGATAGTTTAATACTAAGGGCTTTATAACTAAAGAAGACCGCGAAGGCGAGATACTAGCGGACTAAGTATATTAGAAGGAAGATACAAAGAAGAAGTATATATAGAAGGTAGTTAGAAATTAATAAATACTAGATAGCGAAAGGGGCCCTAGATAAGGAATAATTATTTACCGATTAATAGTTCTTCGACTACTTCCGAGTATAACTACTTTAGGAATATAGGATAAAGCTAGACAAGCTAATTCCTAGGCCAAAGACTATATATAAATTATTATACTAAGTTTACCGTTATAAGAAGATAGTAAGAATTTATATATAGAAGGATAGATATAGAGACAAGTCTCGTTCTAAAGGGTCTATAAAATCCTAAGACTCGAAGAAGGATAATAAGTCTAGTTAAGTAGTAAGTTATAATTAAAAGAAGTCTTATAATAATAATAAGGACTCTAGTAATAAAGCTCCCTTTATTATATAGAAAGATAAATTGTCTAACGACGTTCGAGACCGCCGCTGGAAAGATTAGGCGTGTTTCAAATATAGTTTACCTAGATATAAGACTTGTAACTATATAGCTAAGGATCAAAAATTGCATAACTTACAAGTAATACTCGAAGCGGCAAAAAACAAGTAGGTATAGTAATGGCTCCGACCGCTGTGCCACTACGAGGGGTAACTATTACTATCTATTTCGTCGATAAATCCGAGCTAATAGATATCTTATCGGGCAACGCTAGTCCGACTCGGAACATCGAGTCGAATATCGAGTCGAACATCGAGTCGAATACCGAGTCGAATATCGAATCGAATATCGAGTCGAACCTACCGCTAGCTGTCAAAGTAGAGCCTATTATCGATGCAAGGGTATAGGCGGCCAAGGTTCACGCTGTGACTTAGCGGATCAAAGAACTATCGAAAATAGATAGTATCTTTATTAAGAATACCCTAGTACTAAACGCTAGGGGTAAGACTAAATCCTTTAGTACGCTGGCTAATAGTAGTACTAAAGTAAATATTATCGATCGTGCAACTACTTAGAAGATGGGCTTGCCGATCCTCAATACAAACATCGGACTTAGTACTATCTATAGCGAGGCAGTTAAGACCTATAGGATATATTATATCGAATTCCAGTAGGAGGACCAATAAGGTCGAGTTCGCTACTTTTAGGACATCTTCCTCGCTATAGACATCGATACTCGGATGATTCTTGGCATACTATAGCTAACTATAGCGAACCCCAATATCGATTAGTCTAAGAGATTATTCTAGTAGAGGATATATACTATAGCAGTAGCTCTTACGACCACTTGCCGAGTAGATATTATCGATCCAAAGGAGTTTACTAAGATAGCCCTTGACAAAGAAGTATACTATTTTATTATATATACACGTCAAGTAACTATTGCGAATAAGCCTCCTATTTATAGGGATTATTAGTAATATATCGCTTAGATAAATAATGTTATTACTAAGGCTATAGAGCTACCGTCGGAGTATAGCGAGTACTCTAATATCTTTTCGGATAGTAGTACTACCGAGCTACTAGAGTATAGATCTATAGACTACGCCATCGACCTTATGGATAAGTAATAGCCGCCCTATAGTCCAATCTATAACCTAAAAGAGGTAGAGCTCGAGACCCTACGAGGGTACATCGAAAGTAACCTTACTAATGGCTTTATACAGCCATCCACTTCACCGGCGGGGTTACCAATCCTCTTCGTACGAAAATCCGGTAGGGGCTTACACCTCTATATAGACTATTAAGGACTGAACCTAATCATGATCAAGAATTAGTACCCTCTCCCTCTCGTCAGGGAATTAATTAATCGCCTAGCCACAGCCAAGAGATATACTTAATTAGATCTTACTATAGTATACTACTATCTTTGTATCAAGGCGGGGGATAAATAGAAGACTACGTTTCGGACACGCTACGGCTACTTCGAATACCAAGTCTTGCTATTTAGACTCACAAATACCCCTATAACGTTCTAAGCGTATATTAATCAAGTATTAGCCGAAAAGCTAGATATCTTCTATATTATTTACCTTAATAACATTCTTATTTACCCGTAAGATATTAGTACTAAGTATATCGAGGCTATAAAGTAGGTTCTAGACAAATTAAGATAGTATAGCCTATTTATTAATCTTTAGAAGTATCGTTTTAGTATAGATAAGGTATACTTCCTAGGCTATATTATCGCCTCTATAGGGGTAAGTATAGAGGAAGACTATATCTAGTTAGTTAAGAACTGGCTAGAACTGAAATCTATTCGAGAGATTCAGGTCTTCGTAGGCTTTGCGAATTTCTATCGCAGGTTTATTAAGGGATTTAGTTATATTATAGCTCCTCTAACGGAGTTAACAAAGATATTACTACCTAAAAGAGATATAGACTCGTACGCCCGAGTAGTCTCCAATATACAGAGAAGTGCAGATATTATATTTAGAGGTATAGTATAGAGAGATACAAATATTGCATCTAAAGGCACCCTAGATATAGACTCGCACGCCCGAGTAGTCTTTAAAGGTATAGACTTATACGCCCGAGTAGTTACTAAAGATATAGACTCGCACGCCCGAGTAGCCACAAATAAAGATACAGACTCGTATACCCGAGTAGTCTCCAACGTGCAGAGAGATGCAGTCGCACTATCTAGAAGTATATCATTAATTCAAGACACAGGCTCGCACGCCTAAGTAGTCTCTAACGTGCAGAGAGATGGGGTTATACTATCTAGAGGTATAGTGCAGAGAGATATAGCTATTACATCTAGAGGTACCAAGACGAACAAGAATGACTCTAAGAGTTCGTTTATTCTTATACCCGAGGCGAAGAATATCTTTAAGGAACTAAAGATAGCTTTTACTACCGCACCGGTACTTAAATACTTTACTCCGGAACTACCAATATATATAGAGACTAATATATCGGGCTATACCATTAGCGGAATCCTGAGTCAGTTACATAGCGAAGTTTGGCACCTAGTAGTATACTACTTACACAAATAAATTCCGGTAGAGACCCGGTATAACACGCACGATAAAGAACTATTAGCTATTATCGAGTCATTCAAATACTAGCGCTACTACTACGAGGGTAGTAGGTATAAGACTTAGGTCTTAACAGATTATTATAATCTTAAGAGATTTATAAATACTATATAACTAAATAGTTATCAGATTCGTTAGGCGCAAGAACTAAGTCGCTACGACTTTGCTATCGAATATCGTCAGGGGAAATACAATCCCGCAGACCTACTAAGTCGGATCCCTGACTATAAGTAGAATAATAGTATTACCGAATAAGAGAACTATTATCTACTTAATAAGCTAAAGTACACCCTATAAGGGTTCTATACTATAGAGCGGTCTACTTTTATAGCAGGCTACTTTTAGATACTTATTACTGGTACTAATAGGGTACCTAGTATATACGGATAGTAGGCCTAAATATAAGCTACTATTATAATCGAAGACCCTATAGGTAACTCTATTAAGGATTAGTCTTTTAATAATTAACTCGAAGAGTTAACTCTTAAGGATGATTACGCGAGGAGTATTATAGAATAATTAAAGAAATCTATAATCAACTCTCTAAGCGGCCTAAGTAGCTAACCCTATAGTCTCGCTAGAGGCAGACTATACTATAAGAGACGAATATATATTCCTGAGGTATTACGAGACGTTATTATAGAATACTATTATAATAGTCTATTAGCTGGCCATTTCGGTACTAAAAAGACTTAAGTACTTATTAAGCGCAAGTACTTCTAGCCGAAGCTTGCCAAGGATATTAACGAGTATATTACTTCTTACTCCGTATATACGATAACTAAGTTATTAAGATACAAACCGTATAGTAAGTTAATACCTTTACTAGTCTCTAGTTATAAATAGAAAGACCTTTTACTAGACTTTATAACGGGGCTACCCCTATCTAAGGATTAGCGTAGGTATATATACGATTCGATCCTTATAATTGTGGACTATCTCATAAAGATATTATATTATATAGCGGTAGATAAGATACTCGACGCTAAGTAGTTCGTATAGATACTAATTAAGAACCTAGTTCGCTATTATAGATTACTAGACTCGATAGTAATAGACCGTAGTTTACTATTCACCTCTTAGTTCTAGTCTAGCCTAGTATACTTCCTAGGGGTAAGACGTCGCCTCTCGACAGCTTTTCACCCTTAGACTAATAGCTAGACTAAGTAACAAAATAGTACTATAGAATAATACTTAAGAGTATTTATCTACTAGGAGTAGGATAACTAGGTTCGCTGGTTACCTATAGCGGAGTTTATTTATAATAATACTAAGAACTCTACTACTAGTATATCGCTATTCGAGGCAAATCTTGGCTATAACCTAAGGATATCTTAGGATAAGGATATTAATCCGAAGTCTTACTCTCGCGCTATAGTTAACAACGCTAACTATCTATTTACATTTATAGGTATATATAAGGATACTATCCTAGCTATATAGTAGTTATAGGAAGAATACGCCAATAGACCGAAAGTCTCGAGACTATAAGATAGGCGACCGCGTCTAGTTAAATACTAAGTATATTAAAATCAAGCGGAACAGGAAGCTAGAGTTCAAACACTTCGGTCCATTCCTAATTATAGATATTATCAGATCGTAGTCCTATTAACTAGAGTTACCGAGTAGCTAGCGAATTTATAACGTCTTTTATATATCCTTACTAGAAAAGGACTCTTCAAAATAGGGGGAGATAAGCTAAAGCCTAGAGAATATAGATTTCGACGAAGGCGATATATATAACTATATAGTCGCTAGCGTTATAGATAGTATAGTTTTTGAACTAGGCGAGGATGGCAAGGTAGGAGGTCTATACTATTAAGTTTACTAGGAAGGATATCCTAACTTAGAGGATATATAGGAACCTTATAACCGAATTAGTAGTAACTAGAAGGAAGCTATAATAATATATTTTAAAGAGACCTATATTACGAACACGTTGCGTGCTATATATCGTATATAGATTGATTCTCAATAGGGATGGAGGTATAACTAGACAAGAGTATAAAGTAGGCTTCAAGTGATACTAAGCGGGTCTAGTATATAATTAGATGATATATGTTTAGTGCCTAGCCTAAGAGATCTATCGTATATAGTAGATACTAGATGAAAATAGAAGTTAAGCACGATACTCTAAGTAGTAAGTAGTGCTCCGTATATATAGATATACGAAATCTATACCAAGCATTCTTGATCGCACTGATCGTACTAATCGCATCTGCGCTTATTACGACTACTACGCTTATCGCTTAATATACCAAGCCTTTCTAATCGCACTGATCGTACTAATCGTATCTGCGCTTATTGCAACCACTACGCTTATCGCTTAACATGCCAAGCCTTCAGGGTCTGTCCGAGTCGGATACCGACTCGTCGACTCGAACTATAACGGGCGCTACGCTCTATAAGCGCATCCCTAATCATGTTTCCTGATTATAATATTAGCTCTCTCTCCTAGATTTCTCGTCCCGAGAAACCATCTATCCTTTATACTACCCCGATATACTAAATATTTAGATAAACCGACCGTCCGCCGAACGGTATTGGCTAGTAAGCTAAACGAAGTTGTTATACGGCCGTACTCCCGATATATTACTAGCGGCAAATAGTGCCTGATAGGTATAGGGTCCGACAGGTATTCTAACTATATAGGCAGCGGTAGGAAATACGACCTTGTAGTATCGCCCCTTAAAATATATCGTATTAAGACGGAACGAAAGGAAGCGTAGTTATAGTTAAAAAACACGCGCGAAGAGCTTAAGGATTATATACGAAAATTAATAGAGGAATCTATATATCTTTAGACTACGCTAACGCGCCTTTAGATATAGTATAAATATCTTGAAAATAAAAAGCGGAAGATTATAGACTAAGAGATATAGAATATTAAGGAGTTAGAAGAAGACTAGCGGTCTATCCCAAGTATTCCTAATAATTAGATATTCAACGTCTCGTCTGAATAATTTGGCTTCCTAGCCGGAACCGATTAGTCCTCCTTCCCGATCGTTCCCGGAACTCCTATAGAAGGTCCTGGCAGTTCCGGAGGTTCTTAAGGGGTTCCTAGATATTTTCGGTATCGTCGTACCCTTTCTATTTAACTAGATATTTCTAATTAACCTAATTTAGAATCCTCTTAACCTCGAACTCTATTTCTTCCTTAATATTATAATAAAATATTTCCTATAAGGGTATATTAGGGTCTACTAGCTCTAAGAGTAAGATATAGAATACTAGATATACCTTGGCGTCAGGTAGTAATTAAAGTTTATAGTTAACCGATCCTTTTACTCGTTTAATTAAGAATAGTCTAACCTTAATATAATCTAGTTTCTTACTCGGCCTCGTCGTTCTTATATTTTTTATTAGGAGGTATACTTTATCCCTCTCTTTTAGCTAAGGAATATTCTTTCTTTTCTTATTAACTTATTCCTTTAACTTACTATTTAAGCTCTTAATAGATCTTTATATATCCTTATATAAATCTTTTAGCTCTTCTATCTAAACTAAAGCCTTTTCTATATTAGGTCCTTCCCTAGGTTATAGAAATATATTTATATTCTTTCCGTGATTGGTAAAGAATAGTATTAGGCCCGTTATATCTAACTTCTTGTTATTATATACTAGCTATACTATTAGAAGCAGCGAAACCTAGTTATCTTGCTTCTAGTTTATATAATACCTTAAGTATACTTCTATTATTTAATTGGTATACTCTATTTATCTATTAGTCTATAGATAATATACTATCGATATCCGGAGTTTCGTTCTAATCGCTACTATTAGCGTTCTCTAGTAGTTGGACGTAAACAATTTATCTCTATCGGATATTATTGATTTAGATATACTATAATCCCTTACCAGCTTGTCGAGTAGTACGAAAGCTAGCTAATCTACTTTATAGGTTTCTTTGAATAGTATTATAATCGTATACTTAGTAAGTTTATCTATAATAACTATAATCGAGTCGAAGGTATCCTACGTAGCTGGATCTTTCGAAGGTAGTAGTTTAACTACGAAGTCTATTATAATATTATTCTATAGTAACTCTAGTATAGAAGTAAACTATATTTGTCCGTACTTAGCGTGTCGTATAGCCTTATTCTACTAGCACTCGATATATTCTTTAATATATTATTTAACGCGCGCTCGAAGCTTTGGCGCCGCGTATCCTCGTCCTAGGAGTTCTACTATTTTAGATACTCCTAGGTAACCTTATAAAGGGTCGTTATAGTAATCCCTAATTACTTCTTTAGTATATTATTCAGGTAGATAAGTCCTCTCCTAGTATTTAAGTAATATAGTATCTAGCTAATCCTTTCTTAGGGTTATTACGAATATATTATCTTCGTAGGCCTTTATAATCCTATTAGTCGTATTAGGTCCCGTTATACGAAGGGTTATAGCTAATACCTAGTATAGTACTAATAATCCGTCCGCTTCTTTCTTTAGGATTAGTCGCTCTATAACGTTCTTCTCTTCTATATAGTCTAATCGTCTACTAAGGGTATCTACTCGACTATTATCCTTTCCTAGGGTATAGATTATCTTGAATTTATATTGACCTAATAGTTCTAACTATCGAACTTGTCTTCTATTTAGCTCCTTTATTATTATAAAGTTAAGAAGATTCTTATAATCCGTAAAGATAGTTAGATCCGAGTAGCTCTTCGTATATATTTACTAGTTCTAAAGTATATAAACTACGGCAAGTAGTTCCTTATCGTATATATTATAGTTCTATTCTACTACTAATATCTTCCTTGAATAGTAGGTAACTAGATACTACTTTTAGTCTTTCATTTAATATAGGTATACTCTAATTACGAGATCTAAGGTATCTATTTCGATACGGGCTGGTTCGTTAGCCTGAAAGGTATAGAGTACTAGTAGATCTATATATACTTTCTTTAATATATTAAATGATTTCTATTAGTCTTTTCCCTATATAAATCTAATATCCTTTTTTATAATATCCGTTAGAGGTAGTACTTTCTTTAAGTAGCCCTCTATAAACTTCCTATTAAAGTTAGCAAATTCTAAGAAACTTTATACTACTTTAACGTCCTATAGTATAGGCTATTTAGTAATAGCCTTGATCTTTTCTAGGCTTAAACTAATACCTTTTATACTAACTATAAATCCTAGAAATTCTACTAATTCTCGATAAAATTTATACTTTTCTAGTTTAAGAAGAAGTTTTACTTGCGATAGATATTCGAGGATATCCTATATATACTCGATATACTCTTTCTTATTCTTAGAATAAATTAGTATATTATCGAGGTACGCTATCGCTATTCGATCTAAGTATACTCGTATAATATTATTAATAAATGCTTAGTAGGTTACTAGTGCGTTAGTAAGTCTAAACGGTATTACTAAATACTCGTAATAGCTATATCTCGTTCGGAAGGCAGTTTTCTATTCTTCGTCTTCTTTTATCCGAATTAAGTTATATACGCCTCTAAGATCTAGTTTAGTAAATATCTTTGCTTTGCTAAGCCGATCCTATAGCTCTTCTATATTCGGTAATAGATATCTATTTTTAATAGTAATATCGTTTAACTTTCGATAGTCGATATATAGTCTTAAGCTTCCGTCCTTCTTTAGTGCAAAGAGGATAGAGTAATCTACTAGTAATTTAGATTCTCGAATAAATCCCTTTTTAAGGTTCTTATTAATATACCCGCGAAGTACCTTAAGTTCCTTTTCTAATAATACGTAAATAGGTCTAAATATCGGCTATTTACTAGGTTCGAGTTCGATCTTATAATCCTATAGCTAGTACCTAGGTAATACTTCTATATTTATCTCTTCCTTAAATAAGTACGCCTACCTACTATACTCTTAAGGGACGGAGAGTATATTAGTTCCTCCCTTAACTCTTACTTCCTTATCCTACTAACCTTTACTAGTAACTATAGAGTCGGACTACCGTTTAGTACCGTCCTTATGCGAAGCTAAGGTAATATATACCTTGACCGGTCTTCGGTTTAACTTCTTATCTACTATTAAACGCCGCTAATACGTAGGTATAATCCTAGTGATATTGCCGGATTAATCTATCTTGAGTACTCCTCGAGCCTGATCGATTATTAGGTTATACTTCTTTAACTAAGGTATTCCTAAAATTATATAATAGGTAGCTATCCTAATAACGTTAAAGGTAATCTCCTTATAGTAGCGCTGAATTATAATAGATAACGAAAGTATCTCTTCGTTTACCTTTCCTATTAATAGTATTAACCCGTTAGCTATCTAGAGGTTATACTACTACGACTTCTTTTAAGTTAGTATTCTAGTTATCCGTACTAGATCTCGTGAGATAAAGTTTCTAGTAGCTCTAGAGTCTATTATCGTAACGGTCCGCTGTCTATTAACAATTACCGGTATCTTTATATATATATCGTATTATATAGAATATAGATATTATTTAGAGGTTAATATATTAATCTCCTTATAGCTACCCCTACTATAAGGGATTACTCTTTTCCCGCTTGTAGGAGTAGGAACCCTACCTTTAACTTCGACTATATATACTTCTCGTAGTTATTATATAGATAGGCGTACTATTCTGTCAAATAGTATTCTCTAGCGCTTAGGTTATTATTTAATTCGTAAATAACTCTCTTTAACTATTCCTTATTATATCCTAGAAAGTATTAGTATATTCTTTTCGTCGCGAGGTACTATAGATATCCGTTTTCCTTATATTCGTAGTAATAGCTATATCTATAGCGTAGTATTCTTACTGGCCCCTTGGCTATATTCCTTAGCGTACTATACTATACGTAGTAAAGCGATATATATTCTTCCTATAGTATACTCTTGTGACCTCGGTAATTCCGATCTATCCGATAGTCTAGCTATACGTATTCCTTAGAGCTTTCTTCTTCTTCCTTAGATATAGTAGTTTCAGGTATTATCCTTCTTAGTAGTCGTATTTCTTCCTACTTAGCTTCTAATATACTAAGGGCTTCTTCCTACTCTAGATCTATTTCGCTTTCTTTCTAATCCTACTTAGACTTTTCTTCTCGAGCCTTACTACTATCTTTAGTATTTAGGTTATTCCTATATTATTCTCTAATACGCGCGTTAAACTTCCTTATAAAGTTATTATCACTATTTTTAGATTCTTTATCAAGTTCTTCTTATATTATCCTATTATACTAGGAACTAACGTCTTCTTCGACTTTATCCTATACTAGTAGAATCTCCTTTAGCGTGCCGTCTATATCGTTCTAGGTATATACTTTCTCTAGTATATTTAGCTACGGTTGATATACTATATTTTTCAACTTGTAGTCTCTAACGAAGTAGCCCGGTTTACTATAGCTATAATACTTTAGTATTTTCTTATTACCCTCTTACTACTTCTTGCCCCTAGCTAGCCCCCTAAAGGCCTATTTACCTTTCTTCTCCGTAAAGTCTAGTTCTATAGATATATACCCGTAGGGGTCACGTTCTTTATATCCTAGGTAATAGCTCCTTGATTTAGCGAAAAAGCTTAAGCGTTCTATTCCGCCGACTCCTCTATTATACCTCTTCTCTATAGTTCTTTCAAATAGCTTATCGTTAATTTTAATCGCTTCTTCGATTAGTTTATTAAGAGTATTAATAATAATCCCTAACCTTATAAGCTCGTCTTTAATATTATCCTTAAGACCTCTCCGATATATAGTTATTAATACGTTATTATTCTAGTTAGTCTTTACTATATATTACTAAAATTAAGTCGAGTACTCTAATACAGATTTCTTCTAGGTTATATACTAGATAGTTTGTATTACTATATTAACTTCGTTTAACGGACCGAATATACGGCGGATTTCGAGTCTAAATATAGCTATACTCTCTATCTATTATTTGATTTCGCCGTCTTTATTATCATCTTCTATATACTTCTTTAGGAACGAATTAACCTACTTTTAGGCTCTTCTACGTAAGTAAGTAATAGCGAAGATAGGATATTATTATATAGGTATAAGGTCTCCTTGGAACTTTAAGTAAAGTAATACCTAGGATAGCTATCCCTTAAGCTTATCTCTCTCTCCGTAGTATAAGTCGGGCTAGGCTATTTTAATATATCTACTAAGTTCTTCGTTAATAGTTAGGTATTATTATCCGCTTCCTCCTCCTAAGGAGCTTAGGGTAGGTACCCTAGAGTCTCTTAGTATAGTATTTATCCTTGAGGGTACTCAAAGTATTACAAATACGTTACGTACTATATATCGTATATAGATTGACTCTCAATAGGGATGGAGGTATAACTAGATAAGAGTATAAAGTAGGCTTCAAGTAATACTAAGCGGGTCTAGTATATAATTAGATAATATATATTTAGTGCCTAGCCTAAGAGATCTATCGTATATAGTAAACAATGAATAGAAAGTTAAGCACGATACTCTAAGTAGTAAATAGTACTCCGTATATATAGATATACGAAATCTATACCAAGCATTCTTGATCGTACTAATCGCACTGATCGCACCTGCGCTTATTGCGACTACTGCGCTTATCGCTTAATATACTAAGTATCTCTAATCGTACTAATTGTACTAATCGTATCTGCGCTCATTGCGACTAATACGCTTATCGCTTAATATACTAAGCCTTCAGGGTCTATCTAAGTCGGATACTAATTCGTCGACTCGAACCATAACGGGCGCTACGCTCCTTAAGCGTATCCCTAATCATGTTTCCTAATCGTAACAAGCCGCCTCTAAAGTACTAATATACTAAATCCTTAATAACTTTTACCCTATTAGGATTAGGGCTTAGCTTTATATATATAATATATACTATAAATATAGAAATTTCTAACGCCGATTAATCTTTTTTAATAGAGTATAAAATAACTAATATATAGTTATTTTTACGATAATCTTCTGTAAAGATTACGAGTACTAACTTATTATATATAGTAGATACTAGATATAAATAGAAAGTTAAGTACGATACTCTAAGTAGTAAGTAGTACTCTATATATATAGCAATAGAAAATCTATACTAAGCATTTTGTTTATACGAGTTGAATATCGATTTGTCTAAACTATATCCGAGTTAAATAAATCGAATATCGATCCGTCTAAACTAGACCCTACTAAGCCTATACTAGTTTATATACCCCTAATACGTTCTTATTAGTATATTCTTAGCTCTTAATAATATTACCTTAGCTTTATATAAGGATAGTACTAAAGGGTAGTCTAACTCTATAGTTACTAGTAGAGGTTAGTAGGATAATAAAGTAAGAGTTATAAGGGGAACCGATATACTCTCTATCCCTTAGGAATATAGTAAGTAGGTATACTTATTCGAGGAAGAGATAAATATAGAAGTATTATATAAGTATTAGCTATAGGATTATAAGATTAAACTCGAACCTAGTAAGTAACTAATATTTAGACCTATTTATATATTATTAGAAAAGGAATTTAAAGTACTTTATAGATATACAAGTGAGTGCCCGTAATCTTCACAGAAGATTATCGTAAAACGGATATATCTCGCTTATTTTATATTCTATTTAGAAAATTTAAGCGAAATTAGAAAGTAATCTATCTATAGTATTAAATTATAAGCTTACCTATAACTTTATATAATAGCAACGGTTTTGGTATATATAAGAGCTGGCTATTTAGATAGCTCTAGGATACAGAAATAATCTTTGAAGCTTTGCATGGTTTGGATGGTTCCAGGATACTTTTCGCCCCCGGAAGCCATTGGAATGCCCCCGGAACGAATAGGCAGCATACCGCCATATCGCCATATGCGAATGAGCAATCCGGTGCCATATCTCCATGTGCGAATAGGCAATCTACCGCCATATCGCCATGTGCGAATAGAGCAATCCGGTGCCATATCTCCATATGCGAATAGCCAACCTGCCGCCATATCGCCATGTGCGAATAGCCAATCCGGTGCCATATCGCCAACTGTGCGAATAGGCAATCTACCGCCATATCGCCATGTGCCGAATGGGCAATCCTATACCATATCGCCATGTGCGAATAGGCAATCCGTCGCCATATCGCCATGTGCGAATGAGCCATCCGGTGCCATGATCGCTATATCGCCATGTGCGAATAGGCAATCCGGCGCCATATCGCCATGTGCGAATATTGCTTATAAGTTTTGCGTAAATAGACCGATTTTGAAAATTTCGACGGTATTGGAAAGCGTATGCTTGGTTCCAAAACTGATAAGATTATCTCGATATCATATAATATATATGGCGCGGGGCATTACTGCGAAGAAGTTGCGGTGCGTATTCAACTTTTGATGTTCCAGGGTCCGGAGGCGCCAAGCTTAATGCTTGGCATTTGCTACTGAGCTTGCACTGCCTGTAAAACATAGTGAAAACGCTTCTTTTGCTTATAACTATTGCGCAAGTGGACCGATTTTGAAAATTTTGACGGTGTTAGAAAGCGCATGCTTGGTTCCAAAACTTATGAAATCATCTCGATATTATATGATGTATGTGGCGCGGGGAAGTCCTGCGAAGAAGTTACGGTGCGCAAGTAAAACATAGCGAAAACGCTTCTTTTGCTCATAACTATTGCGTAAATAGGCCGATTCTAAAAATTCTTGATGCGCAAGCAAGCTAATGATTGACTCCAAAACTTATGAAATCATCTCGATATCATATAATGTATATGGCGCGGGGAAGTAGTGCGAAGAAGTTGCGGTGCGAATTCAAGTTTTGGTAGTTGAAGGCGCTAGGCCGAAAAGCGTACTATTAGGGGGGAGAAGTATAGGGCCGATCTCATTGGCTATAAGTGCGGAATACCCTCCGAAAGTCGCGATAATCTATTATTATAAGAAGATTAATAAGAACCTTAAAAAGGGATTTATTCGAGAATCTAAATTACTAGTAGATTATCTAATTCTCTTTGTACTAAAAAAGGATAGAAGCTTATAGCTATATATTAACTATTAAAAGTTAAATAATATTATAATCAAGAATAGATATCCTTTACCTAATATTAGCGAGCTATAGGATTAGCTTAGGAAAGCAAAGATATTTACTAAACTAGATTTTAGAGGTATATATAACCTAATTCGAATAAAAGGAGGCGAGGAATAGAAAACTACCTTCTAAATAAGATATAGCTACTATAAATATCTAGTAATACCGTTTAGACTTACCAACGTACTAGTAACCTACTAAGTACTTATTAATAATATTATATAAATATATTTAGATCGAATAGCGATAGCGTACCTTAACGATATACTAATTTATTCTAAGAATAAGAAAGAATATATTATATATATATATAATATCCTTAGATATCTATTATAGGCGAAACTTCTTCTTAAACTAGAAAAGTATAAGTTCTATAAAGAATTAGTAGAATTTCTAGGATTTATAGCTAGTATAAAAGGTATTAGTATAAGCCCTAAAAAGATTAAGGCTATAGCTAAATAGCCTATACTATAGAATATTAAAGTAGTATAAAGCTTCTTAGGATTTACTAACTTTAATAGGAAGTTTATAGAGGGCTACTCTAAGAAGGTACTTCTACTAATAGATATTACTAAGAAAGATATTAGGTTTATATAGGGAAAAGACTAATAAAAGGTATTTAATATACTAAAGAAGATATATATAGATCTACTAGTACTCTATACTTTTTAAGTAAATAAGCTAGCTTATATTAAAATAGATACGTCGGATCTTGTAATAGAAGTATATTTATACTAGATAAAGGACTAAAGATAGTACCTAGTTATCTACTATTCGAGGAAGATATTAGTAGTAGAATCTTTCTTCTAATAATAGATTATAAGGACTTTCGGAGTAATTCCGCACTTATAGCCAATAAGATTAGCCCTATATTCTGTATTCCCTCTCTCGGCTAGCGCCTTTAACTACCAAAAGTTGAATTCGTATCGCAACTTCTTCGCACTACTTCCTCGCGCTATATACGTTATATAATATCGAGATGATTTCATATATTTTGGAGTCAATCATTAGCTTACTTGCGTATCAAGAATTTTTAGAATCGGCCTATTTACGTAATAGTTATAAGTAAAAGAAGCGTTTTCGCTATATTTTATATATACCGCGAGCTCGGTAGTAAATGCCAAGTATTGAGCTGAATACGCACCGTAACTTCTTTATAGTACTTCCCCGCGCTATATACGTTATATAATATCGAGATGATTTCATAGGTTTTGGAACCAAGTATACGCTTTCTAACACCGTCGAAATTTTCAAAATCGGTCTGTTTACGCAAAAGTTATAAGTAAAAGAAGCGTTTTCGCCATATTTTTCTAGCGGTACCAGATACTAAGCACTAAGCTTGGCGCCCCCGGACCCTAGAATATCATGCGCACCGCAACTTCTTCGCAGCAATGCCCCGCGCCACATAGATCATATGATATCGAAATAATTTCATGAGTTTTGGAACCAAGCATGCGCTTTCTAACGCCGTTCGACTTTTGAAATTTGGTTAAGATTTGGCTAAGGAAAGCTCAAAAAACATGTTTTTGCCTGCGGAGTTCCCTGAAGCTACCCCCGTAGTCACCCCCGAAGTGCCTCCGGAGTACTCAAATATTGAACCCTTAATAACTTTCGATATATTAGGGTTAGGGCTTAACTTTATATATATATAATATACTATAAATAGAGTGCTCTCTAATACCGCTTAAATTTTCTAAATAGAGTATAAAATAAGCGAGATATAGTAGTTTTTACGGTAATCTTCTATGAAGATTACGGGCACTAACTTGTAAGTCTATATCTCTTTTAGCTAGTAATATCTTTATTAACTCTATTAGAGGAGCTATAATATAACTAAACCCCTTAATAAACCTGCGATAGAAATTCGCAAAGCCTACGAAGACCTGAATCTCTTAAATAGATTTCAGTTCTAGCTAGTTCTTAACTAACTAGATATAGTCTTCCTCTATACTTACCCCTATAGGGGTAATAATATAGCCTAGGAAGTATACCTTATCTATATCGAAACGATACTTCTAAAGATTAATAAATAGGCTATACTATCTCAATTTATCTAGAACCTACTTTATAGCCTCGATATACTTAGTACTAATATCTTGCGTATAAATAAGAATATTATTAAGGTAAATAATATAGAAGATATCTAGCTTTTCGGCTAATACTTGATTAATATACGCTTAGAACGTTATAGGGGTATTTATAAGCCTAAATAGTAAGACTTAGTACTCGAAGTAACTATAACGTGTTCTAAACGTAGTCTTCTACTTATTACCCTTCTTAATATAAAGGTAGTAATATATAGTAGTTAGATCTAATTAAGTATACCTCTTAGCTATAGCTAGGTAATTAATAGATTCTCCGACGAGGGGAAGAGGGTACTAATTCTTAATTATAATTATATTCAGTCCTTAATAGTCTATATAGAGGCGTAGACCTCTACCGGGCTTTTATACGAAGAGGATTAGTAACCCCGCTAGCGATATAGATAGCCGTATAAAGCCGTTAGCAAGGTTACTCTTAATATAGCCCCGTAAGGTCTCGAGCTCTACCTCGTTTAGGTTATAGATATAACTATAGGGCGGCTATCGCTCGTCTATAAGGTTGATAGCGTAATCTATAGGTCCGTGCTCTAGTAACCCTATAGTACTACTATCCGAAAAGACGTCAGAGTACTCGCTATACTCCGGCGGTATTTGTACTATCTTAGTAGTAGTAGTATTTACCTAACTAATATATATATAACGATCTCTATAGACCGGAGGCTTATTAGCATTTACTACTTGACGTATATATATAATAAAATAGTATACTTCCTTACTAATAGCAAGCTGAGTAAACTCCTTCGGATCTATAATATCTACTCGATACGTAGTTATAAGAGCTACTACCGCAGTATAGATCCTCTACCGGAATAACTTCTTAACCTAATTAATATCTGGATTCGCTATAGTTAGCTATAGTATACTAAGAATCATTTAGGTATTAATATCTATAGCGAGAAAGGTATCCTAAAAGTAGCGGACTTAGCCTTGTTTATCCTCTTGCTGGAATTTAATATAGTATATCCCGTAGGTCTTTACTGCCTCTCTATAGATCGTACTTAGCCTAATATTAGTATTAAGTACTAGTAAGCCTATCTTCTAGGCGCTTATACGGTTAATAATATTTACTTTAGTACTACTATCTACTAGTATACTAAAAGTCTTGGTCTTACCCTTTATATTTAGTACTAGAGTATTACTAATAAAGATACTATCTATCTTTAATAGTTCCTTGATTCGCTAGGTTATAGCGTGAACCTTTACCGCCTATACCCTTATATTAATAATAGGTTCTACCTTAGTAGCTAGCGAGGTATTCGATTCGACGTTCGACTTAGTATTCGACTCGATATTTAACTTAGTATTCGACTCAGTATTCAACTCAATATTCGACTCAATATTCGACTCGATGTTCGACTTAATATTCTAACTCAGACTAGCGTTGCCTGATAAGATATCTATTAGCTCGGATTCATCGACGGGAGGAGTCGTTATAATTACTCCTCGTATAGATACATCGCGCTTTCCCAAAAGATTATGTTATTAGCGTTACAGCTAGTTTTGCGCTATTAGCAGGCCGTATAGCGATTAGGGTCTACATCCCATATCGATTGCGGACCGAGAAATTAGCCAAATTAGTAACTCGAGGTTGCCGACAGTAGCATCTATAACCTCAAATTGCTGCGCTAGGCGCCTACAATATCAGCATCAAAAGTTGCTTTCGTAGACCAACGCCACTATTGCGCATTTGTTCCGGAATACGAAATATATACGCTTAGGTAGTATATCGACAATATTAGTAGATAAGAAGTCATCCGAGTCGGATAGTTCGGATATATCCTCCGCTATAGTAGGTATATTCGAGTTAGACCTTTTATCCAGAATTAACCTGTAGGTAGTATTATCCGAGCTAGGCGATTTTAAAAGATAATACGATAATTATTTTTATATTATACGTTTAATAGCTATATATTCGATTGCTAACAGCTTGATTCCGTCAGGCTTCCTCCCGCCTAAGCTTTATACTCTATCGATCCATTCTCTATCCCCTCCGCAGTATCCTTAGCAGCCTAGTCCTTAGGTTCTTCTCCTATTAGAATAATATTTAGATATACTATTTTATCCTCTATGATCCACCTCTCTACTAACCTACTCTACTCTTCGACGTCTATAATACGATCCTCTTCCTAAAGACTCTTATCTACTCGTAGGCCGGCCTCCTTCTATATACGCTCGAAGTCCTATATTAAAAATACCTAGATATCTATTATCTCCGCTGAATTATTACCGAAGGTAAGGGAAGCGAAAAAACTATCCTAGTTTCTAAACTCTAAATTAGTCTCGTCGAGACCCTCCTCGGGAGATAGTTCTTTAGCCTTGATTTTAGTATTAGCCGATAATATATACCTATAATCGCTTTTTATATATACTATATATTCTTTATTATTTCTATGCTCTTCTTCTTAGCCTATTATACTAGTATTATTCATTCCTATCTCCTCTAGAACGCTCTGAAGGTCCGGTTGATTTTTTAGATCTTCTAGAGAATCCTTGAACGTATTAGTAACTAGTAGTCAACGGTTCTTACTATACCTATTTGTATAGTAGTAGTCTATTATTCAACGATAAAGTAGTCCCGTAACTATTCGCGTTTTGATTTCACCTATATCGTACTATATCTCTATTATATATTCGAATATAGCTTAAAGTATTATTAGTATATAGGTTATTCTTCGAGTATCAGGTTAACTTACTACTAACTAATATACTATCCTATCTCTTAATCCTACGGGAGCTATATTCATATTCTTCGAATATATAATAAAGCGCTATTATAACGAAAATAATAGTACTAGCGGGTAAAGGTTTCTATAGATCCGCACTCTTATACCTAAGTCTAATAGCGCTTATTCTATTAGAAAAAAAACGCGATATAGACTTATTATAATTATCAGTACTAGAAAATAACCCTTATCTTAGACCTATTAGCTATATATTTCGTTCTTATTTAGGAAAGAAGAATATTTATACCTTTCTCTAGATCCGCGAAAGTAAATCGCATATTAAATAGTAGGTTCGATATATTATTCTTCCGGTCCTCGACTATTAGGTATAGCTATTCTACTACTATTTTAATAGTTAATCTTATTTTCCTTATTATAAAACTTCTAAATTCGCTTAGGCTATCTATAAGCTACGAAGATATTAGCTATTACGCGGCGTTATATAAATAGGTAGGGGTTTAGGAGTAATAACCTTGCGAGCTTCTTCAGGAGTTAGTATATTACCTAAGGTATCTAGATCGCCGATAACTTGAGGCCCCTTCGTTCTTTAGAGCTTAGCCTTCTATTCTCTCTATATTCTTATTATAAGGTTACTTAGAGCTACCGGGTTATATTCTAGCTACGGTAATAGGCTATTAGTATCGTTGCCGCCTATAATCTTAGAGAGGAATATAGGCTTCGTTGCGTAGAAAATATGTTGATATTCCCGTAAGGATTAGTATCTTTGCGCTTGGCGACGCCTAGAACTACCCCAAGCGATAGGTCCCGCCGCCTCCTCCGCGGTTACCTCCTTATAGTTATCTTTAGATTCAATATCCGATATATATATAGATATAGGCAACGAAGTCGATAATAGTCTAGGCCTTGTCTTTTTAGATAATAGAACCCGATCGTTAGGATTAGATAATCGTCCCGTGGTCGCGGTACTAGAATTCGGCCGCTTACGCCGTGTAGGTAGTGCGGTACAGGTTGGCTATCGCTGCTTATATTATACCGACTATAACGATTAGTTATTATAAGACCTATATACTAAGGTAAATATACTATTGATTCATCCTTCCGTCTGCTAATTAGATTCTCTCTCGATTTTCAATATTTCTTACTAGTAGATTTGAACTTATTAGTTATTATCTATTAGGGTGTCTAGGTAGGTCGTCCGGCACGCTAGCCATTCTGCTCTATATATAAAGATATTCGGTTTTGTTATTCCTGCACCATCGGCTATTTCAGCTATATTTGATGAATACGCGTCTCTAATTCATTATTTACCGAGCTGCGTAGATGGTTCCTAGTATCTATATTCCCTTAAGGACCTCGTTTTATTATATAGTTCTATATTGTTTCCTTCTTTCTATATTAGCGTATTAAATATACGCGTGACGTTAATAGGTAACTTACAGTCTTCTTTTGGGTAATACTCGTATCGCTTTGTAATACGGTATCGATTCTAGACGTCGACGGCCGCGTCTATTTACGCTATACGGTTAATAGGTTATATCTATTATTATATACTAATCGTACTTATAACGGAGAAGCCCATCTTTTCCGTCTCCTAAATATAGAGTTATCTAACAGACCGAATATAGGAGTATAGGGAAGTTATACCCCTATAATAATAGTAGATACTAGTCTCTTCGCAGGGCTGGTTATAGGGTTATTAGAAGATATTTCGATATCCTCAACGCTGGTTATCTTTAAAGAGACCTCTTCTTTACGTATTTTTTTAGAGATATCCTCGCTAAGGTTACTATCACGTCTTCGACGTTTCCTAGACTCTACTACTCCGTCGTCCCCTTCGGTACTTCTCTTAGGTTCTAGCTACTTTTCTTTAATAGCCTTAATCTACTAATATATTAATATATAGAATAAGTTACTCGGTTCGAATCGTACCTTTCGCTTGTTTACTTTAGTCTCCTAGGCTTTTCTAGTAGCTACTAGTTATTCTCCCTTTATCTTAGCTATTATTAGAAGATCTCTATAATCTATCTAATATATATATAGGTCTTTACTAGTAATAAGGTAGTATAAGGTATTAAGGAGTATAATCCACGACGATATAGCTAGTTATAGGTAGCTAGATAGGCGAGGTTCTTAGGGGAAGAAGGCGAAGGTTTTCAGAAAGGGACAGGCTTCTTTAGCGTATTATTATCGTATTATTTTAATTAATATAATATTAATATAAAATCGAGTTAGCTTAAAGACTATTAACTGAGTTAGATAGAAACTTAGCCGAGTCGGACAAAAGTCTATCCGAGTCGAACGAAATTTTCCTACCTTTTCGAATAGGTTGCTACTAGGACTATATCTCTAGCTATAGTTCTCCTACGTATAACGAACATCGCCGTTTCTTCTATATCCTTGACGAGTATACGCCGCCTCCGCCCTATTGGCCCGGGACCTCAAGACCTTAGATACTACCTACTCGAGTATCTATCGATGAATATATACGGAGCCGGACTTACTAGATTTGTATTAATAATATATACTTTGCCGCCGGCTCTTGAGTTGTATAGGTAGGATATAGAGTTACGTTATCAGCTTAACCGATTGAATTAGTTCTTCGACTTGGTTAATAATAATTAGATATCTTCTTCTATTTATAACACGTCCTATAAAGAGAATCTCTACTAGCGGATATATATTAAGTTAGCGGAACTATATCCTCTATAGCGGTGACGGCGTTTAGATTTGTTAGAGAAGACGAATCTAGGTTGAGAAAAGCGGCGGGTAGTGTTGGCTAGGTCTTTATAGCGGGATTCTGGGATATAAATATTATATCGATAATATTGAGTTAAATAGTATAGTTTCTCTAGTCTCTAATTCGAATAACGGGGTCTACTATTTATAATATTTAAACTAGTCCTTAAATTTACTACTGGCAATACCTATAGGTTAATTCTATTATATTATATCTACTCTTGCTAAGAGCTTTCTATCCGCCTATCTAGATAATAATTAAATCAAGATCCCTTTACCTTATCCAGAAATATACCGTACTTGTATACCTTCTATCTTTACTATTACTACCGAACAACCCGCCTATAGTATTAAATCCTATAGTACTTTATCTAGTCCGTATCTATATTTACACTTCTAGAGGTATAGGTAAGAGTAATACCGGTTTTAAGAACGCAGTTCGTAGGGGGAACAAAGTAATGATAGTTGTCTCCTTGGCATATCTATACGAATAATTCATCTCGTTTCCCGGAAGATAAGGCTGAGCTACGCTATAGTTATTTATCAGGATAATACCTTTCAAACTACTAGAGTAAGGTTAGTATAAAGCTAAGGCGAAATAGCGGAAGAGCTATAGACCTACTATCGCCAGAATATATATAGTAGTAGATGGCTTAGTAATTATAGACAGTTATTACGGTCTTCCGACGATATCCTCCCTTAGTTTAACGATTAAATCCTTCAATACAACTAACTTCGGACTATTATCAATAAAATATTCGATATAATAGATATAGATACTAGCTAGCGGGTATTTAGTCTAGTCTTCTCTTAGATTAGCTAACTCTACAAAGTTTATATAACCCTCGCCGCCGTTATATAAATCCCCCTCTTCGAGCTTATCCGTATATAGAGATAGGTTATCGAGCCGAGCGAATCCTAGAAGGCTTGGGACTATAGTAGCGGCGCGTAGTTTATATACACGTTTGAAGTGGTTAGTAGTCGTTGGCGCAGGTATCTCCTTGCCAGCCTTACAAGTAATTGCGTATTATCTAGTATATTTTACTTTCGCTTCGTCTTAGATCCTTTAATCCTCGGTGTAAAGAGCTATATTTTATACTGGCGAAGGCGGGTATATAATATAACGAATCTCGTAGGGAGGTAGTTATACTAGATTAGTAGTCCTAGAGATATCTTGAGTATATAGCGTCCGCTTTATATCGATTATCTTCGTCTACTATTGTAACTAATTGCCTACTACTTTCGCTGGTACGATAGTAAGAATAATACCTAACTTCGCTACGCTAATATTCCGGGCGGCGCTATTCTTGATATACGGATAACTAATATTCTATTTATAAGCCGATAGATATATATCGTAATAACTCCGTGGCTTCAATCTCTCTAGCGAGAGATACTTATTATAATAAGGCGACGTTTCGAATTATTAGATAATTTTATATATATAGACAAGTTAGTGCCCGTAATCTTCACAGAAGATTACTGTAAAACCGGCTATATCTCGCTTATTTTATACTTGATTTAGAAAATTTAAGCGGCGTTAGAAAGCACGCTATTTATAGTATATTTTATATATATAAAGTTAAGCTCTAACTCTAATACTTCTAAAGTTATTAAAATAGTAAGATTTTAATACTAAGGAGCGGGCCTAAAGGTCCAGGATTTGAAAATACGCGCGCGCTCAGCTATTTCTCGGGTCCGGAATCAGCGCCAGTTGGCTAGATATTTCACAGGCCTACGCTAGTACTAGGCCTGTGAAATTCTAATTGGCTGAACACGCGCGCCATAAAGTCGGGCTTGGTATAGGGCTGAGACCTTGTCCGCGAAATGCCTATTTTTGTATCTATCGACGGTGAGGTTATATAATAGTAATATCGCGATTATTTATAAAGAAACCATACCGGGACGATAATATAACCCATATCTATACGCCTGCAAGCTTATTGGCTGATATCTTTAAGCGTTAAGATATAGTCGCCGCTATTCATAAGTCTAAGTAATAGCTATACCGAGTAAAATCTAACCCCGAATCTTACTGAAAAGTCGATTGCCGTAATCTACGAGTTTGATATATATTCTAAAAGAGGCTTAGCGTCGTTTCGAGAAACTCCTATTAGCTATAACCGTTGTGCGAGTACTAGACCTACAGCAGTACCTACTTGTAGATCGGGTTATTCATGAGCTTATACCTAATATAGTTATCCGAATCTAGACTAATTATATATAGGTTCGACTCTATAGTAACACGCGAGTTACTAATATAGAATTGCCTATAGGTGAACGCTGGACGGGACCGTAGGTTGAGTCCTATATACTTTATCGATTGCCCCTGCGACTTATTAATAGTTATTGCGAAGGTAGGGCGTATAGGGAACTGCTTGCGGGTGAACTAGGTAGGGATATACTTATTACTATCCTTGGACTGCAAAGGGATCTTGTATAAGACTACCTCGCTGCCGTCGAAACTCCTACCTATAATATTACCCTTGAGGACGTGTCTCCCGTATTCGGTAAGTAGAATACGGGTTCTATTACAGAGACGAGGTGTATCTAGGTTCCTTATTAACATTACTGGCGTCCCTACCTTTAACCGTAGCTTATACGGTAGTAGTAAGGGCTTATAGAATTTATTCCAGTACTCGTTAGGGAACATCTCGTTTTCCTCAGGGTTCACCGCCTGATCGAAACTCTAGTATTTATAGTAGTCGCCCCGTATACGGTCGAGAATATAGTTGTTTACTCTCTGGACATCCTTGTTTACAATAGCTAGAATTACTTGTTTAGTTAGATAGCGCCGGTCCGGAAGATCTCTACCAATAGTAGGATAAATTTTATCGATCAGTATATCTATAGTATTCTTAGGCACGTATCTATATTTCTAGGGAGTCTTCTTATCCTTAGTAACTAGGTCGACTATATTACCTTTACTATTACTAATATATAGGAGAGCTTTAGTAAATTCTACTATTCGCCGCCTGCCTTCTTCGGTAAGACCTCGATTACTTAGATATATATTGGTGGTAAGGCGAAGAATAGTCACCTCGTCCCAGAACGCCGCCTTCTAGATACAGGCATTAATAATAACGCCTGCGGTACCCCCCGGGACTACTAGCAAGGTCTAACGGAAATCGCCGCCAAAGCAAACGACCTTACTACCAAAGTAAGTACCGTTATTACCATAAAGATCCTGTAAAGAACGGCTAACGTATTCAACGGCGAAATGACTCTATATAGGTACTTCGTCCTAGAAAATAACGCAAGCCCGCTTAATTAACTCTACGAGGTTAGTCCCTTTCTGAATACCGCAACTGGATAAACTCTTAGCGTCCAATAGGATCTTGAATCGCGAATAGGTAGTACGTCTATCGTCTAATAGGGTTATAGCGATACCTGAAGATACTACCGCTAAAGCAATACGCTTCTAAGACCGGAGCTTCTTCAGAATAGTATTCTAGACTATAGTCTTCCTAGTACCGCCAGCGCCGTTCAAAAAGAATAGTACGCCCGTGCCAAATTTATCATTCTTATTCTTATCTACCGCCGCTATAATCTTTTCGGCTACTAGGCGTTGGTCGGTATTAAGCTTCTACTATTCAACTTCTATATCTTCTAGTATAATATTATAAGATATCTCTTCGCGAAGTAGATAGTTCCGAATTCGCGATTTATATAGAAGATTAAATGGAATAATAACCGGCGGAAGGTTAAATAGCTTGAGGCTGAGGCTACTTTCGGCGGTAGACTAGTAGTCTAACTGGCTAGAAATCAAATATAGAGTATATTGCTCAGCTTGAAATACTGGGTCTTGTACGCGTTTATCTATATAGTCCTGGAGGATATCTATACGGTAGGCAAAACACTTATTTAATATACGGGTATAGTCGTTCGATATACTATTTTAATAGTTAGAATATATAGTCCGACTCGGATAGAGAATATAGTTCGACTCGGCTGAATATAGTCCGACCCGGATATAGAATATAGTCTGACTCGGATAGAAAAACAACGATTATAGTAATGAAAATAGATATATACCTTGCTTTAAATTTCTCCCAAAGCGCTAAAGGGTCCTCCGGGTATAGTTCTAATAGAATAGTTACGAAAAGACCTCGTAGTACTACTAGTAAGTAAAGAGTCTTTACTTCCTCTAGTACCTTAACGCAGTACTTATTATTCTCTACTAATCTAAGTTGAACGCAGGCTACTTTATATATTAGAAGCTCGTCGTTAATAGTCCGTAGATTATCGAATGATATTACCCCCCGATAGTAGGTAAGAAGGAGTCGGTAATAGTATAAATCACCCTACTTAGGACTGATTATATATATATGTCTAATTACCTCCCCCTTCTCGCGAATAAACTATATCCGTTTCCTCTTATCCTATATGAAATATATAGGAAATTCGTTATATAGGTAGTCAAGGGGGTTTATATCTAGAAGGTATAGTTACCCGTTTTTTCTTCTAAACGGCAGAGGCTAATCGTTCTCTAAGGCTTCCTTAGCAAGATAATTCATCTTAAAGAACTCCGTTAACTATATCTTGCGCAATAAGTCCTTATCGAGAATAGTCTCGGTAGTCTCCCTATCTAGATCGACGCCAATCTGCTACTCCTTAGGTAAATGAATCTGTAGCCGTTTAATATAAGGCTTAATCCCCTCTATACTAAACCCAAAGATCTTCTAGTAAGCCTCGGAGCTTCCTATCCAGCGACTTTTGTAGAATTCAGTAACCTTATTAACTAATAGAGGCTCTAGCTATTGCTACCCCGGCGGTACAGGGTTCCCCTGAGGCACCGTTGTTGATCGAGTGACCGAAATATTTGCCTGGTCTGGACCCTTGTGGACGTACTTGAATAAGTAAAATACAGACTTAATGGAGGCGCAGATCTTAATATTTAGATGAGTACGGTACTTCTTTAGAAGCCAGGGGTTATAGGGAACGACCTATTGGTTAGTATAGCCCTCCGGAGTAGGCTCTATATACGGGCGTCGATAATACAGGTATACTCCCTCAGGATCGAACGATAACTTATTGTAAACATCCTTAGGGAAGAACTTGGAGTACTAATTCTTCTCTTTATCCTAGTAGATATTAGAGGCTAAGTAATAGCGATGGATTATATAAGTAGTTACTAACTTATAGAGTACTAGGTCCTTCGTCTTATCAGGAATAACGGCCTATACAGCGTTATCGATCTAGGAGATATATCTGATTTTATCCTCCTCACGAATGATAAGAAGGATATAGGTATACGGCAGACCTCGCTTTTGAAATTCAACTATATAGTAATAACTAATATAGATACCTAAGATATATCTCTCGAAAAGATCCTTAAGAAGCTCCCTGAGCTTTATATTAAAAACCCGTACCTATATATTATAAACCTCCGTCGTCGATAAACCGGGTCGAATTAAACAGCGGATATTAGCCTAGTTCGGGTTATATATAAAAGTTATAAAGAAGGCAGGATTGCCTCGATACCGTACTACTATTAAAGCGTCCTCTATATCTGCCTTTATAACTCTAGGGCTACCGGCCATACTAGATGGCAGAATGGTAACCTTACTGCCGATATCGCTGAGCCCTAGATCTAGATCCTCGTATAGTCGATCGACTAAGCCTTTATAGCTAAGCACCCGAATTTTATACTAATACTTGATATACTAATTCAGGTTGTTCTATTCGATAGTAGCGTAAGCGTTAGTAACGAAGTGACTAAGGAGATACCCGGAACAGAGTAATCGAGAGAATCTACCCTTACGGTACTATTGTGGTATTAGTAGAAGAATTCTTTAAAATATTAAATTTTGCGAGGTCTACCCCGTAGAGAAATTTTGTTTTGAAAACTTAAAAATATAATGTGAATTTGCTAGTCGTCGATTATTTTGGTACTATTTTAAGTAATATATTAATAGTTCTATATAAATTACATTTAGAACGAAACTCTTCTCTATATCTAGCTTACTTGTATCGGCTAATATATATCTTCTATAACTATCAACGGCGATATCTATAGCTACTACTATCAAGCGCTATATTTCTAGCGCTTATAGGGGTATTACTAATATAGTATAGAAGGGGGGCGGCGCTTCTTAAAAGAAAAATAATAGAAGATCGTAATATCCTATATAAAGATATAAAGTACTAGAAAACGTAATTTCACTAATATAAGGGCAGACGTTTGAAAGCTATAGAATAGGCTCACCTGTAGCTAATAGCGATAGATCTAACTCCTTGTAACCCGTATAGACCCTCTACGACCTCTCGGAGTAGCTCTATCTCTTTCCGGCTCTTCCTCGTTGTCGCTGTACTTAGGCCGGTCGGGGTCCTAATATATGCCGTGGTGCTAAGTAGTTCCCTGCCTTATATTTAACCTACGGGTAGCGAAGAGATATCCTTCTAGGAGCCTATTATATCCCTGCAGCGGCAGACTATTATACTAGCTCTGTTCCCTATAAGGGAAAGGTAGGATATACCGCAGGGCTATATAGGATAAGTACCATTCAGGTACCCTTATAAGGCCTCTACCCTTGACTTTAATACGAATATCTCGTGCGATACGTCCCTTTACGCCGTCGGGAGGAGTAATTATAATACAGGCCACCTTACTGGATATAGGGCGGTTATATATACCGCGATTAGTACGCCTAGGGTTGTGTTGTATAATATAGACGTTTATAGTCTGTAGAGGGTATCTTACCTTATTATCTAATAAGCGTTCCCGGCAAGTCTTAAAGCTCTATATATAGGGGTTAATATCTCGAAGAAGTCGCTGAAGAAGAAGTACTATATCCGTATCAATAGATCTTTCGACCTGCCTAGTATACGTTATATAGGTATCTACTTAATCCTGGCTAGTATTAATAAAGTAGTACTAGGCGTATCTCTTAGTAACGCCTTCCTCAGGCAAAAGTGGACTAATAGCGTAATATATCCCCCCTTGGATCTTGTATATAGTCCGCCTAACCCGGTAATCTATCTTATCTACGCCCTTACTAGTAAAAGAAAGTAGGTTATTATAGTTTAAGGCTCTCTTAATAAACATAGCACTGCGGGTAGTCCGTTTTATCTTATACTGCCCTGGCTAATAAGGGTCCCGGATACGGTCCTAACTATCTAATATATATTCTACCTTATAAAATAGCTTGTTCAGCGCAAGAACTTAACGCTTAGGATTACCTTCGGGTAGTAGTTTAAGGAATTCGAAGTTAGGTAAGTCAGGTGCCTAGATATTAATTATGCCGTTCTAATAGTACTACTACCGTTTAGTAGAAAGACGCTCACCCTCGAAAGAGAAGGTATAGTAATAAGGATATTCATTAGTTAGATCAAAGAACTACGGTAGTATAACGTATTCTAGAAGATCGATATATACTTACGGTAGCCGAGTACTTAGATATGTACTAGGTAAAGTTCTGCTACCCTTATCTATAGTATTACGGCGCTGATACGGTCGACGGCGACGCCGCTGACGTAGGGCACGTTCTTCGCTATTCTCTCGTGCCTGCCGCGCGTGTCTCTATCTCTAGCGGAGGTTATATTGCGGTTCTGCCGAGGGTGCTTCTTCTTTAGAGGAAGAATCTCGGTACTTAGGTAGGCTCGAATCCTCTAGATTGCGGGGCGGTACGACTACTTGGATAACTTATTAGATACCTGATTAGGCAGAGCGAGGCCGTAGATAGGTATTCTGCTGCTGCGGTCGAATAATCTACCTCCTCTGCGTATTTTGTATTTCTGCCTACTAACTTATAGTAGTAATATTAAACTCCCTAGCTCTTATAGTATTCCTAGAACGTTTCTTCCTTCCCTAATTAGTTGTCCCTCAGTTGATTACGTTCTCTATAACGTCTATAAGGGCCGTAGACGAATTCTAACGCTTTAGACGCGAGGTAGAGGCAGGAGCGCTATTATTAATATATACTGTAAAAGCAGGCGTCTAACGCCGCTGACGCGTAATAGTACGCTAATTATAAATACTATTATAAAGACTAAAGATACTTTACGTCTCTAGAGCTATTGAATTAGGATAAGAGGTAACAGCGCCGAATAGATATAAGTTACCTAGTTTATTTGAATAAGAAGGCAAATACTAAGCTTAATACTTGGCATTTACTACCGAGCTTGCGCTGCCTGTAAAACATGGCGAAAACGCTTCTTTTGCTTATAACTTTTGCGTAAATAGGGCGATTCTAAAAATTCTTGATGCGTAAGCAAGCTAATGATTGACTCTAAAACTTATGAAATTATCTCGATATTATATAATGTATATAGCGCGGGGAAGTACTGCGAAGAAGTGCGCAGCGTATTCAACTTTTGGTGGTTAAAGGCGCTAGCCGAGAGAGGAAATACAGCTCTAAAGGGATGTTCTAATTGGCTATAAGTGCGGAATTGCTCCGAATATCGCGATAATCTGTTATTAGAAGAAAGATTTCGATCCAGATAGAGTCGGATATTAGTATTGCCCGAGTCGAATATCTATATCGTCCGAGTTAACTAGAGTCCTTGATAGAAGTAATAATTTAGTTTAGATATCCCTAAACCAGAATCTCGCCTATAGATAGCTCCCCCCTATTAGAAAGCCTGCTGTCTTATCTAAGCTACGTAGTATAGCTAATAAATAAACGGTACGATCTTCTTTATTTTGCCGTTGGGGGCTATAATAGATAATAACCTACGGAGGTTTCGTGTATTCTATATAGACTAGTTTCCCTTCTATAGCTGAAATAATAACTCTATATACTACTACGTTTTCTAAGACTATTGCGGATAGTCCTCTACCTTAGTTATATTAATACTAGGGTAGTATTTAGTAGTAAGTAAATAGTAAGGTAGAGGTTGAAGTACTTATATCCTGTCGCGATCCTCCTGTTCTAATACCTCTAGATCTTTCGTAGCTACTCTAGCTACTACTACCCTACCTATCTCGATATTATATAACTTCGGAACCCTACTATTATAGGCCTTACTAACCTTTAACGCCTTCTCCTCGTCCTCTTCTATAGTATCCCCTTCCTCCTCTTACTCCTTCTCTTCCTAATTACTAGTATAGCTACTATTATTTGTATCGGAACGGATAAGTATAGGATCGTTTAGAGGCCGGGTAGGAAATACTAGTAGGCTTGCTTAATTAAGGGGGAGAATTTATAAGGCTTTAGGGCGGGGAATTTAGCGGGAGAGGTAGTAGAGTCTTCGCGTAGAGGATTCTGTATATTATAGGTTATATTCTTAGGTCGTATCGTAAGAGAAGAATAACTAGCCCGGTAAGGTTATATAGAGGTATAATAGGGATAGTAATAATAGAAAGAATGAAATACGAAGAAGTAGAGGCTCTTTACTAAGTTAGAACGAAGAAGAATACTAGAGTACGTGATTTAGTAGTATCAGTATACCGTAATTAACTAGGTTTACTAATATACCGCGGAAACGGACGTAAGGTGTGCCTATTGTTTAATATTTCACGTAGGCCCGCCGTTTTACTAGAGTATAGTTAGTAGGAGTACGATCGAAGTAAAGTATAAGATATATACCTTATAGGCGCGTCTTAATATAAAACGAGATAGGATTCTCGCCTATATTATATATCTATAAGGTAGCCGCCTTGAATTTACGGGCGTAATTAACTTCGATATCGTTTTTGCTAATATAATAAAGAATTCGGTCGGTCAAGCTATTATAGATACCGTCCTCGCGTAAAACCTCTTTAAATATTCTAAATTCGATCTCGTCTAATATAATACTAGCTAGAGGTTTTTTCTCCTTAATAATATCGGAGGCGAAGAAAAGTATATTCGCTATCGTCTCTATTAACCGGATATAGAATCCTATTTTATCGAAGGTAAGCGGACGCGCTATATATAGAGTACTATCTATAGAGAGAGACGGTATAGTACGCCTTCTGCGATTGCGATAGTGATTATAGGTATTATTAATCTTTCTAGCTATATCTAATTTATAACTCTCTAGCTAGGGTTAGGGGATTCTAGATATGAAAACGGAGGGAAATACTATTTCTAACTACTATAAGGCCTCGCTAAGTTTGGCCTAGTTCTCCGGTGTCCCTAGAGACGTGCTAACGATATATCTCCTTTCTATCTCTTTCTTTAATACTACTCGAATCTCCTTATAGTAGGCCTATTCGACTATAAGGCTACGCGAAATAACCGAGACTATCTAATTCCTAGGGTTAGTATTTTCGTAGAATTCGGTAGAAGGTGAAGAGTATTAGAACTATTGGTTCTGACAGGACTATCCTATAGGACACGGTACTATAGATAGGACTAGTAGCTGAAGCGATGAGCGCGACGAGCGCTAGCGCTCATGGCGCTTAGGAATAATAAGCGCAATGAGCGCTAGCGCTCATAACGCTTATAGAGTACTTGGCAGGATTTCATATATCTATATATACGGGGCTTTGCCTACTATTTGGAACAGCGTATTTAACTTGGTTAATCTTCCTAGTACTCCTTGTACTATACTTTACTAGTTATTAATATAGAACGTATTAACTACCTATATATACGAAGACTACTATTCTACCTAAGTGACTCCTCTCCTATAGAAGTATAAGATATACGAAACCTATACCCGGTTATCATACCGTTAGGTTAATGATCGGATATAGGTCGTAATACTTTGAACACCCTAAGGGATAAGTTCTTTAACAACTTCAGGTAGAAACCCTACCCTAAGTACCTTAATAGTTACTAGCTAGAGACGCCAAACTATAGACGAAGGATCTAGAAAAAGGATTAAGGTTATAGTACCAGACCTATACTACGGAGATAGGGATAAGCTTGAGCTATAGCTTACGCAAGTATAACTATACCTTCTATTCCAGGGAGACTTGCTCCTAGTAACTAGATATACTACCTTCGCTATATCCTACCTATAAGGACGAGCCTAAAAGTAGGTCGAACCTTTCCTAAAGAAGTATATAGAAGATGACGACGAAGATAGCGACATTAAATCTTGGATAGAGAGTATACCAAAGTTTATAGTCGAAATCCGCTATATATTCGGACCTTCTAACAAGGTAAATATAGTAATATATATTATCTAATATATAAAGTAGAAGAAGTTAGTATTAGAGTTTTTAACTTAGTTTTAAATATATACTACTAAGATAGGTTAGGATAATAATACGCTAATAATAATATATTATTAAGGCCTTAAAGATAATATTAAAGACGAGCTTATAAGATTTAGAGGAGTAATTAATACTCTAGACGGACTTATTAAAAATACGATCGAAATCGATAATAAGCTATTTAAATAGTCTATAGAGAAATAGTATAATAGAGGAGTTAGCGGAACCCGAAATAAAGGATTCTTCTTAAAGACGAAGAATTATAGATAAGACTACAGGGAATATAATACTTACCGTAGTATAGTACTAATAGAGATTAACTTTATATAGATAGGAAAGAAGAAAGGAAACTTTAAAGGGAAAAAGTAGTACGGGGGAAAGAAAGTAATTACTTACTATAGCTATAGTAAACTAGGTTATATAGCTAGAGACTACAGGTCGAAGAATATAGTATACCGACCGTAGATTAATATAATAGAAGGAGGACCTCTAGATAACGAGGAAGACTCCGAAGAAATATAGTAACCCTATAATAAAGAGAAATTCAGTTAGGATTCGGAAGATAATACCTTCGAATTAGAATTCAATAAAGAAGTATAGAGGTATTACTATAGGGATAGTAATAGATCTTAATAATATAAGACGGATTAGGAACAACGGAAAGCTAGTCTAGAGAGACTAGCGTTAATACCCGAACCTGGATCTACTATATCCTAAGTAGAAGGAAAATTACTAGAAATTAAAGAACCTTAATCGGACGAAGATAAATATAAACTCTTCGACGAAATTGAAAGCAAAATACGAGGTATTCTAAACGAGCAATTATCTGCAAAACCTAAATGGGACGAACCTATACGAGACTATCGATATAATAGGGAATATTAGTAATATAGCGAGATTCTATATACTAAATATATATTACCCGATTATTCAATATATAGAGAAGAAAGGGGCCGTTTAGTAAAAGAATATACGGTACCTCTACTAAAAAGAAGCTCTTATAGAGAGATATAGTAGTATAAGTATAAAGAAGATAGATATTAATAGTATCTTGCAAGCAAGAGGAAGTACTATTACTTCCTATACTTTATAGAAAAGTAGGAGAAGGAAAGAAATAACTTACTTAAAGTCTTCAAGAGAGAAGCTTGTAACTAAGTACTATAGTATAGCTACTTATACGACGAATATATTCCGTATAAGGGAATAAAGGAAGTATATAGATTCCTACTATTACAGGGAAAAGAATAATCTCTTATACTACGGGGAAGCATAAGGAGATTAATACGTTATTCCCTAAACAACAATTATATTCCGCCTAATATCACACTTATATTATTATACTAGTGAATATCGATAGATAGCGGACCGTAGCGATAATAGATAGCGGGGCTATAGGAAATTTCATCTCAAGGAACTTAGTAGACTCAAGTAATCTACTAACTCGAAGGAAGAAATTGTCCTATAAGCTACGCCTAGCCGATAGGTTAGTATTTTTAACAGGAAAAGTAGAGGAGGAAACTTACTCCCTACTAGTAATAATTTAGTAATACTATAAGGAGATTACATTCGATATAGTTGGGATAGCTACTTATAATATTATTTTAGGAATACCTTGGTTAAATAAATATAACCTAGAAATCAACTAGAAGATAAAAATACTTAAATTCGGATAATCTAGAGACGTTACTAGTATTAGACCTATTAGTCGATAGTAGACGATAATAGATAAGAGAAAGAACCGAAGACTGGTTAAAGTATATATTACTTTATTCTTAAACGATAAGAGCGACTTCTAAGAGAGAAGGCTTAACTCCTTAGTTACTAGTAAGGGTTAGTAGGATACTAAAGAGAGAGCTACTAAAGGAAAAGACGAACCTTCTATAATCCCTTGGGAATATAAACGGTAGGTATACCTATTCAAGGAAGAGACGAGCGTAAAAGCGTTACCTAAGTACTAACTATAGGATTATAAGATCGAACTCGAACCTAGTAAGGCGCTAATATTTGGACCTATCTATATATTATTAGAAAGGGAACTTACTATACTTCGCGGGTATATTAAGGAGAACCTTAAGAAGGGATTTATTCGGGAATCCAAATTACTAGTAGGTTATCCAATCCTCTTCGCGCCGAAGAAGGACGGAAGCTTAAGACTATACGTCGACTATCGAAAGTTAAACGACATTACTATTAAGAATAGATACCCTTTACTTAATATCAGCGAGCTATAGGATCGGCTTAGCAAGGCAAAGATATTTACTAAACTAGATCTTAGGGGCGTATATAACCTAATTCGGATAAAAGAAGGCGAAGAATAGAAAACTACCTTCTAAACCAGATATAGCCACTACGAGTATTTAGTAATACCGTTTGGACTTACCAACGTACCAGTAACCTGCTAAGCACTTGTTAATAACGTCGTATAAGCATACTTAGATCGAACAGCGATAGCGTACCTCGATAATATCTTGATTTACTCTGAGAACAAGGAAGAATATATTAAGTATATATAGGATATTATCGAATACCTATCACAAGCGGGACTACTCCTTAAACCGGAAAAGTGCGAATTTTATAGGGACTCTATTGAGTTCCTAGGATTTATAGTTAGTATAAAAGGTATTAGTATAAGCCTAGAAAAGATTAAAGCTATAGTAGAATAGCCTATACTATAGGACGTTAAAGTAGTACAAAGTTTCTTAGGATTTGCTAACTTTAACAGGAAGTTTATTAAGGGCTACTCCAAGAAAGTACTTCTACTTATAGATATTACTAAGAAGGATATCGGATTTATATAGGGATAAGAATAATAAAAGTCGTTTAATATATTAAAGAAAGTATATACAGATCCTCTAGTACTCTATACCTTTTAAGCTAACGAACCGGCTCGTATTAAAATAGATACCTCGGATCTTATAATAGGAGTATACCTTTATTAGATAAAGGACTAAAAGTAGTATCTAGTTACCTACTTTTCACGAAAGATATTAGTAGTAGAATAAAACTATAATATACACGATAAAGAACTACTTGCCGTAGTATATATACTTTAGAATTAGAGAGTATACGCAGAAAGCTACTTAGACCTAACTATCTTTATGGATTATAAGAATCTTCTTAACTTTATAATAACGAAAGAGTTAAATAGAAGATAAGTTAGATAGTTAGAACTACTTAGACAGTATAAGTTCAAGATAACCTATACCCTAGGAAAAGATAATAGTCGAGTAGATACGCTTAGTAGGCGATCGGACTATATAGAAGAAAAGAACGTTACGGAACGACTAATCCTAAAACGAGAAGCCGATAGATCATTAGTACCATATTAGGTATTGGCAATAACCCTTCGTATATTAGGACCCGATACGACTAATAGGATCGTAAAGGCCTATAACGACGATATATTCGCAACAAAGCTAAGATAGGATTAACAGGATTTAGTATTACTTAGATATCAGGATAAAACTTACTTACCTGATATATATATTAAAGAAGTAATCAGGGATTACCACGATGACCTATTATAAGGTCACCCTAGAGTATCTAAGACTATAGAACTCCTAGGACGAGGATACGCAGTACCGAAACTTCGGGCACGCGTTAAATAATATATCAAGGAATATATTCAGTGCTAACAGAACAAGGCGGCACGATACGCCAAGTATAGGCAAATTCAGTTTATATCTATACTAGAATCACTATAGGATAATATTATAATAGACTTTATAGTTAAACTACTACCTTCGAAGGACCTAGCTATATAGGATATCTTCGATTTAATTATAGTTATTATAGATAAACTTACGAAGTATATAGTTATAATACCTTTTAAGGAAATATATAAAGTAGATCAATTAGCTTTTATACTCTTAGATAAACTAATAAGAGATTATAGTATACCTAAGTCGATAATATCTAATAGAGATAAATTATTTACTTCTAACTACTAGAGGATACTAATCGCAGCAATAGGAACAAAACTTCGGATATTAATAGTATATTACCTATAAACTAATAGATAAATAGAATATACGAATTAAATAATAGAAGTATATTTAAGATATTATATAAACTAGAAACAAGATAATTAGGTTTTACTACTTCTAATAGTATAACTAGCGTATAACGACAAGAGGTTAGATATAATAGGCCTTATACTATTCTTTACTAACTATAGAAAGAATATGAATATATTTCTATAACCTAGGGAAGGACCTAATATAGAAAAAGCTTTAGTAAAAGTAGAAGAGCTAAAGAATTTATATAAGGATATATAAAGGTCTATTAAAAGCTCTAATAATAAATTAAAGGAATAGGTCGATAAAAGAAGAAAGAATATTCCTTAGCTTAAAGAGGGGGATAAAGTCTACCTCCTAATAAAGAATATAAAGATAACGAGACTAAGTAAGAAACTAGATTATATTAAGGTTAGACTATTCTTAATTAAGAAGGTAAAGGGGGCTATTAACTATAAACTCGAGCTTCTACCTGACGCTAAGGTATATCCGGTATTCTACGTCTTACTTCTAGAGCTAGTAGACTCTAATATACTACTCTAAGAGACGTTTTATTATAATATTAAGGAAGAAATAGAGTACGAGGTTAAGAGGATCCTAGATAGAAGAAATTAGTTCTATCTAGTTAAATAGAAAGGGTATAACGAAACGGAAAGTACCTGGGAACCTCTTAGGAACCTTGCGGGGATTTACAGGGAATATCTATAAGAGTTTTATTAGAGACAAGAGAAGACTAGTCGAAACTCTCGGGGCCCTCGAGGCCGGGGGGAGGTCGAACTGCTCGGAGCCAACGTTAAATATTAGACCGTCGGGGGTGTCGGAAGGAAGACCCTTATCCTTCTCCAGTTCCTTAATATTCTATAACTCGCGCTCGACTAGCCTTTTCTCTTTATCTTAGATATAATCGAATTCTAATTAAAGGCGTATAAGTTTCGCCTGCGTTTCCTTTATTTTAGACTAAGTATTATCGCGGACTTTCTTAATATAACGTATCTTATTAACGGATATAATAAGGTTATACTTCTTGCCCGTAGCTATATAGTTAGAATAATAATCTAAATAGACGCCTACTAAGTATTACTTATTACCCTTCGTACAAAGAGTATAAGGATATATTACGAACCTAGATAATTCGCTAGAGAGTTCTTTATAACGGATAAGGGGATCTTTAGAATAGATAGTTCGACAAGGAGGTATAAAGGATAGATAGTTTCTCAGGACAAGAAATCTAGAGGAGGGGGCTAGTATTAGAACTATTGGTTCTAATAGGACTATCCTATAGGATATGGTACTATAGATAGGACTAGTAGCTGAAGCGATAAGCGCGACGAGCGCTAGCGCTTATAGCGCTTAGGAATAATAAGCGCAATAAGCGCTAGCGCTCATAACGCTTATAGAGTACTTGGCAGGATTTCATATATCTATATATACGGGGCTTTGCCTACTATTTGGAATAGCGTATTTAACTTAGTTAATCTTCCTAGTACTCCTTGTACTATACTTTACTAGTTATTAATATAGAACGTATTGACTACCTATATATACGAAGACTACTATTCTACCTGAGTAACTCCTCTCCTATAGAAGTATAAGATACACGAAACCTATACCCGGTTATCGTACCGTTAGGTTAACGATCGGATGTAGGTCGTAACAAAGAGGCTAGAGAGGAGGGGAAAATATCGGCGGCGACGGCTACGGGCTCGTACCGGTATTCTATAGCGGGTATATATATAATATATAGAGTATTAATCAATATATTAGTAGTAAGAGAAAGGAGTATAGGAAAGGATTAAAAGGTCGATATATAATATATAAAGAATAATTCCGTACTAAGTCTATAGTAATTAGCGTGTAATAAGTGATATCCGACTTAAACACCAAGTATATCAAGCGCTGTTCGACTCGGATATCAAGAGTTATCCGACTCGAATACTATCTAATACTCGATATTATTCGACGTGTAGGCTGTTTCCTATATAGTATCTATATTGAGTACAGGTATAACTACTTGACTTTCGAGTAGGTTTCTCCCTTTATTTAATAATAGTCTTAGTTAAAAGAGTCTATATTAATAGAAGGGTATTATAAGGAAGATTATAACTTAAGATAATATATTATAAAGGAGTATAGTAGCGTATATAGTTCGTATCAAATACGATTACAATCTAGCAAGTTAGGGCTATAAATTATATTCCCTTTTACCTATAGCTTGTATTTAGTATATAAGTATATAGTATATCTAGATTTTGGTAGCGGATATTCAAGGAAGACTATAGCGCGAAATATCTACTAAAGATAGGAGAAAGCAAAGGGGAATAGCTAGTAATCTAAGTACTTTCAAGTCTTCCCGAACTAGTATAGATTAGATTTAATATTACTATAGAAGGGTAATAAGAGTCTTATATCTATCTTATACGAAGTTAAAGTACTACTAAGTAGAAGAAAAGAAACCCGCAAAAGCGCGCTATTGCTTAGCTAGAAATATCTAGCTTATTTATACGCCTATTACCTCGTTATATTATCTCTGCTCTATTTAAATAATACCTTCTAATCTACTCTATATTCATTATTCGTAATAAAGTAGTAGTTATACGTCTTTGGATTTCGCTGAGATAATCGAACTACCTATCTATTATACTAAATATTATAGAATTATATCTAGTCTATATCTATATTTATACTTCTGAATATACGGGTCAGGGTAATACTAGTTCTAAGGATATATTTCGTAGAGATAAGGAAGCGCTTATCATCCTCTTTTTAGAATAGCTATATATATAACTTATCTCGCTTCTCGGAAGATATAGTCGAGCTATACTATAGCTATTTACTAGGAAAATGCCTTTTAAACCACTAGAGTAAGGTTAGTACAAGGTCAAGGTGGAATAGCGGAAGAGATATAGACTTACTACCGCTAGAATGTATACGATAATAGGAGAACTGGTGAATATGACCAGTTTCTCTAGTCGCCTGTAGATATCTTCCCCTAGCAAGCCGATTAACTCTTTGAGTTTTACTAACTTCGGTATATTACTAGTAAGTTCATCGATATGTTTAGCATAAATACTATCCAGCGGTATCTTGGCCCAATTCTATATCAGGCCAGCTAACTCTGTAAAATCTATACGACCCTTTCCGCCGTTATATAAAGGCCCCCCTTTAAGCTCGTCCTAAATAAGAGTAAGGTAGTTACGCTAAGAGAATTCTAGAAGGCTTAGGACAATAGTAGCAGCGCGTAGCTTATAGGCGTATTTGAAGTAGTTATTAATCGCTAGCGTAGGTATCTCCTTGCCAGCCTTGCGAGTAATTGCGTATTCTCTAGTATATTCAGCTTTTACTACGTCTTAGATCCTCTAATCCTCAGCGCGAAGAGCTGCCTTTTACTCTAGATTAAGTAAGTATATAATATAACGAGTCTCGTGCGGAGGTAGCTTAACAAGCTCGGTAGTCCTATTAATATCTATAGTTATAGGTGTCTACTTGATTTCGATAGAGTTTAAGATAGCCTTTATATCTACGATATTCTTATTATTCTCGCTCTTATTAACCGGATTCTTTTACTTTCGGTAGCTAGTAGTTAGTTTCCTAATAACCTTGATTTCGTTGTAAGTTATATATTAATACTCTTTAACGGCGTACTACTAAGGCTACTCGATTATATAGATTATAGCTGAGTAGTTAGTTAGGTCGTATATCTACGGTGTAGCGGAGAAACCCTACACCTAGGGTAAAGATAATCGGTATATTTTCATACGCCGATTATCTATAGTATTCTACTCGTTCTTATTATCCTCTAGTATTTTTACTAGGACTCAGGCACTAATCTTATCCTTGATACCAAGGACTATCTTGGGATATTTACCCTTTACTGTCCTTATCTTATAGAACTTGTTAATAAAGATCTAGCCGATACGAAAGTTATAGACGAATAGAGACTTAGAGTCCTATAGTACTTCCTTAATATATCTATTATATAAGCCCTTAGTTATAAGGAGTAGAATACGCTCCTATCTAGGTTTGGGTTTTCTATCCTTTTTATATCGAAGTAGTTTAGTATTTTCTAATATAAGTAGGGTAGTATTAATATTATTGTATATTTTGCCTATATAGGTATAGAAGTACTATAGCTTCAATATTGGATATTAAGTATTAATTATCTTCGTCTACTCTTGTAACTAGTTACCTATTACTTTCGCTAGTATAATAATAAGAATAATACCTTACTTCGGTACGCTAGTTAAATAGGCGGCACTTTTCTCGATATACGGATAACTAATATCCTATTCATTAGCAGAGGGATATATATTATTACCGCTCTATACCTTTAATTTCGAGGGTAGGAGATCTTCTTATAATAATAGATTATCGCGACTTTCGGAGGGTATTCCGCACTTATAGCCAATAAGATCGGCCCTATACTTCTCCCCCCTGATAGTACGCTTTTCGGCCTAGCGCCTTCAACTACCAAAACTTGAATTCGCACCGCAACTTCTTCGCACTATTTCCCCGCGCTATATACATTATATAATATCAAGATGATTTCATAAGTTTTGGAGTCAATCATTAGCTTGCTTACGCATCAAGAATTTTTAGAATCGGCCTATTTACGCAATAGTTATGAGTAAAAGAAGCGTTTTCGCTATGTTTTGCTTGCGTACCGTAACTTCTTCGCAGGACTTCCCCGCGCTATATATATTATATAATATCGAGATGATTTCATAAGTTTTAGAACCAAGTATACGCTTTCTAACACCGTCAAAATTTCTTCGCACTACTTCCCCGCGCTATATATATTATATAATATCAAGATAATTTCATAAGTTTTGGAGTTAATCATTAGCTTGCTTGCGTATCAAGAATTTTTAGAATCGGCCTATTTACGCAATAGTTATGAGCAAAAGAAGCATTTTCGCTATGTTTTACTTGCGTACCGTAACTTCTTCGCAGGACTTCCCCGCGCCATATACATTATATAATATCGAGATGATTTCATAAGTTTTGGAACCAAGTATACGCTTTCCAATACCGTCAAAATTTTCAAAATCGGTCTACTTACGCAATAGTTATGAGCAAAAGAAGCGTTTTCACTATGTTTTACAGGCAGTGCGAGCTCAGTAGTAAATGCCAAGCATTGAGCTTGGCGCCTCCGGACCCTGGAACATCAAAAGTTGAATACGCACCGCAACTTCTTCGCAGTAATGCCCCGCGCCACATATGTCATATGATATCGAGATAATCTTATCAGTTTTGGAACCAAGCATACGCTTTCCAATACCGTCGAAATTTTCAAAATCGGTCTATTTACGCAAAACTTATAAGCAATATTCGCACATAGCGATATGGCGCCGGATTGCCTATTCGCACATGGCGATATAGCGATCATGGCACCGGATGGCTCATTCGCACATGGCGATATGGCGACGGATTGCCTATTCGCACATGGCGATATGGCATAGGATTGCCCATTCGGCACATGGCGATATGGCGGTAGATTGCCTATTCGCACAGTTGGCGATATGGCACCGGATTGGCTATTCGCACATGGCGATATGGCGGCAGGTTGGCTATTCGTATATGGAGATATGGCACCGGATTGCTCTATTCGCACATGGCGATATGGCGGTAGATTGCCTATTCGCATATGGAGATATGGCACCGGATTGCTCATTCGTATATAGCGATATGGCGGTATGCTGCCTATTCGTTCCGGGGGCATTCCAATGGCTTCCGGGGGCGAAAAGTATCCTGGAACCATCCAAACTATGCAAAGCTTCAAAGATTATTTCTGTATCCTAGAGCTATCTAAATAGCCAGCTCTTATATATACCAAAACTGTTGCTATTATATAAAGTTATAGGTAAGCTTATAATTTAATACTATAGATAGATTACTTTCTAATTTCGCTTAAATTTTCTAAATAGAATATAAAATAAGCGAGATATATCCGTTTTACGATAATCTTCTGTGAAGATTACGGGCACTCACTTGTACTTAGTATAATAGATTAACGCTTTAAACTATTCGAGATTTTTATAATCCTACTTATATATTTCGAAAACCTCGCGCTATTATAAGGAGAGTTAATACTCGAGGATATATATAATAAAAATCGTTAGAGTCTAGTTTAAGTCGGATATTAGTATTATCTAAGTCGATAGTAGGTTTCATTAAAAGCTAGGAATAGATACGAACCTTGCTAAAGCCGGGATCGTCCCTATTAATACCCCCCTCTGCTAGTAAATACGCCGGCGCATCCAAGCAGCGTAGTAGAGTTGATGAATATATAGTATAATCTTTTTTATCTTGCCGTTGGGGGCTATAATAGATAATAACCTATAGAGGGTTCGTGTATTCTTAATAGACTAGTTTCCCTTCTATAGTTGGAATAATAACTCTATATACTACTACGTTTTCTGAGACTATTGCGGATAGTCCTCTACCTTAGTTATATTAACGCTAGGATAGTATTTAGTAGTAAGTAAATAATAAGGTAGAGGCTAAAGCACTTATATCCTGTCGCGATCCTCCTATTCTAACGCCTCTATATCTTTCGTAGCTACTCTAGCTACTACTACCCTACCTATCTCGATATTATATAACCCTAGAGTCCTGCCTATATAGGCCTTATTAATCTATAACGCCTTCTACTCGTCCTTATCTATTAAATCCCCTTCCTTTCTATTATTCTCTGCCTTATTATTTATACTACTACTACTATCCGAGCTAGAGCTAATATCTATAGGCTCCTTTAGATTCCCGGTAGACGGACTAGTATACTTATTAGTAAGAAGGGAAGGATCGATGAAAGGCTTTAGGGTAGAGGGTTTAGTAGAAGAGGTAGCAGGGTCTTTACCTAGAGGATCCTATATATTAGGGGTTTTCCCTTTAGGTCCTACTATAAGAGAAGAATATTTTAAGCGGTAGGAGAGGGTAAAACTACCTCGGTAAGGTTGATTTGGATAGGCCGTATTGCCCTCGATAGATGCTATTATATCTATTAGTTAATATCCTAACTATTAATTAACGTGGTATAACTAATAGAGTACCCCTCGCACGATATAAAGCTCGTAGCGCCGGTAACTACGTGAATATATGTCGCGGATGGCATTTTGTAGATCTTCGTTTATAGTTACCTCTATAATCCTATTAGATATATAGATAAGGGTACTCCCCCGGGTATTATCTTCGGCGGTCCAGAATTTCTTAGTTTCTAGAAACTAGATTAGAGTATTGTAACTAAGTTGGTCCTAGAGCTGGTTAGCGTTAGTAAGCGAAGTATCACGTATAATATACCGTAGTTAGACAAGATAGAATTTATTATCGCGCGTATAACCGATTCTAAGAATAATATAAGATAGGTAGGTATTATCTAGGGCTAGAGCTAGTACGAAGAATGGTCTAGTATAATCAGGTTATTTAGTACGGGTATTATCGTATCTAGGCTTTTTTGAACTAAACGAGTCGTAAGACTCCTCTAAGGGTCGTTTACTAGTATATCGGTTAGCTACTCTAGGTACTTTATTAAGTAGTCTTACAAATATATATATTACTTCGTCTCTAAAAGGTAGTATATAGTTAGGTAGAATAAAGTTAGTAGTAACGGAGTTGAGGACCTTAGTAAAGTCCTGGCTAGAACCTTAAAGATTTTCGCCCTAAATAGCGGTACCCCGTAGGTAGTCTTTAAGCACTTAACGGAGGGTATTAAACAAGCTATTACTATACCGTAAGCCTCTATAGACATTGGGGAGGTTCTATAGGATTCTAGACGGATTACTAGACTTTAGCCTGCTAATAAGCGTATAGAAATTGGCCTCGGTTGGCGCAGGCTCTAGCGTTATATCGACCTGAGGGTCGATTAGAGAAGGACCGGCTATATTAGATAATATTGTAGATAATTCTAATATATCTATAATAAGAAGAATAATAATAGAACGAATAAAATAGGGAGAAGTTAAGGATTCTTCGCTAAGTTAAAGGGATAAAGCGGGTAACACGACTAGTAGGGTCCACACCGGGTTTTTATTCATAATAGCGATTAGTTAGTAGTTAGTAAATACAATACTAGTAAGGTAAATATGTTACGAAATAGTTCAATACTTAATATAATTAGGCGATATAGACCCTTCTCTATAGAATAGTACGTTAGAGTAGTTATAAATAGGTAAGTTTAGCCGTTAAAAGATTAAAAGTAGCGAGCTTTAATATAATAGATAAAGATATTAATTAAAAGCGGAACTTATATATATATATAGTACGTAGAAAGCGAATAGCTAATTTCAAACGTACTATATCTAGCTTTATACTTAATACCTAATATCTAGTAAAGATAGAGTATTAAAACTTATTATCTACTTATAAAGATTAATTAGATTTCTTCTTCTATTCTTCGAAATATAAGTCTTAATTAAGTACTCTATTATAAAAATAATCTAAGTTCGACTTAGACGTATATTTTGGTAATAGGGGTATATATCGTAAGGTTTATAACTAATTATATTTCCTAATAAGATAAATAACCGGGGCGTTTATTAAATATATCGTATAGAAAGAAAATCCCCTTAAACTATCTATTAATTAATGCCTTCTATAGGACGATACTCTACTATATATATATTGCAATTTAATTAATAGTAACGGTTAAAAATAGGCTATATAAGGCGACGTGAGGATAGATTTATCCTAACCTATAGCGGGTTAGCTTAAAGGATCTAGTAGCGAATATATTTACTAATATCTACCTAGACGCGTTGATCTCGATAATAACACCTCTATATTACGCCTAAGCCAGATAGATCGATAGTATAAACGTTGCCAGAAGCAGTACAGCAGCGGAAGCGGCCTAACTAGGTATCTACTACGCTATAAGGGCCGGGACCCCAATTGGACGCGTAGGAGATAGGCACGCCTCGACGAAGATAAAGTCGAGGGCCCTATTTATGAACGCTAAAGAGACGAGGTCGACGTAATCGGCGATAGTCCCCGTAAGGGCGAAGGTAGATAAGTCCCCTAGGAGGACCTGACTATTTTAATGGATAACGATACTCTAGGGCGATTACTTGAACTTACCGACTCTACTAACAAGATCTAGTACCAGTAAGATAAGCTAGATATAGTACTCGATTAATCGAAGTCGATAACGGCGTCAAGTGCTATAGGTACTATCTCTACCTTGACTGTTAGCTCTATAGAGTACTACCTATAGGAGCGAGGTACCGGGAGGCCTTTAGAGGAAGAGGATATAACCCTAGCCGAGTCGTTATCTATGCCCCTATCCGAGTCGATATCCGAGTTAATACCTAAGTCGAACCCGGACTAGTACCCTTTCCATTTAGAAGCTGATTATACCCTAGCTTTATAGATATATAACGCCTAACTATCTAGCGGTATAATAGACAATTTCTTTAAAGATACTCGATTACGACCTTTCTACGGACCCTATAGCTTTAACAGCGCTCTATAACTAAAAGCCAAGCTATATACTATAAAGCATTCTGCTGCTGCTAGTAGATAGTCTTGGCAAGCGTTTAGTATCCTATCGATTCAACCGGACGAGATAACCAGAATATATTATATACTCTACTTCGATATAATAGGTATAATACGAACTCTTATCGGATATAAACCTTTTAATTCGAGTATTAACTATATACTAATACGCTAGCGAAACCTCGACGGGGGTCTAATCGTTAGTAAGATATATATAGCCCGCTAGTAGTAGGAGATATAAGATAAGCTCTCTAATAGCTCAATAGTAGTACCGGTTATAATATCGTTAGACAAGACCTATTTATTATAGACACACGGAGATTAACAGGCGTAGCCAGTCTATATTACTATCGGTAACCTCGATCGAGGTATTCGGCGGGTACAGGTTCGGCCGGGGATAATATTGCTTGGACTGGTACTATTAGTCTATAATAGTGTGAAAGCCGAGGTGTATTACTACGCTATAGGGCTTATAGTCGAGGGTAAGCCGGCCGAAATACGGATCTTATTTAATATACTAATAATACTCTTTTAAAGTACTTAAGGAGCTGGCGCTAAAGGGGATCCTTATTATATACGTAGACGGATGAATACGACGATACTACCTAATACTCGTGTCTATACTAGGCGACTACGAGGAACAAGTTTTGATAACCTCGATCAAGAGCGGTAAATACTATCTAGTCTACTTAGTACCGCTAAATGAACGGGAACGACTACGTCCTGAAAAACCGTATCTAAAGCGAATACCTGAATAGACTATAGAGTAGTTATAGATACAAAAAACGTACGATAAGAATACGCCTAGGGTATTACTAGATATAATAGTATATAACCGGCCCAACTTTATAGACGGCTACTTCGCAGTTAACGTCTACTAACTATAGACGTTTAATATATTATACTAATTAATGGTTAAAGGGCTATTGAACTACCTCCTGGACTGGCTTAGGGAGTATATCGGAGAGGGACGAATAAAGCTTAAGGTATAAGCCTTAATCGACGCCCGGTTTCGAGCTATACCCAAATTTACTAAGCTGAGGCGATTTCGGGAGTTTAGTAAGCTAAGCTAATAGATAGGAGAGGAGAGTAAAGAGATATTACGAATTATAATACCCGTCTTCGCTCCTCTATTATCCGAAAAAAACCTAGATATACTATATATAGGACGAGCTATCGTTGACTTCATTATGCTCGCAAGATACCGATCCTACGACAAAGCGATACTAGAATATATAAATGTAGCGTTAGAAAGGATTAATCTACTTAAGGAGGTATTTTAAAAATATAGGCTAGTCAATAAGAAAACGGGCGAGCAAACTTTCAACTTTCCTAAATTCTATAGTATTAGTTATTATATTAATATAATTAGATACTACGATTCGCTAGATAGATATAGTACCTAAGCCTCGGAAAGGGTATATCCGATATTACTAAAGAATTACTATAACCGAACAAATAAGTATAAGGATTACTAGGAGTAATTGATAGAATATAACGAACGCTATATCAAGTTAATAATTATACGGGATATTAAAAATTTCTAAGAGACGGAGCCTATATTACTTAGTTAGAGGAGAAAATAAGAAGACGAGAAAAGCACAAAGGCCGGGGTCCTCCTAGATCTATACTAACTAGGATGGCGAGTAGACGCGGAAGAGCGCTATATATTAAGATATCTATATAAATGCGATAGTTGTTACTGGCGAACGGCGAGAGATATGGCTAAATAGCTGAATATAGCTGGGTTTCTCCAAAGCCTGGCTGCGTTTCTTAAGGCGTACCGAGCGAAAACGCCAAGCAGAGGTAGTATAACCTCGAACCTAGATATTAATAGAAGGGAGGCAGACTGTAGCTGGGTTAAGAGCTACCCGGTCTATATCTATTCGGGCCTCGTATATTAGAAGACTATAGGAGAGGACTCCTCTAATTTAGGATGTCTCTATAAGGATTTAGTAGTCTATAGACCTTATAAATATTCGCAGTATTTTACCTAGCGTAGAGATTATATATAGGTCTAAGAATAAGACTATAAGAGTCGAAACCTAGAAACTATATAGGAGGGAAAGTTAGTCGGTAAGGTCTTAGTCGTCGTAGAGGTAAAGGATCTTAGTAATAGGGACTTTAAGTAACGACCTACTCGTATATAGGCTACCTTTATAGAAGTCTTTGATTATTAATATCTAGGGCAGATATAAGACTACTATAGAATAGTCGAAGTTAAAAAGATATAGGTGTCGCTTATACTTAATCCTCGAATGATAGGCGCTCGCCGCTTCTATAGACTACTAAATATCGAGCGAAGTACTTATCTAGTACCGGGAACAGTTAGAGGAAAAGAGATATTCTATATTAACAGTTTCATCGACTAGGACTAATATACTACGATATATTACCCTAAATTCCTAATAAACAATTCTAAGGCAGCGCGACGAATCCACGCTAAATTCCTACTAAATCCTTCTTAGACAACGCTATAAACCTAAGTAAAAACCCTTAAAAGGAAGAGAGATAATACTATAAATATATCTGGCTCGATAGAGCGGAAGAGACGCTACCACTAACCGCCCTTACTACGTCTAAATTCAAGGCTTCAGTCTTAAGGAAAACCTCTAATATAAAGAACTAACCTATAGTTTCAATTACTACAGCGGTATTAATCCTCTCTTCGGCATATTTAATTATAGCTATATTACGTTAGCAGGCTATATAGTATCTTGCGTATATAATATTTGCTTGCTTTAGTATCGAGTCTACGGCCCTCGCACGTTACTAATATTCGGGTACTTCGGTAAGCTAAGGAGTAGGGAGGTTATTAAGCTCGCGGTATCGTATATAAAGTCTATCGGGGAAGATAGGGAGTAAATTCGTCGGATATTAAGTATCTATAGTAATACTTTACTGAAATAATAGCGATAAGACCGTAAACTACGAGAAGAAATATTAAGAAACGTCTAGCTAAATATTCATCCGACTCGGATAGGGTAAACCTAAGTTAGATACTACTCGGATAGTATAAAACCCGAGTTAGATACTACTCGGATAGTATAAAACCCGAGTCGGATACTAATCGGACAAGGGTAAAAAAGGGCGAAATATATGCGCCCCTGATCTACTAGAGTTTTGCTAGGTACCGCTGACAGTTCGGTAACTAGGCGTCGCAACTCTCTATCTTAGTTATTTACTCGAATTATAAGGAGTAGAAGATATAGTCGGATTGGCGGATAATAGGTCGTTATAGAATCGAGGAAAGCGTAGTTAAATAACCCGTGAAGAAGTTAAAGAAGGATTAGTATAAGCGCGAGTTAAACTTGTATTGATATTACTAATAACGAGCTTTTATATACTGAAGGAGCTATCGGTAGTAGCTATATTTTAAACGGATTGTATATATAGAAGACTTTATTTAGATTCGACTACCTACTTATATCTTGTATAGAAGATATATAGCTACTAATTGGTAGAAATATATAGACTATATAAGAAGTAATCAATTATAATAAAAGAAAACTGGCAGCTATATATTAGTAGCATTGTATTATTGATTGAGCTAATAGCTAGCTAAACGCATAATGGACATGCTAATTGGTTAGACATTATACTAACAGTAACATCTAATTGCTAATTGGTTAGATATTATACTAACAGTAATATCTAATTGCTAATTGGTTATATATTATACTAATAGTAATATCTAATTGCTAACTGACCTAACATCGTTAAATCAGTAGTATTGAGTTGCAGATCGAGCTGATTTGATACTATTAGTAATATTGAGTTGCTGATTCCGCTGAACGTAACTGTCAGCCCTACCGGCGCGCTCGGCAACTCGGGATTTCCCAGCAACTTTTGGGAAAGCGCGGTATATAGCGGTTGGAGCTATTGCTATACCTACTTGTTTTTTGCTATATCGAGTATTGCTTAGATATTATATAATATTTGTTCCTTTACTATATAATCGCGTGTCTTATATCTAGATAACCCGTATTTAAAGCACGCCTAATCTTTCTATCGGTAGTCCCGAATATCTTTAGATAATTTATCCTTCTATATAATAAAAGGAGTCTTATTACCTAAGTCCTTCTTACTATTATAACCCTTCTTCTAATTATAATTGGCTATTTAGTTAGATTTATTATCCTTCTTCGAAACTTAGGGTTTCGTAGACCCTTTAGGACGAGACTTATCTCTCTATCTATCCTTCTACGTATATATTCTTACTATTTTCTCATATTAGTAAACCTAATATAATAGTTCGTATATAGTCTTTGGCCTAGGAATTAGCTTGTCTAGCTTTATCCTATACTTCTAAAGTAGTTATACTTAGAAGTAGTCGAAGAATTATTAATTAGTAAAAGATTATTCTCTATCAAGGGCCCTAAGGCGAATATATAGCTTATACGTATAGTTATAATACTTATTAACCGAATTACCCTTTCGCTACCTTGCGTTTACTAGTTTCTAGCTACCTTTAGTATACGCCTCGTCTTTATCGCCCTTAAGGAACTTATATAATAATATCTTGAAATATATCTACAAGTTAGCCCCTACCGGGAACTATAGTAACTAAGACTTCTAGTTAGTCTTAGCTCTATCCTCTAGGAAGCCTATAGTATAAGCGACTTACTTCTTTATTTCCTCTATTTAATATACTTAGCCTACTAGTATCTCGCCTTCGGGGTCTTCTTACTTAAAGCCTTTAGTATTAAACTAACGCTTATATTCGTATAGAAAGTCGTCTAGTTCCTCCGGGGTATTACCCTTATATAGCTTTAGGTCTTTTATCTTTAAGCTTAGAATCGACCTCTTTACTATCCTTTATATCTCGAAACTTAATAAAGCCTATTAATAGTATATCTAATAGGCCTAAAACGCTGTATACTCCTCGGCATTCACCTATATTATACTAGTACCGGCTTCTTCGCCCACGTCGGCTCCTCTAAGCGTACTATCGCTAGGATCTAATCTAAATTATTATCTTACTCCCGCTAAGGAAGCTATTATAATTTATAGTTAACTATTCGATTTAATATTCGATTCGAATTTTAACTAACTAGCTTGACGGTAGTATTAATCGATAGATAGGTAGCGGTAACGGTAGTTATAGCGTTGGTTAGTTATTAGACGGGTATACCCCCCTTACTATCGTGTCAATAATAGCGAGAGTTTCAAGGATTCAGAAATATAATAGGGTCTAGGTATACGTAACTAAATAACTAGTAGATTTACTACTAGATAGACTAAATCCTAAGGAACTTAGGTAGGAGTCCTTAGAGACAATACATTTATCGAGTGAGATTGCACCCTCGTATCAAACCGATCTACTATACGACTTGCGCTATCGTATAGCCGCACTAGAGTGATAGTCTCCCGAACCTAGTCTAGTATCTCTATAATCGGCTCTTATATAGGATAAGACCTACTTACCTAATATATACGTTAAGGAAGTAATTAGGGATTACTACGATAACCCTTTATAAGGTTACCTAGGGGTATCTAAGACGATAGAGCTCCTAGGACGAAGTTATACAGCGCCGAGACTTCGAGCGCGCGTCGAATAATATATTAAAGAATATATCTAGTACTAGTAGAATAAAGTAGTATAATACGCTAAATATAGACAAATATAGTTTATAACTATACTAGAGTTACTATAGGATAATATTATAATAGACTTTATAGTCAAGTTACTACCTTTAAAGGACCTAGCTATATAAGATACCTTTAACTCAATTATAGTCATTATAGATAAACTTACGAAGTATATAATTATAATACCCTTTAAGGAAACCTACAAGGTAGACTAATTAGTATTTATACTACTAGATAAGTTAATAAGGGATTATAGTATACCGAAGTTAATAATATCTAATAGAGATAAGTTATTTACTTCTAACTACTAGAAAATACTTATAGTAGTAATTAGAACTAAGCTTTGGATATTAATAGTATATTATCTATAAACTAATAGATAGATAGAATATATAAATTAAATAATAGAAGTATATTTAAGGTACTATATAAACTAGAAATAGGATAACTAGGTCTTACTATTTCTAATAGTATAACTAGCGTATAATAATAATAAGTTAGATATAATAGGCCTAATACTATTCTTTACTAACTATAGAAAGAATATAAATACCTTTCTATAATCTAGAGAAGGACCTAGTATAGAAAAAGCTTTAGTTAAAGTAGAAGAGCTAAAGAATTTATATAAGGATATATAAAAGTCTATTAAAAGCTCTAATACTAAGTTAAAGGAATAGGTTAATAAGAAAAGAAAGAATATTCCTTAGCTAAAAGAGAGGGATAAAGTATACCTCCTAATAAAAAATATAAGGATAATAAGACTAAGTAAGAAACTAGATTATATTAAGGTTAGACTATTCTTAATTAAACGGGTAAAGGGACTAGTTAACTATAAACTCTAACTTCTACCTAATACTAAAGTATATTCGATATTCTATATCTTACTCCTAGAGCTAGCGGACTCTAATATACCTCTTTAGGAAATATTTTATTATAATATTAAGGAAGAAATATAGTACGAGGTTAAGAGGATTCTAGATAGGAGGAATTAGTTCTATCTAGTTAAATAGAAAGGTTATAATAAAACGGAAAATACCTAGAAACCTCTTAGGAACCTTGCGGGGAACTATAGGGAATATCTATAAGAGTTCTATTAGAGATAAAGGATAACTAATTAAACCCTTTAGGGGTATCTAAACCGCCGGGTAGATCGAAACGCTCGGACGATATATTAAATATTAGATTGTTAGGGTTAAGCGATAGGGTAGCCTTATTATACTCTATCTCCTTAATATTCTAAAGCTTATAATATACTAATATATCCTCCTCCTCTTCAAGTTTTTCTACTTTATAGTTTAGCTTTATAGTATAAGTAGCGAGCTTATTTTACTTATAAAGCACTTGGCGTAGTATAACTATCTTTTTACGGCGTTTCTTTTATATACGACGGAGCTTGGCCTTAGAGAAGGCGAGCTTATAAGATAGTCTAGACGATATATACTCTATACAAGATTCCGACTCAGCCCTGATACGGCACTCCTTCTTATAGCGAATATAGTACTAGTACTTTTATATAACGACGACTGCGGTACTCGAGCTGATAAGAATGCGCTATCTTCTAACTAACGATTTAGAGAGGGTATCTAGTTTTGGGCGAGATATAGAGGATAGTAGGTTATCCTCAGGACGAGAATTCTAGAGAGGGGAGCTAATATTAAGAGCTAAGAATATACTAATAAGAACGTATCAGGGGCGTATAAACTAGTATAGGCTTGGTAGGGTCTAGTTCAGATGGATCGATATTCGACTCGTTCGACTTAGATATAGTTTAGACAAATCGATATTCGACTCGTTCGACTTAGATATAGTTTAGACGAATTAATATTCGACTCGTATAAATAAAATGCTTGGCATGGATTTTCTATTGCTATATATATAGAGTACTATTTACTACTTAGAGTATCGTGCTTAACTTTCTATTTATATCTAGTATCTACTATATATAATAGATCTCTTAGGCTAGATACTAAATATATATTATCTAATTATATACTAGACCCGCTTAGCATCACTCGAAGCCTACTTTACCTCTTGTATATCTATACCTCTATTCCTATTGAGAATCAATCCCTATACGATATAGTACGCAACGTAGTTCGTAACAAATATATACCTCGACTAGTCTTCGGTTCAACTTCTTATCTACTATTAAACGCTACTAATATATAGGTATAATCCTAGTAATATTACCGGATTAATTTATCTTAAGTACTCCTTAAGTCTAATTAATTATTAGGTTATACTTCTTTAACTAAGATATTCCTAGAATTATATAATAGGTAGCTATCCTAATAATATTAAAGGTAATCTCCTTATATATCTGCAAATTATTTCTGCCTCGGCAAATATTAGCTTCCGCGGATAGCGCCCGGAGCTCCTAGGGGTGCCCCCGCTGCCTTAGCGCAACGCGCAATACTCCGAGGCAGTAGAGGCAGCTCTGAGACAGCCCGAGTAGCCAAGCTTCGGCGCCAAGCGCCTAGAAGCTTAACCCCGAAAGCCGTGATGTTCCATGATCGGCGGCAGCGCTCGGGAACCTCACCCCCCAACGGCGCCAGGTCGCAGCCCCAACATCTACCCGGATTCGAGCGATTCAGCCAAAGTTCTCGCGGGGGTGTTTGCCTATAGAGGCCCCGTACCGTTGATATTCGATGTTAACATATGCGCATTCGGTAGACTTGCGGCTTTGCGTATTACGTTAGTGGCGCTGATTAGGGCGCTGCTAAGGCCTTAGCTTTGTTGATGTTTGGGCGCGTTCCTAGGCGCGTTCCTAGGCGCATTCCTGGGCGCGCTCCTAGCGCTCGCATCCAGAACGTCAACATTTCAACGCTGCGCACTTGAATACCTCGCGCAATATGGTACCTACGGGGTCCTGATTCAGGGTAGTTTATCGTATAAACCTTGCGCAGCTAGCCTTGAAATTTGGGGCCAATCGGAATCGATTTGGGGCTGCCTCTTGGTGCCTCGTGACTGCCTCGAGGGGCCTTAGTGGCCCCCAGAGGCGCTCCTGAGCTAGCTTTCTAGCACACCCCGCTTATAGCCTCGGGGGCCACTAAGGCACCCTCGAGGCAGAAATATAATTCGTAGATATAGTAGCGCTAAATTATAATCTTTCTTCTAATAATAGATTATACGGTATTTCGGAGCAATTCCGCACTTGTAGCCAATTAGATTAGCCCTATATTCTACCCCCCTGATAGTACGCTTTTCGGCCTAGCGCCTTTAACTACCAAAACTTGAATTCGTACCTCAACTTCTTCGTAGTACTTCCCCGCGCTATATACGTTATATAATATCGAGATAATTTCATAAGTTCTGGAACCAAACATGCGCTTTCTAACGCGGTTCGAATTTTAAAATTTGGCTAAGATTTAGCTAAGGAAAGCTTAAAAAATATGTTTTTGCCTACGGAGTTCCCTAAAGCTACCCCCGTAGCCGCCCCCGAAGTACTAATATACTAAATCCTTAATAACTTTTGCCCTATTAGGATTAGGGCTTAGTCTTATATATAAAAAGTATACTATATATAGAGGAATTTCTAATACCGCTTAAATTTTCTAAATCGAGTATAAAATAAGCGAGATATAGCCGTTTTATTGGTAATCTTCTATGAAGATTATAGGTACTTACTTGTAGGTAATAAAAGTATCTCTTCGTCTACCTTTCCTATTAATAATATTAACCTATTAGCTATCTAAAGATTATACTACTATAACTTCTTTTAGGTTAGTATTCTAGTTATTTATACTAGATCTCGTGAAATAAAGTTTCTATTAGCTCTAGAATCTATTATAATAGTCCGCTATCTATTAATAATTACTAGTATCTTTATATATATATCGTATTGCGCGGAATATAGATATTATTTAGGGGTTAATATATTAATCTCTTTATAGCTACCTCTACTATAAAGGATTACTCTTTTCTATATATAGAGAGGAATCCTATAAGTTATTTCTCGAACTTATATTTCTTGTAGTTATTATATAAATATATATACTATTAATATAGATAGTATTAGTTTACTTCTAGACTCTAATATCTTATTTAGTTTTAATAGTATATCTCTTCCTTATCTTTCTTATATAGAAAGTAGCTTAGTTATTATTTTCTTACTAAGTACTAAGGGTATCTATTATCCTTATACTTATAGTACTAGTAATTACTATAGGATGATTTTATTAGAACTTCTAGTTCCTTTCTACGATTAATTCTATAATAGTTATAACTATTTTCTATATACTATCTCTAGTAGACTTCCTTATATTTAGGGTAATAGTAATTATACCTAAAGTCTAAGATACTAAAATTGTTCTAGAATTCTTTTAGTCTTTCTTCCTCTAAGTATTCCTATCTCTCCTTAGATATAGTAGATCTAGGTTTAGATATTATCGGTAGTTCTTTTCTTTTGATTATAACTTTCTATTCTAATTCTTTCTTATCCTAATTCTATTTAGGCTACTTTCTCTAAGTATTACTACTATCCCTAATATATAGCTTTCCTATCTAAGTATTAGCTTTACTTATAAAGCTATTATTAGAGAACTCCTTATCTCCTAAGTTAGATTCCCCTTCTAGTTACTAACTTATAGCCCGGAAAGATATAGAATATCCCGCGGGATATCCCATTCGGGATAGTATAGAATTAAGATATAGTATAGATAAGAAGATCCCTTATCCTATATCTTTAGAAAGATATAGAATTAGGATTTAAGTAGGATATCCTACGGTATAGGATATTAGTAGGATTAATCTATAGTATAGGATATTTATAGAATATTCTAGTAGTAGATAAGATAATATTTCATCTCTTAATTATATTCTTTTTAATCTTGTAATAACTAGAATAATAACTAGAATAATAACTATAAAACTTATTATAATTTCTATCGCTTACGCCCTAAGATAGCTACTATCCCTAATTACTCCTAGGCCTCTTATTATCGAGTATCCTTATTCCTATTCTCCTCTCTAGAAATTTTACTAAGTACCCCTAAACCTTCTACTCTAACCCTATTTAATAACTACGCTTCTATATTATCTTTTAGCCTCTTTAGCGTATTTGGATCTATTAATATTAACTCTCTTTAACTATATAAATATCTTTTAGCTCGCTATTACTAATAACTTATTAGTAAAATCTTTAGAGGGTAGAGCTTCCTTACTATATTATTCCCCCGGGTTTCGTTGTTATCGCTAATATAGATAATATTATTATCCGTCGCCTAGGTTTCGCGTATATTACTATCGACCTTCTTTTCTTCCTACGATATACTTAGATTACTATCTAGGTCAAGCCTAGCCTATTCTAATTAATTCTGCTGGTTTTTAGTATAAAGAACTATTATTAGTACGTAGAAGATTATAGGTAAATAGTATTTTTGACTCCTATAATACTTCCTAGTAATTAAGAAATATCGCTTATAGATAACGTCTATCGCTCTAGCTATAAGGATATTATAAGCTATATAGGTAACGGTAGGGTATTAAGGCTCCAAGATCTTCTATTACTCTAAGATTAGCTTAGACTTCAAGTACTCGAAGGGTACTATTAAAGAATTATAATTAGTAACTAATAACTAGAATAATAACTAGAATATTTATAGTACTTTTTGTACTATATAAGCTAGTCTTCTCTAATATTATTTAGTTCTATATAAATATTCTCGTCTAGAACGTTATTAAGCGTATTAGCCGACTAACCCCTTAATCGCTTAGCCCTTTATACTTGGCTATTACTATTAAGATTTTTATAATTCTTGAATATTCGTTAGAGCGCTTTCTAATAGACCTCTACCTATAGCTTTCAATATAGGTTAACTTTCTAGCTATTACCTTTGAATATAGTATCCCTATAACTTAGGCGTAGAAGTATCGCTTACCTATATAGATATTCTAACTCTAATTGCGTGTAGCTATAGTATAAAGTTAACTTCTCCTAAATAGCCTTAAGAGCCCTTAGAAGTTCGATTTTCTAAATAACCCGTTTATATCTTAGTTACTAGATTTCCTTCTCGATATAGTTAAAAAGCCTATTATAGATATTAAAGATATAATAAATTATTACTTCCTTCCCTTTACTTATTAGCTTTGCAAAAATATAGAAAGGCTTAGTAAGCTAGATTAGATATTCAACCTATAACTATTCCTCGTTGTTTAGTTTTAGATAGTTACCTAATCTCTCCTCGAAATAATAGTCTATATCTTAACGAAGTAAATAGGCTCGTATTAGTATATAATAAGTTGAGTCCTATCGAGTTTTAATATCCTAGAAAAGCTTAAGGGGTCGCTTTTATTAATACCTTTCCTCGTTAGAAGCTAGTTAGTCCGTAGGGACTAGTACGCTGTTATCTCTAAGCCGCTCTCGCTATATATTATTAAAGGCCTCCTTGCGCTAACTACTTATATTAATATAAACTATAGTCTTTCGAACCTTCTTCTAATTAGTAGATAGTAACTAGAAAGATAACTAGAAAGTTCTTACCTTGGCTAAGGTTATTAGGAGACCTCTATTTATTACCTAAATATTCTCCTACTCTTTATCTTTAATCTAGTTTCTTTAGAATTCCTTATTAGTAGGATTGATATAAACTTTCCTAAGGAGTTCCTTCAAAGCTAGTTAGATAATATATACTATATATAGGATCTATTATAGAGACTACGCAGGCTTATCTTCTCTAAAGTCGAGGTAGTTATTGAAATTAGTTTCTAGAAGGTATAAAATTAGGTTATAATAGAGTATACTATTATTACTAGTATTATCTATTATAAAGACGAGGAGATAATCTTAAAGCTTATACTTTATAAGAATTAGGTTAATAATTCGACTAAGTCTTATACTAGTATATTAACCTTCGATATATTCAAACCTAAGGAGACTTTTATACTACCTCTAATTCTTATTAATAAAGAAGCTAATAATCGCTATATATAACTAATAATTTAATACTAACTAGTAATCTAGAGTTAAGGAGACCTTAGAATTATTATAAAGTAGATCCTTAAGAAGACCCTTTTTAATCTCCTCGACCTTTCTTATAAGGTAATTCCTTATTATAGATACTAACTCTAAATATAGATTTTGATTAAGATATTAGAAGAGTTATAACGTCTTAGGGTTATTAGCGATACTAAATAGTATACTAGTAGCTATTATCTAATAACGAAATTATTCTAGGAAGTCTTCTCGTATAAGGGTACGGCCGCCTAATAGTAGTCTAGTAAGCTAGTTCTATTTCCTCTAAAAAAGGGTTAGACTATTTTATATATATTCTAGTTATTATTATAGTTATTAAGGGCTTAAGATTAACTTAAATATAAAATATATATAATTTTAGTACTCTTCGATAATTATTATCTACTATAAATTACTAAGACCTAACTTCTTAATATATCCTTTTAAGGTAATATATATTTTTATCCCGATTATTCTATACCCTATCGAAGGGTAGGTAATTACTTTATTATAGTAGCGGTAGATAATATATAGCTCTATATTAGCGATAAGGGTATACTCTCGAAAATAGTCCTATTTATCGCTCTTTCTTATTATTAAGCCCTAGTTAATATTAGAATATTAATACTTAGTTTTGCTAGAATTCTATATAGCCTATACTATCTTATCCTATTAAGTTATCTACTACTCCTTTTTAGTAAGGTTAAAGATAAAGTAGCCTTTATTATTACCTTTGCGCTTAAAATCGATACTTACTAGGGTACTAGAAGAATTCTTATTAAAGAACGGAGTTAAATTATTACTAGATTAGATAATTAATAATATCTCGAAATAGTAAAGCTTATTAAGGAGAATTAGGGGTAGTTTAAGAGATTCTTATTAGAATTAAGATTAATTATAATAGCTTAAGAGGGCGAAGGAACTATAGAAGCTCTATATATATAAGCTATAAGTTTCGACGCGACTCTTAACTATAAAGTTTTCTACTAAACCGAGCTTTTATAGTTATAGTTATAGTTCTAGCTATTATCTAGTTAATATAGAACTCGCTTACCCAATTTAGTATCAAGTATTAGCTATAATATTCTAGCTTTATCTACTAACTAACTAATATTAATCTCCGAGACCTTTTTATAACAACCCCTAGATCCTCTACTTTTCCTATTATTAGAATAAATACCTTAGTATATTATTAATACTTTCAAATAGTAGTTCTATAGATTCCTAATAACCCGCCAGGCCTAAACCTGAACTAACGAGCCGTACAATACTTAATACCTACCAAAATGTCCAAAACTCTAGAATAGTATCGGAATCAGGGCCTCAAGCTAGCCCTATATTTCTATAAGGATCTAATAGTAGCTTAGTATCTCAGCTCAGCGCTAATAATAGGCTAGGAGCCTAACCAAATCCTGGAGAGAATAATAATAGTCTATCTACTAATAGAAATCAAGCTCTACGGAAACCTTCGTAGACTTAAAAGTTATAGAGCTATAAGTAAGGCGCGAAATGTCAACCAATACGGAAGACTAAAAAATAATTACCTCGGTTACGTAAATTTAAAGCTAGTAGTAAGTCTAAACTATAAATAAATTATACTTTAACTAAAATACTATTATAGCTCGTATATTACTAGAAATTCGTCGGCTATAGAAATTAATAGAGCTAGTTATCCCGCGACTAGTATTTAGTTAGCTTATAAGGGAAATATTATTAAATCTTTTATAAGAGCCGCTTTAAATATAATCCTCTACTTTAAGTATACTTTAAGAAGCTATAGAGGCTAAGTTTACTAACGAGTTTAGTAGTATATTAATCTTTAGGAAAAAGTTCAAATTAAAAAGAATATTAATAAAGTACTAATAGTATAACTATATATATACTATATAAAAAGAGTTACTTTATAAGCGAAAGATATAGTACTTATTAGAAAGCTACGATATAAAATATCTTTATAGATAGGGCTATATAGTAATTTAATATATTTAGTTTTACTAAAAGTATTTTAATTTGGTAGTAGTACTTCTTTTAATAACTATAATAATAACTAGAAAATCATCTAGAGTGCGAAGCTTAGATATTAGTAATATACTACTATTTATAAAAGAAACGGAAGTATATCTCGTAGTAAAAGAGCTAGTTTATCTATAGAAGGTGTAAGATAATAGAAATCCCGAGGAACCTAATTACTATAGCCTTGAATAATCAAAAGATAAGCCTCTCTTATATTCTCCTTATCTATATCCGGCTTAAAGTTATATATACCCCGCTTATAATTGTCTAGCTACCAATAGGCTAGTCCTAGAAGCTTGACTTCATTAGGGTTGTTATAGTCTTTGAAACGCCTATTATTAATATAGCTTGCTATATTTTACTATACCGCTTGCTCTCGACGAGTAAAAAAATTATAGGGAGGGGGAAGTAGCTTAGTATAGACTTTACTATTCTAAATAAGTTAGTATACCAATCTTATAGAATAATAAGTCGATAGTTTTAAAAGTATATACTTTGATTACTAGAGAAAATAGACTACTAAAGTAGCAGCGAGGGTAGTGTCTAAGATTAGCGCATTCTTCTAAGTATACTAACTTATTTAGTAGGCTTCGGATTGAGTAGCGCTATATATTCTGGTATTTGACGAAAATTGAGACTTTGTAGTTATATATATAATTTTTCGATACTCTACTATACTCCTCTAAAAGTTCCTAATCGGTAGGCCAGTTATTATATAGAGTTCTATATTTTCTATAATCGATAATAGTATCTTACTCACGCGTAGCTAAGAGTATTGGATCTATAGACCTATTATATTAGTATACTAGAGCTAATAGTTATTATAGGGGTATAGTATACCCTTTTCAGCTTCTTTGTCATCTATATTACTCTATATCGGGTCTCTATTATTATTAATATTACTATTATCCTCTATATATATAATAACCTTTAGAGTTACCTATAATAATAGGCGATATACTACTACGGTAGTATAGATACTATTTGCAATTCTAGAATAATAACTAGAATAATAACTAGAATTGGGAAGACTAACCTCTTATCTTTGACTTCCTACCTAAGTTCTACCTTTTACTTTATCCTCTCCTCCTCTATAGTATTTTAATATATATCTAATAATATATATTTTCTAATTTGATATCTAATTATCGTATTATCCGCTTTCTTTATATTCTCTAACTCTTTTTCCTTATCTATAAAGGTATCTATATAATATCTTAATCTCTTAGTATTTATATTCTTACTTAAATTATCCGGTACCTTATATTTCGGCTATATACTATAGTATTAACTAATATATCCATATCGAGATCGACTTTCAAAGGTTTTATCGCTAGGCTTAGAAAATTCTATATCAAGTTGTTTAAGTAATATATTATTACTATCGAGGGCTTCTTCTTTAATAGCTATAAAAAGATTAAAATAAGCGTATAAGAGATAGAATAAAAACTTATATAATTATCTATAAGACTAAACTCTACCTTCTATCCCCCTATCGTCGGAATTATTACGTTATATTTCACTATAGTATTAGTTAATTCTAGGTATTATTATAGTTAGAAGCGCTGATATATACTTACTCTAACCTATAATTACTATCTTATAGAAATTAGCTAAGGAATTTTAAAAAAAGGGTAGAAGATTAGATGAAATTTGTTATATTAAAGGTTTAGCTACTAAACCCGACTAGGTAGTAGTATTCTTATTTACCCTTACTAGCGTTATATTACCTACTACTAGTATAAATATCAACTAGAATAAAGTAAATATATCTACTAACTAGAATTATAACTATAATTAACTATAGAATTTCCTAATAATATATTAGTAAATAGCGTTTGAAAAAAGACTTTAAGTAAAACCTTTTAGGTATTAAACGAATATATATAGTATATAATATAATAGTAGGAAGTCGAGTAGAAATAAGAATTTCGATATTTACTATTTTGTAATCTATAATAAAATAATCTTGTAATATTGAACTTTTATCTTTATAACTACCCTAGAATTATTACTAGTAAATATCTATTTTCTAGTTAAACCATCCCCTTATTTATTCTAATCCTTAATTATAGTATCTACTATTAGTAAAAAGGTTTCGAAGTTAAGAACGATTCCTACTACCTAACGATAATACTAGGAAGTATATATTTTTGCGGAGTTTTTATGAATCTTTTATAGCTAATATACTAGTATATACAGCGCGTAAGAGTATAGCGTGTAAGACTATTATATCTATTTCTGCGGCCGGCCTTCCTAGATCCGGCTTAAGAGCTAGTTGTAGAAAGAGTAGAGTTAAGTCAGGAAGTAGGTCTTTCTAGTTATTATTCTACCTACTATATACGGCTAATAGCTATTTATAGCCAAAGCTCTCTATAAAATCCGCCGTTTCTAGAAATCCTAAGAATTACTTATTCCTAAAGCACCGTTCGGTTATTTAGTATAGAAGGTTTTAATCGATATATAGAGAGAATTTAGGGTATTACAAGGATATTTTAGGTATTAAAGGCCTATAATAGAAGCTCTATAAGAAGTAGCGGAAGCTTTTATAATATATTTTCTTGAAGGTAAGACTATTACTTCTATATAATTTCTATTATAAACTCTAATATATAGCTCTTGAAATAGACTATAATCTATATACTATTTACGCTAAGCGTGTCACGTTGTACTAAAAAGATATTCAGCTATATAAACGCCTTATATAGCCATTTAGAGTCCCGTTAGTATACTAGGCTAGTTGGGATAAGACGGGGTATAAAGTTTAATGAATATATAGCTTGAATGAAATATTTAGTTTGAATACTCTATATAAATTACTCTCCCCTACTCTTGCAGAACTATAACTTTAGAAATTATACTTTACCTAAGTTCTAGTTATTATTCTAGATATTACTTTTTAGTATTTACTATTTATATAAAGTATTATCTTATCTACTACTAGAATATCCCGAAAATATCCTATACTATAGATTAATCCTACTAATATCCTATACCGTAGGGTATTCTACTAACATCCTATACCTCCTACTAATAGTATAGGATTTCAGACCTTAATACTATACTATACCCCGAGATGGGTAAGAGAGCCAATATCCTATACTATCCTATATCTTTTCGGGCTATATACTAACTATAGACTTCGTTCTATATTAGTAAGATTCTACTAGAATTACTATCCTAGTCCTATACATTTTCTAGTATATTTAGCTACTATCGATATACTATATTTTTCGACTTATAGTCTCTAGTAAAGTAGCCTAGTTTACTATAGCTATAATACGTAAGTATTTTCTTTCTACCCTCTTGCTACTTCTTACCCCTAGCTAGCCCCCTAAAGGCCTATTTACCTTTCTTCTCTATAAAATCCAGTTCTATTAGTACTAGTCTATAAGAGTTATATTCTTTATAACCTAGATAGTAGCTCTTTAATTTAGTAAAAAAGCTTAAGTATCCTATCCCGCTAACTCTTCTATTATACCTTTTCTCTATAGTCCTTTTAAATAACTTATCGTTAATTTTAATTACTTCTTTAATTAGTTTATTAAGGGTATTAAGAATAATTCCCAACCTTATAAGTTTATCCTTAATATTATCCTTTAGATCTCTTCGATATATAGTTATTAATATATTATTATCCTAGTTAGTCTTCGCTATATACTACTAGAACTAAGTTAAATACTCCGATATAGACTTCTTCTAAATTAAGTACTAGATAGTTTATATTACTATATTAACCTTATTAGATAGTCCGAACATACGGCGGATTTCGAGCCTAAATATTACTATACTTTCTATCTACTATTTAATCTTACTATCCTTATTATTATCTTCTATATACTTCTTTAGGAATAGATTAACCTATTTTTAGGCTCTTCTATATAAATAAGTAATAGTAAAGATAGAATATCGTTATATAGATATAAGGTCCCTTTAGAACTTTAGATATAGTAATATCTAGGATAGCTATCCCTTAAGCTTATCCCTTTCTCTATAGTATAAATTAGGCTAGGCTATCTTAATATACCTACTAAGTCCTTTATTAATAGTAGGGTATCTCTATCCGCTTCCTCCTCCTAAGGAGCTTAGGGTAGGTACCCTAGGGTCTCTTAGTATAGTACTTATTCTTAAGGGTACTTAAAGTATTATAAACCGTATATTCCGGTATTTATATTATAGATTGATTCTTAATAGAGATAGAGATATAATCTAATAAGAGTATAAAGTAGGCTTTAAGTAATACTAAGCGGGTCTAGTATATAATTAGATAATATATATTTAGTATCTAGCCTAAGAGATCTATTATATATAGTAAATAATTAAATAGAAAGTTAAGTACGGCGCTCTAAGTAGTAAGTAGTACTCCGTATATATAGATATACGAAATCTACGCCAAGTATTCTTGATCGCACTAATCGTACTAATCGCACTGCGCTTATTGCGCTTACTATACTTATTACTTAGTATACTAAGCCTTTAGGGTCTATTCGAGTCGGATACTAATTCGTTAACTCGAACTATAATAGGCGCTACGCTCCTAGAGCGTATCTCTAATTATATTTCCTAATCGTAACAACCCGTTAGTATACCAAGCGCGTTATTATAGACATTATCATCCTATATCCACTCTATATATCCCTCTCTCTCTTTCTCTCTTCGCTATATACGCTTTAGTAGCTAGAGTAGTTTTATCTAGCTATAATTCCCCCCTTTACCTCGTCTCCAATAGTAAAGAAGAAGAGGACTATAGTATAGTTCTTTGATAATATAGAATTAAATAGCTATAAGTCTCTAAATAAAGCCGATATTAATAGCAATACGGTCTCCAAGTATATCGAGTCCGGTACTAAAGTTAACTATAATCGAATATTAGTCCTTTAGGACGAGTAGAGCTCTATATCTCTCCCTATTACTACAAAGTCCTATAAAATTCTTACTAACTATATCTCGTTTTACTAGAATAGATATAAGAGGAGAAACCCTAGTATAAGCCTATACTATTTAAAAACGACAAAGTATTTTATAGAGAGTATTATACGCGGCTACTATACTAGTAAGAAGGAACTATCTATATACTATATACTTTAGAAATGGATAGACTTTGGCGCCGGTTAGAAACGGCGGCCTAGCAACGATAAGATTCCTTCTAACGTATCGGAGTCTATATTTTTTATTTATACCCGATCTCTAATTTACTCCTCCTCTCTCTCTATAGAGGCTAATAATCTTACTAGTATATATAAACCGAGCTATATAAGAAGTTCAATATTTTAATAATTTAGCGAACTCGGCACTTTATAATAGTAAACTACTTCGTTATTATAATCAAATATATATAGATAAAGAATTAGCATTAATATAGATATAGAAGGATCCTTATCTAGAATTACGCTACCTATATACTTTTTATCTATTTATCGGCGCGAGTAGATAAGTATTTTAAATCGAATATACGTAGAGGCTCCGGCTATAGACTACTATATAAGATAAGTAGACTAATCCTATAAGGTACTACCGACTAAGAAAGTAGTTAAGTATTATACTTATACTATAAGTAGATAATCGACTTTATTATCTTTAAGAATAAAAAGGGAGAGGTAGAAATTAGTATATAAGTTATAAGAGATATAAAAGGCTTTTCGGAAATCTTTCTTCTAATAATAGATTATCGCGATATTCGGAGCAATTCCGTACTTGTAGCTAATTAGAATATCCCTTTAGAGCTGTATTTCCTCTCTCGGCTAGTGCCTTTAACTACTAAAAGTTAAATACGCTACGCACTTCTTCGCAGTACTTCCCCGCGCTATATATATTATATAATATCGAGATAATTTCATAAGTTTTAGAGTCAATTATTAGCTTGCTTGCGTATCAAGAATTTTTAGAATTGCCCTATTTACACAAAAGTTATAAGTAAAAGAAGTATTTTCGCTATGTTTTACGGGCAGCGTAAGCTTAGTAGTAAATACCAAGTATTAAGCTTAGTATTTGCCTTCTTATTTAAATAAACTAGGTAACTTATATCTATTCGGCGCTATTACCTCTTATCCCAATTTAATAGCTCTAGAGACGTAAGGTATCTTTAGTCTTCATGATAGTATTTATAATTAGCGTACTATTACCCGTTAGCGGCGTTAGACGCCTACTTTTACGGTATATATTAATAATAGCGCTCCTGCCCCTACCTCGCGTCTAAAGCGTTAGAATTCGTCTACGGCCCTTATAGATGTTATAGAGAATATAATTAACTAAGGGATAACTAATTAGGGAAGGAAGAAACGTTCTAGGAACGCTATAAGAGCTAGGGAGTTTAACGTTACTACTATAAGTTAGTAGGTAGAAATACAAAATACGTAGAGGAGGTAGATCATTCGACTATAGCAGCAGAACGCCTATCTACGGCCTCGCTCTGCCTAATCAGGTGTCTAATAAGTTATCCAAGTGGTTATACCGCCCTGCAATCTAGAGGATTCGAGCCTACCTAAGTACCGAGATTCTTCCTCTAAAGAAGAAGTACCCCCGGTAGAACTATAATATAACCTCCGCTAGAGATAGAGATATATACGGTAGGCACGAGAGAATAGCGAAGAATATGCCCTACGTCAGCGACGTCGCTATCGACCGTATTAGCGCCGTAATACTATAGATAAGGGTGGTAGAACTTTACCCAGTACGTATCTAAGTGCTCGGCTACCGCAAGTATATATCGATCTTCTAGAATACGTTATACTACTATAGTTCTTTGATCTAACTAATAAATGTCCTTATTACTATACCTTCTCTTTCGAGGGTAAGTATCTTTCTACTAAACGGTAGCAGTACTATTAGAACGGTATAATTAATATCTAGGTACCTGACTTACCTGACTTTGAATTCCTTGAACTACTACCTGAAGGTGATCCTAAGTATTAAGTTCTCGCGCTGAATAAGCTGTTTTATAAGGTAGAATATATATTAGATAGTCAGGACCGTATCCGGGACCCTTATTAGCTAGGGCAGTATAAGATGAAACGGACTACCCGTAGTACTACGTTTGTTGAGAGAGCCTTAAACTATAATAACCTGCTTTCTTTTACTAGTAAGGGCGTAGATAAGATGGATTACCGGGTTAGGTAGACTATATACAAGATCTAAAGGGGGATATATTACGCTATTAGTCCACTTTTGCCTGAGGAAGGCGTTACCGAGAGATACGCCTAGTACTACTTTATTAATACCAGCTAGGATTAAGTAGATACCCGTATAACGTATACTAGGCAGGTCGAAAGATCTATTAATACGGATATAGTGCTTCTTCTTCAGCGACTTCTTCGAGATATTAACCCCTATATATAGAGCTTTAAGACTTACCGGGAACGCTTATTAGATAATAAGGTAAGATACCCTCTATAGACTATAAACGTCCGTATTATATAATACGACCCTAGGCGTACTAATCGCGATATATATAACCGCCCTATATCCAGTAAGGTAGCCTATATTATAATTGCTCCTCCCGACGGCGCGAAGGGACGTATTATACGAGATATTCGTATTAAAGTTAAGGGTAGGGGCCTTATAAGGGTACCTGAATAGTACTTATCCTATATAGCCCTGCGGTATATCCTGCCTTTCCCTTATAGGGAACAGAGCTAGTATAATAGTCTACCGCTGCAGGGATATAATAGGCTACCAGAAGGATATCTCTTCGCTACCCGCAGGTTAAATATAAGGCAGGGAACTACTCAGTACCACGGTATATATTAGGACCTCGACCGGCCTAAGTATAGCGACAACGAGGAAGAGCCGGAAAGAGATAGAGCTACTCCGAGAGGTCGTAGAGGGTCTACACAGGTTACGAGGAGTTAGATCTATCGCTATTAGCTACAGGTGAGCCCATTCTATAGCTTTCAAACGTCTACCCTTGTATTAGTGAAATTACGTTTTCCAGTACTTTATATCTTTATATAGGATATTGCGATCTTCTATTGTTTTTCTTTTAAGAAGCGCCGCCCCCCTCCTATACTATATTAGTAATACCCCTATAAGCGCTAGAAATATAGCGCTTGATAGTAGTAGCTATAGATATCGCCGTCGATAGTTACGGAAGATATATATTAGCTAATACAAGTGAGCTAGATATAGAGAAGAGTTTCGTTCTAAATGTAATTTATATAGAACTATTAATATATTACTTAAAATAGCACTAAAATGATCGACGACTAGTAAATTTATATTATATTTTTAAGTTTTTAAAACAAAATTTCTCTGCGGGGTAGACCTCGCAAAATTTAATATTTTAAAGAATTCTTCTACTAATACCATAATAGTACCGTAAGGGTAGATTCTCTCGATTACTCTGTTCCGGGCGTCTCCTTAGTTACTTCGTCACTAATACTTACGCTATTATCGAATGGAATAACCTGAATTGGTATATTAAGTATTAGTATAAAATTTAGGTACTTAGCTATAAAGGCTTAGTTAATCGACTATACGAGGATCTAGATCTAGGGCTTAGCGATATCGGCAGTAAGGTTACTATTCTGCTATCTAGTATAGCCGGTAGCCCTAGAGCTATAAAGGTAGATATAGAGGACGCTTTAATAGTAGTGCGGTATCGAGGTAATCCTGCCTTCTTTATAACTTTTATATATAACCCGAACTAGGCTAACGTCCGCCGTTTAATTCAACCCGGTTTATCGACGACGGAGGTTTATAATATACAGGTACGGGTTTTTAATATAAAGCTCAGGGAGCTTCTTAAGGATCTTTTCGAGAGATATATCTTAGGTATCTATATTAGTTATTACTATATAGTTGAATTTTAAAAGCGAGGTCTGCCGCACGCCTATATCCTTCTTATTATTCGTGAGGAGGATAAAATTATATACGTCTCCTAGATCGATAACGCCGTATAGGCCGTTATTCCTAATAAGACGAAGGACCTAGTACTCTATAAGTTAGTAACTACTTATATAATCTATCGCTATTGCTTAGCCTCTAATATCTACTAGGATAAAGAGAAGAACTAGTACTCTAAGTTCTTCCCTAAGGATATTTATAATAAGTTATCGTTCGATCCTAAGGGAGTATACCCGTATTATTGACGCCCGCATATAGAGCCTACTCTAGAGGGTTATACTAACTAATAGGTCGTTCCCTATAACCCCTAGCTTCTGAAGAAGTACCGTGCTTATCTAAATATTAAGATCTGTGCCTCTATTAAGTCTATATTTTACTTATTCAAGTATATCTACAAGGGTCTAGACCAGGTAAATATTTCGGTTACTCGATTAACAACGGTGCCTTAGGGGAACCCTATACCGCCGGGGTAGTAACAGCTAGAGCCTCTATTGGTTAATAAGGTTACCGAATTCTATAAAAGTCGCTAGATAGGAAGCTCCGAGGCTTGCTAGAAGATCTTTAGGTTTAGTATAGAGGGGATTAAGCCTTATATTAAACGGCTATAGATTTATTTGCCTGAGGAGCAGTAGATTGGCGTCGATCTAGATAGGGAGACTACCGAGACTATTCTCGATAAGGACTTATTACGCAAGATATAGTTAACGGAGTTCTTTAAGATGAATTATCTTGCTAAGGAAGCCTTAGAGAACGATTAGCCTCTGCCGTTTAGAAGAAAAAACGGGTAACTATACCTTCTAGATATAAACCCCCTTAACTACCTATATAACGAATTTCCTATATATTTCATATAGGATAAGAGGAAACGGATATAGTTTATTCGCGAGAAGGGGGAGGTAATTAGACGTATATATATAATCAGTCCTAAGTAGGGTAATTTGTACTATTGCTGACTCCTTCTTACCTACCGTTAGGGGGTGATATTATTTAATAATCTACGGACTATTAACGGCGAGCTTCTAATATATAAAGTGGCCTGTATTTAACTTAGATTGGTAGAGAATAATAAGTACTGCGTTGAGATACTAGAGGAAGTAAAGACTCTTTACTTACTAGTAGTACTACGAGGTCTTTTCGTAACTATTCTATTGGAACTATACCTAGAGGACCCTTTAGCGCTTTAGGAGAAATTTAAAGCAAGGTACGTATCTATTTTTATTACTATAATCGTTATTTTTCTATCCGAGTCGGACTATATTCTATATCCGGGTCGGACTATATTCAGCCGAGTCGAACTATATTCTCTGTCCGAGTTAGACTATATATTCTAACTGTTAAAATAGTATATCGGACGACTATACCCGTATATTGAATAAGTATTTCGCCTACCGTATAGATATCCTCTAGGACCATGTGGATAAACGTGTACGAGACCCAGTATTTCAAGCTGAGCAATATACTCTATATTTGATTTCTAGCCAGTTAGACTACCAGTCTACCGCCGAAAGTAGCCTTAGCCTCGAGCTATTTAACCTTCCGCCGGTTGTTATTCTATTCGATCTTCTATATAAATCGCGAATTCGGAACTATCTACTTCGCGAAGAGATATCTTATAATATTATACTAGAAGATATAGAAGTTGAATAGCAGAAGCTTAATACCGACTAACGCCTAGTAGCCGAAAAGATTATAGCGGCGGTAGATAAGAATGAGAATGATGAATTTGGTACGGGCGTACTATTCTTTTTGAACGGCGCTAGCGGTACTAGGAAGACTATAGTCTAGAATACTATTCTGAAGAAGCTCCGGTCTTAGAAGCGTGTTACTTTAGCGGTAGCGTCTTCAGGTATCGCTGTAACCCTATTAGACGGTGGACGTACTACCTATTCGCGATTCAAGATCCTATTGGACGCTGAGAGTATATCCAGTTACGGTATTTAGAAAGGGACTAACCTCGCAGAGTTAATTAAGCGGGCTTGCGTTATTTTCTAGGACGAAGTACCTATATAGAGTCGTTTCGCCGTTGAATACGTTAGCTATTCTTTACAGGATCTTTGCGGTAATAACGGTACTTACTTTAGTGGCAAGGTCGTTTGCTTTTGCGGCGATTTCCGTTAGACCTTGCTAGTAGTCCCGGGGGGTACCGCAGGCGTTATTATTAATACCTGTATCTAGAAGGCGGCGTTCTAGGACGAGGTGACTATTCTTCGCCTTACTACTAATATATATCTAAGTAATCGAGGTCTTACCGAAGAAGGTAGGCGGTAAATAGTAGAATTTACTAAAGCTCTCCTATATATTAGTAATAGTAAAGGTAATATAGTCGACCTAGTCACTAAGGATAAGAAGACTCCCTGGAAATATAGATACGTACCTAAGAATACTATGGATATACTGATCGATAAAATTTATCCTACTATTAACAGAGATCTTCTAGACCGGCGCTATCTAACTAAACAAGTAATTCTGGCTATTATAAACAAGGATGTCTAGAGAGTAAATAACTATATTCTCGACCGTATACGGGGCGACTACTATAAATACTAGAGTTTCGATTAGGCGGTGAACCCTGAGGAAAACGAGATGTTCCCTAACGAGTACTAGAATAAATTCTATAAGCCCTTACTACTACCGTATAAGCTATAGTTAAAGGTAGGGACGCTAGTAATATTAATAAGGAACCTAGATATACCCCGTCTCTATAATAGGACCCGTATTCTATTTACCGAATACGGGAGACACGTCCTTAAGGGTAATATTATAGGTAGGAGTTTCGACGGCAGCGAGGTAGTCTTATACAAGATCCCTTTATAGTCCAAGGATAGTAATAAGTATATCCCTACCCCGTTCACCCGCAAGCAGTTCCCTATACGCCCTGCCTTCGTAATAACTATTAATAAGTCGTAGGGGCAGTCGATAAAGTATATAGGACTTAACCTACGGTCCCGTCCAGCGTTTACCTATAGATAATTCTATATTAGTAACTCGCGTATTACTATAGAGTCGAACCTATATATAATTGGTCTAGATTCGGATGACTATATTAGGTATAAGCTTATGAATAACCCGGTCTATAAGCAGGTACTGCTGTAGGTCTAGTGCTCGTATAATAGTTATAGCTAATAGGAGTTTCTCGAAACGACGCTAAGCCTCTTTTAGAATATATATCAAACTTGCAGATTACGGCAATCGACTTTTCAGTGAGATTCGGGGTTAGATATTACTCGGTATAGCTATTACTTAGACTTATAAATGGCGGCGACTATATCTTAACGCTTAAAGATATTAGCTAATAAGCTTACAGGCGTATAGATATAGGTTATATTATCGTCCCGGTATGGTTTCTTTATAAATAATCGCGATATTACTATCGTATAACCTCGCTGTTAATAGATACAAAAATAGGCATTTCGCGGACAAGGTCTCAGCCCTATACCAAGCCCGACTTTATGGCGCGCGTATTCAGCCAATTAGAATTTCACAGGCCTGGTACTAGCGCAGGCCTATGAAATATCTAGCTAACCGGCGCTGATTCCGGACCCGAGAAATAGCCGAGCGCGCGCGTATTTTCAAATCCTGGACCTTTAGGCCCGCTCCTTAGTATTAAAATCTTACTATTTTAATAACTTTAGAAGTATTAGAGTTAGAGCTTAACTTTATATATATAAAATATACTATAACTAGCGGGCTTTCTAACGCCGCTTAAATTTTCTAAATCAAGTATAAAATAAGCGAGATATAGCCGGTTTTACAGTAATCTTCTATGAAGATTACGGGTACTAACTTGTACCGTATAAAAGGTTACTTTACTATCTAAATCTTCGGGATTATAGTTAAGAGTAATCCTTACTAACTATTATAATATAATTCTAGGCTATAGTATAGTATATATAAGGATATAGAGCCGCTATTTACGAATCTAGTACTATCTTTAATAGCAATCGCCCTAGCGGATAATACCTTCTAGGACTATAGGTCTTTCGAAGAGATCGAGGCGATTCTACTACCTATAGATAGGTCCTTATACTATCTTCGAACTAAAAAGGATATACTTTATATACCTTTTTTCTAGAAGGATAGACCTATAGGAAAGATTTATAGAGTAGGCTCGTTTAGTAATCGAATAGTAGATCTAGGGTATCGCGCCGGGTATAAGGAAAATATTAGGATATATAATATTCAAAGAGAAGCCCTTATTAAAGCTAATAGTAAGTTCTTAAGGATAAAATATAACTATTAAGATATACTAACTTAGCTAAAGATAATAGTTACTTAATCGCCGAAAGGATAAAATTCGCCGGCTATAATAATATAGATACTTTCTTTGGCTTATATACGCCTAAGCTAAGTACTATAGATAGGATAGTAAGTTACTAGAACAAAAAACGCCGCACCGTCTATCTTAAAGGATTTTATAGGCTATTACTCTATTACTATCCTTAGCTATTATAATTATTATCTATAAAGGTCGAAGCTAACCTAGATAATTATACTAATTTTATCTCTATTAATAAGGAGATCGAAATACTAGGGGAGAAGCTTTAGGGTATTACGTTAGAAGATAAAGCCTAGCTAGCTCGGGCTCGATAAGAGAAACTATATTAGCGAAAACGCCAGCTCGTATCTAAGAAGCTTAGTAAATAGTAGTAGATTTAACTATATAAGATTACCTTAACTATAGAGGATAAAGTACCTTAAGTTATAAGTCTACCAAGCTACTTCAACCGGATTCGCTATTTAGATCCGCTATATAATTAGCTAGCGTCTTTACTCTTCCTTAATATTCCCCTCTATAGTATATAGGGCTATAGCGTACTTTAGAATATAATTATATTATACAAAGAAAATCCGCGGGTAGTCTATTATCTAAGCTTACGGCCTATAAACGGTTATTACCCTATACCCTAATATATAAAGGATATAGATCGGTTCGTCTACTTCTCCTTTCTAATTTCCTAAATACTTAGTTATTATAGACTAGCTAACTACCCTTTAATTCTATAGTATTAGTATAGATAATAGATAGGAATATATTTACTATTACTATAAAGGCGACCTTAAAAGGAAATATAGCTTTACCGAGCTCTATTTTTAGTATAACAAATAGATTACTAGTAGGACCGGATGGTTTAAGTACTATCAACGCTATCTTACCGACCTTAAGACGCTCCTAGTTTAATATAATCTATTTATCTTCTACTAGACCCTTACTACTACTAGATAGTATCTCTTCTATCTCTTTAATTTAAAGCTTTTACTAATAAAATATTTCTATTAGTTCCTTATTAAATAGAGCTAGAAAGAGTACCTATAAGAATATTTCTAGTATTTCGAAGATAGATATAACTAATCTATAGAAATAGGTGAAAGTAAGGTAGTTCTATATCCTAATCTACGCTATATACTTTCTTTCAACTCGATTCAAGATCTTTAGTATTACTATTAGGATATATACTATATTAAGCGTATTAAGCTCGATTCGATTAAAAGGCGCTATCTAATATATTAGTCTTCTCTAAATATAAAGGCTTTTACTAGTACGAATATTAAGCTAGAGTACTATTATAATCTTCTAAATAGGGAAAGTTCTTATAAATATATTAATAAAACAATAGACTCGCTAATATTCGAGCTACTTAATAATATTATTTATACTAGACTAGTAAGACTAGAAGATAAAAATAGCCTTAGTATTAGAACTAGCGATTCTAACAGGACTATCCTATAGGACACGATACTATAGATAGGACTAGTAGCTAAAGCGATGAGCGCAACGAGCGTAGTACGCTTATAGCGCTCAAGAATAATAAGCGTAATAAGCGCACGGCGCTTATAGCGATTATAAAAGGCTTGGTAGGATTTTCTATTACTATATATAGGAGTACTTACTTACTATTTAGAGTATCGTGCTTAACTTCTATTTTTATCTAGTATTTACTATATATAATAGATCTCTTAGGCTAGATACTAAATATATATATTATCTAATTATATACTAGACCCGCTTAGTACCACGTGAAGCCTACTTTATACTCTTACTCTATTATATCTCCGTCCTAGTAAGAATTAATCTATATACGACTATCGATACGTAATACGGTTTATAATACTTTAAGTACCCTTAAGAATAAGTACTATACTAAGAGACCCTAGGGTATCTATCCTAAGCTCCTTAGGAGGAGGAAGTAGATAGAGACGCCCTACTATTAACGAAGGACTTAGTAGGTATATTAAGATAGCCTAGCCCGACTTATACTATAGGGAAAGGGACAAGCTTAAGGGATAGCTATCCTAGGTATTACTATATCTAAAGTTCCAAGGGGACTTTATACCTATATAATAATACCCTATCTTCGCTATTATTTATTTATATAGAAGAGCCCAAAAGTAGATTAATCTATTCCTAAAGAAGTATATAGAAGATAACGATAAGGACGGCGAAATTAAATAATAGATAGAGAGTATAGCTATATTTAGACTCGAAATCCGCCGTATATTCGGTCTATCAAACGAAATTAACGTAGTAATACAAACAATCCAATACTTAACTCAGAAGAAGTCTATATTAGAGTATTTAACTTAGTTTTAGTAGTACGTAGCAAAGACTAACTAGGACGACAACGTATTAATAACTATATACCGAAGAGGCCTAAAGGATAACGTCAAAGACAAGCTTATAAGATTAGGGATTATTATTAATACCCTAGATAAACTAATTAAGGAAGTAATTAAGATTAACGATAAGTTATTCGAAAGGACTATAGAGAAGAGGTACAATAGAGGAGTTAGCGGGACGGGACACTCAAGCTTTTTTACTAAATCGAAGAGCTATCGCCTAGGATATAAAGGAGACCGCGACCCTTATAGATATACGCTAATAGGACTAGACTTCACGGAAAGGAAGGGTAAGAGGCTTTACAAAGGGCCGCCTAGGGGCAAGAAGCAGCAAGGGGGCAAGAAAACACTTACGTATTATAGCTATAGCAAATCGGGCCACTTTACTAGAGACTGCAAGTTAAAAAATATAGTATATCGACCGTAGCTAAATGTACTTAAGAAAGTATATACCTAGGACGATATAGACGGCACGCCTAAGGAGGAGCTACTAATATAGGAAGAAGTCGAGGAAGACGTTAGTTCCTAGTATAATAGGATAACGCAAGAATAGCTTAATAAAGAACCTAACGACGAGGACGAACTTATAGAGGACGTAGACTCGCAAACTAGGGAAGATCTAGATATTAGAGACGATAGTAGTACTTATAAAGAATCTAGGTAGGATTAGGAAGAAGAAGGAATAGATCTAGAGTAGGAAGAAGCCCTCAGCACGTTAGAAGCTAAGTAGGAAGATATACGACTACTAAGAGAATTAACACCTAGATCTACTACGTCTAAGGAAGAAGGGAACTCTAAGGAACTAATAATCGAACCCGAACTAGGACTTACTAAGCCTAAAAGGAAAAGGGAGTAAGAAGTAAAGGAGTAACGAATAAAAGTACTATAGGCAAGCATCGAAATCGAAAAAGACTACCGATATAATATCTTCTATCTAGACTATTAGAGGATAGAATAGAGATACTATATAGACCGGCTATACCTATTATATAAACCGGCTATATCTATTATATAAACTAGGGAGATAATATACTAACGGAGAATTATCTAAAGGATATAGCTTTCAAAGATAGATATACTATACGGAAGACTTATATAAATAGTACCTAGCTCAAAAACGAAAATATTAATACTTCCTAGAGTATAGATAAATATAGATAAATAACTTACGAAGAGAATTAATCTATAATCTATATATAGAGGAATATTATATAATAGAATAGTATATATACCTCTATAAGAAATATCAAAAGTATATACAATAGAAAGAATTTATAGGATTCCTTCCCGTTTAGGGAAAAGAGTAATCCCTTATAGTAGAGGTAGCTATAAAGAGATTAATATATTAACCCCTAAATAATATCTATATTCTACGCAATATAATATATATATAAAAATACTAGTAATCGTTAATAGACAGCGGACCGTTATAATAATAGATTCTAGAGCTACTAGAAACTTTATTTCGCAAGACTTAGTATAAATAATAGGAATACTAACTCGAAAAAAGTTATAATAGTATAACCTTTAGATAGCTAACGGGTTAATACTATTAATAGAAAAGGTAGATAAAGAGATACTTTCGTTACCTATTATAATTTAGTACTACTATAAGGAGATTACCTTTAACGTTATTAGGATAGCTACCTATTATATAATTTTAGATATAGCTTAGTTAAAGAAGTATAACTTAATAATCAATTAGGCTCGAGGAGTACTTAAGATAGATTAATCCGGTAATATTACTAGGATTATACCTATATATCAGCAGCGTTTAATAGTAGATAAGAAGTTAAACCGAAGACTAGTCGAGGTATATATTACCTTAGCTTTATACAAGGACAATACTAAAAGGTAGTCTAACTCTATAGTTACTAGTAAAGGTTAGTAGAATAATATAGTAAAAGGAAAGAGAGGAACTAATATACCCTCTATCCCTTAGGAATATAGTAAGTAGATATACTTATTCGAGGAAGAGACAAATATAGAAGTATTATCTAGATACTAGCTATAGGATTACGAGATTAAACTCGAACCTAGTAAATAGCCGATATTTAGACCTATTTATATATTATTAGAAAAGGAACTTAAAGTACTTTATAGATATATTAATAAGAACCTTAAAAAGGGATTTATTCAAGAATCTAAATTACTAGTAGATTATCTAATCCTCTTTATACTAAAGAAGAATAGAAGCTTAAGACTATATATCAACTATTAAAAGTTAAACGATATTATAATCAAGAATAGATATCTATTACTAAATATAGGAGAGCTATAGGATCGGCTCGGCAAAGCAAAGATATTTACTAAACTAGATCTTAGAGGTATATATAATCTAATTTAGATAAAGGAAGGCGAGGAATAGAAAACTACCTTCTAAACAAGATATAGCTACTACGAGTATCTAGTAATATCGTTTAGACTTATCAACGTACCAGTAACCTGCTAAGTACTTATTAATAATATTATACGAGTATACTTAGATTAAACAGCGATAGCGTACCTTAATAATATACTAATTTATTCTAAGAATAAGAAAGAATATATTAAGTATATATAGGATATCCTTAGATACCTATTACAAGCGAAACTTCTTCTTAAACTAGAAAAGTGCGAATTTATTAATAGTTAGTAGAGTTCCTAGGGTTTATAGTTAGTATAGAAGGTATTAGTATAAGCCTAGAGAAGATTAAGGCTATAGCGGAATAGTCTATACTATAGGACGTTAAAGTAGTATAAAGCTTCTTAGGATTTACTAACTTTAATAGGAAGTTTATTAAGGGCTACTTAAAGAAAGTACTACCTCTAATAGATATTACGAAGAAGGATATTAGGTTTATATAGGGAAAAGACTAATAGAAGTTATTCGATATATTAAAGAAAGTATATATAGATCTACTAGTACTCTATACCTTCTAGGCCAACGAACCGGCCCGTATCGAAATAGAGACCTCGGATCTTGTAATTAGAGTATACCTATATCAAATAAAAGACTAAAAGTAGTATCTAGTTACCTACTATTTAAGGAAGATATTAGTAGTAGAATAAAACTATAATATACACAATAAGGAGTTACTTACCGTAGTATATATATTATAGAACTAGCGGGTATATATAGAAAGCTGCTCGGATCTAACTATCTTTATAGATTATAAGAATCTTCTTAACTTTATAATAACTAAAGAGTTAAATAGAAGACAAGTTCGATAGTTAGAGCTATTAGGTTAATATAAGTTCAAGATAACCTATACTCTAGGGAAAGATAATAGTCGAGTAGATATACTTAGTAGGTAATTAGACTATATAGAAGAAAAGAATATTATAGAGTAACTAATCCTAAAGAAAGAAGTAGACGGATCGCTAGTACTATACTAGGTATTAGTAGCGACCCTTTATATATTAGGACCTAATATAACTAATAGGATTATAAAGGCCTATAATAATAATATATTCGTAACAAATCTACGAAAAGATTAGTAGGGTTTAGTATTACTTAAATACTAGGATAAGACCTACTTACCTAATATATACGTTAAAGAAGTAATTAGAAATTACTACGATAACCCCTTATAAGATTACCTAGGAGTATCTAAAGTAGTAGAACTCCTATAGCGAGGATACGTAGCGCCGAAACTTCGGATACGTATTAAATAATATATTAAAGAATATATCTAGTACTAGTAGAATAAAGCGGTATAATACGCTAAGTACGGATAAATATAATTTACTCCTATAATAGAATTACTATAGGATGATATTATAATAGACTTTATAGTTAAACTACTACCTTTAAAGGATCTAGCTACGTAAGATACCTTCGACTTAATTATAGTTATTATAGATAAACTAACGAAGTATACGATTATAATACTATTTAAGGAAATCTATAAAGCGAACTAGTTAGCCTTTATACTACTTAACAAGCTAATAAGAGATTATAGTATATCGAAATCGATAATATCCGATAGAGATAAGTTATTTACTTCTAACTACTAGAGAACGCTTATAGTAGTAATTAGAACCAAACTTCGGATATTAATAGTATATTACCTATAGACTAATAGATAGATAGAACGTGCTAATTAGACGATAGAAGTATATTTAAGATATTATATAAACTAGAAATAAGATAACTAGGTTTTACTACTTCTAATAGTATAACTAGCGTATAACGACAAGAGGTTAGATATAATAGGCCTAATACTATTCTTTACTAACTACGGAAAGAATATAAATATATTTCTATAAGTAAAGGAAGGACTAAATATAGAAAAGGCCTTAGTTAAGGTAAAAGAACTTAAGAGTTTATATAAAGATATATAAAAGTCTATTAAGAACTCGAATAGTAAATTAAAGGAATAGATTAATAAGAAAAGAAAGAATATTCCTTAGCTAAAAGAGGGGGATAAAGTATACCTCCTAATAAAAAATATAAGGATAACGAGACTAAGTAAGAAACTAGATTATATTAAGGTTAGACTATTCTTGATTAAACGAATAAAAGGACTAGTTAACTACGAACTCTAACTTCTACCTGATACAAAGATATATCCGATATTCTATATCTTACTCCTGGGGCTAGTAGACTCTAGTATACCTCTCTAAGAAATATTCTACTATAACGTTAAGGAAGAAATAGAGTACGAGGTCGAGAGGATCCTAGATAGAAGGAATTAGTTCTATCTAGTTAAATAGAAAGGATATAATAAGACGGAGAGTACCTAGGAACCTCTTAGGAACCTTACGGGGAACTATAGGGAATATCTCTAAGAGTTCTACTAGAGATAAGACAAGACTAGTTAAAACTCTCGGGGGCTTCTAGCCCGTCAGGGAAATCGAACTGCTTAGACGAGATATTAAATATCAAGTTACTAGAGGACCTAGGAGCGACACGTTAGTCCTCCTCTAACTCCCTAATGTTTTATAATTCTCGGTCTATTATCTTCTTCTTCTCCTTTTTAATCGACTCGAATTATTTTTATAAGCGGCTCGCTTTGGCTAGAGTATTAGATAGCTCTTACTATATTTCGTTGCGACGTTTTTCAATATAATATATTTCAAGGACCGACACTATAAGATTGTATTTCCTATCGTTATCAACGCAGTTCGAATATTAGTTAGAACTAGTACCTACTAGGCACTACTTTCTAGCAGCGGTATATCGGGAGTAGAGACACATAACTATTTCGGATAATTTACTAGCCAGTTCCGTTCTGCGGACGGCTTATTTATTTGATTATCTAGTACGACGGGGTAGTATAGAGGATGGATAGTTTCTCGGGACGAGAAATCTAGAGGAGGGAGCTAGTATTAGAACTAGCGGTTCTAACAGGACTATCCTATAGGACACGATACTATAGATAGGACTAGCAGCTAAAGCGATAAGTACAACGAGCGTAGTACGCTCATGGCGCTCAAGAATGATAAGCGCAATAAGCGTCGTGCGCTCATAGCGATTATAAAAGGCTTAGTAGGATTTCCTATTACTATATATAGGAGTACTTGCTTACCACTTGGAGTATCGTGCTTAACTTCTATTTTCATCTAGTATTTACTATATACAATAGATCTCTTAGGCTAGGCACTGAATATATATATTATCTAATTATATACTAGACCCGCTTAGTACCACGTAAAGCCTGCTTTATACTCTTACTCTATTATATCTCCGTCCTAGTGAGAATCAATCTATATACGACCGTTAGTACGCAATACGGTTCGTAATACTTAGTTAAAGTTACTCTCTTCCTTCGATCGACTTAGTAGTAAATTAGAAGAAGTAAAGTTCGTCTATAGTATCTTTTATAGGCTCTAAAAGCCTACTTTTATTTAATTAATTAGACCTTAGACGAGACCGCACTTAATAACACGACGCCGGCGTTGTTAGTTATCTCCGACCTTCCCCTATTAATCGACCTAAGACTACTTAACGAGTCTATTTCGTAGCCTACTATTCCCCTATTATAGTACGAGATAGTTCTATATTCGCAATTAGAAATTTAGCTACACAAGACTACTATAGCCCTTTAAGTAATTTAGAGCTAAAGGTATACTTTATCGACCTATAGAGCGAGATAAGAGATTTCGTAGCCCTAGTTCTAACTAGGCCTAATAAGATAGAAAAATTGATTATATTACATTTATCGACTACTCAAGCCTCTTATCTATATATATAATATATTAATAGTACTAACTTCTAGCTAGGGTACCTACTTCTAGATATAGTATCGACTTCCGGCTAGGGTATCTATTATTAGCTACCTATTTATATTAATTATTAATAATATATATAAAGTCGAAGCGACCCCCCTTTATATTATAGCTTTATTTAACTTATCTCTCTATAACTTATCCTAATAGTTTCAACTTTAATACCTTTCTTAAATAAACCGGCTTAAGAGGTATAGGATATTATCGTAAAGAATTTATTATTACTATCTACTCTAAATATATCCCTAATCTTTTATTTTCGGCTTCATTTAGTATAGTACAAGTATATACAAGTATAGGACTTAATATTCTAAAGTTAGGAATAGCTTAACAAAGTAGAGTACCGATATATTAACTCTATATTACGAATACGTTGCGTGCTAGTATCGTATATAGATTAATTCTTAATAGGGATAGAGGTATAATCTAATAAGAGTATAAAGTAGGCTTTAAGTAATACTAAGCGGGTCTAGTATATAATTAGATAATATATATTTAGTACCTAGCCTAAGAGATCTATTATATATAGTAAACTATAAATAGGAAGTAAGTTGAGCACGATACTCTAAGTAGTAAATAGTGCTTCGTATATATAGATATACGAAATCCATACTAAGTATTCTTGATCGCACTGATCGTACTAATCGCACCTGCGCTTATTGCGACCACTGCGCTTATCGCTTAATATGCCAAGTATCCCTGATCGTACTAATCGTACTGATCGTACCTGCGCTTATTACAACCACTGCGCTCATCGCTTAACATACCAAGCCTTCAGGGTCTATCCGAGTCGGATACTAATTCGTCGACTCGAACCATAACGGGCGCTACGCTCCTTGAGCGTATCCCTGATTATGTTTCCTAATTGTAATATTAGCTCCCCCTCCCAGATTTCTCGTCCCGAGAAACCATCTATCCTTTATACTACCCCGATATATAAAGCGTTTAGATAAACCGACCGTCCGCCGAACGGTGCTGGCCAGTAAGCTAACCGAAGTCGTGATACGGCTGTATTCCCGATATATTGCCAGCGGCAAATAGTACTTAATAGGTATAGGATCCGATAGGTATTCTAACTATATAGATAGCGGTAGAAAATGTAACCTTGTGGTATTACCCCTTAAGATATATTGTATTAAGATAGAACGAAAGGAAGCGTAGTTATAGTTAAAAACTACGCGCGAAGAGTTAGCCCGTAATACGAAAGAGTCTATACGTCTTTAGGCTATACTAATACGCCTTTAGACGTAGTATAAACAACTTGAAAATAAAAAGCGGAAGATTATAGACCGAGAGATATAGAATATTAAGGAGTTGGAAGAAGACTAGCGGTCTATCCTAAGCGTTCCTGATAGCTAGATATTCAACGTCTCGTCCGAACAATTTGGCTTCCTAGATAGAACTAATTAGTCCTCCTTCTATAACGCTCCCGGAACTCTTATAGAAGTCCCTAGTAGTTCGTAAGGTTCTTAAGTAGTTTATAGGTATTTTCGGTATCGTTATACCCTTTCTATTTAACTAGATATTTCTAATTAACCTAATTTAGAATCCTCTTAACCTCGAACTCCGTTTCTTCTTTAATATTATAATAAAATATTTCCTATAAGGGTATATTAGAGTCTACTAGCTCTAAGAGTAAGATATAGAATACCGGATATACCTTGGTATTAGGTAGAAGCTCGAGTTTATAGTTAATAGGTCCTTTTACCTATTTAATTAAGAATAGTCTAACCTTAATATAATCTAGTTTCTTACTTAGTCTCGTCGTTCTTATATTTTTTATTAGGAGGTATACTTTATCCCCCTTCTTTAGCTAAGGAATATTCTTTCTTTTCTTATTAATTCGATCCTTTAGTTTAGAATTTAAGCTTTTAATAGATCTTTATATATCCTTATATAAATTCTTTAGCTCGTCCGTCTTTACTAAGGCTTTTTCTATATTAGATCCCTCTCTAGGTTATAGAAAAGTATTTATATTCTTTCTATAATTAGTAAAGAATAGTATTAGCTTTATTATATCTAATATCTTATTATTATATACTAGTTATACTATTAGAAGTAGTAATACCTAGTTATCCTATTTCTAGTTGACGTAGTACTTAAGGTACGCTTCTATTATCTGATTTGCATATTCTATTTATCTATCTATCTACGGATAGTATACTATCGATATTCTTAGTTTCGTTCTAATTACTATAATAGGTATCTTCTAGTAATTAGATATAAAGAGCTTATCTCTATCTAATATAATTAACTTTAGTATACTATAGTCCCTTATTAGCCTGTCCAATAATATAAATACTAGCTAATCTACTTTATAGGTCTCCTTAAAAGGTACTATAATAGTATACTTCGTTAGTTTATCTATAATAACTATAATTGAATCAAAGGTATCCTAAGTAGCTAGATCCTTAGATAGTAGTAACTTAACTATAAAGTCTATTATAATATCATCCTATAGTAATTCTAGAACTAGTATAAATTATATTTATCCATATTTGGTATATTATATAGACTTATTCTACTGGTATTGAATATATTCTTTGATATATTATTTAACGCGCGCTCGAAGCTTTGGCGCCGCGTATCCCCTTTCTAGGAGCTCTATTGTTTTAGTAACTCCCGGATAACCTTGTAATAGATCGTCGTAGTAATCCCTAACTACTTCTTCTATATATTACTCAGGTAGATAAGTCTTCTCCCGGTATTTAAGTAATACCGTATCCGGCTAATCCTTTCTTAGGATTATTACGAATGTATTATCTTTATAGGCCTTTACGATCCTATTAGTTATATTAGGTCCTATTATATAAAGGGTTATAGCTAATACCTAGTATAGTACTAATAATCTATCGGCTTCTTTCTTTAGGATTAGTTATTCTATAATATTCTTTTCTTCTATATAGTCTAATCGCCTACTAAGGGCGTCTACTCGATTATTATCCTTCCCTAGAGTATAGGTTATCTTAAACTTATATTAACCTAGTAGTTCTAACTATTAGACCTATTATCTATTTAACTCCTTTATTATTATAAAGTTAAGAAGGTTCTTATAGTCCGTAAAGATAGTTAAGTCCGAGTAGCTTTCTACGTATACTCGCTAGTTCTAAAGTATATATACTACAGTAAGTAACTCCTTGTCGTATATATTATAGTTCTATTCTACTACTAATATCTTCCTTGAATAGTAGATAACTAGATACTATTTTTGGTCCTTTATCTAGTATAAGTATACTCCTATTATAAGATCCGATATATCCGTTTCGATACGAGCTAGCTCGTTTATTTAAAAGGTATAGAGTACTAGTAGATCTATATATACTTTCTTTAATATATCGAATAATTTCTATTAGTCTTTTCTCTATATAAACCTAATATCTTTCTTTATAATATCTATTAGTAGTAGTACCTTCTTAGAGTAGCCCTTAATAAACTTCCTATTAAAGTTAGTAAATCCTAAGAAGCTTTATACTACTTTAACGTCCTATAGTATAGACTATTTAGCTATAGCCTTAATCTTCTCTAGGCTTATACTAATACCTTTTATACTAACTATAAATCCTAGAAACTCTATAAATTCCCTATAGAATTCGTACTTTTCTAGTTTAAGAAGAAGTTTCGCTTATAATAGATATCCGAGGATATCCTATATATACTTAATATATTCTATCTTATTCTTAGAATAAATTAGTATATTATTAAAGTACGCTATCGCTATTCGATCTAAATATACTCGTATAATATTATTAATAAGTGCTTAGTAGGTTACTAGTATATTGGTAAGTCTAAACGGTATTACTAGATACTTATAGTGGCTATATCTAGTTCGGAAGGCAGTTTTCTATTCCTCGCCTTCTTTTATCTAAATTAGGTTATATATACCTCTAAGATCCAGTTTAGTAAATATCTTTGCTTTCCCGAGCTAGTCCTATAGCTCGCCGATATTAGGTAAAGGGTATCTATTCTTGATTATAATATTATTTAACTTTCGATAGTTAACGTATAGTCGTAGGCTTCTATCCTTCTTTAGTACAAAGAGGATTAGATAACCTACTAGTAATTTAGATTCTTGAATAAATCCCTTTTTAAGGTTCTTGTTAATATACCTATAAAGTACTTTAAGTTCCTTTTCTAATAATATATAAATAGGTCTAAATATTAGTTACTTACTAGGTTCGAGTTCAATCTTATAATCCTATAGCTAATACTTAGATAATACTTCTATATTTATCTCTTCCTCGAATAAGTACGCCTACTTACTATATTCCTAAGGGATAGAGAGTATATTAGTTCCTCCCTTAACTCTCACTTTATTATCCCGCTAACCTTTACTAGTAACTATAGAGTCGGACTACCCTTTAGTACCGTTCTTATATAAAGCTAAGGTAATATATACCTCGACCGGTCTTCGGTTCAACTTCTCATCTACTATTAGACGCTACTAATATATAGGTATAATTCTAGTAATATTACTAGATCGATTAATCCTGAGTACTCCTCGAGCCTAATCGATTATTAGGTTATACTTCTTTAACCAAGATATTCCTAAAATTATATAATAGGTAGCTATCCTAATAATATTAAAGGTAATCTCCTTATAGTAGCGCTGAATTATAATAGATAATAAAAGTATCTCTTCGTCTACCTTTCCTATTAATAGTATTAATCTATTAGCTATCTAGAGGTTATACTACTATAACTTCTTTTAAGTTAGTATTCTAGTCGTTTATACTAGATCTCGTAAGATGAAGTTTCTAGTAGCTCTAGAGTCTATTATCACAACGGTCCGCTATCCGTTAACAATTACTAGTATTTTTATATATATATCGTATTATATAGAATATAGATATTATTTAGGGGTTAATATATTAATCTCCTTATAGCTACCCCTACTATAAGAGATTACTCTTTTCCCTATACGGGGAGGAATCCTATAAGCTACTTCTCGAACTTATATTTCTTGTAGTTATTATACAAATATATATACTACTATTATAGGTAGCACTAGTTTACTTCTAGACTCTAACGTCTTATTTAGTTTCGGTAGTATACTTCTTCTTCGTCTTTCTTACGTAGGAAGTAGCTTAGTTATTACTTTCTTACTAAGTACTAAAGGTATCTATTATCCTTATACTTATAGTACTAGTAATTACTATAGAATAATTTTATTAGAACTCCTAGTTCTTTTCTACGGTTAATTCTATAATAGTTATAACTATTTTATATATACTATCTCTAGTAGACTTCCTTATATTTAGGGTAATAGTAGTTATACCTAAAGTCTAAGATACTAAAATCGTTCTAGAATTCTCTTAGTCTTTCTTCCTCTAAATACTCCTATCTCTCCTTAGATATAGTAGATCTAGATTTAGGTATTATTGGTAGTCCTTTTCTTTTAATATAACTTTCTACTCTAATTCTTCCTTATCCTAATCCTACTTAGGTTACTTTCCCTAGATATTACTACTATCTCTAATATATAGCTTCCCTATCTAAATATTAGCTTTATTCGTGAAGCTATCGTCGGAGAACTCCTTATCTCCTAAGTTAGATTCCTCTTCTTATTACTAACTATAGACTTCGTTCTATATTAGTAAGATTCTACTAGAATTACTATCCTAGTCCTATACTTTTTCTAGTATATTTAGCTACTAGTAATATACTATATTTTTCGACTTATAGTCTCTAGCGAAGTAGCCCGGTTTACTATAGCTATAATACGTAAGTATTTTCTTTCTGCCCCCTTGCTGCTTCTTACACCTAGCTAGCCCTCTAAAGGTCTATTTATTAGAACTAGAGGGTTCTAATAGGACTATCGCGAAGGATATAAGACTTCGGATAGAATAGATAAGTTAAGCGATAATCGTAATAATCGTAGTACGAGCAATACTATCAAGAATAATGATCGCAATAATCGTAGTGCGAGCAAAGCTATTAAAGGATACTTGGCGGGATTTCCTATTACTATATATACGAGTACTTACTTACTACTTGGAGTATCGTGCTCAACTTCTATTTTCATCTAGTACCTACTATATACGATAGATCTCTTAGGCTAGGTACTAAATATATATTATCTAATTATATACTAGACCCGCTTAGTATTACTTGAAGCCTACTTTATACTCTTACTCTATTATATATCTATCCTAGTAAGAATCAATCTATACTACGACCGTTAATACGTAATACGGTTTGTAACACTTTGAGTACCCTCGAGGATAAGTACTCTACTAAGAGACCCTAGGGTATCTACCCTAAGCTCCTTAGGAGGAGGAAGCGGATAACGACGCCTAACTATTAACGAAGGACTTAGCAGGCATATTAAGATAGCCTAGCCCGACTTATACTATAGAGAAAGAGATAAGCTCGAGGGATAGCTATCCTAGGTATTATTATATCTAAAGTTCTAAGGGGACCTTATACCTATATAGAGATATCCTACCTTCGCTATTACTTACTTACGTAGAAGAGCCTAAAAGTAGGTTAATCTATTCCTAAAGAAATATATAGAAGATAACGACGAGGATAGCGAAATTAGATAATAGATAGAGAGTATAACTATATTTAGACTCGAAATCCGTTATATATTCGGTCCGTTAAACGAAGTCAATATAGCGATACAAACTATCTAGTATATAACCTAGAAGAAATCTATATTAGAATACTTAACTTAATTTTAGTAATATATAGCGAAGACTAACTAGGACGATAATATATTAATAACTATATACTAAAGAGGCCTTAAGGATAATATTAAAGATAAACTTATAAGATTAGGGATTATTATTAATACCCTTAACAAATTAATTAAGGAAGTAATCGAAATTAACGATAAGCTATTCGAAAGAACTATAGAGAAAAGATATAATAGAGGAGTCGATAGAATAGGACGCTCAAGCTTTTTTACTAAATCGAAGAGCTACTACCTAGGATATAAGGAACGCGACCCTTACGGATATATACTAATAGAATTAGACTTCACGGAGAAAAAAGGCAAATAGGCCTTTAGAGGGCTAGCTAGGGATAAGAAGCAGTAAGGGGGTAGAAAGAAAATACTTACGTATTATAGCTATAGCAAATCGGGCTACTTTACTAGAGACTACAAGTCGAAAAACATAGTATATCGACCGTAGCTAAATGTACTAGAGAAAGTACGTACCTAGGACGATATAGATAATATACCTAAGGAAGACCTACTAATATAGGATAAAGGTAAAGAAGACGTCGACTTCTAGTATAATAGGATAACGTAAGAATAGTATAACTATAAATCCGAGGGCGAGGACGAACTTATAGAGGACGTTACCTTATAAACCAAAGAAGATTTAGATATTAGAGACGGTAGTAGTACTTATAAAGAATCGGAGTAGGATTAGGAAAGCGAAGGGATAGACCTAGAGTAGGAAGAAGCCCTCAGCACGTTAGAAGCTAAGTAGGAAGATATACGACCACTAAGGAAATTAATACCTGGATCTACTACGTCTAAGGAAAAAGAAGAAAGCTCTAAGGAATCACAATAGGATGATAAGAAACTAGATTACCGATAAGACCGGAATTATCGAAGATATAGAGAGTTACTATAGGAAGAATATACTACGCTTTATTACGTATAGTATAGTACGCTAAGAAGTTATAGAAAGGGGCTAGTAAAGAAGGCTTACTATAGATAAGACTTCTACTATAACTATAGAAAGAACGAATACCTATAGTATTTGGCAATAAAGAGACTTTACTAGTTCTTCCTAGGAAACGATATAGATTGGTTAGAACACGTCAAGAAAGAGATAATATACTATCCGTATATAGAGAAATACTATCTAAAAGAATAGTATACCTATTTATATAATAACTACACGGAATATAAGAAAGAGAAATCCGAAGTAGGATTCCTACTCCCAATATATAAGTAGATAGAATCTATATTAGGATTTCTATAGGGAAAAGAGTAATCCCTTATAGTAGGGGTAGCCATAAGGAGATCAATATATTAACCCCTAAATAACATCTATGTTCCGCGCAATACGATATATATATGAAAATACCGATAATCGTTAACGGATAGCGGACCGTTGCGATAATAGATTCTGGAGCTACTAGAAACTTCATTTCGCGAGACTTGGTATAGTTAACTAAATTACTAACCCGAAAGAAGCTATATTAGTACGATCTTCAGATGGCTAACGGGTTAATACTATCAATAGGAAAGGTAGACGAAGAGATACTTTCGTTACCTATTACAATTCAGCGCTACTATAAGGAGATTACCTTTAATATTATTGGGATAGCTACTTATTATATAATTTTAGGAATACCTTGGTTAAAGAAGTATAATCTAATAATCGATTAGATAAGAGGAGTACTCGAGATTAGACGATTTGGCTATATTACTAAAATCGAACCTATATATCGATAGCGTACGATAATAGATAAGAAGTCGAACTAAAGACCGGTCGAGGTATATATTACCTTAGCTTCGCATAAGGACGGTACCAAACGGTAGTCCGACTCTATAGTTACTAGTAAAGGTTAGTAGGATAAAGAAGTGAGAGTTAAGGGAGGAACATTAGCAAATCCGGAGCGGCGTCCTAAAATCGGGCGTCCAAGGGGCCGGCCCCGGGCGCTAGGCGCTGATTCCGCACGGCCTCGAGCTGCTCGGGCTGATTCCGCACGGTCTCGGGCTGCTCGAGCTGGTCGAGCCGCTCGAGCTGCCAAAATTGCGATGTTCTATGATCGCCAACAACAACGGGAGGCCCCTAGAGGGCCACCTATCAACGCCAGCGAATGCGTATTACGCGTATTCGATTCAGCGCGAAAAGTTCTCGCGGAGGGGCGTACATAGGGCCTACAGGGGAGGCGCGTACCTACAGGCGTATAGGCGTATACCTTATAGGTGTATTGCGAAAAAGTTCAGTAGGGCCCAGCTCGACCAGCTCGACCAGCTCGACCAGCCCGACTAGCCCCTAGCACCCCTAGCACGGTGGGGGTGCCCCTAGCTCCCGTGAGCTGGCACTTGGGCAGATCGGCCCCTAGCGCCCGGGGCTAGCCCCTTGGACCCTAAGCCGGTGCTCCCGATTTGCTGATGAATCGATATACCCTCCGTCCCTTAAGAGTATAGTAAGTAGGCGTACTTATTTAAGGAAGAGACGAATGTAGAAGTATTACCTAGGTACTAGCTATAGGATTATAAGATCGAACTCGAACCTAGTAGGTAGCCGATATTTAGACCTATTTACGTATTATTAGAAAAGGAACTTAAAGTACTTCGCGGGTATATTAATAAGAACCTTAAAAAGGGATTTATTCGAGAATCCAAATTACTAGTAGGTTACCTAATCCTCTTTGTACTAAAGAAGGATAGAAGCTTAAGACTATACGTCGACTATTAAAAGTTAAACGATATTATAATCAAAAATAGATATCTATTACTAAATATAGGAGAGCTATAGGATCGGCTCGGTAAAGCAAAGATATTTACTAAACTGGATCTTAGAGGCGTATATAATCTAATTTGGATAAAAGAAGGCGAGGAATAGAAAACTACCTTCTAAACAAGATATAGCTACTACGAGTATCTAGTAATACCGTTTAGACTTACTAACGCACTAGTAACCTACTAAGTACTTGTTAATAATATTATACGAGTATACTTAGATCGAATAGCGATATATTAGAACTAGAGGGTTCTAACAGGACTGTCGCGAAGGACGAATGACTTCGGGCAGGATAGGTAGGTAAAGCGATGATCGTAATGATCGCAGTGCGAGCAAAGCTATCAAGGTGCTTGGTAGGATTTCGTATATCTATATATACGAGGCTTTGCCTACTATTTGGAACAGCGTGTTCAACTTGGTTAATCTTCCTAGTACTCCTTATACTATACTTTACTAGTTATCAATATAGAACGTATTGACTACTAATACTAAGAAGACTACTATTCTACCTGAGTAACTCCTCTCCTACAGAAGTATAAGACTATATATACCTATACCTGATTCTCGCACCGTTAGGTTAACGATTAGACGGGGGTCGTAACACTTTGAATACCCTAAGGGATGAGTTCTTCAATAACTTCAGGTAGAAACCCTACCCTAAGCACCTTAACGGTTACTGGCTAGAGACGCTATACTATAGACGAAGGATCTAGAAAAAGAATCAAGGTTATAGTACTAGACCTATACTACGGAGACAGGGACAAGCTTGAGCTATAGCTTATATAAGTATAACTATACCTTCTATTCCAGGGAGACTTGCTCCTAGTAACTAGATATACTACCTTTACTATATCGTACCTACAAGGATAGGCCCAAAAGTAGGTCGAACCTTTCCTAAAGAAGTATATAGAAGACGACGACGAGGACGACGATATTAAATCTTGGATAGAGAGTATACTAAAGTTTATAGTCGAAATCCGCCGTATATTCGGACCTTCTAATAAGGTAAACGTAGTAATACGTATTATCCAATATATAAAGTAGAAGAAGTTAGTATTAGAGTTTTCAACTTAGTTTCAAATATATACTACCAAGACGGGTTAGGATGATAATACGCTGATAATAATATATTATCGGGGCCTTAAAGATAATATTAAAGACGAGCTTATAAGATTCGGAGGGGTAATTGATACTCTAGACGGACTTATAGAGAATATAATCGAGATTAATAATAAGTTATTCGAACGATCTATAGAGAAGCGGTATGACGGAGGAGTTAGCGGAACCCGAAATAAAGGATTCTTCTTAAAGACGAAGAACTATAGATAAGATTATAGAGAACGTAATACCTACCGTAGTACGGTACTAATAGAGATTAACTTTATTTAGATAGAAAAGAAGAAAGGAAACTTTAAAGGGAAAAAGCAGTATAGGGGAAAGAAAGTAATTACTTACTATAGCTATAGTAAACTGGGCTATATAGCTAGAGACTGCAGGTCGAAGAATATAGTATACCGACCGCAGATTAATATAATAGAAGGAGGACCTCTAGATAACGAGGAAGACTCCGAAGAAATATAGTAACCCTACGATAAAGAAGAATTCAGTTAGGATTCGGAAGATAATACCTTTGAATTAGAATTCAACGAAGAAGTATAGAGGTATTACTATAGGGATAGTAATAGATCTTAATAGTATAAGACGGATTAGATATAGCGGAAAGCTAGTCCGGAGAGACTAGCGTTAATACCCGAACCTAGATCTACTATATCCTAAGTAGAAGGAAAATTACTAGAGATTAAAGAACCTTAATCGGATGAAGATAAATATAAACTCTTTGACGAAATCGAAAACAAAGTATAGGATATACTAAACGAGTAATTATCTACAAAACCCAAATAGGACGAACCTATACAAGACTATCGATATAATAGAGAATATTAGTAATATAGCAAAATTCTATATACTAAGTATATATTACCCGATTACTTAGTATATAGGGAGGAAAGAGGCCGTCTAGCGAAAGAGCACACGGTACCTCTACTAAAGAGAACCCCTTATAGAGAGATATAGTAGTATAAGTATAAGGAAGATAGATATTAATAGTATCTTGCAAGTAAGAGGAAGTACTATTACTTCCTATACTTTATAGAGAAGTAGGAGAAAGAGAGAAATAACTTACTTAAAGTCTTTAAGAGAGGAGCTTATAACTAAGTACTATAGTATAGCTACCTATACGATAAATATATCCCGTATAAAGGAATAAAGGAAGTATACGGATTCCTACTATTACAGGGAAAAGAATAATCTCTTATACTATAGGGAAGTATAAGGAGATTAACGCGTGATTCCCTAAATAACAATTATATTCCGCCTAATACTATACTTATATTATTATACTAGTAAATATTAATAGATAGCGGACCGTAGCGATAATAGATAGCGGGGCTACGGGAAATTTTATCTCAAGGAACTTAGTAGACTCAAGCGGTCTACCTACCCGAAGGAAGAAATTATCCTATAAGCTACGCCTAGCTAACAGGTTAGTATTTTTAACAGGAAAAGTAGAGGAGGAAACTCGCTCCCTACTAGTAATAATTTAGTAATACTACAAGGAGATTATATTCGATATAATTAGGATAGCCACTTATAATATCATTTTAGGAATACCTTAGTTAAATAAATATAACCTAGAAATTAACTAGAAGATAAAAGTACTTAAATTCGGATAATCTAGAAATATTACTAGTATTAGACCTATTAGTTAATAGTAGACGATAATAGATAAGGGAAAGAACCGAAGACCGGTCAAAGTATATATTACTTTATTCTTAAATGATAAGAGTAACTTCTAAGAGAGAAGGCTTAACTCCTTAGTTACTAGTAGAGGTTAGCGGGATACTAAAGAGAGAGCTATTAAAGGAAAAGACGAACCTTCTACGATCCCTCAGGAATATAAATAGTAGGTATACCTATTCAAGGAAGAGACGAGCGCAAAAGTATTGCCTAAGTACTAACTATAGGATTATAAGATCGAACTCGAACCTAGTAAGGCGCTAATATTTAGACCTATCTATATACTATCGGAAAAGGAACTTACTATACTTCGCGGGTATATCGATAAGAACCTTAAGAAGGGATTTATTCGGGAATCCAAATTACTAGCAGGTTATCCAATCCTCTTCGCGCTGAAGAAGGACGGAAGCTTAAGGCTATATATCGACTATCGAAAGTTGAACGATATTACTATCAAGAATAGATATCCTTTACCAAATATCAGCGAGCTATAGGATCGGCTTAGTAAGGTAAAGATATTTACGAAACTAGATCTTAGAGGCGTATATAATCTAATCTGGATAAAAGAAGGCGAAGAGTGGAAAACTGCCTTCCGGACTAGATATAGCTACTATAAGTATCTAGTAATACCGTTTAGACTCACCAACGCACTAGTAACCTGCTAAGTACTTATTAATAATATTATACAAGTATACTTAGATCGAATAACGATAGCGTACCTCGACGATATCTTGATTTACTCTAAGAATAAGGAAGAATATATCAAGTATATATAGGACGTTATCGAATACCTATTATAAGCGGGACTACTCCTTAAACTAGAAAAGTGCGAATTTTATAGGGACTCTATTAAGTTTCTAGGATTTATAGTTAGTATAAAAGGTATTAGTATAAGCCTAGAAAAGATTAAAGCTATAGCGGAATAGCCTATACTATAGGACGTCAAAGCAGTACAAAGTTTCTTAGGATTTGCCAACTTCAATAGGAAGTTTATTAAGGGCTACTTAAAGAAAGTACTTCCACTTATAGATATTACTAAGAAAGATATCGGATTTATATAGGGACAAGAATAATAAAGGTCGTTTAATATATTGAAAAAAGCATATATAGATCTACTAGTACTCTATACCTTTTAAGCTAACGAACCGGCTTATATCGAAATAGATACCTCGGATCTCGTAATAGAAGTATACCTTTATTAAATAAAGGACTAGAAGTAGTATCTAGTTACCTACTTCTTATAAAAAATGTTAGTAGTAGAATAGAACTATAATATTCACGACAAAGAACTACTTGCTATAGTATATATACTTCAAAATTGGAGAGTATACGCAGAAAGCTACTCGGACTTAACTATCTTTACGGATTATAAGAATCTTCTTAATTTTATAACGACGAAAGAGTTAAATAGAAGATAAGTTAGATAGTTAGAACTACTTAGACAATATAAGTTCAAAATAACCTATACCCTAGGAAAAGATAATAGTCGAGCAGATACGCTTAGCAGGCGATTAGACTATATAGAAGAAAAGATCGTTACGGAACGACTAATCCTAAAATAACAAGCCGATAGATTATCGGTGCCACACCAGGTATTAGCAATGACCCTTCGTATATCGGGACCTAATATAATAGATAAGATCGTAAAGGCCTATAATAACGATACATTTGTAACAAAGCTAAGATAGGATTAACAAGATTTAGTATTACTTAAATATTAGGACAAAACTTACTTGCCTGATATATACGTTAAAGAAGTAGTTAGGGATTACCACGATGACCTATTACAAGGTTACCCTAGAGTGTCTAAAACTATAGAACTCCTAGGACGAGGATACGTAGCGCCGAAACTTCGGATACGCGTTAAATAGTATATTAAGGAATATATTTAGTGCCAATAGAATAAGGCGGCACGACACGCCAAGTACAGGCAAATTTAGTTTGCGCCTATACCGGAATCACTATAGGACGATGTCACAATGGACTTTATAGTCAAACTACTACCTTCGAAGGATCTAGCTACGTAGGATATCTTTAATTCAATTATAGTTATTATAGATAAACTCACGAAGTATATAATTATAATACCATTCAAGGAGATATACAAAGCGGATTAGTTAGCCTTTATACTACTCGACAAGCTAATAAGAGATTATAGTATACCTAAATCGATAATATCTAATAGAGATAAGTTATTTACTTCTAATTACTAGAGAACGCTGACCGCAGCGATTAGAACTAAACTTCGGATATCAACCGCGTACTATCTATAGACTAATAGATAAACGGAGCGTGCAAACCAGATAATAGAAGTATACCTAAGATATTATATAAACCAAAAACAAGATAACTAGGTTTCACTACTTCTAATAGCATAACTAGCGTATAACGACAAGAGGTCAGACACGATAGGTCTAATACTATTCTTTACCAACTACGGAAAGAATATAAATATATTTCTATAACCTAGGGAAGGACCTAATATAGAAAAAGCCTTAGTTAAGGTAGAAGAGCTAAAGGAATTATATAAGGATATATAAAAAATAATTAAAAGCTTAAATAATAAGTTAAAGGAATACGTTAATAGTAAAAGAAAGAATATTCCTCAGCTTAAAGAGGGGGATAAAGTCTACCTCCTAATAAAAAACATGAAGATAACGAGACTAAGTAAGAAACTAGATTATATCAAGATCGGACTATTCTTAATTAAGAAGGTAAAAGGAGCCGTTAACTATAAACTCAAGCTTCCGCCTGACGCCAAAGTATATCCGGTATTCTATATCTTACTTCTAGAGCTAGCGGACTCTAATACTCTACTCTAAGAAATATTTCATTATAACGTTAAGGAAGAAATAGAGTATAAGGTCGAGAGGATCCTAGATAGGAGAAATTAGTTCTACCTAGTTAAATAGAAAGGGTATAACGAAACGGAAAGTATCTAGGAACCTCTTAGGAACCTTGCGGGGAACTATAGGGAATATCTCTAAGAGTTCTATTAGGGACAAGAGAAGACTAGTCGAAGCTCTCAGGGACTTCCATCCCGTCAGGGAGAGCGAACTACTCGAACGAGATATTGAATATTAAATCGTCGGAAGGTTTAGAGATAGCACGTTGATCCTCCTCCAATTCCCTTATATTCTGTAACTCTCGGTCTACTATATTCTTCTTCTCTTTTTCAACGGAATTCAGCTACGCCTAAAGGCGTACCAATTTTATAAGCGCATCAGTAACTTCCTCGCGTAACTCGTTGCGCCGTTTTTTAATACGACGCATTTCAAGGGGCGACACTATAAGGTCGCAATTCCGACTACCGGAAACACAGCTCGAACATCTATCGGAATTAGTACCTATAAGGCACTATTTGCCACTGGCAACGTATTAGGAATAGGGTTGTATAACGAAGTCGGAAAGTTCACTGGCCAGCTCCTTCGAACGGATGGCTAGGTTAGATAATCTTTTGGTACGGATGGGTGGCATGAAGGACGGATGGTTTCTCGGGACGAGAAATCTAGAGAGGGGGGCTAGTATTAGAACTAGAGGGTTCTGATAGGACTGTCGTGAAGGACGAATGACTTCGGGTAGGACAGGCAGGTAAAGCGATAATCGCAATGATCGCAGTACGAGTAATACTATTAGGAATAATAATTACAATGATCGTAGTGCGAGCAAAGCTATCAAGGTGCTTGGCAGGATTTCGTATATCTATATATACGGGGCTTTGCCTACTATTTGGAACAGCGTGTTCAACTTGGTTAATCTTCCTGGTACTCCTTGCACTATACTTTACTAGTTATTAATATAGAACGTATTAACTACCAATACTAAGAAGACTGCTATTCTACCTGAGTGACTCCTCTCCTATAGAAGTATAAGACTATATATACCTATACCTGATTATCGCACCGTTAGGTTAACGATTAGACGGGGGTCGTAACACGATAGCGTACCTCGATAATATACTAATTTATTCTGAGAATAAGGAATATATTAGGTATATATAGGACGTTATCGAATACCTATTATAAGCGAGACTTCTCCTTAAACTAGAAAAGTGCGAATTTTATTAATAAGCGGTAGAATTTCTAGGATTTATAGTTAGTACGAAAGGTATTAGTATAAGCCTAGAAAAGATTAAAGCTATTACTAAATAGCCTATACTATAGGACGTTAAAGTAGTATAAAGCTTTTTAGGTTTTGCTAACTTTAATAGGAAGTTTATTAAGGGCTACTCTAAGAAAGTACTACCTTTAATAGATATTACGAAGAAAGATATTAGATTTATATAGGGAAAAAACTAATAGGAATCATTCGATATATTAAAGAAAGTATATATAGATTTACTAGTACTCTATACCTTTAAGATAAACGAGCTAGCTTATATCGAAATAGATATATCGGATCTTGTAATCGGAGTATACCTATATTAAATGAAAGACTAGAAGTAGTATCTAGTTACCTACTATTTAAGGAAGATATTAGTAGTAGAATAAAACTATAATATATACGATAAGGAGCTACTTACTATAGTATATATATTATAGAACTAGCGAGTATACGTAGAGAGCTACTTAGACTTAACTATCTTTATAGATTATAAGAATCTTCTTAACTTTATAATAACGAAAGAGTTAAATAGAAGATAGGTTCGATAGTTAGAACTATTAGGTTAATATAAATTCAAGATAACCTATACCCTAGGGAAAGATAATAGTCGAGTAGATACCCTTAGTAGGCGATTAGACTATATAGAAAAAAAGAATATTATAGAACGACTAATCCTAAAGAAAGAAGCGGACGGATCGCTAGTACTATACTAGGTATTAGTAGCGACCCTTCGTATATTAGGATCTAATACGACTAATAGGATTATAAAGGCCTATAACGACGATATATTTATAATAAACCTACGAAAGGATCAATAGGATTTAGTATTACTCAAATACTAGGATAAGACCTACTTACCTAATATATACGTTAAAGAAGTAATTAGAGATTACTATAACGACCCTTTATAAGGTTACCCTAGAGTATCTAAAATAATAGAACTCCTAGGACGAGGATACGCAGCGCTAAAGCTTCGAGCGCGCGTTAAATAATATATTAAAGAATATATCAAGTACTAGTAGAATAAAGCGATACGATACGCTAAGTACGGATAAATATAGTTTACTTCTATACTAGAGTTACTATAGAATAATATTATAATAGATTTTATAGTTAAGTTACTACTATCGAAGGACCTAGCTATATAGGATACCTTTAACTCAATTATAGTTATTATAGATAAACTTATAAAGTATACGATTATAGTACCCTTCAAGGAAACCTATAAGGTAGATTAATTAGCTTTTATACTACTCGATAAGCTAATAAGGGACTACGGTATACCGAAGTCGATAATATCCGATAGAGATAAGCTATTTACTTCTAACTACTAGAAAACGCTAATAGTAGTAATTAGAACTAAACTTCGGATATTAATAGTATATTATCTATAGACTAATAGATAAATAGAACGTGCCAATTAAATAATAGAAGTATACTTAAGGTATTATATAAACTAGAAATAAGATAACTAGGTTTTACTACTTCTAATAGTATAACTAGTATATAATAATAAGAGGTTAGATATAATAGGCCTGACCCTATTCTTTACTAACTATAGAAAGAATATAAATATATTTCTATAACCTAGGGAAGGACCTAATATAGAAAGGGCCTTAGTTAAGGTAGAAGAGCTAAAGAATTTATATAAGGATATATAAAGGTTAATTAAAAGCTCTAATAGAAAGTTAAAGGAATAAGTTAATAAGAAAAGAAAGAATATTCCTTAGCTAAAAGAGGGGGATAAAGTATATCTCCTAATAAAAAATATAAGGATAATAAGACTAAGTAAGAAACTAGATTATATTAAGATCGGACTATTTTTAATTAAACGGTTAAAAGGACTAGTTAACTATAAACTCTAACTTCTACCTAACGCAAAGGTATATCCGGTATTCTATATCTTACTCCTAGAGCTAGTAGACTCTAGTATACCTCTCTAAGAAACGTTTTATTATAATATTAAGGAAGAAATAGAGTATAAGGTCAAGAGGATCCTAGATAGAAGAAATTAGTTCTATCTAGTTAAGTAGAAAGGGTATAACGAGACGGAAAATACCTAGGAACCTTTTAGGACCCTTACGGGGAACTGTAGGGAATATCTCTAAGAGTTCTATTAGAGATAAGAGAAGACCAGTCGAAGCTCTCGGGGACTTCTATCCCGCTAGGGAGATCGAACTATTTAGACGAGATATTAAATATTAAATCATTAGAGGAACTAGGAGCGATACGTTAATCCTCCTCTAACTTCCTAATATTCTATAACTCTCGGTCTACTATTCTTTTCTTCTCGCTCTTAATAGAGTTTAGTTATACCTGAAGACGCACTAGTTTTACGAGCGTATCGGTTACTTCTTCTCGTAGCTCGTTGCGCCGCTTTTTAACACAACGTATTTCAAAGGGCGACACTACAAGGTCGCACTTCCTACTACTAGTAATATAACTCGAATACCTATCTAAATCGGCACCTATAAGGTACTACTTACTACTGGCAACGCATCGGGAATATAGTCGTATAACAAAGTCGGAAAGCTTACTGGCCAACTCCTTTGAACGGATAGTTAGGTTAGATAATCGTTTAGTACGAACGGGTGGCATGAAGGATAGATAGTTTCTCGGGACGAGAAATCTGGAGGGGGAGCTAGTATTAGAACTAGAGGGTTCTGATAGGACTATCGCGAAGGACATAAGACTTCGGATAGGATAGGCAAGTTAAGCGATAATCGTAATGATCGTAGTACGAGTAATACTATCAAGAATAATAATCGTAATGATTACAGTGCGAGCAAAGCTATTAAAGGATGCTTGGCGGGATTTCCTATTGCTATATATACGAGTACTTACTCACCACTTGGAGTATCGTGCTCAACTTCTATTTTCATCTAGTACCTACTATATACGATAGATCTCTTAGGCTAGGCACTGAACATATATCATCTAATTATATACCAGACCCGCTTAGTATCACTTGAAGCCTGCTTTATACTCTTGCTCTATTGCACATCCATCCTAGTAAGAATCAATCTATACTACGACCGTTGATACGCAATACGGTTCGTAACACTAGTTACCTTTTTTCTCCGTAAAATCCAGTTCTATTAGCGCTAGTCCGTAAGGGTTATATTCTTTATAACCTAGGCGGTAGCTCTTCGATTTAGTAAAAAAGCTTAAGTATCCTATCCCGCTAACTCCTCCGTCGTACCTTTTTTCTATAGTCCTTTCAAATAACTTATTATTAATTTTAATTACTTCTTCGATTAGCTTATTAAGGGTATTAAGAATAATCCCTAACCTTATAAGTTTATCCTTAACGTTATCCTTTAGACCTCTTTAGTATATAGTTATTAATATATTATTATCCTAGTTAGTCTTTACTATATACTACTAAAACTAAGTTAAATACTCTAATACAGACTTCTTCTAAGTTAAGTACTAGATAGTTTATATTACTGCGTTGACTTTATTAGATAGTCTAAATATACGGCAGATTTCAAGCCTGAATATTGCTATACTTTCTATCTACTACTTAATCTTACCGTCCTTGTTATTATCTTCTATATACTTCTTTAGGAATAGATTAACCTACTTTTATACTCTTCTATATAAGTAAGTAATAGCGAAGGTAGGATATCTCTATATAGGTATAAAGTCCCTTTAGAACTTTAGATATAATAATATCTAGGATAGCTATCCCTCGAGCTTGTCCCTCTCTCTATAGTATAAGTTAGGCTAGGCTATCTTAATATACCTACTAAGTCCTTCGTTAATAGTAGGGTGTCTCTATCCGCTTCCTCCTCCTAAGGAGCTTAGGTAGGTACCCTAGAGTCTCTTAGTATAGTATTATCCTTAAGGGTACTTAAAGTATTATAAATACGTTGCGTGCTAGTATCGTATATAGATTGATTCTTAATAGGGATAGAGGTACAACCTAACAAGAGTATAAAGTAGGCTTCAAGTGATGCTAAGCGGGTCTAGTATATAATTAGATAATATATATTTAGTGCCTAGCCTAAGAGATCTATTATATATAGTAAACTATAAATAGGAAGTAAATTAAGCACGATACTCCAAGTGGTAAATAGTACTCCGTATATATAGATATACGAAATCCATGCCAAGCATTCTTGATCGCACTGATCGCACTAATCGCACCTGCGCTAATTGCGACCACTGCGCTCATCGCTTAATATGCCAAGCCTTTAGGGTCTGTCCGAGTCGGATACTAATTCGTCGACTCGAACTATAACGGGCGCTACGCTCCTTGAGCGCATCCCTGATCATGTTTCCTGATCGTAACACTCTATTCTAATAGGCTATAACCTAGAAAAGTACTACTATAGTTCCTAGAGAAAGGGAGGTAAGGAGAATTATCTAATACTTTAGCCTAGTAATATATTAGGAGATTTCACTATTTAGAGTAAGGAACTACGTTAGTTATTCTTCGTCTATCTTAAATTATATAACTTTAATAAGGCTACTAAAGAAGTCCGTATTAGCTATAGGCTAGTTATTAATATTAAGGCTATCCTTAATAATCTAGAGGTTTTAATACTACTAGACTTAAAAAAACTATTTTCTACTAGTAGCGGCCATCTAGAAGGAAGGTATCTATTCTAGTAGCATCGTAATTATACGCTCGGACAACTTGAATATAATAAGATTACTAGTATCAATAGAAAAGCAAAGTGACTATCTTAGATAGATAATATATACTATCTTATCTTGTTACATTCTAATATACGTATAGAATATCTATCGGATTATTACTTTCAAAAGATTGGATTCAACACAAGATCTTTATATTATATATTAGGGTCTAGCCAATAGTATAGTAGATATATAGACGAGGATACTAAAGCTAAGGAGGAAAGCTCTAAAGGAGCGCGCGAAGGATCTATATAAGCATGCGGCTGCGGCAGCCCCTGGAGCTAGGCCCGATAGGGCTAGAGTACTGTTGGCAAGGCAACGAAGGAAACAGTGCAAGCCCAGCCCGTAACATTACCCCCCCACCTCTACTAGGCATCGACCCTGATGCCTGCAGGCGACGATTCATCCAACAGAACATCCATTATCCATTATCCATTAATCAATCCATCCATCTATCCAACATTCATCTATCTATGACGTCTATGGCGTTGGCGGTGGTTGACAGGAGCAGTTACGGAGTTACGGCTCTGCGGAATGCCAAGATTCCTTCTCTAGAAGTCAGGATATGGTGACAGCGATATAGGCAACAGCAACCACCTAAACACTTGTGAATAGTGGCTCTGAGGTATCGGATAGTCCATGATGAGCGAAGGCAGGTATTAGGATATTAAAGGACTAAGCCAATGTTGATGGATGGCTTGGCTTACCCCTAGGATTCAAAATCGAAAAGTCGAAAAGTCGAAAAGAATGTGTGTTTCGCGCGCAGCGCTTTGCAAGCAGTAAAAATGGTAGCGTTCCACCTGCTTGGCATCCGGACTAGGCCAAATCTGGTATAGCTTGCCTCTTATTGGGGTTGAGCAACGGTGCAGGTCTGCGGTGATACTGGGATATACAGTGCTGCGGGGAAGAACAAATTGCGCCCGCAGAACTTGGTAGTAGCTGGTATGGCTATTCCCAATTCTTATTCCCATATAAATGTAGATTTTGATATAGACCCATACTCTTTCTTAGCTTTTTCGAAGCCATCAGTAAGGATTCGGCGGTGAAGATTCGGAATCAGTGGCTTCGCAAGGGAATAGTAAGACGAACAGCCTATCGAAAGGATCGTCTAGTTGACTAAGATGTATGAGCATGCCGCTTCGGGGCAAGTATGCTAGGTGTAGGGCATCAGTGGCCTAATGCATATAGTAAGCATCTAGGTTCTGATGCGCAGCAGATCTAATGCCAATGGTATTGCGAGCTTTGGGGCGGAGCTCGCATGGGGGCGGAAGGCAGTGAGGTGTTACCATTGGGCGCTTTGGTGGAACAAGATCTCCGTAGTAGTAGTACCGATTCGTATAGTGTTGACAGGAGAGATGTTCTAGTAAATAGGGCGGAGCTCGCGTAGGATAAGGTGTTGCGACAGGGCAGCTCCTTGTACGAGATCTCTATAGCAGCGGTACTAATTAGTGTGGTATCAGCTGGAGAGGTGTTCCAGGAAAAGGAGGATTTTTTGTTGTTGTTGTTGTTTTAGGTGTTTTAGGTGTTTTAGGTGTTTTAGTGCTTCTGTCCCCCTTTTTAGCTAGGCGCCGTCCTCGATGCCTTATAGATGGATGCCCAGGGGCGACAGTAGGAGCAGCGGAGGTAGAAACAGCGGAAATGGCGGAGGAACGAGTAGAGGATTTAGTAGGAGCGGAACATCGTCCGAATATACGAAATAAATCGTCTATTTTCAGATATCGGGGTGTATATCTTATATATAGGTCTTCGACGATGAGGTAATTCTTGACGACCTTATATATAGGTAGCGGAGGCGATAACAATCGATATATCGGCGGCGGTAATAGGGGTAGTAAGGATAAGGATAAGTATGCGGGTGATGGTGGTAGTAATGCCCTATTTTCTTTAGGCTGTGATGCGGGTAAAAGGATTTGGGGTAAGGATATCGATAAGGATCTAGATAAGGATCTCCTATACATCTGTTTTTGGCATTCCTCGCGCAGATGTAGGTACAGCCGATTTTTTGACGAAAATACCATTTCACAGTGCCTGTAGGATGGCTTGTTGCAAGTGTTTTCCTGCGTATGTCGCATAAGACGTGCCATTGAGGAAAACGAGGCGTTGCAGAGCTTGCAATAGTGATATTCAGAAGCTTGACATGCTGATCGGCCTGTTGCTTGCGGAGCTTCCTGCGGAGCCTCCCGCAGAGCCTCATGCGGCCATAGCTGCGATGCCTGCGAAAACCTAGCTTTCAAAGCTTGCAAGCATGCTGCAAGATCCTGATAGTCTGATTGGCGGAACCATTTCAGAGCTTCACCGCGCAGACATTTCGGTAGGAGCTCTAGGATATCGGCTCCTAGGAATCCAGATTCTGATCTGCAGCGCTCAATGCGGTCACAGAAGGTATGGGCATCATGAAATAAGTATAGCTCAGGAAAGTCATGCTGCAGCGATGGATCCAGAAATCCGATATCTTTTGGCGATGGCTGCGGAGCTATCAGCGATGCCTGCGGTGATGATGCTTGTGAATTTTTCTATAGTAATGCCGTAACATCTTGAACAAACATCATCATTGTTGGGAATGATTTCGAGGGGAATCTTATGCAGCTTTTTGAGCGGGAATAGTGTTCCTCCATTAGATCGTCTTCTGGCTCCCAATCGTATAGGGAGGTCTTGCATACCTGGCATACAACCGTATCTAGATCCTTGCTTGTAGGCTGATGGCTGAACCCAGCATCTGCAAGATCTTCAGGTGTAGGTGAGGCATATAGGCTATATAGCCAATCGGTAAACGAGGCAAGGCGTTCCTCGTATATCGACATCTTGGACGGGGGTAAGGATGTCGGTAAGAGGTAGAGGACTCGGTGAGGATTCGACGATCTAGTAAAAGGATCGAATCTTGGTGTTAAGGATTTTAGTAGAGTAGCTAATATATTGAGCAGAGCTCTAAGGCAGGGTATTAAGCAGGGCTCTAAGGTAGGGAGGAAGGTTTATTAGTAGGAAGGATATCTATATCGACGGCTTAGTAAAGAGATCGATCTAGCGGTGAGGCGTTAGGTAATAGGGTCGGTAGATGGTTGGATGGTTAGATGGTTAGATAGTTGGACGGATGAGTTAGTGATAGTCTGATCTAAAGCTGTTTAACCTGTTGCTTTATCCAGGGCAAGGGATGGTGGTTAGGTAGTTAGTATATACCGTGTTCCTATAAAGGACCTAGTTGGCGAATACCAGTACTATCGGCCTAAGATAGCTAGTGAGGTATATATAGTGATATACCTCTATAGCTTGGTTGGAGCTTTAGTATAATGTCAGAGTCTAGCCAATAGTATAGTAGATATATAGACGAGGATACTAAAGCTAAGGAGGAAAGCTCTAAAGGAGCGCGCGAAGGATCTATATAAGTATACGGCTACGGTAGCCCCTAGAGCTAGACCCGATAGGGCTAGAGTACTATTGGTAAGGCAACGAAGGAAATAGTATAAGCCTAGTCTATAATATTATATAGGTATAATAGGAAAGGATAGATAGTAGTTATAAAGTAGAAAGAGGGGAAACCTCAGATAATTTCTATATTAGCTATTTCGTAACCAGGTTAAATACGTATAATACTTTATATCCTAGCTCTAAATTCGGTAACCGCCGTCGCTCGAATCCTAGGTCCATTTATTATATATCAACAAGATAATAGCCCTAAGACTATACTTTTAGAGTAGGTCTATATAGTCTATAGTTAGCTTATAATAATAGGAGGACTTTAGTATAGATTAAAAAAAACCTCCAATCAACGCAGGTATCTAGATTTTCACCTCCGTTCCTTCGATTTAGGGCTCTAATTTTAGCTCCCTAAGAGAGGGTACTAGATCTAGAGCCCTATAAAGAGTTAAAAGCTTCTAACGTCTAATCTAGCTTCTATTTATACCTAGATTCTTTAAATAATAATATTAAGTTTACTAAAATAATAGCTAATTACTCCTTTAGGAATTCTAATTAATTTACTCTCTAAATAATCTAAAGAAAAAATAGCCTCTTATTAACCTAATAATATAAAGTAAATAGAGTAGAATAAGAAATATAGAGAGAAACTATTAGTATATATTTATAAGAGCTATTATCTTCTATAGTAGCTATTACTAATATAAGTAAAGATAGAAGGCTCGGAATTATAATAGAAATATTATAGGTATAGCTTAAAACTAATACGGATAACCCTTATATATAGGAAAAACTAGACGAAAAGGAGTATCTATTCTCGAAAAATCTAAGTAATCTTTCGATTGGCCAGCTTAAGGATTTATATAATAGTATTAATAAATCGTTTATAGCTATCTAGAAGGCCTCGTTTTAATTAGAACCCCGGGTATAGGATAGGGAAGAGTCTATATACGTGTTACGAACCGTGCGTACCGGTATCGTATTATGGATTGATTCTCAATAGGGATGGAGGTACAAGTATACAAGAGATAAAGCAGGCTTCAAGTGATACTAAGCGGGTCTGGTATATAATTAGATAATATATATTCAGTGCCTAGCCTAAGAGATCTATCGTATATAGTAGACAATTAAATAGCAAGATTAAGCACGATGCTCCAAGTGGTGAGCAAGTGCTCGTATATATAGCAATAGGAAATCCTGCTAAGCCTTTCTTGATCGCGTTGATCGCACTACGCTTATTGCGCTTATCATTCTTGATCGCATTAATCGTACTACGCTTATTACGCTCATACTAAGCTCCAGGGTCCTTTCTGAGTCAGATACCGATTTGTCGACTCGAACCATAACGGGCGCTACGCCCCTAGGGCGTATTCCTGATCATGTTTCCTGATCGTAATATTAGCTCCCTCCCTCAGATTTCTCGTCCCGAGAAACTATCTATCCTTTATACTACCCTATTGTATAAAACGTTTAAAGAACCCAACCATCCGTCGAACGGAACTGGCTAGCGAACTAAGCGGATTTGTGATACGGCCCTGCTCCCGATATATCGCCAGCGGCAAATAGTACCTTATAGGTGCTAATTCCGATAGATACTCCAACTATATTAATAGTAGTAGAAAATACGACTTTATAGTGTCGGTCCTTGAAATACGTCGTGTTGAAAGACGGCGCAACGAATTACAAGATGAAATAACCAACGCGCTCGTAAAAGTAGTATGTCTTTAGGCGTAGCTAAATTCTATTAAGGACAAGTGAGTGCCCGTAATCTTCACAGAAGATTACCGTAAAAATGGCTATATCTCGCTTATTTTATACTCGATTTAGGAAATTTAAGCGGATATAGAAAGCTATCTATTTATAGTATATTTTATATATATAAAGCTAAGCTCTAATCCTAATAGAACAAAAGTTATTAAGGATTTAGTATATTAGTGCTTCGGGGGCGGCTGCGGGGGTAGCTTTAGGGAACTCCGCAGGCAAAAATATGTTTTTTAAGCTTTCCTTAGCTAAATCTTTAGTTAGAAAGCGTATACTTGGTTCCAAAACTCATAAAATTATCTTGATATTATATGACGTATATAGCGCGGGGTATCGCTACGAAGAAGTTGCGGTGCGTATTCAACTTTCGATGTTCTAGGTCCGGGGGCGCCTAGCTCAATGCTTGGTATTTACTACCGAGCTTGCGCTGCCCGCAAAGCATGGCGAAAACGCTTCTTTTACTTATAAGTTTTGCGTAAATAGACCGATTTTGAAAATTCTGACGGTGTTAGAAAGCGTATAGTTGGCTCTAGAACCCATGAGATTATCTTGATATTATATTATGTATATGGCGCGGGGTATTGCTGCGAAGAAGTTGCGGTGCGCATTCAACTTTTGATGTTCCAGGGTCCGGGGGCGCCAAGCTCAATACTTGGTATTTGCTACTGAGCTCGCGCTGCCAGCAAAATATGGCGAAAACGTATCTTTTAGTCATAACTATTGCGTAAATAGGCCGATTCTAAAAATTCTTGATGCGCAAGCAAGCTAATAATTAAGTCCAAAGCTTATGAAATCCTCTCGATATTATATAGCGTATATAGCGCGGGGCATTGCTGCGAAGAAGTTGCGGTGTGTATTCAACTAAGCTTGCGCTGCCCGTAAAACATAGCGAAAACGCTTCTTTTACTTATAACTATTACGTAAATAGGCCGATTCTAAAAATTCTTGATGCGCAAGCAAGCTAATGATTAAGTCCAAAACTTATGAAATTATCTCGATATTATATAACGTATATAGCGCGGGGAAGTACTGCGAAGAAGTTGCGGTACGAATTCAAGTTTTGGTAGTTAAAGGCGCTAGGCCGAAAAGCGTACTATCAGAGGGGGAGAAGTATAGGGCTATTCTAATTGGCTATAAGTGCGGAATTGCTCCGAATATCGCGATAATCTATTATTAGAAGAAAGATAAGAAGAAGAGGATAGTAGACTAAGAGCTATAGAATATTATAGAGCTAGAGGAGGACTAATACGTTACTCCTAAGCTTCCTAGTAACTTAATATTTAATATTAGTTCTAAGCGTTTCGATTTCCCTAATAGGCTAGATACCCCCGAGAACTTTGACTGGTCTTCTCTTATCTCCGATAGAACTCTTATAGATACTCTCTATAGTTCCCCGCAAGGTTCCTAAGAGGTTCCTAGGTATTTTCCGTTTTGTTATACCCTTTCTATTTAACTAGATAGAACTAATTCTTTCTATCTAGGATCCTCTTGACCTTATACTCTATTTCTTCCTTAATATTATAGTAAAATATTTCTTAGAGAGGTATACTAGAGTCTACTAGCTCTAGGAGTAAGATATAGAATACTAGATATACTTTAGCGTTAGGTGGAAGTTAAAGTTTATAGTTAACTAGTCCTTTTATCCGTTTAATCAAGAATAGTCTAACCTTAATATAATCTAGTTTCTTATTTAGTCTTATTATCCTTATATTTTTTATTAGAAGATATACTTTATCCCCCTCTTTTAGCTAAGGAATATTCTTTCTTTTCTTATTAATTTATTCCTTTAACCTTATATTTAAGCTTTAGATAGACCTTTATATATCCTTATATAAATTCTTTAGCTTATTTACCTTAACTAAGGCTTTTTCCGTATTAGGGCTTTCCCTTAGTTCTAGAAAAGTATTTATATTCTTTCTATAGTTAGTAAAGAATAGTATTAGGCCTATTATATCTAAATTCTTATTATTATACGCTAGTTATAATATTAGAAGTAGTAAAACCTAGTTATCCTATTTCTATTTCACGTAATATCTTAAGTATACTTCTATTATTTGGTTTGTACGCTCTATTTATCTATTAGTCTATAGATAATACGCTATTAATATCCGAAGTTTAGTTCTAATTACTACTATAAGCGTTTTCTAATAATTGGAGGTAAATAATTTATCTCTATTAGATATTATCGATTTCGGTATACTATAATCCCTTATTAGCCTATCTAGTAGTACGAATACTAATTAATCTACTTTATAGGTTTCCTTAAATAGTATTATAATTATATACTTCGTAAGTTTATCTATAATAACTATAATTGAATTAAAGGTATCTTATATAGCGGGATCCTTTAAAGGTAGTAGTTTAACTATAAAGTCTATTATAACGTTATCCTATAGCGACTCTAGTATAGGAGCAAATTATATTTGTCCGTATTTAGTATATCGTGTCGCTTTATTCTACTAGTACTAGATATATTCCTTAATATATTATTCGATATACGCTCTAAATCTCGGCGCCGCGTAACTTCGTCCTAGGAGTTCTATTATCTTAGATACTCTAGGGTAACCTTATAATAGGTTGTTATAGTAATCTCTAATTACTTCCTTAACGTATATATCGAGTAAGTAAGTCTTATTCTAGTACTTAAGTAATATCGAATCCTATTAATCCTTTCGTAGATTAGTTATAAATATATTATTACTATAGGCCTTTACGATCTTATCGGTTATATTAGGTCCTAATATATAAAGGGTTATTGCTAATACCTAGTATAGTACTAATAATCCGTCGGCTTCCTTCTTTAGGATTAGTCGTTCCGTAACGTTCTTTTCTCCTATATAGTCTAATTACCTACTAAGGGTATCCGCTCGACTATTATCCTTTTCTAGGGTATAGGTTATCTTAAATTTATATTAACCTAATAGCTCTAACTATCGAACTTATCTCCTATTTAACTCTTTTATTATTATAAAATTAAGAAGATTCTTATAATCCGTAAAGATAGTTAGATCTAAGTAGCTTTCTATATATACCCGCTAGTTCTATAGTATATAAACTACGGTAAGTAGTTCTTTATCGTGTATATTATAGTTTTATTCCGCTACTAATATCTTCTTTGAATAGTAGACGACTAGATACTATTTTCTATCTTTCTCTTAGTATAAATATACTCTAATCGCGAGATCCGAGGCGTCTATTTCGATACGGGCCGGTATATTAGCCTAGAAGGTATAGAGTACTAGTAGATCCGCGTATACTTTCTTTAGTATCTCGAATAATTAGTCTTTTCTCTATATAAATCTAATATCTTTCTTTATAATATCCGTTAGAGGTAGTACTTTCTTAGAGTAGCCTTTAATAAACTTTCTATTAAAGTTGGCGAATCCTAAGAAGCTTTATACTACTTTAACGTTCTATAGTATAGGCTATTTAGCTATAGCTTTGATCTTTTCTAGGCTTATACTAATACCTTTTATACTAACTATAAATCCTATAAATTCTATTAATTCCTTGTAGAATTCGTACTTTTCTAGTTTAAGAAGAAGTTTCGCCTATAATAGGTATCTAAGGATATCCTATATATACTTAATATATTCTATCTTATTCTTAGAATAAATTAGTATATTATTAAAGTACGCTATCGCTATTCGATCTAAGTATATTTATATAATATTATTAATAAGTGCTTAATAGGTTACTAGTGCGTTAGTAAGTCTAAACGATATTACTAGATACTTATAATAGCTATATCTTGTTCGGAAGGTAGTTTTCTATTCCTCGCCTTCTTTTATCTAAATTAGGTTATATATACCTCTAAGATCTAGTTTAGTAAATATCTTTACCTTATCGAGCCGATCCTCTAGCTCGCCAATATTAGGTAAAGGGTATCTATTCTTGATTATAATATCGTTTAACTTTCGATAGTTAATATATAGTTATAAGCTTCTATCCTTCTTTAGTATAAAGAGGATTAGATAACCTACTAGTAATTTGGATTCCCGAATAAATCCCTTTTTAAGGTTCTTATTAATATATCTATAAAGTACTTTAAGTTCCTTTTCCGATAATATATAAATAGGTCTAAATATTAGTTACTTACTAGGTTCGAGTTCAATCTTATAATCCTATAGCTAATATTTAGGTAATACTTCCGTATTCATCTCTTTCTCGAATAAATATACCTATTTACTATATTCCTAAGGGACTAAAGGTATATTATTTCCTCTCTTAACTCTTACTTCCTTATTCTACTAACCTTTACTAGTAACTATAGAGTTAGACTACCTTTTAGTACCGTCCTTATACGAAGCTAAGGTAATATATACCTCGACTAGTCTTCGGTTCGACTTCTTATCTATTATTATATACTATCGATATATAGATTCGATCTTAGTAATATAGCTAAATCGTCTAATTTCGAGTACTCCTCTTATCTAATCGATTATTAGATTATACTTCTTTAACTAAGGTATATCTAAAATTATATAGTAGGTAGCTATTCTAATAACGTTAAAGGTAATCTCCTTATAGTAGTACTAAATTATAATAGGTAATAAAAGTATCTCTTCGTCTACCTTTCCTATTAATAGTATTAACCTATCGGCTATCTAAAGGTTATACTATTACAACTTCTTTCGAGTTAGTATTCTAGTTATTCGTACTAAGTCTCGCGAGATAAAGTTTCTAGTAGCTCTAGAATCTATTATTATAACGGTCCGCTATCTATTAACGATTACCGGTATTTTTATATATATATTATATTATACGGAATATAGATATTATTTAGGGGTTAACGTATTGATCTCCTCGTGGCTACCCCTACCGCGAGGGATTACTCTTTTCCCTAAACGGGAAGGAATCCTATAAGTTCTTTCTATCTTATATATTTTTGATATTTCTTATAGAGGTATATATACTATTCTATTACAAGTGAGTGCCCGTAATCTTCACAGAAGATTATCGTAAAACGGATATATCTCGCTTATTTTATATTCTATTTAGAAAATTTAAGCGAAATTAGAAAGTAATCTATCTATAGTATTAAATTATAAGCTTACCTATAACTTTATATAATAGTAACGGTTTTGGTATATATAAGAGCTGGCTATTTAGATAGCTCTAGGATACAGAAATAATCTTTGAAGCTTTGCATGGTTTGGATGGTTCCAGGATACTTTTCGCCCCCGGAAGCCATTGGAATGCCCCCGGAACGAATAGGCAGCATACCGCCATATCGCCATATGCGAATGAGCAATCCGGTGCCATATCTCCATGTGCGAATAGGCAATCTACCGCCATATCGCCATGTGCGAATAGAGCAATCCGGTGCCATATCTCCATATGCGAATAGCCAACCTGCCGCCATATCGCCATGTGCGAATAGCCAATCCGGTGCCATATCGCCAACTGTGCGAATAGGCAATCTACCGCCATATCGCCATGTGCCGAATGGGCAATCCTATACCATATCGCCATGTGCGAATAGGCAATCCGTCGCCATATCGCCATGTGCGAATGAGCCATCCGGTGCCATGATCGCTATATCGCCATGTGCGAATAGGCAATCCGGCGCCATATCGCCATGTGCGAATATTGCTTATAAGTTTTGCGTAAATAGACCGATTTTGAAAATTTCGACGGTATTGGAAAGCGTATGCTTGGTTCCAAAACTGATAAGATTATCTCGATATCATATGACATATGTGGCGCGGGGCATTACTGCGAAGAAGTTGCGGTGCGTATTCAACTTTTGATGTTCCAGGGTCCGGAGGCGCCAAGCTCAATGCTTAGCATTTGCTACTAAGCTCGCACTACCTATAAAACATAGTGAAAACGCTTCTTTTGCTTATAACTATTGCGCAAGTAGACCGATTTTGAAAATTTTGACGGTGTTGGAAAGCGTATACTTGGTTCCAAAACTTATGAAATCATCTCGATATTATATGATGTATGTGGCGCGGGGAAGTCCTGCGAAGAAGTTACGGTGCGCAAGCAAAACATAGCGAAAACGCTTCTTTTGCTTATAACTATTGCGTAAATAGGCCGATTCTAAAAATTCTTGATGCGCAAGCAAGCTAATAATTAACTCCAAAACTTATGAAATCATCTTGATATCATATAATATATATAGCGCGGGGAAGTAGTGCGAAGAAATTTTGACGGTGTTAGAAAGCGTATACTTGGTTCCAAAACTTATGAAATCATCTCGATATTATATAATGTATATAGCGCGGGGAAGTCCTGCGAAGAAGTTACGGTACACAAGCAAAACATAGCGAAAACGCTTCTTTTACTTATAACTATTGCGTAAATAGGCCGATTCTAAAAATTCTTGATACGCAAGCAAGCTAATGATTGACTCCAAAACTTATGAAATCATCTTGATATTATATAATATATATAGCGCGGGGAAGTAGTACGAAGAAGTTGCGGTGCGAATTCAAGTTTTAGTAGTTAAAGGCGCTAGGCCGAAAAGCGTACTATCAGGGGGGAGAAGTATAGGGCCGATCTTATTGGCTATAAGTGCGGAATACCCTCCGAAAGTCGCGATAATCTATTATTATAAGAAGATATAATATTCTTCTATATATAGGTCGTAGATTAATTCTCTATATAAGTTGTTTATCTATATCTAACTATACCCCGGGAAGTACTAATATTTTCGCTTCTAAGCTAGGTACTATTTATATAAGTCTTTAGTATAGTATATCTATCGTTAGAAACTATATCCTTTAGATAATTCTCTATTGGTATATTGCCTCCCTGGCTCATACGATAGGTATAGCCGGTCTATATAGTATCTCTACTCTATTCTCTAGTGGTCCGGATAGAAGATATTATATCGATAGTCTTTTTCGATTTCGATGCTTGCCTATAGCTCTCTTATCCTCTACTCTTTTGCTTCTTACTTCCCTTTAGATTCTATATATTCTAGTTATTCTTTAGAGTTTCCTTCTTCCTTAGATATAGTAGATCTAGATATTAATTATCTTAGTAGTTATATATCTTCCTATTTAGCTTCTAACGTGCTGAGGGATTCTTTCTACTCTAGAGTAATTATTTCTTTATCCTAATCCTATTTATACTTTTCTTCTCGAGTATTACTACTATCTCTAATACTTAGGTTTTCTTTATTTTCGTCCCTAATATAAGAGTTAGATTCGTCTTCGAATTCGTCCTTATTATTAGATTCTTCGTCGAGTTTATCTTATATTATCCTATTATACTAGGAGCTAATATCTCCTCCGACTTTATCCTATATTAGTAGTTCTTCCTTAGACGTATCGTCTATATTATCCTAGGTATATACTTTCTCTAGTACATTTAGCTACGATTAATATACTATATTTTTCGACTTGTAGTCTCTAGTAAAGTAGCCCGGTTTGCTATAGCTATAACACTTTAGTATTTTCTTGCCCCTATACTACTTCTTACCCCTTCCTAGACCCCTAAAGACTAGTTTCCCTTTCTTCTCTATAAAGTCTAGTTCTATTAGTATATATCTATAAGGGTCGCGGTCTCCTTTATATCCTAGGTAGTAGCTCTTCGATTTAGTAAAAAAGCTTAAGTATCCTATTCCGCTAACTCCTTCGTCGTACCTCTTCTCTATAGTCCTCTTAAATAGTTTATTATTAATTTTAATTACTTCTTTAATTAGCTTATCTAGGGTATCTATAATAATCCCTAATCTTATAAGTTTATCTTTAATATTATCCTTAAGACCTCTTCGATATATAGTTATTAATATATTATTATCCTAGTCTATCTTTACTATATACTATTAAAATTAAGTTAAGTACTCTAATATAGACTTCTTTTAGGTTAGATATTAGATAGTTTATATCGCTATATTAACTTCGTTAGATAGTCCGAATATACGACGGATTTCGAGCCTAAATATTACTATACTCTCTATCTACTATTTAATCTCTCTATCTTCGTCGTTATCTTCTATATATTTCTTTAGAAATAGATTAACCTACTTTTAGGCTCTTCTATATAAGTAAGTAATAGTAAAGGTAGAATATCGTTAAATAGATATAAAGTCCCCTTAGAACTTCAGATATAATAATATCTATAATAGCTATCCTTCGAGCTTATCTCTTTCTCTATAATATAAGTCGGGCTAGGCTATCTTGATATATCTACTAAGTCCTTTATTAATAGTAGGGCGCCTTTATCCGCTTCCTCCTCCTAAGGAGCTTAGAGTAGGTACCCTAGAGTCTCTTAGTATAGTATTTATCCTTAAGGGTACTTAAAGTATTATAAACCGTACGTACTAGTATCGTATTATAGATTGATTCTTAATAGGGATAGAGGTATAAGTATATAAGAGATGAAGTAGACTTCAAGTAATACTAAGCGGGTCTAATATATAATTAGATAATATATATTCAGTGCCTAGCCTAAGAGATCTATCGTATATAGTAGACAATTAAATAGTAAGATTAAGCACGATACTCTAAGTAGTAAGTAAGTACTCGTATATATAGCAATAGGAAATCCTACCAAGCCTTTCTTAATCGCGTTGATTATACTACGCTTATTACGCTTATTATTCTTGATCGTATTGATCGTACTACGCTCATTGCGCTTATACCAAGCTTCAGGGTCCTGTCCGAGTCGGATACTAATTTATCGACTCGAACCATAACGGGCGCTACGCCCCTAGGGCGTATTCCTAATTATATTTCCTAATCGTAATAATACGCTACTCGTTCTTGTTAATTCGACGATTAGCTAACTACCTAATAAGTTTCTAGAATTTCCTAGACCGGAAGTTAGTTTTGTAGTAAAGATTAATAACCTATACTAGGACAACGTTAGATTAACTTGTAAAATTAGTAAATAGGAATATTAGGTTACTATAGAGTCGGAAAGGAGACGACTAGCTGAATTAGAAGCTAGTAAACTAAAAGTTACTATCTAGTAGCTATAGATAGATAATAGAAAACTCAAGAAGTATATATATAAGTAGAAGCTGATTGTTACGACCCACGTCTAGTCGTTTACCTAACGGTGCGATAACTAGGTATAGGTACGTATAGTCTTATACTTCTGTAGGAGAGGAGTCACTCAGGTAGAATAGCAGTCTTCGTAGTGTAGATAGTCAATACGTTCTATATTAATAACTAGTAAAGTATAGTACAAGGAGTACTAGGAAGATTAACTAAGTTGAATATACTATTCCAAACAACGGGCAAAGCCCCGTATATATAGATATAGGAAATCCTACCAAGTATCCTATAAGCGTTATAAGCGCTAGCGCTCGTCGCGCTCATCGCTTCAGCTACTAGTCCTATCTATAGTACCTTGTCCTACAGAATAGTCCTATTAGAACCAATAGTTCTAATACTAGCCCCCTCCTCCAGATTTCTCGTCCCGAGAAACTATCTATCCTTTATACCTCCTTGTCGAACTATCTATTCTAAAGATCCCCTCATCCGTTATAAAGAACTCTCTAGTAAATTATCTAGGTTCGTGATATATTCTTATACTCTTTGTACGAAGGGTAATAAGTAATACTTAGTAGGCGTCCATTTAGATCGTTATTCTAACTACGTAGCTATAGGCAAGAAGTATAACCTAGTTATATCCGTCGATGAGATACATCGTATTAAGAAAGTCTATAACGATACTTAGTCTAAAATAAAGGAAACGCAGGCGAAACTTATACGCCTTTAATCGTAATTCGATTATATCTAGGATAAAGAGAAAAAGTTAGTTAAGCGCGAGTTATAGAATATTGAGGAGTTAGAGAAAGATAAGGATCTTCCTTCCGATACTCCTAACGGTCTAATATTCAATATCGGCTCCGAGTAGTTCGACCTCCCCCCAGCCTAGAGGGCCCTGAGAGTTTCGACTAGTCTTCTCTTATCTCCGATGAAACTCTTATAGGCGTTCCCTACAATTTCCCGCAAGGTTCCTAAGAGGTTCCTAGGTACTTTCCGTTTCGTCGTACCCTTTCTACTTAACTAGATAGAACTAATTCCTTCTATCTAGGATCCTCTCGACCTTATACTCTATTTCTTCCTTAATATTATAATAAAATATCTCTTAGAGTAGTATATTAGAGTCTACTAGCTCTAGAAGTAAGATATAGAATACTAGATATACTTTGGCGTTAGGCGGAAGCTCGAGTTTATAGTTAACAGCTCCCTTTACCTTCTTAATCAAGAATAGTCTAACCTTAATATAATCTAGTTTCTTACTTAGTCTTATTATCTTTATATTTTTTATTAGGAGGTATACTTTATCCCCCTCTTTAAGCTAAGGAATATTCTTTCTTTTTCTATTAACCTATTCCTTTAACTTACTATTAGAGCTCTTAATTATCCTTTATATATCCTTATATAAATACTTTAGCTCTTCTACCTTAACTAAGGCTCTTTCTATATTAGGTCCTTCCCTAGGTTATAGAAATATATTTATATTCTTTCCGTAGTTAGTAAAGAATAGTATCAGGCCTATTATATCTAACTTATTATTATTATATACTAGTTATACTATTAGAAGTAGTGAAACCTAGTTATCTTGTTTTTAGTTCACGTAATATCTTAGGTATACTTCTATTATTTAATTGGCACGTTCCGTTTATCTATTAGTTTATAGATAATATACTATTAATATCCGAAGTTTAGTTCTAATTGCTACGATTAGCGTTCTCTAATAGTTAGAAGTAAATAACTTATCTCTATTGGACGTTATCGATTTAGGTATACTATAATCCCTTATTAGCTTGTCTAAGAGTATAAAGGCTAACTAATCCGCTTTATATATTTCTTTGAAGGGTATTATAACTATATACTTTATAAGTTTATCTATAATAACTATAATTGAGTTAAAGGTATCCTATATAGCTAGGTCCTTCGAAGGTAGTAGTTTGACTATAAAGTCTATTATAATATTATCCTATAGTGATTCTAGTATAGGCACAAACTGAATTTACCCGTACTTGGCGTATCGTGCCGCCTTATTCTACTAGCACTAAATATATTCTTTAATATATTATTTAACGCGTGTCCGTAGTTTCGGCGCTACGTATCCTCGTCCTAGGAGTTCTATAGTCTTAGATACTCTAGGGTAACCTTATAATAGGTTATCGTAGTAATCCCTAATTACTTCTTTAACGTATATATCAGGTAAATAAGTTTTATCCTAATATCTAAATAATACTAAATCTTACTAATATTATTTTAGCTTTATTACGAATGTATCGTTATTATAGGCCTTTATAATCCTATTAGTCGTATTAGGTCCTAATATACGAAGGGTTATTACTAATACTTGATATGGCACTAATAATCTATCGTCTTCTTGTTTTAGGATTGGTCGTTCTATAACGTTCTTTTCTTCTATATAGTCCGATCGCCTACTAAGCGCATCTACTCGACTATTATCTTTCCCTAGGGTATAGGTTATCTTAAACTTATATTATCCGAGTAGTTCTAACTATCTAACTTATCTTCTATTTAATTCTTTCGTTATTATAAAGTTAAGAAGATTCTTATAATCCGTAAAGATAGTTAGGTCCGAGTAGCTTTCTGCGTATACTCTCTAATTCTAAAGTGTATATACTACGGCAAGTAGTTCTTTATTATATATATTATAGTTTTATTCTACTACTAATATCTTTCGTAAAAAGTAGGTAACTAGATACTACTTTTAGTCCTTCATTTAATAAAGGTATACTCCTATTACGAGATCCGAGGCATCTATTTCGATATAAGCCGGTTCGTTAGCTTAAAAGGTATAGAGTACTAGTAGATTCGTATATGCTTTTTTTAATGTATTAAACGACTTTTATTATTCTTGTCCCTATATAAATCCAATATCTTTCTTAGTAATATCTATAAGTAGAAGTTCTCTCCCTAAGTAGCCCTTAATAAACTTCCTATTAAAGTTGGCAAATCCTAAGAAACTTTGTACTACTTTAACGTTCTATAGTATAGGCTATTCCGCTATAGCTTTAATCTTTTCTAGGCTTATACTAATACCTTTTATACTAACTATAAATCCTAGGAACTTAATAGAGTCCCTATAAAATTCGCACTTTTCCGGTTTAAGGAGAAGTCCCGCTTATAACAGGTATTCAATAATATCCTATATATACTTAATATACTCTTCCTTATTTCTAGAGTAAATCAAGATATCGTCGAGGTACGCTATCGCTATTCGATCTAAGTATACTCGTATAATATTATTAATAAGTGCTTAGTAGGTTACTAGTGCGTTAGTGAGTCCAAACGGTATTACTAGATACTTATAGTGGCTATATCTGGTCCGGAAGGCAGTTTTCCACTCTTCGCCTTCTTTTATCCAGATTAGATTATATACGCCTCTAAGATCTAGTTTCGTAAATATCTTTACCTTACTAAGCCGATCCTATAGCTCGCTGATATTTGGTAAAGGATATCTATTCTTGATAGTAATATCGTTTAACTTTCGATAGTCGATATATAGCCTTAAGCTTCTATCCTTCTTCGGCGCGAAGAGGATTAGATAACCTGCTAGTAATTTAGATTCCTAAATAAATCCCTTCTTAAGGTTCTTATCGATATACCCGCGAAGTATAGTAAGTTCCTTTTCCGATAATATATAGATAGGTCTAAATATTAGCGCCTTACTAGGCTCGAGTTCGATCTTATAATCCTATAGTTAGTACTTAGGCAACGCTTTTATACTCGTCTCTTTCTCGAATAGGTATACCTACCGTTTATATTCCCGAGGGATCGTAGAAGGTTCGTCTTTCCCTTTAATAGCTCTCTCTTTAGTATTCTACTAACCTTTACTAGTAACTAAGGAGTCGAGCCTTCTCTCTTAGAAGTCACTCTTATTATTTAAGAATAAAGTAATATATACCTTAACTGGTCTTCGATTCTTTCTCTTATCTATTATTGTCTACTATTGACTAATAGGTCTAATACTAGTAATATTTCTAGATCGTCCGAATTTAAATACTTTTATCTTCTAGTTGATTTCTAGGTTATATTTATTTAACCAAGGTATTCCTAAAATAATATTATAAGTAGCTATCCTAACTATATCGAATATAATCTCCTTATAGTATTACTAAATTATTACTAGTAGGGAGCGAGTTTCCTCCTCTACTTTTCCTATTAAAAATACTAACCTATTAGCTAGGCGTAGCTTATAGGATAATTTCTTCCTCCGGGTTAGTAGGCCGCTTGAGTCTACCAAATTCCTCGAGATAAAATTTCCTGTAGCTTCGCTATCTATTATCGCTACGGTCCGCTATCTATTAATATTTACTAGTATAATAATATAAGTATAGTATTAGGCGGAATATAATTGTTATTTAGGGAATCACGCGTTAATCTCCTTATACTTCCCCGTAGTATAAGAGATTATTCTTTTCCCTATAATAGTAGGAATCTATATACTTCCTTTATACCTTTATACGGAATATATTCGTCGTATAAGTAGCTATACTATAGTACTTAGTTATAAGCTCCTCTCTTAAAGACTTTAAGTAAGTTATTTCTCTCTTTCTCCTACTTCTCTATAAAGTATAGAAAGTAATAGTACTTCCTCTTACTTATAAGATACTATTAATATCTATCTTCCTTATACTTATACTACTATATCTCTCTATAAGGGGTTCTCTTTAGTAGAGGTACCGTATATTCTCTCGCCAGACAGCCTCTTTCCTCCCTATATACCGAGTAATCAGGTAATATACATTTAGTATATAGAATCTCGCTATATTACTAATATTCTCTATCGTATCGATAGTCTCGTATAGGTTCTTCCTATTCGGGTTTTATAGATAATTACTCTTTTAGTATACCTCGTACTTTACCTTCGATTTCGTCGAAGAGCTTATATTTATCTTTATCCGATTAAGGTTCCTTAATCTCTAGTAATTTTCCTTCTACTCGGGATATAGCGGATCTAGGTTCGGGTGTTAACGCTAGTCTCTCTAGACTAGCTTTCCGTTGTTCCTGATCCGTCTTATATTATTAAGATTTATTACTATCCCTATAGTAATACCTCTACGCTTCTTTATTGAATTCCGATTCGAAGGTATTATCTTCCGAATCCTAACTGAATTCCTTTTTGTTATAGGGTAACTATATTTCTTTAGAGTCTTCCTTATTATCTAGAGGCCCTTCTTCTATTACGTTAATCTATAGTCGGTATACTATATTCTTCGACCTGCAGTCTCTAGCTATATAGCCCAGTTTACTATAGCTATAGTAAGTAATTACTTTCTTTCCCCCGTACTACTTTTTCCCTTTAAAGTTTCCTTTCTTCTTTTCTATCTAAATAAAGTTAATCTCTATTAGTACTATACTATAGTAAGTATTATATTCCCTATAGTCTTGTCTATAATTCTTCGTCTTCGAGAAGAATCCTTTATTTCAGGTTCCGCTAACTCCTCTATTATACTATTTCTCTATAGATTATTTAAATAGCTTATTATCGATTTCGATCGTATTTTTAATAAGTCTATCTAGAGTATCGATTACTCCTCCGAATCTTATAAGTTCGTCTTTAATATTATCTTTAAGGCCTTGACAATATATTATTATTAGCGCGTCATTATCCTAGCCTATTTTAGTAGCGTATATTTGAAACTAAGTTGAAAACTCTAACGCTGACTTCTTCTACTTTATATACTATATAATATATATTACTATATTTACCTTGTTAGAAGGTCTGAATATACGGCGGATTTCAACTATAAACTTTGGTATACTCTCTATCTATAACTTAACGTCGCCGTCCTCGTCGTCGTCTTCTATATACTTCTTTAGGAAAGGTTCGACCTACTTTTGGGCCTGTCCTTGTAGGTATAATATGGCGAAGGTAGTATATCTAGTTGCTAGGAGTAAGTCTCCCTAGAATAGAAGATATAATTATACTTATATAAGCTATGGCTCAAGCTTATCTCTATCTCTATAGTATAAGTCTGGTACTATAACCTTGATCCTTTTTCTAGATCCTTCGTCTATAGTTTAGCGTCTCTAGCTAGTAACCGTTGAGGTGCTTGGGGTAGGGTTTCTGCCTGAAGTTGTTAAAGAACTCATCCCTTAGGGTGTTTAAAGTGTTACGACCTATATCTAGTCGTTTACCTAACGGTACGATAACTAGGTATAGATACGTATAGTCTTATACTTCTGTAGGAGAGGAGTCACTCAGGTAGAATAGCAGTCTTCGTAGTATAGGTAGTTAATACGTTCTATATTAATAACTAGTAAAGTATAGTACAAGGAGTACTAGGAAGATTAACTAAGTTGAATACGCTGTTCCAAACAACGGGCAAAGCCCCGTATATATAGATATAGGAAATCCTGCTAAGCATCCCATGAGCGTTATGAGCGCTAGCGCTCATTGCGCTCATCATTCTTGAGCGCCATAAGCGCTGGCGCTCGTCGCGCTCATCGCTTCAGCTGCTAGTCCTGTCTATAGTACCTTGTCCTATAGGACAGTCCTGTTAGAACCAATAGTTCTAATACTAATAGCTAAGGAGTTAAAGAGTAATATAGATAGATACTATAGAGAAATGAATAAGATTTTTATAGCTCTAGATCAGGTAAAATCGGAGCTAGCTTATATCTCTATAGAAGAGTACCTCGGATAGGGAGTCTTTATACCTATCTATAAGCAAGTAAGTCTAGGTATAGATATAGTAGATACTATTGTAGCCAGTTGGCAGAGCTTTGTGTCTAACTTCTAAAATCTATATTAATATATATAATAACCTACTAACTTTCGATTAGACTAAGTTTGCGTACTATACTAGGAATTCTCGAGCCTTCCATTCAAGGAACTTTAGCTGCCTAATTATCCTCTTAGGCGACCTGAAAATCTCTCAAGGCTAGGTTTGGATATATAGTTAGTAATGGTTTACAAGAATCTACCAACCGACTAATTAGATTATCCGTTCCAGAAATCCCGAAAATAGATACCCGCCCCTCTACTCTTGGCTCCGCCGATGATAATGATGATGATGACGACGATGATATATAGGCTCCTACTACTCTAGTCTTGCTAGTAACGTCCGTCCCTGCGTCGAGAGACGCACCCCGTCGCGAGACAAATCTACGGTTTAAGTATCTCAAGTCTCTTCCTCACCAGTCTACAAATTTATTATCAATATATTACTGTTCTTCAACTATTTTTCCCCTAGGAAACTAGTCTGCAACGAGAAAATCACTGGGGTTGATCATGCTATCGATTGTTTCGTTGACGCTATCAATCGCTGTTTCAGCTGTTCCCCCCTGCTCAATTGTGACTATTAGAGTCTCTTCGCAGTTCGGAGCACTTAGGGAAAGGTTCTATAAAAAAAGAATATAAACCCAAGTTTTGAAGACAATTGGAGAGGAGAATAAAGAAGTCCGAGACTAACGCCGTGCGAGAAGAGTGTCCCAAAACGCCACATGTATTTAGCGAGCATTAGCTATTACAGCCCAGACTTGCTGTATTTTATTGACCCACTATTCCAAACTTCGTTAAACGTGTGGCGTATAAATAGCATGTTTCTCGAACCTTCCATAGGCACGTGCCCGGTGGTACGCTGTTGCCTAACCGCTGCCTGCCACTCGTCTCGTTCACAACACCATCACCACGGTAGGCTAATATAGACAGAGCCAGTCAAGTGCTGGCGCAAGGCGTTCCTCATGGCGTGCCTAATTCATACCGTGCGCTAGCAGATCATGGTAATGTCCCTTGCTCTACCCTTCATCATCGTGCTCGCGGATGACGCTCGATAGAAGAGAAGGCCCAAAGCCAACAGTAACTCACCCCGTGGGAAGAGGATGTCGTCGTTACGTTCTTGTTATAAATGTCCGATCTTGGACAACCAATACGGATAAAGTTCATCCCTTCAATAGCTTTCATTGCCACCCGCAAGCGGCCTATAGTAGATAGACCACTCAAGCCTCCAGGGAGGAACTGGGCGAAGGCTCTAGAAAACCGCCATCTAGTACTCTAAGCGAGAAGAGTTAGCGCGTTAGACTGGAACCGTCACGAGAAAAATATCTATTAGAAGGTTATACACTGGTTTGAGGTGATTGGAAAGATATTACAAGATCCTGCTATTCTAGCAGAGAATATCTATAATATGGACGAGACTGGGGTTATGTTATCCATGCCAGGCTCTGTTAAAGTCCTTGTAGGTAAGGATGACAAACGAAACTATAGAGGCGCGCGTGTTAAACGAACATCGGTAACTGCGATCGAGTATGCGTACTCCGAATCTGGATATACCGACTCTAAGATTAGCTTAGAGTGGCTTAAGCGTATATTCCATCCCCAAACTCAAGAGCGAGCTAATAAGAAGCCACAGGTGCTGATATATGACGGCTTCGGAACGTATAAGATACTCGAAATCTTGGAGTTTTGTTTCGAAAATAATATTATCCTCTGTCGTCTCCCCTCTCACACCTCCTACAAGCTCCAGCCTTGTAATATCGCAGTGTTTACCTTATTGAAGGTAGCCTATCGCGAACAGGTTGATCGACTAGAGCGAGGAGGTGTGAATACAATTGGCAAGCAGCACTTTACCTCTCTCTTTAGCCCGGCAAGGGAAAAAGCATTTACGCTAAAGAATATTAAGGCCGGTTTCGCTGCGAGTGGTTTATTCCCGTTAATCCAGACAGAGTACTCAGACCTATACCAAAGCCCCCCGCTGACCTAAATGTTCCAAAAGCCAATGAGGTAAAGGTGGGGTCTTGTCCGCAAGATGTAGTACTATAAACGCCTGTGACGCCAGTGTCAGCAGAGGGTTTCATATCGCTGCAAAATCTAATCATCAAGCAGGATGCTTATGCGCTTGATAACACGAGTAAACAGAAGTTAGAGAGGCACGTACTGAAGCTCACTAAAGCTGGCCAAATGTTCCTTGTCAAGGATGCTCTCCAGGAGGACCAAATTCAATTCTTGAACACAATTAATAACGAAGCCAAAGTTCGACGATCAACTAAGTCGTTGGTACTAGGGAAGGCGAAGGTCATGAGCTATGAGGACCTTGAGGAAGCACGAGCGAAGCGTGCTGACAAAGAGGCTGCCAAAGAAGCCAAAGGCAAGGGCAAGCGTGGTCGGAAGCGCAAGAGTGCTGCGCTAGAGGCAGATACGCCAGAGCCAAATGCGAAGGTGAATGAGCGAAGCGCCAGCGCCAACGAGAGCCTCAGTAGTGCAGATGAGCGGAACACCGGTTGCGGAAGATGAGATTGTGCCAGAACCATGGAGAGCCCCAGTGGCGCGGATGTATTAGCGGAAGATGCGAAAGATGCCGTACGAGGGATAGAGAATTAATGGACTGATCCTCAGCTTAGATCGGTTTGAGGCAGGCTCGCGCTGGCTTCGCGACCTGTTGCTGTACAGTAGAGTTGGTCTTCATCGCCCTTGTGGCGCAATAATAGTAATGGTCGTGCAGACAGGCAAAATAGAGATAGAGGCCAGCCTTTGGTGTCCCTCTGCCGTGCTTGTCATGCCCGTGTTTTGATATGCCCTGCGATGGCCGTTGCCGCCATAGTTGTGCCCGCTGTTGTGCTCGCTATCGTTGTGCCCGCTGTTATGCTCGTCATTGTTATGCCCACTATTATGCCTTGTTATATGTTCTGGTGGCCGTTCCCTCCATCGGCTTATATCGTCTTGTATCGTCTTGTATCGTCTTGTATCGTCTTGTATCGTCTTGTATCGTCTTGTATCGTCTTGTATCGTCTTGTATCGTCGTATATCGTCGTGCACACCGCCGTGCTCGCAGTCGTTTCCACGTTGTCACCGTCTGAACCGCCATTAAGGTCTTCGCCAGGTTATCGCAGTCTCACTACGCAGCTCTAACACTACCCCGAAATATCTTCGCACTTTAGCCGGGTATTCTATTCGCGCTTCGCGCGGCATAACTGGAAACTTGAGGACGGTCATCTCGTCGAAGGAGGCAACGTAGGAATTCAGGGTGGCGGCGGCGACGATAAAGGAGCGAATTCCCTATGGATACCAGGGCTAACAACTGTAGAGGTTTATCGTTCTGTAAAAGTTCGTTGCGACAGAGGGGTATCTCTCAACCGAAAGAGAAAACAGCCGATTTTGGCAAAACATCGGCCACTTCTTGCTCCCGTTTGAGAGGGTACAGTACAACTCAGAGTATATCGGGAAAACAGAATTTTTCGGTACAGTCACTTGCAAAATCGGTTTCCTCCTATTACACTTAAAAAAATTCTGAGCACAGACCATGTCAGCTAATTTTGGCCCTTCTTAATCTGGCTAATATGGTCGATACAAAATATAGATCTATAAAACCTGTTCTGCCCTAGCTAACTAGCTTTGGTGGTTCCAAAGCATTGAATGTTCAATTGTATCAGTGGCTAAAGAAGAGACATAGATCTTGGAAATGAACTGGTCATGTTACTGTAACACGTGAACAGTTGAATATTCTTGGCGTAGTTTCTAGAACATTCGGTGACAACATTCGGTGGCAACATTCAATAGTATATAAACATCAGCTCCCCTAGGACCCTCTCTATCAAAGTTATTATAATAAAATATATATAATAGAATTTAAGAAGAGCAGTTCAGAGGAGACTTGTTGAACGAGAAGTTGATTGTTAAGACCCGACCTGACGGGCAGCCAATGATGATAGTGTTTGACGCGATAGCTGAACATGATGGCCGGTACTCCAATGGTAGCCAAAGTACATTCTGACCATTCCATGTGATCCACGCCTGATCGGCATTTAAACCATAGCCGTGATGCTGAGGCTCTTCTAAAGCAGTTGCAACCAGCGCTGTATTTGAATTCGACGATATATCCCATAAGGTAGTGCCTGTGTCAGTTAGAATATATGAACTGGTAGTATCGAACACTACATTATAGACTATCCGGTCAATGTTGAGCGTCTTGAGGCAGGCGCCGCTGCCGGTATCCCAGATCTTGACCGTCTTATCGTCTGATCCCGATACTACCTGGGTGCCGTCATGCGAGAAGGCCACCGACCAGACCGTACCGCTATGGCCCTCGAGCGTTTTGAGGCAGGCGCCGCTGCCGGCATCCCAGATCTTGACCGTCTTATTGTCTGATCCCGATACTACCTGGGTGCCGTCATGCGAGAAGGCCACCGACCAGACTATATCGCTATGGCCCTCGAGCGTTTTGAGGCAGGCGCCGCTGCCGGCATCCCAGATCTTGACCGTCTTATCGTCTGATCCCGATACTACCTGGGTGCCGTCATGCGAGAAGGCCACCGACCAGACCCTATCACTATGGCCCTCGAGCGTCTTGAGGCAGGCGCCGCTGCCGGCATCCCAGATCTTGACCGTCTTATCGTCTGATCCCGATATTACCTGGGTGCCGTCATGCGAGAAGGCCACCGACCAGACCCTACCGCTATGGCCCTCGAGCGTCTTGAGGCAGGCGCCGCTGCCGGTATCCCAGATCTTGACCGTCTTATCGTCTGATCCCGATACTACCTGGGTGCCGTCATGCGAGAAGGCCACCGACCTGACCGTACCGCTATGGCCCTCGAGCGTTTTGAGGCAGGCGCCGCTGCCGGCATCCCAGATCTTGACCGTCTTATCGTCTGATCCCGATACTACCTGGGTGCCGTCATGCGAGAAGGCCACCGACCAGACTATATCGCTATGGCCCTCGAGCGTTTTGAGGCAGGCGCCGCTGCCGGCATCCCAGATCTTGACCGTCTTATCGACTGATCCCGATACTACCTGGGTGCCGTCATGCGAGAAGGCCACCGACCAGACCGTATCGCTATGGCCCTCGAGCGTTTTAAGGCAGGCGCCGCTGCCGGCATCCCAGATCTTGACCGTCTTATCGTCTGATCCCGATACTACCTGGGTGCCGTCATGCGAGAAGGCCACCGACCTGACCCTACCGCTATGGCCCTCGAGCGTCTTGAGGCAGGCGCCGCTGCCGGCATCCCAGATCTTGACCGTCTTATCGTCTGATCCCGATACTACCTGGGTGCCGTCATGCGAGAAGGCCACCGACCAGACCATATCGCTATGGCCCTCGAGCGTTTTGAAGCAGGCGCCGCTGCCGGTATCCCAGATCTTAACCGTCTTATCGACTGATCCCGATACTACCTGGGTGCCGTCATGCGAGAAGGCCACCGACCAGACCGTATCGCTATGGCCCTCGAGCGTTTTGAAGCAGGCGCCGCTGCCGGTATCCCAGATCTTGACCGTGTTATCGTCTGATCCCGATACTACCTGGGTGCCGTCATGCGAGAAGGCTACTGACAAGACCGTACCGCTATGGCCCTCGAGCGTTTTGAAGCAGGCGCCGCTGCCGGTATCCCAGATCTTGACCGTGTTATCGACTGATCCCGATACTACCTGGGTGCCGTTATGCGAGAAGGCCACCGACCAGACCGTACCGCTGTGACCGTAGAGCGTTTGTATGCAAGCACCCCAGTCGGCTTCCATGGCCGGCTTCGTAGTGATCCAGTCTGGCTCTTCGTCCTGGAAAAGCTCTCGCGTCAAACTATGGACGGGGCTGAACAGAAGGGCTGACGAATATGCTTGCAGAGGAGTATTCTCAATGACGTTTCTACTAGACAAAATAAATCGATGTGCATCTTGAACCAGACGGAAAAGTTGGGATTCAGACGAAATTTTCTAGATCAATTAATATTCGCAAGTATACTACTTTGGTCAAGTAATAACTAACCGTAAGCAAATCGATAAGCTTGGCTATTGCTAGAACGCCGTCTGAGATGCCTTTTATAAGGCTTAGAGCTTCTAGCCAGTGAAGAAAGTGCTTCCTCAGAAAGACATCGATCGTACCGTTATCATAGAGGCCCACTTCATCGTGGCTGCTTTTGATCTTGCAAAGATGGTCAACCCAGTAGACACAAGCGTATCGAATCGGAGCGAGTGGATCTGGATCGGGATGTTCGACTTTGTTAATAGAACAACCTGGATGCAGCAAGTTATAGACATCCCTTTGCAGTGCCTTATCCATGGCCTCAATCGACCGTAACACTATTCGTTGCTGCTCTTCTGTGCGCCCATTAGGGAAGATCTCAGTGCTTGCCTGCTCCACAAGGTAGTCCTGCGCCGATTGGTGAACGAATGAGATGGTGCGTTCTCGAAGTGTCAGAAAAGAGCCACAAAGCCCTATGATCTCCGCCAGAGCTTCATAATCACTGGAGACACCGTCGGGTATGTCGACAAAGGACGCCAGTTCTTCCAACGTAATAGGCCGGTACACGACTGAGACGACGGCCAGTATACTTTTGCAGAGCTCAGCATCGTCTGAGATGCAGATCTGGTCCATCATCCGCCTATAGAAAGCATCGAGTCCAGGCGGAAACGCCGTCAACTTCTTTTGAACCTTCCATCCGGGGATATTGGCGAGTTCTTGGCAGACCAAGGCCACCCAGAGGAAGGTGCCGTTTGCGTTCAACGACAAGTAGCGCTGGACAGCGTCCCGCGTATCATTGTTGTATCTATTTCGTTCCCCTAACCAATCAACCTTAAACTGGACGTATGTGGTAACAGCTGCAGAGACGGATTTTTCGTTCAGCTCAAGACACAGCCTTCCTTTCTGCGTTGCAGTGTAGAGATCCTTCTCGATGCTCGGCCAGTTGCGACTAGAGACGATCCATTTGACGCGCGAGTATGCGGGCGACTTCTGAACGACAAGGTCAAGAAGCAGGCTCAGGTCTGTGGTACACTCGTCGAGCGCGTCGATGATCAGGTAGGTGCTCTGCAGGATTGGATCGTCCAAAATGCTCGTGAAAATCTCGGACAAGGCCACCCAGGCATTTGCGTCCTCGAAGACCTGTTTCCCCGCAGGATCGTACTTCTCCCGTACGTGTGAGATGAGCGATGGCTGCCTGTTGATGAGCAAGTAGATCAGGCCGCGTAGGACAGCGGTGGCACTGTTGATACGCGCGTCGGTGGCCTGGCAGAAGAAGAAAGAAAGGGTCTTGGTATCGGTAATTGACTTCTCTAACTCGTTAATGATACCGCAGAGCAGCATTGTCTTGCCCTTGCCAGGATCTCCCTTGATCCAGAGCAGAGGGCTCTGTCCATCGTCGCGCCATCGTTGGAAATCGTCGTTGTAGAGAACCCAGCGGTACAAGTCCGCTAGTAGGCCACCTTTCGTTTCCTCGATGCGCTTCTTGTCATGGCGGGGATCGGTCGTCCGCAGGTCCTTTAGGCACGTTTGTGTCTGGGGATCTGTAATATGCTGGTCGATCTTCTGCAAAACGCCTAGCTGATCTCGAGAGACCTCGATATGCTCTTGCATCTTAATGACCAAACTGTCGAGAGCTCTGCGCGAGGCCTCTGCTTCCCGATCAAGCTTCCTTAACGCCTGAAGACTACTTCCAGACATAGCCGTCTCAAACTTCAAAATAAGCGCAGCGTCACTATTCTTAACGTCCTGGAGCTTCTCGTCCCAGCCGTCGTAGTTGATGGCCCCTCTGAAAAAGTTCTTGGTTCGGCTGCGATAGAACCGTATAACGCTCTGCGCCTGAAACTCAATGATGAGTTTAAACAGATCCACAAGACGCTCTGTAAGATCGGCCTTCAGGTCGGGCTCCATATCTTCAGGTAACAGCAGCGACTCCATTGCGACGTAGTATCGCATCTGGGAGGTGACGTATGTCAACCCATCCTGGTTTGCAGCTTCGACGGCGGTCGGGTTCTTCAAGAGTGGAAGGACAAGAGAGACACCTGCCATAACGATGGACGCGTACGGTAGGTCTTTGACAGCATCCTTGATGTAGTCTTCGGCCCATTTGACAGCCCCGGCGACGTTTGCCACGACATCTTGCAGGACGATCTCATGTCCCAACAGCGTCGTGCTGACCTTCTTGTCTTCCATATGCTTCAAACCAAGTTCCGTTATCTCTTTCAGCTTCTCTCGTCGTGCGATCGCATCGTACTGAGGGATTTGATTCGTGACCTCGCCGACGTCTTCTGTCTCGTTCGGGGCTGGTGGTGCCTTCATCTGGGCTATATTGCCTCGAGTCAGCTTTTGGGGAAAGCTGTCTAAGCCCGGGCGGACGCTTACCTCTGATGAGCACCCTAGACAAAATATCTTCATACACGGCAATTAGATTGGGACTCTTATCCTTTTCGTTCTTAAGAATATCATATGCTCTATCCCAGAGGGAACAGTCTGTGGTCAAATCCTCTATGATGTCTGCCACTTGGTCGCTTGACGCTCTCTGGGATATCTCTGTTGCAGCCTTGGCGCCAGTGTTGTTTGGAGAGCTGTGCAATGCCGTGTCGGATGTGGTAGAAGGCACCGCCGCAGAAAGCGAAGCGGAGGCATCTATAGTCAATCGCTGGATGGCTGGGATTGCCGTGGTTGATGGAGCGGCTTGCTTAGAAGGGTGGAGGACATTTGCTAGAGCTTGTTAGGACGAGAAAGCAGAGCTTCATCACTGTGTAATACTTTGCGACGAGTTCGCTGAGGAGACGGTGCCATCCTCCTTCTTTGACTTCGCCGAATCCCTTCCACCATGTCTGATGAATCGTTTTAACCACTCCTTAACAGGTGAATTGTCAGCCATGGCTACCGCGAGCACTTTCGACGACGAACAGACTCGTTCGCAGTGGCGAGAATGATTGTGCGGTGAAGTTGACATCCGATTTTGCAAACGCACACGTGTCAGCCACACGCTTAGTAGCCACAGGCTTTATTATGTAAGATAAAATATGCTGTAATTACTGTAACCACTATCCCCCTCTACTGTATTACCAAGTGACCAGGGACCCTTGATCGCTTGATTGGAGCCTTTGGAGGTACCAACCCATGTGGCGATGACGCATGACACAGCACTCCTTGGTTACCACAGGGCTGACAAACACTTCTCAGCATCGTGGCGAGACTTTGGAAATCCAGATCCAACCGTTCTATGAGTTTGAAAGGCGGAAAGAGCTCGATGGTGGTGCTGTGGGTTGAGGGGTCCTATTACACCATGAAAAAAGGCTCTTCGCAAATCATAGGGGCGGCGACGACGTGATCGTAATTTTCGGAGTAAGCGGGCTAGGAGTGTTCAGGAGGGGGCACACAACATAACTGACATAAAACTACAAGAAATTTTGATGCGTTCACAGAATCAGAGCCGCTTAAATTTAAAGTACCTATATTTTGTCTCGTTACGGGGTGCGTCTCTCGACGCAGGGACGGACGTTAGTCTATAAGGTGGATACCAGTTACATGCAAGCCACTTCTGATTCCCCAATCCATTTATGACTCCCCTGCTCCGCTTCTGGCTCCCCGGCTCCATTTCCGGCTCCCCCAATCCATTTCTGACTCCCCCGTTACACTTCTAGCTCCCCTAATCCACTTCTACCTACCCTGCTCCATTCTTGGCTCACGCAGCTATACCTGGCTCCCCAATCTCGCTCCTAACCCTACTCTCTCTGCTCGAGAATTAAGATAGGAATCTCCTTATTAGTCTCACATCTAGATACTTGACCAGTCTTGGCTAACTTATAATAATAGATTTATAGTAAAGGGACTTTTTTTCCCGGTATTAATGGTTAAGAATAGTCCATATCAGATTATATTAAGCAAGCGGAGGTATAGTCTTACTAGAAAATAATTTCTATAATATTAAGCTAAGGTATAGTAATAATAGATAATTTTTAATAAGTATTTAATAGTAAATACAAAATACTAAATAAGAGGTAGTATTTACTAGAAAATTTCGCTTAGAAGAGACTAACAAGAGCTGTAAGGCGTTGCTATAAAGTATAAATAATAGTATAGTATAATAGAACGCTTGTAGAGCGCTCCTAACGAGCGTTAAAGCCGAATGGCTCTCTATTTTATTCTCTCTAAATTTAATAGTTATAGAATAGATGTTAATAAGGGTTAATATTAGTATTAGTATCGATTTTAGAGCTGCTAATACTATTAGATATTGATAATTTTCTTCCGTTAATTATTGTCTTATTGGCTAAGGAATTACTATTTCTAATCCCCTTCTGCTACATCCTATTTTCTACGCAGCTACGGCCGGTGCCGATTGTCGTTGATATTGTTGAATAGCCTGTTAGACCGCGCTGGCTATCATTGCTTGGACTGCGGAGGACGGGATTATATCAGCTTGAGTTGGCTAACTAGCTCCTAGTTAGGTGAATCCTAGCTGGGTAACTCCTACTTAAGGAACCGCTAGCTGGCTCACTGCTGGTTAAGCGACGCCTGGCTACACAAATTCTAGTTGAGTAATACCTAGTTAAACGAATCCTGGTTAAGCGACTCCTATTTAAGTGACCCCTGGCTAAGCCAATCCTGGTTAAACGATTCCTGGTTAAGAAAATCCTGCTTGGCCGATAGTAAATTAAGCCGCTTTTGCCGCTTTAAATTGATTATTCTTAATTCGCTATATTATCTTCATTTCTCTAATAAAAAGTCTAGCTTCTATTTATAATATTATAAAAACTTTTCGTCCTTCGAATTCAATCATTTTGCGGTATAGTAGATGATTTAAGAGATCTTGATCAACCTATACCTGGCCAGCTATCTTAATAAGATCACTTCGCGATAGAAGAGTATCTTCTAGGTCTCCTAGCCATCTTTCTTCTAATAATAGATTATCGCGACTTTCGGAGGCATTCCGCACTTATAGCCAATTAGAATGGCCCTATACTTCGAGACTTCTTTGCCTAAACTGCCTTCTTCGGCCTGGCGCCGCCAAGCAAGAATATCAAAATCGAAATACGCATCGCAACTTCTTCGCACTACTTGCCCGCGCTATATACGTGATATTATATCGAGATAATTTCATAAGTTTTGGAGTTAATTATTAGCTTGCTTGCGCATCAAGAATTTTTAGAATCGGCCCATTTGCGCAATAGTTATGAGCAAAAGAAGCGTTTTCGCCATGTTTTGCAGCGCTGGCAAATGCCAAGCACTGAGCTTGGCGTCCCCGGACCCTGGAACATCAAAAGTTGAATACGCACCGCAATTTCTTCGCAGCGATACCCCGCGCCATATACGTTATATGATATCGAGATAATCTCATCAGTTCTGGAACCAAGTATGCGCTTTCCAACACCGTCAGAATTTTCAAAATCGGTCTATTCGCGCAAAACTTATAAGCAAAAGAAGCGTTTTCGCCATGTTCTGCGGGCAGCGCAAGCTCGGTGGCAAATGCCAAGCATTGAGCTTGGCGCCCCCGGACCTCATCAAAAGTTGAATACGCACCGCAACTTCTTCGCAGCGATACCCCGCGCCATATCTTTCTTCTAATAATAGATTATGAGGACTTTCGGAGCAATTCCGCACTTGCAGCCAATCAGATTGGCCCTATATTCTGTATTCCCTCTCTCGGCTAGCGCCTTTAACTATTAAAACTTGAATTCGTATCGTAACTTCTTCGTACTACTTCCCTATACTATATATATTATATAATATCGAGATGATTTCATATGTTTTGGAGTCAATCATTAGCTTACTTACGTATTAAGAATTTTTAGAATCGGCCTATTTACGTAATAGTTATAAGTAAAAGAAGCGTTTTCGCTATATTTTGCGGGTAGCGCAAGCTCGGTGGCAAATACCAAGCATTAAGCTTCGCGCCCCCGGACCAAAAATACTAGGTAATATATATATATTTGGCGCTATTACCTCTTATCCCTATTTAATAGCCCTAGAGATATAAGATATCTTTAGTCTTCGTGATAGTATTTATAACCAACGTACTATTGCGCGTTAGCGGCGCCAGACGCCTACTTTTGCGATATATATTGATAATAGTATTCCTACCCCTACCTCGTGTCTAAACCATTAAAAGCGCCAGAATTCGTCTACCGCCCTTATAGATGTTATAGAGAATATAGTTAACTATAGAATAACTAATCGGGGAAGGGGGAAACGCGCTAGAACCGCTTAGAGCGCTAGGAACATCGATATTACTACTATAAGCTAGTAGGCAGAAATACAAAATACGTAGAGGAGGCAGATCATTCGACTATAGTAGTAGAACGCCTATCTAAGGCCTCGCTCTACCTAGTCAGGTGTCTAATAAGTTATCCAAGTAGTTGTACCGCCCTGTAATCTAGAGGATTCAAGCCTACCTAAGTACCGAGATTCTTCTTCTAAAGAGGAAGCACCCCTGCTAGAACTGCGATATAACCTCCGCTAGTAATAGAGATACGTCTAGTAGGTATAGGAGAATAGCGAGGAACGTGTACTACGTCAGCGGCGTCGCCGTCGACCGTATTAGCGCTATAATACTATAGATAAGGATAGCAGAACTTTGCCTAGTACGTATCTAATTGCTCGGCTACCGTAAGTATATATCGATCTTCTAGAATATATTATACTACCGTGGTTCTTTAATCTAACTAATAAATGTCCTTATTACTATATATTCTCTTTTAAGGGCGAGCGTCTTTCTACTAAACGGTAGTAGTATTATTAGAATAGTATAATTAAGATCTAGGTACCTAACTTACCTAACTTCGAATTCCTTGAATAACTACCCGAAGGTAATTCTAAATATCGAGTCCTTGTACTAAATAAGCTATTTTATAAGATAGAATATATACGGGATAGCTAGAACCGTCGTGCCCTCGATAATATACTTGGGCCAGGCTATTATAAGATAAAACGGACTACTTATAGTACTATATTTATTAAGAGAGCCTTAAACTATAATAACCTACTTTCTTTTACTAGTAAGGGTATAGATAAGATAGATTACCGGGTTAGACGGACTATATACAAGATCTAAGGGGGGATATATTATACTATTAGTCCATTTTTGCCTAAAGAAGGTATTACTAAGAGATATATCTAGTACTACTTTATTGATAATAGCCAGGATTAAGTAGATACCTATATAACGTATACTAGGCAGGTCGAAAGATCTATTAATATAGATATAGTACTTCTTCTTTAGTAACTTCTTCGAGATATTAACCCCTATATATAGAGCTTTAAGACTTACCGGGAATACTTATTAGATAATAAGGTAAGATACCCTCTATAGACTATAAACGTCCGTATTATATAATACGACCCTAAATATACTAATCGCGATATATATAATCGCCCTATATCTAGTAAAGTAGTCTATATTATAATTACTCCTCCTGATAGTACTAAGGGACGTATTATATAAGATATTCGTATTAAAGTTAAGGGTAGAGGCCTGATAAGGGTGCCTGAATAGCACTTATCCTATATGGCCCTACGGTATATCCTACCTTTCCCTTATAGGGAATAGAGCTAGTATAATAGTCTACCGCTGCGGGGATATAATAGGCTCCTAGAAGGATATCTCTTCGCTACCCGCAGGCTAAATATAAGGCAGGGAACTACTTAGTACTACGATATATATTAGGACCCTAACCGGCCTAAGTACGGCGACGAGGAGGAAGAGCCGAAAAGAGATAGAGCTGCTCTAAGAGGTTGTAGAGGGTCTATACGGGTTATAAGGAGTTAGATCTATCGCTATTAGCTATAGGTGAGCCTATTTCATATCTTTCAAATATCTGCCCTTATATTAGTAAAATTATATTTTCTAGTACTTTATATCTTTATATAGGATATTATAATCTTCTATTATTTTTCTTCTAAGAAGCGCCGCCCCCTCCTATACTATCTTAGTAATACCCCTATAAGCGCTAGATATATAGCGCTTTATAGTAGAGGCTCTAGATATTACTATTAATAGTTATAGAAGATATATATTAATATAACTAAGCTAGAAAGAATTTCGTTCTAAATATAATTTATATAGAACTATTAATATATTACTAAGAATAGTACTAAAATAATCGATGACTAGCAAATTTATATTATATTTTTTATATTTTTGAGTTTTCAAAATAAAATTTCTCTATAGGGTAGACCTCGCAAATTTTAATATTTTAAAGAATTCTTCTACTAATACTATAATAGTACCGCAAGGGTAGATTCTCTCGATTACTCTATTCTAGGCGTCTCCTTAGTTACTTTGTTACTAATACTTATACTACTATTAAATAGAATAACCTGAATTAGTATATTAAGTATTAGTATAAAATTCGGGTACTTAGCTATAAAGGCTTAATTAATTGACTATATAAGGATCTAGATCTAGGGCTCAGCGATCTCGGTAGTAAAGTTACCATTCTACTATCTAGTATAGCCGGTAGCCCTAGAGCTATAAAGGTAGATATAGAGGACGCTTTAATAGTAGTACGGTATCGAGGTAATCCTGCCTTCTTTATAACTTTTATATATAACCTAAACTAGGCCGATATACGCCGTTCAATTCGACCCGGTTTATCTATAACTGAGGTTTATAAGATATAGGTACGTGTCATGGTTCTACATATATACCTCATGGGCGCATATCTTAGTCTACCATGCGGTACATCTTAGCACTAGCTTGGCGCATGCTTATATGCAGAATTTGCTCCATAGATTTCTCATCATCATATATATTCAATATATTATTCAAAACATCAGCATAGAGAGCTCTTTTGCTTCTTTCTCCTGACAATTGGTAGCAACGGACACCGTATCCACCAACCAATCAGCTTCGCCCACCTGCCCTGATCTCCCTGCCTCAACATCGAATTACGCCCACCTGCCCTGATCTATTCGCCGAGCAAACGACTCCTTCGCTGGATACTCGTTTGTAGACAGTCTCACTAAGCTGTCAACCAATTACATCCTACGCCCACCTGCCCTGATCCAGAGACGCCAACGGTAGCACTCTACTACCAACCAACTACATACTCGCCCACCTGCCCTGATCCAGAGACGCCAACAGCAGCACTCACTGCTAACCAATCGTGTCGCCCCCTGAGCACCAGCTGCTGCGACATCTCCAACTACATCACCGAGCAAATTGCCTGCCAAATCAGCTGCCAAATCAGCTGGAAAAAGCACTACAAATGAGATGTCTACGTTATGGGACTATTCAGCTTGGAACGAGAGTTCTGCCTCTCGATATCCAGGTTTCACACCGCAGCAAAGATATGAGCTATATGAGTCAATTCAGCTTGCTATCAGAGAAGCTATGACGCAATACGCAGCTGGAATTGCTACTGCAGCTGCAGCTACTACTGCACCTCCGCAATTTGCCCCTGAGCCTGAACCTGAAACCTCTGCATCTGCAACACAGGAATTTGCTCCTGAGCATGCCCTAGCATCTCGGACTGATACGGCCCCACCAAACTATGGTGATCAGTGGGAATGCCCCCGCATGCAGACTTTTACGCCTGAGCAAATTCAGCCGCATCCCACCCAATTTGCTCAGCCAAAAGTTACTCCACCGACTCAATTCAGCCAAACGCCGAGCACCGACGCCATTGGCTATCCCCGAAGACATGAGCTTATGCATCCTACCATTAGTAGTGGTGCCTGGACCTCAGTGCTAGTCGCCAGATTCAGTGCATTTGGCTGAGTCTATATATGAGCGACTTGGCTACACGTATGCTTCGGCAATTACAAGCTCGCGCTATGCTATATACTGCTTGAGCATATGTATAAGCTGGAATACTATGATATAATTGGTCAATCTATGCTATGGACCCCTGCTATCGCTGTGGCAACGAGGACGTCGCCATTTTTTCTCTTTTTGGCGGCAAATGTCATGGTTCTATATGCATACCTCATGGGCGCATATCTTAGTCTACCATACGGTACATCTCAGCACTAGCTTGGCGCATGCTTATATACAGAATTTGCTCTATAGATTTCTCATTATTATATATATTCAATATATTATTCAAAACATTAGTATAGAGAGCTCTTTTACTTCTTTCTCCTAATAGTACGAGTTTTTAATATAAAGCTTAGGGAGCTTCTTAAGGATCTTTTCGAGAGATATATATTAGGTATCTATATTAGTTATTACTATATGGTTAAATTTTAAAAGCGAGGTCTACTATACGCCTATATCCTTCTTATTATTCGTGAGGAGGACAAAATTAGATATATCTCCTAGATCAATAATACTATATAGGCCGTTATTCCTGATAAGACGAAGGACCTAGTACTCTATAAGTTAGTAACTACTTATATAATCTATCGCTATTACTTAGCCTCTAATATCTACTAGGATAAAGAGAAGAACTAGTACTCTAAGTTCTTCTCTAAGGATATTTATAATAAGTTATTATTCAATCCTAAGGGAGTATATCTATATTATCGACGCCCGTATATAGAGCCTACTCCGGAGGGCTATACTAACTAATAGATTGTTCCCTATAACCCCTGGCTTCTAAAGAAGTACCGTACTTATCTAAATATTAAGATCTATACCTCTATTAAGTCTATATTTTACTTATTCAAGTATATCTATAAGGGTCTAGACTAGGTAAATATTTCAGTTACTCGATTAATAACGGTGCCTTAGGGGAACCCTATACCGCCGGGGCAGTAATAGCTAGAGCCTCTATTAGTTAATAAGGTTACTAAATTCTATAAAAGTCGCTAGATAGGAAGCTCTAAGGCTTGCTAGAAGATCTTTGGGTTTAGTATAGGGGGGATTAAGCCTTATATTAAACGGCTCTAGATTTATTTACCTAAAGAGTAGTAGATTAGCGTCGATCTAGATAGGGAGACTACTGAGACTATTCTTAATAAGGACTTATTACGTAAGATATAGTTAATAGAGTTCTTTAAGATAAATTATCTTGCTAAGGAAGCCTTAGAGAATAATTAGCCTCTGCTATTTAGAAGAAAAAACGGGTAACTATACCTTCTAGATACAAACCCCCTTAACTATCTATATAACGAATTTCCTATATATTTTATATAGGATAAGAGGAAACGGATATAGTTTATTCGCGAGAAGGGGGAGGTAATTAGATATATATATATAATTAGTCCTAAGCAGGGTAATTTATACTATTGCCGACTCCTTCTTACCTACTATTAGGGGGTAATATTATTCGATAATCTACGGACTATTAATAGCGAACTTCTAATATATAAAGTGGCCTATATTTAACTTAGATTAGTAGAGAATAATAAGTACTATATTAAGGTACTAGAGGAAGCGAAGACTCTTTGCTTACTAGTAGTACTATAAGGTCTTTTCGTAACTATTCTATTAGTACTATACCTAGAGGACCCTTTAGCGCTTTAGGAGAAATTTAAAGTAAGGTACGTATCTATTTTTATTACTATAATCGTTGTTTTTCTATCTAAGTTAGACTATATTCTATATCCGAGTTAGACTATACTTAACTAAGTTAAACTATATTCTCTATCCAAGTTAGACTATATTTAACCGAGTCGAACTATATTCTCTATCTGAGTTAGACTATATATTCTAACTATTAAAATAGTATATCGGATAACTATATCTATATATTGAATAAGTATTTCGTCTACCGTATAGACATCCTTTAGGACTATAAGGACGAACGTATACGAGATCTAGTGTTTCAAGCTGAGTAATATGCTCTATATTTGATTTCTGGCTAGTTAGACTACTAGTCTACTACCGAAAGTAGCCTTAGCCTCGAGCTATTTAACCTTCCGCCGGTTATTATTCCATTCGATCTTCTATATAAATTACGGATTCAGAACTACCTACTACGCGAAGAAATGTCTTATAATATTATACTAGAAGATATAGAGGTTAAATAGTAGAAGTTTAATACCGACTAATACCTAGTAGCCGAAAAGATTATAGCGGTAGTAGATAAGAATAAGAATAATAAATTTGATATAGGCGTACTATTCTTTTTAAACGGCGCTAGAGGTACTAGGAAGACTATAGTCTAGAATACTATTCTAAAGAAGCTCTATTCTTAGAAGTATATTACTTTAGTAGTAGCCTCTTTAGATACTGCTATAACCCTATTAGATAGTAGATATACTACCTATTCGCGATTCAAGATCCTATTAGATACTGAGAGTATATCCAGTTATAGTATTCAGAAAGAGACTAATCTCGCAGAGTTAATTAAGCGGGCTTGTATTATCTTCTAGGACGAAGCGCCTATATAGAGTTATTTCGCCGTTGAATGCGTTAGCTATTCTTTATAGGATCTTTGCGATAATAATAGTACTTACTTTAGTAGCAAGGTTGTTTGCTTTTGCGGCGATTTCCGTCCGACCTTACTAGTAGTCCTAGGGGGGACCGTAGGCGTTATTATTAATACCTGTATCTAGAAGGCGGTGTTCTAGGACGAGGTGACTATTCTTCGCCTTACTACTAATATATATCTAAGTAATAGAGGTTTTACCGAAGAAGGTAGGTGGTGTAACGGGGTCTAGGTATGCGTGACTGATACAACTGGTGGATTTGCTACTAGATAGACTAAATCCTAAGGAACCCAAATGGGAGTCCTTAGAGACAATATATTTATCGAGGGAGATTATACTCTCGTATCAAACCGATCCACTATACGACTTGCGCTATCGTATAGCCGCACTAGAGGGATAGTCTCCCGAACCTAGTCTAGTATCTCTATAATCGGCCCTTACAGGTAGTAAATAGTAGAATTTACCGAAGCTCTCCTCTATATTAGTAACGGCAAAGGTAATATAGTCGACCCAATTACTAAGGATAAGAAGTCTCCCTAGAAATATAGACACCTACTAGGGAATACTATAGATATACTAATTAATAAAATTTATCCTACTATTAGCAGAGATCTTCTAGACCGGCGCTATCTAACTAAATAAGTAATTCTAGCTATTATAAATAAGGATATCTAGAGAGTAAACAACTATATTCTCGACTATATACGGGGCGACTACTATAAATACTAGAGTTTCGATTAAGCGGTAAACTCTAAGGAAAACGAGATGTTCCCTAACGAGTACTAGAATAAATTCTATAAGCCTTTACTACTACTATATAAGCTATAGTTAAAGGTAGAGACGCCAGTAATATTAATAAGAAACTTAGATATACCCCGTCTCTATAATAGGACCTATATTCTACTTACTAAATACGGGAGACACGTCCTTAAGGGTAATATTATAGGTAGGAGTTTTAATAATAGCGAGATAGTCTTATATAAGATCCCTTTATAGTCTAAGGATAGTAATAAGTATATCCCTACCCCGTTCACCCGCAAGTAGTTCCCTATACGCCCTACCTTCGTAATAACTATTAATAAGTTATAGGGGCAGTCGATATAGTATATAGGACTTAACCTATAGTCCCGTCTAGTATTCACCTATAGGCAATTTTATATCGGTAACTCGCGCGTTACTATAGAGTTGAACCTATATATAATAGGTCTAGATTTAGATAACTATATTAGGTATAAGCTTATAAATAACCCGGTCTATAAGTAGGTACTACTATAGGTCTAGTACTTATAGAATAGTACTTATAGAATAGTTATAGCTAATAGGAGTTACTCGAAACGACGCTAAGCCTCTTTAGGAATATATATTAAACTTATAGATTGCGGTAATCGACTTTTCAGTATAATTCGGGGTTAGATTTTACTCGGTATAGCTATTATTTAGACTTAATAAATAGCGGTAACTATATCTTAACGCTTAAAGATATTAGCTAATAAGCTTATAGGCGTATAGATATAGATTATATTATAGTCCCGATGTGGTTTCTCTATAAATAATTATAATATTACTATTATATAACCTCGCCGCTAATAGGTATAAAAATATATATTTACGCGTAGAAGTCTCAGCCCTATACCAAGCTCTATATTATAGCGCGCGTGTTTAGCCAATCGGGATTTCATAGGCCTAGCACTAGCTTAGGACTATAAAATATTTAGCTAATTAGCGCTGATTCTAGACCCGAGAAATAGCCAAGCGCGCGTTAAGGCCGCCCTTTAGTATTAAAATCTGAATATTTTAATAACTTTAGAAGTATTAGAGTTAGAGCTTAACTTTATATATATAAAATATACTATAAATAGAGGGCTTTCTAACTCTACTTAAATTTTCTAAATCGAGTATAAAATAAGCGAGATATAGCCGGGTTTATAGTAATCTTCTATAAAGATTATAGATACTAACTTATATAATAATAAGATATTAGATATAATAAAGCTAATACTATTCTTTACTAATTATAGAAAGAATATAAATACTTTTCTATAATCTAGAGAGGGACCTAATATAGAAAAAGCCTTAGTAAAGATAGATAAGCTAAAGAATTTATAGAAGGATATATAAAGATCTATTAAAAGCTTAAATTCTAAACTAAAGAAAGGAATTAATAAGAAAAGAAAGAATATTCCTTAGTTAAAGAAGAGGGATAAAGTATATCTTCTAATAAAAAATATAAGAATAATAAGACTAAGTAAGAAACTAGATTATATTAAGATTAGACTATTCTTAATTAAATAGATAAAAGGACCTATTAACTATAAACTTAAGCTTCTACCTAATACTAAGGTATATCTAGTATTCTATATCTTACTCTTAGAGCTAGTAGACTCTAATATACTCTTATAGGAAATATTTTATTATAATATTAAAGAAGAAATAGAGTTTAAGGTTAAGAGGATTCTAAACTAGATTAATTAGAAATATCTAGTTAAATAGAAAGGGTATAACGATACCGAAAATATCTAGAAACTACTTAAGAATCTTATAAACTACTAGGGACTTATATAAGAGTTCCGGGAGTATTATAGAAGGAGGACTAATTAGTTCTATCTAGGAAGCTAAATTATTTAGATAAGATATTAAATATCTAGCTATTAGGAATACTTAGGATAGACTACTAGTCTTCTTCTAACTCCTTAATATTCTATATCTTTTAGTCTATAATCTTCCGCTTTTTATTTTCAAGTTATTTATACTATATCTAAAGGCGTATTAGTATAGCCTAAAGATATATAGACTCTTCTATATTACGGGCTAACTCTTCGCGTATAGTTTTTAACTATAACTATACTTCCTTTTATTCTATCTTAATATAATATATCTTAAGGGCGATACTATAAGATTATATTTCCTACTACTACCTATATAGTTAGAATACCTATTAGACCCTATACCTATTAAGTACTACTTGCCGCTAGTAATATATCGGGAATATAGCCGTATTACAACTTTGGTTAGCTTACTAGCTAATACTATTCGGCGGACGATTAGTTTATCTAAATATTTAGTATATTAGGGTAGTATAAAGGATAGATAGTTTCTTAGGACAAGAAATCTAGGAGAGGGAGCTAATATTATAATTAGGAAATATAATTAGGGATACGCTCAAGGAGCGTAGTACCCGTTATAGTTCGAGTTAACGAATTAGTATCTGACTTAGATAGACCCTGAAGGCTTAGCATACTAAGCGATGAGCGTAGAGAGCGTAACGAGCGTAGTGCGATTAGTGCGATCAAAGCGATTATAGATAATGAGCGCAATGAGCGCAATAAGCGCAGTGCGATTAGTGCGATCAATACGATCAAGAATACTTGGCATAGATTTCGTATGTCTATATATACGGAGCACTACTTACTACTTGGAGTATCGTGCTCAATTTACTTCTTACCTTTCGTATCTAAACTATATACGATAGATCTCTTAGGCTAGGTACTGAATATATATTATCTAATTATATACTAGACCCGCTTAGTATTACTTGAAGCCTACTTTATACTCTTGTCAGGTTGTACCTCTATCCCTATTGAGAATCAATCTATATACGATACTAGTACGTAACGTGTTCGTAATATAATATAAGTAAGTATTTTCTTAATAAGCGGTATAGGATAGTAGTTCCGAATTGTAAGGGTATTAAGTTTCCAATAGTTAATATAGAAATAGAGACTTCTATTATACTTTTAGATAAAAAGGACTAGTAATATATAGAGAGCTATACTAGGTAAGATAAAGCCCTTCTTAAGATTATCGTCTAAGTATTCCTTTACCTTCTAGAGCTTGAATCTAGATATTAAGTATAGATAACTCTAAAGGGGCTTCTTTCTAGCTTCTAGTTTAATTTTATAATTATATAACTAATATAGTAGTAGTTCCTTTACTTTGCTCCGGTCAAAGATATTAATAAGATTATAGTATTCCTAGAGAAGCTTCTACTCGAGTATCCCCTCTATTACCTCCGATACCTTATAGATCTAGTCTAGTATAGATCTATTCTAGATGGCCTTCTCTAACTTAGCTATTATTATAGAGAAGTATTAGATATTACGCTTCTTTTGATTCCTTATATATATATATATAGAGAATATAATAGTACTAATCTCAGCGATATTAAGTACCTTATTTTCTTTAGGTAATAGGAGCGGTAGTAGAGGTTCCTTTAAAGTATTTAGGCGAGTCTAAGGAGCTCTAGTATAATTATAATAGCTAGGTAAGAAGATAATATAGTTATCTACTATATCTAGTAGGACCTTATACTTATTCATCTATAGCTTACTAAGGATAATATATTAGTTACCTAGGTTAGTAATAAGTATAGGTATAGTTAACTTAAGATAATCGCAGACTTTTATAGAAGGGTAAATAGTATAGATAATAGATTTCTTTTATATCTTACTATTATAGCTATAGAGATAATATAGTTTAGCGAGAGGTATAGGTATAATATTAAGGTAATCGGATAGGAGTTATACTTCCATTTTATTAATAAATAAATATACTATAGTACTCGTATTAGTAAAGGCTTTAGATTAGTATTCTTTTCCTTAAGTAAGTAATATAATAGGGTATATAAATAATCTTCTTCTATATAGATCGCTAATATCTACTAATAATAGGAATAGTGTTACGAACACGTTACGTACTAGTATCGTATATAGATTGATTCTTAATAGAGATAGAGGTATAATCTAATAAGAGTATAAAGTAGGCTTTAAGTAATACTAAGCGGGTCTAGTATATCTTTCTTCTAATAATAGATTATCGCGATATTCGGAGTAATTCCGCATTTATAGCCAATTAGAATAGCCCTATACTTCTCCCCCCTGATAGTACGCTTTTCGGCCTAGCGCCTTCAACTACCAAAACTTGAATTCGTATCGCAACTTCTTCGCAGTACTTCCCCGCGCTATATACGTTATATAATATCAAGATAATTTCATAAGTTTTGGACTTAATTATTAGCTTGCTTGCGTATCAAGAATTTTTAGAATCGGCCTATTTACGTAATAGTTATAAGTAAAAGAAGCGTTTTCGCCATGTTTTACGGGTAGCGCAAGCTTAGTTGAATACGTACCGTAACTTCTTCGCAGTAATGCCCTGCGCTATATACACTATATAATATCGAGAGGATTTTATAAGCTTTGGACTTAATTACTAGCTTGCTTACGTATTAAGAATTTTTAGAATCGGCCTATTTACGCAATGGTTATGACTAAAAGATGCGTTTTCGCCATATTTTGCTAGTAGCGCGAGCTTAGTAGCAAATACTAAGTATTAAGCTTGGCGCCCCCGGACCCTGGAATATCAAAAGTTGAATACGCACCGCAACTTCTTCGCAGCAATACCCCGCGCCATATACGTTATATAATATCGAGATAATCTCGTAGGTTCTAGAGCCAAGTATACGCTTTCTAACACCGTCAGAATTTTCAAAATCGGTCTATTTACGCAAAACTTATAAGTAAAAGAAGTGTTTTCGCTATGTTTTGCGGGTAGCGCAAGCTCGGTAGTAAATACCAAGTATTAAGCTAGGCACCCCCGGACCTAGAATATCGAAAGTTGAATACGCACCGCAACTTCTTCGCAGCGATACCCCGCGCTATATACGTTATATAATATCAAGATAATTTTATAAGTTTTGGAACTAAGTATACGCTTTCTAACTAAAGATTTAGCTAAGGAAAGCTTAAAAAATATATTTTTACCTGCGGAGTTCCCTAAAGCTACCCCCGCAGCCGCCCCCGAAGTACTAATATACTAAATCCTTAATAACTTTTGTCCTATTAGGATTAGAGCTTAGCTTTATATATATAAAATATACTATAAATAGATAGCTTTCTATATCCGCTTAAATTTCCTAAATCGAGTATAAAATAAGCGAGATATAGCCATTTTTACGGTAATCTTCTGTGAAGATTACAGGCACTCACTTGTAATTAGATAATATATATTTAGTGCCTAGCCTAAGAGATCTATCGTATATAGTTTAGATACGAAAGGTAAGAAGTAAGTTGAGCACGATACTCTAAGTGGTAAGTAGTACTCCGTATATATAGATATACGAAATCCATGCCAAGCATTCTTGATCGCATTGATCGCACTAATTATACTGCGCTCGTTGCGCTCTCTACGCTTATCGCTTAGTATACTAAGCCTTTAGAGTCTATCTAAGTCGGATACTAATTCGTTAACTCAAACTATAATAGGTACTATACTCCTTAAGCGTATCCCTGATTATATTTCCTAATTATAATATTAGCTCCCTCTCCTAGATTTCTTGTCCTAAGAAACTATCTATCCTTTATACTACCCTAATATACTAAATATTTAGATAAACTAACTATCCGCTAAACGGTATTAGCTAGTAAGCTAACTAAAGTTGTAATACGGCTATATTCTCGATATATTACTAGCGATAAGTAGTACTTAATAGGTATAGGGTCTAATAGATATTCTAACTATATAGATAGTAGTAGGAAATATAACCTTATAGTATTACCTCTTAAGATATATTATATTAAGATAGAATAAAAGGAAGTATAGTTATAATTAAAAACTATACGCGAAGAGTTAGCCTATAATACGGAAGAGTCTATATATCTTTAGGCTATACTAATATACCTTTAGATATAGTATAAATAACTTAAAAATAAAAAGTAGAAGATTATAGATGTTACGAACCACGTTGCGTGCGGTGGTCGTAGTATGGATTGATTCTCACTAGGATGGGTATATAACAGAGCAAGAGTATGAAGCAGGCTTCAAGTGATGCTAAGCGGGTCTGGTATATAATTAGAGGATGTATATATTCAGTGCCTAGCCTAAGAGATCTATCGTATATAGTAGAGTACTAGATATAAACAGAAGTTGAGCACGATACTCCAAGTAGTAAGTAGTGCTCTGCATATATAGCAATAGGAAATCCCTGCCAAGCCTTTATGTTCGAACGAGTCGAATATCGATTCGTCTGAACCATATCCGAGTCGAACGAGTCGAACATCGATTCGTCTAAACTATGTCCGGGTTGAACGAGTCGAATATCGATTCGTCTGAACCAGACCCTGCCAAGCCTATGCCCCTTCGTGCGCCCGCAGCGCGTTCCCCCTGGCATGTCCTTGGGTCTTAATATTAGCTCCCCCCTCTAGAATTCTCGTCCTGAGGATAACCTGCTATCCTCTATACCTCGACCAAACCCTGAGATCCTATCCAGATCAGTAATTAGAAGGCAGCGCATTCTCGCTAGCTCGAGTGCCGCCGTTATTATTATACGGAAGTATAAGTGCTATATTCGCCGTGATAAGGAGTACTGTATTAGGACCGAATCGGAGTCGTGCGTGGAGTGCGCGTCGTCTGGGCTGTCTTGTAAGCTTGCCTTCTCCGAGGCCAAGCTTCGCTATATATAAAGGAAACGCTATGAAAAGATAGCTGCGCTACGTAAAGCGCTCCGAAAGTAAGCCGAGCTTACTGCGCGTACTTCAAGGCTAAACTGTAAAGTTAAGAAGCTTGAAGAGGAGGAAGATCTGTTGGTTCGTCGTGAGCTGCTAAATATTAAGGAGGTAGAGCGCGACGAAGCCGCTCTACTTAATCCTAATAATCTTCCGTTCAACGTCTCGTCCGAATATTTCGATCTCCTCGATAGTTTAGAAGCCCCCGAGGGCTTCGACTGGTCCTCTCTTGTTTCTAATAGAACTCTTGTAGACGTTCCCTACAGTTCCCCGCAAGGTTCCTAAGAGGTTCCCAGGTATTTTCCGTCTCGTTATACCCTTTCTATTTAACTAGATAGAACTAATTCCTTCTATCTAGGATCCTCTTGACCTTATACTCTGTTTCTTCCTTAATATTATAGTAAAACGTTTTTTAGAGAGGTGTATTAGAGTCTACTAGCTCTAAGAGTAAGATATAGAATACCGGATATACTTTGGCGTCGGGTAGTAGTTAGAGTTTATAGTTAATAGGTCCTTTTACCTATTTGATTAAGAATAGTCCGACCTTAATATAATCTAGTTTCTTACTTAGTCTCTTTATCCTTATATTTTTTATTAGGAGGTATACTTTATCCCCCTCTTTTAGCTAAGGAATATTCTTTCTTTTCTTATTAACTTATTCCTTTAACTTACTATTTAAGCTTTTAATAGACTTTTATATATCCTTATATAAATTCTTAAGCTCTTCTACCTTAACTAAGGCTCTTTCTATATTAGGTCCTTTCCTAGGTTATAGAAATATATTTATATTCTTTCTATAGTTAGCAAAGAATAGTATCAGGCCTATTATATCTAACTTATTATTATTATACGCTAGTTATACTATTAGGAGTAGTAAAATCTAGTTATCCTACTTCTAGTTTATATAATACCTTAAGTATACTTCTATTATTTAATTAGCACGTTCTATTTATCTATTAGTCTATAGATAATATACTATTAATATCCGAAGTTTAGTTCTAATTACTACTATTAGCGTTCTCAAGTAGTTAGACGTAAATAGCTTATCTCTATCGGATATTATCGATTTAGGTATACTATAATCCCTTATTAGCTTGTCGAGTAGTACGAAAGCTAGCTAATCTACTTTATAGGTTTCTTTGAAAGGTATTATAATTATATACTTTATAAGTTTATCTATAATAACTATAATTAAGTTAAAGGTATCCTACGTAGCTAGGTCCTTTAATAGTAGTAGCTTGACTATAAAGTCCATTATAATATTATCCTATAGTAACTCTAGTATAGAAGTAAATTATATTTGTCTATACTTGGCGTATTATACCGCTTTATTCTGCTGGCACTCGATATATTCTTTAATATATTATTTAACGCGCGCTCGAAGCTTTAGCGCCGCGTATCCTCGTCCTAGAAGTTCTATTATCTTAGATACTCTAGGGTAACCTTATAAAGGGTTATTATAGTAATCCCTAATTACTTCTTTAACGTATATATCAGGTAAGTAGATCTTGTCCTAGTATTTAAGTAATACTAAATCCTATTGATCCTTTCGTAGGTTTATTGCAAATATATCGTCGTTATAGGCCTTTACGATCCTATTAGTCGTATTAGGTCCTAATATACGAAGGGTCGCTGCTAATACCTAGTATAGTACTAGCGATCCGTCCGCTTCTTTCTTTAGAATTAGTTATTCTATAATATTCTTTTCTTCTATATAGTCTAATCGCCTACTAAGGGTATCTACTCGACTATTATCTTTTCCTAGAGTATAGGTTATCTTGAATTTATATTGACCTAATAGTTCTAACTATTGAATCTATCTTCTATTTAACTCTTTCGTTATTATAAAGTTAAGAAGATTCTTATAATCCGTAAAGATAGTTAAGTCTAAGTAGCTCTCTACGTATACTCGCCAGTTCTATAATGTATATACTACGGCAAGTAGCTCCTTATCGTATATATTATAGTTTTATTCTACTACTAATATCTTCCTTAAATAGTAGGTAACTAGATACTACTTTTAGTCTTTTATTTAATATAGGTATACTCCGATTACAAGATCCGAGGTATCTATTTCTATATAGGCCGGTTCGTTGGCCTGAAAGGTATAGAGTACTAGTAGATCCGTATATACTTTCTTCAATATATCGAATGATTTCTATTAGTCTTTTCTCTATATAAATCTAATATCTTTCTTCGTAATATCTATTAGAGATAGTACCTTCTTGGAGTAGCCCTCGATGAACTTCCTATTAAAGTTAGTAAATCCTAAGAAGCTTTATACTACTTTAACGTCCTATAGTATAGGCTATTTAGCGATAGCCTTAATCTTTTCCGGGCTTATACTAATACCTTTTATACTAACTATAAATCCTAGAAATTCTACCGATTCCCGATAAAATTCGCACTTTTCTAGTTTAAGAAGAAGTTTCGCTTGCGACAGGTATTTGATAATATCCTATATATATTTAATATACTCTTTCTTGTTCTTAGAATAGATTAGTATATTATCGAGGTACGCTATCGCTATTCGATCTAAGTATACTCGTATAATATTATTAATAAGTGCTTGGTAGGTTACTAGTACGTTGGTAAGTCTAAACGGTATTACTAGATACTCGTAATGGCTATATCTTGTTCGGAAGGTAGTTTTCTATTCTTCGCCTTCTTTTATCTAAATTAGATTATATACGCCTCTAAGATCCAGTTTAGTAAATATCTTTGCTTTACCGAGCCGATTCTATAGCTCCCCTATATTTAGCAATAAATATCTATTTTTGATAGTAATATCGTTTAACTTTCGATAGTCGACGTATAGTCTTAAGCTTCTATCCTTCTTTAGTATAAAGAGGATAGGATAACCTACTAGTAATTTAGATTCCCGAATAAATCCCTTTTTGAGGTTCTTATTAATATACCCGCGAAGTACCTTAAGTTCCTTTTCTAATAATACGTAAATAGGTCTAAATATCGGCTATTTACTAGATTCGAGTTCGATCTTATAATTCTATAGCTAGTACCTAGGTAATACTTCTATATTCGTCTCTTCCTTGAATAAGTACGCCTATCTACTATACTCCCGAGGGATAGAGAGTATATTAGTTCCTCCTCTAACTCTTACTTTATTATCCCGCTAACCTTCGCTAGTAACTATAGAGTCGGACTACCTTTTGGTACCGTCCTTATGCGAAGCTAAGGTAATATATACCTCGACCGGTCTTCGGTTCGACTTCTTATCTACTATTAAACGCTGCTAATACGTAGATATAATCCTGGTAATATTTCCGGATTAATCTATCTTGAGTACTCCTCGAGCCTAATCGATTATTAGGTTGTGCTTCTTTAACTAAGGTATACCTAAAATTATATAATAGATAGCTATCCTAACGATATTAAAGGTAATCTCCTTATAGTAGCGCTAAATTATAATAGGTAACGAAAGTATCTCTTCGTCTACCTTTCCTATTGATAGTATTAACCCGTTAGCCATCTAAAGGTTATACTACTATAACTTCTTCCGAGTTAGTATTCTAGTTATTCGCACCAAGTCTTATAAGATAAAGTTTCTAGTAGCTCCAGAATCTATTATCGTAACGGTCCGCTATCTATTAACGATTACTAGTATTTTTACATGCGTATCGTATTGCGCGGAATATAGATGTTATTTGGGGGTTAATATATTGATCTCCTCGTGGCTACCCCTACCGCGAGGGATTACTCTTTTCCCTGCAGGAAATCCGATATAGATTCTATCTGCTTTGCTACTAGGAGTAGGAACCCTACTTCGGATTTTACTTCTATATATTCTATATAGTTATTATATAAACAGGTATACTATTCCTTTAGATAGCATTTTTCCGTATACGGATGGTATATTATTTCTTTCTTTACTCGTTCCGACTAATCTATATCGTTTCCTAGGAAGAACTAGTAAAGTCTTTTTATTACTAGATAAAACTTGTATTCGTTTCTTTTATAGTTGTAGTAGAAGTCTTATCTATAGTAAGCTTTCTTTACTAGTCCTTTTCTGCAATTTCTTGGCGTGCTATACTATATATAGTGAAGCGTGGTACAATCTTCCTACGGTAACTCTTTGTGTTTTCGGTGATTCCGATCTTATCGATAATCCGGCTTTTTACCGTCCTATTATAGTTCCTTAGAGTCCTTCTTTTCCTTAGACGTAGTAGATCTAGGTATTAATCCCCTTGGTAGTCGTATTTCTTCCTACTTAGCTTCTAACGTACTAAGGGCTTCTTCCTACTCTAGGTCTATCCCCTCTTCTTCCTAATCCTACTCGGATTCTTCCTAAGTATCGCTACCGTCCCTAATATCTAGGTCTTCTCTAGTTTACAAGTTAACGTCCTCTATAAGTTCGTCCTCGCTTTCGAATTTATAGTTGTATTACTCTTGTATTATCCTATTATACCAGGAGTTAACGTGTTCTTCAACTCTATCCTATATTAGTAGAACTTCCTTAGGCGTACCGTCTATATCATCCTAGGTTTATACTTTCTCTAGTATATTTAGCTACGGTCGATACACTATGTTTTTCGACTTGTAGTCTCTAGTGAAGTGGCCCGGTTTGCTATAGCTATAACACGTAAGTATTTTCTTTCTGCCCCCTTACTGCTTCTTGCCCCTAGCTGGCCCCCTAAAGGCCTATTTACCTTTCTTCTCTGTGAAGTCTAATTCTATTAGTATATATCTATAAGGGTCGCGTTCCTTGTGTCCTAGGCGGTAGCTCTTCGATTTAGCAAAAAAGCTTGAGCGTCCCATTCCGCCGACTCCTCCGTTATACCTTTTCTCTATAGTCCTTTCGAATAGCTTATTATCAATTTCGATTGCTTCCTCGATCAATTTATCTAGGGTATTAATAATAATCCCTGACCTTATAAGCTCGTCTTTAATATTGTCCTTAAGACCTCTCCGGTATATAGTTATCAATACGTTATCGTCCCAGTTAGTCTTTACTACGTATTATTGAAATTAAGTCGAATACTCTAATATAGATTTCTTCTAGGTTATATACTGGATAGTTTATATCGCTATATTGACTTTATTCGATAGACCGAATATACGGCGGATTTCGAGTCTAAATATAGCTATACTCTCTATCTATAGTTTTATTTCGCCGTCTTCGTCGTCGTCTTCTATATACTTCTTTAAGAATAGATTAACCTACTTTTGGGCCCTTCTACGTAAGTAAGTAATAGCGAAGGTAGGGTGTCGTTATATAGGTATAAGGTCCCCTTAGAACTTCAGATATAATAATACCTAGGATAGCTATCCCTCGAGCTTATCTCTCTCTCTATAGTATAAGTCGGGCTAGGCTATCTTAATATACCTACTGAGTCCTTCGTCAATAGTCGGGCGTCGTTATCCGCTTCCTCCTCCTAAGGAGCTTGGGGTAGGTACCCTAGGGTCTCTTAGTAGAGTACTTATCCTTGAGGGTGCTTAAAGTGTTACGAACCACGTTACGTGCGGTGGTCGTAGTGTAGATTGATTCTCACTAGGATAGGTATACAATAGAGCAAGAGTATGAAGTAGGCTTCAAGTGATACTAAGCGGGTCTAGTATATAATCAGAGGATGTATATATTCAGTGCCTAGCCTAAGAGATCTATCGTATATAGTAGAGTACTAGATGTAAACAGAAGTTGAGCACGATGCTCCAAGTAGTAAGTAGTACTCTATATATATAGCAATAGGAAATCCCTGCCAAGTCTTTATATTCGAACGAGTCGAATATCGATTCGTCTAAACTATATCCGAGTCGAACGAGTCGAACATCGATTCGTCTAAACTATGTCCGGGTCGAACGAGTCGAACATCGATTCGTCTGAACTAGACCCTGCCAAGCCCATGCCCCTTCGTGCGCCCGCAGCGCGTTCCCTCTAGTATATCCTTGGGTCTTAATAATAGACTAAGAGATATAGAATATTAAGGAGTTAGAAGAAGACTAGTAGTCTATCCTAAGTATTCCTAATAGCTAGATATTTAATATCTTATCTAAATAATTTAGCTTCCTAGATAGAACTAATTAGTCCTCCTTCTATAATACTCCCGGAACTCTTATATAAGTCCCTAGTAGTTTATAAGATTCTTAAGTAGTTTCTAGATATTTTCGGTATCGTTATACCCTTTCTATTTAACTAGATATTTCTAATTAATCTAGTTTAGAATCCTCTTAACCTTAAACTCTATTTCTTCTTTAATATTATAATAAAATATTTCCTATAAGAGTATATTAGAGTCTACTAGCTCTAAGAGTAAGATATAGAATACTAGATATACCTTAGTATTAGGTAGAAGCTTAAGTTTATAGTTAATAGGTCCTTTTATCTATTTAATTAAGAATAGTCTAATCTTAATATAATCTAGTTTCTTACTTAGTCTTATTATTCTTATATTTTTTATTAGAAGATATACTTTATCCCTCTTCTTTAACTAAGGAATATTCTTTCTTTTCTTATTAATTCCTTTCTTTAGTTTAGAATTTAAGCTTTTAATAGATCTTTATATATCCTTCTATAAATTCTTTAGCTTATCTATCTTTACTAAGGCTTTTTCTATATTAGGTCCCTCTCTAGATTATAGAAAAGTATTTATATTCTTTCTATAATTAGTAAAGAATAGTATTAGCTTTATTATATCTAATATCTTATTATTATATAAGTTAGTATCTATAATCTTTATAGAAGATTACTATAAACCCGGCTATATCTCGCTTATTTTATACTCGATTTAGAAAATTTAAGTAGAGTTAGAAAGCCCTCTATTTATAGTATATTTTATATATATAAAGTTAAGCTCTAACTCTAATACTTCTAAAGTTATTAAAATATTCAGATTTTAATACTAAAGGGCGGCCTTAACGCGCGCTTGGCTATTTCTCGGGTCTAGAATTAGCGCTAATTAGCTAAATATTTTATAGTCCTAAGCTAGTACTAGGCCTGTGAAATCCCGATTGGCTAAACACGCGCGCTATAACGTAGGGCTTGGTATAGGGCTGAGACTTCTACGTGTAAATATATATTTTTATACCTATCGACGGCGAGGTTATATAATAGTAATATCGCGATTATTTATAGAGAAACCATACCGGGACTATAATATAACCTATACCTATACGCCTGCAAGCTTATTAGCTAATATCTTTAAGCGTTAAGATATAGTTACCGCTATTTATTAAGTCTAAATAATAGCTATACTAAGTAAAATCTAACCCTGAATCGTACTGAAAAGTCGATTGCCGCAATCTACAAGTTTGATATATATTCCTAAAGAGGCTTAGCGTCGTTTTAAGTAACTCCTATTAGCTATAACTATTCTATAAGTACCGTTCTACAAGTACTAGACCTATAGTAGTATCTACTTATAGACCGGGTTACTTATAAGCTTATACCTAATATAGTTATCTAAATCTAGACCTATTATATATAGGTTCAACTCTATAGTAACGCGCGAGTTACTAATATAAAATTGCCTATAGGTAAATACTAGACGGGACTATAGATTAAGTCCTATATACTATATCGACTGCCCCTATAACTTATTAATAGTTATTACGAAGGTAGGGCGTATAGGGAACTACTTGCGGGTGAACGGGGTAGGGATATACTTATTACTATCCTTAGACTATAAAGGGATCTTATATAAGACTACCTCGCTACCGTCGAAACTCCTATCTATAATATTACCCTTAAGGATATATCTCTTATATTCGGTAAGTAGAATATAGGTCCTATTATAGAGACGGGGTATATCTAAGTTCCTTATTAATATTACTGGCGTCCCTACCTTTAACTATAGCTTATACGGTAGTAGTAAGGGCTTATAGAATTTATTCTAGTACTTATTAGGGAATATCTCGTTTTCTTTAGGGTTTACCGCTTGATCGAAACTCTAGTATTTATAGTAGTCGCCCCGTATACGGTTAAGAATATAGTTGTTTACTCTCTAGACATTCTTGTTTATAATAGCTAGAATTACTTATTTAGTTAGATAGTACTAGTCTAGAAGATCTCTACTAATAGTAGGATAAATTTTATTAATTAGTACGTCTATAGTATTCCCTAGTAGGTATCTATATTTCTAGGGAGACTTCTTATCCTTAGTGATTAGGTCGACTATATTACCTTTACTATTACTAATATATAGGAGAGCTTCGGTAAATTCTACTATTCGCCGTCTATCTTCTTCGATGAGACCTCTATTACTTAGATATATATTAGTAGTAAGGCGAAGAATAGTTACCTCGTCCTAGAACGCCGCCTTCTAGATACAGGCATTAATAATAACGCCTACGGTCCCCCCTAGGACTACTGGCAAGGTCTAACGGAAATCGCCGCAAAAGCAAACGACCTTGCTACCAAAGTAAGTACTATTATTACCGCAAAGATTCTATAAAGAATAGCTAACGTATTCAATAGCGAAATGACTCTATATAGGCGCTTCGTCCTAGAAGATGATATAAGCCCGCTTAATTAACTCTGCGAGATTAGTCCCTTTCTAAATACCGTAACTGGACGTACTCTTAGTATCTAATAGGATCTTGAATCGCGAATAGGTAGTACGTCTACTATCTAATAGGGTTATAGTAATACCTAAAGAGGCTACTACTAAAGTAATACGCTTCTAAGAACAGAGCTTCTTGTTACGACCCACGTCCGATTATTAACCTAACGGTGCGATAACCGGGTATAGGTTTCGTATATCTTATGCTTCTGTAGGAGAGGAGTTACTCAGGTAGAATAGCAGTCTTCGTATATATAGGTAGTCAATACGTTCTATATTGATAACTAGTAAAGTATAGTACAAGGAGTACCAGGAAGATTAACCAAGTTGAATACGCTATTCCAAATAGTAGGCAAAGCCCCGTATATATAGATATATGAAATCCTACCAAGCACTCCATAAGCGTTATAAGCGCTGGCGCTTATTACGCTTATTATTCCTGAGCGCTATAAGCGCTAGCGCTCGTCGCGCTCATCGCTTCAGCTACTAGTCCTGTCTATAGTACCGTGTCCTACAGGACAGTCCTATCTATAGTACCGTGTCCTATAGGATAGTCCTGTCAGAACCAATAGTTCTAATACTAGCCCCCTCCTCTAGATTTCTCGTCCTGAGAAACTATCTATCCTTTATACCTCCTCGTCGAACTATCTATTCTAAAGATCCCTTTATCCGTCGTAAAGAACTCTCTAGCGAATTATCTAGGTTTATAATATATCCTTATACTCTTTATACAAAGGGTAATAAGTAATACTTAGTAGGCGTCCGTTTAGATTATTATTCTAACTATATAGCTATAGGTAAGAAGTACGACCTTATTATATCTATCGATAAGATATATTATATTAAGAAAGTCCGCGATAATACTTAGTCTAAAATAAAGGAAATATAGGCGAAACTTATACGCCTTTAATTATAATTCGATTATATCTAAGATAAAGAGAAAAGACTAGTCGAGCGCGAGTTATAGAATATCGAGGAACTGGAGAAGGATAAGGGTCTTCCTTCTGATACCCCCGACGGTCTAATATTTAACGTTAGCTCCGAGCAGTTCGACCTCCCCCCTAGCCTTAAGGGCCCCGAGAGTTTTAACTAGTCTTCTCTTATCTCTAATAAAACTCTTATAGGCGTTCCCCGCAATTCCCCGCAAGGTTCCTAAGAGGTTCCTAGGTACTTTCCGTTTCGTCGTACCCTTTCTATTTAACTAGATAGAACTAATTTCTTCTATCTAGGATCCTCTTAACCTTATACTCTATTTCTTCCTTAATATTATAATAAAACGTCTCTTAGAGTAGTATATTAGAGTCTACTAGCTCTAGAAGTAAGATATAGAATACCGGATATACCTTAGCGTCAGGTAGAAGCTCGAGTTTATAGTTAACAGCCCCCTTTACCTTCTTAATCAAGAATAATCCGACCTTAATATAATCTAGTTTCTTACTTAGTCTTATTATCTTTATATTCTTTATTAGGAGGTAGACTTTATCCCCCTCTTTAAGCTAAGGAATATTCTTTCTTCTTTTATCGACCTGTTCCTTTAATTTATTATTAGAGCTTTTAATAGACCTTTATATATCCTTATATAAATTCTTTAGCTCTTCTACTTTTACTAAAGCTTTTTCTATATTAGGTCCTTCCCTAGGTTATAGAAATATATTTATATTCTTTCCATAGTTAGTAAAGAATAGTATCAGGCCTATTATATCTAACCTCTTATTATTATACGCTAGTTATACTATTAGAAGTAGTAAAACCTAATTATCTTGTTTCTAGTTTATATAATATCTTAAATATACTTCTATTATTTAATTCGCATATTCTATTTATCTATTAGTTTATAGGTAATATACTATTAATATCCAAAGTTTTATTCCTATTACTACGATTAGTATCCTCTAGTAGTTAGAAGTGAATAATTTATCTCTATCGGATATTATCGACTTAGGTATACTATAATCTCTTATTAGTTTATCCAAGAGTATAAAAGCTAATTAATCTACTTTATATATTTCCTTAAAAGGTATTATAACTATATACTTCGTAAGTTTATCTATAATGACTATAATTGAATCGAAGATATCCTATATAGCTAGGTCCTTTAAAGGTAGTAGTTTGACTATAAAGTCTATTATAATATTATCCTATAGTGATTCTAGTATAGGTATAAACTAAATTTGCCCGTACTTAGCGTATCGTACCGCCTTATTCTATTAGTATTGAATATATTCCTTAATATATTATTTAACGTATACCCGAAGTTTCGGTACTACGTATCCTCGTCCTAGGAGTTCTATAGTCTTAGATACTCTAGGGTAACCTTGTAATAGATTATCGTAGTAATCCCTAATTACTTCTTTAACGTATATATTAGGTAAGTAAGTTTTATCCTAATATCTGAGCAATACTAAATCCTATTAATCCTATCTTAGCTTTATTACGAATATATCGTCGTTGTAGGCCTTTATAATCCTATTAGTCGTATCGGGTCCTAATATACGAAGGGTTATTACTAATACCTAATATAGTACTAATAATCTATCGGCTTCTCGTTTTAGGATTAGTCGTTCCGTAATATTCTTTTCTTCTATATAGTCCGATTGCCTACTAAGTATATCTACTCGACTATTATCTTTTCCTAGGGTATAGGTTATCTTGAACTTATACTATCCGAGTAGTTCTAACTATCTAACTTATCTTCTATTTAACTCTTTCGTTATTATAAAGTTAAGAAGATTCTTATAATCTATAAAGATAGTTAGGTCTAAGTAGCTTTCTGCGTATACTCTCTAATTCTAAAGTATATATACTACGGCAAGTAGTTCTTTATCGTGTATATTATAGTTTTGTTCTACTACTAATATCTTTCGTGAAAAGTAGGTAACTAGATACTACTTTTAGTCCTTTATCTGACAAAGGTATACTCCTATTACAAGATCCGAGGTATCTATTTCGATATAAGCCGGTTTATTAGCTTGAAAGGTATAGAGTACTAGAGGATCTATATATACTTTCTTTAATATATTAAACGACTTTTATTATTCTTATCCCTATATAAATCCGATATTCTTCTTAGTAATATCTATAAGTAGAAGTACTTTCTTGGAGTAGCCCTTAATAAACTTCCTATTAAAGTTAGCAAATCCTAAGAAACTTTGCACTACTTTAACGTCCTATAGTATAGGCTATTCCGCTATAGCTTTAATCTTTTCTAGACTTATACTAATACCTTTTATACTAACTATAAATCCTAGGAACTTAATAGAGTCCCTGTAAAATTCGTACTTTTCCGGTTTAAGGAGTAGTTCCGCTTATAATCGGCATTCGATAATATCCTATATATACTTAATATATTCTTCCTTGTTCTTAGAGTAAATCAAGATATTATTAAGGTATACTATCGCTATTCGATCTAAGTATACTTATATAATATTATTAATAAGTACTTAGTAGGTTACTAGTACGTTAGTAAGTCTAAACGGTATTACTAAATACTCGTAGTAGCTATATCTAGTTCGGAAGGCAGTTTTCTATTCTTCGCCTTCTTTTATCCGAATTAGGTTATATATACCCCTAAGATCTAGTTTAGTAAATATCTTTGCCTTGCCAAGCCGATCCTATAGCTCGCTGATATTAGGTAAAGGGTATCTATTCTTAATAGTAATATCGTTTAACTTTCGATAGTCGACGTATAGTCTTAAGCTTCCGTCCTTCTTCGGCGCGAAGAGGATTAGATAACCTACTAGTGATTTAGATTCCCGAATAAATCCTTTCTTAAGGTTTTTATTAATATACCCGCGAAGTATAGTAAGTTCCCTTTCTAATAATATATAGATAGGTCCAAATATTGGCGCCTTACTAGGTTCAAGTTCGATCTTATAATCCTATAGTTAGTACTTAGGCAACGCTTTTACGCTCGTCTCTTCCTTGAATAGGTATACCTACTATTTATATTCCCGAGGGATCGCAGAAGGTTCGTCTTTTCCTTTAGTAGCTCTCTCTTTAGTATTCTACTAACCCTTACTAGTAACTAAGGAGTTAAGCCTTCTCTCTTGGAAGTCGCTCTTATCGTTTAAGAATAAAGTAATATATACTTTAACCGGTCTTCGGTTCTTTCTCTTATCTATTATCGTCTACTATTAACTAATAGATCTAATACTAGTAATATCTCCAGATCGTCCGAATTTAAGTATTTTTATCTTCTAGTTAATTTCTAGGTTATATTTATTTAACTAAGGTATTCCTAAAATAATATTATAAGTGGCTATCCTAACTATATCGAATATAATCTCCTTATAGTATTACTAAATTATTACTAGTAGGGAGCGAGTTTCCTCCTCTACTTTTCCTATTAAAAATACTAACCTATTAGCTAGGCGTAGCTTATAGGATAATTTCTTCCTTCGGGTTAGTAGATTACTTAAGTCTACTAAGTTCCTTGAGATAAAATTTCCTATAGCCCCGCTATCTATTATCGCTACGGTCCGCTATCTATCGATATTCACTAGTATAATAATATAAGTATAATATTAGGCGGAACACAATTATTATTTAGGGAATAACGTATTAATCTCCTTATACTTCCCTATAGTATAAGAGATTATTCTTTTCCCTATAATAGTAGGAATCCGTATACTTCCTTTATTCCCTTATACGGAATATATTCGTCGTATAAGTAGCTATACTATAGTACTTAGTTATAAGCTCCTCTCTTAAAGACTTTAAGTAAGTTATTTCTTTCCTTCTCCTACTTTTCTATAAAGTATAGGAAGTAATAGTACTTCCTCTTACTTACAAGATACTATTAATATCTATCTTCTTTATACTTATACTACTATATCTCTCTATAAGAGCTTCTTTTTAGTAGAGGTACCGTATATTCTTTTACTAAACGGCCCCTTTCTTCTCTATATATTAAATAATCGGGTAATATATATTTAGTATATAGAATCTCGCTATATTACTAATATTCCCTATTATATCGATAGTCTCGTATAGGTTCGTCCTATTTGGGTTTTGCAGATAATTACTCGTTTAGAATACCTTATATTTTACTTTTAATTTCGTCGAAGAGTTTATATTTATCTTCGTCCGATTAAGGTTCTTTAATTTCTAGTAATTTTCCTTCTACTTGGGATATAGTAGATCTAGGTTCGGGTATTAACGCTGGTCTCTCTAGACTAGCTTTCCGTTGTTCCTAATCCGTCTTATATTATTAAGATCTATTACTATCCCTATAGTAATACCTCTATACTTCTTTATTGAATTCTAATTCGAAGGTATTATCTTCCGAATCCTAACTGAATTTCTCTTTATCGTAGGGTTACTATATTTCTTTAGAGTCTTCCTCGTTATCTAGAGGTCCTCCTTCTATTACGTTAATCTATAGTTAGTATACTATATTCTTCGACCTGTAGTCTCTAGCTATATAACCTAGTTTGCTATAGCTATAGTAAGTAATTACTTTCTTTCCCCCGTACTACTTTTTCCCTTTAAAGTTTCCTTTCTTCTTTCCTATCTATATAAAGTTAATCTCTATTAGTACTATACTACGGTAAGTATTATATTCCCCGTAGTCTTATCTATAATTCTTCGTCTTTAAGAAGAATCCTTCGTTTCGGGTTCCGCTAACTCCTCTATTATACTATTTCTCTATAGACTATTCGAATAGCTTATTATTAATTTCGATCGTATTTTTAATAAGTCCGTCTAGAGTATTAATTACTCCTCCGAATCTTATAAGCTCGTCTTTAATATTATCTTTAAGGCCTTAATAATATATTATTATTAGCGTATTATTATCCTAACCTATCTTAGTAGCGTATATTTGAAACTAAGTTGAAAACTCTAACGCTGACTTCTTCTACTTTATATATTAGATAATACGTATTACTACGTTTACCTTGTTAGAAGGTCCGAATATACGGCGGATTTTGACTATAAACTTTGGTATACTCTCTATCCAAGATTTAATATCGCTGTCTTCGTCGTCGTCTTCTATATACTTCTTTAGGAAAGGTTCGACCTACTTTTAGGCTCGTCCTTATAGGTAGGATATAGTAAAGGTAGTATATCTAGTTACTAGGAGCAAGTCTCCCTAGAATAGAAGGTATAGTTATACTTGCGTGAGCTATAGCTTAAGCTTATCCCTATCTCCGTAGTATAGGTCTAGTACTATAACCTTAATCCTTTTTCTAGATCCTTTATCTATAGTTTAGCGTCTCTAGCCAGTAACTATTAAGGTACTTAGGGTAGGGTTTCTACCTGAAGTTATTAAAGAACTTATCCCTTAGGGTATTCAAAGTGTTACGACCTACGTCTAATCGTTAACCTAACGGTATAATAACCGGGTATAGGTTTCGTATATCTTATACTTCTATAGAAGAGGAGTCACTTAGGTAGAATAGCAGTCTTCGTGTATATAGGTAGTCAATACGTTCTATATTAATAACTAGTAAAGTATAGTACAAGGAGTACTAGGAAGATTAACTAAGTTGAATATACTATTCTAAATAGTAGGCAAAGCCCCGTATATATAGATATATAAAATCCTACCAAGTACTCTATAAGCGTTATGAGCGCTGGCGCTCATTGCGCTTATCATTCCTAAGCGCCATAAGCGCTAGCGCTCGTCGCGCTTATCGCTTTAGCTACTAGTCCTATCTATAGTACCGTGTCCTATAGGATAGTCCTGTTAGAACCAATGGTTCTAATACTTCTTTAGAATAGTATTCTAGACTATAGTCTTCCTAATACCTCCAGCGCCGTTTAAAAAGAATAGTATACCTATACTAAATTCATTATTCTTATTCTTATCTACTACCGCTATAATCTTTTCGGCTACTAGGCGTTAGTTAGTATTAAACTTCTGCTATTTAACCTCTATATCTTCTAGTATAATATTATAAGACATTTCTTCGCGTAGTAGATAGTTCTAAATCCGCGATTTATATAGAAGATTAAATAGAATAATAACCGGCGGAAGATTAAATAGCTCGAGGCTAAGGCTACTTTCGGCGGTAGACTAGTAGTCTAACTAGCTAGAAATTAAATATAGAGTATATTGCTCAGCTTGAAATACTAGGTCTTGTACGCGTTCGTCCTTATAGTCCTAGAGAATATCTATATAGTAGGCAAAATACTTATTTAATATACGAGTATAGTCGTCCGATATACTATTTTAATAGTTAGAATATATAGTCTAACTCGGATAGAGAATATAGTTTGACTTAGTTAAATATAGTCTAACTCGGATAGAGAATATAGTTCAACTTAGTTAAGTATAGTCTAACTTAGATATAGAATATAGTCTAACTTGGATAGAAAAATAACGATTATAGTAATAAAAATAGATATATACCTTACTTTAAATTTCTCCTAAAGTACTAAAGGGTCCTCCGGGTATAGTTCTAATAGAATAATTATAAAAAGACCTTATAGTACTACTAGTAAGTAAAGAGTCTTCGCTTCCTCTAGTACCTTAATATAGTACTTATTATTCTCTACTAATCCAAGTTAAATATAGGCTACTTTATATATTAGAAGCTCGCCGTTAATAGTCCGTAGATTATTAAATAATATTACCCTCTAATAGTAGGTAAGAAGGAGTTAGTAATAGTATAAATTACCCTATTTAGAACTAATTATATATATATATATATATCTAATTACCTCCCCCTTCTCGCGAATAAACTATATCCGTTTCCTCTTATCCTATATGAAATATATAGGAAATTCGTTATATAGGTAGTCAAGGGGGTTTATATCTAGAAGGTATAGTTACCCGTTTTTTCTTCTAAACGGTAGAGGCTAATTATTCTCTAAGGCTTCCTTAGCAAGACGATTTATCTTAAAGAACTCTATTAACTATATCTTATATAATAAGTCCTTATTAAGAATAGTCTTAGTAGTCTCCCTATCTAGATCGATACTAGTCTACTACTCCTTAGGTAAATAAATCTAGAGCTATTTAATATAAAGCTTAATCCCCCTCTATACTAAACCTAAAGATCTTATAGCAAGCCTTAGAGCTTCCTATCTAGTGACTTTTATAGAATTTAGTAACCTTATTAACTAATAGAGGCTCTAGCTATTACTACCCCGGTAGTATAGGGTTCCCCTAAGGCATCGTTGTTAATTAAGTAACCGAAATATTTGCCTAGTCTAGACCCTTATAGATATACTTGAATAAGTAAAATATAGACTTAATAGAGGCGTAGATCTTAATATTTAGATAAGTATAGTACTTCTTTAGAAGCCAGGGGTTATAGGGAATAACCTATTAGTTAGTATAGCCCTCCGGAGTAGGCTCTATATACGGGCGTTAATAATACGGATATACTCCCTTAAGATCGAACGATAACTTATTATAAATATCCTTAGGGAAGAACTTAGAGTACTAGTTCTTCTCTTTATCCTAGTAGATATTAGAGGCTAAGTAATAGCGATAGATTATATAAGTAGTTACTAACTTATAGAGTACTAGGTCCTTTGTCTTATCAGGAATAACGGCCTATATAGTATTATTAATCTAGGAGATATATCTAATTTTGTCCTCCTCACGAATAATAAGAAGGATATAGGCGTATAGTAGACCTCGCTTTTAAAATTTAACCATATAGTAATAACTAATATAGATACCTAATATATATCTCTCGAAAAGATCCTTAAGAAGCTCCCTAAGCTTTATATTAAAAACCTATACTATTAGAAGAAAGAAGTAAAAGAGCTCTCTATACTAATGTTTTAAATAATATATTGAATATATATAATAATAAGAAATCTATAGAGTAAATTCTATATATAAGTATACGCCAAGCTAGTACTAAGATATACCGTATAGTAGACTAAGATATGCGCCCATAAGGTATATATATAGAACCATGATATTTACCGCCAAAAAGAGAAAAAATGGCGACGTCCTCGTTGCCACAGCGATAGTAGGGGTCTATAGTATAGATTGACCAATTATATTATAGTATTCTAGCTTATATATATACTCAAGTAGTATATAGTATAGCGCGAGCTTGCAATTGCCGAAGTATACGTGTAGCTAAATCGCTTATATATAGACTTAGCCAAATGCACTAAATCTGGCGACTAGCACTAAGATCTAGGTACTACTACTAATAGTAGGATATATAAGCTTATATCTTCGGGGATAGCCAATAGCGTCGGTACTCGGCGTTTGGCTGAATTGAGTCGGTAGAGTAACTTTTGGCTGAGCAAATTGGGTGGGATGCGGCTGAATTTGCTCAGGCGTAAAAGTCTGCATGCGGGGGCATTCCCACTGATTACTATAGTTTGGTGGGGCCGTATCAGTCCGAGATGCTAGGGCATGCTCAGGAGCAAATTCCTATGTTGCAGATGCAGAGGTTTCAGGTTCAGGCTCAGGGGCAAATTGCGGAGGTACAGTAGTAGCTGCAGCTGCAGTAGCAATTCCAGCTGCGTATTGCGTTATAGCTTCTCTGATAGCAAGCTGAATTGACTTATATAGCTTATATCTTTGCTGCGGTGTGAAACCTAGATATCGAGAGGCAGAACTCTCGTTCCAAGCTGAATAGTCCCATAACGTAGATATCTCATTTGTAGTGCTTTTTCCAGCTGATTTGGCAAGAGAAATTAGCTAATTTTAACTTCAAAATTATATACTAGAGTAGTAAATCTAACGGTAAAGTAGACGCCTTAATATATATACCGAACTTAGTATCTACTAATAACTAAGATAAGCATTAAAAGTATTAATACCGTACTCTATTATCTCTAGAGTATTTTTAGAAATTCTCTAAGGATAGAGACCTTAAAGAGGAGGGTAATAGTAATAATACTATATTAGATAAATAGATTAACGCGATAGCTAATAAAGATTTACCTCTATATATAAGGGTAGTACTAGTAAATAAAGAAGATAATAACTATTAGTATATCTATAATACCCTTACAAAGGATCCGTCTTAGATATTCAAGATAATTAACCTATATTATTACTCTAGTTATAATAATATACTCTTCTATAAGGATTATCTTTAGGTTCTAGTAATAGCTAAGCTCTATATAGACCTAATTAAGAAAAGCTATAACTAACCCGTATATAGCTACCCTAGTAGAGATAGGATACTTAAGTTAGTAAAGAGATAGTTCTACTAGCGTAGTATAAAAGATAAGATTACCCGCTATATCTATAATTACTATATCTACTAATAAAGTAAGGCCCCTCGAGACTAATATAATAGGCTACTATAGGCTTTACCGATGCCGGAGTAACGCTAGTAAGATATCTCGATAGACTTTATTACTAGACTTCCCGTCTCGGAAGGGTATAATACTATATATACTATAGTAGACCGGCTTTCTAAAGAGCGCTACTATACTCTATATATTATAACCAATTAAGATATATCTATAGAAGCTACGGCCGACATCCTAATAAGATATATCTTCCGCTTATATAGTCTCCTAGAGTTAATTATCTCTAATCAAGGGCTATAGTTCGTATTATTAGTATAGAAGGTACTATATTAACGACTAAAGATTAATATTAAGCTATCTATAGCGTTCTATCTAGAAACTAACGGTTAGATAGAATAGGCTAATTAAGACGTCGAGCGTTACCTGAGAACGTATTACTTATATATATAAGATAATTAGTTCTAACTTCTCCCTATAGCTGAATTTATAGATTATAGCCCGGAAAGATATAGGATATCCTATAGGATATCCCAAGGGTTGGGTATGGGATTCCGGTATGGGATGGGATTAGAAGATCCTAAATCCTATATCTTTTAGGAGATATAGGATGAGATCTCAATAGGATATCCTACGGTATAGGATATTAGTAGGATTATCTAATAGTACGGGATATTTTCGGGATATCCTAGTGGCGGATAAGATAAGACCTATACTTGGAATTTCTAGTTATTATTCTAGTTATTAAAACTTCAAATGTTTTTTTGAATATTCTATAATATAGGATATTCTAGTAGAAAATATAGAATTATAGAGTATTTAAAAAAATATTTAAAGTTTTGATAACTAGAATAATAACTAGAAATTCCAAGTATAGGTCTTATCTTATCCGCTACTAGGATATCCCGAAAATATCCCGTACTATTAGATAATCCTACTAATATCCTATATCGTAGGATATCCTATTGAGATCCTATACCTCCTACTAATAGTATAGGATTTCAGACCTTAATACTATACTATACCCCGGGATAGGTAAGAGAGCCAATATCCTATACTATCCTATATCTTTCCGGGCTATATTATAGATAATAACTCTATTACTAGTACTATAGGAATAACTCCCTTCTTTACTAATAAAGGTTTCTACCCTTAGATATCTTTCTCTCTATCTATAGATACTAGATCTATAGCTTATAAGTATATCTAGTATACTAAGGCAAATAATATCGCAGACTATATAATAAAAGTCTTAGACTTTATAACTAAATAATCTATTATAAGCCGTAGGAGGATAACGGATTAAGCTAATAAGAAGTAGTCTAACGTTATATACGATAAAGGAGATATAGTATTCCTATCTAGTTAGAATATAAGTATAGAATATCTAAGTAGAAAACTAGATAATAAGTATAAAGGCCGACTATAGAGATACTAGACTAGGTTCGAGAGACTATCCCTCTACTGCGGCTATACGATAGCGTAAGTCGTATAGTAGATCGGCTTGATACGAGGGTGCAATCTCCCTCGATAAATATATTGTCTCTAAGGACTCCTACCTGAGTTCCTTAGGATTTAGTCTATCTAGTAGTAAATCTACCAGTTATATCAGTCACGTATACCTAGACCCCGTTATATTTCTGAATCCTAAAACTCTCGCTATTATCGACACGATAGTAAGGGGGGTATACCCGTCTAATAACTAACCAACGCTATAACTACCGTCACCGCTATCTACCTACTAATTAACGCCCGCGTCGAGCTAGTTAGTTAAAATTCGAATCGAATATTAAATCGAATAGTTAACTATAAGTTATAATAGCTTCCTTAGCGGGAGTAAGATAATAATTTAGATTAGATCCTAGCGATAGTACGCTTAGAGGAGCCAACGCGGGCGAAGAAGCCGGTACCAGTATAATATAGGTAAATACCGAGGAGTATACGGCGTTTTAGGCCTATTAGATATACTATTAATAGGCCTTATTAAGTTTTAAGACGTAAGGGATAGTAAAGAGATCGATCCTAAGCTTAAAGATAAAAGACCTAAAGCTATATAAGGGTAATACCCCGGAGGAACTAGATAACTTTCTATACGAATACGAGCGTTAGTTTAATACTAAGGGCTTTAAGTAAGAAGATCCTAAAGGCGAGATACTAGTAGGCTAAGTATATTAAAGGGAGGAAATAAAGAAGAAAGTCGCTTATACTATAGGCTTCCTAGAGGATAGAGCTAAGACTAACTAGAAGTCTTGGTTACTATAGTTCCCGGTAGGGGCTAACTTATAGATATATTTCAAGATATTATTATATAAGTTCCTTAAGGGTAATAAAGACGAGGTATATACCGAAGGTAGCTAGAAACTAGTAAATATAAGGTAGTAGAAGGGTAATTCGGTTAATAAGTATTATAACTATACGTATAAGCTGTGTATTCGCTTTAGGGCCCTTAATAGGGAATAATCTTTTACTAATTAATAATTCTTCGACTACTTCTAAGTATAACTACTTTAGAAGTATAGGATAAAGCTAGACAAGCTAATTTCTAGGCCAAAGACTATATACGAACTATTATATCAGGTTTACTAATATAAGAAAATAGTAAAAATATATATATAGAAGGACGGATAGAGAGATAAGTCTCGTCCTAAGGGGTCTATAAAACCCTAAGTTTCAAAGAAGGATAATAAATCTAACTAAATAGCTAATTATAATTAGAAGAAGGGTTATAATAGTAAGAAGGACTTAGGTAATAAGCCTCCCTTTATTATATAGAAGGATAAATTATCTAAAGATATCCGGGACCGCTAATAGAAAGATTAGGCTTACTTTAAATACGGGTTATCTAGATATAAGACACGCGATTATATAGTAAAGGAACAAATATTATATAATACCTAAGTAATACTCGATATAGTAAAAAACAAGTAGGTATAGTAATAGCTTTAACCGCTATACCTATATAAAGAGTAATTATAATAACTCCCCCCGTCGATAAATCCGAGCTAATAGATATCTTATTAGGTAACGCTAGTCCGAGTTAGAATATCGAGTTAAATATCGAGTCAAATATCGAATCGAATACTAAGTCGAATATCGAATCGAATACCCTGCTAGCTACTAATATAGAATCTATTATTAATATAAGGATATAGGCGGTAAAGGTTTACACTATAACCTAGCGAATTAAGGAACTATTAAAGATAGATAGTATCTTTATTAGTAATATCCTAGTACTAAATATAAAGGGTAAGACTAAGACTTTTAGTATACTAGTAGATAGTAGTACTAAAGTAAATATTATTAACCGTATAAGTGCCTAGAAGATGGGCTTACTAGTATTTAATACTAATATTAGGCTAAGTATAATCTATAGAGAGGTAGTAAAGACCTATAGGATATACTATATCGAATTCTAGTAAGAGGACGAATAAAGCTAAGTCCGCTACTTTTAGGATACCTTTCTCGCTATAGATATTAATACCTAAATGATTCTTGGTATACTATAGCTAACTATAGCGAATCTAGATATTAATTAGGTTAAGAAGTTATTCCGGTAGAGGATCTATACTACGGTAGTAGCTCTTATAACTACTTATCGAGTAGATATTATAGATCCGAAGGAGTTTACTCAGCTTACTATTAGTAAGGAAGTATACTATTTTATTATATATATACGTCAAGTAGTAAACGCTAACGAGCCTCCGGTCTATAGGGATCGTTACGTATATATCGGTTAGGCAAGTAGTACTGCTACTAAGACAGTACAAATACCGCCGGAGTATAGCGAGTAATCTAACGTCTTTTCGGATAGTAGTACTATAGGGTTACTAGAGTACGGACCTGTAGATTACGCTATCAACCTTATAGACGAGTAATAGCCGCCCTATAGTCCTATCTATAACCTGAATAAGGTAGAGCTCGAGACCTTATAAGGCTATATTAAGAGTAACCTTACTAATAGCTTTATACGGCTATCTATATTACTGGCAGGGTTACTAATCCTCTTCGTACGAAAGCCCGGTAGAGGTCTACGCCTCTATATAGACTATCGAGGACTAAATATAATTATAATCAAGAATCGGTACCCTCTTCCCCTCGTTAGAGAATCTATTAATTACCTAGCTATAGCTAAGAGGTATACTTAATTAGATCTAACTACTATATATTACCGCCTTTATATTAAGAAGGGTAATAAGTAGAAGACTACGTTTAGAATACGTTATAGTTACTTCGAGTACTAAGTCTTACTATTTAGGCTTATAAATGCCCCTATAACGTTCTAAGCGTATATTAATCAAGTATTAGCCGAAAAGCTAGATATCTTCTATATTATTTACCTTGATAATATTCTTATTTATACGCAAGATATTAGTACTAAGTACGTTAAGGCTATAAAGTAGGTTCTAGATAAATTAAGATAGTATAGCCTATTTATTAATCTTTAGAAGTATTGTTTTAATATAGATAAGGTATACTTCCTAGGCTATATTATCGCCCCTATAGAGGTGAGTATAGAGGAAGACCGTATCTAGTTAGTTAAGAACTGGCTAGAACTAAAATCTATTCGAGAGATTCAGGTCTTCGTAGGCTTTGCGAATTTCTATCGCAGGTTTATTAAGGGGTTTAGTTATATTATAGCTCCTCTAATAGAGTTAATAAAGATATTACTACCTAAAAGAGATATAGACTTATACGCCCTAGTAGTCTCTAATATATAGAGAAGTATAGATATTATATTTAGAGATATAGTATAGAGGGATATAAATATTATATCTAAAGGTACTCTAGATATAGACTTATACGCCCAAGTAGTCTTTAAAGGTATTAACTCGTACGCCCGAGTAGCTACTAAAGATATAGACTTATATACCTAAGTAGTCTTTAACGTATAGAGGGATATAATTACTATATCTAGAGGTACTAAGATAAATAAAAAGAGCTCTAAGACTCTATTTATTCTTATACCTAAGGTAAAGAAGGCCTTTAAAGATTTAAAGATAGCTTTTACTACTATACCGGTACTAAGGTACTTTAACCCAGAACTACTAATACGGGTAGAGACTAATATATCGGGCTATACTATTAGTAGTATCCTGAGTCAGTTATATAGCGAAGTTTAGTACCTAGTAGTATACTACTTATATAAATAAATTCCGGTAGAGACCCGGTATAATACGTATAATAAAGAACTATTAGCTATTATTAAGTTATTTAAATACTAGCGCTACTACTATAAGGGTAGTAGGTATAAGACTTAGGTCTTAACAGATTATTATAATCTTAAGAGATTTATAAATACTATATAACTAAATAGTTATTAGATTCGTTAGGTATAAGAACTAAGTCGCTATAACTTTACTATTAAATATCGTTAGGGGAAATATAATCCCGCGGATCTACTAAGTTAGATCCCTGACTATAAGTAGGATAATAGTATTACTAAACGAGAGAACTATTATCTACTTAATAAGCTGAAGTATACCCTACGAGGGTTCTATACTATAGAGCGGTCTACTTTTATAGTAGGCTACTTTTAGATACTTATTACCGGTACTAATAGGGTACCCGGTATATACGGATAGTAGGCCTAAATATAAGCTACTATTATAATCGAAGACTCTACGGGCGACTCTATTAAGGATTAGTCTTTTAATAATTAACTCGAAGAGTTAACTCTTAAGGATAATTATATAAGGAATATTATAGAATAATTAAAGAAATCTATAATTAACTCTCTAAGCGACCTAAGTAGCTAACCCTATAGTCTTACTAGAGGTAGACTATACTATAAGGGACGAATATATATTCCTAAGGTATTATAAGACGTTATTATAGAATACTATTATAATAGTCCGCTAGTAGGCTATTTCGGTATTAAGAAGACTTAAGTACTTATTTAATATAAGTACTTCTAGCCGAAGCTTGCCAAGGATATAAGCGAATACGTCGCTATATACTCTATATACGCTATAATTAAATTATTAAGGTATAAACCGTATAGTAAGTTAATACCCTTACTAGTCCCTATTTATAAATAGAAGGATATATTATTAGACTTCGTAACTAGGCTACCCCTATCGAAAGATTGGCGTAGGTATATATATAACTCGATCTTTATAATCGTAGACCGTCTTATAAAGATATTATATTATATAGTAGTAGATAAGACGCTCGACGCTAAGTAGTTCGCCTAGGTACTAATTAAGAACCTAGTTCGCTATTATAGATTACCGGACTCTATAGTAATAGACCGTAGATTACTATTTACCTCTTAGTTCTGGTCTAGCCTTATATATTTCCTAGGGGTAAGACGTCGCCTCTTAATAGCTTTTTACCCTTAGACTAATAGCTAGACTAAGTAATAGAATAGTACTATAGAATAATACTTATAAGTATTTATCTGCTAGGAGTAGGACGACTAGATATAGTAGTTACCTATAGCCGAGTTCGCTTATAATAATATAAAGAACTCTACTACTAGTATATCGCTATTCGAGGCTAACCTTAGCTATAGTCTAAGGATATCTTAGGATAAGGAAATTAATCTAAAATCTCGTTCTCGCGCTGTAGTTAATAATATAAAATACTTATTTATACTAATAGGCGTATATAAGGATACTATCTTAGCTATATAGTAATTATAAGTAGAGTTCGCTAATAGATATTAGAAGCTACGAGACTATAAAGTCGGCGACTATATTTAGTTAAATACTAAGTATATAAAGATAAAGCGAAATAGGAAGCTAGAGTTTAAGAAATTCAGTCTATTTCTTATTATAGATATTATCGGCTTATAGTTATACTAACTAAAGCTACCGGATAGCTAGCGAATTTATAATATATTCTATATATCCTTACTAGAAAAGGACTCTTTAAAGTAGGGGGAGATAAGCTAAAGCCTAGAGGATATAGAATTCGACGAGGGCGATATACAGGACTATATTATCGCTAGTATTATAGATAGTATAATTTTTAAACCCAGTGAGGATAGTAAGGCAGAAGGCCTATACTATTAAATCTATTAGGAAGGTTATCCTAATTTAGAGGATATTTAGGAACCCTTTAAGGGGGTCTCTTATCTACGGAAGCTATTAGGAAAGTTTTATAAGGAATACCCTAATAGATCTATAGTAGAATCGGTAGCTACCGGAAGGAGGCTATAATAATATATTCTAAAGAAACCTACGTCTACGAATAAGGGCAAAGGTAGAAGAAAGTATTAATATCTATAGCTATACTATAAACGATAGTACTCTTTTATCCATTTTCCTACCTACTAGAGAGGTTTTTATAGTTTTAATAAGACTAAAGCGTTATATAAGACAGAAGGATTAAAGTTCGAAAGATATCGATCTAACTAATCGACTCGGACTTCGAGTCGGATCTCGTCTACTCGGTAGTTATCTGATAATTACTAGCGTATTAGTATAATATCTATATAATAGAGTACCGGCGTACTGTAAAGCTACTCCGATAGGGGTAGCTAATTGCTATTATTCTTCTTCCTACGCTTACTACCTTATAGAAGCTCGTCTTGGAAAAGAGAGGATAATTATAAGGGCCGATCATAGAGATACTAGACTAGATTCGGGAGACTATCCCTCTGGTGCGGCTATGCGATAGCGCAAGTTATATAGTGGATCGGCTTGATACGAGGGTGCAATCTCCCTTGATAAATATGTTGTCTCTGAGGACTCCTACCTAAGTTCCTTAGGATTCAGTCTATCTAGTAGCAAATCCACCAGTTGTATCAGTCACGCATACCTAGACCCCGTTACAATAAGATACTAGGACTATTTAAGGTATTAGATAAAGTTAGATTATCTTACCGCCTAGAACTCCTATCTAGTATATAAATATATAATATCTTCTACCCTAGTCTACTACGAAAAGTATCTATAGACCCTTTACCTGGTCAGCGAATAGAGCCGCCAAGACCTATTATAGTAGATAACTAGGAAGAGTAGGAGATCGACGACATCTTAGATACTAGACTATTCGGTCGCGGCTACTATCTATAGTTCCGGGTCTGATAGAAGAACGAGCAACAACCGGACCGCCAATGGTACTATGCGGATGGCGGCGAATTTGGCAACGCTCAGGATATAGTCGACGACTTCTATACGCGCTACCCGAACAAACCAGGTAGTCCGAGTCGGCTATAGTCGCCTTGCCTTCCGCATCAGGGATGATACTTGCTTAAAGGGGGGGGTAGTGTCACGGCTTGGCCATTGCTTGCTTACTGTTGTTGCCGATACGCGTAGTATAGAGCATGGTTATCGAACGTTCGATCATCGCTCAGCGCTCATGGCTAGCGGCTTGGCGCGTCTCTAAGACGCGCAGGCTTCATGTATCTATCTTCTCTCCTTAGATATGTTCTTCTAGTCATATTACACCCCTATCGACTCGCTCTAGGTAGGCCCCTGACAATTCGGTGTTATAAGCATAATCTAGCCGAGAAAGCTAAACCCATCAACAGGCCTGATCCTTTGCCGCACGTTGTATTGTAATCTAAGACAACCGCGCCCATGAATTCTAAGAATCTCTTCTCTTTAAGCGGAAGCCAACTGAAAAACAAAGCCCCATAAGGGGAAGGACCTAGGAAACCCGACACCTCATGTTAGTCATGGTCAACTACTTGTGAATCAAGACGCCTGATACTTCGTCCGAGAAGAGATAAAGGAAAGGTGTACAGGTAGTACGCACCGCGCTCGTCCAGAATGGTAGCCCCAAGCCCCCCCCCCAGCCTCTCCACCTATGTGTGACCCAAGCTCAAATAAGCCCGCGAAAGCCACACCTCCTACAATTCCACCCGCAAGTTCCAGGAAAGCAATTGCAGAATAAGCAGCCCCCAAGTTTGAACGGCTAGTGAAGGAAGCAGCGAGGCCTTGCATAGCCTGTGGGACGCTTCTACCGGTAGCTAAGACGATCAAGCCTTTGAAAGGGAAGACAGAGCTCAGTGAGAGAATAACGTGACAGTATGGGTGTTTTTGGTGAAAGAGACGTACCTAAAATAAGGACTATGCTCTGTTGACTGAATCCTATTATGCAGTTCCCGATCGCCAGAAGCGCGAGGCTGCATCTAATTACTGATAGATCGACGTGAAGGGATTGCTGGGCACGTTTGGTTTCAAGAAAGCGAGTGATAGCTGGGAGAAAGCAGAGGACCACTAGAGAGGTCAGAGCCTGTTTTAGAAGTCAGCGTTGTAAAGTCTAGAGTTTTGAGGGACTTAGTATCTTTGAGAACGATGGACGTACGCTGATGGAAAGAAGGTATCCAGCTTGCGAGAGCGACCAATTGAGTCGTCGTGAGGCGAATTGTAAGAACAATAACTCGGACCTTAGCGAAAGCGCATTGAAGAAAACAACAATAAGACAATTTAGAAAGTTTCGGTTCCGGATGATACCCCGTATGGAGGTTTTCAACCGCTGGCTGAGATTTTTTAACCCCAAGAATGTGAAGGAAATCTGCTCAATCTCATTCAATACAAGTGGGAAAACGGTGGGGAAGATGCTATGTACTTACGGCCGCCACTTCTGGTGTATCAGAAACGGGCTCGATCTCTGATTCCGGGAGAGTCTCCGGGAGAAGAAACAGAAAGAGGAATCCTGAAAGAATTATAGGGATTGCAAAGAAATGTGGAAGCCAGAGGTCTTTAGAGAGAAGCCACGATCCAATAGGGGCTGATACCAGCTCTGTCAATAGAACCGCAGCTCCAAGAAGGTAAAATATAGTGGTCCTGAACAAAAGATGTCAGGACTTAGGTTCTCTATTGCGCTGTATCAACCTAGGTTTAACTGCAGCTTACCGTTTATTCTCGGGGCAGACATCGGTAATCACACTATTCAGGACCGCGGTTAGGGCACGAGCACCTCCCCCCACTGCTACAAATGCAGCGGACGCTCAGACTGCCTTGGTTGAGAAAGTCTCATGGAAATAGCCTATACCAGCAACTTATGAGTCCCATGTATATCTCTATAGCTTTCAAAATACACACAAACGAGGAGGACCCAGAGATAAGCTAGTACTTGGCCGAGCAAGCCCAAAACCAAGACGGGCCTTCTCCCCCATTTATCTGCTAGGCGTCCAAAGGGGATAGTGAGGAACAGGCCTGAGGGAAAGCGGCAAAGCTTAGTTAGCTTAGTCCGTGAGATATGTTGAGGCGCCTTAGACCCCTGAAGCAAGCGTGGATCGTCTTACCGGGAATCATCATAAACGTGCCCCTCCATGCACGAAGGTATGCTAAGTCCGCCTGAATATCATCGAGCTTACAGTACCTTTCATCAACGTATGAGAGTGGAGGTGGGCCAATTTTGCTTGGATCATGCACCTGGTAATAGTCCCGGCAGATAGCGACCTCAAGGAGACGAACTTCTGGAGTGGTGGTTAAACCTCCACCAAGATCGGCAACAAGACATAGTAGGCCGCAAAGAATTGGGACATAAGGATAGAGTGGAGAATCTGCAGCAAGAGCCGATGGTGATGGTGAGCCAGGCTACCCTCGAAGCGGCAGGTTGGAGTCACTGCCGTGAGCGGTAATTACACGATAGCATGCAATGATTCTGAGTCACTGTCTTCGCTTGCTGAAGGATTTCTGTGAGAGAGCAGTGGCGTAGATTCATCGTTTGAAGCCATATTGACCACTCAAGATGTGGTGCTTATAGTGCAGTCAACGTAGTACCTGTTCTTGTATCGTAGGCAGCAAACTAATAATTACTGGCTAATTATATTCAAGACCGCGAGGGGTAGCTAGTTCCTCGGTCTTGAAGAAAATCTGCAGGGATCTGAAGCTCATGATGAGCTTCAGTCTTGGCATCGCCGAAATTCCGTCCTCACTGCGCCGACTTTGCTGACGGACCTACTACTACCACACCTGCATTGATGTCCAGGGACTGTGTCCCTATCAGTGGCTAGCAGCGATGGCATCCTTTTGCAAAGCATCCAAAGAAATCACTAGGCTCTCGAGCCGGTCTGTATACCGCAATGCATCCTCAAGAGGTTCGTGGGAAAGCCCCGAACATGTACCCGGCTGCAATGCTTCCTCGTGAAGACTGTGCTGATTTCAATTGCAGGTTTCCGAAGTTGCTCGAGGACGCTGGCTGCTCAAAATTTCACAATGCCCGCAATGTCACCGACAATGACCGAGGGAAATATTGCCAGCTGGAAGGTTAAAGAGGGTATGGAAAGCCTCCGGACTGGAAGTCAAAGATGGCATGTTGCTGATCTCCCATTGTGCAGGTGACTCATTTTTCACGGGCGATGTGCTACTCGAAATAGAGACCGATAAGGCCCAAATGGATGTGGAAGCTCAAGATGATGGGAAAATGGCGAAGATAATTGTCCGTCAGTCATGATGTGCCTGGAACACTGAGCTAATATTTTCCGAATAACAGCAACAAGATGGTGCAAAAGGCGTCAAAGTTGGTACTCGAATAGCGGTGATAGCTGAGACCGACGACGACCTAAGCAGCCTCTCGATACCCGCCGAAGAATCAGCCTCAACATCCTCACCTCAAGAACAAACGAAGTCCGGCGTCGACGCCTCTCGATCATCTGAGTCCCAAGCCGAAGCACCACCCTCCTCCAAAGGCGAAGACACGCCGCCTATGGAACCGTCACAATCTTCATCATCCTCACCACCTCCAGGCAAACCCCAAAAGCAAACGTATCCTCTATACCCATCTATCGCCCAACTCCTCCACGAAAAAGGCCTTCCAACCTCTGAAGCCGACAAAATCCCCGCGAGTGGCCCCAAAGGCCGATTACTAAAAGGAGATGTTCTAGCCTACCTTGGCCAAATATCGCCCTCCTACTCCTCGGAACAATCCGCACGGATCACTAAACTTGGACACCTTAATCTCAACGATGCCAAACCCGCGCCTCCGAAAGAAGCAACTCCACCTCCATCTACCAAAGCTCAGCCAACAACAGCAATCGAACTAGAAATAACCGAAACCGAAATCGCCGTCCCTATATCTCTATCCTCCGTGCTTTCAGTCCAGAAACGCATCCAGGCCACCCTAGGCGTCACGCTTCCCCTCTCAACATTCATCACCCGCGCCACGGAATTGGCCAACGACGAATTGCCGCGCTCAACGGCTGCATCTACAGCCGATGAGCTTTTCAACGACGTTCTTGGTCTCAATAATGTGAGCTCGAAGACTTCAAGAGGGAGCTATATGCCGCAGATTACTGCGTTGCCGGGTACGCCATTCACCGCGACAGCGGGACCGCAAAGGCAACCTGATATATATGACATTTTAACCGGCAAGGCGTCGTCAACGGTGGCAAGCAAGAGACTTGATGAGCCGCCGGCGGGAATAATGGCCGGGTCGAAGGCGGGTGAGGCGACGAATGTATTTAGTGTTAGTGCGGCGAAGGGTGAGGAGAAGAGGGCGCGGGTATTTCTGGAGAGGGTCAAGACGATCTTACAGGTTGAGCCTGGGAGGCTAATATTATAGATTTTAACATACCTTGCTCAAAGGGCACCAGTAATTTCACACTCAAAGGCATCATGGTCATATGGGTTAAGACTTGGGGAAGACCAATTCATAGTATTGTGCTCATAGCCACTTGAAACTGAGCGATTCTAAACTTCCAAACCTAGCCCAGCGCCTTGCGTTTCCCCCCTCTCCCTTCCGGGAAAATGCTCATGATGCTCATGCAGTCAGCCATATCGCTCAACATCCCAGCAAGAGCCCGGCTAGATGAATTACGCTTTGCAGCGCACGCAGAACACGAATCGTGAACCTCTTTCATCTTATTTCACCCCACCTCTCCATCCTAGTTCCCGCACCGTCTCCTCCCACTCCATCTCGCTCCCGCTTGCCGAAGCACTTCCAGAATCTCAGTGTTTCATCGCCTGCACCTGTGACTACCGTTTGGCCGTCTGGACTCATTGCCAGGTATAGTACACGATATGTATGTCCAGTCAAACTAGCCACTTGTGTCATGCTGGGGTACTTCCACACGACGATCTGATTCTGGCTATAGCCGTGCGTTGAGACAATTTCGTTGCTGTTCTTTGACCATGCGAGGTTGCAGACTTGGGATCCAGTATCGAGCTCCTGTACGCATGAGCCAGTCGAAGTACTCCAGAATTTGATGCGACGGTCTGCGGTACCGCCGCCGGAGGCAAGGAGATGACGCTGATGAGGTGACCACGCAATGGCTTTTACGGCTGCCGTATGTTCACTGAATTTGTAGAGCGGAGTTTCGGATAGCTTATCCCAAACCATCAGCTTGTTGTCATTGCCTCCAGATGCGAGCTGTCCGTCTTCGGTGTTCCACCGCAAGCCACAAACTTCTTGCTTGTGGCCTACAAGCTTTCGGAGGTACTGGTCGGCTTGCCGGACATCGCGGTGATATATCAAGCGATCGCGAGAGCCAGATGTTAGGATGTGGTCGTTCCAGGCCAGAGCTCCCACGCGAGCAGTGTGTCCGGTCATGGTCCGTAGGCGACGCTGCTTCTCCGCGTCCCATATCTGGACAAGGCCTTTGTTGGTGCCTATTGCGACGTGCGTGCCTCGTTGGATCCAGGATACGGATGTGACTATATCATCTTGAAGATCGCATAATTTTGTGACGCGGCCAGAGCTCGAGTTCCACATATAGACACATGAGCCAAGGCCTACGCCCAGCAAACCGCTGTTGCCCCAGTCTACTAGGTTAAGGTAGAAGTCATCGGCTAGGTCTGGCGCGTCGAGAACTTTAAAGGGGACCTTGCTGACTGCTCGGGGTGCTTTTCGAGGGCTCAGCAAAAGTCGTTGGCTATCGAATCGAACAGGAGAAAGGCTGTAAAGGTCAGAGCGTGCGTTGAGATTAGGTCCATGTCTGCTTTGAGGTGTCCGTGATGGCGTAGGGTGGCCGGATATGTTTGTATGATGCCTTGGAGACATATATGTGAAAAGGTTTTTATGAGGTGTCGAGGGTGTGAGGCTGGCTGGAGGAAGTGAGGAAGAGGATACATTGGTCGGCGGTGTTCTTGACCTTGAAGGGTCATTTATGGTGGTAGAGTGTGTCGATGTGAGATCCGGCGATAAAGTCGGCGGTGTTGGTTGGGGAATGGTATTATCGAATAGCTCAGACCGTAAAAGTGTCGAAAAGGTGCGGTTCGCTTCCTCAGCTGTTGAACATTAGCTTAAACAAGTCCCTGCTTGCACACCGCTGCTTCATTGTGCGTACTCTTCTGGAAATGGAGCTCCCCATGAGGAGTCCGCTTCTTTGCTTTTGAGGGCGTGGCCGGGGATCCATCGTCGTGCAGCAAGCTGAAGCTTGCTTGTAGGTCTTGACCCTCTCGATTGGGAATAAACCTGGATGTGGACTGTGTCAGCTCTTCTCAATTCAAACCACACTTAATGCCCACGATCATTTTGTAGCCTGTAGAGCCAGACACGAATGCCGTTGTACCTCTGTAGATCAAACCCCAGCGGCCTTCCTGAGGAGCAAATTTGAAGCTGTTCACTAACCTGTCACCATATACCCTCTGCCTCTTACGACTCGGACTTGCGCCTGGTGTCCTCTCTCTCACCCCGCCTGTATCCCCCATCTCCTTCAGTGCCTTGCTCAACGCAGTGGGGTCCACTGGCTCAGAGCCTGCCCTTTCAGCTCCGTTTGTAATTTGTCCGGTTAGATGATTCCGCTTGTTTGTTGCTAGGGGAGGTGTTCTTGTACCCGCAGGTGAGACAACAGTTGGTGTGTGTGAATTCTCCATTGTCTTGGAAGTGAGAGAAGAGGTGATTTGTGATTCAAGTGTAGTCTCCCGCATGACTGCGGTCCGACAAATAGCCGAACTTGAAAGGTGTTAAGTGAGGTGTGCGCAGACGCAGTCGTTGTATGTTTCTGCAAGCAAGCAGCCCCGTGGTGTTTGAATGGTGGATATCACTACCTGTCTGGTTGTCTGCTCGCAGCGGTTGAATCCCCCCTCTTCTTGCGATCTGATCCTCAGCAAAGAGCGACTCTTCCAGCGCAAATCGAGTCCTCCGAAAGGATGCAGCAAGTGGCGGTGGTAGATATTAGAATGTTGTGAGGGAGTTGTGAAGTTTATTGATCCACTCGACACTAGCTCGACTAGGGGCACTCTTGTTAGGGGCGCTCCCGTCAGCTGGGTCGGAATTCTCCCTTCTGACACAAGGTAGATGGACAAATAAATGGGTAGAATATCAACATTAAAACACAATTGATGGGTGAAGTGTTCTTCAGAGAGTGGTCATGCACCATCAAGAGTCACTTTTGGCCTCAGGACACGCTACACGTAACTTACACGGCGATCTGGTGGTCGGCCGGCGATCAAAACAATCAAAAGCGGCTAGATCCCCAGAATACTCGGGCGGGCTTATGCACGGAGACCGTTGAAGGCGTTTCGGTTTCGTTTCGTAACATCCAATGACTGGACCTCCTGTCGCTATCAAAAGTGTACTCCCATTCGCGACAGCGACGTCAACAAGTCTTGAAAAGTGCATAATCAATAGACATCAACAGCGGGCAACTGCATCATACGCGTTCTCTAACCCTCTACCTCGCTCTGCTGTACTCTTGAAGAACAGCATCCCAAACCTAGTAGTAACACGCATACACTCGTCAAACTGTCGTTACAGCACAGGAAGATCCACAATGGACGCCTCTGCAACAGCTGGACATGATCTTCTCCACTTCATCAATGCATCGCCTACTCGTGAGAGCATACCCCGAAGTCACCACTGGTCGATTTTAACAAACACCAGCGTTTCATGCCGTCCATGAGGTTAAACAGAGACTAGAGAAAGCAGGGTTTAAACATCTACAGGTATTTCCTACTCAATCTCGAGGAAGGTGTGAATCATTACCATTCGACAGGAGAAAGATCCTTGGGCCAAAATCTGCGCTCCGGGAGGGAAATACTATCTCACACGCAACGCTTCAACCATTCTTGCCTTTGCAATTGGCAAGAATTGGAAGGTATGCTATTGGAATAGTCCTGCTGTTGACTCGGATGCTAAGTCTGTATCACACATCCAGCCAGGAAACCCTATAGCTATGATTGGCGCCCATACAGACTCGTGTACCCTCCGTGTCAAACCTGTCAGCAAGAAGCAGAGCGATGGATTCATACAAGTCGGTGTTGAGACGTACGGCGGAGGGCTATGGCATACTTGTATATGTTTCATCTCGAAAGCAGATCTGGAGACTCTTCCTGACATGTGAAACAGGGTTCGACCGAGATCTTAGCATTGCTGGTCGGGCATTTGTGAAGGCTGGAGACGGGTCTTACACCCAAAAGCTCGTTAAAATTGACCGACCAAGTACGGACCCATGAGCGGTCATGCCCACCGAGCATTGCTGATGACTTATCCAGTCCTCCGCATACCTACACTTGCCATCCACCTCGACCGTCAAGAGAAGTTTGAGTTCAATAAGGAGACCCAATTGTTCCCAATTGCAGGGCTTGTGGCAGCAGAGCTCAATCGAAGAGGCCAAAGCGACCATACCCCAAGCTCGTCGACCACAGAAGAGGAGGCTGATTACGCCCCCTTGAAAGCGACGACCGAAAGACATCATCCTTACATGGTCGAGTTAATAGCTAAAGAAGCTAAAGTTGATCCGTCGGAGGTCGTGGACTTTGAGATGGTACTCTACGATACGCAGAAAGCGTGTGTAGGAGGGCTCAATGAAGAGCTTATGTTTTCGCCGCGACTGGACAACCTCGAGATGTCCTACTGCAGTACGATGGGTCTCATCAATTCCGTCCACTCGCCCTCGTCCTTGGACTGTGAAACTGCTATACGCTTGATATCTCTTTTTGACCACGAAGAAATCGGCAGCGAAACCGCTCAAGGCGCTGACTCGAATTTCCTGCCGACGATGGTACGACGCCTCTCTGCGCTTTCGCTCAAGGGAAGCGGAGAGCCAGACGCGGATGCATACGAGCAAACTCTGTCAAAATCCTTCCTGGTTTCCGCAGACATGGCCCATTCTGTCAATCCCAACTATGCATCGAAATACGAGTCCGACCATAAGCCGGAGATGAACAAGGGGACAGTGATCAAAATCAATGCCAACGCCCGTTACGCTACCAATTCACCGGGTATTGTGCTGATCGAAGAAGCTGCCCGCAGAGCTAGAGTACCTTTGCAGTTGTTCGTTGTGCGGAATGATTCAAGTTGTGGAAGCACAATTGGGCCAATGCTGTCATCTTCTTTGGGAACAAGGACTTTGGACCTGGGCAATCCTCAGTTGAGCATGCATAGTATTAGAGAGACGGGTGGTGTATATGACGTTGAGTATGCTATCAAGCTGTTCGAGAGCTTCTTCGAGCATTACTCGGAGCTGGAGAAAAAGTTCGTGGTTGACTAGACCTTACATGGCGGGCCTAGAATAGAGAATTCACTGCATAGTATCATCACGATCACGAACAGCTGGGCATGAGCATTCTACAGCAGTCTACAGTCTATGATCCTTCTCGAACCTACTTCATCCTTCGTCTAAACTACCCACGACCCCCATCAAGCCCCCTCCCTCAAATCCCCCAACTTATCCACATAAACACTCGGCACCGTCTCCCCATCCTTCCAGTCCTCAGCTGACCTCGTAACCCCCGTAAGGACACACAACGTCCCTCCCAATTTCCCTTCGATACCAAACCGAACATCCGTATCCAGCCGATCCCCAATCATACAAGCTCTCCCCCTCTCAAAACGAAACTTCCCCTCAATAGCATCCATCATCGCCTGGCTCGGTTTTCCCAAACTAGTCGGCTTAGTTCCTCCCATCATGGCCACCAACGGCGCATGACAAGCACCAGCGCCAGCGAACAATTTACCAGCGGAAGGGAGCGTGGTGTCGATATTCGTAGCGAGGAAAGTGGCGCCACGCTGGAGGTAGTGGTATGCGAGGCAGAGCTTTAGGTAGTTGAGGTGGTAATCGAGACCGCATAAAACCACGCCAACGGAGGGATTGAGAGAAGAGCCGGATGCGATTGAGGCGTAGTCTTCGTTGGATATTATGCGATTTAGGGAGGGGTCGGTACCGCCTATGTGGGGGATGTTTTCGCTGTCCAGTTCGGTTTCGATGCCGCTTTCGCCGAGGACGTAGACGGTTTTTTTGTCCGCGGGGAGTTTCAGGATGCGCGAGATGTAGATTGCGGCGCTGTAGGAGGAGCCGAAAACTTCATCCTAGGTGTTGTTATTTGGTTGGGGTGTAGAGGGGAGGGGAAGGGAAGGGAGGGGGGACGTACGACTGTGGCAGGTATGCCCATGTCTGTGAGTTTCTTCTTGTAGTCGGACCGGGATTTGGTGCTGTTGTTCGTTACGAAGACGATCTGTTTGCCTTTGTAGACACTCAGCACGAGGCTTTCGAAAGGAGCGTCCCAATTAAGGAGAGAAGATGATACCTTTGCCTTTCAGCAGCTCTAGGGTCTCGACGGTGCCTTCGAATAGATGTTCACCGGACCATAATACGCCTATCCTTCTCGCATCCTCAGTCGGCGCCTGTGTAGATCATGACACAGAGCATGTTCAGGACGTAGGGGGGCGGGAAGTTGGCAACTGTACACACCATCGCAGTCAAAAAGGAATACCTGTTGCCTTGGTCAGCATGTTGGGAATTGCATTTTGGACAGAGCGTTGACAAAGGCATTGAAATGACGAATTCACTTACATCGAACTTGTCTATGAATTCCTTGATATCCTCCTTATTACCTGTTAGGTACCTCGCCTGGGGAACCATGTTGTACTATCTGAAACAATGCAAGAGGTAATAAGTGTAGAAGGCACTGAAAACAATCATTCCAAAGATATCGATAAGGTGTTGAACCCTAGCGCTAAACTCTGAAGGCTACGTCATTTTTCTTCTGCTCGATTCATGTTAAAGGATTTCTAACCAGTGTTTCTTGAACGGACATGATATCGTATTGACAAAGTATTTTGCTAATGTAGACACATATGAAGACAGTCCTCAGCCCGTAAGCCCAAGTAGTATTGCTTAAACGCAAGACCGACACGCCTCGCTATGTTTCAATCCCGCCAGCATATGCACCCGCTCGAATTTTTAGACAGCTATATTCGCTCGACTCGCCAGTATGTGCTTTTCTGGTTCTCGTACTCATTATTCGATCTCCCATGACCCTGCTGCCATTCCCTGACACGACTGTATATCTTCCATAGTTTCCTCGAAGACTCCACCCACTTTTCTGGCCACCTTGCCCCTGTCCCAGTCATCTCTCGTCTTCCAGATCTCACTCATCAACGCTGAATATATCTGCTCTAGTTGTTCGACACTGCAGCCGCTTGTCTGACTCACAATGGTCTCGAGGAAATTCGACGTGTAAGCGTGGTCCACAACAAGCTGAGGTCGAAGGCTAGTAAGAGCTCTGGATTGACCGGGAGCAGGGTCGTTCAGCAGTGAATTGATTGTAGTTCTGTCGCGAGGGAAATGCGGAACAGCCGGCGTCTGAGATAGGCGCTCTTGTTGTGAGAGTTGGCCCTGAGAGCTGGAAGCATTGCTAGGATTGCTGTTTTGGCGAACAGAGGATTGGGAAGCTGTGTATCAACGTCAGCCAGTGTTTCTGATGGTGTTAAAAGAGAACCAACATTTCGCTTACCTTGAGTATTGCCTGCAGTGTCCGGAAGTTGCGAGTCGGGTCCCATTGCGTCACCAAACACTCCAAAATCTGGGCCTTCGGGCTTTCCTCCCATCGTGCTTTGTGTATTCTTGTCGCCTGAAGATGGTCCTGTATTTCTCTTCTCCGACGAGGTCGTCGAAGCGTAATTTGTATAGTCTCGGATATCAGATCCTGCTGCCACGGGCGTCATGAAACTGTGCTGAGAGAGGCTTCCAGGTATTGATCTTCGCTGGTCGATGGAATGGGGGCCACCAGGAAAAGTGTTTGGCCTAGTTTGTGCCGAAGGTCCAAAAGAACTATCCTGGGTCTCTTTCTCAGTCGATGGGCCATCATCGCTTTTTGACACATGGACCTCTTCTTGAGTTCGAGAGGGTACCGAGGTACCGTTACTCTGCTGATGTCCGTGTAGGTCGCTGAGATCCGAGAGACCCCCAGATAAACCGTTAGTGAGTGTACTGGGTTGCGAGGTATTCGATGGCGTTATTGGATGCTGCACGAGGCCATTCGTAATTGGCTGTCCGAGAACAATGGGACCAGTGGACTGCTCAGTCAACGATGCACCAACGTCTGCCGGGGGGACGTTGGATGGTATCGCATCGATTCTTCGCCCTTCTGCCGCTGCGGCTTGTTTAGCCTTTTCCACCATCTCCTTCTCTCGCTTCAATTCTCGCGCATAGACGTTCTCAAGCTCAGCCACCAGCCATGGCGTCTCCACCCCAATGTTATCGGTGTCGACTTCAACGTTGGTCAACAGCTCGTTTGCCTTAATGAGACGCTCTGGGTCATCAACTGCCTTGGCATCTTTGGCCAATTTCTTTATGTCGGCTGCAAAATCTTTGGGCCTCTTGTAGTATCCGTTCGACAGGCGCTTCTCGATGGTGACGACCTCCATGTTGTAAAAGAATTTGCCCGAAGCTACGTGTATAAGTCCAGGCTCACCATGGTCGTCTTTGGCCTTTTCATACGGCCGAGAAGGATCCATGCGCCGCTCTTCTAGTGGTAGATCGGTAGTGACGATTGTGGGATCGTCCTCCTCAAACAGATATCTGATCAGGGCTTCGTCTATCACCCCAGTTCTGAACTTCTTATACTTGGTCTTGATCTGGTCCATGACTGGCTGTATGCGCTGCTTCAGCAGGTTGAGATATAGCCTATCTTTTTTCTTCTGTGCTTTTAGCTCAGCCTTAGTCAAAGCCGGTGGCTCTTTAGGTGGCTCAGGAGGCACAGGAATAAGAATTTCAAAGTTCCTCTTCTTCCGGTCTGTTGGCTCGGGAAATTCAGCTGGGGAGGCATTGATGTAGTCTACAATAACATTGAAGTATTCGTGGCGTGATTGCTAGAGGCTCGTTAGCGAGAATGATATAATATTCCTAGTCAATGGCACGCTTACCCTCTCCGGCCTTGGGATGTAAAATTGGTTTTTCCTTGAGAAGCCAAACAGGTCTCTCATCATCTGCGGATCGACTTCCTCATCCTCGCATTCAAGAATTCCAAGAAGTAGCACGGGGTCGGTCGGGGCCAACGTCCTCAGAAGGCCAACGAAGGTCGAAATGACCGCAGGGCCTACAGTCCTATACCATACATCGACATTGGGTATGTAAATGACACTTGGCTTATGCCGTCGGACTTCGGTGAAAAGTTGGACTACGGCAGCCTCTGATGACTGTGGCATCGTCAGTAGATGGCTAAACTCAGTGGAAATGCACATACTCTTGTCGAGTCACTCAGAAGTGTTGGAAGATCAAGTGCTTGCACATGCAGTCCTTCGAAGTGGTTCAGGAGAGCTCCAGCAAGATACTGTTGTCCCATGCCGGACGTGCCTCTGATGAGCAGTCGTGGCCGAAATACCCGGGAACGCTCAAACTCTAAAGCACGAGTCAATACGAGACTTAGAGAAATGAATGTTGTTTTAGTCACCTTGCTTCATGCGTTCTGCCTTCATGCCTCGGTCATCTTCAGCATCTTCAAACTCTGCCTCCTGAAGAGCGGTCAAGCGCTTCTTTTGAGGTATTGTCTCAGCAACCTTCTTCTCAATCTCGGCAAGAGGATTGCGCAGTAAGGGTTCTATCTGTGTGGGTAGGGGTGCGGCACCAGAGGACGTAGATCTTTCGGATGATGGAACCATCTTCTTAACAGAGATCATGAAATCTTTAGCAATAACGTTGATGGTCTCTGGCCTGATCTGAAGCTTCTCATTGGACTTGTAGATCTGAGGATACCTTCGTTGCACCGCATTCAGCGCAGCCTCCGTGCATAGTGCCCGAAGATCAGCTCCGCCGTAGCCTTTTGTCAAGTGCGCAATTTCATCCTTGAAACTGGAAGCGAGGGGAGGCTCCCAGCCCTTTGTGTGAATGTCAAGGATGGTTCGGCGTGCTTCTGTGTTAGGCAAAGGGAAGTAAAACTCTCTGTCAAATCGACCTGGGCGACGAAGAGCAGGGTCGATGGAGTCAGGTCGGTTTGTGGCTCCAATGACGATGACTTGACCACGGCCGTCCATACCATCCATGAGAGCTAGTAGGGTTGAGACGATAGAAGCATGGATTTGCTCTTGCTTGCTGGATCGGACAGGTGCAAGGCCTTCGCATTTATTAGTGACAATTATATGTGATGAATGCACGTTGCCACTCACCGTCAATTTCATCGAAGAAGATGATGCTGGGTTGGTTCTTACGCGCCTCCTCGAACAATAGTCGAAGCTGACGTTCCGCCTCGCCCACCCACTTGCTCAAAGCATCTGCGCCCTTGCGCATGTAGAATGTGACTTTTCGTCCCTGGGAGCTGACGCTAGACGCAAGTGCTCTAGCCAACAGTGTTTTACCTGTACCAGGCGGCCCATGGAAGAGCACACCACGGGGAGGAGTAACATGGAATCGCTGGAAGACCTCCGGGTAAAGCAAAGGTAGAGCCACCATCTCCTTTAGCTGATCTATATGGCCTTGCAAACCACCAACACTATCAAAATTGACATTCGGATCGACGCCCAAAGGATCTGCGTCCGCCAGGGCAGATTTGTCTTTGATCTTGCCTAGATTTGCGGGAGTCCCAGCCGGCCCTTGAAGAGGATCAGCGCCATGTACTTGACCCGCTGGAGGAGGGAAAAGACTCAAGCCCGCTGGATGTGCTGCGGTCGGTGTCATGCCGACAGCCCCGCCGATCCCAGTTGGTCGCGGCCGCTGGTTAAGCTCATCATCGCTGCTGTCAGAATCGGCACCAGCGGCAGCACCTATGCCACCAGGGCCACCAAATACTGGAGCAGGGCCACCTGCACCACCGAACGGACCATATGTAGAGAAGAGAGTCCTTTGCCATGCACTACCGGCGCCGCCACGGCCTCTTCGAGAAGGTGTTGCTGCCGATGGCTCTCCCTCCTCTTCTATAGGGAAGGCATCCGGTTTCAGGATTCGGTAATCTACCTCTTTCCGTTGTCTTCTCTTGGGTCTATCTTCGAAGAGTATTCCTTCTCTTGCAGCCCTTCGAGAGCGAGCGTGCCCTCGTAAGTCTTCCAACTCTTCTTGTAGCTCCTCGGCGACTTCGCTGTCATGCTCGTCTGAAGCGCGTTGGCTTCGCGGGTTTGGTTTTCGACGTTTCGGCCCCCTTCGGCCAGGGCTGCTATCATCGTCGTCATTCCTTCCACTAGCCTTACGAGGAGAACCTGACGAAGCGTCCGAATCGGAAACATCTTCCTCGCCGCCTTCTTCAGCGCCTGGTTCAAAGTCGCTGCTTTCTTGGTGTCCGCTTCTCTGAGAGCTTCGCTTCTTACGCTTCCCAAGGGTGGAACGCAAGGCTTGGCGTGTGGATCGACCACCTGCGCGGCTCCTGCCCTCATCAGCGCTTGTTGCCGTGGGTTTGCTGTTACGCCGACGCAAGGTTCGCCCAGGTTTGCTGATCGGATCTTCGTCGTCGTCATCTTCTTCATCGTGTGCAGCGTCATCGCCCGATTCTGGGATGATAGCAACCTCCTCACTGTTTTCAGCTTGTATGACGGCGGCATCCTCTTGATGAATGTCCTCAGTGTCTCCTGAAGCTTGGGCCTGAATCTCGTCGCCCTCATCTCCAAGAGATTCATGACTAGCAGCGATTTCGGCAGAATAATCTTCAACGGGCATCTCAACAGTATCTGGAAGCTCTTCTTTGGTCTTCGCTGAGCTCTCTTCAGATTCTTCATAGACAATACTCGAGGTCGGCACCTTCTTGAGACCTTTGCTGCTTCTTGTAGGCCTTACTCCCTCAGGAGGGCTCCGGGTTCCTGGACGTACAACATCAACATGATGCCCAGAATTCGTCAAAGCCAAGACTGCCTCCGTCTCGTCATGAGCAATGCGGCTACTTCGTCGGGTACTTGAAGGCATGTGAGACGATGTTGGTCTTGACACTCCAGCGCTTCCACTGCGAGCTCTAGTGCTTCTTCTAGTCGGCGCAGGAGTATTGGAAGGTGTCATCTTAAGTTTCACCACCAACGACGGTCTACCGGGTCTCTTTTTTGGCGCCTCAGTCTCCTCTAAGCCTTCCATAAATTCTTCGCTGTCACTGGGATCGAGAATGGGCTTATTATTCCTCGTCGTCTTGCGCTTCGGCCGGCCACTTGGTCCAATCTCTACCTCTTCATCTTCAATGTCTTCTTCTGACAGCCCACCGCTGAGATCGCTATCTTCGACTACGTCTTCATCCGAGTCATCGGCACTGTATCGCCGCCGTCTCTTCCTCGAAGGGTTGCCATGTTGGCTCCTCGAAGGCTTAGACTTGAGTGGTTTCGAGGCTGAGGTTCCGTAGGTCTCATCTTCAGAGTCAGACTTGTTGGGATCGAAGTCAAACTTGCGCTTAAATTTGGGCGGCATATTGTAACGAATGAAGATGTGTGAATGTACCCGGTGTACTCGATGTTTGGAATCTCTGCTATCGCTCACACGCCTCCTCTCATAAATATCGGACTTGGCGGGCCACTTGTCGCATTACGTCGTCGTTGACCAGTAGGCTTTCGCTCCCAGCGTGAAAATACCAGCTAATCAGGTTAGATAGTAGCTGTCTTCATTGTCGAGGGCAATGGCAGGCTGAGAATAGCGCGTGCCGGATGGCCGAAGCACGGAACGGAGTGTATTGTTCACGAATATTTCAAGGGTGAATATCGCGCACGAACCAAGTAGTGGCACAAAGCCAGGAAGAGCTCGAGGATACGATCAAGTGTAGGAAAACAAATTATTGAGCGGCAAATCGTGTTGCGAATCGTGATGCTTATGATTGTGATTCGGGCCAGTGCCAAGACCCGCCAAAGGAAAGATCTACGCTAGCTTGACTAGCTAGGCAACCACTTCCAACCACTATCCGCTTCGTTGTTTCCCGCACACAAACATCCCGAACTCCTCTGAAGCGCATTCGGACCTTTCTTCAATCCTTTCCATTACCTCGAAAGAGTGCCTTAATGTGAAAAAGCCCGAAGACCCCCCCATACGCTGGGAAGCTTGACATCGATCAATGCCTTTTTCGGCGCTCCAAGCTTGTCTCACCCTCTCTTGACGAAGGGACAATACCTGTCAGATAGTGAACATGCTCGCCGTCGACGATCTGGCGCAGGTACCACGCGGCTCAAAAGCTTAACGTTCGGTAAAGTGCACCTGTGGCTTTCGTGGGGAAACAACGACCCTCGAAGCACGTGACTGCCAAGGCTTTCCGTTCTTAGCACTTTTCGAAGCGTACTTGTTTGGTATCACATCACTCCTTGATTTGCATGCATGAGTACGAAGAACACGTATATAGTGTCAAATTTCAAACACAGCTGCTCCTAAAACGCGCGCCAGCAAGTTCCAAATTGGTGTTAGAAAGGGTCTTGTGACGTAGCATTCCTCGCCAACAGCCTCCACGCTACCTAGGCAGGTATAACCCGTCTCGGCCGAAAACACATGCTATATTGAATGTTAAAACTTTCTTCTCATGAGTCTCCTGTGCTCATGTGCAACTTGATTCCTACGTAGTGGAGGACGGAATGCCGGAGGCGAACTCAACAACCTATGGCTTCCCCAAAAGCTCCTTCAACCCTACCACCCTTCCCGACTTCGGCAACGAATTCATAAACAAGGCTGATATCGAAGAGTTTGCAAAGGCCTTGAGCGCGCCGGAGTCTTCTCCTGTGATAGCCCTCAACGACTGGCGCCCTGTTCACCAGCGAGTCAAGCGGAAGAAGCCTCGATCGCGAAAAAAGCCTCCGCGGACCACAGACGAGACAAGAGAAGGCTTTATCTACGCTATACTCAAATGGCCTCTCTTGTTGATAGTCTCCGGTTGGATACTGTTCCTCTTCTTTTCATACCTGCTGACTCGAACCTACATTTGGGCGTACGAACGATTAGTGACCTGGCGAGGCCGGCGGCAAGGTCTACGGCGCAATCTTAGGTCGAAGACCAATCATGGTGACTGGCGGAAGGCAGCTCAAGAGCTTGATAATCACCTTGGCAATGAGCAGTGGAAAGAGACGGACGATTACGCCTATTACGACTACACAACGGTAACGAAGGTGAAGGACCAGCTCAAGGAAGGCAGGGCACTGGCAAAATCCCAAGAACAGCTACATGGCAAGACGCCGAAAGAAGCTCTCAATAAACTACGGAGCCTGGTGGAAGCTTGTGTCAAGAACAACTTCGTTGGTGTAGAGAATCCAAGGCTCTACAGCGAGACATACTATGGAACGAAACACCTCGCTCAGGAATTTGTTGACGAGTTGCATGCGTCCCTCGCTTACCTCCTCCACACCTCTCAACTCAGCCAGTCGGAGAAGTACTCTCTTGCGAAGCATCTACATACCAATTTCGGTCGCACTGCGCTGTGCTTGTCAGGTGGAGCTACATTTGCATATTACCACTTCGGAGTAGTAAGAGCGATGCTCGATGCTTCACTTCTTCCTGATGTTATAACGGGGACCAGTGGAGGAGCCCTTGTCGCAGCACTGGTCGCCACACGGACAGACCAAGAGTTGCAAAGGCTCTTAGTTCCAGCCCTTGCTCATCACATAAGAGCGTGCCAAGAAGGATTCCTCACATGGGGTCCTCGCTGGTGGCGGACTGGGGCAAGATTTGACTCTCTTGAATGGGCTCGCCAGTGAGTGGTTGCTTTCCACTTACGCATTTTTGTACTTCCACTGACCCTTTCAAAGCTGCAGTTGGTTTTGCAGGGGTAGCACTACCTTTCGAGAAGCCTACGAGCGTACTGGCCGAATCCTCAATGTCACTTGCGTTCCTTCAGATCCACACTCCCCGACTATCCTAACGAATTACTTGACAGCCCCTGATTGTGTTATATGGTCGGCTGTGCTTGCTTCCGCGGCCGTCCCTGGCATATTAAACCCTGTAGTCCTAATGATGAAAATCCAGAGCGGAACCCTGACGCCCTACTCCTTTGGCCACAAGTGGAAAGATGGAAGTCTCCGTACTGACATCCCGCTCAAAGCTTTAAATCTGCACTTCGGTGTGAATTTCTCGATCGTCTCCCAAGTCAACCCCCACATCAATCTTTTCTTCTTCTCCTCAAGAGGGGCTGTCGGCCGTCCAGTTACACACCGAAAAGGCAGAGGGTGGCGTGGTGGCTACCTTGGGAGCGCTACCGAAACCTACCTCAAACTTGAACTCCAGAAGTTCATTAAGATTTCCAAACATCTCGAATTGCTGCCACGCCCCCTAGGGCAGGACTGGTCCGGAATCTGGCTGCAGCAATTCAGCGGCACCATCACCATATGGCCAAAGAGCCGCATCAGCGATTTCTGGTACATCCTCTCCGACCCTTCACCAGAAAGATTGGCAAAAATGCTCATAGTAGGTCAGCAGTCAACTTTCCCGAAGCTGCTCTTCATCCAGAATCGCATGAAGATAGAACGTTTGATTGAGGAAGGCCTCCTACTCGGCGGCTCAGGTAAAGCAGACATGGAAGGCATAGCGACCCGAGACCGTGAGAGCATGCGTATGCATGGCCAGGCTATGAGAAGCTCCGCGGAGCCGTCCACAGAGGATGAACACGAACCGCATCAGTTGCAAAAAGAGGATAGACGCTCTAGTATGCTTCAGGAGCTGAAGCGGCAGAGTGGGGTGTTCTTTGATGACTTCGAAGTGGATGGGGAGGAGACAGGTGCCAGTGAAGATGAGACTGCTGTGATTAATGGCGAGAACGGGCATGACAAGATAGAATGAGCGGCGATCCTACGAATTCAATCAGGCGAGGCAAGGCGATTCCTTTGTCATTGGGGCATAGCTTGCGTGCATAAGTATGAACGCATTTCTCCAATAAACTGAACAGCATCATTATGAACAGAAGGGCTCTGAGATATTGCTTGGCTTAATCCCCTGCGCTAATGCTCCATAATGCCGCTCCAAATGATCAGGCACCAGGCAAGGTCATGAGTCTCCAGAGTTGCTACTTCTGGGGGTATACAGACCTGCTTTTTGGCATTTTCTCTCAAATGCGGAGCCTAAATTTTCATCCTTGTCTGGTACCAAGCCGAGAAAACATACATGAGCGCCATTCATTATCCCAAGTCATTGGCTTTATGTTACATTTCCATCTCATCCCCCATACCGTCCCCACCCACAGCCTTGCCACCTGTCGTCAGCAGCCAGCTCCGTTTGAAATATCTTGAAGATTTTGGAGTCAGCGTTTCCTCTTTGTGGCGATTGCTGAGTCGAAAGACATGTCTCATGAGCCGAAAATATTTCCGGCTCAAACAGAGGCGTGAAAGGAGGAGTTATGACTCGGAAACGCTAACATACGTATTTGGATGTACAATCGTGTCCAACTCCGCCGCACCCCAGCTGCCGTCCTCTTTTACACGTTTTATATCCCCTTTATGAGCCCTGCGAATTTCGAAATTAGTAGATATATTCAGGGAAAGAAAGCAGCAATCAGAAATGTACGTACCAATCGAATACCCGGTTGCAGGCAATATGGTATCGCTTCTTTTCTACATCCTCTTTCACTCCTCGCAGCACGTCTCGGTCGTTGACTCCTGTGGTCTGGAGCAGTGTGGTCAGGTTATCGGCACTGAAATGCCGGTAGGGACATCCATGACTTTCGCCACTTCCGGGTGGATGCTCGGTCAGGATTTTCTGGCAGGAGAAGGGGGAGTAGCCGCGGCCGCGCCTTGTGGCGTCTCCGCCGACCTCGCCGTATGCGTGTCTGACGTTGTAGCGGTATTCCTTGTTGAACGTGTCGTCGGTAATGAGCTTGAAAGCCTGGCGCCAGAAAATAAGACAGTCTTCCAGCGTCAAGCCGATGCCTTTGAGGAAGAGCGTGTATTGCAGACGTCCGAAATGTTTTAAATGGCTGTTCTTGCGCAAGGTCATATATAAGTTTCGCATGCAGAGGGGGAAGTGCTGTGATAGGTGATCGATTGAGGCGGCGTTAATTGGAGCGCCGGGGAGGGCGCTGTCGGAGTCTGAGAGGGTGGAGTCGGGGGTTGCAAAGTTCCTGGATAAGTGATTTAGGATGGGAGTGAGGCGGTCATCTTCATCGAGGCGGGGGAGGGCGCGGGCTGCGAGCTGTATCGAATGTTAGAAATAGCATGTAATGCGAGAGAGGGAATCCCATACCTCCAACCCTTTGTCTACTCTCTCATTGAATCCAGCAAGAACCATACTCATCTGCTCTCTGACCGGCACGTACGCCTTCCCGCGCTTAAGAAAAACCCTCCGACTTTCCACAAGCTCTGGCACCGTCTCAAAGTCGACTTTGAACCAACCACCTTCCTCCACCTCCTGCTTTCTCAAGCCTGGGGTTGCATTTTGGAGATCCGTCGCCAATGTTCGTTTCTCCTCCTCCGACACCACTTCCCAGTCCAGCTGCAGTGACTCGACGAATGCTTGTCTCTCTCTAGCATCGTCATTCTGGAAGCGAAGCTTGAACAAAGAGCATTCAATCCGTGCAAAGCGTCGCCGTAGATCCTCGGTTGAAGAGAAAGCGAGGCGAAGTATGAAGTGCGAGTAGTGGTCTTTCTGTCGTTCTAGCTTAAGGTTCTCGTCTTGGGCGCCAGCTGAAGATGAACTGTTGGAGTGGAGAGGTAACCATTTCTGGAGTAACGGTGTAATGTAGGCAGCTGTCTCCGTTAGGGTCTTGTTGCGGAAAGAGCAGGCTTCGAGCTCAGCTAGGACTATAGATGGTCAATCGGAGGCATATCACGGCTGCAGAAAGGTGTAACGGTACTTCTCAGTCTATCAATTGCCCATTGTTCGAATTGCTCAAGGGTGATCTCTGCAGTGGGGGGTATTTCATAGAGGTTCAATCGGTGGGGGTATTCCTGTTGCTTGTATGTTGGGGTCGCGAATTGCTTCTTCTTATGATCAAGTGTACTCCTCCGCTTGGGGTCTATACGGTTGTAGTCTTGCCGTATCATTTTGGTCTATAGTCTTGCTACCGCGACATTGTAATCTTTGGTCCTTTGCAACTGATAGTGATCAGAGAGACGCGTTCTTGGACGACGCGTAAAGTGTTGCCAAGACTTCGGTGCGGAAATTTTTTGTTCCGGTACGCGTATGATGAAGCGCGAGAGCAGCCTTCATTAAGAGTCAATTGTGGAAAGGTATGGCCAAGTACGACAGAGACACACCATGATTCAGTATTATCAGCACTATTGGAACCTTTGATGTCATACAAGTCATTGATATTAATAGAGCGCTAGGCATCACACTATTCATACAAAGGTAAGGCGTTGCCAGTCACAAGAACGTAGAATACAATCGTTACAAATGCTGTCCATGAAACCCGGAGCTTTCCTTATTCTTCCAGAGAATACGGTCCCTTTTCCTCCTCAGTCGCATCATGCAAGGCGTTGGCCCGTTTAAGAGTCTGAACGTCCAAGTCTGTCACATACGAATCGCCCTTGCCAAGTCGCATTCGAACTTCAAAATCATTATCAAGCATCATATCGTCCTTCCAAAGGCGGCGTGGTCCATCGTACACACATAATACTCTTTTCTTCATCTTCATTTGCTCTTTTGAACAGCCCCAGGAGACGGGATAGTGCTTTCTCTTTCTTCGTCCCTTGCCGACCAAGGGCACACCTCCTTTGGTACGTGTCATGCCGCGACCTCTTCCACCAGAAGTCCGGCCAGATTTGGTGATTGAATTGCCACCCCCAACGTGCGATCCGACACCCTGGGGATGTGTTAATTGTCAACTTGAATTGCCCTTCCGAGACGAGATCTCGCCTTTGCCGGACCGAGATTTCGAGCTGACTGGCCAAACTTGATTGTCTTCACTGGACTCATCTATGAAGTCATCAAAGTTTCCGTCCTCGTCATCGTCATCGAAATTCGTGGCGTCTTGGCTGACATCTGTCTCGGTGGGCAGCATGTGACGATCCATGGTCTCCCGAACTGCTTGATCGTTGACGACGCCGCCGAGGTGTTGCTCGTTGATGGCTTCACTCGGCTCCTCTTGCTGGACCACGCGGAGGACGCAGTCGTCAAGATGTTCATAAAATTCTTGCGCATTCTTGAATGTCGCTGAACACGTCGAGCATTTGCCGGTAGCGTCAACGGCCTGCGTTGACGTCTTCTTGTTTGCGGAATTTGGGCTTTTCTTGCGGCTGTTTGGAGGTGTCTGCTCAACACCGTGTACAGAAGTCAGATGACGTTTGAAGACGTCAGCTCGATTGAAGCTCTTCTCAGACGCGGAGCCAGATCCTGGGCAGAATCCGCAAACCATGTTACCCTTGTAGTGAGTCAGAGTGTGGCGATTCTTATCATATTTGCGAGCGAATCCCTTGTGGTGGTAGGCGCAGTTGACGATTGGGCACTTCTCAGGTCTCTCGGACTGATGGGTGAGCATGTGGGCCTTGAGATCCTTGAATGGTCGTCCACAGTCTGGATGCGGGCAGCGCGTCCTCTCCTTGCCATCGTCGTCGAATCCATAATAGGCAGATCCTGGACTCTCCATAGAATTGCGAGAATGGCTTGATGCGATTGAGAGCCTACGTGCTTCGGAGCTTTGGGGATAGGGTTGGTAAGAATTGGTGAGACGGTATGGTGATGCAGTGCCGCTTCGAAATCTTGCGGATCCAGGCCTATGCGAATCTTGGCTTGAAGTATCGGAGGGTGCTGGCGATGGTGGCTGGAATGTTTGCGAGGGTGGATGATGAAATGTATGGATGACTCCGGGATACGGTTCGGTGCTAGTGTTGTGAGAGATGGGCGTGTCGAAATGCTGGATGAGAGAAGGATCTGTAATGATTAACCCGTTAGCCTTGATTCCTGGTCCATTCAAATGATAGCAGATGTAAAAGATGAGAATACAGAAATGTAGTTTTTCTAAAAAGAAAACGTATCGACTGGAGACAGTAAGGAAAACCAACAAGATGATTCAAGTGGAGCGACAAATCTGCCACTACTTTGACCAAAGAAAGGATTTTGAGCTTTATGAAATTGAGTTTGAGAACGAGAAGCAGGAGGTGGTGATGGCCGACCATATGGATGGCACTGGTTCGGAGATTGCTGCGGGCTGCTTTGCACTCTCATCCCATCCGTAGAAACAAATGCATGTCTTACAGGGACACGGTCACTTAAACGCGGAGAAAAGCCACGTGGTGGAAAGCGGGACACTGCGGATGCTGGTGTAACCGGAGACTTGAACGAATTCTTTGTTTCGACTGGCGAGATACTGTGATGCTTGAGAGCTGTTGGTGAAGCCATTGTAGAGGCCGTCGACACTGGGGAAACTAAACGTGTAGGGTCTTGTATCGTGGTGTTGGCTTCTTTGAGGATCGAGTCGATGGTAACGTCTCTGGAGACAGTCTTCGTATCCAAGGCCAATGGTAAAGAAGAGAGCGCAGGAAAAACACTTTGCGATGCTGAACCAGAAGACATTGAGGAAGCGATTGAATGACTTGTAAGAAATGATGGTAAGAAATTCTTCGGATACTCACCGACGCAATGGGCAAATTTGCCGTCATCCAATATCAGATCGCTATCGAAGTTGAAGTTTTCGCCGCTCACAATCTCTGGGCCGATCCCAAGCCCAAGTGGCTCCCACTTCTCCTGATATGGAAGGTTGTGTTGTGGGTTTGCGTAGGGAGAGCCATCGGCCGAGGAGGCTGTGCTTTGGGCCGAAGCGCCTGACGCGGACGACAGACTTGAAGAAGGATTATCGAATGTTTGTGAGGCCGAGGGTGAAGGGGACCCAGACGGTTTATGTCGCTGCAGAGATTGTCCAAGGCTTCCTTTATGAGCTTCGAATGGCACATTGTGCGCCCCGAAGTAGGCTGAAGAGGCAGAGGAAGATGCGCAGACTTGGGGATATGACTCGTAGAAGGCGCTGGCATGGCCAGAGAAATCGCGAGCTTGTTGCATGTTACTGGCAGCGCTTGGATTGTACTGCATGGTATTGAAGTGCTCGCCCAATTGAGGATCGAACGTGTCAAAGAATGACTCTTCTCGAGGGAATAGGACGAAATCCCTGGGGCCGTTGTATACTTTTGCCATTGGCCCGGTAAGGGGTCGAGACTCAGGCTCGAGCAGTGGGCAGATTGATGCCTCACTGCCTAATGGCTCCGTGATCTATTTGCCTGTGAGCTTCGGTGGAGAGGATAGGGCAATGACAGGACGAAGAAGGGAACGCATACCAGCTGTTGAAGAATAGAAAATACAGGCACGGGGATAAGAGACTTGGTAGAGGGCGATGAGGTGAGAGACACTCAATAAAGTATTAAGGTGATTACTAGAGGGTAATATTTGGGACAGTGAAGGAAGATGTCGATCAGAGCTCTGAAACACAAGGTGGAGAGGGTAGTTGGTAGAGAAAAGTATTTGGAGGGGTATGAAGAGATGGATCAACAGCATTCATGCTGGGTGGGGGCTGGCTTATGGTTATACTGGAGGGAGCGCCGGCCATCATGATTCAATGCGCAGCAGAGAGGCAGAGAGTAGCATCAGACAGCAGTAGCGTCAGGGACGGAGTGTTTGGAGGGCTGTAGGGCAGAAGTGTGGTTGGTGCACGCTAAAACCGCCCTACTGGTCTAATTATGCACGTTTTATCTTAGTTCTCCGTCGAGTTCCAAGTCTGGATGTTACCCCCGAAGATCGCTATTCATACACCTTGTCAGCATTCAGAAACGCTCTTAAATTCTTAAGCGAGACGCGTGGGATTCTTACCGCATGTCCCAGAACAGTCGAACAACAGTCATGCATGCTTTGCTAGGCAGGCTCACCGCGCACCCTGACGCATGTTCTCGCAGTTGCAGTTTGGACGAGAGAGTGTGGGTGGGTGTGGTTGCGACGAGCGGAGAAGCGGAGAAGCGGTGAGGTCGAAAAGCCTTGCTGCGAAACTTCGCGGATTCTGCCTTTGATTCCGCTTACAAGATCTGATTGCAGTTTGGCGTAATTATTATAGAGGATTGATTTGGCGTATCAGCGGCGCGAGGGGAAGAGCCGTCAACAGGGCTGAGCCCAAAAGGAAAAGCACTTGTGCATCCCATGCATAAGCCTCAAAGACTATTTTGGGACGCATTACTTACTGGTACGTCGACTCACTGGTTCACATTGTCGGAAAATGCCTAGAATTACGAGTGACTATTACTGCTGGCGTTGAGCTTTCGGTTCGAGTGCCCATATGGGCCAGAGAGTCCAGGGTCCAAGGAAATATTGATGCCTCAATTCTAAATGACTGTGCTCGTACCATGATAAGGTTCTTGCAGCATGAACTTAACCAACCGTAGTAAGCGAAATGTAGAATTAACAACTCAAACGGTTCTTGAGGCTGTGCTCGCGCTTGCCGAGAGGGGACTTTTGTGGTGGCAGAGCATCGCGTTAATAGACACCGCCTTTGGTAATGATCAAGCCTCAAGAAGTGTGGCCATGCAGATAAGTTCATCCGTTATTGACGCAACCCTTGCTATCAATGGTCTGTCATCACTCTGCATTCTTGTTGTATGCCGAACCTGATCATTCTACTACGCCGCAGTGGATGGATCAATAGACATCGAACATTTTATTATGCCGCCTGCACATTGTTGATTGGCATTATTCTGGCCCCCGGTTGGACGAAATCAGGCACCCTGTCCACTTTCCCGGGTGAGGAAACGAACCAACAGGACACATGCCACCACACCGGCTTTGAAATGTTGGCTCGAAGGATCCGCTCCCGCTGTTGAGCTGTCGTGTTCGTCCCTAATCTACCCCAAATGTTTCACCTCCACGTGCCAGAGAGACGATCAACCCGAATTGGGTGGATCGATCGACGTTCCATAATGTCGGGTTGAGGCGGGTTTGTTCCGACGAAACATTGCCTGCATGCTTCACACGCACTAATCGTCTTGAAACTCGACAAGGCTGTCACTTTTTAAGGATGTGGCACAAATGCTAACACAGTATCCGTGTTTCATTTTTTCAAAAGAGGAGTCGACTTGTAGACTTTGATTCGCTCCAACGTAATTTGTAATTCATAATTCGTAATATTCGGTGCCATCGCTCTCAGAAAATCCCCCAATAGCAGGGGTCGTCCGACAAGGACTGAAAGATCTGGACCTACCTATTTGGGACCCACCAGACTGGAAGCGATCTCAGCAAAGCGGATATCTGTGGTAGAGTTTGATGCACGTCTTTTGCACGATGGGAGGCACGGACCCAGGAATGAAGCAAAGTTTCCGGGTTCGCCGCCGCGAAATTACCGAGTGTGACGGGAAACGGGTGTGACTTCCTAGGTTTGATTACGAGTACGGCTCGGATGGAAGAATTGCGCGTGGGAGGAAGCTTTCTCGGTTGGCGCTGTAGGATTTTGGGGTGGTTTGGCTAGCTGCCTCATAGGGCTGTAAGCCGCTCCTAAGCATGCGGGTCATGAAGTCAACTTCGATTCAAGTGCTGCTCCTCATTTCACTCCCTGCTCTCCATGTCCACCAATGCCTTAGCAACCTAAAAGCCATTATCGTCATCCAGCATTGGCACTTCTTCCAAAAATCCTCAAACTTTCGGACTCTCCGACCGTTGTAATTAAGGTATGCACACCGCTTCCCTTCTCCGCACATCAATTTTTCCCTATAGGGTTTTCGATCTTATTGGACAGACCCACTTAACTTCCCACCTTGCTTATCGATCCTCTTGGATCGTACACTCGGCATGAGGATGCAGGTTCCACCACTAGATCCATAGAGCAGCATTGCTGACACCGTGTGGAGAGTGGCTTTGTACTTAGTTTTAGCATCGAATACGAGTCGGCAGGTCCGCTTACTATTTTTTTCGAGCCATGTTCGAGAGACAGCATGTGCTGGTGAACACGAGCAAGTCTAATAATGGGGTTACTCTTTCTCTATGACTATTCGTGCTCTTAATAATCTTTTTGGAGGACACATTTTCCGTGATCCTAGACCGACTTGGTGCGCCAATATCCCTTTCCTCGCATAACATGCCATTCTTGGCCATCCGTCGCTTAATTGATTGCGCCATGCAGATATCCGGACAACCTTTGGAGAAACGTGTCTTCGCACACGGTGTAGCCCGATGCCACCAAAAGCCATGCAGCGGATTGGGTTATGCTCTGCTCCTTCTATCCCCTTCAGGGCTGTAGAACTCGGATGTCAATTCACGGCGAAAGTTTCTGAAACACACACGGTATGCCCGTAGGCTTTTCAAGGATATGTCCGCCCTCGAGCAAATTTTGAACCGCTTGCAGCTCGAAAGAAAAAAAACGCAGAAGAAGCGGCGTTCATTCCATATAGGGACCAGCACCGTCTGTGGTCGTTTTCTTGGCCATAGGAGATTGGAATGGTTGGTTCAAGGCTTCTAGCAGAGCCAAACTCTCAATTTCATGAGAGTTAATAGAGTTAAAATTGCGGTATTTCATTGGTTGTGAATGCTAGGCATGTCAAATTCAAAGACTTCTGCGAGGATTGGGTGTGCTACTTTTTTGCCAGAGCGGAGTTCGAAGAGCGAGATTTGGTTGAGCCTCTGAGCCAGGACCGTCAGGTTTCCACAGTTCTTGGAGGACTGAGTGGTACACTTTCCCGCGTGACTGAGCTGGGAATGTTAGCCTTCAAGCTTCTGACAAATCTAGATGGTACGCTTTTCTGCGTCCTAACACTGAGCATTGTGATCCCGTCAAAATAATTGCACAACTTCTCGGTAAATGTTTTTGAGGGCATCAATCACAAATTTGCTATTGGCCCTTTCCACCCCCAGCCGCTTTGGGCAGTCTCGTCCAGTCTACTCATTCCTGAAGCCTCACATATTCTGATGATGATTTCCCTCACAGCCTTTACTTCTTCCACAGTGGACCCGGTAGCGAGTGCACCTCGAATATGTCCCTTGAGCTGGGGGTTCACCTGGTTTCATTCCAATTTACTTGTAGTCCAAAGAAATGGTTCACAGAGTTTTGCTCACATCTTGAGGTATCAGGCCCGCCAGAAGGACGTAGCTTGTCTCACTTGGGCTCAAAACACTTGTATTGCTCAGTAGATATCCGTACATCAACCGGGCTGTGAGCCCAAGATCCTCTGTCCCGCTTCGATCCATTTGTGACATGACGCGTTTCGAGACCTTGCCATATATCATGTCGAAATACTGCTGGCCGCGATGGAGTATGGCGGACGAGGGAACATCGTAAAGTTCGCTAGGGCGAGATGTGGGACTATACCGTAGTGGTTCGTCCAGGAGGTCCTGTACTGTAATCCGTTTGAGCTCAGTAAGGGAGTTTATTGACTGCACCTGAGCGTCAGCTTGGAAGCAGGTTTTGGCGTTGTCTGTACGATACCTTTGGCAATCCACATATAGCTGCTGCCTTTACAAGGGATTCCCGCATTTTTCTTGCGATTTCCAGCTTCTCAGTATGGCCAGGCTTCGTATCAGAGCTCCCTGCTCCATTCTCAATGGCATGATTGAAGACCGTAGGTATCTCAGCTGATAGATTGAGGGCGTTGAGCGCAACGCCTGCAACGAAATACCAACATCCTCTAGGAAGATGTGGTTGTCCACGGATGGCAGAAATCAAAGCCGGAGTCACGATGCCTGGCGGAGGCATTGCGCATTTGGCACGAGCGGTAGCGAAAGGAGATAATAACCCATCAGACTTGCTCGATATTCGTGTGACGTTCCTTAATGTACTGACGTAGAAGCAGAGAAGGCTCGCCGGCAGTTCCAACCTCCCGAAGTCCTGCCGGACAGTCCTAACTATACTACGTGGTGCTACCAATTTCACATTTGTGGACATCCAAAAAATTGAGGCTGGCACACTTGAGTGGCCAATTGAGAGCACCATGCCAATTGTAGATTTGGGTCTTTTGGAGGGTCTACCTATCCTTGTTGAGAGAAGATATAAGGCCGCAGAAGCAAAAAAGGACCTAGCCTTCTCGACAACTCAACTTGCGATCTTGCATATTGGGAAAATTCCTGTACGGACAGAGTTCTGTGAACTGACGGGCTACTTCTCATTCTCGAACAGTTCCAATTAAGATTTTGCCCGGCATTGTCCAAAAAGCCTGTCGACAATCGACAGCATCCTCCTGACTCTGCACCTCCCCCAAAGCCCGATCCCTTCGAAAATCCTTCGGACGCTCTGCTTGTCGCTCGAGTCCCCGTGCATCAGCCCACTCATTTTGTCGTGTTGAACAAATACCCTGTCATACCTCAGCATTTCATTTTAGCCACGATTCCCTACAAAGAACAAACACAACTACTTGATGTCGAAGACTTACAGGTCACCTATGCGTGTCTGAAGGCATGGGAAGCCAATAACGCAGATCACAATTTATCGAGGCGCCTCTTCGCATTCTTCAACTCTGGAGAACACTCTGGTGCGAGCCAAGGTCATCGTCACGTATATACTGCTCCATTCCATGTGCAAAGCGAAGCATGACTGAAAATGAGTGACCCGCCCATAGGTACAATTTTTACCCGTGGAAGAAATGATGGGAGCACAGGCGGCTTGGAGGCCGTTGATCGATTTCACGGAAGAGTCTTCCCTCAGCGGTAAGTCGAGCAGATGGAAGGAGTTGTCCATTCACAGGAGGCTTATTGTAGCACGCTTTCAATCTTTCTTGAAGTACTAATGGATGCAGAATCCACTGAGAAATTACCCTTTACGCACTTCCATGCCAGAATACCAGAGAATCCTTCTCCCTCTGCTTTGTTGGAGATATATGCTTCATTATATCAGAGGGCAAGAACCGTTGAGCATGAGTTTGCTGGCAGAAACATCGAACCTCCCAATTACAATCAAAAGGCAGCCACCGTCAGTTACAACCTTGCCATGACCACTACTACCATGGCAATATGTCCTCGCAGAAGCGAAGGCGCACCATTGTCGGATGGTGCATTGCATCGAGAGCCCGATTCCAGAGAGATAGCCTTGAATGGCACGGTACTCGCAGGTACCCTAATGGTGAAGAACGAAGATGATTGGAACCAATTAAATCAAAATCCAGGACTTCTGAACGGTCTCTTGAGATCTGTCGGCGTCCCACCAGATGTTCAATAATCTGATATCCATAGTCTTACAATACTGAAGTGCTCAAAGCTATTGGAGCAATCACCATTCATTCCTGCCTCGTCTCTCCTCTTGGCTGAGATCTTGAATATATCATTCATCAGCTGCTCTTATCACGGCTTGCCCTCAGAATATCCAGCAATTAGCAACTCTTGAATTGGAGAACTTCCATCTTTGACTACACCTGAGCTGATCCTTCTGTCTTTTCCGCTCCCCTAGAGCAGACACGTGTTTATCTAGGGCTACATCCGAGCAGGAAACTGTCTAATCTGCGAGTCGTCTGAGTTAGGGAACATCATTTCTCTCACAATTCTACATGTTCAGATTTATGCTTTCTCCCACTTCACTTGATTCCTTTACAATTTACTGGCGTCGAGCAGAAGCCTCACTATCCCATACTTTTCTTGAACGAAAATGAGCTTCACATTGTCAAAGTGACACGACAATGTAACTTCGCGAAATTCGGCTAGCCAACAAATACCACCGAACATTTATATTAGAATGCCAGCAGGACGAGCACTGTTCTGGCTTGATTGCAGAGGACATATCTAGCTTAAATGACGCTAAAACTCTTGTTTTCTGGCTCAATGTCTCTTGATACTCGCGTATCTCCGGCTCAGATACCCGTAGAGCATGAACATACACTTTCCTGTCTCAATCACCCTTTATATTAACATTATTCTAGCTCAACTCTCACGAACTCACACGTCGACGTTTACTCCAGCTCCTCATCGTCAATTTATATTGAAGTATGAGCGGACCTTAATGCATAATCTCCACTACTTGAGATATGAAATTATGAGAGCACGCTCAGCCTAGTGGGCTTCGGTCACAACCCGCCCTCTTCCAAGCCCAGCACTCCACCAATCGAGGCTCTACTTCGACCAGAACACGGCAACTTCTGGGCGGGAGACCGCTGTTCCTATCCACGTCGGCTTATCCTGCCTGCTATTACTGGTACTTTGGAGTTGCACGAAGCCCCCGAGGTTGTTGTATCTTAGAAGAAGAGAGCACAGGGTTTGCGTGGAGAGCGGTCTCTGCGCGAGAAATCTTTGATGATATAAGGACTCTCGCCAGCAAACGTTATCTTTGCGTGTACTCTCCCTCTTAGAAGCCACTCTTCTGAAAGGTCCTTGAGCATGAAACACTCCTATGTAGGGGTCGCTACTGAAAAGTGCTGCTTTTGGCGAGTCTCTTTGGCTTCGATGTGTCCAGAACCAGGGGTTGCTAGCTTGTTTTCTATCAAATGCCAAAATTCGGCGTGTGGCAGGCAACGCAGGTAATTCTGGCAATGCAAGCAATAGGCCAATGCAGCCAATCTATTTGGGCTTCCCAACCAATAGGCTCTGTTGGGGAGATAATGTGCGTTGCATTGAACCATTGCATAAACTTCCGACCTTGCCGCAACCCAAGTTAATGATAGGAAGCTTTTTCCCGAGCCCAATCCAATAAAAATGGCCACAAGCCGATAAACATGCTGGCTTACCACCTCTTGTATCATGTGCTTATGCACTCCCATTAAGACCTGAGATTAATGTTTGCCTCTGCCTCTCCAAGCCGTTGAGATGCCCTGAGCAGTCCCCACAACTAGCAATAATAAGTTGAATCCGGCTAGCATCGCGAAAGGTGCAATAGGCGAGACCTTGTCGAACATCACACCACCAGCTTTTGTCAACAGGAGGATGCCAATCCCTCCTGCCAATGAGTAGACACCAGCTATAGAGCCCTTAAGATGGTCCCTCGAATGAATTATCCGCTGGTTCCGCAGCAATGGTGTATCCTCTCCTTCACAATTCTCGGCTGCTACCGCCTCCCTTTGATCAGCGGACACCGAGCGATTGTTGTCACTTGAAGTGTGGTCTTGGGTAGCCACCACCCCTAGGCGGTCATTGGCTGCGGTTGGGGTATCGTTCTCCAACCCTATAACACACCGACCCAGCAAGCCTAGACTGCACACTATTGCGCCGATTTGGCTTATCCCCAATAGTGTCATAATGACAAAGACCCACGGACTACCATGCTCTCCGCTCGGCATGGGACTGTCTAAGGCTGCTAATGCGACGTATCCCAGCGTGCCTACAAACGCCGCGATTAAGAGTGGTGCATTGAAGCGGCGGTATCTGTCCGCCAGGAATCCAAAGACCGGAGCGAACAGGAGAGCAACGAGTTGCGAAACTCCAGTGAGCTCGGCGGCAAGAACGTAGGCGCCACGACAATGATCTTTGATGTCCTGTGGATTATGCCCAGTCTTGTCGCATAGACCAGATGATATATAGTAAGCATTGACGAATAGTGGGATGAAGAGAGAGATCCCAACGGATGACGCCCGAGCGACGAAGCCGCCAAGGTATCCTAGACCCAGTAGAGGGCTTTTGAAACCCAGCATGATTGACTCAAACAAGGACCGCAAGCTTGAAAGTCTTCTCTTGGCGTTCAATGGACTCTTCGTTCCGCCGTGCACTAGAGCCCTCCAGCCTTTATCATCCTCTCCGCTTAGATGCCTCAATCCAATGAAACAAACCAAGGAAAGTACCAGAGATAGCGCACCAACGATATAATAGCTATCCGCTAGCGCTGGCCCAGGCTGGACATTGGTGCACTGTATGAGCTCTGGCAAACGAAGGAAAACGCCCAAAGCCAGCAGAGCGCCACAGCCGGTGAAGAGGCCAACAATCCCTGCAAGGCGAGTTGGAGATTGCTCCACGGTCTTACTCTCTTGGCTTGTCTGACGCTGGAGCCTCTGAGGAGTGATAGTAAGCTCGGAAGAGATTGATGGCGAAACTCTATGGCCATTGGTGGGTGGAGTACTGGTAGCCCGCGAATATGTATCCTGTTTTTGCCGAGGCGAGATCATAGAAGGGAGAATTGCTGTGACCATAGTTGAGGTCGCTGCCCCTCCAATGCTGAAGAACAGCCTGGCAAGCAGCAGTTGGGGATAGACGTTTTTGGCTTGAACAAAAAGTAGTAGTGCAAGACCGACAATAACGTAGCCCAAGACGCAGACCTGAGTCAAAGTTGAGCTAATTCGACATTTTCAGCGATCGATTTACTGACCATTCTAACTCCAAGCCGATCTGAGATTAACCCCCATGCAGGGCACGCTATGAGCACCACCAATTCATCTGCGAACCCCAGCGTGCCGACCGCATCGCCAACCCGCGTCCTTTGGCCTATGAGATCGGTGATGACGAATGAGACGGACGAGTTAAGGAACACAAGGAAGGCAATGGAAAACAAGCAGACACCCAGAAGGTAGGTGACTGCTTGCAACCTTGTCGCTGTAAACATGATGATCGAGTTTGAGGCTTCAATGGCATGGAAGATACCTTAGCTTTTGAGCTCATGAATATTACCTGACGCTCTCCTAAAACCCTTAGCGTACCTCGGCAAGCTGCGCCACTGCTAGTAGAATAGCGCGTCCGCCGCTACTTGTCCTTTTCTTGAACCGTTCTCTGACATCTGGCCGTTACAGAGTATTGTTCAGCATACAAAAATGACCTTTCATCGCTGGATGAGATTTGACTACCTCTACGACAAACGTTGCTAGGAGAATTACACCGGAAGCTTCTAGCTGTCTGGAAAGATGAGATTCGCCGCCTACACTGGGGTAAGGACTGTTACTCCATTCTGACACTCTGTACTGATATGTAGCCTGCATACAGACCTCTATGGTCCTGGCGACCGCCGTTATCATCCGTGCACTGCATGAGCGTGCGAACTTCTACTCTGCCTGTGTCTATCTGGCTCAAAGCAATGCATGTCTTATGGTAAGAGATCAATGGCTTTGACCGCAGTCAGAGTTTCTGTGCTCATACAGTTCTAGGTACTTACGAACGTCGCTCTCCTTGGTGTATGCACTAGTATGCTTGGATTACAAAGGCTCTTCTACGGTCAGCTGCGTCCTATTGAGGTCGAACAACTCTACGAAAAAGCGTGGTTCGCCATCACCGAAACATGCCTGGCGATGACCATATTTCGGGAGGAGGTGGGCGGGTGGTTTTTGGTGATGTTCGTTTGCCTCTTGATAGGGAAAGTCTGGGGCTGGATTGGAGAGGGTCGTGTCGAGGTTCTAGAACAGCAGCCGCCGTCGAATCCTCGGCTATTTCATGCCCGACTGTCTGTCTCGCTCATTATCTCGACACTCTTCGATGTCTTCCTGCTCCGATACTCCATTAATACAGTGCTCCGTCATGCACGACCTAACATGATGGTCATGTTCGCCTTCGAATTCGCTGTGTTGACTATCACCTCTATCTCAACTGCCGCTCGCTACACGATCTCCCTCCATGAAGCGAGCGTCATCAGCCGTCAAATTAAAGATCGTCGAACACAGATGAGGCGAGAGCGCGAAGAAAGCCAATCTCGGTCGACCGCATCTGACCAACCCACGCCGCCAGAGGCTCAGACGAATGCTGCAACTGCTGAGGATGATATCGACTCATTGGATGTCGATGTCCCCGGATGGGAGGAGAAGGGTAGATGGGTTTTCTACCTAGACCTTGCTACAGGTTTACTCTTGAAGCCCAGCTTGTGTCCAATTACATTGCTGACCTATCGAACGCAGACTTCTTCAAGTTAGTGTTGTACCTTACATTCTTCTGCGTCCTTTGCATGTTCTATGGCATGCCCATCCACATCATCCGTGACGTAGCTCTCACAATCCGCTCTTTCTACAAACGCATTACCGACTTCATCCGCTACCGACAAGCAACACGGGATATGAATGCAAGATATCCAGATGCGACCGCTGAGGAGGTTACCCGCGAGGATGTCTGTATCATCTGTCGAGAAGACATGAGGCCCTGGCAGCGGCCAAATGCTCCAGGGGCTCAACAACCAGACAATGCCGGGGCCGCTCGCGCTGCACCCGCTGTGGTTGATGAGCGCTTGAGACCCAAGAAGCTTCCGTGCGGCCATATTCTTCACTTCGCTTGTCTACGCAGTTGGCTCGAGCGTCAACAAAATTGTCCGACTTGTCGGAGGCCTGTGCTCGTTACAGGAACAGTAGCACGGACCCAGGAGCAGAATGCGGCGAATCAGCATGGCAGGGCGCAACCCCAGGCCAACCAACCGCAGGTCCCAGTCCCTCTTCAGGGTAACCTCCAGCAGCCAGTGGTAGCTCAGAATGTGTTTAACCTAGGACCACTTCGTATAGCTTTTGGTGCCAGGCAGATCCAGGGTCATCCACCACAAGGGAACAATGATCCCCACCCTCCTAATCAGCAAGGACCGTTGCCCCTTGCTGGGCAAATACCACGGCTAGCGAACGCTTTTGGGGTCCAGCGACAAGCTCCGGGTGTTCAGATGCGGACCTTTGCCAACTTTACCCCCACGAACCTGCAATCACAAATCTATCAGATCGAGCAGCAGCTGATGCGGGAAATAAATGGACTTTGTGTTCAGCAGAATCAATTACAATTGGTACGGGCATTACAAGGCGAACTTGCGAGGCTGCGAATAGCACAGGCAAATCCAGACACGATTCTCAACGTGGCACCTTCTGCAAATCAAGCTAGACATATTGACACTTTGCCCCAAATGTTCCATCCTGGTAATGCTTTCAGCGCAATTCCGCAGCAGCAATCCTTCGGCACTGGACATCCCAGCCTACCCGCAGGCATGACACTCCCCTCTGGTTGGACTATTCTACCTTTGCAAAGACTCGGTGATGAAAGAAGCACCAATTCGAATGAGGCAGGCAATGCGGGTAGCTCAGGTACTCAGCCTCAGTCACTAGGTAGCAGCAGTGTGCCACCGTCTGCTTCCGCGAATACCCCAGCAACGGCCCATTCGCAGGATTTGCCGCGTTCACACACGACTGAGGCTCCCAGTCCGGAGAGCTCCTCGAGTAAATCAGGAGCGACACCTGACAGTTCCGAGGCAGGCAATGGGGCCTCAAGCTCGGCATCGGGCCTCGGAGGAGGTCCATCGACTAAAATCTCGACTCCTGCCTCGGGCATGAACGATCAAATAGAAGCCGAAAGTTATAAACAGCGACTTGATGGGGCTGCGAACTCCTCAATTGCCGTGATGCCATCAGAACTCCCCCAATGGGGCTCCAGCGCTGACATTTCGCACGCAAATGGCCCGCAAGAACCGAAGGATCAAGGAAGTGTCGATGGAAATGGTAGGGGTTGGGAATCGTTGGCCAACAGCACGCAGAGCAAGGGCAAAGGAAAGGCAAGCACAGTGGAAGACTCTACGGAAGACTTGGATTGAGCTTGTGCTGCTTGTGACAGCCGAACGTTTAACAGACTTTGAATTCTTTGCTCTCAATATTCAGCATAAGCGAAGGAGTTAGAAAATGGTCTCACAGAAAGTAGCCAGCCTTGGGGAAGGGAAGTCTTCCTTAAGACTAAATGATGCCACGTATCAATAGATATATATCCTAGTCCTATATTTACACCCATTTTCCAGATCTCGGAGCTGCAATGACCCCGCGTCTGTCAGGCTTTCGAATCTGAAATTTGCCATTATCAAGTGTAGTAGCCCAGGAATGAGGGAACTCTGCAGGAGAAATGAAATAGAAATGTGGTGTTTGTGATATACTTTTCAAAGAAAATACTCTTTCTTTCCTTAATAGGCTCAGTACGCGCTCTGATATTAGACTTTGAGAGGTTGAGACCCTAATTTGATTCTACTTGGAGAATCCAAATTAGGACGGTCTCCTATGGACACAGAATTGTCTTCTCCAGCCCATGACACGACGCGTATCCACTGTACACAAGGTCTCCGAACTGGGATTCTCATCGACGTCAGTACAGACTTTATGCAGTTACAGGGTTCGTTCTCCTATTGGTGTGTCCCACGCTAATGCATCAAGGCGAACACCTTTCCAATAGTATTTGATATTTGTCCGTGGCCCGAGCAGAGCCTTATTCAACAACACATACACTTTGCAATTTGCCCTCTTCTCGGTTTAATGATGACCACATTTGTCGATCGACTTCGCTCGCCGAGATCTGCATGTGCGCCTTAGGGCGCTTTGGGATGCATGGAGATCGCAGCTAAGGACGCCTCAGACACGCCTTGGACCCTGGACCGCGATTAGTGCCCGTTGATGATGCCCAAAGTGATTCAATGAATAACCACCCAATATATCTTTCCCCCTGATATTCCCAATGCTTATCTTGTCGCCCTCACTGACTTCGACACACCTGCCACTGTCGTCAGTCAAGCTACGCCAGCAGCCCACATGCCTCTGCGCCAATACTCCTCCCAGCAGGGAATGCGGCAACTTGACGGACTTAGACAACACGCTCCACACGAAGCTAATATCAACACCGGCAACCATGGCCCAAGCAGCCAGAGCAATGGTGTCTACCAAAAGATATTCCCCCCAATAGGCGTTCACGACTTTCAAGAGTTCCCCAACCGACGACCAAACACTGCCAACGCTACAAAAGCATCCTCAAAAGCGAGATATGATGCCCCCTCTCACATGCCCAGCTTCCATCCACCCCCAATGCAATCCCCAGAACCTCCAAGGTCTGTCTTCCCTTAACTCCAAAACTTTGTACTTTAAAACTGACATTCATCCGAGTAGTGGCCAGAATGGCGCCCCCTCCGCAACCCACACCCGTCCACAAGGGCATCAAGCCTCACGCAGTGCATCCCCAATTTCAAGAGTGTCGTCGAACGGGACCTATGAGACACAGGCGACCTCGTTTGATCTACCAGCGCTGCAGGCTCAATCGGCCTTGCCGGAATCAGATCAAATGGAACCCTTGACAGGTGATCTGGCAGGCTCATTTGATCTCGTTGCTCCACCAGAAGGCGATTCTCACGCATTCTCGTTGGAACACCGCTCAGAGCAACTCTTCTCCCGTGGCCACCTTGAAATCATATTCTCGCACCCATCGTCTCTGTTGAGATTCACCGCCTTTCTGAGCACACATCGACCGCAAGCGGTTCCTATATTGATTTATTATCTCGACGCGCTCAAAGCTTTGAAAGCTATCAAATATGCCAATGCCATTGCCGAAGCTCTGAGCCCAATACCGGGGCATCACTTCACAGCCAACCTGGCTCAGCCGACCATCAATCGGGAACTCGAAGACAAAGCCGAATCAGCTTTTGCAGTCCTAACTCGGGAATACCTGCCTGCTTTTATCACGAACTTGTATATTCAGTTCGTCAGCTTGAGTATCTCGCAGAGGATCACAGGAACGCTTGCTCCACATCTACGGGAAGCGTCCGAAGGACTGGCAGAGGTTTTCTGCCTCTCTGATCCGTCGAGGCCGGATAACCCCATTGTATTTGCTTCTGAAGGTACGTTTCGATCCCCGACTTGGCAGATTTGGAGGTACTAACGTCGCCAGAATTCCACCGAACCACTCAATATGGCATGAGTTATGCAATAGGGCGCAATTGTCGTTTCCTTCAAGGTCCGAAGACAAACCCACGTAGCGCGCAGAGGCTTGGAGAGGCGATTAGATCTGGCAAGGAACACTGCGAAGTCTTCCTTAACTAGTAAGTGACATTTTTGGTGCTGGTCTTTCGCGGCTGACATCCTTGAAGTCGGCGCGATGGCTCGCCTTTTATGAACATGCTCATGATTGCACCCCTGTGCGACAGCCGGGGAAAGATTCGCTACTTTATTGGGGCTCAGGTCGACGTTAGCGGACTAGTCAAAGACTGCACAGACCTGGAGACCTTGCAACGGCTTGTTGTCCAAGAACAGACGGGGCAAAATGACGCTGATGGCGGCAATGCCGACGACCAGCAAGAGGTCAAGGATGACTTCCAAGATCTAAGCGAGATGCTGAACATGACCGAACTTGAGACAGTAAGAAAACACGGCGGACGAATGCACAGGGAGTACGAAGACGAAGAAGGAGATCCGTCGCGAATCGTCGCACCTCACATGCGCAGACTGCTACTCCAAGAGCCAACTGCAGATGTCAATCAAGCTTTCGAGCATGGCACTCGTCAAAGCGGAAGGCTCAGTGGCATCTACCAGAATGTAAAGGGTTCACATTCCAATGGAGCGTGTGGCACTAACGTGATTTAGTATCTTCTCATCCGACCTTTCCCATCCTTCCGTATACTTTTTGCTTCGCCCACATTACGAGTGCCAGGAATACTTCAGTCTCCTTTCATGGACAAGATCGGCGGTTCCTCACGCGTTCGTGACGAACTATCTACGGCGCTCGGTGAAGGACGCGGCGTAACTGCTAAAGTGCGTTGGCTCTCCAAGATCGATGAAGACGGTCGGAATCGCTGGATACACTGTACTCCTCTATTGGGCAGTAATGGTCAGATCGGCGTCTGGATGGTGGTACTCATTGACGATGACCAAGAGCTCAGCAGGCGATGGAAACAAGCTCCTCCGGTTGCACCTCACCGTGGCAGGGTGTATAGCTCAGCTCGCGATCGTCAGGATCGTATAGGGAGCAGCGCAAATTCTATTATCGGCCGTACAGGGTCAGTACAAGGTGACTATCCTCCCAGATCTCTTCAAAACCACAACTCCAGGAAGGGCGGGCAAAACGGATCCCTCAGGTCTGCGTCACCTAATTCTGTCCTGATCTAGTTGGGACCCTCTTCAACTCAATTTCGCTTCTTGTATGTTCATTAACAATTGCATCATCGGTGGTTCTTTAGCTACACTAACGCGCCATTTGCACAACGGCCAGGCTGCCCAGCGTGCGCTGTAAATCTGGGTCAGAAGGATGTTTTATGGAGGACTTCAATGTCCATCATCGAGGATTGCAGGGCGAGCTAGGCTTTGTGGCTGGTGCATTCAGACTACAATAATTGTTTCAGATAGGTAGCTTTGCATGACACCCTGGCTGAGTATTGCAGATGAATTGCTCAAAAAGAGCAACGAAGAGATGTTCACGCATTGGCGAGCACGGGTGAACAACATGTGCAGACGTGTTTGACGATCCCGACGCGCGGCGAAGTAGTATCTCATTGATATATTTTGGTGATTGCTGGCAATCTTCTCGAGTAGTGGGTTTGCAAATCATGCTCTAAGATAAAACGCCTCCAATTGCTAAACAAACATTGGATGGAACGAGACTCGAATTAAAGTTTAAATGTGTCCATGATTCGTTAGAGCCAAGATTTTGCTTTTCATTCTGCATCCCTAACACCAAATCTGTCCCGCCTTTCGCCCAAAATTTGCCACGCCCATAGTACGACTGATCTCGTGTCCCGACCATAAGAGCGGCAGAGGCTCGCTCATCATAGATTTCATCACCGTTCCGAAATAATTTATGACCGAGTAAGCTCCCTCAGGTCCTTCCATATACTTGTATACTAACCTCATGATTTGTCTTAGGGAACTACATCGCTGTCAGTTCGCTCTCTACGATCTCGGTGTTAACGGACTAACCAAATTCTGGAGCCCGAGGTCAAAAAATGGATCCGCGGGGGGGATAAGCTTATACTAGAAGAGGACGGTGATTCGGGGCACGCTAGGGGCCCTACTGCTAAGAAAAATAACCCGGTAGCGCGCTGGAAGAAGGATTATGGCCTGGAGACGTACTTCAACTGCGCTGAGTCACCCAATTTTGCCCCCATAGAGAATTACTGGCACGCGCCTAAGGTATACGTCCAGAAGCGCCCCCATTTCGACGAGTAGTCTCTAATAGAGCTGCTATTGGAGGGCTGGGAGAAGGTTACTATCCTATTTATCAATAAGCAGGTCTATAGTATACCCTAGAGACTGCGCGACTGTATAGAGGGCAAGAGGGCGCGTACAGGCTGATAAATCATATAAATAGCGTAATTAGCGCCTAATTAATGGGGGATCTCCGGGCTTCTCCGGGGCACACCACTCATGCAAGGGCGGGTGGACAAGGGACGGAATTGGTGAAATACTTTTCTCAATTGGACAGAGACTTCTTGACAGAAGCATTTCCAATCTCGACTGTTCACCTGGCACAAGAGGCCGCTGTACACAGCCAATGGATAAGCCGCGAACATATCTAGCGCCCCAGGAACACAACTTATAGGTGCTCTAATACTGCTTGACCCCTGTCTACTCGATAGGATGGGGAGAGGCATGGTATATCTCAGCTTTGAGCCCCAATCATACAGCGGGATGCCTCGCGAAACGGCAACAGTTCGAAGAGCCAGATCCAGGCCAAAATCTAAGCCCACCCTCTGAGATCCAAGGTTCCAAGATCTCGCATGCTCCGAGGCCGCACGTCAATTCGCGGGCCTTGCGCGTTGATAATCTCTCTTCAAACCCTAGAACACAGTATGAGAGCTATGGAACCGGCTGACACTTGCTCGGATCTTTGCAACACCTAGCACACACATGTGGTAGATACCACCAAGAAGATTCCAACTAGTTGACCAATAGTGTGTACCTAGCAATGTCCTAGAGGGACTAGAGGGGGAAATCTTGCCTGACGTTTGTTGCCTGGTGGCGGCGAGCCTGTGTCACCAGAACAGTTCTAAGAATAATTAAGGGTTGCCTCTGCCCCCCAGATCTCCTATCTTTCAGTACACATGCTATCTATTCTCACAAAATCTACATCTCGCAAGTCTTCCAATCAGCTCCTGTGAACCTAGAAACTGGTTCAGCTATAGACAATGATGTCGAGAGTAACACCTGAGAAACTAGTCCAAGGCGTAGAGCCTCTAGAACTCCAGCGATGCAGCAGTGTACCCGCCGAAACTCACTCTATGGGTGCTTCCCTATACGACTGTGCTGCTTCGAAAATACATCCGGGCATCCAAAATGGCTATTATTCGCGAGTCATCATCAGAACGCCTTATACGAGATATCCACCCGTACACATTTCCCACAATGAAAAGACAGATAAGCCTTTCAACTGGCAGAGGCCGACGACTACACCTATCGAATCTACAACCATACAACTGAACTGCTTCCGTGGCGAAGATTACGTGCGGCACTACGCAGCCCTAGTTGCGACTTATTATGCTCTCGAAAAGAGATCTTTGACGAGCGTTCAATACAGATTACCGACGAATGCTGAGTGCATGGAGGTATTGTTGAGCTCGAATCTGGCGCAGATGGGCCCTGTCGATATCGTTGTCGTAGGATACGTTCACCATTTAGAACCTGACCATTTGTGGGAAGGCTGTCCTGCAGAAAGCAACAACTTGTTTGTATGGCAGAAGCCCAGACGAACCGATAGAGTTTCCGTTGCTTTCCTCGGATACATGGTCAGCTTCTGGGGCGACATTCCTGGCCATCTCATACGCGCTCTGCAGATCCTGAACAAATTTAAATTCGTTCTATACATCGGAAAAACAGGATCATTGTCTCCCGAAGCCAAACCAAACGAGTGGCTCGCGACTGGAGATCGCAGTTTCTTGAACGGAAGACTGATGGAATGGTAGAAAGTTCTGCAACGAAGCGCGAGGATTTCGCCCAGCGTGCATGATGGGGCTCATGTCACGGTGTCGACTTCTCTCTATAAGACAAAGCGTGGTTGGAAGAGTGGCAGCCGAGATGTAGGTGGGTGGACTGTGAGGTTGGTTACATGACACAGGCATCGAATGAAGGCCGGACCGCTTTTGCATATCTGCATATCGTTTCCGATAATGTCGCGATCCAACATCCGCATGTCCTATCGAATGAACGACTGGATAAAGTTGTTGGTAACAGGGAATTTTTGTTCCGGAATGTTCGTTTGATCCGGAAATCGTTCTTCACCACTTGGCCAAATCGTGCCTCGCGATTGGGTTTGGACGGCTCTCCTGCCATCACATAAGATCAACGATAGAAGCTTGAGAAACCTCAAGGCTTCCGTAGGTCTCGCCCCTTGACTTTATACAGGTATAAAGTTCAGTTGATGAATACAATGGTTCAATCTTGACTGTGTAGTCCAATAAAGAAGATGTCACGAAGGGGCGTACCAAAGGATCTTCAACACCATAAACACCTTACACAACCGCTGAAGCAAACCTTTAAGTACCAACAACAAGTCCTCAACAGGACCGATTTTTTCTCCAACAAATCGGCGGAAGTATGGTCCCTCATCGAAAGACTCACCCTATCAGACGGCAGAAACCTAAGCACCGCCGAACTCCTCCTCGCCTTCTCAGAACCCTAAAAAGAAATGTCGAAATGGTGGGGCACATGTCGAGGACGCTGCCTGAAGAGGCATGCCTATGACTTAGAAAAGGCTTTCAGCCTCACAAACGTCAAAGTTGTCTTAAACAACGACGAATGGAAACTGCACATCATCGAAGCAACGCAGGGGTTCTTCATTTTTGAAATGTCATCAACTCGGATTCTTATGACGCAAGGGAGTCGAAAATCTTGGCTGCTGGGAAGGATTTGGAAGCTTGTGTGCTGACTTTGCAGGCTCTGGATTTGAGTAGAGAGGGTATGTTGAGGTTTTGGAAGGAGGAATGGAGAAAGGGGATGGCAGGGTTTGAGCTGGAGGGGTGTGAATGGTGGGATGAGTTGTAATGTGGAGCAGGTTGTGCATGCTGATATAGGAGTTGTATGATGTGTATTTAAAACTTATAGCATAGCTGATAATTGGTATTGATTTTTTACCTACGCGTCATCCTATTTTGCAGAGCTTGTGCTTTTGGTACGCCCCTTCGTGACATCTTCTTTATTGGACTACACAGTCAAGATCTGTTGTTGGTAATCGAAGGTATGCTTTAGTAGCCGTGTAAGGTGCTATGATGTCAAAGACTCGTTATTAGTAGCAAGAGTCTGACCAGTGTTGGCAATGAAAGTAGATGCGTTTGAATTGTTGGGTAAATGTGAGAAAAAATAAAAATTGTATTCGAATATAATAGGAGTTGACTCATCAACCTCTATTTTTCGCACGTGAAATAATCGTTCTTTTTCATATGCCAAAATCAGAGGCGCAATCTGCGCTCCGAATGCGCAGGTATCCCTTGAGCTGGCAACGTGCAATTTTTTAGGGGTTGGCCAAATGGGTACGCATGAGGGTTGCTGGCTTATAGGATAGATAGGAGTACAGCGACGGAAGAAAAATAGATACGATTGAGTTCCAGAGCATTGATATGGTTAGCAGTCTGCATAATTGCACAAAGTTATAGAAACAGTCGAACACGATAAGAGTTGACTCATAGACCTCTATCTATGTGTGAGGAAAACTTGCTCATTCTTTTTCATAAGCATAAATGAGAGGTGGAAAACCACGCTCGAAGATCCAAGCACAGCAAGGTAAGAGCATTGGTGTACAGTTATGGAATTAGGATGCAAAGCACTGGTCCATTACCTCTAGATATCAAAATCCGCCCCTTTTGGTCGCTAACATTGAAGGTGCAACGTCACCCTAAATGCACAGACGTAAACAGCCGTTCATAGAACAGGCTAGGTAATACATACAAATCCTTGCCCTCACCTACTCCTTCGGAGCAAACGGATTCCCCCTCTCCTCATACCTTCCCTGAAACGGCCGAATCGGCTTCCCACTCTCCACATAATCAAAATGCCCCGCCATATTCGTCAACCACACATCCCCCGGTCCCTTCGCGCCCTTCGGCCCACCCAGAAAATTCATAGGAAACCCAACATTAAATGGTGCCGCGTTGTCAATGTCGCTCATATCCTCATCACTGAGCTCCAACCCAAGGGCCTCAACATTCCCCTTAAGGTGCTCGATCTTACGCCCGCCGACGATGGGGAAGACGTAGGGTGCTTTGTGCATCACGTAGGCGAGGGCGACGGAGGTTATGGCTATTTTCTTCTTGTTGGCGATCTCCCCAAGCTTGTCGGTAAGCTTCAAGTGCTTCTCCGAAGGACCGCCCATGTTGCGGCCTCCTTCGCCTGATTTCTTCAGGTCCTCGCGCTGCTTCTTCGTCTTGAACTCGCCGCCGCCTAGGGCGCCCCATGGTGCTAGGCCCATTCCTTCTGACGCTTACATAGGGATGATGTCGCGCTCGAAATCCCTATTCGCAGCGCTCCACTGTCCTTGGTACACCACAAACTGCCGCAATCCATGATCTCGCGCATATTGGTTTGCTTTCGAGACGACCCAAGCAGGCGTATCGCTAACGCCTAGGTAGATGACTTTGCCTTGCTGCACGATCGTATTCAAACTCTGCATCAATTCCGGGATGGACGTAGTAAAGTCCCACCAATGTACGTACAACACGTCGATATAATCTGTCTTCAATTTCCGCAGTGATGCGTAAACGCTCACGTGCAGAGATTTTGACCCATTGCCCGCGGTATTAGATTGAATAATGCCGTCGTGGCCTTTATAGGTACTAAAGGCAGTGGTGTACTTCGTCGCAATAACCATCTGGTCGCGAATACCGGGGCGGGAGGCAAGCCAATCACCAATCCAGGACTCAGATTGCTCGTTTTGGTAGTTATTGGCTCTGTCGATGAAGTTGCCGCCTTGTGAGTGGAAGTAGTCAAGCAGTTCAAAGACGGATTCTTTCGTCATGGCGCCCATCATGCCGGCCCTTGGTAATATTAGTAATCTGGATATAAGGAGATGATGGGTGGTGAAGATCTTACCAAGCATCACCAAAATTCATGGCTCCAATGCATAGCGGCTGACTTTGACTGCGGCAGAGGGAGAGAGAAGGCGGTGGCGCCCAAGGATTGACTTTGGCGGTGGTGCTGGATCCATTTTGAAATGTTTCTGCTGTCTGCTGAACAACAATTAGGAATAATGATAGATATCTAGATCTTTATTTCGTCAACGGGAGGATTTCCTCAGCTTTTTGTACTCTGGTCCGGTCAATGTTTACATCATTCTGAAATTACAAACTCCGCAATATCCGCAGCCCGAGGGTTTAGTCGCGTGCGGAACCAGCTGATGGCCCTTCCGCTAACCCAAATTGTGCCTTCGAAGTGCGGTTGTACCTTGCATACTAGCGTCTCCGGTTGGCTCGGCAGGCCATGAAAGAGCAGAGACGAAACAGACAGGTCAGAAAAAAGCTTCGGAGATAAGTAAAGTCAGCAAAATTGGAAGTAGCAAGACAAGTCAGATTATAGTCTTCGATTACTCGCCTCGACTTCTATAACGCTGTTCAATATATACAACCCAAGCTAAGGAAGCTAGGAAGCCATGTCAATTACAAATGCTGTGCGCTGTCATATGCAACGTATGGGGGTATAGCCGAATGCAAAATGGAACACAGGCGAACGGCGACAAGCTATTGCAACTCGTAGTGGTGAACTTCAAACACAGCGGTATCTCCGAAGCCGTAAAAGAATCTTGAACGCCGAAGTGAAAACCCAGTAGCATGTGCTCGTGGCGTCGACATGTCGTAGAATTGGAAAATGAAAGGTGCACTGGCGGTACATGTACGAAACAACTCAAGGTCCAAAGCCTCCAGGTGGGCCGCTTGCTCCGTTGTCAGAGGAAGCGTCTCCTTCGATGGTTTGTTTCCAGTATTCGGGAAGGCAAACGCAAACAAGCTGAATCTCGTGTCAGCAAGAATCAGTCAATATCAGGGTACCAACTTACTGGGAATGCTTTAAGCTCTCCGCTCGGGGGAGGAGAGTCTCCTCTGCCTGACCCATTGGAAACTCCACTGTCTCTCTGTAGTTTGCGCTTTGGATCGTAGTCTTCCGCTCGCTCATTTATCCGAACACCGGTCGCCCACCCATCGTCCCAGATGCCTACGACCTTGAGCATGTCACCTCTTTCAAGCTCAAACTCGTCGCCAGCACGTGGTTGGTATGCCCAAAGGGTGGCGACCTTGTCGTTAGGGTGGATCTCGTCCTCTGAATAATAGTCTTTGAAGAAAGGAAGCTGCTCTGACTGTCCACTGGTGACGCCTTCTGGTGAGGAGAGCTGTCCGTCGGTGTTCGGTGAACTGGGGTCGTCCAATGCTCCCAATGCGGACTGACTTGACAATGACCCGTTCCGCCTTCCTGCAGTCGGAGCAGCTTTGCGAGACTCGGGCGTGTCGCCATAATATCCCTCGGATTCAGACGTATCGCCGTAGCGCTTGTTGGTCCCTCGGGCTGCATCGCCTACCGCCGCCGCGCCGTAGAACGGGGAGTCGCTAGAGTTGCCTTCCAATGCTGACATCCGCGCAACACGTCCTCCAGGCTGTGGTCCGTAATCCGGCGGAAGCTCTTGGTTTCCTGGCTGTGGTGCAAATGCCATGCTGGGTCCACCTCTTCGTGGGGGGTAGGCCGGTTGAAGACATTGGCCTGACGGTCTCTTCGCCGCCTACGAAAGCATACGTAGCACAACAGCAGCAGGCCTAGCAGTAGAGCTGCCCCAACGACAGCACCAACAACAATCCCGGCAATTGCACCTCCTGAGAGACCGGAACCCTTTTGCGCCGCTCCACTAGTGGCAGACGGAGTGCTGCTGGATGTTGATGACGGAAATAGAGGAGGCATGGCGGTCATTGTCGGTAGTGTAACGCCTTGACACCGATTGGTCACGTTTGACCCAATACAGCACGAGTCTGTTGCATTGGGAGAGCTGGATCCACAGTAGCCGCAGAGGCCTTGGAGGTTTGTGGAGAAGCCGCAATTGTTTGGTTCATTCTCTTCTCCAGTGATACATGCTCCGCTGAGCGAGTCGCTGGGAAGCGCACAGTTCGTGAAGTCTGCACGTATCTGGTCCAAGTAGTCTGGGCCTGGGTTGCTGCAAAGTTGGCTGTTGACGGCAATCTCTTCTTCACTGGTCGCTTGTTGAGCCTACTTTGCATCAGCATCAGCTCTTCCAATGATCTTCCATCTGACATACACAAGATTCAGCACAGAGTGGCGGCGATTGTGCACTGGAAAGCGAGCATGGCTTGATCGAATTCTGTACAATGGCATTACATATTACACTAGTTGTATATCGTGCGTAAAGATTAGTTGTATTGGTAAGATTGACGTTGCTGCACCCAAGCAGTGTCTGATACCTGGAAATGACATCAGTGGATCGTTCTGCCATTTGAATCGTGGTACGTACTTCAATTGAACGTAGCTTGAATTTACGTATTGTCTTAATTGAGTATCGAACGTTTGGGTGTTGGAAACGAATGCAAGAAAAGGACTGCAGGCTGTTAGCAACGCGCAATGGCAGCCTCGCGGCTTACATTGTGGACATGCTTACAAAAGCCCAGTAAGAGTGGAGTCCGTGGAGATGGATGACGCGTTGAAGGCCGAGCATTGCGTTGAGCCCTTCAGAGGTATACAATTCTGTGCTGCAGCTGTAGACATTGCGGATGCGAGCGCTGCGAGTAGAGCAGTAGACCTGATCACCGCCATGTCTCTCGTCTTGATCGGACGAACTCTTCGATGACGAATTGACGCTGTCTTCTTGTCGGCGCGATGATACGCCTTGGGCGCCTTGGGTTGCGTATGCATCAATGCATCGTGTTTGTCGGCGTGTAGACCACCTCTTAAGTACCTCTGCTCCAAGCAAGGAATCGTGCACCCCGAGCGATGTACCTGTAGCTTTCCTCAATAGTCTTCAATGGCTGCTTCTCTCGGACTGATAAATCTGTCGTACGTGGACGCGAAACGGACCCTAAAGAGGCAGATACAAAGAATGGAAGAGTAACGAGCGACAAACAATAGTGAGGGAAAGAGCAGCTGGCGACGGGGACCTCTGTCACGATTGGTATTGGCGAATGGGAAATTAAGACGCTAGTCTGCTAGTTCCCGGGCTCCAAGCTTAAACCGAAATGCTAACTCATATGGGAATTAATCCCTGTCTGCCTCGGACCAGAATTTGTCTCTCACTTCACCTTCACAATGGACACAGAAATGGCAGACCAAACTCCTGCAATCAACCTAGGCAGAGCTGAGGGTGAAAAATCCTCAAAGAGCGCTCAGAAAAAGGCCGAGAAGCAAGAGAGGCTGGCTGCTCAGAAAGCAAACAAGTCCGCGACCAACACAACCAAAGAAGCTAGCAGGTCGGAGGCTAGAAATGCAGTGAGCAAGCCGTCTAAAAAATTAGAAGGTGTTGAGCTGGTGGGCATCACTGTCGCTAGAGAAGATGATTTCTCCGGGTGGTACCAGCAGGTACTGACAAAAGGCGACTTTCTTGACTATTACGACATTTCAGGATGCTACATACTCAAGCCCGCCTCATACTTTATCTGGAAGAAAATCCAAGCTTGGTTCGGTGACAAGATTGAGAAGATCGGGGTAGACGATTGCGCATTTCCTCTGTTCGTCTCTGAGGAAGTCCTCAATCGAGAGAAGGCCCACATTGAGGGGTTCGCCGCCGAGGTGGCATGGGTCACACATGCGTAAGCCATTCCTTACAATCGCATTGGGTGCTCTGGGAACATTGACATTGGCGGCAGAGGCAAAACCCCGCTAGAAAAGAAGATCGCCATACGCCCCACCTCAGAGACTGTCATGTACCCCTACTACGCCAAATGGATTCGAAGCCATCGAGACCTTCCTCTACGCCTCAACCAGTGGAACTCGTAAGCCAAAGCTCTTTGAACGTCTACACTGTGGGGCTTCGAGTTAACGCGTACTAGGGTGGTTCGGTGGGAGTTCAAACATCCTCAACCTTTCCTGCGGACAAGAGAATTCCAGTATGCCCCCCCCCTTCCCCCCACCCTTGTTCGTAGGCTGACCCAGTTCTAGTTGGCAAGAAGGACACACTGCGCACCTGAGGCAGCGAGAGGCACAAACAGAGGTTCGGCAAATCTTAGAATTTTACGCAGGAGTATACGAACAATTACTTGCGGTTCCGGTCATACGAGGACGCAAGACTGAGAAAGAGAAATTTGGTCGGTCCACGTGCCCACCCCATAGCTCCCAGCGGCGATGCTGATAATATTCTAGCCGGTGCGGATTACACTGAGACTGTTGAGGGATTCATCTCCACGACGGGGCGAGGTATACAAGGAGGAACCAGCCATCACCTCGGACAGAACTTCAGCAATATGTTCGGCATCACCGTCGAAGATCCTTCCGGGAAGGAAGGCGAAAAGAAACCTCCCTTGAACGTCTTTCAGAACTCATGGGGATTATCTACGAGAACAATCGGCGTAATGGTCATGACACATGGTGATGACCGCGGTCTCGTCGTTCCTCCCCGTGTGTCTCGAAGACAAGTCGTCATCGTCCCGGTCGGTATTACAGCGAAGACTTCGGAGCAAGATCGGGCAGCATTGTATGAACAAGTCGACGCGTTGGCACTGGTCCTAAAAGCTGCAGACATTCGCGTGGAAACGGATCTCCGGGAGGGCTACTCTCCGGGGTGGAAATTCAACGACTGGGAACAGAAAGGATTACCCCTACGCCTTGAGTTCGGTCCCAAGGATGCCGCAGCGCACCAAGTTACGACATCGCGGCGCGACATCGAAGGAAAGGGCACAATTCAGATCTCTGAGCTAGCCACTGGAGTCCAGGGATTGCTGGACACAATTCAAAAGGATCTCTACGACCGCGCGGACGAGAAGTTCAAATCACACGTGAAGAAGATTACCAACTGGGATGACTTCGTGCCAGCACTGAACTCGAAGAACGTCTGTCTCATTCCCTCCTGCCTAACAGAGAAATGCGAAGACGAAATCAAGGATCTCAGCGCGCGGAAAGAAGAGAATGACGACACGCCGCAAGACGAGCGGGCACCAAGCATGGGAGCGAAGAGCTTGTGCATTCCGTTCGATCAGCCGGAGGGAGTCGTGAAGGGAGAGACTGCTTGCTGCAATCCGCAGTGCAAGAACAAAGCGGAGGCGTGGTGTCTTTTCGGGAGAAGCTACTGAGTTAGAGGTTGCTTGAGCACGGTTCAAGGCCGGAATAATTCTATGACCACTGCTTCCAGATAGGCGGATGCTTGCTTCAGAGAGACTTTGAAGCAAATACAGCTCACAGGTCCGTTCGTTCCCCATCTCGACGATGCCTACTTAGCTCTACATAGCTTGCGAAGACAGGCAAGATGAGATTTCCCTCGTGGAGAACTGTGTCCTACTAGCTTGTTCCCTTCCGCGATAATGCTACTTGGTTTCAATGTAGCTAACAGTGATGATTAATATGGGCTGACTATTTTCTGTATGACAAGTTCACGCCTTTGCGGTAGATAAGAATGGCAGACTATATGGGCATTTCTCCTTCTGAATGGTATCTTCTGGGTTCCCCTGCCATCAGAGATGATAAATAACATGGGATTCTTCTCTTTTGCTCGAGGCCCCAGGGGCCTACCTGCTTTCTGAGTGACATGTTTTTGCCATTGCGATAGATAGGAATAGTAGACACTGTGGGTTTCTTCCCTTGTAGATGATATATCTTAGTTCCATTATCATCAGAGATGACGGACAATTTAGGCTTCTTGCCTTTCTAACGACCGACGAGGCTCCGATGTAGGTGGGGATAACAGACAGCATGGGCTTTTCCCCTCCGCGACAACACCTAGCCAGCTTAACGAGAGCGAGCAGTGGCAGATAGCACGGGCTTCTCCCCTTTTCAAAAATGCCTCCTTATCTCTAGGATGGATAGCAATGGCAGACATCATGGGTTCATCCCCCTCTCAATAACACATACCTAGCTCGACGAAAGCGAGCAATGATAAATAGCATGAACTTTCTCCTTCGCAGCAACACATGCCCAGCTCTCCTTAAGCTAGCAATAGCAGATAGTACAGGCTTCTCCCTTTTGCAACAATGCCTTGTCATCTCTAGGATGGGCCGCAGTAGCAGATGATATGGGTTTAGCCCTTGCCAATAACACATGCCCAGCTCTCCTTAAGCCAGTAATGGTAAATAGCATGGGCCTTTCCCCCTTCGCAGCGACACATACATAGCTCTCCTTAAGCCAGCAATGACACACAGCACGGGCGTTTTCCCTTTCCTAACAGCACGAAATTAGCTCTGTGAGAGCTAGCAACAACAGGTAGCATACGCTTCACCCCAAAAGAAACAACCAATGCCCAGCTCCACAAGAGCCAGCAACGACATATAACAAGTGCAATTTGCCTTTACAATCTGCCATAAAAGACTTTCATTCCCACGCTATCGTGTCTAACTTGAGGTAATTAATTCACCGCTACATCCCCAACATTAGCTCAATGCCCATGCCCATCATCCCCCCTCTGTTCAGGGTCCAGCTTGATAAGCGTATCAATCCTCATAACTGCAATGCACGCCTCCACCGCACTCTTCAATTGTTTCACCTTACTCATACTCGGCTCCAACACGCCCGCCTTGATCTGATCCACCACCTTCCCCCGCGTCAAATCAAGTCCATAATTCTTATAGTTCTTGCGCTTCGCCAGCGTCTTGTCTTGCTCCGCCGCATTCGGGGACTTTGACCCTTTCGAAGGTGAGGAGGGGGTGGGAGGCGTGTCTTGGATTCGTTGGGACGTTGCGTGATAGGAGCGTAGTTGGGCGACTAGGTCGGAGGAATCTTTGGCGGCGTTGACGGCGAGGGTACGGGGGATGATGAGGAGGGATTGCGCAAACTCGCCGATTGCAAGTTGTTCCCTTGAGCCGACTGTGACGGCGAATTCTTCGAGGTAGATGTGTAATGCAGTTTCTACAGCACCGCCTCCTGGGACTATGCTGCCGCTTTCGAGAGTCCGTTTGACTGCTGAGAGGGAGTCGTGGACTGAACGTTCCATTTCGTCGAGTTGGTAGTCGTTCGAGCCGCGGAGGATGATGGAGGCGGAGGTGTGGACCTTTGTTCCTTTCACGAGAATGCATTCGTCGTCTGAGATGCGCTCTTGAACGACCTCTTCTGCGTGGCCAAGGGAAGCGGCTTCGAATTTCTCGTCGCCGTTGAGGTCGGAGAGGGAGGAGACCAGGGTCGCGCCTGTTGCTTTCGCTATCCGGCGGAGATCTTCTTTCTTGCAGCGGCGGACGGCCATGGCGCCTTTTTCGATGAATTGTTTGAGGCAGAGATCGTCTATGCCTTTTGTGGTGAGCACGACATTCGCGCCGGCTTTAAGGATCATGTCGACGCGCTCCATGACCATACCGGATTCTCGTTGGCGAATTTGTTCGAGTTGTTGTGGGTCGTCGATTGTGATGTTGACGCCGAGTTTCATGCGCTCTTTTTGTAGGTTCATGTCTAAGCAGGCGATCTTAGCGTCTGTGACTCGAGTCTTCATGGCTTGTGAGGCGACTGTGCAGTTCAAAGCGTAGCCCCTGACCAGTGTTGACTCTAGAGCGCTCTTTCCGTGGGCTTTGAGAACATTAACGGCTTTGACTGGGTACTTAGTTTCGTTGCGGTTGTTGGTTGATTTGACGGATTGCATGGCGTCCACGACCATATTTGAGAAAAATTCCGAATCTGACCCGATGATCTTGCTTGACATTGATGTCTTTGCTATGTTGATGAGAGATTCTCTTCCTAGGTGCTCGACTTTCGTGCTTATGTTTTCACTCATGTATTTCACAGCTTCCCTGAGCGCTAGGCGGTAGCCGGTTATTATCGTAGTAGGATGTATTCGATTCTTCATGAGCTCGTTCGCTCTTCGTAGGAGTTCGGCTGCTATGATGACCACGGACGTTGTTCCATCGCCGACCTGTCCACCATAAGTGAATGTCCAATGCTGCAGCCTCTCCATGACCAACCTCCTTATCCTGTTGTTGTGCCAGGTCAACCAGTATCTTCCCAGCAGGATGCTCCACATCGAGAAGACTCAGTATCGTTGCGCCGTCGTTGGTCACTGTGACATCCTAAGCCTCTCAGCATTTCCCCACTTGCACGCGAGTCGGAGTTGACGTACCCCAATATCGTCTACCATCATCTTATCCAGCCCCGAGGGGCCGAAAGAGCTCTTCACCACGTTGGCAATAGCCTGTGTAGCAAGCACTGTACGGCCGTTAGTCTCTTAGCTATTGAAAATGAACGCGGTAATTACCATTCTGATCTCTTATGTCTGCTCCGCTGATTTTGGTGCCTCCGAGGAACAGGGTGCCTGCGTTTCTCGGCTGCTCGAACATCCCTGACATTTTGATCGTATTTGAAGTCGAGGTGCAGTTGTATAAACTCGCCAAAGCCTTGAGCCTTAAGAGCGTGGGACTTTTTTTGATAGGGCTGGGAGAGACCAAACCCCCTAAATGGGCAACCGTAGGGCTAACGCCCGAAAGTGGCCTGGAGAGTGCCCTAGAGCTGATAGCTTAGGCGATAAGATTAGTTTCCGGAACGTATCAGCTAGGGCTACTCTAGGCGCGGCTTTCTAGGGGTCATTGGCGTCGGTCCTACGGTTGCCCATTTAGAGGGTCTGGTCAGTTAGGGGGTGAACCTTTCTAACAGTATTGAAATGTAATCTTTGAATCCATTTAAACGGCCGCCGCGTGCCTAAATTGCTGTATAGAGTATTGCGGTAAGGACCGTTTGCGGGGCGGAGCAGGTTACTTCCTCTATATATAACTCAAACAATGCTCCACGAGCGATCTATGAGTCCATCTAAGCATGGTGATAACGCATAGTCGGTATTTCCGTTCTGAAAAAACCCGGCCACGCCACCTTCCTCCGAACCATTTTCCACAAAAGCCGCTCCGCATACTCCTTCTCGTGGTACTGCACCTAAAGCCCCAAAGCCTCGATAAATCCTCATTTTGAGAAAATCGATTTCGGCAAGAGATTGAGGACGTGGTGGAATATCCAGTGTCAGACCTTGGGCCTGCATAAACACAATCCCGGTTGACATCCCATCCACAGAAAAGAAAGCGCCATCAGGAATTTCATGGGCGCGAAGTAGACGTCTTGGAACCTTTGCTTCGAAGTAGGTACTGTTAGTGAATTCCACGGACGGATTCAATTTCACTAAAGCGATATCAAGATGCTCCCATCGCTCGCCGATTTCCCCAATTTGCGTTCCGCTGTTCGAAGGATGGAAGACTTCCTTGCTATGCAGAAAGCCATGGTTTGAAACTGTTAGTCTTTGATGCCCATGATTATCTCGAAGAAGAAGGCCTGCTGTCGTAGACATGGAAGCTTGAGCACTTAAGCCAACATCTGTAACCGTCCCTGACGATACTCGAACACCTGGACAGAGCTCGTCAAACAGGTTAAGGTAATTGGACGTATCTTGGATTGAAGTTGTTGGGTTGATGAGTCTCTCTCTTCCTCTTATGGAGAGCCCCTCAAAAGGAGATCCTAAGTTGTGGTGGTAGTGTACTGCATAACCTCCCATTTTCCGTGGCAGAGATCCTGGCTCGTATGTTCTCTGGTCGTCACAGCAAAGTTCTACTATGATCCGGGGACACAAGATGTGGACCAAGCGGGGATTGCAGAACCGAGATAGCGCATTAACGAGCAACTTCAATTCTTTGTCTGTGGGCTGGATCCATTTACGGAAGTTGAACTGCAAAGGATCCTTAGGTCCTCGCATACCAGCGTAATTTCTTGAGAATTTGATCGGTCTTGCATCATCCAGCGGCTCTAGTCTCATACCGTTGGCATTGCGGTCAACTAGTACGGATGGAGGGGGCAGGAACTTCGCAGCTATAGCAGCCACCGTCAGAGGTAGCGGTTCTGGCGGATTTGCAGTCTCGATAACCATCATAGGAAATTGAAAGTCAATTGCTGTAGCGCTGTATCGAGTAATCAACCAACTCTTCTCTGAGGGGGTAGGTAGGCGGAAGTCACCCTTGGCATCATCCCATAGCGAAAATGGTGCTTCATCAAGTCTGTGGCGCCCACCATAACCACGGGGCCCGGTCCAAGTGTTTCTCGACGAATGGATATCGCTACTTGGATGAGCATGCGAAGAAACGGTAGCTGGTGCATAACTGGAATAAGGTATTCTCCGCCGTAATGCTGGGACTTCCTGAGAGAATCGTGAATGACCTGGACTTAACTTGGACAGCATGATGACAAGTCCCAGAGCTACGGCAATTGGCACGGTGACGTAAGAAAGAAGCTTGAAAGATACTCTGGGATTGTACTTCTCTGAAATATAGCTTGACGTTGTTAAGACTTCAGAGTGGTGTTCGGAAAAGAAAGCCTGCTGCCAAGCACTTGCTGATTAATCGACTGCTTAGCGGCGACATGCAGGTTTAGCCGGATAGGGTACGCTTTACCGGAAGAAGTAATTCACCTGCACACATACTACGCGGATTATTTATATACAGGTGAGAAGGCGCCTGATTCGAGATGGTCTCTACGCCGTTTTAGGCGGCGTTCTCACTTATTATTTCTAGTGCCTAAAATATAGAAGCGATCTGTTGGGAAATTGCTTAGTCAGCACTGTCTTCATTGAAATCTCTGCATGCAAATAGCTTCTTCTTCTTTAATCAACTCAATGAACAAACACCTTCTGCCCCATAATTCATCACGATCTAACGGTATTGACTGGTAATTTTCAAAACGATTCAATGGTTGCCTCCGAGTATTGCCTGGTGCTGCCTAGAGTGCTGCCTAAATGCGCAAAGGCAGTACAGGGGCGCAGTATGATTCTTTTTGACCTTCTAAATGATTTCCTTTTCCTTATAATCTGGTCAATACTTCCATATTTACCGGATCTCAACCAGAGTTTTAGTGGCTTAACATTATCATCAACATCTGGTAGCATCAAACTACTTTCCATCTTGACGATAATATAGGCGTAGCCTGACAACATCACAAATGGAGTATGAATTCTCGCACTCACTTGTCGTGATGGGCCATCTGGTGGGATACCGCTCGAACTCCACCGTCTGAAGAGAATCCGCTGTTTGAATATGTCAAACGAAGTCTCACGATACTGAGTCGAACATTTGATATGTACGATAGGCGAATAAGGCAGGAGTTTCTCGGCCAGCGTGATTTCATTATAACTCGGTTTAAAGAGGTAGAGAAGAAGATGGATGCACGGTTCAAGGGTGGATAGACGGTTCAGGGGTGGATAGACGGTTCAAGGAGGTGGATAGATAATTTGCACAATTCGACAAAAATATGGATAGATGTTTTCAAGAACTCGATAAGAAGATAAGACACTTCCTTAACTACATACAAAAATTCCCACGAAACTTCCTGTACACTAGAGGTTAGGAAGAGATCTATCCCGTGGGAATTTTAATACTCAGGGCGCAGGAGCGCGATTTGTACCTCCCAGTATTTCCCTCGTACGGTAAGCTATACGTGTTCTTGCCACCATCGAGAATATATACGATGTCTCCTCGACGCCAAAGGAATGCTAGGATGGGTACTAATACTGTACAAATACACAACCACCACACCATTGATCGATTTTTTACCGCCATTCGCGCCAGCACACAAAGCAACCCATTCCATGAAGACTTACGCAACAGAGCTGCGAGCCAAAACAGGACAGGGCCCAAGGTAAGCATACAATATTGCGCCACGCGAGTTCTGGCTGCTGACACCCAGTAGGGTCCGAGGCTACCAATTCAAATCCGAGAAGGGCCAACGGAAGAAGAACCCAGCAGCAACAGGGCGCTAAATGATAGAACGAAGATGTTGGCAGAGACGGCCCTGCCTAATCTAAGTGCTGACGCGAAAGCGCTTGAGCTGCAGGGTTTCGCAGAGATGCTTGAGTGATGAGGTTTTGACCTTCTATACATTCTCTGCATGCTCGAACGAGATCGATAATCCTTAGAGAGAACGCGCTAAGCATGTATAACGCCCTGGGACTAGGCTCAAGACAAGGGACGAAATCGGAGTTTGAGCACCCAATCAATCAATCAATCTTCCCATACTTAACATCAGGCCGCACCCTTGCCAAAGGCATCCCACCTCTCATTTCATCCAAAAACAGCAATTGAACCTCCTCCTCCCCACTCCAGAATTCCCTATTCCCTCGCACCTTACCCCTTTTCCCCTCCTCCCCACCTCTCTCTATCCTAATGCCAGTACCGCCGCCAACAACCACCACCCTTGCATTCTGCGCCTTTGTGCCCACGCGTTCAACACCAACACATGTATTAGCGAATGCGTCAGGCGCATGCCTCGAATTAAGTAGCAGCGCAGCGAAATCTTCGAGCTTCTCCCATGCGTGCGAGCTTCGTCCTCGAGCGATGGTATACAAAGCGTGCGACATTGCGATGACAATATACAGAGCGAGGATGGCGATGGACAGGTAATCTGTCATTTCTCTGGCGTTGTAAGCGTAGACTGACGTGAAAAAAAGAAGGGAATAGTTAGCATGGTTGGCTTTCTAGGGTTTCTGGTGATTGCAGGAGAACGATGCTAGGGAGGGGCGTACTATCTGTGAGATCTCCTCTGATATGCATCATCGTAAAATCTTCTGAGAGGGGCGGACCGGGGCATACATTCGGGAGGATGTCACTGCGGCAGGCCGATTCTGCGCCGTTGGCGTAAAAAGTGGCCGATTCGAGCTGGGAGGCGTAGCCGACTCGAGATATTCCATCCGCCACGAGAGTGGAGATGACTGTTTCGAAGAAGTTGTAGAGCGTTCCGATCATGTATTCGTTTGTGTTGTTCGTGGCTGCTATGGATGTATGATTCGTGCTCATGAAAATGTTGGCGAGCGTCGAAGCTGGGGTGGAGAGATTGAGTGTTGGGGAGATGTACGGGACTTCCGGGGTTAGGGCTTCGAGCCAGTCGAGACTGGCGGTTATAGGACGCCAGCTGGTATCATTTACCGGGAGGAAGCCGTGACTGCTGACCTCAGGGATGTTCATGGTGTAGCCTTCGATTGGGTGGACTAGGCGTTGATGCAAGGCGGTAGCAGTAACAGCGGCCTGCGAAGGCGAAATCGGTCCGTCTATCTGCTGGCTCTGGGCTTTGGCCCAGCGGGCGTCGACTGCGCAGGCGAGTATTGAGCGGGTTGGCAGAGAGATGTTGGTCATGGCTTCCATGATGACCACTCCAGCTGTGACTGCTTCCGCAGTGTACTCGATCCACTGTGTCTTTACCGATTCCCGGTCGATGAAGCTCTGACCATCCTTACTCCATAGATCCGGTGATACAGCGACGGCTTTCGTCCAAGCAGAGGATTGTATGTTATACGTATAGAATTCGTATTCCTTCAGATTAGGAAGCTGTATGGAAACAGTATCAACGGCCACCTCCTGCTAGAGGCAGACAGTTCTCACGGCGGCCATCTGCGACTCCACCGTCGACGCGCGACCGTTCGCATTGAATCTGCGAAACCACGAGCGATCCCACCAGAGCTGGTTCTGCCGGAACGCAGTGGCAATGTGGGGAGCAAAGGCCCAGGTTTCGGGGCTCGTCGAACCGACTGCTTCGGCGCCACCAATCACTCGCGGGAATGATAGTTCGCGCAGTAGCAAAGTCCAGTCCCAGGAGAAGAAATCGGGTACGCTGTTGAAATAATTGTAGATTTTTGGATAGCCCTTGGATACACAGTGACTATTGGAAATACTTGTTGAAAGACTGCAGCTGTCGTTGCCTTGCGCCTCAGAGGGAGATAGATCACCTCTATGCGCTGAAGTAAGACTAGTCGGCCACAGGTCATCGGAAGTTCCATTCAACCAGAAGTCGTGGTTGAAAACTAGCTGGCTCTTTTCATGGAGTCAATGTCTGTCTGGCAAATAATACTAAATGGGTATAGGTCACTCGCACAACTTACAGTGGTCCTGGGCAGCAGTAAGACAGCACTGGCTGGCGCTACTGCCAAGGCTATCAGCCCAAGAAGGATGATGTAGACGATGATCAAAACCCTCAACAGAACAGCCCGGCCCCCTCCAAGGTTCATCAAGAGTGATCGAGACCAGAAAAAGTTTAATTTCGTGAATGAGAACCCGGATGTCAGAAGGCTGAGGGGCAAGCCATCGCCATTAAGAAGTTGATGTCGAATTATTTGGAAGACGATTTTGGTCAGACTAGCGACTACTAGGAGCTCCTATATTTCTGCGGTTAGACACCATGGCAGTCGGGAGGAATAGCTTGATATTTGTCGGTACCTGCACTTTAGTAGCGACCTGCAATGCCGCCAATGTATACGTTGTTGTCCACAGTCCAGACCCAGAGCCTAGGGATGGTCCGAGGTAGACGCCCTTCAGGTTCATAGCAATGAGAATCGTGGATGTGGAGACTGGCACCACATGTACAATGGTCCGTGATAGTGCTATCCAATGAGATTTCTTGACGATTACTTTTTTGTCTTCTGGATCTCGACATGGCTGTGACTGCCTCATTCTTGCGCATATGCGAGAGAATTTCATGAGGAGCAGGTAAAAGTGAAAGCGAGGTCATGTAGGCCGCGTCACGGTGTGAAATGCACGAAAGACCGTAGTAGAAAATGAATCGTTTCGAAAATTACCGGTCAATACCGTTAGATCGCTTCTACATTTCAGGCACTAGAAATAACAAGTGAGAACGCCGTTTTACGCGTTAGATAGCCCGGTGTAATGGAAGGCTTGGCAAAATCTTGGCTGGCTCGCGGATATTAACTAGATTATAAGAAGAGCAGGGTATAGAGGTATATTTATACTGACGGGGAGGGAGTATCTAAGAGTTATAACGGCAGCTAAAACCCGAGGTAAAGGGCGGCGGGGTCGAGGCTAGCCGGATACGGCACGCTTTGCCGCAAGAAGTAATTCACCTACATACTACGCGACGTGCTAAGTTTCCGGGCACTACTCTAACCCAGAATTCGGGGGCTTTTCGGGGCAACTTCAAGTGCCGAGCAAGGGACATCAACCCTTCGCTCTTTAGATTCCTGCGATTCCTACGTCTTAAGCCCATGGCAACATAAAAAAGGCAGAGGCTTGCATGAATGTGAGATAGTGAGGCACACATCGAATTGACCCACCAGAACCTTCTAATTGACACCTACTCGACATGGCGACTCCAACCTCTTCCTCTCCCGGCCGACCCTCCTTCCTCCAAGCGGACGCTACTCTACAAAGACCCCAAGTCAATCCTGTCGACCTACGCGCCCTAGAATATGTCGACTCCTACGACCACAATCTTATGTGTGCTATCTGCCATTCGCCGTTCGTGTATCCAGTCAGGCTCGAATGCGAGCACGTATTCTGCCAACGCTGCGTCAACGATGCCATGTCCCACCAAGATCGAGATTCAAGAGTATACTCAATCACTTGCCCATCCTGCCGGAGAAGGATAGAAAACCGAGCAATTACGCCAGTGCCAAAGATTCTAAGCCATATCCTAGATGACCTACGCGTCAAATGTCCCCTAGAATGTTTGGGATGCCCCGAAGTAAAAGCTAGGGGAGATATACAGGACCATGTGAATAAATACTGTGCATACGCAGAAGTCAAATGCCCTTCGGAAAGTTGTCTATTGACGGTGCTACGGAAAGACCTCGATGAGCAAAGATGCCTCCACAGTGTGATGAAATGCGAGGACTGTGAAAGCTCGTTCATGGAAAGAGACCTGGAGATACATCGGTCGCGCCATTGCGAGGTGGGCAAAGCCTCTTGCCCTGACTGCAATGCTCAAGTGCTTCTTCGGGACCTCGAGGGTCATATCGAATGTTGTCCAGACGCCAATTTCCCATGCAACGCAGCGGAGTATGGGTGTGATTTTGTTGCGATACGCGAGACTCTAGATGAGCACCTGAAGATGTGCCCTTTGGCAAAGCTTGTTCCCTTCCTGAGGATGCAAAATGAACGACTAGAAGCTCATGAGGCCGCTCTCAAGCACCTCCGCCACAAGAATTCCATCCTCGAAACCTCTCTCTCGACAATCCAAGAGACTCTCAGTCCATCTGCCAACCTCATCGATGCCCCATCATCCTCAGCAGCAGATTCTGACACTGGTCCATTCGACTCTACAGCACACCATCTCTTGTGTCTTCATGAGTCTCTTCGAGAGGAAGTAAATCGCGTGTCTGCAGCTGTCTCAGAAGTTGACGCTAAAGCTAGCATGATGGTGATGAACGAGAGCCTTCGGATCAAGGAAGACCTCTCCCACGCGAATGCAGTAATTGGAAGTATGCGTATGCAATTGCATTGGCTCATGAGTGCAAGACTGCAGAACCAACAGCGAGTGGCAATAGTAAGAGCGCAGAGCTCTGGAGACGGTCTTGGGTCTTCCACCGATGCTGGTGGCTCAAGCGGAAGCGTGGAGCTACCCGTTCGGCGACTTAGCGATTCTACTAGGCAGGACACCAAGCTTTGATCGAGTTTCTGTAAGGGTAATGGAAGGTAGTAATGGAGATAATGGGCACTCCCCATGGCAGTCCCACTAAGCCGCAAGTTTGCGATACCCTTTCCGTATTTTAGCTTTTGGAGGAGCATCCATCGTCCTCTCCTGCGCTTTGGTGGAGCATTGAATTGACGAGAATAACGGCTCCACACTCGTCAAAGATTGACGACATCATTATCAAGCCGCAATAATTGATGAATACGTTGGCCCAATATCCTTCGGAGAACAGTCAATTCAAGACTTAGTCTTATCAAATTGACCACGTCATATGATAATGGACCTGCGCAGGGGCCTGCATGGGGGACTGCCACGGGTCAGCTTGAAACCCTAATACATGGGACATCCATCCCACCTCCATCTTCTGATCACCTGAGCCCTCCAATCTACCTCGTTGCAGCTATCGCGGCAATGTGCATGCCTTCCGGGATTCCGAAGGCTCGTTTTGAGCAGCATCTGCATGATGAAACGGTTATTACCAGTAGGTGATCTTCCCACCCAGTCAGCCATCACAGCTGACTTGGCATACTAGTAGCTTACATTTGACATTCACCTGCACAGGAGGGGCTGGCATACGCACGTAAAGGATCCATACTCCATTCTCTGGAGTCCGAAGTTGCACGATATCGGCGATCGAGATGTGGTCATAATCGTCAAGAAAAAGCCACTCGTGTACTTGCAACTCTACAAGCACATCTCAATGCACCTTAACTGTTCACCCACACATTCATCTTGACCATTCACCTTCTTGGTCAATCACAATAAGTATTCGCCCACACATTCATTTTGACTATTCTCCTTCTTAATTATTTACCCTAATTATTAAAAAATACCATTTATCTTAACCATTCGTTTTGTTAGCCATTCACCTTGACCATACATTTTTTGGGGGCCATTCACCCTGGCCATTCACCCTGGCTATCCACTCCCCTTCACTCTCCAATTTATACCGTTGGAATGTCCTTGCAGGAATTTGCATCGCGCTCGCAATCTTGGTTGTCTCATGGATTCCGAGGGGAACATTCAGCTCTTTGGTGCAGATTTTTTTGGGCTTGTGCTCAATGCTTTCACTACCAAGATTTAGACGACCCTGCAAGTTGGTTGCCTCCTGCTCGCGGATAGCGGCATTCCTATCAAACGACGATCCTCACTTAAGGTCTCAGAAATAGATGACTACGCTACAACAGACCCTTGTTTTGTGTCATGTAAGACGAAAACAACATGACCTTGCAGTTTTGTGCAGCTCGGATGCAAGAATTTTGTTTCCGGACATCTGGCGGGGTTTAGGGGGCACAGGAAGAATTACTACGTCAAGCGGCATGTCCAGACTTGATAAGTATTGCCTTTACTCACATGTCTTTCGCAATTCTCGATACGGCCGTTATCACCATTTCGCTTTGTGGATAATGTAATGATTGGTGCCACTGCTCTATATATACCCGCACGAACGTCAGAAGAAGCTGGAATTGAAACACTAATTTGGCATATTCAAAAGTCCCCTTTCCTATTCAAACTTATACCTTCAGCTCCTGACCTTTTATAAACCGCATACATTCAACTCAGCTTATAGGCAAAACGCTCTTAAATCTCGTCTGGCGAAGTTTGAATTCTTCAGATATTGGCTTCCGAAGATATCTTTCCAGCCTATCTGATCGTCTCCGAGACGCCCAATAAGATAAAATCCTCCGCTAACGCGACCCTTGTTGAGCTGATCATTCAGGCTATGGACCAAGCTGCAGAACAACCTCTTAGTCAATTTGGCGATATGAATCCCGTGCAGTTAGAGCACACCTTCGGCTTCCTTCCTGTCAATCATAGCCTCACCAATACTTCTATACTCGCCCCAGCTATTGGACAGTTCTTCTCAGAAATCACATTTACACTCCCACAAGTGTGCTTACGCGATCAGTGATAAGCACGAATAAAGTATTAGATTGTCGTCTCCTTTTGCTAAAACATATCCTTTAGGTCAATACGGCTTTCTCAAACGACTTCTCTATTATTGCCTCCTTTATTTTACCCTCATAGTCCGCAAGAGGATATGGCTCTCTGGAGTGGCGCTAGGCGTTACTATGACATATTCAAGCTCTGCTGCTATACGTGCATTTGCTCTTTTTGTGTAAGTTCCACAGCATACAGGGCAGAAAGGTACACAACAAACTGATTCGCCGTATAATCGTTATCGATATCATTCTATCTTCAAGCACCCAAACGACTGGGCCAAGCATCTTGACCAATCTGAGTGGTTCGGCGATGTCGATTTGACGGGCATATATCCTATACTTTCAGCCGGAGCGATCACGGTGACGCCGATCCTTCTATGGTCCGACGCAAGTTTTTTCGGAGCTATCCCTGCATATTTGTTATCGCGATTGGAGTTGAAATACAACTTGGGGCAGCAAAATGGGATTATGGCATTTAACGTGCTCCCCAGGGATGTCTCACGATGTACTGTTTGTTTGTTAAGAAAGTTCTAACTCCGAATTTTGGAGCAGATACTTCGGAGTGAACGAGGCAAGAACCTCCGACTCGCTGTCGCTTTGTGGGGCGCTCTAATTATCAGCGGTCTTATTCCAAGTGTGGTATATACAGTGAAGGTGTGACCCCGTTCGTCATACCTTTCCAAGTGTCACTTTGGCAGACAGACTCATTAAAGGGTTGTACATTTGATGCGTTGTATAGGAGTGATCTTGTGCTCTTTTCCAAGGACAAGTACCAGGAGTGCCAATGCATAGATACTTGCGCTGATCTCAATGTGGACAACATTCCTTTTCAGCAATATTCGAAACTCCAAGCGTTACTCTTCGATGATGTCATCTCGGCTCCCGAGACGAAGGAGCAGAATGATATTTCGGCCATAGAAATCCTTATCATGTTCTACTTGGGTTTCACAATTTTGCAATGCCTAGTGGACATGATCGAGTCTCAGTGGGCTCCAGAGCACTTGCGGAACGAAATCTTCCTGCGGCTGACCGGAAGTTCCGACTGCAATGGAACCACTCTGATTCGCAGATGTCGCTATTACATTGGCAAACATCTGGCTGGCTTTAGATATATTCTTGCTATTCTAGTTTTCGTCGCCTCTCCAATCGCGTTTGTGAGTTCTGTCGTGATCACCATTCCTTACATCGACTTCGGACTGTTTGGCCTGAGTTCTGGGCTTGGTTGAAGGATCCTGCGAGGATTACTCGGTACGAACAGTCGCTTGTGTCCCCGAAAACGGCCACAGCAAAAGCCTACTCAGCTCGCTGACAATTCTGTGCCAAGAATGTCAGCAAGGATACTGCACAGCTTGCTGGGTACGGTGAAGGGGGCGAGGTTCAGACTCCCTGGTCAATGCGCAGCCTTCTGATCTCGAATATCGACCAGTAACAACGGAATATGACAACCAATCCTTACAATCAACCAATTCCAGCATCGCTATATCCTCCTTCGAGCCCTTCAGGGTCAGCGGGCCCGACCACCTCAATGCGTCTAACGCCTACAGTCCCTCACCACTGTTGCACGTCTCCACGAGTCCGGCTGGGCTGCATTATGGAAGCCCGGACAATAGCTCTCATCTTGAGCCACCATCGATCAGGGAAATCTCACAGCGTGCGCGAGAACCAGCCCCTTCTCCACCAGGCATACCACGGATTACGACCTCCTTATTCGCCTGAGAGGCTTTTCGCTGGGCGTCAAATATGCGGAACCTCGCTCGCAGCCTGTCGTAGGTAGACAGAATAAGACTAGAATAGGGGTCTTTGCAAGAAAGTTGTTCAGGGATTCATGTTTCATCAGTGAGCTTTTTAGGGCGTGTTACTAGGCAAGGAGCTGGATACGTGGGATTCCAGTAGTGTTCGGGTGAACCTATCAGGATTGTGGTACAAGCCCAATCTCTTTTCGTCTTACGCGAACCTCCGGAAGTTTCAAATGTGCCAAAATTGTACTACAGTTCCACTTTCTTTCCTCATTTGCGAGCTTCGCAAAGTTTCGAATGTGCCAAAGTTGTGGTGCAATTCCAATCCCCTTTACCATCTGTGAGCGTTGGAAAATCTCAAATGTTGTGGTGCAGTCCCAGCATCCTTTGTCATCTGTCAGCCTCGCGGAATTCGAATTTGCCAACTTTGTCATACAACTCTGGTCTCATTCGTCATATGCTAGCCTCGTCATTTTCTAATGGTAACGGGCCTGACTCCATCTTTCTTCCCACATTTCTCATGGAACTCAGCGCTTGCTAGTGAAGCACCATCGTCTTCTGGGCTAGGCGATCTGGGTGAATACTCTGCATGCACCTTCACAGCTCTTTATCTATTAGCAAACCAACCTTTCCACCCAAAAGAGCTCAATCTGCAAGCCTTGGATTTTATTCTAGCTTGGTTATGGAAACCTAGCTTTATTCATTTGTAGTCTTCCTAAAGCTGTGGAGATTGGCCGTGGTTAAACGAGTGGGAATGGGATATGGCAACGTTCGAATGACATGAACAGAACTCGACAAAGATATGTTTCGAATTGAGCAACGTCCATGCAAGTAGTCAGCACAATGAAGTATTTAGCCGTTGATTTGCACCAATGTCCTGGTAGGGAGACTGAAAACCGGGTGTACATCCACCCTCCCCCGGTACAGACACGCAGAAGGTTATCAATAATAGCAATTCGGCCTTCTTAAGACAGCAGAATCTAATGCCGGCGAGCTAGACACGTGTCTAAACAAGCTTTTGTATTTTGTTCTGTTTTGCTTTCTTCGGCTTAAATGCAGCATTTCGAACAACAACCACAGCAACGCCCGTTCGCTGGCATCATCCAACGCAGTATTTTCTCCTTTCTTCCGTTCTTACTTCTCATTCGCTGATAGAATGCTGCAGTCCCCTGCGCGTCAAGAGCCACCCGCCACCTACCACCCACCTCCACCATCCAACACGCCAGCGCTATTTTTGCTTCCTGCAGCCTCGATGCCTCTCACAGACCTTCCCAACGAGCTTCTTCTTAAAGTACTCAAAGACGCATACCCACCAACGACCTTCAACGACCCTAAAGACTACGTCTGGTGCTATGACCAAGACGGGGAGATGAAAAAGACGGATATCACCATGACCAAGGTCTCACTGACATGTCACCTATTCAAAGACCTCACAGATAAGATTCTGGAGACACATGTGATTACCCAAGCCGAGAAGAATGGCGGGCGCTTGAAGCCGGGGATTCCGGGATGGAAAGACGTGATCCGAATGCGCGAGTTCTTGAAGGCTAGAGACATGTGCTTTGTAGAAATGGTAAAGATCACATACCAATATACAGTTCGTTGGGATGAGACTGACACAGGAATTATGTAAATTTTAGATGTTCGGGAGTCCGAATCCTGTGTTGTGTGTGGCTCGATCAGCATGGTTAAGAACTTTCAAATGGCGGCGTTATCACGGATCTGGTGGTTATCACAGCGAAACGCTTGATCATCTGACCGAGGAGATGTTAGAGCAGGGAGGGTGGGATTAAATGAAGATCAGACGGAACAAGGCTAATACAGGCAGACATGGCATGCGTTTCCTGTTTACTGCGCTGTTGATAGCGAATGCATAAGGCAATCAATTCATATTGTAGTGCGATGCTTGCTTTGCAGAATGGATTTAGGTTTGCCAGTCAGGCACGTGTGGGTGCCTGCTGTGATTCGCTCTATGCTCTTCCGTGATATTGACTGCGGTTGTCCTCCTATTCGCGGGTTCAAATATGACTAAATCCTCCCGATGTATGGTTTGACAAGACTGGTCAGTGTTAGACGACCACAAACAATACCACCATTGCCCAACACCTTCGTACCTGACATTTGGCTTATGATTTTTGAAAGTTTTTATCCACCAGACGCCTTGGAACCGTTCGATTTTGAGAGAAATTGGCCGCAAGACGAAAGATGGTGGCACCAGCAGCTGGTAGAGGCAGATCTAGCCATGGAAAACTTAGCTCGAGTGTCTCGCGGCTTTTGGCAGATATCATTCAAATACCTCAGAGACCATGGCATACTGCTTCAGAAAGAGAAGGCCGAAGGCCGTCTAGGCCACCTAGTTCGTGCAACGCTAGATACGTGGCTCGAAAGACAAGGTTGGCTAAGGGGTCCTCGGAGGAGGGAGGCTATCGATGTTGCGAGGATGAGGCATCAGAACCTGGTCGAGCTTGAAAAGCAAGAACCACTTCGTATCTTGAGTTGGAAGATATCACCTGGTATCATTTTCGGAGGGCACAGCGGTATAGGAGGATGTTTGTGGGCTGGGACGGATGGAGACTCAAGTTGGACCTGAAGATCGGGTTGTTTGGGATAGATAGAAGGAAGCAGATTTCAGAGAGTTTTAGCTTTTCCATTGAGGGCAGAGGAAATGATAGGTTGAAATTATGACTAGGCGAGAGCTATGGCAGAGACGTGTCCAGCGTCTCTGTAACATCAACCCTGGCCACATTCGACAATATCTTTGCCGCTTTCTTCGACAGCGATGGCTTGCAATATTGTAAAAATGGCCCTTATCCAGTCGATGGGAATAGGGAGTAAGTATGGACGATGGGTTCTCAAAGGTCTATCAATAATACTTCCATAGCATTGATAGTCTAGACTGCACCCTAAGTAGAGCTCTCAAGCTACACAAAGCTCTCGATTCGAAAGACAAGGCAAATCAGGGTCGGCCCATGACTATAATCGCAGTCGGACTAAAGTACCACATGAAGGGCACCAGCGATAGTAAGGCGATACGCTTGGGAGTGCCTTTAGAGCGCTAATATGGCTGCTGGGGAACTGCAGGACTTGGAATGGCGTGCAAGCGGAGGACTTGAGAGTACCAATGGATAAGTGATGCGGCAGTGCTTGAGAATTTCGGAGCCATAAGACGAGTTTGTAGAGTAGGAATCGACGGACAAAAATCCATCTAGAAGCAAAGACCTTGCCAAACGTAAAACCAGAGTAGAAAGCAGAGGACACACGATTGTCATAAAATAGGGTTCTTGCAAACATACATCGTCTGGGAGCAGAGTTCGTGTCAGCTGATATATCTCAGGAGCAGTGAAAAGACAGCACTCCCCATCGGTCGTCAACTCCATTCGGTACTGCTATCCCCTAGAGATGCCTACAAGGATCCTCCTCACCATCAAGCAACAGCTCATTCTCCTTAATCTCTCTCCAATTCATCCTTCTAAAAATCTCCAACAATTTCTCATCATACACACACCCCACCTTGCCATCCTGCACACAATCCGCCCCCTTCCCCCTCCTCACCCTAATCTCAATCCCAACATCCTCCCATCCCTCCCCACGAACCTTATATCCTACCTCAGCATCCACCTTCTCCCTCTTTCCCCCCTCCTGACAAACCCACATCTCCACCCCCGCCCCCTCACCCTCCCCATCCCGCTCCTTAATTAACCTGTCCCACGTCCCCGGCTGCTTATCCCGTCCATGCACTTCCTCATTCCTATTCCCAGCCCGATCAATACTCGTGAACCTTACCACCTCCATCATGTGATCGTTCTCGCTCTTAAAAACCAAGTTCTTCCACCCTCTGCCATTCTTGATCAGATCACCGACCTCGTTGTAAGATGCATCATGCCCCCATCCATCCTCACCAACATTTTTACCATGGTAAGGGTCGTGTAGGATCAACGTATGCAACTGCAGTCCCGGAAACAGTAACACCACGCTCGAGAAATCAAACGTAAAATAACTGCCATACCCCTCAGACGGATACAGCGGAAACGGATACCCCTTCACCTCCACATGCCGTAGTTGCTCAAGCGTATAGCGGGGGATGCTTGAGAGGTAGTTGACGAAGTGCTCGGTTGTTTGAAGGCTGAAGCGCGCGTTGTTGTAGAAGAGGTTTTGGGCTTCGGAACGGATTTGGTGCGAGGTGTGGAGGAGGGGGTGGGTGAGGGTGGGGTAGGGGAGGTGGAGGGTGGAGAAGAAGGTGGTGTAGATTTGGCGGCGGAGTTCGAGAGGGAGGTGGAAGAATGGGCTTGAGGGCATGGTTGGTGGTATGGAGTGAGTAGAGTTGTCAGTGAGGTGTCTTAGGATATCTAAACGGTTGCTGTATACCATTTTAGAGCTAGTGGTCCGGTCACCGCAACGCTGCGTGGTGTGAAAGAGTAGAGTCATTCAACCGCATAATATGTCCCGATTTATCTTGTTTTAAATTATTGAATAAAAGAATTTCTACTTATGCCCGAATAGCTCAGCGGTTAGAGCGAGAGATTGCAGTTATAATTTTCTACTATCTCTAGGTCCATCGTTCGAATCGGTGTTCGGGCTTACTCTGATTCGAATTTTTGCCCAAGTGGAATCACACAGTCTTTTTTTGCTGCAGAGAATACGAGTGGAAAGTGGTGGAAGCACGTTGGGAAGTCCCCTCTTCCGCGGTCCCGTTTCAAGCGAAGAAGAGTTGCAATTGTTTCAATTTAGATACTTCGACCATTCATTTGTCTAGATTCTTGACTTAAGGATATAGTCTGCAGCTGTGTTCGAGCCTTCAATGGAGCTACAAACCGCATTCTCTGAGCTTTACAAGGGCATAAATTTGACACGAATCACGGTCTGGCATCCTTCGAAACAGTTCATTTTCATAGACTTTAAAGCCTAAACTTCCAAACTCGTTGCTCTACTGATTCATAAATGCACAATCCTAGTACACCATCGGTGCCCACTTCAAGGCCTCTCAACCTCCATAAACCCCTCCAACGCCCCCTTCTCCACTCCCTTCCCTCCCAAACTACCCATATAACCCTCAAACTCCCTCCCAATGCGCAACACAGTCTCAAACTCCTTCTCTCCCACCATCTCTCCCCTCTTCTCCGCGACCACAAGTGCAGTACGAACCGCATTGCGGATCTGCCTCCCATTCAACTTCTCCTTGCTCCACTTGTCGTGTACTAGCTGCATGAGAACATCGTAGCGAGCCTCACTGATAGCCCCTTTAGTGGTCAAATCCTGCAGGAAGATGCTCCACACCGCCATGCGACGTTCTTGGTCTAGAGAAGGTAGACCCAAGGTGACGTGAATGCGCGACTGGAACGCCTGATCGAACATGCCAACGCGGTTAGTCGTAAGAAAGAGAACGCCCTTAAAATACTCCAGCTGGCGAAGGAAAATAGAAACAAGTGCATTCCGTTCCAAATTCGTATAATCGCGATCTTGCAAAAAGATGTCCGCTTCATCAAGAAGCAAAATCGCACCAAAAGTAACAGCATAGTCAAAGATCTCCTCAAGACGCTCTTCAAGTCCCTCAGGGTCGGTGCCAATATCGCCACACGTTACATGGTAGAGGGGTTTTCCGTAGCTGTCGGCAACGCATTCAGCTGTCAAAGTCTTGCCGCTTCCAGGGGCGCCGTGGAGGAGAGCGACGAGGCCTTTGCCCTTTCCGGCTACGAGGTCGTCGAGCATGGCTGTTTTGTCGACGTAGGAGGATACCACCGCTTGGACGATGTCTTTGTACTCGGCATCGAGGACTAGGCAGTCCCATGCGTTCTTGCGGAAGGAGACGGGTCGTAGTTGAGTGATATTGAGGTCCTTCCAGACTTTGTCGCGAAGGCAGTAGCCATGGACTTGCTGTGGGCAAAGCAACAGGGTAAGCTCACCGGGCTCCGAGTCCGGCTGGATCCTGTCATATTTATTGAACTCGGATTCGTCACGGTGTGGAGGTTGGTCAGTCTTGAAGCGTCGATGAGGGGGAACATTGTTCAGCTCCTCAGGATCATCGACACCGAGGGGATTATAGTATTCGTCATATGCCGGTGGGGGTGCTCTACGTCTTCGAGACCGTCTATCGTCGTCCTGGTTGAATCTATTTGCTCTCCAATTCTTGCTCTGGGAAGATGCTGGCCCACGTTTCCTGTCGATGGTAATGGGCCAGTCGTTGCGGCGCTGGTATGCAAGATGGTCCACCATAACTCGGACTGCTTCATCTTCAGTCGCCTGTTGAGTCCACATCTCGCCAGTATACTCGAGATACTTCTGTCCCTGTAGCCCCCAGAATTTCTTCCCTCGGGCGATCAAATCAGCCCTGGTAGTCTCCGCCTCGGGAAGAAATTTTGCTGGAACAAGGTCCAAAGACGCAATCTCCTTGGTTCCATGAAATGGCAGAATGCAATGAGTAGACCACACGCGGCCGTAGATCTCTCCGTCATAGTTGATAGACCAGCAGGTCAGGTCCATTCTGCTATGGCTGTGGCGTCCTATAAAACCAGGGCGACGTTTCTGCATACCGCGGATAGAGTCAACGACGAAGGCCTCGCGTTCACCGTTCTCGATGGTGTAGACGATCGTGCCAGGCCGATATAGCATCCAGACATCGGGCCAGGTGATTAAGCCGGAAGGATTTGCGGACTCGATGTCATCGAGCTTCTTGGTGGTGTCAGGACAGTCACTGCGCATGAAGTCGACGAGGACTTTGGCATGGTCCGAGAGTGGGTTGGACGCGGCCCTGTCTTCAGCCAGGTTCGTGAGTTGCTCCCGATTATGGAACAAGACCATCAGAGGTTCCGTGAGATGGAGATCCCCATTGACTGTGTCAACGTCGGTTTCATAATGACACACGTTGTGAAGACGCTTGATTAAGGCGGGTGACGCAATCTCTGCCTTCTTCTTCCAAAACCGTTTCCTCTCGTCGAACTCCCGGACAATGGTCAAAACGTTCTTGTTGCCGAGGTTTTCGGAAACGCCATGGTCACCTGGGGAGTCGACATCGGGCTCACGCTGGGGCTCTGGATCTCCGTAGTAAGTGGGGGACTCCTTCAACCGCAGAACCTCTAGTTTCGGCTCTCTAGTTGCGTCCTCGATCTCTTTTGGCTTGTTCCCAACCCCGATGATTTCTATGGAACCTGGTACAGGAGGACCGGCCCGAAGCTGGAGGTCGGTGATCATATTTTCGAGCTTCTTCAAGTAGTCGAAACCGACAGTGACAGTACCATTAGGATTAGTAGATTCTTTCGCAGGTTCATTGGTGCCTTCAGCGTGATATGGTTCGACATGCTTGGACTGAGATTCCGTCTCAGAAGCATCATCGTTATCGTCATACTTGTCTGGCCAGGCCAACCGGTGTAATCTATTGGCCTCCTCCTGAGAAAGCACATCGGCTTTTCCGATGACGAAACCTTCTTGGTCAACCACCCAGCCATTCTCATCGACAGTCTCTCCTTCGAGATTGCCCAAATCCCCTTCAACAATTTTGCCAATAGGTTCCCCGTCATGGCCCCATAGAAGGCCGTCTGGGCGAACAACAAGGCCTTTGAGAACACCAAGGATCGAGTGGCGAGTAATCTGTTGGCTGAAACCGGTTAGGGGCAAGTGACCGTTCCAGCCGCTCATATGATGGTTGTCCATATTGAGAAGGTGTGAGTCTTGGCGAGCGTATTTAGGATACCTGTGTAATGGTTGTACTGAATGATAAAGTTGTTTGAAAGAGTTGCTTTGTGGACGGACAGCAGATTCTAATAAACTTTGTAAGGCAACTCGGAGCAGTGAATCATTCAGGCTGCAGCATGCAGCTACGGGCCTCAACTCAGCCCTGGATAAGCAGCAGTTAATCCATTGGATCAAAACTTGGAAGCTGAACGTAAGCGCGCTCTAGCCTCGCGGCTGCCTGACAGGCAGCGAGGACGGGAAGCCCTACTGGGCTTTCTTCAGCCCTCTGCATCATGACTTCTCGATAGAGACTGGTCGGCTGGGAAGGCTATGCCATGGCGTTAATCGAATGGTAGCTGAAAGGCCATTGGACCTCCATGCTCCGTGAAACTTAACATATGTGGCTGTCGTCGCCTGTCCGTCTAACTAGATGGGGTTAGCCCTCCTCAGCCATCTGCACAGCCAACGCATCAGTCCACATGCAGCTCAATCACGAAGCGAAGAATCCCAAAAAGCAGTGGTTGAGTGACGGAGGTTACGGATGCAGGGTTGATGCTCCCCGAAAAGATAGCTTCGAAGCTATATGACTCGCGCCGCATATCGGAGTTGCGGGGCTCTTCCGTGGGGGAGATGACAGGTCTATTCCTAATATTGCGGGCTATAGATGCGACCCTTTTGCGGACCGTAGTCCGATATAAACCCGTCTATTAGTGTATTCGATAGATCAAATTCCGGATAGAGACCCGGGAGCTGAGGAGTTTTTTTTAGTATACTATGACGAGGTCTTTTGAAGTGTTGTTTGCGAAGTTAGGCCAGCCAAATCTCCTCAGGTCGTCCCACACGTGGGGCCACGCTGTGGTTTCGATACTACTACGCCCTCCCAAGAGTTGCTAGTATCCCACTCTATACCGTCAATTTTAGTCATACAAAGATCCTATTGTTATCTCTCCGTTTCAGTGCCGGTAGCCTCCGGGCCGAATCCGAGCCGCACGAGAAAGTCGGTAGATTCTGGATAGATTGGGTGGGACTTGGTCCAGATGTCTTTCTAATCTCAAACGTAAGGGGTTTGCCCCTGACATCGTCGAAATGCCGGCGATAAGATGGAAATCAATCTTCTACGTAATCTGGTAGACTCAGGGAAATCTAGGCCTTTTGTCTCTATCTTGCGGAAACGTTGACGAACTATCATCTGGCCCTAGATTCCGGACTCCGAAAGCCAATGGTCCCATGAGGCTTGTACAGATTGAATTTCAGGGAGAAGCAGTGGTAGACGACACCTCCGTAGGCCAAGGTCAGTTGGCTTCAAACAGGTCGATGCTAAGAAGAGTAAATACAGGGAAACGGAGTCCCCCATGACTTGTGCTCGTAGATTGCTTATATGTCATAATATGCTAGGTATATGGCAAAACCCTCGTGAGGGAAGACAGAATGCTATGAGCAGATAATATCAAAGAACGTTAAACGTCATCGTAAGACAAATCCCTCTTCTCACCATACATTCGTAATATATCGTCAGAAGTAAAGTAGGAAACAAGCCGAAATTTAGATCGTAAGGAAATGCTCGCTCATTGGACATGAAAAGACCAGATTTTGAACGACTGTGGGTGTCAAGCAGCCGGAGACACCTCCAGATTTTTCATACGCTCCTCCACGCTCTTCACCGCTTCTGGATCAAGCGGCTTCTTCACTTTTTTTGGGCGGTTTGCGAGGACAGTCGTCGCATTTTTCGTGTCCACAATTCTCACATGTCTTTCCATGGTCCTTGAACATCGTGTCGCACTTTTCACAAGTCCATCTGACGTGGGTACGTGCGGGTCTCAGCTCACGCCGTCCTAGAGGATATAGCTGTTCGCTATCACCGGGGTAGCCTTCAGGATACTTGTTGAGTTTTGGCCTGAAAATGTTAGTGATGATCTAAGAGCATAAGAGGTAGATAGCTTACGGTTCACGCGGGCACTGATGGCAGCGTAGGTGTTTGCAATTCTCACATTGGGTAGCCTTTCCAGTAAACAACGTTTGGCATTGATGGCATGTCCTGCGCACCCGTTGGGTAGGGCTTTTACGGGCCAGTTCCTTTCCAGTGGCACGGTGCGGCATTGTCAAAGGATCGGTGCTCTGCTTGGTGCCATCATCAATAGCAATGCCTCCGACGGCCTTGCCTTTGCCCTTGTCCTTTGGAGTCTTCCTAGGATTTCCGGGGCATTTCTTGCAGCGAGTGTGCTGGCAATTGCTGCAAATCCTTTCGGCTCCAAATGATGTCTGGCAGCGATGACAGGTACGGTGGACCCTCATGCGGACCTTCTTCTCCACCCTTGGTGCACCGTCTGCGTACGGCACGGTCCATTCGCCAGGCTCCAGAGTCAACCCATATTTGGCGAACATGACGCGGGCCTTTTGCTCCTGCATTGCGCTGTTCTCCTTGGCAGTCATGGCCGAGCGTGGCTTGAAGGGTGGAGGAGCCGGCTTGTTGTCCTTGATGACTTGGGTAATCTGGGCAGGAACCGATAGAGTCGGTGTTGTGTTCGCTTTAGCGGGAGCTGGTGCTGCTACGGGAGCGCTGCTGGCATGTTAGTGATGACCCGACGAAACAAGCAGTAGGGAAAAGTATGGCGCTTACCTGGCGGCAGGAGTCGAGCTCGACGCAGATGGAGTATTAGCATCCTTCACGGGGGCAAGACCAGGGGTGTTGGAGATGGACTGCCTCTTAGACTTGTCTCTTTTCAAGACCAAACTGGCTCTTCTCATGAACTTGGCCAGGCCTTTGGGTTTATCCTCAGAGCCGCCAGCTGAACCTTGGCCTGAGGCTGAGGTACTCATGGTGGTGAAACGTCTTTCAAGGAGGTCCTAGTGAAATGCGATTCTCGATTGGGGTCCAGGTAGATTGTGAGAGGGAAGTGTAGTGTAGCTATCGCCTGCTGTGGTACTGCAGCTTGGTGGTCGAATCCTGATGACGGGATCCCGCAAAAAGCAAAACAAATCGAATCCTGCGCACGGCGTGCGATATGCGCCACTGATAACACCCTTGTCGGTCCAGACCAGGTGTTTTGCTGGACTGTAGCTCCTGATGTGAGGAGCAGGGAAGGTTTGAAGTTAAGGTAAAGTGAGAAGCGCAAAGTGGGAGGGGTAGGAAGGAAGGTTTGGGATAACCGGGGCTTGGCGCTAATTCAAGCCCTTTGAAGTTTGCTTGGTGGACTAGCGGACTGCTCCTGCGGGTCTCCCACTAACGCAGTACCACAAACGCCTCTAGCCAAATCCTTCCCTTAGTATCAACACCATGGCCTCGGTCCGAGCGACCCACAAATTGCACGATCACCCAAACGGAAGGATCCCGAATTCCCATTTGATTGGGAGCAATTCGCTATGTGTGATGAACGAAATTATGGAGACTCAGCCCCACAGTACTGATCTGCCGCACGGGTTCAAACAGCAAAGCTGGCCGCCACGCATGTAACCTCTCTTTACACCAAGTTGATCAATAGAACGACCCTTGCTTGTTGGACAGTTTGCCACTGCTGACTAGTCGTCATTGCGCATCAAAGTCGACGGGATGGCTGATGGCTCCTAACACTAGGGTCTCGGCATCCTGAATGGTCCACCACTCACGGAAGATTGGGGAAAACCAAAACTTGAACCGCCGCGAAGATCAATTGCGTATGAACTCAGCGCGAGTCTATCGGTTGGTCAATCTATCGAACCGAACCGCGTTTACGGACATAACCTAGCGGCTGGAACTTGCCTTCTACCATGGATGCTTACAGTCAAGATCGGCAATGAGATATAGCGATTACCGGAATTGCTGCACCTAGTAGTGGGGGTTCCGGCGAATGTTTGGTGCATTTGGATTGGTCAAAGCTTTGACAAAGCAACTCTTTCCTCATCCACGATTCTCTTTATCTTTCCGCCGTTGCTACGAATTCGACGGCGCTAGACGAAATTAAGGAAATTAAGTTGACAAGGTTCTCGGGTCCGACATCTCTCCTTCGGGTTCTATAAACATCGCCGATTGGATACCAGAAGCTCACTCACCCCCAAAGTACAGCTTTGACACTCCGGACCATATGCAGCATCCCCTGATGGTGCTTTTGCTAAAGCCAACCCGTCTGTTATTGGGTACCAACAAGTATCTTTGACCCGAGCTGCATTGGGCACGACAACTCCATTTCTGACAAGGCTACTATCTCGAAAGGCTGGTACGAGTCTGCCATTTCTCCATCAGGACACGTAACATCCTGTTTCAACCTTGGCAAACGGGTTACTGCCTATTTGTAAGCTATCATTGGAGTGTCTTTATATTCCACCACCTAAATGCGGAATGGATCCTCATTCTCCGATTCTGTGACACACCGCTTTCCTTTCTTACAACTGAAACTCTTCAAGGATGCAGACAGCGCACCCTTGGGGAGCACGTCCTCGCGGCAGAGTCTTTGTTCAGGACCGAATGCAGACTGGCTCTGAGTTTTCTCCCTCATTGGATGCTTTCCATCTTCCATTTCCGGCCTCAGCTGAAGAGTACATTTCATGTCGATTTCTAGTTGATGAGGTAGTTCCCAGGAACATCACACCAAGAGGACAAGAGGAACTTGTAACCGACCGAGCTACAGGCGGCCCAGAGTCCGAGCGCGATGGGCAAAAACATGGCAATGGTCCCATGCCTAGCCTCGGTGCTGGGTCGGAACCCAGAAATGACGGACGCCATCACGGTAGTGATTCCATTTTTAGATTGCCTGCTGAAATCACCGACCTTGTACTGTTATACCTTTCACCTGCAGCATTGGATGCCGCCCGGTACACCTGCAAGGCCTGGCACCAGCACATTACGAGTAATAGCTGGGTTTTGTCCTCAGTCTTAGACAAATCTGGTGAGACGGATCTCAGAGGACTTTTAAAGGGCCTGGATCGTAGTAGCGATTTACTTTCAACACACCAGCACCCCGACGCATGGCGTACACGTTTTCGCATGCGCAATTTGACATTCAGTATCCCTGAAAAGATAAGGCGCCGGGGCACGAGTGTGCCCATGTGCCACTTTGCTCAACTTGCGGCTGCGGTTAGAGTTGGCTCACGGGGAGGCTTCATGATCTTCCAATTCGTCACGTCGGGTCACGTACCCTCGCCTCCAGGTCAAAAGAGCGTGTTGATGATCTATACATTTAGCTCGACAGATGTACCTTTGTTTGTGGGCTGCGTTGAGCACCCAGGTTTCGAAGACCCTATCAAAGTTATTGGCATGACCAGAATAAAACCGAACACAAAGTCGAAACTTAAGATTGAGATTGGAGGAATAATAACAGTATACAAAATTTCACCTCGCAAAGCCTTCTCTAAACTTGAGAGTCGTTTTTCAATTAAAGATTTGGGATCCTCCCATAGGTCACAAACACGTTACTCAGAGAATTTCATCGAAATAGCTCAAGACTTAAAAAAACCCCTCGGGGTTCACATAAATGACGGTCAATCATGGAAGGTCCTAGCATTCCTCCCACCAGATCTGGGTGTAAGTCTGTCACTCAGTTTCTCTCGTAAACATAAGTAACTATGTCTAACGTAGCAGTCTTTAGCTTTGCGAACGTATCTGCTACCAAAATGGACTTCGCAAGCACATCGTCACCCGATGCATAGCTGAGAAAGACGGTTCTGGTGATATTTTCGTGTTAGTTGAAGGTTTCACCTGTGGGTATCATCTGCGCGAAGGAAACGAAGACGAGACCTTGGACAAGTGGTATATCGACGATCATATTGGGAAGGGGTTTTTAAAAGGCACAGCACTACTATCCCGTCCCCAGTCTGGTTCGATCTACAAAAACGTTGCAGTGGCGCCATTGTTGACCACGGACGGACTACTTCGAGTGGCAATTGTTTGGCAGACTGAGGAAATTAACTATATACAATCAGAGCTATACGTATACGATCTCCGTGAGGAGGCCTACTACGAGCCAGATCGGTCCGAGAATAACCTAGCAACATCTGACCAAAGCTACAGGATCATCCAAGGTAAGCGAATACACTCTGTAGGCAACCTAATGGGAGGCGTCCACACCTCAAGCAGCCTCTTCACGCAAGCTTCTACTCAAGAAATTGCACTAGGAGGCCTGCAGCTACCTCACAGCAAGGAAAGCCAGGAAATTTCTTACCCGCTGAATGTCCAGTACCAGAAATGCTTTGTCTGGGGTCCTGTCAATTCAAACGAGAATTGCACCGAAATAGCTTACAGCATCTTCGATTTCAGCTTCGCGGACTCACAACATTTGCGCTTGCTAGGCCGTGATAACATACGTACCAAACAGCAAATGCTCATCCATGATACCTATTACTGCGCGTGCAAGTTGCATGATGATGGTTTTCGCATCGTGTTGCCGGATTCCATTAATATCACCACTGTCAATGCCACAGCCCAAGATCGAAAGCCTAAGAACAGCTCTTTCTTCCCGTGGAAGACATTGCCGCCGGAACGCCAACAAGTAGATATTGGCTCTGTAACACATTACGACCCACAAGGGAGGCGAAAAGCGCTGGAGAGGGAGCAAGAATGGTTTCGAGAGCGCATTCGGGGCATGAGGAGATGTGGGTTGACTGATTTTGAGATTGCGGAGCTTTGGGGCCATGCTAGGTGGACGCAGTGGGGCCAGGTTGGGAAGCCGGATGATTGGAAAGAGCTGTAGCAGACAATCGTTATGTACATCATATTGGTAGTTACTATGTTGATTGTCTCTCGAGTGGATGCCTCCAGATTGCTGATTCAATATTTGCGTGGATGATATATACTCTATTTTTCTTTTGGGGCAAAAAGAAAAGACTTTATTAATTGAAATAGCAAATCCGCCTTATTAATAAAGCCGCGGTGTGAGTTAAACCACACCGATTCAAGCATCAAAATCCTAACTGTGTTACCAGTTTGTAGTGTAGTGGTTATCACTCCGGATTTTGATTCTGCAAATATTCCGGCAACCCCAGTTCGAATCTGGGCAAGACCTATTTCCTTTTGCTCCTGAAGTAAATACGGTTTACATTTTTTTGCTCCTCGGTGTCACAACGGAGAGGGCGTTATCTGGATGTTTCAAATCGAGGGTGGGCTCAATGGCGGGGCTCGGCGATAGGCTTTCCCGAATAACGCTAAAATGAACTTGGACTAGCTTTGTTTACGAAATGCTTTGTGCCCAAACAGAGCCTTAGAGCTTCAATCATATCGCCTTGCACAGTGCGACATTCTGACTACCCACTGCTGAACGTCTCTCTGCGGTGTTGCCGACTAAATTTGCATCTACAGAGCTACAGTCGATCCGCGCCTGCGATCGCATTGGGGTTTCCACGAGCGCTTTGCCCAATTGTTGCGCACCGCAGCTACATCCACGGACCTGACAGTCTCCTCTCGACCAGCAAACCTCCATCATGAACTTCAACACCCGCATGAGCCACGTCGGCTCGCAAGGCCAAAGCAACGGAGGCCGCGGCAAGCAACAACAAAACGACAGCGATGCATTCATGAAGTTGGTATGCTGCACCACCCAACCGCTCTCACATACAAAAAGCTAACAGATGCAGCCCGATCGAGAAATCGCAGGATGTATCAGCGATATCGGCGTTCAGTTCTCACCCGAAGACCTATTGAAGCCCAATCCGCAGCATATACAGAAGGTGTTTGAATGGTTCGCGGAACTGTTGATGAATGCGACGCGCGAGACGGTGGAACCGGCTATGCGTGCTGCGGCGGAGGATGTTTGTGGGGATTATTCGGAGGTTGTGCCGGCTGACACGAGGAATTTGATGGGGTTTTATGTTAGTTTGAGGAAGTTGCTTGTTGAGGTATGTACACTACGTTCGGATTGGGTGCGCAATTGAGGTGCTGAGGCTATCTAGTGCGGCATTACGGATTTCTCATTCAATGATTTACTCAAGCCTACGCATGATCGTCTTGTCAAGATATTCTCCTACATTATCAACTTTGTCCGGTTCCGAGAGTCGCAGACTGCTACGATTGATGAACACTTCAATAAGGCTGAGACTACGAAAGCGCGCATTGAGACGCTGTACCTCGAGAATCAAGATATGGAGTCAAGACTTGACGAGATGAGGCGAGAGCGGAAGACTATGGATCAGCAGGTTAAAGCGAAGACCAAGCGGAATGACGAGCTTAAACAACGGCTGCTGGAGCTGAAGAAGGGTCAAGAGAGAGTAGCTGAACATTTGGAGAGAGTTCGAGACGAGAAAGGCAGACTGACCGGGGTCCTGGAGGAGAGGACAGAGAGGTGCCTTGGTATTCGACAGGAGTCCGAGAAGCTACGACCTTATGTCCTCCAATCTCCCGCAGCACTCCAAGCGAATCTTACAGAGCTTTCCGACAATTTGAACCGGGACAAGTCACAGATCGACTCCCTTGAGAAGCGGACTCGCGCGTTTCAGACGAGCATAGATACCTTCGGCGTAGTCGCCAACGACGTTGTTTCGTGTACGAAAGTGCTAGAAGAGGTTTCAAATGAGTTACACAAAGAAGACGAAGAGAACCTCAAAGCTGCGAAGCGACGAGATGCTCTATCCGAGCGAGGCAACAACGTCCGAGAAGTAGAGCGAACGGAAGCCATCCTACAACGGCAATTGACTAGGTGGCTGGAACGAACAGAAGCAGTGAGGAACGGGAGTCGAGAGAAGGCGCACTCTGCGAAGGAGAAGATGGAGGAGTTGAGAGCCGTGCATAGGCGGCTGACGGAGGAGCGGGCCGGTAAGGGACGGGAGATGGAGAAGAGAAGGGTCAGGATCGAGCAGACGGAGAAGAAGGTATTTTGGCAATCGCAAGCCCGTCACATGAGGAGTAGGATATGCTAATTTGGTGACTGCAGATGGCTGATCTGAAGGAGAACATTGAGGACGAGATCCATTCGGCACACGACCAGTACATGAAGATGGATTCGCACGTTAAATTGTACATGAATGAGATTGAGCATTTGATTTAAGTCGGTACTGGCGACGGTGAACACTGATGAATGGCGTATTTCTGGGTGTTGGGTATAAGGTGGTGTATTATCTTGCGGATTTGTAGCATGCGAGATACCATAGCGAAGTTTGCGAATAAGTATACATGCCTCACAGGGCCAAATTGCAGCCATCTTTGCTTCTCCGATGTCACCTGTGGCTTCGGGAGATGATATCTTTTGCTCTCGTGCATGCGGATTTGTACTCATAGATTAGGGAAAGAACCGATGATGTGACCAGTTGACTGGGGCAGTCCCATTAGCAGTCCCGCTTTGGAAGGAGCTTTGCCATGTCTTTGCTGTAAGTAGCAACAACTTGTCCCTAGAAAGAGCCATCCCAAACTGAATCATCCAGATTCTTGCTAGAAATGGTTTTCGAAATTCCCAGTTGCAGCTGCATTCTACCTTTTCCTGAAGCCCGCAGGAGCAGGTAGTGCCTTCCTGTTGCGGACAAAATCGAGCGTCTTTCGAGGCAGGACCAGATTGGCCGTCACAACAAAATGAATTGTCTCTCAACCAAGTCTCACCAACCTTCTCATCTCTCGTCTTCTCATTTCCTTCAGAAAAACTCGATTCCCAAGTGAAGCAATCCCCGAGCAACAAATTGACAGCCGAAGCTCGTAATTCAAACCCTTTCAAACCATCGCTAAACTTCCCTTGTCTTCCAAGGCTACTCCTTTTCACAACGCGCATTGATATATACATATACGCTCTCTGCGTCTCAACGTGCGTGCCAGCGAGTAACAACAATACAAGACCAAGCACCGCAAGAAGCATCACTTACAAAGCCAGCTGAACGTATTGAGCACTTAGCTAGACGAAGTTTGTAGAGGGGTTACCTTTTCGCCTCTGGAGCTCAAAGTTCAGTTCATGATGAGTCAATCAAAACCTAAAGACACAGTCAAACGCTAACCTCTTTCACGCTTTTGAGGCCACTGGCAAAGTGGGAGTCAGAACTCGACATGCAATGCCAAGTTCTTTCTCAACGAAAAAATTTACCTTCGCAATTCCGGCAAAACTCCGACCCACAACACCCAAGAGACAACCCTGGAGCTGAACCTCGGGGCATCACGAAAAGTGCCCGGAACTTCCCAATTGGATCCTTCTAAGGTTAGCCTTAAGGTCAAAGAGGCCAGGTTTAGGGCACTCGCTGAGAAGGCGACTGGTTCAGGGATGAACTTTTCTGATGTCATCTACTTTGGGCGAATATTACGCCACAGCGCAAGAACTCAATATCAAATGTGGGAAGGTGAGACGACACTACGATTGCATTGGCCTCTGGGAATGTATACTGTGTGGATTACTCAAGATGATTGTGTGAGTTTGGCAGGGTTGTGGGACCCAAGTCTGACAAAGAAAAGCCAGGAAGTGACCCACGATTGTGGAATGTCTAATGCTCGTCATAATTCTCGAGTCCATTTGATCAGCCTCATTTCAGTCGAGAGCGCGATGTTATCGACCTGGGTGTCAATGAAATGTTAGACAAATTTTGACATGCGAAGTCACAAACGCCCACCCGCGAGCCAAGTTTTGAGCACTAACGTGCCAGAGTACTGGCTCCCTCAAAATGCGCCATCCGTAGCAGAAGTTTAAGGTCTCATGGGAATTGAGCAATTCTCCTAAGGATCTTTGAACTGTGGAAGGCCAAGCTAAGAGATCCAGTTATTCAGAGTCGTCAAAGAGTATCTTGAAGGCTATATGCCATGGCCTCAAGCCCCAAAGGCAAATTACTACCTTTTTTTGGACGTCTCAATAATTTTTGTATGACGGAACCGCATTTTTCGTTCATCTATGCACACTTTTCGTGTGGATTTGTCTGTGAAAAATCATTGAAATTGGGCTGAAACATCTAGGTCATTGTGGATCAGTTCATCATGTTTTGGCTTTCATTCTCAACCAAATTGTAATTGTGATGACTAGTTCTGGCGTTCAACATTCAGTAGGATATGCTATAAGAGCAGCCTTGATTTCTCCTGTTTCTGCTGTTTCTGCTGTTTTCAACCCTCACTCACTTGCCAAGTACTTGAAATCCGTGACATTTTCTGTCCTCACTCGGTAGCTCGGCTGTCCGATTCTCACACACTCTTTTGTCCATTCTTCAGACCGATCACAACATGCTTACCCCAGTCCGCGTTATCGCTCTGGCCTTCGCCCTCGCTGCTCCACTCATTGCCGCGAACGTCGAGATCACGTCTGCTCCATACATTGCAGTGGACGTCGAAAGCGCGTCTGCTCCACTGGTTGCCGCGAACGTCGAGAGTACGTCTGCTTCATTGATTGCAGCGAACATCGAGAGCACGTCTGCCGACCATGGTCGTGACCATGAAAGAACCACGTCCGTCGTCCAAAGCAAGCCTACTTCCGCCATCCCTGGCCGTGACCATGAGATGACCACGTCTGTCATCAACGGCAAGCCTACTCCCGCCATCCCAAGCAAGACAGCCCCTTCCAGCTTCCAGCGCGTGACCACCACCATCGTCCACAGCGAAGCCACCACCGCCGTCGTCCAAGGCGTGCCGACCAGCCGTCCAGTCCACGAAGAAGTGATCAAGCCCACCACAGGGCCCTCGCTTGAATACTCTGGCTACGTGACCCTGTCTATCGTCAACAAGTACGGACCAGGTCTCTCAATGGCCCTCACTTCCGACGTCGCCGCCCCCAGTGCCATTGGCAACCCCAAGCGCGCAGCCCTCGGCAACTCAACCAAGATCCTCTTCCCAAGCGGCTGGTCGGGCCTCATGGACATCGCCCCTATCATGGACAAGTCTTCTTCCAAGATTGAAGCCAGCTACTCCAAATCTGTCTATGTGGACGTCAGCTATGTCGACGGCTGCACGGTACCCATCACCTGCTCTTGCGGCGAGAAGATCATTACTGGTTGCAACGTCGAGCTTTTCAACACCACTGGAGCCTGCCCTGATGACGGTCCTGACCCTATCTGCTACAACCCGTCTGCATTCCTTGACGATGGCCCCACTCACCCATTCTTCGTTCCTTGCAGGGCTGCTTCGTACACTTACTCCAAGGATGATCTGCCCATCCGTGGATGCGCGAAGAGCCCGATTGAGTGCTGCGTTGGCGCCGAGTGCCCTGCCAATCCTAACCAGCCCAACGAGATCTTGAAGGCAAAGCTCAAGGAGGAGAAGGCTGGCAGTATCTTCGGCCGCTTGACACGTCGCCACGGTGAATAGAGCTGAAAAAATTGCTAGTGTGGCTGATTTTGGGCGTTGGGAGTCTTGATTCACGGGTCGAATTCTAGGTATTGTCGGCGTGCACTTATCTGAATTCCTTTTTTTGACGTTTATCAAGAAGGGAATGTCAAAGGTTCTTTGAGGTTGCCGGATTTTCTGATACTTCAAGATACCCTGTCAGGCTGCATTCAGCTTAGAATGAGCTACCAGCTTCGAGCGTTTTGGGATTTGGGATTATAGATTTCTTTGTCTTTGTTTGGGCTTCATGTATAGTAAAATGTGCTGGCGTTTTGTCGGTGAATATTTATGTGGAGCCGGTGTTGTGGTGTTAGGGAGCTGATAGAATAGACTGATAGAATGAATAAAACTGAGCTTCTGATTTGTGCTTATTATTTCCAGGGTTGTGTTCATGCACATTGTTGGCTCTCACTCCTTTCAATTCTTGACAATTTTCCTGATGGGATTTTATGGCTTTCGGGTCACACATATATGCACTTTTCGGGGTCGTTATCTTGCAACTCGGCTGTTCTGTGCTCCTCGACAGCATTTGTTGGACTATTCTCTGCTCTTGAGACTCGTCTTTTGGTAGTATTTCAATTCAGAGACAGCTAGGTGGTTCCTGTTTCCGGAATCTAAGATTTGTCATTGGCATGACTCCTGCTCCCGGACAGCTGTTTGTCCCCCATCTTTTGCTCCCGAGAGTTTCTCGTGGCTGATTTTCTTGTGGCTCAGGTCTGCCTGTCCCTTAGAAAGTAATGTTGATTCTGAAATCTGCAGCCGTCTTACTCAGCACCCTCCTGGGTTGATGTCTTCATTGATCGGTTTTATGCATGGCTCTCGTTTGCTCAGGTATCTGGTGGATGCTTCTTTGTTCATGCCGGCATCTTGCATGGATGTCTCACCGCTCCTGCCTGCACTTTCATTCAAAAGGATAACTTCAGGAGCCTCTCCAGACTCTAAGAACCTAGCAAGCAATCAGCATAACACACTTCAATGGCTCAACAATCACCACAAATCACAGAAACATCTCCTTTCAGAGCTTGAAGGTACCACCACAATCCACCATCTTCACATTGAGAATTCCACACTCACAGAAATCACCACACCAGAAGCAAGCAGACACCTTCCACGATACCTATATCGCGTCCATACAAAAGATGCCCGAGGTTACAACACTCCTATGCTGTTCAAATCACCTGCAGTCCTCAACAGCCATTCCTAACCCCCACCTCTCCTCCATCCCATTCGTAACAGCAAAAACAATGCTACAAAACCACCTCGAATGGCGAATCTTCAACTCCGACAGCTTCATCTCATTCACCAGCTTACTCCGCATAGCAATTCAGAACGCCATCAATAAAGCCGCTTCAGGCTTTGGAGTTAAGGGGATATACATCTGCGTTGTGGATACGCGAAAAATCAATCATGATGCTTTGTATTCCGCACGGACATTGTGCGAGATATATGACCTCCCGAATGCAGATAAGACACAGCATAGATATTTCACGAATGAGTATCTCGCGTATGGCGTGCTTGATATTTCGGGCGCTTCATGCACGGTTTCGTTTGGGACATTGATTGAGAATGGTTTTGGGGAGTTTGCACCGGAAGTCCAGACGTCGTTGCCGGAGATGAGGGTCGGTGGCAGTAGGCAAATTGTGCAGGGCCCGATTTGCCAGCTGCGTTTCGTCTTCGATAATACAACGCCGGCACGGGTTGTGACTGAAGCTGAAGTCAATCTGGCTTTGCTGCTTGCATTGAAGTTTGGCGAGGAGTGGACTTCCATGTTGAAAGTTGCGCTCTTGAATGTACGGAAGCGAGTGTCATGGAATCCGGAACTCCTGAGGCTGGCTAGGGACTTTGCAGGTAGGATCAGACCTGCTTCGAAAAACGCACCATCACCCTTTCCATTGCACGAAACCTACCAAAGCCGGCACTGGGTCGACGAGATGTCCAGTCTTGGGTATTTGATGAAGGAGGTTTATGAGGTAGCTTAGGAATCCTGTACGTAGCCTGTCTCAACGGGAAAAAACGTTCGATAAATTGAGTAGCACGTTGCAAGCTTTGGAAGAGCTGGAGGAAGTGTTCTGTGCTTTGGCCCTATCCTCTGAGGGTATGACGGCGCTGGTGCCTACATGTACTGTGGCATCCGATCTGCCAAGCCCCTTGGTAGCTGAAGAAGTCCCACATCAGCCGCATGGGCTAGGCTTGTGTGAACAGTAACAGGCGAGATTGTCGTCTGCAAAAGAAGCCTTGTTTGTGCATCAACGCGAAAAAAAAGCAGGCGGCTCCGTCTAGTGACACTTCGATTACTGGTTCCAAGAAACGACCTGACCACCATCAATCGAGGGGACACTTTGTTGGCTTTCTGGGATTTAGAGAATTGAAAGGGCAGTGACCTTTTTTAGAGGCGAATATGGGTTTCATGTGACAGTTATAGATGTTGAGGAATTAGATGTTTGTAATGACTCTATCAAGCGGATTGTGTACCACGTGACATCGCGAATTTTTAAAATGTCATCGTGTTCCGGTGTTTGTTTGTTGGAATGAGTGGAAGGACTGATGTGATATTCCGGCCAACCAGGCAATTCCATTACTTTCCGAACAATTGTAACTTGATGGGATGGTTGGTTAACGAAATGCTCTGCCACTCTCGACAAGCGTGCAGCAGCCACTCGCTAGATGGAGTCAGCAAAAACCACCGGACTCCTGCGAAGGAGCTTACGCAGCCTCGAAGTATATGCTTGACCGTGCATCATTCATTCTATTACTACCATACCTTTGCAGAAACCCCGGAAGCATGTCCGTCTGCGTGATAGCGGATATGGGACGTGTTTTTCGTGACCCGAAGATGATGTGTTGTCGGAGTGTTTATGCAACAAACCGCAAGACCACGCACGAAGCCGACGGGAATAACTTCAGGCCCACAAACTCGGTCTCGGTCCTCGCGGATACTCGGCTGAACCGACCGTGCACCTGGTAAAAGCGAAGTGGGAAGGGGCGAGGCAAGAAAAGGGGCTCCAGGAGGAACTGCACCACAGTTTTAGCCAATCCGAAACTGGGCTTTGCTGTTGAGAACCATGTTCTCAGCTCGTCATCAGCAAGGAGCCCAGTGCCGGCTTTTCATATCACCTGCGAGCCAGGTATTCAATTGGTTCGACTTGCCTAAGCGTTGTTGTGGATCGATAGATCTTCGGCTCTTGGGTAGCCATGCTGCTCCGTTAGTAAAGAACCCATCATGCAGACGCAAATCCACACCCAGCGCATGCAGGACTGCCCTCCCTGTAGGCTTGAAGCAGTCTTTGGATTGAGGAAATAAAAAAGAGGAAAGATGCTACCATAGACCGACAACCCCTGAAAAATCAAAGCCACTTTCCAGGCGATCAGCCACTAGAAAGGTAACAGAGCCCTGCCCTTGCTCCACAACTCCATCAGTTCGCCCTGTAGCAACAATAGCTACCTTGCCTGAATATAGCCATGCTCCTTTCCTTTCCTTTTTTTCTCTGGTATATCCATGCAAAGCTTTCCCAATCTCTTGATATCGCCACCTGCCACTTGCCGAACCATTTTCTGCCCCTTGGAGACGTAGCCCAATACCCTTACATCACAACGCACTTCCCACCACAGCAGCCCGTGCTCGTTGACTTCTCTGTCTGTGGCTTGGGCCCGTTGCCACCCATTTGTCCGCCGGGACTGTGGCCTGACATTTCCTTGTTGTATCTTCTGATTTCGCGGACGATGTTGTAGAAGGCGTTGTCAACATTGATGCGGGATTTGGCGGAGGTTTCGATGAAGGCGCAGCCGAATTGGCGGGCGAGGTTTTCTCCTTCTGCATCCCAACGATAATAATTAGCTATGACCATCCCATCGATAGTGCAGATCTCGCGTAGATTTACGGAAAGCAAGTCAGATCAAAGCAAAGTAGATCTCGGGACGATCATTGTTGAACGTACCTTGCCTTGAGACTTCCCTCTCATTATCCAGATCGCACTTGTTGCCCACTATTATGATAGGGAAATAGTCCTTGTCCTTGACACGCAGTATTTGTTGCTGGAACGTCAGGATCTCCTCAAAGCTCTGTCGTGATGTGATTGAGTAGACCAGCAGAAAGCCTTCGCCTGTGCGCATGTATTGCTCTCGCATCGCTGAATATTCTTCCTGGCCAGCTGTATCCAGCACATCGAGTAGTGCGACCTCGTCGTCTATCACGCATTGCTTTCGGTAGGAGTCTGGGATGCATGGTAAGCGTTTGCCACTTCATAAGGTTGGAGGGGAGACGGACCTTCTATTGTGGGATCATATTCATCGACGAAATGGCTCTGTATCAATTGGATCGTCAAGCATGACTTCCCCACACCACCACCTCCAACAACCACAAGCTTATACTCTCGAAGGAACTGCAACGGGGGGTTTTTAGAACGCTTCATAGCTAGAAGAGATGGCGATCCCGAGAAGGGAAGGAGGTCACGTACTTTATTAGACATGGAGCCAGTAGTATTTCCAGCTCGATATAGGTATGATAAAACGTGGAAAGCGCGTGGCGAGGCTTGATCAAGTTTCAATGGTCGATATTTTAAGAGCGTATCCGATGTATTAGTGCTCGTATCTGTGCCTCGTGTATGCGGAAGTGACAAGCCACGAGGGAGTTGGAGGAGGGATGGTAGAGGGTGGACCGCTTATGTCGTCAATTGCTATCCGCGCGAATGTAGACGAAATTGGAAGCTCGGGACAGCTCTGATCGTTTCGAGCAATGTCGGCAAAAGATGTCTTGCACTTCCAAGGAGGAGCTGATGGGTATAGGGATTGAAAGCGGCAGGTCGAGCTTGTACGATAGGGAGGCGTCAGGTGGCGTTGCTCAAGGCGATGGAGCTGGCAGTCGTGGTATACAACGATTGATGAAAATCGAGTGAATGGCTTTGATACTCCGCTTGAGTCCCGTTTTTAGTGAAAGTTTTGCTGGGCCGTCCTCATGGCTTCTGCAAGCATGGGAAGGATGCGGGTTGACAGGGGAGGTGAGGTTTCCCGGAGCCACAAGGCCTGTTTAGCGCCGACGTTAGTGAGCACACTTAGGGCGCACTTGTACTCCCAACAGCCAGCGACTTCTGCGGATTTGGAAGATAGCTGGGTCCCGGAGAAAAGGTTTTCTGGGTTTGGGTATGCCGCTCCCTTTTAGGCCCGGCGGGACAAAATATTTTATGGGGATCTGATAGGCGGTTGGAATATGCCTTGAGGCCCTGTCACTATGCCACCTGCTTTTATCTGTCTAGCTTGATGGTATGGATAAGGTAGGATGTCATGCTTTGATGCTACTCGGAGAACACACTGTGTGGAGGATGCGAGGTGAAGACTCAAGTAGCCAAAGCCGTTGGAAAAAGGGATGTGGCAAGGGGTCGGTCGGCCGGCATCCATATAGTCGGTATTTGGAGGGCAGGTAACAGCCGAGCCCGTTAACTGAGGCACGTCTCCATCACATGCATCGGCGGTATATCCTTCTACGTCTGCAGGTACATCATTCAAGCAAATCCGTGTGTGTTGTGTTCATCAGCAGCCACTACGACGTAATACTGCATGAGCCATGTGCTTCGTCAAATTAAGCTCCGATATCTAATTACCGGCTGGCATGACTAGTAGCTTATTCACGCTATCCCCGTTGCCCAGCTTTCAATATATGCAGTATCTCAGACCCTTGCTCGCCTTATCAGGCGCTTAAAGAAGACGGTCAGCCCAAATCTGTTTCGTCTGAGTCATCGCTCTCATCTGCTTCGTCTTCTCTCTCCACCCTTACTCCTTGCACGTTCTTCGCAACTTCAGGAGCGATCTGTTCCATCAGCTCCTTATTTCGCCCAACCAGTGTCACAGAGTTCCTCTTCTTGCCCCAGCGAGGGTAGCTCCCGACCTTGATTCCTTTTGGCTCAACCTCGGCTGCCAGCTCCGTCAGATATGTTGCCACTGCACTCTCAGCCATTGGGGTTGAAAACAGCATTCTGTAAACACCCTTGCCCTCTGGATCTGTTAGCCGTGGCACTAGTCTTGGTTTCAATCCTTCCAGTAGCTTCTCAAACAGCCTGGGTACGCCGGGCAAGATATGAATGTTTCCGTTCACAACGCTTATAGGCACCCAGAGACTTTCGTCGACGAACAGTACCTGGTCTCTTTCCTCTCTTGATGTATCAATCGGTAGCCTGATCATCCGTTTCTTCGCTTCGAGGGCAGGGGATGGTTCATCCCACTTGAAGTTCGGCTGCGACGGATGTGATTTGGACAGCTTAATCATTCGTTGTAATGACTCTTCGTGTTCCACAAGTTTCAACCCAAACGCATTCGCTATCGATTGGTAGGTAATGTCATCATGTCTGATTGTGTATTTGAGTAAGCATTCGTCATCGGACATGCAGGCCTTGCCGCGCTTACGTTGGGCCAATCCCTCCACTGTAGCATGTCAGCTTATCCTCAGCCCCAATCCTGCATGCAATCTTGCCTCGTAACCACAAAGTCGTAATTGTCACTCATCCGCCTTGCAGCTTCCATTATCTCGCCTTCATCGTCCCCAATCACCTCTATTCGCTTGAGATTCATGCCTAGATTAAAGCAGAACTTGGCGAGATATGCGGAGTTCGTATCGACAGTCTGAATCGTATTTTTTTCAGCTGAGGAAGTTTAGCGTATACGTGAAGCACACCTTCCCACCGAGGACCTCATCCCCAATTATTATGCATCCTGCAGTATGTATCATGCGCTTCGTCTTCTCTTCTGCTGTAGCCATGATGCTGGTCCTGATTAGGGGACGTGAAGTGGCCGCGGAGGAGTGGGCGTTGGGGAGCGGCCGTGAGAGGTGTCGACTTAATTGGTTGAGTCTCGCGAACATGAAGAGAGAAAGAAGTTGAATACGGACTGCCTGCTGTATTGTCGGTTGCAGGAGAGCATGTAAGTAACCGGGCAAGACCGACCAAGCCGAATGATAATGCATGATGTATTGATCGGGCTTGGCGAGGAGATCTGCCGAGCTAGCCGAGGTTTATCCGGAGTCTTGACAAAAATGTGGGCTTCCGAGAGAGCTCGAAGCTTGATCAAGTTGCACTCAATTCTAAGCCCACAACATTTGAAAATGGTAAACAAGGGCTCCTGCTCTCCCTCCACTATCGGAGACTGATTGCCACAGGGTTCCGAAGCGCGGTTATACACATTCTCTTCCGAGACCAAAGAGAAGCTGCGCAAGTTTCGGCTAGGGACATCGAGGTCGAAAGACCCTCAAGCAGTTATCTGTACGTTCTGCATCTGACACTGTATGCAAATCGTACCTTTTGGCATATCGGCAGTTCGACGCTGACTTGTCACATGGTCTAGATCAGATCGATAAAAGTACTCTTGAGATCGCGCAGGCCGACGATGAAGTCTATACGAATATGCAGGAGCTTGCAGATGAGCTGCCGCCGCATTCGCCAAGATATGTGCTATTGAGTTATCCTTTGACTCTTGTACGGATCCACTGATGTCTTCGTTCGCAGATACCGGCTAACAGTCTCAGGCTTCGGGACGTCTTTCGGTGCCATACGTGCTGCTCTACTACCTTCCCGTTACATGCAACGCTGAGCTGAGGATGCTGTATGCTGGGGCAAAGGAATTGATGAGAAACACCGCTGAAGCTGGGAGGGTTATTGAATTGTCTGACGCTGAAGACCTGGAGACAATCGAAGAGAAGCTTGGCGGCGAGCAATAGCAGAGGCATTCGGCAAATGTGGTTGAAGGTGTCTTATGATTTATGATACTGCATATCTACATTCGTGATGGTGGTGACGGCTTCTTGTACATCGCTCCTCCAGTCCCAGCCTGTAAACCATTAGCGGGCCGACGTTCAAGATTTCTTGTGCATGACAGCTGCAGCAGCCTGAGGGTGATATCAGCAAACAGTAAAAGAAGGCACAAACAATAATCACGATACAAATAGTGAAGCAGCACCTTACCTGATGGTTGGGGAAGATCAATGTATCTGCTACGACCACGTTTTCTCGTCTTCCTGCATTGAACACAACGACTTCGGCGATATCATCTGGAGTAAGAGGTTCGCAACCACTGCCAATCGGTTAGCTTGATCTTCGATTACTTCATAGTGTTCCGCACGCATAGACCGCGTCTGCTTTCGCTTTATCGCCGTAGAACCGTACGACCGAGAATTCCTGAGAGCATGGTTAGCTTAAGCCAGTCCGATATGATTAATCTTCTCTTACGGTCTCCACTTGTCCAGGGTCCACCTCCATCACTCTTATCCTCGTAGCAATCAACTCTCTCCGGAGAGCATCTGTGAATGTCCGCACGGCGGCTTTGGTCGCGCAATAGATTGAGCCACCAGGATAGCCTTCTCTTCCTGCAATGCTGCCAATATTGATAATGTCGCCGCGACCTCCGTCCTCACGTTTCTTGAATATCGGCATAATGGCTTGCGTCATGTTAATTAAGCCTGTAACGTTGGTGGCCATCATGACTTCTATGTCTTCTTCGAGGATGTCTGGTGCTTTTGCTGTGCCTTTGACGAGGCCTCTGCAGGCCGAACCTAGTCAGCCAGTGGTCTCAGACGATCATATAGGTACAATGCTAAGACGTACGCATTGTTGACCAAAACATCAATCTCTTTAAATTCCGCTGGCAGCGAGTTCACAAAGCCCTTCACCTCACTGGGCTTGCTGATGTCTAGCTTGACCGGCAAGACTTGTACCCCACTACCGACTTCCTTCTTTATTTGTTCCGCGACTTGTTTCAAGGTATCGATTCGTCGAGCGGTCAGGATCAACTTGAGGCTTTTCGGAGACGTCCGAGCGAACTCCATTGCTGGACTGCATCAGCGTGGTATGCGTCGAGTATCGCAAGTGTGCTGGAACCTGTGCTTTTCCCAATTCCGGATGAAGCTCCAGTAACGACTACGGTCTTGCCCTCGAGGCGTTTTGCCATTGCGGTGGCCATTGTTGGTCTTGCGATTTCGGAGGAGAAGGGCGTGCGGAGGATGAATGCTGGTTTGGAAGCCGGACGCTTCAGAGGGTTGGAAAAGGATAAGAAGTGGCGACAAACCGATATGGAATGCATACGACGACCTGCAAATCACTCAATTGGAAGTCAATGGCAAGTTGAACGGTTCATTGCTCGAGAGAGCCGAGAGACATTTGATGCAGCCGAACGCCATCGGGAAGTTGATTGGATGGATCGCCAGACGCGCCAGTGAGACATGCTAATTCTCGCCCGAGCCATCACCACTGCATTCAAAGCAGGCCAGATCGTTCCCAGGCGCCACGAGGAAGGTTCATGGAGATGGACTTCAGAATCGATTGAGTGGTGCTGATTTCAATAATTGTCGACTGGGTCCCTATCGCCGAGGGCAGTGCGCTGAGACCCAGCCACTCGACAGCACAGAAGAACAACGGCGTAGCAATAGAAACTGACATAAGCTGACAGGATAATGTGAAGGAAAGGCTACAGAGTCACAAAGTTCTCGACCCCTTCGCCGGCATTTCAATGGTCGTCGACTCTGATTTGTCTAGCCGCACTGCAACTTTGCAAGAGAGGCCATTTAAGCCAACAGATGCATTGTGAATGAAGTGCAGGACATGATACTTATTAGAAAAGCAACCAACCCCTTCACTGCAATTGGGGGTCAACTGGCCAGGAATAAGCACTACAGTGACTGTATTTTCTCTTTTGCAAAATGAATTGTTTTCCATGATTGGCTTCCCTCCATAAGATTGCTGTCTCCAACCCCTTCAATCTGCCAGCCGTGGTGCCTGGTAAATGAGTGAAAGGCTGGGAGATGTATAAGAGCTGCGTGCTCCCTTCTGTAGGTCTCTTTCTGTGTAGGGGTAAAGCAGCCTCTTGTTATATATACATGAATATAGACGCTGGCGAACGATATCCCTCACAAGCTTCGAATCTTGATTAGCGCTTAAGATGCCTCCTGATGGCCGCGAGCACGACTTTTGAGCCATGATGCCCACCTCTCTGGAGGAACTCCCTTCTGTCGGAGGTACGAGAAACAAAGAAAAGCAAGATAGGTAGGACCGTCGATAACGGCCTTCGGGGAGGAAGGATGGAAGCTGCCTTGGAGGGACAATCCAACACGATGCATGTTTAGGGCTGGGTCTTTGCTTTGGGAGTCGACATTCAACACTCGATGGACTCGTCACAGCACTTGACCACATCGATGAGAGTCTCTCGAGCTTGCGATCTCCGTGGCTAGGCCTGCAGGTCTCGGTCTGTACGTTGGGTCTCGACTGCGTCTTCGACACTTTTTGGGATCACGCGGGCTTTCGACGCAGACAGATGGAGGGGACATCGGAGTGGAATGCACGATGATTGGGTCGACGAGGCTGCAGGAGTGGTCTGTGCTCCGAGTTCCGCCACAGGGTATATTTTTGAACACTTGCTAGCATCGTCACCCGAATAACTTTCATGGCAACCTCGACGGGGTTCTCTCTCCCGAGCTTGTGACATCGTGGAGGGGTGGCTGGAGCTATAGGGATTGGTCTGTGCTTTAGGTTTCGACACAGAGGTACGTCTTCGACACTTTTTTGCCTCATCACCTGCACAATCCCCTTAGCAACATCGACGGGAGTGTCCCGAGCTTCATCCGTCTCCTTTGCTTTAAATTTCCCATCTGCATCAACCTTCTCCCTTTCTCAGTTTCCCCCTACACAGCTTCTAGACATCTTCAGTCCCAAGGAGAGTCTCTACTTCTACTCAAGCAGAGCTTTCAACTCTCCATCTACTGCACCATCATCACAAAGATTGTACCTGTCAGATCTGACAACACTTCTCTTGCTACGGAGGGCTCAGCATCTTTCCTGCAGACTTCCCCCTTCTCCATCACCTTTCACACCTCCTCCCCCTCCCAAAGCATCCACTTCTCCACCATACATCATTGACGAGCAAGCACAAGCACCAAGACGCCTATCGCTAGCAAAGCACGCAGTATTTTTGACTACCGTGTATCAGCATCTCACCTTGTCTCAATCAACACACACAGTTGTCATATCTTTGAGGCCTGTTGTTCATATCCTCTACCAGAATCCATACACACTCAAGATGCCACACCCACAAAATTCTGTGGCTTTATCAGATACAGCGGTGTCAACCGACTCCTGGCTTCGACTGATGAGGAAAGCGTTATTTCATCAGGTATGTCATCATGCAAGCCAAGTCGTATTCAAAGCTCTGACATTGAATTCAGTTACAATACAATGACCGAAAGGCCCCACCAGGAGCCAATTGCTCCATGGTATACGGGCCTCTGGTAAGCAACCCACTTGACTTGTAGACTGGCAGACACTGACCTGTATAGCGTGCATTCTTCGATGATGGGACCATGTCTAAGACATACTACCATACCTATTCTTGTTTGTGGGAGAAAGAGACGTTCTTCGATGGGGGCACATTCCTTCTTCCATCGAAGTTCCCCGAAGAAGGCCTAGACTCATACATCGTTGACTTCGATCTGTCAACGGGCATACACCATGTTAATTTCCCTGCTATGTCTTTTCGACCAAATCCATCACACCCCGGGGAATATGTTTTGGCTTCTCAAGATTCAGCGATGGAGCACCCCACTTCTGACCTCCAAGAAACCGATAGTGCGATCATGAGCTTCAAGCCTTCCAGCTCGACCACACTACACGGAAGCACGGACAAGGCTGCTTTTCAGGATTCGATCTTGCATGCTATCCTTCCCAACACACATCGCACTGCCTCATCAAAATGTCGGTCAAACAATAGCCTTGAGACAGTGGGGAGCCATCAGGCTGCCTCAAAATTGAGTTTTAAGGACATCTTCTCCAAGGGACAAGTCGGCACTTCTTCGAAGTCTGAGGGGAAGAATATTCTATCGTTGAATGTCATAGAGGACGAAATCCTCTCCGAGACAAAGGGTGGATCAGGTAAAGTGTCGCACAAGAACTTTAAGGCACTCCGTATCCAGGTAGGACTGCATGTGACACAAGACGCCCTAACACCGGTAGGTGAGACCTCGGATCCTTCTTCTGGGAGTTTTTGTGGCACAATCTCAACGCCAGCCACGAGCGCTACGTCTGTGACTTTCATGAAGCCTTTACTTCTACCAAAGCTATGTATACCTTCAACTACCTCCACCATTCTCATGAAGCCCTGGATTCTACCAAACATACACGTTCCCCCCGGAAACACCATGGCAACATTGAATGCCCTTGACCTCGCTGGACAGGGGCAAGAGCAAGTTGTATTGGAGTACCTTTTTCCACCCTGGTGGAACCTGAAGATTTCGCAACGACAGTACGACAATTGGGAAGCTATCAAAGAGCGAGTAGATCCCGAGGACTATTGGCCTCGAGACGGGTGTCAAGCTCAGTATACCGTAAAGACCACTTCTCGTGATCAAGATATTGAGGACGCCGACTCCGCTGTTCTACACGCTGCTCACGAAAGTAACTTTGGGATACAGAGCACCAACGACGTCCAAGCAAGCCACACTTCGGATGACGCTGAGGCTATTACTCTTCCCACTGCGCCACAGCCCGTTGATCGAGAGCTTGTTCGTGCTATGCCATCGTTTGATGTTAATCTCAGAACACGGACTCAGAATTTTGATGCCCTAGACATCCTGCGTTTGGAGATCTTGTGTGAATTGCGTAAGCCTAAGACGCCGTCCCCATCCCCACATCTTAACGTCGACTCTCGTTCTATTTCCAAGCAGCCTTTCAGGCTTAGTGATTACGGCGAGGACAATGTCATGGGAGCTGGAGCTTACGAGGCACAAATTCTCCTCCATGAGCCATCTGGCGAGCTGCACATGGGTCCTGTCCCAGCATCACCACTGGAGACAGCCGACTCAATCTCAGCAATTGATGACGCAGACCGTATCAAAGAAGGCGCCGTACAAGACCAAGGACAGCTATCACTAGAAAGTGCTAATGCACCACTTCGCTTTGAGGACATTGACTTGGATGCCGAGTTCGGGCAGTCTGCCATGGAGCTCGACGATGAGGCAACACCTGACAATGACGAAGGATCTATCGAGCAATCAGTCGAAAACCGTCATGAGAAGGGAAAAGCTGCCGGCGATGCGGACGAAAATCAAGATCTCCATCTACCCGACGTTCTAGCTAGACTCCGATCTACGATGTCTCAGAACTCTAGCCTTCCTAGACCTGGCCTTTCGGCCCCAGCTCTCAATAAGCCAATCTTGCCTTCACTTCGGCGTCTTGACCGCTACATCCCCGTGGACTTGATGATCGAAATCAATCACGAGTTCCATCGACTTTGGTTCGAGGGTCTCGACGATAGAGCCTGGACACCTGGAGCTGACGATGCTGAAGTGCGACGATTGGCAACGAATAGTATCACACAGCATCGGATTGGCATCCCAACTACTATCGGTGACATGTTCAAGAAATTCAACGGGATCTACGAGGATCTATGGCAAGGAGGCTTCCCTGATAGACTTTGTGTAGCAGGCGAAGACGAAGCTCGAATCCAAAAAATTACAAGCTACAATGTTCAATGGGACTATTTCAAGAATGATCTGAACGGTTCAAGGTTACTATTGCAGGGCCGGAAAGGTTTTGGGCCGGCGCCACCATTCATTGACTGGTTCCTTCAAGCTACTGGTGGTGATGGGCAGTATCGCGTTCACAGTCGTGCTAAGGCAGATGAGGACAACGACAACGACAACGACTCGATCTATCAGCACACAAATCCTTCTCTGCAGCATCACGGCAACTTCCTTAATGATTGGTTCCACGAGAAGTCAGGCACGCCACCAGCCATCTCACTCTTTGCCGTTGTCACTGCTGGTCGGACTCAGCCCGTCAAAGATCGGTATTCACACAAGGCTGCCGTCATGTCGCAAGCTGTCAAGCGAATTGATCCTTTTGAATTTGACGGTGACATGTCTTTAATTGATGAGAATCTGAAAGGTACAGCTCTTCGGGACTTCGCTATTGGGAGGACTTCGATTGCATATGGACATTGGGGTGCGTGGCTTTCGGACTCTTATGATGAAGATGAAGACGTCCCGACAGTTGCGAGTGGCTCTTTCGAGGGTGTTGGAAGCTACGATGCATATGGCCGACTCAAGCAGTATGCTGGTCTTCAATGGCCACACCGCGTGCAACGCTTGGATGAGGATATCTTAATCGTGAACGATGACGGAAGAAGTCACCACACCCTACCGGAGCCACTGGAGACGAGAGGCCCTTGGTACTGTACTCTACCTACTGAGCCTTCGATGCTCCGCTATACCACTGCCTTCATCGAGAACGAAAATGAAGAATTCGAAGAGAACGCTGTTGCAGTCATTCAGCAGCCACCTGTGATTAACGAAATCAAAGAGAATACCGCCGAAGACACTCAACAGCCGCCCAACACTGAGCCAGTGTCTGCCCCCTCCTTGGAGATAGAGAATAAACTGCACAATGCTTCTAGAGCCAATGAGCAGGTTCCTAGTGCTAGTCCCGAGCATGCCACCTCTTCAGAAGGAGAGAAGGCAGAGGAAAATGCTTCCGGAGACACCCAGCCAGAACCCTCTCAGGACTTTGAGCATGACAGCCTTGCCAACATAGATAACCTTGACGACAATGCCTCGGATGCCTCGACTGAGATAGAGCAAGAGCAAGGTCCAGAGCGAGACCCAGTCCAACACCTGCTATCAGACGCTGCTCAATCAGATTCTTCAACTAGTGAGACATCAGAAGATCCAGTCGCTGCCTTGTTCGGGGAGGGGGCAGCGATAATGGCCCACATTAGAGCCCAAGGACCTCCATCTTGTAGAACCTCCGGGGAATCAATTGTTGTCAAGCTTCCAAACGCAGAGCCATCATCCTATCTGGCTGGGGACGACACTCGAGAAACACAAGACGCATCTGAGGTGAAGGATGCCTCTCACGAGAACGGCAAAGAACTCCTATTAAAGGAGGGACCCCGCTCCGCAGTAGCTGAAGCAGATCCAAACCTAACAATACTCGCTAAATACGCATCTCCACCACATGGCTCCCCTGGGTCAAGCCATAAGAAGATGTACGAACAACCCCTCAACGAATTCGTGTTGCCACCCAAAAAGCCAGCTGTCATTGAGGCTGTTATCCATTCTTCCTCCGAAGATAACGGAGTGGTACTAGACGACGAGATTAATTACAATGAGCAATTTGGCTCACTGGACGCCGAGGAATCTTCTCTAAATACAATTTCTCCCTCCCAAGGGTTTCCTGCTCGCGACTACGTCCCACAAACTCCTTCACGTCTGCAGGACGGCCGAGACTTCTCTCCACGAGTCCGCGAATCACCTGAGAATCTTGATAGTCCTACCAAGAGTCTTGGCGGAGACTCTTGGGAATTTGATGGAGAGAACTGGGTTTCTCCTGTCAAGTCTGGAAAGCAGCCAGCTATGCAGGTTGACGACGATGATTTTTCAGAGGCTCAAGTTTCACCAACATCATCTGGCACCCCATCGAGTCCACCATCCCCGGGAGACTCCGACAATCTAGACGTGTCACCAGTCGAGCTTACGGGAACGTCATGGATCGAAGATGACGTCTTTGCCCCTGTACCAAACGAGACACCCAGTGAGGCTACAGAGGGCTGGGGATTCGACGATGATACCGAGGAATCTCGGCAAATACCGTTTAATGACCTGCCAGTAACTTCTGAAGGCGAGGAAGAGGCTTTGACTCCCCTGAACATCCAGAAGTACCGGCCTTCGATTTCTCCAGTCCCAGAAGCCAACAACCCCTCTACTCCCCGTTCCCTTACAGATTTGGCTTTAACGAAGGTCCCACGTTTTGTGAAAGTCCAGCGCAATGTCAGCCGTACCCATATCCCTTCCCAAAAGTCAGCCATGAGTTCAGAAGCCACCACAGCGACATCGGCATCTCCTACCCCAGAGCTTCCCTCGGGCGAATCTAGCAAGCAGCATTCAAGATCGTCTTCGTCATCAAATCAAGCGTCATATGGCAACACGAACAATCACTCGCGTTCTTCATCACAATCTGATCTATTGACGGCTGAAGATATTGAAGACATGGCGCAGGAGTTTGCTTTGCAGGCCGAAGCGAAGCAGAAGGGCCCTTCAGCTTCTCTGGCCTTTAGTTACAACACTCCTGGCTCATCACCTATCAAGAAGCTCATCACACTCGATGCAGCCGCCCTTGGAGCTGCCCTTACACCTCTTGCCCAACCCGATGAGACCGAGCAAGAAGGTACAGTTAGCAAGGATGTGGCGGACGTGGAGAACTCCGCCGATCTTGGGAAGGCCACACAGGGCGATAATCCTTTGCAAGATGAGCCTGTTAGTGACAATGAGGCTATCGACGAAGAGGTCAACGACACCACTGGCAGTAACGACAACACGGCTGAAATTTCTTCAGCTTCAGACAACATCGTTGCGGATGGCCCTTCGCAGGATGAGCTTATTACTGACAACGAGCCTGTTACTGACAGTGAGGTTATCAACCCCAAGACCGACGACACTGCTAGCAACAACGACAACCCGGCTCAAACATTTTCAATTTCAATCCACATCGCTGCAGACATACCTCCCACAGCCGAGCCCCGAGAATTGCGCCCACAGCAAGGGCACTTGATGGAAGCCGGGGACGTTCTCGAGGCTGAGAATTCCGTCGAGGTACCCTTGGGAGGGGTACTTGCTGCAGGCGACATGGTCGAGGCGGAGAATGTAATCGATTATGGCTATGAAGACGTCTCTGAGATTCCTCTTCGGCCAGACAATCGGGCCTACTTTGGTTATTTCAGCGTGACTGTGGGTCATGCTGCCTTCGCAGTGGGCAAGTGGGCTGTGACAACTTGGGCTGTGAGGAAGTTGCTGGTCTAGTGATTTGAGACAGACGGTGGGAAAGGCGATGCAATTGGATTAATACTGAATCATGCGTCTCTATCATGGACTTGCAATGGTTACAGGGAATGCGTTGCTTCTTCTTTATCTTGAGCCTAAGTAGCTACAGAAATGCATTGCCTCTTTTACAGCATGATAACTATAGTGATCCAGTGATGATTTGTATCCAAGTACCCTGTTAATATATCGAATTTTACGCTCAGAGCAATTCTGCATCCAAATGGAATTCCTTAGCGTGCTCTCCGAGTGTGCCTTCCGATGAGCAGTCCTCAGGCATCTTCGCTCAACACCAACCGATGCTATTCCTTCTCAATTTAACATCAGCGCAGATGCAGATTACACTTTACAAACCATTCGGATCTTGCATGAGCAGCACCGGCATGTGCGGATATGATGTAGCACAGATTACCCCTTTCCGTTAGACCAGCGCACATCCTTTCCTTCGACGCTAGCTTGCTTTCTACCCAGATGCACTCGACTATGATCCAACGGTTGCGCTAGTATCGAGATTCTAGGCTCAAGCACGTGTCGGTGTGGGTACGTGGGATGGAGCTTGCTGCTGCTGCTTTTGGTACTCTCGTCATGGCTTGTGGAGGCGAAGTCGCCAAGTTGGTCAATTTTGTCATTAAAAGGAGAGATCAAGGTGCACTGTTCAGCCTCACAAGGGCAACCCTAATAGCATTGTGGTCTTGTGTTGCATTCTATTATTATCTGCTCTTCCATTTGGGGTCTATACGCAAGCACGAAGTAATGGATACTGGCCACCCGCTCAAAAAGATTGCAAATTCTCATTCACCAATTTCTTGTTCCACCGCTCTCTCCTCTCTACAAACAATGGCAAAACAAGAGTCAACTTCCTTTACGTTGAGGAAGCCCGACCATTTACGCGTTTTCTGGCATGGCACTCTGGACCACGCAAACAAGCAAGTCTCCATTCACAACGATCAAGGATCAAAATAAGGTCGGACCCTATTCTATCAGCAAACTGCTGGGCCGTTGCACCCGAAGGTCGTGGTCAGATTTCATATGGAAGTTAGATAGATTGCTTCAAACTACTGCCAAGCTCACTTGGTAATTATCGCAGCCAATAGCTCTTAGCTAGAAGCTGGCTGCGAAACCGAGCTTAGCTGTGGACCCGAGCTTGGCGGTGGAATGAAGCCTGGCAGCGGATAAGAAGCCGGCTGCACAACCGCATAGCCCGCCCTCTTCCCCTGTGGCCCAGTATTCAGCAAAATCTCCGCCGCCAGCTGGGTATTCCCATCCGTATTCGTCTTCTTTAACAGGCCGTATATCGTTTCCAAGGTCTGGTTATACGTCAATTGCCCATCATAAGAGACCGCGCCAAACATGACACGACCCCAACTGGCTTCATAGTATCCACCGGGAATTGCGCGGTCGTGGTCATCAGGATGGGCCTGTAGGTAGCCTATGATTTGATTGCCTGCTTTGCGGAGGCTGAGTGTCACGTCCAATTGGGGAAGAAGCGGCTGGGGCTCTCCTTGGAAGAAGAGGGTTATGCTTGTGCCGGGGACGGGATAGGGGTTGGGGAGGGTGTTGGCAGGGATTGGTGAGCCGTTGGGCAGGGTAGCAGCGGAGCTAGAGCGTGGTGAGCTATTAGTAGGCTTTTGGCAGCAGATGTTTTTGGTGGCGTGGAAGTACTTGAGCAAAGTGAGGTACAGTCCCGGCAGGGTGAAATTGACTGGTAGGGAGGCGCCTAAGGCTAGGATGGGAAATAGAGATAGAATTAACAAACCCATAAGTCTTGATGGAATTTGGTAATTCGGACCACGCAAAGCCATGATAATGTGGCCCTTCGTCTCGAAATCTATGGCATTTTTCTGCCGTGCGTCATATTAGCTTATATAGCACTCCAAAGTTTGCTAGGTGCCCTGGCGCTTCACTCCGAGACTGGTAAGAAGGTTACAGCGCTCTTTTGACTTTTCGGCTGATACTGGGTATAGCATCAAGACGTCGCGGACACAGCGGTTGAAGGTACTGTGCGCAAGAGTCTCGTCCTGAGCCGTATGACCAGATTCTGACAGCTCCATATCGAGAACAAGACGGCACATGATCATTTTGAGATAGCTTGAAACAGATAACCGCAGTGAATGAACACTCGATCATTGGTTTGGGAATAGGATCGCTTTAAATCCTCGTTTCGGGCTGATACCGAATATGCGACGAGGCGGTTATGCGAGGAAAACGGCACAGAAAGCGCTGACATCTGACATATACGAAACGTTTCAAGTTTGTCCACTTGAGGTTCGGTTTACGTTTGATGCTGGCTTTTGCTACGTGTGTTGTTGTCTCTTTCCGAGACCCTTGATTGTCTCTGCCCAAAGGCTGGCCCCACTGTATTACAGCGGGCAGACCTACGTGCTATTTCTTTCTCGTTTGGCCTTTTGAATTATTCCGTTCCCAGCGAAAGGAAAAAGCAAGACCTTTTCACGCAGTTTGTTGATGGAGAATGGCGAGCGCTTACTGCTTAGACAGCATTTTGCCTGCCCCGAGCAACCTCCGTTGCAGGATCCTAATCCTCAGGGGTATTAGCACCCATGATCTATTTCTGGTGTTTTGGAAGCACAATTTTGCTTTTCATCTCTCGCACGACTTTGTTTGGACTTAGCATTCCTTTTGCCACGTTTACTTTTAATCTTCCCAACGCTTCAGGGCGCCAGATGCCTAGTAGTGGCTCCGCGAACCCCTGCACGTTACCAAAGCAAGTCACAAGTGGAGCGTACTCGTCGAGTAGCTGCTCAAGCGCTTCAGTTGTGAGAAGTGGGTAGTCACAACCGACAACGAGCTAGGTGGCCGTAGGTGAGTATGCATGTGCTGCAAGCAACCCGGCCGCTGGGCCTAGGGAGATTCTTGTTGCGTCGTAGAGAGGCTGGATGTTCATTGACGCCAGAGCCGGGGTTGACAGCTTGATGTCTGCAAGTTGAGATTCTTGACGCAACGATATGTAAAATGTGTTGGCCTCGGGAAGAGCTCGAAAGACCCAAATACGGCAAAAACTTCCTGCAGGACATCGAGTCGAAAACCTGGGATCCTGAAAAGGGACCAAATCACTTGGTGATGCTATCCAACCAGATTACTGAACAAGACGTCCTTTTCGAAGCTCTACATAAAATAATTCCAAGGCTTCAAACACCGCCATATTGGTCCATCGATGGAAGAAGCCTATAGATGATGAAATGTTCGAATATAGAGATTCTCACCTGGACCGCGCTGCTCGTGGGCGTTTCGACGCTCTTGTCAGCATTGCTACCCACGCTTTCGATTTTCGTGCTGTATTACGTCAGAAGCCCGCCAGCAAGGCTGGGCCTGGTCTTGGCCTTTGCCACGATATTTGCCACTGTACTGCAATTCGTTGCGAGGGCGAAGCCTGCGGAGGTTTTCGCTCCGACTGCTGCGTATGTGATCCGAATTTTTGCGTTGGGAAGGCTGGAGCTGATGGCTCGAGATACCAGGTTTGCGGCGGTCCAGGTCGTCTTCGTTGGAAGTATGACTCCCTCGTAACTCATTTCCCATCTCTTTCGGTAGTAAAGTATCATACGATTGCCTTGGGAAAGGCCCGAAGTGTGTGGTGATGCTGGGACTTGTGATTGATTCCAGTGATGTAGAAACAGAGAAGAAGGCCGTGGAAGAAAGCCTAGAGTTGGAATCAGGCTCAGACCTGCGTAGTATTTTCGTGGAAGGACAAAGGCAGTAGAGTATTCAGCAAAAGCTGAGAGCTCATAACCAGCACGTAACGTATTTCATGAGAACGAGCACAACATAAGTCTTAAAGAACCTGCAATTATGAATATCTATCGCAAAGCACATGCAATGATCCGATCTACCATTCCATCCTTGCAATGCATGCATACTAGTAGCAATCCCCCCTCTAACATGTAGCTCGCCGTTGCTTGTTGTGGACCTATGCCTTCAACGCAGCAACTTCACGCCCGACCAGTCCCTCAAGCGCCTTAGCGTTCGCACCCACAACCTCGCCGACCTTCTCCCCATTCTTGAACACGATGAATGTAGGCATAGCGCGGACGCCGAGTTCTTGAGCCACGTCGGGGACTTCGTCGACGTCGAGCTTGTAGAAGCGCGCGTTGGGGTAGTTGTTTGACATTTTGACGACCTGTGTACAATCTCAGAGTCAGCATTGGTTTGTATGGGAGGTATAGAGATGGTATGGGGGTTTTTGAGGGTGTAGGTGGATTTGTAGGGAGAAAGTGTAGGAGGACGAGACGTACCACAGGCGCGATCACTTTGCAAGGTCCGCACCAAGTAGCCATGCAGTCGAGGACCATAATGCCCGACTCAGCGGTTGCGGATTTGAAGTCGGCCATGCTATATACCACCACACCAACCGGTCAGCAAATGTTCAAAGTGGTGATCCGGACGTAGTAGAGATGTGAGATGTGGACCCGGGGGGCGTCATAGTTGGATATGATACCCAGGGAGGGATGGAAGTGGACACAGCTTACCTCATAAGGTTATGAACGCCCTTCTCGCTTGAAGTCATCTTTGCTGCTGTGGTGGTGAAGTGTTTGAATTGGCTCTTCGTGAACGTCGGTGAGGCGAAAGATCTTGGTGTTTGTTTGTAGAATGTTGATGTAGCGAATCTTGCTGTTCGAATGAAGGATGCCAGAATGAAAAGACTCAGGAAAATCTCTCGTTTTAATATGAATGAAGAATTTCGGTTGAGTGATTTGGAATAAACACGGCCTTACTCGGTATGCGGTAGAAAGTGGTAGATTATTTGGTGGCACGAGGGCACAAATCGCAGCCCAAGAAAGAAGATGACGCTGAGATTGATAATGCGCGGAGGTGGGGGTCACACGCAACGGCGCGGGGCGATGCAGGGAATGGCATCATAGGTGATTTGGAATTACTAGGGAGGCGCTATGGTGCGCTTGGGGGTGATTAGTCGCCTATTCATGTCTTTGACAGATTCTGGGCTGTACGAAGGATTCTGCCTACATGAATCTATGGGAGTAATTGTCATGCATATCTATTTGAATCCATACGAGCCGTACCACAGTGTTGGGATTAGGATATGCTATCTCGGCCGAAGAATTATGCATAGAAGCGGGAGAAGCAAGATCTGGCGCATACAAGATCTGCATACAAGATCTGGCGCATACAAGATCTGGCGCATACAAGATCTGGCAAGATTGTGGGAACGGAATTGCTTGGGTGACAGATTCTTGGGTCTTCTTAGTGGTGCTCTTGGTGCATTTGATGCGCCATACGCACGGGAGCGTTTGGACGGGCTGAATACTACCTGCATACATCAGGTCATGTTACATCTATCATTTTTGACTCCCGTAGAGTATTTGTCTGTTCTATTGAGTAGGCGCAAAGTAGTTGCATGCTACATTAAGAATTGGCTAAGTATTTGTCAAGAAGACCTCCCCGCTCTTCAAATTATGTTATTAGATATAAGAATCTGATCTGATGCCTGAGGAAACGGCTTCGGTCTCTCTCGCGCTACTATACGGGCGTAGGAGATGATGACTTGGGGATGATAAATTGGGGTTAAAGCGAGTGATTGATGTCGTCGCCTATCGATCGATCGAGGCTGATGTGACCTGCCTAGCCACCTCGATTGATGCGTTGCGTGCCGGATAAACTATGATTTTTGTGTGTAGACATCCCAAGAAGATTAGTTCTGTCCTGTTCCAATCCTTCCCTCCCGCCTTCCTCCCAAAAGTATCCGGCCCATTCTAGTTCCAAAAATCCAGCAGTACTGGTACAGGTGCCGAACCCAACCGAGGGTCTCGCACGGATGGCGAGAGGTCCATAGGTGTGGGAGGAGGCCAAGTGGCTAGCCATTGTTGAACGAATAACAACGTCCAAGTAACAAGATGGGGTATAGTAATGAGCGAAGCCATTTGTTATGCAGACTCCGACATACAACATGAAAACATATGAAATCTTTTGTAGCGTAAACAGTAGTAAGTACTTTCGACCTTCTCAGTCGACATCATCTTCGTGCGTCTCCGGCATTCTGGGTGATGGCATTGATGGAACTAATGGACTTCGCTCTCCTGAAGCTCCTGAAGCTCCTGACGAAGCACTGAACCGCTTTAACTCGCCCGGGGATCGAGGTGGTAGGTTCAGTAGCCTGGCACTACCTGCACTGATTTGTCGTGCATGGCCCTTGCCAACATCTACACTGGTGGCTCGCTGGATAGTCGGGTATGGATTCTCGGGGCTGACCGGTGAGTCTCCCATGGGCGAATCACCCGTAGGCGACGATTCCGCAGACTCCTCGGCGGTCTGGAATTCGTTGAGGAGACCCTCTCTTGACTTAGCCCTTGGCCCAGGTCCCTGGCGTACGATGGTAGGGTGTTTGCCAACAGTCCCATGCCACCTCCCTTCTTCTTGAGCGGCAGCAGAGACTACCAGAGCGGATTGAAACGTAGAGCCATCATCGCTGTCCCCGCCAATATTCGCAGCAGCGCCCATGTACGGACGCTTGCGTTGTGGAATTCTTGGAGGCTCATCAGGAGCTGGCGTGAGGGTGCCCATGTATTTCTCTTCTTCTGGTGTGCCTGGAATCTCCTCCTCCTCCGCCTCATCCATTTGAGCCTGCTCTTGCGAACGCTGTTGTAATGAGCTTGCACTTTCGCGGGGTTGCGGTTGAGATAATCTCTTCACAGGTCGACCGGTCAACCAGGATCCTTCTGAATCAACAGATGCCAATGACTGAGACATGATGGCGCTTGCTGGTCCTTCGGGTGAATTTGCGCGGAGGGACGCGTTTCGGCTTAGCGCTACTTCCTCTCGGAAGGCAGGATGGATTTCGGATAAAGCTGCACTACTAGCAATGTCTGTCCCTCGGGATGGGAGTCGAGATCCTGGAATGTCTGGAAGAGGAGATTGAGCTCTGACATCTGGAGACTGCATCCGAGAGTCTGGTGGCGACAATGGTAACTCAGGCAGGTCTTCCTTGAACCTTGATTGCGTACGTATAGGAGTCCCTGACCTGGCACGCGGTATCCTTGTGAAAGCTGACGGAGGCATCTGCCTTCCTTCCATGTTCCGTGCCACAGACTCTCTCGAGGTATTCGAGAACTCTGATGGTGTAGCTCTTCCTCGATCAGATGAGCTCCTCTTCGCGTTTGTTCCACTGCGTCTAAAGATTGACCTCCAACCTGTTTGAAGGCGCGTACTGGTGTCGGAGTCTCTCCGTTGATCTGGGTCCACCAATTCTGGAATATCTGGGGTACTCGATAGAGCGAGCTCCTGGTATTGTGACAGATTGGAAGGCTCCCGGACATGGTGTGTTGGGGACATCGGTGGTGACATGCCGGTTTGTGACAATCGGACTTCTTTTGCAGTGCCAACAATCGGCTCATCGCGCTCCTCTGAAATTGAGGGCGCTTCAAGGTGGGATGTTGCACTTCCAGCAACTGGGTCCTGGAATGAATCCCCAGCTAAGTTCTCCCTCGATGCATCCTTAAGCCATGAATCTGGAGTCTTGACGGCTTGTGCTCTGGTAGCCTCTTGCGACGATTCTGCAATTTCCGGTGCCGTAGAAGCCCCTCCAATGCCTAGACCAACGTCCTCCTCCTCTTCCCTTGTAGGCCTTCGGTCCACATCTCCACCTGTAGCTTCCTGTATCTTTCCGTCTCGTTCCCTTTGTTTGTCGGCTCTCCTTTGAAGCTTTCGATCAACCTTCTCCCGATCTGATTTCCTCTTCTGCTCCCTACGTCTTCGATCCCGCTCCATCAGTTCCTTGATAGTTCCAGCATCCATGTCGTCGGCTAGATCATCAATCCTCCATCTGCGCCTCTTTCCTTCCTCTTCTGGGATCATTGGCTGCTTATCCTTCCTTGTCGAAGTCCTCGAGGGGCCACCGACACTATTAGAAGCGGAGCGTGGATTCTCCGAGTATCGTATCGTAGGTCTTGGGGACAGTGCATCGAAAGCACTGACCTTGAAAGCATGCTGATCAGAAGATACCGACATCGTAGAGTGCAGAGACTCGCCCATTGGCAGTGAGATATCTGAGAGTGGCCTATCGAAGTTTCGATTCAAGCCGCCAGGGACCTTCTTGCTGTCACGAGCCATGATACCGGGATTGTGGGACGATGGACGCTTCGATATCATTATAGGCGAGCTCATAGCCTTGATCTCCTGCTCGCGGGCATGGTCGTCCGCCTTCCTCTTGCTAGACTTTCTCCTCATGATACCTTGGTCATTGGCACTTCGCTTGCCTTGGAGTGTTGGCGGCGGCTGTCTGACAGAAAATTTCTCTGGCTGTAGACTCGACGCGGACATGGGATTCTGGAAGTAGTAGGAGGGAATATCGCCGCGATCATTAGGAGGGGTGGTGATCTGACGATTCGCTTTGTCGGCGCCGGTCTTTTCATTGAGCTCATTCTGCCTGTGCGCTTGAGGAATGGCAGGGACCGCAGGTGTTGCCTCGACCTTTTCAGGATCTCTACTTCTGGAATGATTCGCTTTGGTCAGTTTGCCGGTCGAGCTACGTCGCCTTCGTTGACTCTCCTTGTGGCTTGGCTTCCTCCCGAGTGTTGGAGCGCTTCGATCGCTCTCTCCGCGTACGGGCTCCCTCCTTGTAGTGTCTGGCTGTGTAGCTCCCGAAGCGGCCATGGCTTGCTCCTCGGATTTTTTGGTCTTCTTGGATTTGCGGCCAAAAGGCCAAATCGCCATTTCGTCGTCAGGCCCCTTTAGCAGCTCCTCTCCTCCCGACCGCCGCCTTTTGCGACGCCAGCATAGGAGGGTCGACAGCTTGAGAGAGTTCTGTGGGTATCTGGCGAATCAAGTCGCCCTGATAGTGGCGGAGGGACCGAATGATGGCATTCCATGCGCGTAATTCAGAATGGGCCTTTTGTGTCAATTGGCTGAAAGTATTTGTCAGAATCGGGAAGAGTGCGACCGGCTGGCGTGTATTGGTTGGGCTAAGCGGCTTACCTTAGCAATGATTGTGAGCGTAGCGGATAATTGCAAATGTATAAGGAGCGACAGTTCGAATGGGTAGTTTGAGAGAGAGAGTCAAAAAAGATGGGATGTCATTGCGGAGAATGTGGTAGTGCGCTTGGGCTTGGGTCTGATGACACAAGGCGGTGTTTAAGTTGTGGACTTGGAAACAACGCCCTGGGGTCATGATTGACAACTTCGTGGCTTGATTTAGCATAGCGCCACAATTTGCAGGCCTATGACAAGGGTCGAGACGCAGGACAGCCTTCATCTCCGCTTGCTGGCACGGCTCATATCCAGCGCGTCAATTGCTGTTCCAAGAAAAAAGAAAAGTTGGAACAGTCGCATCTCCGAGCATCTGTGACATTATATAGCCATAGGGTTCCTGACTGCTTGCATACGACAGGTGATTGGTCGCACACCCTCGTTGAAATCTGGGGTACCTGATTGTCTCGTGCCTGCGTGCCCAATCAGTGATCCAGGAACGATCATCCTCGGGCGCCCTACGTCGGATGATCCCTCTTCCTTCTGTGGCTCAAATTCCGTGGGTGACTTCATGCCTATCCATTGGCAGTTCCCGGAATAGATACAATTTCCATCATGCACAGAATGCTTGGACCGCCTAGAGCATCAGCTGAAGTCAATGAAGAGGCACTTTTATCTTAAAAAAGAGTAATTATATTGTTGTCGAGAACAACTGTCTAGACTGTCTACTTTGTAGACTCGTAGTGAACCTATTTACATGGTTCCATCGATCTCTGATGGAAGTCTACTTGATTTGTGCCTAATCCATCTCAATTTCCAACGACGAGGACTTCCCTAATCCTAACTCAAGACGCCTTCGCTAATTTCGGTCGTTGCTGGAATTGGAGCACTTCCTAGACCAGCAAAGTCTGCCGTATGCAATCCCTCTGACTTCCCCGCTTGATGATGCTGTCACGAAAAAAGAAAAAAAAAGAAACAACACCTTGGTAATGCTGCCAATGATTCCGGTAGAACTCCTCGCTTATAGACTCCGGTCGCTATGCCCCTTTGACATATATGTGAACGTCGATTTTATCGGAAGAATGTAGTAAAGATTTCGAAGTCTGAGATTACTGAATGTGGTAGGGTGTGATAGAGGTGTGGTATACGTTGTGTGGGGTGTTGTGGGTGAAACACTCAGATGTGGAGCACTTTGATGCCCATGTCGATGACTCGCTGATTTTGCTTCTTACTAGCAGCGTGCAAAACAACGGTCGGTTTTGTGCTAGCAAGGCGAGCGGCGTTCTCAGCTGCGAGTCGCTCTCGCTCACGCTCACGCTCGTAGCCCTTGATCAGACGTCTCCTTGGCTTAGCAATGGGGCGGGACCGATAAGCTTTCTCCGCGTCGGCATCATAGTCACCAATGTTAGACTGCTCGCTGGAAGTGGTGGACACGGGTCGGGCCTTGGCAATTTGCTTCTTGGGTTGAGAGAGCTTCAAGCGTATGGGGCCGGACTCGCCTTTGCTGGCTGTCGAAAAGTCGGATGCCGAAGTGGAGACAGATGTGGATTCGGTATCTTTGTAAATTGTTTCGTCCTGCCAGTTCTCTTCTTCAGTCTCGTCTGGATCGAAGTCCTTATCGTCTTTGAGCTTGCTGAGCGCTGCGGATAATTGATTCGGATCAGGGGAGAACAAGTTGGCGTCCTTCGTGCGAACGGTGAGATTGTGGTTTGAGAGTGGCTGTGGTCGGCTCTGGCGACGATTTTGCTTCTTCTTGGGCTTCTGTTCCATTTCATAATCGCTATCTGGGTCACGCTCGATGCTGGAGCTTGTGCCGCTAGTTTTGTTGCTGCTCTGGGATGATGCTGGTAGTAGGTTGGATACTGCCTCATTGACGTCACCGTTTGCTTCTTCGAGGGCTTGCTCAACGATGGCCCGATCAGTGATGTAAGGAAGCGACCGAAGGACTGTCTCAATCTTCCACGGCTGCACGGCTGGAATGTTGGCTAGCTCTGCCTTCATGGTGGCTTCAGCTTCTGGGGAGATTTCGTCGTTCATATGGACGTTGGGTAGGCCTGTGTGAGGACCTGCGATGTTTCGGATAGAGGAGTAATGCTCGTATGGCTATTGACTCTGTTAGCTGGATCACTTTCTCCCAAGACAGCTGCACTCACGTGGCGGACGATGTACGCCTTTCTGGTCGCCTTACCTACACCCTTCGCCGGCAAGTGGTGCTGCTCCTGTCTGTATTCCTCCTCATAGATAATCACATGAATAAGGAATCTAGATGCAAAAGCTCCAATCTCCATGTTGTCTCCATATGTACCCTTCTGAGCCATTGTGTTCAAGTATCGTTGGAAGGAGGCCTCGATATCGGCGGCACTGGGTCCAGCCGTGTCCACAGCACTCAATGCTCCCGCATTCTTGCGTTTCGGATTGCGACGAGTACCACCTCCGGGGTGGACCACGATGAAGTTCTTGTAGTAGTCGGGCCTCGAACGCATGTAGTCGACAGTAGCAACACGCAATTCAAGATGATGGGATTGGTCTCCAAACAATTGGTCGGAGAGGGCGTGAAAGAGACAGTCTCCTGTAGCGCAGTGTTAGAATAGAGTATACCAAAAGGTTGTGTGGGAAGGTGTAGCAGTGGGGGCATGTTCATACCATTTCCAGCGGTGTCAGCAGCGTACACGCCCCGGGCCTTGAGCTGTGGGATTTCGTTTTTGGGTGCCATGATGGGCGTACCAAGCAAGCGATGTAGGTGCAGAGAGGATTATCAAAGTTTTGGAGTAGTAGGGTGTATATTCGAGATGTTTCAGTGAGGCGTGTGAGCAATGTACGTGGTATGATTGTAGGTACTTAGGAAGGCTAGGCTGCATGAACGAATGAGTTGGCAGAATTAATTCGCAAAAAAAATTCAGAAATAGGGGAGGTTGGTGTATGTCCTGATTGGGATGAGTCTTTTCCCTTGTGAAGGAAGGGGCCTGGTGTTTCACCCCAGTTCATTCACTGAGGCAGCATGTGAAAGGGCACTGAGGGCATCACCACAGCATGATGATGAGGTCGGATTTTAGGGGTACTCGCTAACACTTTATCCCCTGGTATGTAGGGCTGAACCTTAGACCTCCGCCTCACATGCCGCACGAGGGCAGCTATTCTTCCTTGTATTGTTTCCTGATTATTATCAGGTGCTTTGAGAAAGATTTGAAAATCTGGTGACTTCTCATCGAATCAACTGCAAAGTGAAATATTCGCAAACCGTGCAGGCAAACTGTTCCAGACCCCTCCCTTTGCCTTGACCTATTGTCATCAGCCACGGTTCACATTGTGGTTCACTTTTCTTGGCGATTGAGTCATTCCTATTGTATCCGGGGTGTCTGGGTAATCTCATTAATACCCAACATCAAATAGCCTGATTCGGTCATGGCAGAAACACGGATCGTTGTAGTCGGGTGAGCAGCCAGATTACAAAGGCTCCGCTATGCCGCTGACTCTTTCTGCCATCATAGTGCAGGTGTTTCCGGTCTTACCACCGCTTTGTTGCTCTCGAGAAATGCGAACTATAAGATCACAGTGGCTGCGAAACATATGCCAGGTGACTATGATATAGAATATGCGTCACCTTGGGCAGGTGCAAACTATTTGCCGTCAGTGACTCAAATTGACTCCATAAGAATTAGTCTTCTATCACTTGAATGACCGTCAACCCTGACAATGCCTTAGGGTTTCTGTTGAAGGAACCGATCTCGCAGAATGGGAATCATACACATGGATAGAGCTAGAGAGGTTGGCCAGACTCCATCCAGAAGCTGGCATCCATTTTCAAGGTTAGTGAATTTGACCGCCTGGCTTTGGCCAATCAGACACTGAATTGCTTCAGATGCCGCCCTGTTCAATCGTACCAAAGATCTTGAGGGCGGCAACGCCTCTGCGTTAGCAGCATCGACCGTGTCCGATCCGTGGTATCAGAAAATCGTATCAAATGTGAGGGCTTCATCACTCATGTACGCGAGTGATTTCGCTCATACAATGCTAGTTCAAGAAGGTGCCCAAGAATCATTTACCTCCTGGATATGATAACGGCAATACTTTCACATCTGTCTGCATCAACACAGCACTTTATCTACCTTGGTTGACATCTCGCTGCCTTGAAGCTGGCGTCATATTTAAGCGTGCTATCTTCAATCATATATCCGAGGCATCCAATGCTCATCATTCAGGCAAGAAAGCAGATTTGGTTTTGAACTGCACTGGTTTGTCAGCCGGCAAACTCGGTGGGGTCGAAGATAAGAATATGGTTCCTGCTCGTGGGCAGACTGTATTAGTCGGGAACGAAGGCGATGGCTTGATGTACGGCACGTCAGGAACCGATGATGGTGATGAAGAAGTCTGCTACACGATGGGGCGGGCCGCTGGTAAGCCACAGCGGGATCTCGTCAGCATTCAATCTTCTAACCCATCGATCTAGGAGGAGGTACCCTCCTTGGAGGTTGCTATCAGAAAGGCAATTGGGACTCCCAGCCTGACCCAAACCTTGCCGTGAGGATCATGAAGAGAGCCATAGGCATATGCCCTTCCTTGACAAACGGCAAAGGTATTGAGCATCTTAGTATCATTAGGCATGGAGTCGGTCTGCGACCTGTACGAATTGGCGGTACTCGAGTCGAGAAAGAGAAGATCAACGATGTTTGGGTTGTTCATAACTACGGCCACGGAGGATATGGATATCAATCTTCTTACGGGTGCTCGCAAGCCGTGGTAAAGCTTGTTGAGGAAGCACTGACGGTTCGAGCAAAGCTTTAAAGATGCCAATACTAAAGGCCTCCCAATTTTCAGTCTTCCGGCTTACTTCTGACGGTCTACTCGCAACCCTACAAATACACCTCTATTCACCCTGATTATTCACCCACGCTATTCATTTTGATCATTCATCTTAACCATTCATTTTATTGGCCATCCACCTTAACTATTCACCCACATATTCACTTTGACAATTCACCTTTTTCGTCATTCACCCTAAATAACTATTCGCCCATACCATTCATCTTGACCATTCATTCTACTAACCGTTCATTTTGTTGACCATTTACCTCGGCCATTCATCTTATCGGCTCTACAAAATGTCCAAAGCGGATTCCAAATCGTGCCGCGGCTTGGCAAACAGAAATCAAGTTCTACTTTAGGCAACCAGTCACAGTGATATTAGTAAGCTTCCTACTAATATATTATTTGATTCCAGTTTTGTATCTATTGCGCGTTGTCTTCGAACAACCTTCATCGATCCCTCTGCCCTCACCACTTCGACTGTCACATACCCACAAGCCCCAACAAATTCCAACAGCGGCTTCACGCCCTAACGACGAAATGGAAGCAACCCAACCCAAATCGACCACTCTTATCTAGAACAATTCGCCCGTCGAGACCGCAAAACACACATTCCACACCATAAGGCTGACATCCACCGAATTGGCCCACTACCCCAAACTACCGCAACTTTCAGACATGATAAACACCGCCTTCACCCTAGCAGGTCTCAAACACCCGGCCTCTACGAAGCAGCCGAACATAAGCACTACGGAGCCCCCGCAGATCTCGTAGACGACATGGGAGCAGACGGCATCACCTTCGTCACCCTTGCCACAACCGAAGAGCAAGAAGATCCTGAGCCAATTGCAACAACGGGATACAAATCATGGAGCGATGTCTGGAAACTAGCTGCCAGGATAGACGGCGGCTTTACTGTGACAGATTTCCCTCAAAAGGGCAAGATACTGGATGATGTGCCAAGGTTCGAAATCGTGGCGGTTGCTGTTGACCCCAGATTTCAACTACATGGACTGGCTTCGCAATTGCTTGTGAAAGCTACCGAGGAGATTGTCGAGGTTGTGAAGGTTGGGGGAGCGAGTATGGTGAGGCTTAAAGTTAGGACTATCAAGGAGATTAATGAGGGATACTGGACCAAGACAGGCTTCACGACCCTCAGGGAGATGAGGTTTGATGTTGGTACTGCAGGGAGTTCGACAGGATTTAGTAGTTTGGAGATGTTTAGAGACCACTCTGTATGATGGTAGAGTCAACGATTGGTCGTTTCTGGAAGAAGCGTCTTATTGCAGTCGACAGAAAGAGCGCGAGTTGACGCAGAATAATCGGCTTTCACAGCTCCCGTTCTCCCAAAAATTGCCATTTTGTGCTCATCAGGCAGCTTTCCCGTCAATATTCCTGCTCAAAACACGAGGTGTCAGCTTTACATGAGCGTCCCGCTGAGCTGTATTAACCCACCTTCGATCCTCTGCGGAGCACAGCTCTGTCCAGAAGATTGGTCTGTTACCCGCCAAACATGATGGATCAACAACACGGAAGCTTAAATTTAAAGACGGAAAAAAGGATTGACCTTGAAATTGTTGCGATATTGATACTTAACTTTTCTTATTTGAACAAGACGAAGGGCCGACTTTGACAGAAACCGCCCCCGTCAACTCGGAACTTGGTAAAAATGTTGATTTCGACGAGTCCAACGGCACTACAGTTACCCACAGCCTACCCTTCCGTCACTACCACCCCTTCTCATTAAACAGCAATACCGCCTTCTCATCTTCCCCATCCTCGTCATCCCCACCAGCCTCAGCCTCGCCAATCCAATCCCTCTCAACCACCCACCCTTTCTCCTTCCCCAATATCTCCGTTTAAGCAGTACCCCACCAACTACAGCCCCCAAAAGAGCCAACAACAGCAGCATCACCGTTATAATCTTAACAATCATAACATCATAAGCCTTAAACGCTCTCAATGCCTCTTTACCAGCACCGCAGTTAGCAACATCTCCCACAACAACAAAGTAGAACTTACCATCACCAACATCAGTCCCCTCGACAACATCACGGATTTGCCTCATTTACAGCGATCTCATCCCCTCAAAGCCCCACTACCAACCAAATCCTGCAAAACAAAAACCCTAAAACCAAACCCCCCGAGTTCATTCCCATTAACAAACCCCGCCATAGCCGTCAACGCCAACCCCCACGTACTCCACGTCATTTCACTATTCGGACTGAAACTGAGCGATACGGTCCCAGAGTGATAAATGAGCTGGGATCTCCCAATAGGCGCGTCGCGCCCACCAACGTACTAAACCAGTACATCGTTGGTAGCGGTTAAGATGCATTTGAGCACGTTGGGGGGTCGATGTTCCTCTGGTGTAGTGGGAGATTCCGACGGAGATATGTGTGCTGTATGGGTATGGAAACAGCCAATCTGGGTCTGGGGTAGGGGGCTGGAAGATGGTCAGGGGTTGTGTGCTGTTTGGAAGGAGACTGGGAGAGCTGGATTTACTTTAAGGATGAATGGACCGTTTCGTTGAGCACTGTTGAGTTGTTTTGTATTGAGTTGGAGGTTGCTAGGCTCGGGAATTTGATTGTTGGTGAAGGAACGACGGCTGAGATGATTGAGGTACAGAAGCTGAGTAGAAGGGTAAATTGGAGAGCCTTTTCGAAGGCCATGTTGAATAGGAAATGGGTCTTTGGATATTGCGAGGGCTGTGAAAGGGTTGTTGTCAGAAGGTGCACTGAAGGATACACAAGGTAGATTCGAGCTTTTGGTTCTCTGATTTCTCTGATGAAGGCTGAAGCCCAGAAGGACAGTCCGTTGCGGAAAGTTGTTCTTCTTAATTAGCGATGGATCCTTGCACGAAGCGCGTTTGATATTGAAGCTTGTACCCGCGGATGCGACTTGCAGTGGTAGTCAATCGAGCGAATGCCGCTATATAAATAGTCCCGTGCCGCTGTAACGCTTGCAGATAACATCATATTTTTCGTGTTTCCTGGATGCCAGGGCTAACATACTAATGCCAAAAGATAAATTGATAGAGATCGGGGTCTTTGTACGGGTAGAGCAAGCAGCTTGCATGCAACGTCGGAATTCTAAAGTAACACATTCAGACTTGGTTTTGGTAGGACGAGAGGGTAGTGAGAATGAGTCTGAGTGTGGTTCAGCCGGTATTTTGAGCTCTTGGATTGAGATATAGTTCCATCGACGTGATAATTAGTGTCCGCAACCCTCCCCTGGGTTTGCACACATTAACAAGAGGCGAGTTCGCTCGGGATGGTCCATTAAGCAGGCACGCTCTGTAGATATAATTCATAGCTTCTGCGAAGACTATCCCTCACTCCCCACCGCCAAGGAAGTCGAATTCAGATCATAATGTCGATCATCAATAAACCCCTCTCCATAAATGACACCATAGTCATCCTGAATGATATACTCAGCCTCATACCACCGTCTTTGTTCGTCCAAAACAATCTTCAGTCCATCGAAAGTCTCCACCAAGATTCCGTAAGTGGGTTTGTAGGCCCCGTGCCCTCTAGTAGACTCCGTCTTTGACGAGTAGCCTGGGATCTCAAAAACGTAAAGGGTTGTCTCCGGGCTCGAGGCGCTCGTCTCCGTGATGGATGATGTGATTGCGTAGCTGGGAGAGGACCGTTGCAATCACGCGGTGGAAGGCGGAGGGGTTGAGGGGTGCGTCTTTGTCGATTACGATAGAGACGTAGCGGGAGGTGTTGGGGATTTCGTATTTGTATTCTTCTATTCTAGCCGCGAGGGATTGATTTTGGGAGGGGATGTGTCATTAGGAGATAGTACCGACGAAATGCTGAAATGCTGAAATCAGAAAGAAAGTCTGTGGTGTTCGCCGGGAGCGAGGCTGCGAAATTTGCAAAATAAACGGCAGAAAGACTCCGGAGAGCAACATCTTCTCGAGATTGTGCCAGGAAGAGGTATTGCAAAGAAACAAACTACTAGAACTGAGAGAAGAATTGCCAGCTTTAAGTACACGTGAGAGATCAAAGCGAACAGCTGTGACGAGTACATTACTCGCGACCAGGCCATTCGCATGCCTGGAAGCAGCTCTGATTGGAGCGTTCATAACATAAATGACAACGGCAATGACAACATCTCCACAATCATCCTCAAAATAGAAAAATTGTGCTGTCATATGGAGGAACGCGAATTGCAATGGACATAAGTTGGTACACATTTGTGCTCACTGAAATGACAAGATTGATGATCGAGCCGACGGCGTCACAGACGGTCAGGGGTATTTCGAAGTTCCAGCGGCCGCTACCACCATACAAATTTCGCGAATCCCGGTAGCGATGATAGAGTTGAGGAATCCACGTCTCTTGAGAAATAGTGGGATGTGAAGAAGAAAAGGGCGATCTAAAGAATTTGCACGTGTGGATGATTCGGTCGCCGTAGCAAAAAGCCATGGCGGAACCAACCTCCCGAGCTTGCTTCCAAGCAAGCGAGCAAGCTCCTGAACTGCGACAATTCTTCAGTCGCATACATCCTACGCAAACCTCTTCCATCTCTGCTTGGACTCAGCCTGAGCCGACGTTGAGAGCTTTAGAGCCTAATCGATCGACGTATCCAATCAATCCTGCTACACGACCTGCCACCATGGACCTCTCAAACATATTGTGAGGCCCCAGCCTTCCTGGACATGCGATTTGGGCGCGCAAACGCTTGCGCAATGCCATCGCCTCTGCGCATCTGTCGCTGACTTTGAAATCTCTTCACGCAGTCGCCTCGTCAATATCGCGGTTGGAGCTGTGATGGTAGCTGGAGGCATTGGGCAGTTCTTCCCAATTGGCTTGTAAGGCAGCTACGACCACTATCGCTTGCTGAAGAAACCGCTGACATTGGCGATAGCCAGAGTATTATCATAGGACTCTATGTAATACTCTTCGGCGCTGGTGAGCCTTACAACTCCTTACGCAGGCGGATACTGCCGAGCTGATACTTGCGTCTTAGTGACCTTATTGCTCGAATTCCAGATCCCACCATACGTGTCGAGATGGGCGCCATTCCTCTTCAGCTTCCTTGGACGTGGCATTTGTGAGTCTAGACCAGATTTTTCGGGATTGAAAACAAGTTCTGACCTAACACGCCAGTCTACATCTTCGCTGGTACGATCCTACTACATGAGCATTGGTGGCTGATTGCCCCTGGCTCTATCATCGCAATTGTCGGGGTCGCCTATTGCGTACTCGAATACATACCATCAATTGAGCCGCCTCAGAACATGCGGGATGCTGGTGGAGAATGGGGAGCCGAGCAAATATGAGGTGCTGGATGTGCTGGGTCTCAGATGGGAAGAGAATAGGGGGAGCTAGGCATCTACGACGATAGAGGAAGACCGCGCGCTTTGATGCACAAAACGGCTGCTTTCCTACAATCACTGTACCTGGATCTACTATCGAGAGGAGGGATATAATGATGTGCCACTATTAGTGGGAGATGTGGAACGTATTTCATTTCTTCAGCCTGCCAATATTCTGTCTAAAAAATGTAAAACAAGCGGGCTGCTGCTTTGACACCAACAATTGCCAGTAATAGATCTAAAACTATTAGCTTTGGTAGATAGCACTGTGCCTTTTGAGGCTCAAATGGTCAAACGCCATGTCCACGGAGATCCAGTGGGCGGAAGACCAACAGTTGCAATGACACATGGTTAATCTTATCACCTGAGCATTAAACCTCGCCAGCCTTAACCATATTGCTCTTTGACCAATCAGATGGGCCATAATCAGATTTGTAATAATCCGGGGATATAGCTAGAGCTATCGAACTGGCCAACCCTGCTAAGATTCCGATCTATAACCGATCAGGCGGCTTTTTCCCATGGCTAAGGCACCCTTCTCGAGCCTCGAGTCTCCCCTTTCGCATCTGCAGTGTGCACCACGGTGTCAGCAGGCAGACCGCCGATGCTCCACTTAATCCTCAGGGAACGGGAAGCATATTGATCCTCCCAAGAGCCAAGGTAACCCGCCTTCAATGAAATTCCTCATTGCGAGATCTGTCGACCCAAGCTAATCTTATCCAGTCTGCCTAGCCCACCCCCAGACGCTCGCGACGCGGTGTCCCAGTTACTACGAGGAAATTTTTTGGATCCTGTCTCCTATATCATCCACGTAAAAGCTCTGGTAGCCTCGTGACTGAATCTTATCGCCCCCAAGGCCGGCGGAACCATCACAACCAAATCCTCTATTGCCACAATCCAATAATATGCGGAAATGAACGCAGTGTTATCCGCAGAGGAGTAAGAGATGTCTCTACAGGAACCTTCACTTCCCCTGCATCCACAGAACGGGACCTCAAAGCCGTCGTCGGACATCGAATTCGAAGCTGCTGAGCAGCTCCTACAACACTCTCGAGCGGGGCGTGAGGCCAACGGGGATAGCATGGGCCTAGTCGCAGAACACAGATCACTACAAGACTTTGCTACGAATTTCGGCGGCGCAGGAGAAGAGCAAAAATTTGATGATGGACCCTTAGAACAAGGGCACAACGAGCAAAGCCAGTCGCAAGACCGTCAAGCAGACGCACAATACGCTCCCATCAGTAATCCACCAGCCCTCGGGCAAGTTTGCAGGTGAGGATTACGTTGCATTATAACCACGAGTATGGCATTGGGTAAAAGACTGACTTGTGATATTCAGCAACTGCGGCACTACGCACACCCCTCTGTGGCGCCGATCACCCAATGGCTCGACTATCTGCAACGCTTGCGGACTCTATCTAAAAAATAGGAACATTTCTCGCCCGACCAACCTCAAGAGGCCGCCGTCACAGCCTGTCTCAGCCCACGGCTCGGAAATGGACGCCCAAGAGCACCAGCGGAGCGTATCACCTCTGGCTAGCGATGGTGCAACACAAAATAGTAGATCCACATACGTATCCGCTGGTCAGATACCCACAGGTTCCTGTCCAGGCGGAGGGCATTGCAATGGTACTGGAGGTGCAGATGGATGCAATGGTTGCCCAGCGTACAACAATCGAGTTGCGAAGACCACGCAAGTTGCTATAATGCAGACACCTAATAGCGCAACGCAGCCTGAGCATTATCGGAGTGATGACTCATATGCTGCTCATACACCTCAAGAGGACAATAGTCCAAGGCCCTCAATTGCTCATGATTCGCAAGCGGTCAACCAGAACACCACGAGTCTAGTCCTGTCCTGTCAGAACTGCGGTACAACCATCACACCTCTATGGAGGCGTGATGAAGGCGGTCGGACAATCTGCAATGCCTGTGGTGAGTTGTTAGCATGCATACAGGCGCTATCGATAAGACTAACGATCCGCAGGATTGTATCATAAACTGCACGGCGTGCATCGACCAGTAGCTATGAAGAAGTCAGTCATAAAGCGAAGAAAGAGAGTTGTACCAGCCACAAACGAACAAGATCTTAACGCATCTCCACTTTCAACTTTTCCCGTCTCCCCAACGCCTGCTCCACAACGCATTACCAGTCCCGAAAGCCAAGGCAAGCAGCGGTATTCGTCAAGCATAGATGCTCCGAGCCCCCTTGACCTTCGTCCAACCCCAGGTCATCTCGACAGTCCCGAAGTTCGGAACAGACAACGGATTGACGCAAGTATGGACCCCTACAGCCCTTCCAATCTCGCTCTTCGCCAGCATGAGCAGCAAATGGAACAACAATACCACCACGAGCCTGCACCGATAGAAGTCGACTTCACAGGCTATCGACTGGATCAACGGGAGGACAGTAGGCGCCGGCCATCGAGCCACCCACAAAAACATCTCCCCTCACTATCCAGCATGGACGACCCCTCCTTGCGACCCACCGATCCAGTGTCATTAGCCTCGCGGCTCAGTCCACTCCCAAACTCTTCGTCCCGAAAACGAAGTTATGACAACGCAGAACGTGACAATCCATCTCCATCTACACCACAAAGCTCAGGCACCACCAAACGTCTAAGCTCCATCTCATCTCTTTTGAACCATCCACAATCTGCAACAGATGACATGCCCATTGATCCAAATTTATCAAGTATTGGCCAGCAACAGCCACCGCTACATCGACATTCACATCCAGAATCTCAGCCACAGAGGTATCAGTTGCCTCCGCCAGATAGTCGGCCGAGACAGAGTACGAGTAGTGACCCGGGGGGTTGGGAGTTAAGGGAGAGGAAAGCGAGGTTGAGGAGGGAAGCGGAGCAGATGAAGGAGATGCTGAGAGCAAAAGAGAGGGAAATAGAGGAATTGGATGGAGAAGGCTGATTTGACTAGATAAACTGTTTGGATCCCATTTCGTAGGATACCGCTAGCAATAGAATGTAACATTGTACAATTTCAGTATGTCACTGAGATGCTAATCGTCTCTATGCTTTCTCTTCCGCAATGTAGACACCAATTTCCCGTTCTCCTAGTATACAACATCCGTAACCCAAACGCAACTACGAAGCAGACTTCGGCTTCTTAGTCCCATACTTGGACCTCGCAGTAATCCGATTGCCCACGCCACCCTATTCATCCATTAGCCCACCTATCTACTCTCCCCCTCAAAACAAAAGCAAAATCCACTCACCAAATCCATAGCCCCCCTAACCAAATGATATCTCACCCCCGGACAATCCTGACTCCTCCCCCCTCTCACAAGCACCACACTATGCTGCTGCACATTATGCCCTTCCCCCGGTATATAACACGTCACCGCCCTGCCACTACTGAGCCTTACTTTGGCGACTTTTCGCTCTGCGGAGTTCGGTTTTTTGGGCTTCATGACGGAGACTTTTAGGCAGACGGCTTTCATGTGGGGGCGATTGACGAGGGCAGGGGAGACGGGGTGGCGCGCGCGTTGGGGTTGCCGCGGGTGGCGGAGGATTTGCATTAGTGTTGCTGAGGGTCTGGGGGAGGTGGTGAAGGTCCTTGGAGAGGGGGTCTTGAGGGACTTGCGGATTTGGGCGATGGGGGTATATTGGGTCTTGGGACGGGCTGTTTGGCGGAAGAGGCAGGGGAGGAGGAAGGGGAGACGGAGTATGGATGATGGGGAAGGTGGTGCCATGATTGAGATGGAGATTGTGTTGGCGATGTGGTTTGTTGGTGGAGGAGTTGGGAGTCGGGGAAGATATCTTGATCGACGCTAGTTCTTGTGAATGCCAAGGCTTGAACCCAAACGCGTTGGAAAGAAGTCCTGATCTTGGAATTGTTTTTTTCTACAAACAACATCCGCGTCAATTTTCAAGATTCGATGGTTCGAATCTTTATGAATGCAATTGCTTTTCTATTCTATGTCTGTTTTACTTCTAAGGTACTCATTTAGTGCTCTATTCAATGCAAGCCCAAATCTATCTCCCTGACCACGCATCCGTGCTTGGAGTTGCCGTTCTAGTCTCATGCATGAGCTCAGAGAATTCTAAGCCGCATCCCTCTGCAGTACCCTTGATCAATTCTTCTTCTTCGCTTTCTCAGCACTCTCATCGGCCACAGCCTTGACTGTGGTCTTTCCTTCGCTGTTGGAGTACATGTTAGGATTCGTTGTTGTTAATGCTTGATGATGAGGAGCTTACAAGATGTCTTTCGTGGTAGCGAGGATGGATCCCCAGTCTTCGAAGACTGTGAATGGCACGCCTTCGCGCTCGCAGTACTTGATGAGGTCTGCATCACATCAATCGGCATCTTCCAGGCTACAAAGAGGAGGCAATTGCTCACCATAACCCTTCTTGGCGAACAACAAGTCCGTTTCTCGAGCTGCTGACAGATCTGACACACCATCTCCAGCATAGAACATTGTCGGTCGTGGCTCATCCGGCTTCTCGTCGAAGTGCTCGCGATATGGGCGGATGGTCAAAGACTTGTCATGCCCAAAGTCACTATCATCATGGAACTGCAACTCCCAACCGCCTTCCTCCTCCATCTTCTTTGGAGGCCGATCAACCGCCTCGTTACATACGATCTCAATGTCTTTGATCTCTGGACCCACAAGATGCACGAGAAGAGCCCGGATGATGGGAGTCATGCCTGAGGAGAGAACTATGACTGGCACATCGTTTTCTCTCGACCACTTGTAGAACTCGCTGAAGTGTGGGTCGAGCTTGATGTTCTCGCAGAGGAGTTTGATGCATTCGGGATATGGGGTCTTGACGCTGTCCATCATAGCTTTGAATGCATCTCTGCAGCGCTAATTAGACCAGCAGAGATTTTGGCCCCTCCGAGCTTTGACTCCTCGTACCGGAAGGTGGACCTGTTGTGCAAGACATCCTGATTGCCATCCTTCCTTCCTTGTTCGCCGAAGCCCAGATTGTCGGTCTGAAGACTCAATTAGTGTATGGCGTGGGTCAAAAGAGGAGGAACACTCGCTAGCCAATCATTGCCTGGTGAGGTCTGATCAGCATACCACTCATATGACAGGGATATGGCGGTAACTCACTATCCTTGAGAGTTATGGTCCCATCAAAATCGGTGAAGAAGATACACTTGGGCTTCGCTTTCAACGTCTCTGGGTACGGCATCTTTGCTCACTAGTACAGCGGAAGGAAACGCAAGAACTTTGCTGATCTCAGAGTAGGTTCCACTCCCTTTTGCACTCAACAATGGGCTATTTGATGTGCTGGCAAAGGTCGGCGGAGATTTTCGCCTTAAGTCCATGCATGATGCTTTTCGGCCTTTTTGCCTGCGATAGTGGGGCACTTTTCGCCAAGCAGCCAAGCACGCGAACCGTGTTTACCCCGGCTCTTGCTATATAATCCGTGACACCCGACACATGTCAAGCATTTCTCTCCCTTATCAAGCTTATGTCACCCTCCTTGAACATCGGCTTGATAGCCAGCCGGTCCAACGATGTCGTTTAACGCCTTACCCAACGAGCTCATCTACCAGATTTCTCAAAAAGTACAGCCAGCGGACCTCGAGAATTACGGCTGTACGAGTCACCGGGTCAGGAACATTGCAGCACCTTTCGTGCAAGAGCATAGGCAACTCAGACAAGAGTACACCAAAATCTCCCTCAACCATGTCAACGCCGCCAAACTGTTCTATGAGATGTGTGCTCGGCCTTGGGTGGCGCTTTATCCTCGGCAACTCGAGATCAAGTCGAACAGGGAATGGAGGACCTTTGAAAACTCTCGAAGTAGAGCACCAGCTGCGCAAATGGAGGAGATAAGGTTGAAACGGAGTCGTATCGAAGAGGAGGATATATGGACTTTACTCCAGAGGACTGGGCTCATCCCAGCACTAGAGATGGATACTTGGGCCCGAGAAATCGACAGAGGCAACGAGGACTACCTGTTCGCCGCCATGCTTGCATGTCTGCCGAATCTAGAAAGGCTCATTGTTCGGTTAGATCACATAAGGCTGGAGCAAGTGAAAGAGGTGGTCCGGGCGATAAAGCGACAAACCTCTGACCCCTATCGTCCCAAGACTCTCTCGAAATTGTTTGACGCTAGGGTGATAGAAAGAGAAGGCGCAAATTCTTGTGATTTAGAGCTCTTCCCGTTGCTCGCCTCCTTACCAGCAATACGATTTCTTCACGGACGCAACCTCGTTGGCCTGTACCGAGAATGCTATCGAGATGGGTGGATGTCTTATCCCGGGGCGAGTCCCACCATCACACACATCTCCCTCGAAACATGCGGAATGTCAGTGGAAGGCCTCGAGAAGCTCTGCGACAGCATCAAAACTTTGCGGAGCTTCAAATACGTGGCGCATCGAGCCGGATGGGGTTTACATCGAATTGCCGATCTACTTAAGAATGCCCGAGAAACTCTTGAGGAGCTCGTCCTATCTACCGGGTCAGGACAAAGTCGGTTCATCGGCACATTGCGAGGCTTTACAGCGCTCAGAAACCTCACAGTGGACTCTGGCATGCTGATACAGCGAGGAAAGATGTCCAGAGCTGTGGACATACTGCCTGCTTCTATTGAGACTGCGACGTTGGCGGGGAATAGTCTGACTAGACCTTATGAGGAGCAATTCTTGGCAGACCTCTACAGACCTAGCTTTTCGTATCCTAATTTAAGGAAGCTCAGGGTCGATGATAGTTGGGGGGTGAGGGATATTGGGAAAGATCGGCTGAAGTTTCAGAAGGAGTTTCATAAGCAGACGAGCCCGTCATGGATGATTCGCTATCGGTAGCTTACGCCTATTGTGAGCCTTTGATACTCTTCGCTACTCCTTTCATCTAATAAGCCGACAATTCAACACCAGCTCTACTCAACAAGCTCCGGTTATCATATGGGAGGTTTTGAAGTGATTGGCTACTCGTTGCTAGTATCTCTCATTTACAATAAAAACTCCAGAGAACGAGCTACTAATCACAGGACTCACGACTGTGTCCACGGAATCGCCTTACGATGAGCGCAGGCCCCCTACCTAGGACCACCAAAACCAAAATGGCCATACATCCTTCACCTCGCGAGCTAGATCTTCATGAACAAAGAATAGCTGGTGGCCATCAAGCAGCAACGTTTCCTCCTGCTGTTGCTCTGCCTCCTCAAGGAAGTCGAAAAGCCTGTTTGTCCTATTCAATATCATACGACTTTGATCGTCGTAACACCAGCCTCGCCTACGCTTCAAGTCTTCGGCCCTGGCTCTGGCTACTACCCGAGAATGATCGCCCAGAACAGACTCTGCAGCATCGTTGAGACTGTGGCATACTTGGGAGGCCCTCAGGAGGCTCTTGTCAGCTTTCATGGCGCCGCGCCAGTTGAGGGGAATTTTGCTCTTCAAGTAGTCGAAGTAGAAGAGGGAGAATACTCGCTTGTCGTACAAGGCTTTCAGGATCAGGATCAGGAGCTCCTTCGGCAATGTTTGAAGAGAAGTCTTCACTAGAGGCTCCGATGATGGGCTCATGAGGAGGCTGGGATTAGGATCTTTGGCTTGAGTGTGAGATATTGGACATGGGTATTTTGTTTAGGTGGTTATGTGGAAGGTCTGGGCATGTTCGCACCATTTATACATAAATTCTAATTTGGTGTTTCCATGTCACCGGCGGCAAAGTGGCCGATGAATCATCGAATGGTGGTTTGATGGATTTCAAAGGAATTTGAGAGCTCGTGACGCTTGTGATTGCCACTCGGCTATCTGGATATCGTACAAGGTATCGCTTTCTGTCATCTCGATCTAAGAAGGTTGCGTTTCTTCTACCAGATCTCCCTGCCTGATTCAGCTAGCCTGCTACCATTCTGATCAAAAGCTGGCGCGATTCTCTCCTATCTTTCCCCTGCTTTCATTTGCTTTACAGACCCAGCATCCCTGCTCCATTCTCATGAAATACGACATGACATCTGCTCAACCTTCAGTAGACATAAACACGAGACAGCTTTTTCCGCCCCTAAAGTAAGATGTTTTATGCTTCCTCCTTAGAAGATATGGCATAATTTATGCTCAAACCCTGACAAATAAAACAAACAGCCAGCTTCTTTGCCCCCGAAAGTGCCGTGTTTTGTGAGATTGAAGGAGCTTGAACATGAATTTTGATTGGTTGGGTGGTTGGTTGGGCTACATACAGGAGGTGTGTCTTGAAGCTATACTCCTTGGTTACGACGACAATTAAAGCGCTGGGATCCTATTGCATGCATCTTCAAGAACCCTCCCCTTCTTCCCTCCATGGTACGTGAGCTAAAGCCTTTTGCTTGATTCTCTCCAACTGCTGCTGGAGCTCCTCAACCCTCCTTATCAACTCCTCTTCTTGGTGGCACTCGTCGCAGGGTGTTTGCAGCTGGTGTATGACGTCTCCTAACGTGTGACCCTTTTCGAATTCGGCGGGGCACCGTTCGAGGATAATTGCGGCGTGGCCGCATGTGTAGACTTCGCGAATCGATCGGCACCTGTAGAATCCGGACTTAGCACTGCCCTTTAAAGCGATCTATTGAGTCAAAAGAAAATTTCAGGAGCGGATGATAGGGCACGAAAGGCTGTATGAAAGTAAACTTCCCATCAATATATAAGTCTCAGGAGTGAAGAATATGACATCAAAAGGTATTGCAGAGCAGAGTCGGTGCTATACGGTATCTCTTGGGAGCGGTGAAAGGATAGGTTAGGAGGAAGCGGTTCGGAAAAGTGCACTTGTATGGTCGATGAGCGGTGCTATAGATGGGCGTTTAGGACTGGTTTATCGCAATTCGGCCGAACAGGGAGGAGCAAGGCTGGGGTGAGAGTTTGTTTATTATTGAGATTTCATCGTTAATGTTAGTGGTGAGGAAAAGGGAAGGAAAGCTGGTATGAAGGACGCTACTAGCGAATGTTGTGTTGCCGGCGTTAGGTGTGACGAAGGCTAGGGATCGAAGGACCGGACGAATGAATGCTTGTGAAGGTTATGTTGGGGGTGTGAGGTATGGAAGGGAAGGAAAAGATAAGTAATGTAGGTGTGAAAAGTGTTGCTGATGATGGTGTAGTGGTTGTTGGGTTTATTCTGGTGGTTTGCGTGCTCGAAGCAGGCCTGATTCGAATACTCCTCGCTGTCGTTCTCAATCGCCTCACATCACCAGCCATGGCGAGCGCGACGCTCCGCTATTCTTGCCTCCTACTGCTCTTCGCAAGTACTGCAAAGATGAACCGCTACGACCGAGGAGCCGTTTGTGATTTTGTGACCGTTTTCGGATTACCTGTTGCAGCGGTCGAGAACTTTTTGATGAAATGGCGGTATGAGCCGTACATATTTCTTGAGATATATATGGTTTCTTAATGAGTTTTGCTAAGAAGAAGATTAGGGGGAGTTTGTTAGATGAAAGATTGATGGGGAGGTGGGTGGGGTTTTGAGATGAGGAAGGTCGGGGATATATTGCTGGGGGAGTGCTACCAGCGCTAAATGGCCGATGCTGATGTCGTTGTCGAGTGATACTTCGAAGACGGCCGATTGCAAAGATTATCCTGGAAGCGCGGTTTTCAGATTCGAGGTTGGCAAAGACTCGATTGCTATAGACGGGGACCAATGTAGGTTGTGGCTCTCTGATGAGCGCGTCGTTCCCGAATTTGTCTACACTCGGCGCAATAGTACTCGATGAAACCTCCTACATGGTCACTTTTGATCATGTGCCCGCGCTCGAACTCTTGGGGACATCGTTCGAGCTTTACGCGGTATAGATGGCCGCATTTGTAGTATATCCTGCTTGAGAGATAGACCTGGACAAAGGTTTCGGGGTTAGCCTTGCTTGTTTAAGGGAAGACTTGGAGGTTGGGAATATGTCTAGAGAGTAAGAGCTCCAGAGATGTGCTTTAAGACTCAGAATATAGGTCAAAGAATGGAAGATCGGACTCTGAAAATACGTACACATGGCGAAGGGGAGTGTTTTGGATGAGATCTGTGAGGAAGAACGTCATTAGATGGAAGGCTTCATGAAGGGGGAGGATAGGGACTCGGGAAGGTAGGTGGTTTGGTCTAATGATGACGCTCGGCGACATATTGCTATGAGAGTGCTACGTATACTCGCAGATGACAGAAAAGAAAGATATTGCACCACTGTTCTGGCAAGTCCAAAACTCCACTTCGCCGTCGAAATCCACGTTTGCGGCTCCAGTTTATTCACAAACGGCACGTGTTCGACTCAAGCTGTCAATAAATCGTGGTGAGGTCTACAAAAGCGAAGTTCCGCCCCCAAGACATCAGCTTGCAAATGCGCCCCATTCCAGTCTGCTTTGTCACCCGCGAGCTTTGTTGACTGCTGATGTCTTGATCGTGTCATACCGAGAGTAGCCGCAAGGAATATCAGGGAATCGTCCGAGCTAGGTGTAAGATAGATGCCGAGGAAGAATATGGACGTGAAGAATGCTACTGGTAATTATTTTATGGTGGCTCGGATTGCTTTCGGATTCAAAGCAGGCTAGGATCCGAGGCATCGCTACATACAAACCACCACCAATAGAGTGCTTCGAAGTATAGCCACAGCAATGAAGGTAATATAAAACGCAGCATACGGTCGTAAGGCCTAGAGACTTACAGACCCATAGCACCAAGCCCAACGAGAAAGCAAAATGCAATCTTCCAGAGAGCGTACCAAGCAAAATAGGCGTCCTATCATGACTATTTCGACGAAAACACGGTCAGCATCCCTCCCATATCCAAACATTAGAGCACTCCCGAGCTAGAACCGCCCAGAAAATTTGGGACCAGAGCCGAAGCTTTGCATTTTCCAACTCAATCTACAGCGCAAAGCAAAACCCGCGACGTTGCAATCTGGAAAGCAAGCTCAATTTGGACTCGCGCATTCGAATCTGCAAGCGAAGCGCAATTCACGCAATAGGCGCTTCTTTAGCAGACCTCCCACGCTTAGAAAAAGGAGGCTATTGGCCTCATTCCACCTATTCGAAACCTTGGCACGTAAATCAAACAAAAGTCAAAGCTTTATGGGGGGTATCATCGCGGTGCGAGTACCGGATCTGATGTCCTGGGATGGCAACTGAACGCACCGACCTGATCATGCACACTTCCCTCACGGCTTTGGCGGACTAACAATTAACGAGCCTGTCTGTAATTACACATGTTCACCAGTAGACTCTAGGGTGGATGGTTGCAGAAAGGTTCCGAGTCATTCAACAAATTCAGGTCAGAGGTTTAGTGACGACTAAGCATACCAAGAGATTTAGACCTCTTGCAAACTTCGTCGCTCCTTCTTCGCCTTCTTCCTAGCTCGTCATACATCGCAAGCCCAGTCGCCAGACTCCCATCGATAAAGAGTATTCGGGCGTGGATCTACTGAAACACATACCCCGCAGAGAATTCCAATTCTGGGGAACAATTGACACGTCTCAGCTCGCTTCTCGCAAAATCATCTGATCGCTTAGGCGGCTTCTTTACCGTTGCAGTGTATCCATTGCATTGGGCCTCACGTGTTTCCAGATGTTGGTGATGATCATGAGCAAGTACGTAATCTGTCGCGTGCTCTCCTACCGGTTCTGTGTGCATGGAGAGCCCATCGATCCGATGATGCTACTCAAGTGTTGCCGTTGGCCGAGCAGATCTCAGAACAGATGCGAGTACGGTTAATCGGGCTTCTCTGCCGGAAAACTCTAGCAATTTGCTCTTCGTTCTGTCATTCTGTTTCGTTTCGATGAACAAAGGACCCATTTGTGACATCAGAACGACCTCCCCGTCAATTGATTATCTTTGAGCAGTATGCAATGCCTAGTTCATCACCTTCTACACATAAGCTCTCATTCCCACAAATGCTTTCTCGAATATCTATTTTGTCCAAGATTTAAGAACTTTATCGGCTAGGAGAAAGGCTCACAAAAATTCAATCGGACTTCTCTGAGTGCTTCACTGCGTGGCAATGCATATATCGGGCTAAGCATCTTAGTATTCACGACGACCCCAGAGGCTACCAAGCAAACTCTTGACCAATCAAGGTCCATCAACACTGGGATCTTGGTGGGGTTTTCAATTCCCATGCCGAAGCTAGGGGAAATGCTGGGGCCCAGTATTCTACCTGAAACGCGATTGCCGATCCGACCCATGCCGACGCAATATAGCTTCACACAGCATCGGAAAATTCCGTGATTCTCATGATTAGCCATACATCGGGTACTCGGAGACCAGCCTGACAGGTTACCTGGGCCTCTCGATCTTGTTTCGAGTAGCCTCACTGAACTAAAGTCTTGATCTCAAGGTTGATGAATTGGTCTAAATTAAGCTGAAGCGCCAACAGAATTACTCACATGCGTGGCCTCTAGGTGCGGGGGCCCCAACGCTGAAAAACCCGCAGGTGTGCCATCATTAAGCTGGCCAATGTTAATGAATGAATTGGCTAAAGGGAGATGTCATGTTACTCGTGTGGGACAACCATGCACGCGAAATAGAGAAATCCCTGTTGTCGAGCACAGCAATCCATTTACCGCAACTTTGCTCCTGTTGTTACCCCGAATTCGTGTGCTGGCGCTAGGAAAGCAACTCAGTACGCGCCACTTTTCCCACCTTGGCCCGGGAGATCGGACTTGAGGCAGACTCGGGTCTGCATCCGGAGACCCACAGATGGCATTTTGAGACTTCGATTCGTCTAGATGAGGCTCGCGTTCCTCATATGTTGATATGACGATCTTTTGCGATTCGAATTGCTCGCAAGCGCTTCAAATAAACGCTCCATAACTCTGTGTTTGTCTTTATTCAATACTACTTCTCGTATCGTGAGTCCAGATTGTCATAGGGCTGATTGGAGATGGTGTTATTCGAAAATATCTCGGTGCCGCTGTTTCAAGGTAAATTATTCCAGGCTATCCACCAAGCATAGTAGCGTGGAGGCCATATGCGCAATGACAGTATATAACCGTTATAAACAACCTCACTCACTACACTTTTGGATCGACAACCTCGCACTCGATTTCTTGTATGTCTTGCAGACCTGTATTCCATAATGGCTTGTACACTCATGGCGGTGCTACTTCTGATCTTGAACGCTATCCCCAGCTTTGGGCAGCTCCATCGTCAATGGGTAGCCTTGTGGGTGGTCGCCTACAACAAGTGGTTCCGTCGGTCATCAGTATTGGCCCTGGTGGTATACAATCAGCATGGCAGCCTCTCGCTTCTACATCGGCACCTCCTCCGACAAGTTCGGCAGAAACCATCATGGATTTGTTAATGCAGTTGGATGATGAATCACCGGAAGATCTATCTTGGACAGACACCGATAATGGTACTTTCATAGCCGGAAATACGAGTAGTTTGAATCCACGAGATATCGTACGCTCCACGGATAGGGTTAGGCTTCAAAGATCGCTCTGGGTCTACTTCAACAGCACTGATGACGGAGGCTACAACCTGACCATACCTGGCTGTCTGTCTCCAGATCTGATTCTTGGCGATGGCGAATTTTCCCAACGGCACTTTCGTCACCAACGCAACCTCTGGCGACCTGATTGTCGCCTTATCACTACCTCCAGAAGCATTATACAACTACACACTGACCATGGCACAGCAAATCTACGACAAAATCAACGCCACTTTGGCCGAAGTCATCTGCGAAGGTGCAACAGATGCAACTCGCCAACTCATGTGGCCTGCCTTTCCACGCCCGAATTATCGCAATGCCGATGAGTCAGAGGGTTTTATGAGCGCTTTTATAGTTGGGATCGTTGGAGTCACGGGTATAGCGTGGGGAGGCACACATCTTGCTATAGCCCATAAGTGGCCTACGCAAAACATCACAATTGAACCCATCCTGGCGGCCACGACGGCGGTGGAATTCATCTTCCTCACGGTCCTGTGGCGCCCACAGTCTGTTCCGAAACGCTGGATCGGGAGGGCAGAAGCTAGGGTCCTGAATGCGTTTATATTGGTAGGGGAACAGCTGCTCAAAGGTCTCCAAAAAATACAATCGAGCACCTGCTTTTCAACGGTAATAGCACAGACAGGTCTGTCACGAGTAATCGCGAGAGCGCAGGAAAAGGTGCAGGTTTTTCGATTCGGGTATGGAACCGACACTGGTTCTATGTCTGCGGCGAATCTCGTGGACGTAGGGAGAGATATGGAAATGGGCAATATTGGAAATAGTGTGGCGCAGGCTACGGAGGAGATAACGCAGATGGTGGTGGATGCAGTGATATTGTAGCAGATTGAAGGAAATGGACAGACGCGCCAGAGCTGCTAGTCGCTGTTGGTGTTAAGATAGGAGGAGAAGGGGGCCCTCGAAAAGTTATATATTATTTGGGAAACGCAATGGTCGCGGGTCAGACATGGTCTATAAATGGCATCTTGCGGACTCGGCCAGAAGCTTCGAAGTGGATGTCAAGAGATCAGAGAGTAATGGGCCCAAGCCGACTGTTCGAGAACGAAAGCTTGCGGCTAGCAGGGAACCAGCCACTTCTTGATTCTATGCTCGGTCGCCAGCAGCGCCTTCATACCCGTCGTCATTGCCGCACGAATACACGAACATCTTTGAAATTCACCTCGAATTGCGGCCTAAAGAGCTTGCGGTGGTGGTGTCATTGTAAAATTTTCTCGTGACTCTGAAGCCATTTCCTTATACAGAAGGTCTCAGGTAGCCTGTGAGCATTACAGAAAAACAAATTCTGCTATTAGTCATCCATGCTTCCAAAATTGATTGATGGAGAATCGACATTTAGACCGGCGGTGCAAGATTGGCAACTTCAATATCATGTCTTTATGACGAAGGCGGACACTGAAACTAGGGCAGTTCTTGCCTTTCTGGGTGCACTTTTCGGGGTCTATTCATTGCCCCGTGGAGGGTTTTCTTTGGCATGAACTCAGCTCCTCTACAGCAGATTGTTCCCTATGCTCCTCCACTGCAGGATCCGTGTTTCAGTACGGGCTCTACCTGCAGTTAATGCTGTTGCGTCTTGGTCTTGGTAACTGTGGCGTTGTGACATTGTGGCCATCATTTGTCAATGCCAGTATTCTTCATTTGGGGATCAATACGTTCGCCACCTTTGTCACCCCAGCTTTTGAGGTCTTGTATTCAAGAAATGGCGAATGGCGAAGACAACATAGAAAGCACCTTCTTATGTGTTCTTTCTTCGCGAAAATGCTCAAGAAAGCCAGCACAATGTAGGTAGCGCCACCGCGTCACCAGCTTTTACGAGACTTTGGAACAAGGCAATATTTATCTCATGATGCTCCAACAAAGCCCTCTTGGAATATAGAACGCCAAGCAATCCCCCGATCCTCCAGTCTACCCATACCTACGCATCTCTTACTAGCAACTAAAACTCTTATCAATAAAGCCAACACATCCACCGCACCATAGCAAATCACTATGCACACCTCGATCATTTTCCTACCCTTGTTACTATCCTTGGGGGCAGCATCCATGTTTGAAGTTGGGCCAGCCGATCCCGCTGATGTAATGACATATACCAAAGGGCAGACATATCCAGGATGCGCATACAACATAAACTATACCGGTTTCTTACGGGGAGGGTACACCCGCCACACTTTCGCAACTGACTCAACGCATACCTGCGTCACTGTTGCCCCCGCATGCGACGCACCATTGAGTGGGGGTCTTTATGGTTAAGAAGGAGGGTTTGGCAGCTGTTTGGGTGGATTGAGCAGTGTGGTTGTACGAAGAGGGTGGAGGTGGGAGGGGCGAAGTTTTGTTTGTTCTGTTTTTTTTTTTTTGGTATACTGAATAGAATACTGAATAGATGCGGTACTCAGTATCTTTCAATTTTCAGTCTCTGTTATTACCAGAAGTCTTTTTCTACGGGGCAGACTCGTGATGGATTGCAGAACTATGCAATTAGCGAGATTTAGGCATCGCCCAATGTCTCCTTAGGCATGTTATACTTGTGGTTTTAGACTTCAGATATGACTCGAATTGTAGACAAGGTTAGGGACAGCACAGAGATAACACTTCGGCATCAGATGAATTTCGACTTCCAAATGTTACAGTCCTTGAAACCTTGATCAAGACTGGTGCTGGGAGGTTCTAGGAGTCAACATATTCGCCATCTTTGTCTTTCTGGCTTTCAAGTCTTACGACTCTATAACCTCTACGTTTGATGTTCCATATCCAGGCGGCTTTCAAGCAGATGACGAATAGAAAGCACCTTGTCGTATGTTCATTATTCGCCTAGAAGTGCTCAAGAAAGCCAGAGCAAAGGAGGATCATAGTACCGTTGAACGTTGCTTACGCAGGCAGCTTTCGAGAAAAACCGAGCAGAAGATACCTTCTTATGTATTTCTCTTCGCACAAAAAAGCCATTCAAGCCAGAATAAAGGAGACAGCGCTATAAAGTTATTCGCATTGGAAATCCACGTCATGGAATCACTTTTGATTCTCAACACTACAACAAAGGCCGGTTAGCATACATGAAGCCAAGCAACTCCTCAACATACAGACCTCCATTCCATCCACACATCTCATATCTCTCAACAACCAGCAAAATATCCATCCACCATATCAAAGCAAACACCATGCATAGCTCAACAACCTTCCTTACCCTGGCACTATCCCTACGTCTAGTCTCTGGAGAAATACTAGCTGTGCAGCCGATCCCATTCAGATGCTGACCTTGACCAAGGGACAGCTAGCCCCGATGAGAATCCAAGACGAACATGCAACGGTCACTGCTACCGAACCTTACGGCGAGCCCTTGACCGCTAGACCCTCACAGCTGTTGCACCATTGAACGGGTATCTTTATGGTCACCAAGGCGTGTTTAGCAGCCGTTGGAGTAGATCTCGCAGTTTGGTTTTGGGGGAGGGTTTTTGTGTTTTGTTTTTCTGCTAGATAGCACTATCCTTGATTTGGTGTGCTTATCGTCTTGACCATGACAATGTAGTGCTAGTTGTGCTTGCAGCGGTGATACAGAGGGACGACGATGTCGATAGCGGATACCGTTTTAATTACGGACTCAGTAGGAAATCTGTCTAGATATAAAGAGCGCACACACGATCAAATCCCCCTTTATCCACCTCATCTAGCCCACAAACACAAAAGAAACCCCATTCACTCACCCTCCAACTCACTACCTCAAACAACCACTACGCTCACAACTTCTGCTGATACCCCTCCCACTCCAAACTCAACTTATCCAATTCCTTCTTCTTCTGCTCAGGCTTATTCGCAAAGCGTTTCTCGATATTTGTAAGGCGCTTGTGGTAGCAGTAGATACACCATTCCATGCCGTGGTATTGAGTGGTGCGCACGACGTTTTTGCCGGAGCAGGCTACGGGGATGCTCCAGCCGGTGCTGGTGCAGGGGGTGCGGACGGCTTGGTTTTGTGTGTGCCCGCAGCCGGCACAGATGTGTTCGTCTATGTAGCACATTTTAGTGGGTTGGGGGGTGGGTACGGACTTTGTGGTTTGATTTGGTTGGGGTTGAGATTGAGATTGAGATTGAGATTGAGATTGAGATTGAGATTGAGATTGAGATTGAGATGCTGTGTAGATTTTTGGTTGTGAGAATAGGGGGATTTGAGTTATGGATTTGGGATGGGCGAGAACGATCTCGAGCAAATTTTAGGAACAAGCAAGAGGACAAAAGTACTATGGTAGATCAAAAGGACCAGAGGTGAAACGTGCTCTACGCTTTTGTTGACGTGCTCTACGCTTTTGTTGGATTCAATGGCGATTCCTTCGTTGTCTAGAGGCATTGATAGATACTCAAAGAACAATAACATAGACGACAGCATAACCGAGGAACAACACGAGTGGTGTACCAGTCTTTGTCCCGATTTGGGCTCAATGGCGATCAAGTCAATCTCAGCAAGATTGGTCAAAGCTTGGGAATAAGAAGCGAGTAATGAATCAAATGTGGAGCTAGAAGGGGTTTTCATGATATGAGAGAACAGCCTGAGTGTGCAAATTGACAGGGACCAACGAAGCCAAGTTGCGCAAGCAAGACAAAGACATCTTTGTACGTTTGCTTGCAATCCCGCTTTGAGCAAACAGAGATGACAATGAAATGGTAATGGCAAACACTTTGCAAAAATGGGGATAGACGACATCATACTTACTGCTTCCAGCTCCACTAATGTTCGGAACAATATCCTCTTGGAGCCATCTTCCAAGAGCCTCTATACCACTCATCATGGCCTCAGACTCCCTAAAGCACCTAAACACGCCTCCCGCTGATGCACCAAATGTGAGGCCATGCATCATGCAGGAGGCGAGTCATGATGTACCGAAATGTCCAGACAATGCCTCGATTCGAACCCGTTCAACCCTTGCCGCTTCGAGCTCCGCCGCCTCATACACTTCAACGATCAAATATGGTCACGAATCCTATGAAGATTTCAGCAAACGCGTTGAAAGCCTTTGCCAAATCTTATGGCCTCCGCAAAAATATTTAAAGCACCTAATCTTGAATAGTCGAGCTGCGGCATATTTGAGAGCGAACAAAACTTTCGGGTCTTTCGTACCCTCAAAACAAACACCAATGATCGAGCGCCTTAGCGGAGGCGACTATAACCGCATCACTGGCATAACGCTACCGCCATCATATGGTATGGAGGGTCGCGAGCTCATAGTTCGAACGCCGCGAGGAGATGAGGGCCGGCAAGAGAGAGACTTGGCTATCTTGAGCTACGTTCGTCAATGGACATCGATCCCGGTGCCTACAATTGCTGCGAAAGATTTCAGCTGTGATAACCCCCTGGGTATGCCATATTTGCTCCAGCGTCGAATTCCTGGAACCAATCTCAGTACCGTATGGGATGATCTCAGCCATTCCCAGCGATGGAAGGTTGCACGTGAACTTGGCGGTGTGAAAAAAGGCATTGCTACCCTTTGAGAGCCCAGTGACTGGCGTTATTGGAGCTTCTCCTGAGGATATGGAAGTGACGACTAGTATCTATCCTAAGATCGTTCCTTTTGAGCTGAGAGACCGGCACGGGGATCTTTTGGAAGAGAAAACGCCGGAAGCTCTAATAAAGTCAGAAAACCGTCGCCCACGCGAAACTACTCTCGGCTTTTTCACAGAAAATTTAGTATACCTCAAAGATTAATAGTCTGGTCAAGGATTCAACTTATTGTTCGGTTTTCTACGAGCTTTTCATCAGCGACTTGCGCTGAGAGCGATATGTCGTTGCTGTGCTGGGAGAGCTCGTCGGCACAATCTCCTTCCTATTCTTCGCGTTCGCAGGTAAGACCCACACTAAATGGACGTCAAATTCCGCATACTAACAGTTGCAGGCACGCAAGTCGCGAACATCTCTTCCAATACCAATACGGGGACTATGGTTGTCACGACGGCCCAGCAGAAAAACCCGGCAGAACTCCTTTACATAAGTCTTGCGTTCGGGTTCTCCCTGGCGGTCAATGCGTGGGTGTTCTTCCCCATTAGTGGAGGGTTGTTTAATCCTGCTGTGAGTGATACCACTTTTACTGAATACCTGTCAAATGACCCGTTAATGGGGAGAGTGGATAATGACAAACGCGATATGGCGTCTCCACAGGTCACATTAGACATGGTACTCATAGGCGCCATCACATGGGTCCGTGGAATCCTCCTATTCATAATACAAGTCGTGGGGGGCATAGTGGCAGCAGAAATTGTACAAGCATTATTCCAAGGTGATCTTGCAGTCAGTACGACACTCGGCTGAGGCACTACAATTGCACAAGGAGTCCTCATATAATTCATCTTGACAGCACAGCTTGTCTTTCCCATCTTCATGCCTGCAGCTGAAAAACACACGGGCAATTTCATCGCGTTAGTCGGAATAGGTCTGAGTCTATTTATTGCTGAGCTCACTGGTCAGTAGCATGTCTCTTCGCCTTCTCCTCATTACCAGCTGCCTGGACTTTAAAGCTAGCTTCCGGCTTGCAAAGCGCCTCACGACTAACATTGAGCAGGCGTCTTCTGGACAGGCGCAATCCTGCGCGTTCGTTCGGTCCTGCGGTTGCCATTCACAAATTCCATTCTACACAATGGATCTACTAGGTAGGACCCCTGTGCGGCTCTTTGCTTGCTGTCCTCCTATACGCGTTAGTCAAGTCACTGGAGTACGAGTCCGCGAAACCTGATCCGGAACTTGGGCCTACAGCTCCTAAGGTCCCCGAAGCAAACGATTTGGATCATCAAAAGAGTTTGGTGATGGTGAAGCCGATGCAGCCAGGGTCTGAATACCAAGATTCTCGTGGAGATCGTGTTTGTTGTATATATTGGTGAGAAATGTACATCGGCATGTTATGGCTATACCGCTGTTGCCAGATAGGGAACGTCGCCACCTAAGCCTTTTGGGATGTCAAGCATCTAAGCGTTGGCACACCGTGCCATCCGCAATTGCGAAGTGGCCATGAGTCAACATCTTGGCGAGGCCTCCAGGCTCGAAGCAAAGGCGAAGGAGGGAAAACAGGATTCCGTGATTTGGCAGCAGACGTATTTTTTTAAGGATAGTGTTCGAGCGTGCATATCTTTCTCTATATCCATTGTCCTACTCTGTCAATTGTGGGCAGGCTTGCAACGTGTAGAGGGCAGTTCGTTGCCCTGGTGGCAGCGGAGACCGCCCGAACTTGAGGAAATGGCCTAGCAGCCGAGTGGTTGCATGTTATCAGTACTCCATAGTACAGCTTAGTGGAGCCTCCCAAGTATAAAGCTGGAATCACACACACACACACAGAGTGTCTTACTCTGACATCTAATGAACGTCCTCAAACCACATATCGATTGAACCCAATAGTATGATTTGAATACCTAGATATGATTAATGCACTACGTGGCGAACTTCGTAAATTCTCACTGTCACACGCACGCTTCCGATTGCCAAGAAAAAATGTCATTGGCTTATTCCGCTATTTCCGTCGTCGCCATTACAGTCGATTGCAGAACCATTGGCGCGAGAAAATCAGAATTTTGGGGGGCGCTCCGGGGGTAGGGAAGGCGCGAGAAATGGGCCAAATTTTTGGAAAACCAGCTATACAGTAACAACCAACGCTGCTCCGGGGGCCTAGTAAACGGAGAATTAAAGCGCCTATCTAGCTCTATAAGGTCATAAGCTTTGTATATATATTGCAGCGTTAGGGGGCTATCGCAAAGCAGGGTCGTTCCTTGAGCTCCCGGTCTTCGAAAATTTTTACGAATTCGCGCTAAAATCCGAGTAAATTCGCTGGATTTTATAAAAACCAGCTGTACAGCGACGACCAACGCTGCTCCGGGGGCCTAGTAAACGGAGAATTAAAGCGCCTATCCAGCTTAATTAGGCTATAAACTTTGTATATCTAATATAGCGTTAGACAGCCATCGCAAAGGCGATTCTATAATTTTTTAATTTTCTTTATTGATTCGCGCTAGTATAGGGCTGAAAAGTAAACAAAAGAAATCCGATTTTTAACCCTATTTGCGATGGCTGTCCAGCGCTATACTATATATATAAAGCTGATAGCCTAATAGAGCTGGACGAGCCCGTTGATTGCCTGTTTACTAGGCCCCCGGAGCAGCGTTGGTTGTTGATATACTGTAGATTTCAAAGCTGTTGGCGCCGAGCAGTTAGAAAATCAGAATTTGGGGGGATTCTGGGGGTAGGGAAGGCGCGCGCAATGGGCCAAATTTTTAGAAAAGCAGCTGTATAGCGACAACCAACGCTGCGTAGAAGTTACAGTAAACGGGTAATTAATAGGCTCGTCCAGCTCTATTAGGCTATGAGCTTTATATATATAGTATAGCGCTGGACAGGCATCGCAAATAGGGTTAAAAATCGATTTTTTTTTGTTTACTTTTCAGCCCTATACTAGCGCGAATCAATAAAAAAAATATAAAAATCATAGAATCGCCTTTGCGATGGCTGTCTAACACTGTATTAGATATACAAAGTTTATAGCCTAATTAAGCTGGATAGGCGCTTTAATTCTCCGTTTACTAGGCCCCCGGAGCAGCGTTGGTTGTTACTGTATAGCTGGTTTCCCAAAGTTTTGGCCCATTTCGCGCGCCTTCCCTACCCCCGGAGCGCCCCCCAAAATTCTGATTTTCTCGCGCCAATGGTTCTGCAATCGACTGTATTCGCCAATCGTTCTACACGCTATTACCCCCATTTTATGTCATACTAACACAACTATAGAGCCTTGCCTTCACTTGTGTTCGATGGATTGGATAACAAGTGTCCTCATGATGCTGCAGACTCTGCAGAGTCAGAGTGATACGAGGTGGGGCAGAGTGGTTCGAGAAGAGGATATAATACCAGATTGACCGCTCCACTTCTAAGAGGGACATGAGTTCTCGAGTAATACACCCTCAAACCACATCAATTGTTGCGAGCAACTACAGAAATATGCCAGCAACTATCAACGACCTCCCTTACGAGCTCCTCTCCGCCATCCTCCAAGACGCTGCGGAGCTCAACATCCAGCAAGGACCACACTACACCTACGGCCTCAGCCAGGCACCAGAGCCTCTACAAGATGCACCAATGCAGCGTGTGGTCAGAGGGCAGCTGTCACCGGATACGCTGAGGTGGACTGCCGCCGATAATATCCGCCAGGTCCGTCGACAATGGCACGATTGGGCTGCTGAGTATGCTCTGGAGAGCCTATACATCAGCCGCTGGCGAGGTAGTGAGAGGTGAGCACAGATTCTAGGACTGCTTGTCTTCCCATATCCTGACTGTTATAACCAGATGGATGCAATCCAGAACACTCGACACGATCCAGGCAAACCCTTCGAGCATCGCTGTGTACCGGGACCCATATCACTCGTTGAGGAAGACGCTTCAACTCTTCGAAGCCAACCCGGCCCTTGCATCATGTGTGCGGAGGATATGGTTTGATGGATACTATGGGGCGGAGACAAACGCCATGATCTTCAGTATTCTCCGCCGTTGCAGCAATATCGACTATTTGACCCTTCCCTGGACAGCGCTGAGATATGGAGACGAGAACGACTGGTCGCGGCTGCTGGGACGAAATGTAGAGGGTCGAAGTATCTCTTCATTGGAGCTTCTTGCTGTCGACCTCAAACAATCACAGATCTCCAACGCTGCCAATCAGGTCGACAAGAAGCCATTGAATTCGCCAAGGGTCAACTTCAGCGGTCTCAAGCGGCTGAAGATCTTCGGCCACTCCAACTTCATGCCACTCACTGACGACGACCTCATCGCCATATCTCACACGGCAGCTAATCTACGAGAGATCCATATCACCGGCACCGCTTCCGTAACTATCAATGGCGTTGAGGCTCTCGCCGACTCGTCTGACGAGACATTGGAGATCCTGGAACATTCGCCTCTCACAGCTGATGGCTTCGAGCATCCAGACCCAACATCGCTGCGCAGCCAAAAAGACCATCTCTGCCGAAAGATTCTTCGATGCCCTCGCCTACGGAACCTCTCGTTCTCCCTGCCTACACTATGTGAAGACCTCTTCTCCGATGCTTCCGTCAAGTGGAGTGGCGAAATGCAAATCCGCACCAGTACCATCTGCGGCCGCCATCCCTTATCGTTGAAGACTTCACCCAAAGCACAAATACAGTTCTGGCGTATCCTCGACCGTGCACGGTCACTCATGGAATCTCGTGAGAAGGAGGGCGTGGATTTGGACATCGAGATCTTCGTCGACAACTGGATATTTGAGCCCCGGCGCTTACTCGTACATGGGAATCTCGACTCATCAA